>CM017576.2:3993750-5325000 GCA_007844105.2 Rhamnella rubrinervis
CCATTGTTACTGGGTTACAGTAAGTAATTGTTTCAAGCTTTGCTGTGTTTAGAAATTTGAATTATTTATAGAAGAGAAAAAAAAATTGGTTCAAACAGTTTGAGACTCATATAGGATCAGATAATTAGGTTAAACATTTAATGGTTTTTGTGGAAATGTATACTTCCATTTGCTCCAATTCTCAAGGAAGAAGACAAGTGAAAGGCGAGAATTGATTTTGAAGTGGGATGGAAAAGATCCAAATTTCGTGTGTCAAGCAATTTTCTTTTTTTAAGGTGATTTTGTACATGGGCTGGAGTGACTGACTAAGAAACTACATCTGATTTGATTTGATTTGATTGATTATGAGGATTCGTATTGTGTTTCCGAAATTTACTTGAATGATTTAAGAATTAATCCCCGAGTAATCAAAAGGTTTACTAATTTCCAACTCGTTAACTTCTATACCAAAAACAGAAGTATGTATGGAGCCTCAGATGCCCTGTATAGAAAATAACGATTACACAATATCAGCTAATTCAACAATTTAATGAAATTGCGACAAAAAGTAGGAATAGTTTTAAACTAAATCTCTCTTAAGACCACCCCATAATTCTCAAACAAAAGGATTGTAACTTTGAAACTAATTGCTACATACAATAATGCATTGGCAAAGACAGAGACCTAAAAGCATTTACCAAAAAAAAAAAAAACAAGACAGAGAACTAAGCGGAACAAAATTTAATAAAGTAGCAGCTGGCGAAAACAGATATGATTTTGTTTTATATGGAAGGCTCTCCTACTGGATTGTAGTTTGTATGGTTTTCCTCTTGCAGATTCATTCTAATTTCCTCTTGGAAAAATGCATGCTTAGCTTCTGCAGTTCATCAACTGACATCTCAGCCTCTTTATGTCAGATTGGTTTAGGGGCTTTAACATGAACATCTGAGCTCCTTCCTCTAAGCACCTGTTCAAAAAATATGAGCTAATATTTCATCAAGAAACTAATTAAGATTGGTAAGAAAGAACAATAGTATGCAGGAAAATTAATATGGGTAATGTATTTTACTTGTTGATACGAGTTGGGACATTTTCAGATGACATAATCACCACTGGAACCTCCCTCAATATTGATGATTCCTTGATTTTCTTAAGCAGCTCATAGCCTGACATTCCTGGCATACAGTAATCTGTAATTATCATATTTACCTTTGATACCTGCAAATGGATACAAAAAAAGTCGTTGAGTAAAATCCTAGTTGTGTTCAACCGTGGTGGTCTAATCTTCCTTTTTGGGGTGACCAGCAAATTGAATATAATTAAGATTCACGAGCTTCATTAAAGTTTGACATGGAGTCACTCACATTGGCATCCAATGTATTGCGTTGATGATCTCCCAAGCCTAAGACCTCCAATGCCCTTGGCCCATTCTCTGCTGTAGTCACTGCACCAGTGGTATGCATTGAACTATTAGTAATATGTCAAACTCTCAAAAGAAATAGAATCATAGAGACAAGTCCACTTTGTTATCACCATTGCTGGTCTGGGACCCCTTGAATAAGGTGGGGTCATGAACGTTGCAAATTAGAAAACAAGTACTAAAGAGACAACATATTCATGTTCAATGATTAAGATATGCCTTCTTGTTTCTTTTTCACTTTTGTCATGAATGAACTACAACCGGAAATCAGGAGGAAAACAGAGAGAGACAGAGTGTATATTACCTTTACAGGAGGAATTCTTGAGAAGCTTTTCAATGAGTTTGCGGTCAACGAGACTATCATCAACAGCTAAAACATGGGGTTGCTCACCAGTGTCCATGAAGCCTTTTGAAGAAGAAGAAGCAGCAAAACCAGCCTCCATAGGTTATAAGTGAGAAAAATAACAAAAGGGCTTTACCCACAACACAAGAAAAAAAGCCTAATAATAACAAAGAAACTATAAAAGCAACGTAACAGAAGAAGGCTAGAGAAAAGAAAACAACGTAATAATAAATCAGTTGCAGTAAAAGGCACACACTGCCAAAAAAAAGCAAAAATTAAATGATATTACAAAGACCAACAAAGGAAACGTTTTCACTCTGACAGAAGCATATATGCCAATAAAACAAAACAAACTCACAGGACATGTATGAACGTATAATGTGGTCGTTTTTATAGAGTAAATGCACAAGAAAGTGAGAGGGTGGTTGGTGGGTTTTGGAATTTTAGAAATCACTCCCTCACTCACAGAGAGAAAATAAAGAGAGAGAGAGAGAGATAAGAATCAGAGAGATAGTAATATCCAAAGTCACAGATATTTCGTGATCCTTTTTGGGTTTCTCTTGGATTTGATTACAGTCTCTCTTCTTTCCCCACCATACCATATCTCTCTTTCTCTCTGTAAAATCAGTACCAGTATCTGCATGACTCACAGCTGCCATTTTTTCTGCAAAGATCCTCAATGACCTCCTCACATTTTTTTTTCAAACTCTGCAACCCACAAAACATTTTTTCGTTTAGAAAAAGAAAAAGACTTTACTTTTATTTTTTAAGAAAACAAAAAGCAAGCATCAAATCAGAAAGAAATGGAATAAGAAAGGCAAGAGAAAGGATAATATGGGAATGGAGTTTAATGTCCAGCAGGTCAAACATGGCATGGCACGTTCCCTGTTCTGAAAACAAAAAGATAAACGAGTTTGTGAATCAATCTGAGTGATTTCACATTTTACGAATCTCTTCCCTGCAAAACTCTATACAAATCTCTTAGATACGCTCTCTCTCTCTCTCTCTCTATGCATGTATCAATGTAATGTATTTTTATTGGAAAAGAAAGACGGTGTTTGATAACTAAATCTTTATAATTATTTGTTTACTCCCATTTCTTTTTTTTAGTTTTATTTTATTATTGTTTTTGGGGTCTGACTTTTTGTTTATTTTAAGGCAAGAATCTGAATTGACTTTTATTTATTCGTTCCTTTGATTGATTAGTTGGACTACCTAAATACAAAGGGACAAGAAAAAAAGAAAGATTTGAGAACAATATCCTATGCGATTACATTTCTCTCATCAATCTGATTGTATCGTTGTCAATGAAATCGTAGAGTGATCCTAGAAGGGAGAGTACGGTTGAATTCTGTGTTTTATTTATTTTGTTTCTCTAATTAAATAATTAATTTTGATTTTATATTTTATATTTTATATTTTCATAAAAATGTCAAAGGTCTCAGTCGATGGGTAAGGCCGTGGGTGACGGCTCTGAGTGGAAGCTTTTGGTACATCGAAGCTAATGATGGCTGTGAATAGAGTCCACAAAATGGGTTGTGTTTTGACCATTCGTCAAGGATAATGTTGTCTTTTTGGGTTTTGACCTATTTTTCCTCGAACACAGACCCAACAGCAAGCATTGACAACAAAAATATAAAAGAAAAATAATTAAATAAAACAATTGGTCTGGGAATTTGGTGACCGTGCAAAAGCCACGTCTTGCAAAAGAACAGAAGGTCAACAGAATCTACGAGCAGATCCACAAGGCAGAAGCGACAGCAATAGCTTTAAAAACAATCTGAATCTGCATTTAAACCTGACTTCATGATCCTCACCAACTTGTCCTCGTTATGATTTTATGGGAAGTTTAACAATTAGAATTTGAAAAAAAAACAAATAAAGCCCTTAGAACTTGGGATTCAGCTGAAAAATATCAAGACTTAAAATCACCAGAATTCATACGCTTTGAATGACTTATAACACTGACAACATCTATGCAATTGAACCATCAGAAATTAAACTTTACTCTTCTTATATGCATCTTTTTCATTATATAAAAGTATGGTATAATGGTGAGAAATAGAAACTACTCAGCATGGTTGAGTTACATTGTTGTATGACCCATTTTGATTGATCATGGTCCCTCACTTGATGCTTGCTTTGGGAATCGATGATTTGCAAGGCCCAGCAGATGTCATGAATGGTATTCCCTTGAACGTGGCAATGCCCTTCCCATCAGTGAAAAGATGCTGCATTAATGGAAACAACTCATTTTATCATATGTCACAAAATTATGCAGACGTTGCAACTGCTAAATAGACAACACGGTTTTGACTACTTCTATCCAAGTTTACACCAGTCAAGTGCACTCATCAAGGAATTTGGCTTTTAGGTTAATTTGACTCTGCTAGTTCTTTACAATGGTTAAAAAATAATAAAAATGATCAACATTTCCATAAAAACAGGGCCAGTCAGCAGTCATATCTATTACAGGAGAAATCTGACTGGTAGATAGATCCTTGTATTTTTCATTAGTTAAACAGTGAGCATCCTCCAAGTAATTAATATCTATATGGCGTGGACCAAAAGCAGACTAAAACCTAACCACCAAATAACATGACCCAAGGTATCCTGAATTTTAAATCACTTATTAAATGGCTGGTTGAGAAGTTCTCAGTTTTGGGTTCAACAAATCAGGCATTTACTCAGGATAGGTGGATATGCAGATCTAGGTATCCTACCAAACAAAAAAGAAGATCAGTATTCCAGAACAGAATTGCTTACCGGTGTTATCTTCTCCAACTGTTTCTTTTTTGGGTTAAGGACATCTTCTGGCTTCCCATCAATCCTAAACGAAACAAATATTTGTGAGATACACCTAATCCCATGGAACAACATATTCAATGTCACGATAACATAATTACCAGCCAAAATATGAACAAACATGAATTATAATACTAAAGAAAATCCAGCGCTACATATGTAAAGGCATAGTTGTTAAGAAATAATGTCTACAGTGTCAATGCCTGACCACTCTCTGTTATCCCTTTCCGACATTCCCTGCCATCTCACATGGAAGCACGTTTTTCAATTTAATAAATGATACCTTAAACAGCATAGAAGTTCTTATAAATAGACTTACAGAATACAATAGGTGAAACAATCTAGCTAAAAACTTCTGTGTAGCTAATACAAAATTAGCTGCTATATCTTTCCAGGTGTGAACTTCTATAATGACTTTTAACAAGTTCCACAGAAGTTCCATGCAATATTATCGAGGTCAAATATATAAGTTAGCTCCAGCAATTTTTGACATGCTTACCCAGAAAATGAAACACGCTCCCCAGGTTTGGCCCCTTCCGGAGGTAGCAAAGGCTCTACAGCGGTGTGATCTTCATTAGAAGCACATAATACCTGATGCACATATGCACACCAAAGCATAAGTTTATATTTCCTTAGTAAGTCAACTTTAGAAACAAAAAACGTCACTAAAAATTGCATCCTTCAAAATTTATAACCTACAATAACAAAATTATTGTAGGCATAATGTATAAAGAGTAAATGTTAATGTGAAATGAAGTAACTTCCTGAAAGAATGACTAGCTAATTAACAGTCCTGTAAATAACCTGCTTCACTACTTGTATCATGCAACAACAAAAACACGTGTAGTTTGATAAAACAAAAAAAAATGCCAATGAGAACATACCAGTCCTTCTGACAAAACATCACGTAGCTTTCCAGGTTTTACATTGGTAATAAGCACAACACGGCGGTTCTGTACAGTACAATCAAACACCAAAAGGAGCCACAGAAAAATGAGCTTAAAGATTTATGATATTTGACGGCTATGAAACTACGTCAGATCCCAGGTTTTAGAAAAATGAACTAATTACTTTTCAAAGAGAACAAGAACTAATCATACCGTCAACTCCTCTGGACTGCAATACTTTGCCAAACCACTGACCACTTGTCGCATTTTAGCATCTCCGACATCTATCTCCTCAACAAGTAAGCTATCATTTTATTTAAAGAAGTTATGATGTAAGTCTTATCTACTCCACCACTAAACTAAACCATTTTACTCAGAGAGAGAGAGAGAGAAAGAGAGAAGCTATGACTAATTTTTTATCCTATATTGTACTATAGAAGTCAAATAGCTCAGTACTTCAAGTAACCACACAACCCTTGAGTGGTACAAGTTGTTCCTTAATTGATATGTTTATAGGAAAAAGAAAGAGAAACGCAGGTAAACTTACCTATCAGCAGATGGATGCTTCCACGCTTTACGAATTAGTCCAACCTGTATATTTAACAAACTGACACTAACTTCTTTGTCTGTCTCAACTGGTAATGTTTCAGTTGCTTTTTTCTTCTCCTGAGTAGCCTCCTTATTTCCTGTAGCCTTTTTCTTTTTAAAAAAGTAAAAAATATATCAAAATAAATCATCTGTTAAAGAAAACATAACAAGCAATTTGTAATTCAGCATATTGGTTAAAGAATAAATTTTAACTCAGCCACAAAGACAATGCAATTTTTCATTCATCATGATAACTGACATGAACAAGTGACAACTTTTATAGAAAATTATGATTAAATTATTTAAAGATATTCCTCGATTATCCATGAACATATACTTTCTTACTCAGGAGTATAGGTCTAACCCTGTAAAGGTAGTGAAGCAACTGAGAATGTGGATATTCACATAGTTACCCTGATATCTGTTAGTTACACAGCACAATGGTTTTTGTTGGTTACATCTGGCAGCATGAATCAACACTTTTAGAACTGAGTACAATATCAAAATACTGTTTCTACTAAACTACCCAGTCTGAGACAAACCTTGAAAGATACTTTCCAAGAGATCCTAAAGTAAATGAAGGTATGTAAGCAAATAACCATTGCCTTTATGCAAAATGTTCAAGTGAAGGAAAGTAGCAATATATATACATTATTCCCTGTGTTCCTCTTGCAATGTTTTCCAGTCCGCAAAATTTTTAATTAAAAGATGAAAAATACAAGATATATTAGTAACAACCAAGGAGGAAAAAAGAAAACAAAGAAGCAAAAACAAAATAAAATTGTAAAAGATTTACCACAGCATCACTTTTCTTTGTGTTCTCTGCTTCTGGCTTGTTAGTGCTTTGCACAGTTGTCTTTGCATCTGATGCTACTTCTACCTTAGCAACACTCTTTGCTCCCTGCAACTATAATCATCATTAGCATGTCCACTAAAGAAGCAGTAAATCATTTAGCATGCAAATAAGATTGCAATTTAACTTTTGAATATGAATAATAATTTTGATTTCACTTTATTTTTCAAATTTTCAATCATGCTCCAATAAACAATTACAATAGTGCATTCATATGAGCTTATAAACTTCAGCCTCTCTTTAGTAAATCTTTAAATTTTCAGCCATTATTTCCAATATTAGAGAATAAAGATTGCCAATAAAATGAGAGAACAGTATGGCAAAGCAACTCACAGGCTCAAAACTGGCCTTCTCAAGCAATATCTTTTCAAATATATCCTCCAAACCTTCCTTGTTCTGAAAAGGAAACATAAAATAAAACAGGTTATTAAGCACTTGTTACTGAATACAATCCATAAACTACAAATCCTACAGCATGTAATAGCATTGGAAGTACAGATTACAGAACATAGATGAGAGGAATGGGATGCATGATAACTATTCTTAATGAGCCTATATAAGGCACCACCAATATAAGAGTATAGGATCAAATAAGACCTCATTAGGATCTTTCAGAGTACATTCATGATTCAACACATAACGTGGTGTTGGAAGCTAATTTCATTTATAGAAAGTCATCAGCTAACATTGGTAAATTTATGGTGTCAAAAAATAATAAGGATTTGGCTTACCTGGATGTAATCCATCCATCTCATAACATGTGGCAATTTTTCCCTATCTGAACTTGGAAGGCCAATCTGCCAATGAGTAACCCGCTCATTAGGAATTTAGGTGTGTTGCCCAGGCTTCTTAATAGAATACCTTGGTTAAAAAAACAACAGAAGACTTTAAAACCCTCAGTATATAAGCACAAGAGTGCTAGAAAAAGTAACATATTAATATCTTTCCGTGGAATGTCATTTGGGTAAACAACAAACCACATAAAATGATTAATGAAAGCATGTCTGCCACTGTTGCAGTTGTTGATAAGATTTCCAGAACAGAAAATTAATATATATATATATATATATATAATAAACAGAAAACTAATGTTCTCTGATGTGCATACCACAGAAGAATGTATTGCAGAAAACACAATAATATCAGCTTCAGAAGGTCTTAACCCATTCCCCAAAAGTACTGATACTGTAATTAACTCTTCATTTAATTGTTTGAGAGCTCCAAAGCAAGCCTGAGGATCTGTAGGAAAACCCTCTGCAAATGCTATCCACTTCATTATCTAAAACAGGAAATTGAATGTTAATGAAAAAGGGTAAAACAAATTTATTCGCAGGAGGAGCAAGTAGAAAAACCTTCTGATGAATGTGTATGCCTGTGCGTCCAGGGTTTCATTCTTTAATACAAAGAAAACTGCAATGCATTCATATTTACCTGATCATTGTCTCCAGCAGGAGCCTCGTTTACTGATGACTTCAAGATGTTGTATAGGTTCTTGATATCATTTTGAACAATGTCACCCGAAACTTTATTCTGCAAAATAAATTAGAAGCTGAGCAACTAAAATGTCACAATTTACCAGACGTCTTTGCATATATCTTAGAATGATCATTTATAATTCAATAGATTTCCCCAGTAAAACAGCGGACAAAAGTTCAGAAAAAGGTGTAAGCTACGCAACGCTGTGCGCTCTTTACCCACAAAAAATAATTAAAGCCCAGAAAGTAATTCCTTAGCTAAAATGTGAAAGATTCGAACTTTTTAGCATGGTGGAAATGACGATACATTAAAACCCAGAAAGTAAACCCATTTGAATTTCGACAAACGCACAGTTTATGAATGCACATAAGCCACGCTAATTGGCTCACGGTCATAGCTGACTGAACAAGAAGACTTTTTGCTAACTACAGTCGGCCCAAGAACTGCAATTGACCGGTTAAATACAAAAACAGGATGCAGCAAATGAGAAGTAATCGAATTTGTTTTTGAAAAATAAATTTATTAATTAAAAGAGGAAAAGAGCAGAGCTTACAGGATCCAAGGAGAAGTGTTTACAGAGAGTTGATACTATCAATTGGTTCCTAGTGCCATTGATGCTTCCTTTTGCAGCCATTGATTTCCTCCAAACTTGCTCACGGATTCTTCTTCACTCCGCTTCCTCGGCACTCGCCACAATTCACAGTTCAGACACAGAATTTTCAAAGGGTTTTAGAATCATTTCGGGTTTCTTGGGGCTCCATTGGATCCAAACCTAATTATAAGCCCAAGCATGAGGCCCATATTGTTTTGTATTGAGTGGCCCACTCGAGAACAATACGAGCTGAAATTTGGGGCAAATTGTTTTCTAAATGCACCCAAAAAAAAAAGAGTGGTGTATTTTGTTAAACTAATATATGGTCCACTTTTCCAATTTGTTACTACAATATGCATATCTATTTCTTTGTCCAACACTTTTGGTCTTGAACTAGCTAAGCCAATTTGTTTGACTTATAATTATTGGGATAGAAAAACATGCAGATCTTTGTTTGACTCCAAGTTCACCTCAAGGCTCAAGTAGTAGATTTTTTGTAAGTGAGTGAGTATAGCTCCTCTTGCTTGAATAGACTCAATGGGTAATGTCATGTCCTCCATCCAACAGACAGTACTAACATTACACTTGAACATTAATATACCATTTTTCCCTCCAAAAGGAACCATTTTGTGAAGGGTCACATGCCATTAAACTTGATGAACAAACATGGGTTTATTGTAATATACCACAAAAAAGAAAGAAAAAAAAAAGAGAGCAATGCTACTTAGCATAAGCTGTGGCAATTTTATAATTTACTCAGCTATATATAAGTGTACTTGACGATATTTAAATGTGGACTGTAAAATTATATAAATGATAAAAAAATAAATAAATAAACAAACATTGTTTTAAAAAAAAGGAAAGGGTGGCAGAGGAAAGTGGTTTTATTTTATTTTTAATTATTAATAATCTCTTCATTCTAGGTTGCCGGTATATCGCATGGAAATTCCCTGGCAATCCAACACCAAAAAGGGACCTAACATAAAAACAACACCCTACGCTACAAACCGCGCATGGTAGCCGTGTCTTTATACTGTCTGGATTGGATTTTATTTTACTTTCCCAATATTTTTTTCTTATTTATTTCTGTATTTAAAATAAAATATCTAATAATACAGAATCCAGAGTCAGAGGTCAGAGGGCCAATTGACCCAGCTGGACTGCCCCACAGGCCACAGCCACAGCCACAGCCACAGCCCTGGCCTAGACTCCTTACTTTTGTTTGCTTTCCCTTTGAAATTCCCAACGGTTTTCATTGACATTTGCCCTTAACGACACTTGCACTCTACCCCCTCGCCGTTTAGTCTTTGTCGCCCACCCTCAATTTTTTTATTATTTTTTTAATAATAAAGAAAATTCATTTTTAATTACCTTTTTCTATTAGCCGAACATGACTGTTTTACACTTCAAAAATTATCGTTGTAAAACTCTATTTTAGAATTTGGAGTTGTCTTGCTGAGCCACATTTTGAGTTATTAATAGTATTGCTTAACTAACTACTGAAAATTTATTATAATGATTTTGTGGCAATTTTCTTCTCTAATAATAACAAGTGTTCTAAAAAGTGCTAAACATATAGAATTAAAATACTTTTCTTTTAAAGAAGAAGTTCATAAATAAATAATGTTGGTTAAATATATTAGTATAGTTATATAGTTGCAGATCCTTTAATAAAAATATTGGCATTGAAAGTCTTTAATGAATGTGATGAAAGAACGGGTATTGTAGGATAACAATGTTTGTTTTTTTGACATTATAAGCTCACTCTATATTTATTGTTTTTATTAATTCTATTTTTTTTATATGGTATACATATACGAGATATCTTATATTAATAGAATTTATTTTAAAATAAGATATTATTGTTTGACCATTATCATATTTATTATTTATGGATTATCTTAAATGAAAAGCTGATACTGTAGTTCTTGGAAAAAATTATATTGTTTGTAAAGATATGAAATCGACCCGTATTAATATATTTGTTTGATTATAATATATGATGTCACCGTTATTAAAATAATTTAGCAACATTTATTTGCATAATATTTATTTAGTAAACCATATTTTTCAACTCATAAGTCAAGTGGGAGAATATAAACTGTATAAAATAATGTGACACATTTATTATGTTTATTTATTGTTTAATTATGGTTTAATAAATACTAAGTAGCTAAATTCTATTTGATCAATTTTGTTAAAGAAAGTTAAAAGAGTTTTTTAATATAAAATTTACTGTTTAATGAGAAGGGTTATTATTCATGTATATTATAGAAATCGGTCATATTTCTTACTCTATCTCTTAATTATGTTTCTTCGATTAGAAAGCAGACCAATTGAAAGGGTAGACAAGAGAAATCATGTTTTCTCCATTAATAAGCTTTTGTGGATTTGTAAATTATCAATTCAATTATATATGTCAAGATATATAAACCATATTTTATGTTTTAATGAAACTAATAAATTCAGTGATTTTGAGTTTAAGTTTTGCATAATGTGCAAAATCATAGACTTACATGATACTTTTTTAAGAAGGTGCTATTTATTAGAAAAAGAGAGGCACTCTGTGCATTAAAAGACTATTTTAAAATATCAAAAATACTATTTTATTTTTAAAATTCCATCCATGTCTACTTAAATTATATTTTTTAATTTTTTTATTTAGTTAAGGATTTATCTTTTATTTTTTTTAATTTGTCATAATTAAAATTATTTTTTAATTAGATAATCAAACACTGTTAGATATTTTTAAAATGTTTTTTTTTTGTAATTTATCCTAAATGTAAACTATTTTATCTGTTTTTTACTTGAAAATATTAGAAGTGAAAAAAGCTATTGGAAAAAAGTGATATTAAAGAAGCACATCCAAGCATTTTAATCATTTTTCTATGTTAATTTGTACATATCATTTTATGCTTTATTCTCTATTTATCTTATTTTATTTTATCTTTGTCTTAAGCTTTAATATAAATAATATTTTGGTTATTTTTCGATATTAAATCAATTTATTGATGATTTATTATATACAAAAAAAATTATATTAATTTTAAATAACACTTTATAAATGTAAAATGGTAGTGTCTGCTTCTAAAACAACTCAAAAATAGCAACGGATAATATTAAAAAATAACTAAAGTGCTACGCGTATATTATACGCATTTTCCCTACTTACATTATGAACCACCACGTAAAAACCCTCCGTCAATAAATATATATATATATACACACATACATATATGTATGCATGGCATATTAGTAGTAGACACCAGATCCACATGAACATAATTTACAGAATAAAAATCTCAGTGGAGTGAGATAGAGAAAGAGCCCGGAGTATAGTGGTTGGTGGTACAGTAAGTTCCAAAAATGAATAAAATGAGGCTAGCCATGTACTTCCATTCCTAAAGACAAATCAGAATTTGCTTCTCTCTTCTCTCTCTCTGTCTCTCTGTGGTATATATACTTCAAATTAACGCCAGCTCGTCATCATCATCACCAGCTTGTCCATGCATATATGCTTTGCTTCCTAATATCAGCTCGCTGCTCCCAGTCCCACCATTAAAATATTAAATCTGTATGTATAAATATTAATACTTTATTTCTAATTCTTATTAATTCTAATTCTAAGGATTAAAGTCTTTTCATTGCCAAATATCTGTTTCCCATCATCAATATTCATTGCTTCCATTCTAATTCTTATTAAAGTCTTTCTTTTTTTAGTAATAACAACCCTGTTTTAGAAAGTCATTAATTTGATAAATAAAAAAATTGTAAATAAGAAGTTTCTAAAACCCAAAATATTATGATAGGGCAACGAAATTAAGGTGTAATTTATGTTTGGTAAGAAAAATGGAGAAGAGTTAAAAAAAAAAAGAGTAAAAAAATGGGATGGATTGCATCGGTAAGGAAAAATAAAATGATAAAATAAATTATATTATTTATTATTTGGTATGATAGTAAATAAAGTTGTTAACACTCTCTTTTGTAATCCTTCAAGTTATTGAAATGGATTCTTAATTTATCTATTCTTTGGTCTCCTTCATTCATCCATCATTCGTACCAAATAACTATCATATTTTTAATCCCTTTATAATTTCTTTCCCTTCTCTCAATTATTCCATTGATTCCTCTTATTATATAGGGGCTAAAGCTAATGAAGATTAGGGTTTTTTTTTTTTTTTTTTTAATATGGAGGTGTGCATTTAATTTTAAAGAGATACACACCCCCAAAACACCCAGAAAAAGAAAGAAAAAAGTTAAAGTGAAGTCCCTCTCATAAGCCCTGCAATACACAGTCACAGCTCTTCTCCTACCTTTTAATTACACTACCCACCTTCTCCACCTACTTATTTTTGGCCTTTATTATTTTGCTTTTCACCTCTCTCTCTCTCTCTCTCTCTCTCTTCCTTTGCAGTTTCCACCCAACTCTCTCACTAGACTTGCCCTCCTCCATTTCTTATATTTACACATCATGCCATTCTCCATTTGATCCCAATACTTCCAACACCCACCTCCTAAACTATGCTTAATTAGCTTCAACGTTTTGCTTTTCAAACCATCCAACACAATTAGGTAAAGCAAAACGATTATAGGACCCGTGTCTATCATACTTGAAAACAACCGGTTTTGAGTACCATAATTAATAAGCAAAATAACCCATTTGAGCCACTCTGATACCATTTTGTATAAAATTTTCATAATTAATAAAATAAATATCGAGAGGTTTTGGCTTAATTTCTCAGTTCGTAGCTGGTCGGTGGTCCGTACATGAGAACCGTTAGCAATGAACCGTGGTGGTTGAGAGACATCGACGTTGGGGTCATTTTTGTCAACGACATCAGCATTTATGAACGTTTAAATTAAGGAACAGATGTCAGATCAGTAATTTACTCCATTCTCAGGGGCAGTTCCAAAGTTCGCTACCCAGTCACATTCCTTGGCTCAGGCGCTAAAGACTGCCACTTGTGCTGTCCACGTCAAAAGTATCACTGACTTCGACTACGTGTCTTCCACGTAGGATCCCATCACCGCGCGGATTATGACACGTGTCATTACACTCATAAATATACCCTCAGCTACCAAGCCTGGTCCCTCTAGTCTTTGCCGTTAATAAGCGCTTTAAATTAATTTCTCATCCACGGCTCAGACCAAACACTGAGAGACTCTGAAACTCAGAGTTCGTTTGTAAGAGAGAGAGAGAGAGATTCTTTTACAGTCC
The DNA here is from genome assembly GCA_007844105.2 of Rhamnella rubrinervis. Taxonomy (NCBI): domain Eukaryota; kingdom Viridiplantae; phylum Streptophyta; class Magnoliopsida; order Rosales; family Rhamnaceae; genus Rhamnella; species Rhamnella rubrinervis. Next base: position 4,007,912 of record CM017576.2, read on the forward strand.
GGCGTTACTATGTTTTCCGGCGTACTTCTCGGTGAACCTTCCGTCGCCGTAACTCTCCTCGCCGGCGCCAGAGCTTAGTTACTCTGCAAAGTCGGATGGAATTTCTGTGAGCCGTGGGAGTCTCCGGAAATACGTCAAAATGCTACTCTTGGCATTTTGTGTTTCTTAGATCGAAACCTCTCAGAGTTTCTTCTATCTCTTTCTTCTGCCCGTTGGGACTCTGAAGCTCAAAATCTTAGCTTTGGAGGAGATTTCTAGGGTTTTGTACACTTTTTACCTTCTGTAAGAAGCTGTCATTTCGTGCATTTTGGTTCTCGGGGACTTGAGCTTGTTTCTCCGCAGCTCCGAATCTAGCCGTTGGTCAAACTTGGCGTTTTTCTGGGAGTGTATGCACTGAGGTTAGCTTTCATTTTCTATGTTCAAAGTTTGAGCTTTGGAAGCTAAACAGAGATTTTAGTCCCTTTGGACTTCTGGATTGGCTGCTATTTTTATGGCTTTGCAGTGTGTTTGACAGTCCCTAACAATGCGAGCTTACTTGAACATGAAAAAGTTGCTTGCCTTACTCGCCCTCGTTGTTTTAGTTCCGGTTTTTGTAAGATCTCTAAACCCGTCTCTGAATGACGAAGTGTTGGGGCTGATCGTGTTCAAGGCCGACATTCAAGATCCAAAGGGAAAGCTTGCGTCTTGGAACGAAGATGATGATAGTCCTTGTAACTGGGTGGGATTGAAATGCAACCCCAGATCCAGCAGGGTCACAGAGCTCAACCTTGATGGGTTCTCTCTTTCTGGGCGGGTAGGTAAAGGACTACTCCAGTTGCAGTTTCTCCGAAAGCTATCCCTGGCAAACAACAATCTTACTGGAAGCGTAAGCCCCAATATAGCACGGGTCGACAACCTTCGAGTCATTGATTTGAGCGAGAACAATCTCTCTGGTGTAATACCCGAAGATTTCTTTCGACAATGTGGGTCTCTGAGAGTTATTTCTCTAGCCAGGAACAAGTTTTCTGGGAAAATTCCAAAGAGTTTGAGTTCATGTTCAACTCTTGCTTCGATTAACTTCTCGTCTAACCAGCTGTCGGGTTCGTTTCCTCCTGGGATTTGGTCTTTGAATGGGCTTCGATCAGTGGATTTGTCTGATAATTTGTTGGAGGGTGAAATTCCTCAAGGGATTGAAGGATTAAATAATCTCCGAGCCATTAACCTTCAAAAGAATCGGTTTTCTGGACAGGTTCCGAATGGTATTGGAAGTTGTCTTCTTTTGAGGACTATTGATCTTAGCGAGAATTCGTTCTCCGGGAGCCTTCCGGGGACAATGCAGAAACTTACCTTGTGTAGCTATCTAAATCTGCACAGGAACTCTTTTACTGGTGAGGTTCCGCAATGGATTGGAGAAATGAAAAGCCTGGAAACTTTGGACCTTTCCACCAATAAATTTTCAGGTCAACTGCCAAGTTCCTTTGGCAATCTTCAGTCCCTCAAGTTCTTGAATTTTTCTGCCAATGGTATTTCTGGGAGCTTGCCCGATTCTATGGTTCATTGCACAAGCCTTCAGTCTTTAGATTTTAGTCAGAATTCAATGACAGGTAATCTTCCTGCATGGATTTTCAAGTCAGATTTACAGGAAGTTTCACTTTCAGAGAAGAAACTCGGTGGAAGCATAACCGCTTCTACTCCGTCGTCAACGGCGAATGCAGGTCAAAACCTTCAAGTGTTGGATTTATCGCACAATTCATTTTCTGGTGAAATTGCATCATCTATTGGGGTTTTAAGCAGCTTGAAAATTATGAACCTCTCCCGGAACTCTCTAGTTGGTCCTATTCCGGTGACTATTGGAGAGTTGAAGTTCTTGGACAATCTTGATTTGAGTCAGAATCAGCTGAATGGAAGCATCCCTTTGGAAATTGGGGGTGCATTTTCTTTGAGGGAGCTGAGGCTAGAGAAGAACAATCTTGGTGGAAATATTCCTACTTCAATTGAGAACTTTTCTTCACTAACAACTTTGTAAGTACTCTTTGCTTATTATAATGTTTTATGTTAAATTCTTGCATCCATTATTTAAATTAGTAATCCGGAGTTCCACATGAAGAACGGTTGCTTCGATTACCTTTGTAAGTGAGAAAGCCATTGCATTTACCTTTTTCTATATTCAACACAATTTCGAATACTGTTTTCCCCTTTCCAGAAGCATGAGATATGGTAATTGGGTTATCCTGTTTCTATTTGATGTCTTTAAAGTCTAAACTGCTTTCTAGAAGTAATGAACCTATTAAGTCCCAGATTTGCCACTTTTTCTTTACTGCTGTAGTCGAAATCTATGCATTTTTCTTTTCCTAGCCAGTATTTTAAGGTTTCTTTTCAATCGGATTTTTGTTGTGGAAGCAATATAGTTAGAAACGCCACTTAGGAGTTATTATTCTCATCAGGTTTTGTCAATTAATATTTTGTTTTGCTTGAACTGTGCAGAATTTTATCTCAGAACAGATTGACTGGCCAGATACCTGCAGCAGTAGCTAAGCTTATCAACCTGCAAAATGTGGACATGTCTTTTAACAATCTCACTGGAGGCCTACCCAAGCAGTTGGCCAACATTCCCAATCTCGTTTCCTTCAATATCTCTCACAACAACCTCCAGGGTGAGCTACCTGCTGGTGGCTTTTTCAATACCATCTCCCCATCCTCTGTCTCCGGCAATCCATCTCTTTGTGGCTCTGCAGTCAATAAGTCTTGCCCCGCAGTTCTTCCCAAACCCATTGTCCTTAATCCCAACTCCTCTTCTGAAACCATTCCAGGTTCATTACCTTCAAATCTCAGTCACAAGAGAATCATCCTCAGCATTTCAGCACTCATAGCCATTGGTGCAGCTGCTGTCATTGTTGTCGGTGTAATAGCCATCACTGTGCTCAATCTTCGTGTTCGGTCGTCTACATCACGATCTGCAGCAGTCCTCACATTTTCTGCAGGGGATGACTTCAGTCGTTCCCCCACTACAGACAATAACTCTGGCAAGCTTGTCATGTTTTCAGGTGACCCTGATTTCAGCACAGGCGCACATGCTCTACTCAACAAGGATTGTGAGCTTGGGCGTGGTGGGTTTGGAGCAGTGTACCGAACAGTTCTTCGAGATGGACGGCCTGTTGCTATCAAGAAGCTCACTGTCTCTAGTCTTGTCAAGTCCCAAGAAGAATTTGAAAGGGAAGTAAAGAAATTGGGAAAAGTAAGGCACGATAATCTTGTAACACTTGAGGGTTACTACTGGACTCCATCATTACAGCTCCTCATATACGAATTTGTCTCCGGTGGCAGTTTGTATAAGCATCTCCATGAAGGATCAGGTGGAAACTTCCTGTCATGGAATGAAAGGTTTAATATAATTCTTGGCACTGCAAAAAGCTTGGCTCACTTGCACCAACATAACATAATTCACTACAACATAAAATCAAGCAATGTCCTTATTGACAGTTCAGGTGAACCCAAAGTAGCAGACTTTGGCCTAGCAAGATTGTTGCCAATGCTTGATCGATACGTTCTGAGCAGCAAGATTCAGAGCGCTCTTGGCTACATGGCACCAGAGTTTGCATGCAAAACAGTTAAGATAACTGAGAAATGTGATGTATATGGATTCGGGGTTTTGGTTCTGGAGGTAGTCACTGGGAAACGGCCTGTTGAATACATGGAAGATGATGTTGTGGTGCTCTGTGACATGGTTAGAGGAGCATTGGAAGAAGGGAGGGTTGAAGAATGCGTTGATGGCAGACTCCAGGGGAGCTTCCCAGCTGAAGAGGCAATTCCTGTAATGAAACTAGGCTTGATTTGCACATCACAAGTACCATCAAATCGACCGGACATGGGGGAGGTAGTTAACATATTGGAGCTTATCAGATGCCCTTCAGAAGACCAAGAGGAGTTGGTGTGAAATTTCATAATCTTATTTAGAGAAGGGATTTACTATAGGTTATCGGGCGAAGAAGAATCCGGTTTTGTTCATTAGATGAGAGAAGAAAAAAATTTTAAGATTTTTTCCCCCTTTCCTATTGTTGTAATCTTTTGTTTATTTTCTGTTTATGTTTGTATTTTCTTCTTCTCCAAGTTATAGTTAGGTCACCGGATTCCTCTTCACCAGGTTCCATTCTGGGTCCCTGTTGGATCATTACTACTAATATTTTGTACTCGGTTCTGATATCTGTCTTGGTTATTTTCTTATTTTGCAAGCTGATTATCCTGATTCCATTCGAGTTTTTGGTTGAAATCTTAGTGACCGTGTAGCTCCAATTGGTATAGACAATGATGCGTTATAATTGTCACGGGGAATGTGAGCTTTAACTGTTTAAAAATTATTCACACCTGTCAATGCTTGTCTGTATGGGTAAGGCCATTTTCGGTCTCAGAGATGTGCCAAAAATTGCAGACCATGTAAGATGCTTCACCTGTACTTTAATGCCTTCCTTACCTAATAAAGGGCATAAATGACTTTCACACCCTGAATTAGGGAAGTCATCCATATGCCTTGATCATGTGTTTCTAATCATAGCAAGAGTGAAGGCAATAAAAATACATATTTTCATATTTGCAAGTCAAAAGTTACTTGAGAGACTGAAGAGGATGGGAATCTTACACCTACTTCAAAGCATATAATCTTAAGGTTTTCAAGTAAAATAATAAAAAGAGAACAAGGTAGGGTAAAGAAATATAGAGCTAATGGCCTTGAAGATAATGATAGAGAGTGAAGGCATGGAATAGAATATTACAACATTATGATGCTGTCGGAAATGAAGCACTCTCTTTTAATAATTTGGCACCACTCATGCACTCTTTTTAGGTTCCAATTTCAACTCTCTTTAAATGCCACTCTTTTTCTTTCTTTTGATTTTTTTTTTAAACTCTCCCCAATGTTCCTTTTTCCCAAGAAAATGCAGAGGAATATCAACATTTTGACACCCTTGCACTTACATGGTCCATGGACTGCACTTCCTCTCCTCCTCCTTGATGTTTGATTGTCCTAACTCCTATCAAATTCCAGGTTTTAGTAGACATGGTGAAAATACATAAAAAAAGAAGAAAAGAGTAAAAACCCATTTTGGGAAGAGGGAGTCAAAAGGGATATTGATATTTATAACCATGTGCACGGATTAGGAGCTAGGTTCAAAGGCTTTGTCCTTAGCGTAGTCAGAGCTGTGGGTTAAATATTTTTTGTGTTGGACCCAAGAGAGCCTAATATTAGTAGGTTGGCATTTTCTATCATAAACCAGCACATGCTTCTTTCATAAACTATGTTTTCTTTTGAGCATAGAATATCTTAGTTCCCTCGATCACTGGGGGTGACAGAGACAGAAATACCTATTTTTTTTGTATTGTTTTTGCAAGTGCTTCATCATAATCATGTTATAATGTTAGCATCCATGTCATCCTCATTAGCTTGTCTTATTTTTAATTATTAGACCCATTTAATATCTAAGCCATGTTTTAGAGAACTACACCAATGTAGTTATAAACTTGTTCTTTAAGACTTTAGAGTCGTAGCTTATTTACAATGAGCAGGGCTGGGTCGAAAAAGCTATTGATAGCTGTTGGAAACCCATTCTTTCGATAATGCAATGCATTATTGAGAAGCAGTGCTGCTGGATACATGTGAAGAAGAGTATTGCTACCCATTAAAAGTTATGATGATACAAGTAACATGACATCTATATGGCAGCTACAACAGTTTTTTTTATACTTTTAATTAACTATAAACTGCCGCATCACTTGTGAAAATTCACAACCTGTGATGAAAATCATTATTCTATAAAGAATTATGCACTTGGTTACCTTTATCTTTTCGTATTTGACTTGCTTTTGTTGAGGGACATAATTATACCCTCTCAACTTTTGTAACCCAAAATAGTTCATTCTCGGTTAGCCTACGATGCATGTCGTACTGGTGGATGAGGGAGCTGATCTGCGCCCCCCCAATAATACTCAGTAAAATTTAGCCAATGATTCAGTCACGTTGATGTAGTTAGCACTCGAAGCTTTTTGCTTTTTCATTTTGTTGAATGGAACAATGTCATAGTGGAACCTGGGAGTCTGAGACTGAACTTGAAAAGTTAATTAAATGAATTCTTTTATTTAGTTATAGTATGTGGAACCTTAAAATGTTAAGGAGTATCTACGATGTAATGTGGATTAAAAGGAAAGAAGTATATAGTTTAGCAGCCTTATCAAATCTATGAACAATTGTGTTTCACCAGAAACTGATCCAGATGATGATGTTAAAAGTAAGATACAAGGTTCTCACATAACAACAGAGTATAGCTGAATCCCCAACTATATCCTCTTCTACTGAGAACTGATTTCGTTTCCAGCTATACTAGAATCAATTTATGATTATACAAAAGTGATTTCCATGACTTCAAATGTATGTTGTACCGAAGAATACTATGCTTTCATTACATGAAAAGGGACAAAACAAGTATGAAAAACAATAGCACTGTAATATTGAAAAAGAGAAAGGTCACAAAGTGTAATTTAGCAGACCAAAATTGTTATCAAATCCTCTGGTTTTTACATGAACACAGGTATGAGACAATGCAGGGTCAAAACTTTTTTCATCCCTACTGAAAATTTCTCTAGTTTCTACATCTACAATCTCACTTCAATTTTCTTGTTATTTGCTTCTCCCCTTTTTGTTTGAGATGCAATATAAGAGCTTTTGTACTATTCTTACCCTAATCTTCATGATTATTTCACCATCCATCTCCATCAGAGGATCTGGAAGTAAAGCCATTCAATGATGCATTTCCATTCTGGCGTGCACTTGGTGACTTTACTGTCTTTATGTCATCCCAATCATCATCCCAACCTTGATCCCAACCATCTGCTGTTTCCATCTGGTTAGCTGTAGGAGAGTCTGGCTGCGCCATTTCGAGCTCCTGATATGGGATTCCATCAACCTGCCTTTCCTTTTTCGCCAACTTGCAGCATGCCCATGTTCCTCCAATAACTATGGCTATCAAACCAAATAAGTAGGCTCCATGGGTAGGAGTCACATGGGAGGCATAGGAAGGAAGGTTCTTAAGCAAGTTATTTGGTACAGTTGATCCCAAGTGAATTATACATTTTCCATTTCCAGCATTTAGCAGTACTGATGGACTTCCTCCATCTGAGACATGGACCTGAAAAAAGCATGAGAAGATCACTGATCAGACCTCAGACCAAGTCCTTCAAAACTTATGGGCTCAAATTAAACCTAGACCCGACATTGCTCCCTTCCCATCCACATTCTCTTCCTTTTTCTCTACTTTAACCCGTATAATGTAAACTTCCCCCTCTTTACTTTTCCATAAATCAGCGCCTATGTGGTTTACTACCAAATCCAAAGTTAATCACTCCTTGTTAGGCCCATATATATAACAAAACAAAGACCATGTAACCCCACCTTTTTGACATCGTGTTTAGGAACTTCTATCTCTTGGAAAGTAGTTTTGACAGATAATATAGTAACATTCGCTTCCAGAGAACTGTCTCCATCATTTTGGACAAGAAGAAACAGCTCTGTGTTGGCTGCAATGCAAAAATGGTTTAGAATGTTCGACCAATCATCCAAGGAAAGAAGGAAATGAAATCACATGATAGGATTGACAGCAAGGCCTGAATAATCACTGTATTTACCTTAAAAAGAATTCAAGTTGCACAAGATATGAGAGAAGCCAAGAATTCATGCCCAAAAGATAGAAATAATTGACAGTTCAAGAGATTTAAAGAACAATACATTTATCCACCAATTCGTGATGAGTTATCACAGTTTCTCTACAGTACTATGCTTAGGATACCAGGAGTCAGTTCAACAAATGAAATATGCTTAATTTCACCTTATTTGCTATATATTATGAAGTTATACTGAAAAGACAAACTTCAACATCTATTCTGCGTGCCCAGATATCCATTAGTATATAAGGAGTTGATGATAAGCCAAGAGATCCAAATCTACCAAGTTCATTTCAGATATTTGAGGGACTCGTACACTGAAATATAGTTCACATATAGAATGTGCACATAATAGCACTTGGTATTCACCAAAATTATCGATAACGTGTAGAGTTCTATTGTCTTGAGAAGAATGTGTGAACTCATGGTTCCAACTAGTATAGCTGGGTGTGTGTTCCTTATCCTCCAGCAGCATATGATTACATGTCTGCATGGTTACTGCAGACCCCCCAAAATAAGGCAAAATGTTTTTATCTAGTGACTGAAATTATTGTGTGCATGATATTTACAATACAAAGAAACTACTAGAAAAATAAAACAACTTTACCACTCTAAGCTAATCATAGCATCTGCAAACTGTGGATTATGCAAACATAATAAAACATTTGAAATTTAGTCAACAGGAACAGTGAAATGCTCCGAACTCCAAACAGAAATACTAAGTGTATATCCTGGATATAATACAAAGGAAAAAAAGAAAAGGGAAACGTAATACCCATTGCTTCCAGTAAAAAAATGATTAGAACAAGGGAACATAAGCTACAATTCACTGTATATCATAACAACATCAATATGATGTTCTTAAGTTGCTAAATAACATCACTACATATCATCCCATAACTGTAATTGATTAGATAGAAATACGAAGACAATAAAAAGATGAAATTTTTCAATACCTTTTCCTTCTTAAACTTGGGACTCTCCAAATTTCACCTGTTTGGTGTGTCTGAGCAATAATTCTTTTATGCTATCTTTTCATTTCTTTTAAATCAACTGGTGCGAGAAGAAATTTATCATTTCGTTTTTTCTTTTTCTTCTCTTTCCACAATGGTGAACAGACCTAGGGCAGTATTCTTTACTATCTTTACATTCTGTAATGGCCACAACAACAGCAATAAACTAACTTCTCAAATAAAGAAACTCAGGACGTACACAATAACCTTATGGCTAATTTTCATCTCTGCTCGGTCCTCTTGTGGTTTCCACTGAGTTACTTGCAATCTCTTATGCATTACATGCATCTTCGCCGATTATCAGATTAAGATTTTACCAAAGGGTGCAAGTTATAAGGAGGACAAAATAGACTTCTAAAAGAGTGGTTTTGCATAGGGCACAAACAGCCCTTTAAGGCCAAGAAATGACAACAGCAGAAGGACAATGCAGTGATAAGAACTTGAGAGAAGGACCCCATAAAGCAAAACTGGAGCAACATTATTGAAACCAAAAACTGAAGAGCACAAACATATTGACCTCATTTAAGGCCTCAACCACAGAAATTTTAACTGGAGAAAAATCAAGAAACCAGTATTAGATGAGGTGAAATTAGGTCCATCTCTGAACTTGAGTTCAACATATTTGTACATAGCATTAACTAGTTGCATACAGTTTAGAGGTAAGCAAGTTTATCTTCTTTTTTCTACAACCAAATGAATGATATAATGAGCTATTCTTAATCATGTTATACTTGTCTCGGATTCTGGAGTCATTGGTATGGAATTCTACACATATTTGACTTCATCAACAGTGACAAAAACATGGACAGTAGTCAACTTTTCATTCCCAGCTTTAACTAAATCTAATGCAGTATTCATTAATCATTAAAGCTTCACTGAAAGTCAAAAACCCTTAAACAGACAAATTGATGATGGAGAAAAACAACCTTGCTTTTAAATAAGGTTCTTGCTACCCATGTTAGAAAGCCTTCCTCAAGATCAAGAACGGAACGCAATTAAAAAACTATTCCAACCGCACGAAAAAAAAAAAAAAACAAAAAACAAAAACAAGAAACACTCTACTTGCACAGTAGGAGAGAGAGGTTTGTAGTCATAATTATTCAACAACGAGCTCAAGGATCATTGTCCTTTCTGTGTCCAATGAAATGTTGACTAATGGTGAGTCACATAATATCATCGTCTTTTATAAACGTCAGAGATGACAACCGTAAAACTGTCCTAAATTTAACTAAAACACAATGCAACATGACCTCTAACACCAACTACAGACAAGAACAAGAAAAAGCAAAGTAAATCTCAAATTTTTTCCTGAAATTCACCATAACAAAACAGAAGAAAAGTAGTAAGGAGCCAGATTATGCACAAAACGAAAACAGGTAAACTAATAAAAACGCAAACCCAATATTCACAAGTAGCAAAAGAAGATAGCAGAGTCAATACCATTTGAAGGGGAATGGAAGCAGGCAGTCATATTAATGTCATTTTGATAATGGCAAGTCCGGGATGAGCCCGTACATCTCTCAGTGATTTGGGTATCAGCAGCTGAACTCGGTGCTGGAGAAATATAGGGTGTCGGGGCATCCTTGCGGTTCTTCGTTTTAGACACAAAACCTCCATTTGGAATCGAATCCACACCGGAAACGGGACTGGGCGACGGAGAAATCTAAAAACAGTAATGTGTAACTATAACACAACCAAATCGAAAAAAAAAAAAACCCAAAAAAAGAAAGAAATGAAAATGGAAGTAAGACTTACTTCTGGAGGAGGAAAATTGTTCTTCTTCGGGCCAATACTTGCGGCTAGCTTCCGAAACTTGGACAGCAAAGACGCATCACATCCATGGGCAACAGTAAAAAACACCAACACCACCAACAGTGACCCAATTGCATTTCGATTCATCCTCTTCTTTCGGTCTTTCAATTTTATGCGAAAATTATCACCTTAAAGTTTTGGGACCATATTGAATTAATCTGAAGGGGTCTTCTTCCTTTTGACGAATACAACGAATTCCGAATGTCAAAGTCAATGCGGCAAGTGTGGGTTCTTCTGCGTCTCTGTCTCTGTCTCTTTCTTCTTGTTTGCTGGTTCTTCTCCTTCTTCTTCTTCTTCTCCTCCCTCGTAACGTCCGCAGAGAGTGTCAAAAAGCTTGCATTTTTATCCACTAAAACTCCCAAGTTGCCAACGGTGACACAAAGTTCTTCGACCGCGTTTTCATTCGCTCTGCTTACGTGCTTTTACATGAAAATTAAGCTCTGTAACTGTTTTCTTTTTTTACCATTAATTCTTTTTTCTATTTTTTTTATTAAATAAAAAATTAAAATTTTATTTTATTTGTGAATATAAAATAAATTAGAGTAGGAAGTTTTGTATTGTCACCAAATATATTAGGCTTTCACATTTATCTTCCCTTTTTTTTATTGGGTTTTAAATTCTAAAGAAGTGAATGTATGACTTTCATTTTTCAACATTTTCAATCTCACATAATTAATTCATTTTCTCTTTTAAAAATTTAAAATTAAAGATGAAAATTAAATAAATATTTTCCCCCCCAATGGCATAATTTTAGAATTATTTGTTTTTTTTTTTTTTTTCACTTCAAAAATTCATTTTTATTTTCAATATTGTAATAAGGTTATGTGGATTGTGACCTAAATCAATGACATTTTCCCCAAAATTACATGCAAATCCCTAAACCAGAGTCAGACAAAGTGGCTCTGCACCACCTTTCCACAAAAGATGGGTGCACCCCACCCATTCCAACGCAACCATAGCCCTAAACCCTAATTCCACTCTGAAAACCCTTCAACCCCTAAAACCTCAATTTCCCCCATTTCCATCTCCTTAACCATGCCCAGTTCCTCCAATTAGGTTTTCATCTTCGAATTTTGACCTAGATATGTCTTCTGAGGAAATAGGTCTGGTTCCCTCCCAGAGGCTCGAGAACGGGCTTAACTCGCAGCTGCTGTTCCAAGACGAAGCCTTGCGGTTCAATTGTGGTGCACCGCCCCAGCGCCGAGTCGGAGAACCGGGCCCGAAAACCCGTGAGTTCAGCGGATTTATCGACAATCGCTTTTTCGCGCCTCAGGGGACGGACTTTCGGCGGAGCTTGTATAATGATGGGCATGACCGGAGGGACCCTCGGGAAGCACGGAATTGGAATGGGAATGGGACTGCGACTAGCGGTGATGGATCAGATGAAGACGACGACGAAGACGACGACGATGATGACGTTGACGATGATGATGAAGTCGATGAGGGTGACGCCGAGGTTGAAGGTCTTGTGGGTGTCGACGATGTCAACAAGGGCAGTACTACTAACAACACAAGTAATGGGGAGGGCAAAATGGGAAATGGGAAAGCAAAGCACCAGCAGCATTCTTCTTTTGGTAAGAGTTACTGGAAAAGTTCTGGGTCTCTATGGCAGTATCTGGTTATTTGTGTATGTATTTGAAGATTTTATTGATTTTGAATGGTTTATTAGGTGGGTCTTTAATCGTAGGATCAAGTATAGAGGTATTAGTGAAAGACGATAGCATTGGGCAGCAATCCCTGAATAGCAATACAAAGGCCAGCCCTAGTGAGAATCATCATCAGCAAAGCAGGCTTGGGAATTATCAGAATGTGGTCACTGTCGCTGAACACGATGGTGATGTTTATTATTCTCAATATTTGCAGGGCCCTAACGGGTCTGTTGTAGGACAAAAGGATTTGGCTGTAGAAAATGGTTGTGGCTTTAGTGGAAGAAAGGATCTTTCTTATTCAAACGAGTCAGGAGAGTCTTTGAGGATGATTCTATCTGACCCTGTGACGTAAGTTAATTCGGTTCTATTATTATTATTATTATTATTATTATTATTATTATTATTATTATTATTATTATTATTATATTTTTGGTTACTATGGTTATTAATTTATGTCATCCTGCTACTGCTTCCAAGTGTCGTTTTTTTTGCCTTTTTTTCCGTTCGGGGATGAAGCATTTCTACCTTGGTTGAGTTGATAAATTAATTCGACTTTCAAAATCTCTGTTTTCTTTTCCTGGTCTTGTTTTTATGTCCCTTTTGGACTTTCAGGGGAGCTCTAATGGATGATGCAATGATATTACCTTGTGGGCATTCCTTTGGTGGTGGTGGAATACAGCATGTTATTAGAATGGTGAGCTCCTATGATACACATTTCTATTTCCAAGACTCAGCTAGAATCTTTTCAGTGGTAGGAAAAGTTTGTAAAGTTCCGTGGTGCTGATTTATGTTTGTTCTGCATATTCTTGTTACATTATTTAAGCTGAAAGTGTAAGTCTCTGCGTAATGGCCTTTTACTTTTTTATTTTAGGGAAAACCGTATTTTTACTTTGAGGTTTGCTAATCATCCACTGAGACACAACATGCTATTTATTGTTCTATGTAATACCATTTTAGGTGAATACTCTTCGTGCAACTATATATCTCCAACAGCTTACTTATTAATTTGCAACCTCAGACAAAGTGATCCAGTTGATTATCTAATACAATCACTGCTTTCTTACCTTCTCTATGTATTTGCTTCAACATGGATCATTCTTACTTAAGCCAGTCTGATAATGATTTCTCTTTTATTTTCTGTTGGAATATCATAGAATTTCTGTGGATTTAGTTTTAGCCTGTTATTTATCTCTTTCTGATTATTTGGTTGTTAAACAGAAACTGAAACACTTTTTTGTATGCATTTTCAGAAAGCTTGCTACTCTTGTGCACAGTCAGTTTCAGAAGACTCAATTGCTCCAAATCTCTGTAAGTAAACATTTAACTATTAAAGAAGATTTATTTCTACTTTTACAGCTTTAAATTTCAGTCATCTTGATGAGAAACCATTTGTGCAATCTTACAAGGGAAGCCATAAATTACCATTTCTAGTAATTTAGGCTGTCATATATGCATGTCTGACATCATTTACCTATGTTATTGTTTCAAATGTTGCCAGGCTGAACTCTGTTGTATAAAACCCCTCGTCAAACTATTCTAGGTATTAGAAGAATTTGTTCTTCTATCGTCTAGTTTATTATTACATCTAAATGTCTTGCTAAAGGCACCTGAAGGTCTTCATATGTTATAAAAAAGCTATTTCATGATATAGGGTTCACTTTCATGGAAGTGCCAAGAAGATGGGTAAAATGTTGGAAGAGGGATTAATGTACATAGGTCGAATTTAAAATATCTCTCTTGAAACTCTACTTTAATCAGTTTAGTCTCGATTAAGTGATACCTGCCTTAGAATATTGACATGGATGCTGCAAGAATTAAAGTAAAGGTCATCTATAGTATGAAGGATGGGTCAGAAATCACTGCGGCAAGTCATTTCTAATACTATCTTTTGGCTTTACATTTGGAGCTCTTCGAGCTGCTGTACAGGCATTCCGTCGGGAGGAAGAGTTACAATTTTATCGCTCACCTAAGAAGAGGAAGGAAAGGCTTGACCAGGTCTGTCATTATCATGCTTCAAAACTGGTCCTGAGTTTCTAAAATAAATGAATATCAGATATTCTAAAATTTGGAATAGACAAAAAGAGGCAAAATAAAATTAGCAATACAATTGCCTTCTTGTGGTGGTTGAAATTTGCTCTTTCTTATATATATTGATAGAGAGGAGAAAGAGACAAGGGTAGGCCAATTCACAACTGTTCCATGCAGAGTGGCAAAATTCGTTCCCAAAGCATAATAAACTTCTGTCAGCCTGTATTAACCACTTGAAGTAGATAGTGCAGCCACCTTCAATTGCTGTGATGTTATTTGTTAACATTTCTTTTAAAATTTGTCCTCAACTCTCGTCTTGTGTAGGATAAGGGTGTTTATGGTGATTCAAATCTCATGGATCCACCTAGAGGCAGAGGAGTTCAATTTCCATTTGCCGTGACAGACCGAGTTATCATTAAGGTTAGCAGAGTCCAAGTTCAATATCTATTTCTTGCTCAGAAGCTTGTTGTGTCAAATAATATGAGTGAAAATGGTTCAGGGAAACAAAAGGACACCCCAGCGCTTTGTTGGACGTGAAGCTGTTGTGACAACACAATGCTTAAACGGATGGTAATCATATTCTACTTTACATGCCGTTATTTTTATCTGTAAACATTTTAAAGTTGTATTCGGAACTGTTCTACCATAATGCAATTAGTGTTTATTCATTACATAATGCTTAATGTTGAAAGATGTGGTTTGCATTTGCATAATCCATGCTTAATGTGAATGGACATTGTACGCCTTGAATTCTTCTGTCAAGTGGATGAAGGTTAGATTTTCATTCAATAGTGTTATTACTTAAGGACATTTTGCATGTACAGGTACGTAGTAAAGACATTGGACAATGCAGAGAGCGTGAAATTGCAGTATCGCTCGCTTGCCAAGGTTTCAGATGACCCATCATCGAAGCAAATGTCAAACAAGATGCCTCCTAACTGGCTTTAGAGCTGCAGCATACAAAATGGGAAGCATGAGCCAACATACCACGCTTTTATAAGTTACTTTTTTTTAAACTTTATTTGAGAGGTTCTTGTTTGTATCTCTTACATGCAAACATAATGATGTTCAGGCCTTGTAAATTATAGAAGCCTTGTTATATAGCCGCTTTGACGAAACCTAGGATGAGAATTTAGCTAGGTACAATTATGTAATCATTTTTGCTATATGTATCGGAGCTGTATTGTATTTGAATATAGATCTTGTAAAAATTCAAAGGTTTATGTAATAAATTTTGGTTATCTCCATTTGATCGACAATATCTTCTGCTTGTTAATGTGTATCTTTGAGGAGCTTGGTTGTAATGATTCCCTAACTACAACCCATATTGACAGCACTAACTAGCCAACCAGAATATTTTTATATAATGGCTTTTTGCAACAGAATCGATGAATGGTATAAATCTCTCATTAAAAGTGAAAACCTTTGTAGGAAAAAAGAGAAAACTTCAATTATTCAAATCTAAACAATGGCTTATTCCACAAATATTCATATTTCATACAGAAAAAAAGAAGAAAAAGAAAAAAGAAGCCAACTCACAATCGGTTAATTCAGCAATTGGAATTTAGTACAGTGAGATGCTGCAATGAATGAAGGTTGCTAAAAATAAGTTCGAAAAATAATGGGGCTCCGTTTCTATTGTTACAGGCTCAACAAAACCTTATCCATGTGATGAAACATATCAGTAATTTGGCGAATGCTCAGCAGAAACGTCATGGTTATATGGGCGGGTAAAGGATGTTAATGTCTAATGAATAAGATCAGCAACAGGGTATATTTTCTGTCATAAGAAAGTTGCATGTTGAATAAATGGAAGCAGCAGCAGCCCTTATAGCTAATTCCTTCTCTGAACTATCTGCTTTCCATGATCTGCAAACAAAAAAGATGGTTTAGTTGTTTATATACTATTAGATTACTTTCTGACAAACCTTATGGCAGTGCATTAATTAAAATAAGAGCACTTAAATTGCTGTTCTATGGGAAGAAAATCAAGCCTTAAAGGCTATAATTTGTGAGTGCTGCTAGTTTTTACACCTCCAAAGAAAATAATATGGTAATAAAAGCTTTACCTCGAGTCACCGTCAGATGTTCCCGACTGTTGACTACTAGAAGCTATGATCATGTGATGTAGGCCTTGATCACAATGTAATTGCATTTCTTTTACTTGGTTCAACCAACTTTCCTGAAACTCATAACCAGAAAATACCTTAACAAAACAAAATTTTTAGTCCATACACAAAAGTATTTAATAAATAAAGGAAAGAACCAAGTTTTGACTGACAAATGAGCTTCTTGTTGCTAGCCAGCAACAGATTGTTTTCATTTCCTTATGCAGAAAACATGATATAGATAGTGA
The DNA here is from genome assembly GCA_007844105.2 of Rhamnella rubrinervis. Taxonomy (NCBI): domain Eukaryota; kingdom Viridiplantae; phylum Streptophyta; class Magnoliopsida; order Rosales; family Rhamnaceae; genus Rhamnella; species Rhamnella rubrinervis. The sequence continues at coordinate 4,024,453 of CM017576.2, forward strand.
AGCCGGAATTTCATCTTCTCAAAAACACCTAGAAAACTTCTAAAATTGTGAATGAAACAAACCAATCTCTCATATAATACTCACAAGTTGTTTCTCTTCTTCGGAAAGTGCTTTATCCATTTGACCAAACAGTGTGCTCCACCTCGCTTGATGCATTTCGGCAGTTGCCCTGTTGCATAATCCATCGGCTGAATTTTGAATACCATAAGGATTATTCTCCTGATGAGATGAAAATTCTTTTGATATCAAAAAAGGCAACTCTGTATTGATTACAGCACGAACTCTCTTCTTACTACGTCTCAATGCTGCAGTTATAGAACAGAGAAAATTTTATTCAAGACTTAAAGAATATGATGTATGCCAAAAAGGTTGGTAATAACTTTTAAAAAAGAGCCTTTCCTGAAAGACGTCCTTTAATGTCTTGATGTACAAGTTCCAACCATTGAGAAGCAACAGTAGCAGCTGAAAAACAAAAAACAGTCAGATCAGACGAGAATTCTTTCTTTCATGTAATGTTGCCCTATATAGTTTTACCATATTACTAAAGTATTCTCTTATTTCCTTCGTAATCAAAATCATATACAGACCTTTAACGGAAAGATGGGATGCTGAATCCTCAGGAGGCAGAGCGCTCTCATTCTCATCCACCTTAGTTGATGATGAAAACTTCAATGCTAGTCCATCTTCCTCAGCTGCAAGCGTGGATTGGGATGCACCACTTTTACCTGAAAGCCTCTCTTTTGTGATATGGTCACTTTCTCCACCTTTGCCCTCCAGAATCAGAGAGTACTTATTTGTCGATGTAGGGTGCCCTTTTGTTTGCCTGCCCCCAAAATAAATGTTTGGAGGTATATCTTCATGTGAAAAACTGAGTCCCTGTATTGCAGAATCTTTCATGTTCTCTAGGTCCTTCAGTTTGCCAATATCTTTGGTTCCAGTTTTCAGATGGGTTGTTTCTTTGTTTCCACCATGGCAATTTTCAAGCTTTTCAGATCTTACTAGGGCCTCTATTATGGAATGGACCTGTTTCCTATTCCTCACATGGTTTATAATCCCAGGGTTCAATTCATTAAGCAGTCCACTTGGAGCAGCAATCTTAGTGAACCTGTCAACCTGCTCTCTCTTTGCAAGCTCCATCTTTTTCTTGAGGACATTATTTTTACTTTTCCTACCCCGTTGTTTTGGCACAGGTATGCCTCCATGAGAAGATGAGAGGAAACCGTTTTGCTTCATCTCCTTCCAAGCTTTGAGGGAATCATTCTCCTCTAATGGGCCAGTGGAGCTCCCACACTCGGAGACATCTCTTGGCTTCAAATGATTGCAACTTTTGTAAGGGAAAAACGGATCTTTGTGCACTGAGCTTGAGACATCTTCTGCATTGAGATCCAACCCAATGCCTCTTGAAGTTGCACAGTTAGTATCACGTTCCATTTCATGCTCCCTTAGCAAGAATAGTTTGTCAGAATTCTCAGAACATTCCCTACTATCATCATAAGCCTTATCTTTGGCATTACATATTTCAGTATTGAGATCCAGCTTTCTAGGAACAGGTTTGACCAGTACTGGAAATGTATTCCTTCCAGTTTTTTCTGCTTGGGAACCATCTAAATCCATTCTTATGGGAACTTCAGTAACTTGAGACTTCTCTTCATCATCAAACTGATATTCATCAACACCTTCTTTGTTCTTAAAAGATTTTGTATTATGGATATTAATTCCTGCGGTACAAAGAGACAACAAAAACTTATTTCCTAATCACATAATAGCATAAATCACACGAGTTTCAAAAGCCATATTTGCAACATGGGAGAAGCCTAGACATCCTCATCTGCAACCTAAGGCAATTTAAGTACTCAACAAACTTTAGGAGATGATGATACTACCCGGGAGGGTTTAAGTTCATTGTAATTCCTAAACTTTAAAACTTATTTAGAGGAAAATTATACTAAGAAGTACAAGTTCAAATTTATTGCATATTCAGGCTACAATGAAATGATTGCACATAAGTAGAAACTGTAAGCTACAAGAAAACACAGACATGATAATGGGCAACATTCAGCAAAATAAAATGAAATTCCGCTAAGCTTCATGAAACCAGACCGAATATAATTGTTAGAGATTCATAATCCATTAGAATCTTGCAGTATGAAGAACTCAAAGATTCAGAAGAAATACCTTCAGACCTGCACACGGATAAAAGATCTCTCATTTTAACCCGCTTACGAGGACCTGGGTTGTGCTCTTGTTCAAATTCAATACTTTCCCGCTTCTCACCGACCAACTAAAAGAAACCGGAAAAACAATTGATTAGGGATAGAACCAACTATTCTCTCTAAACACACCAAGAACATGGAGACCAACCTTTAAATCCGACTTTGGTACTGCTAACAACCTGTCCGAAACAGTTACTGAATGACATTGATTCTCCATAACTTTTCAAATCCAATTTAGAAACAAGAAATTTAGCACTGACCCCTCTAACAAATCCGGATCATGGGCACGTAAACATGAAAGAAAAATGAAATTTTTAAGACTTAAAAAAAAGGGTATATGCAGGACTTATAAAAATCCAGTCTTTCCTACTTCTGCAGAGCAACTGGATACGAACAGGAAGGGAAGGTTGATTATGTTGAGGATAGAGATTGAAAGGGTTGGTGGGTTAGGGTTTGAAGGGCTAGTAAAGCATAGCAGATCTGTGGGGGAGGTGGTATTATTAAGAAAATGGATATTGGATTTGAAATTGCAGAGAAAGCAAAAAGCGCGCTTAGAAGCTGTCTGGTTTATTTTGGCTCTAAACTTTATATGAATTTTTACAAAGAGAATCACAACGTGGGTGGGTCTTTTTCAAATTCAAATAGATTGGAGGCACTTTGGGCCCAAAACCTACGCTTCATTTTGTTTTTTTTATAACATTTACTAGAATTTACATAATCTATTTGCTCAATAATTTTCATCAATTAATGTATTCAAATAATTTATTTATTTTTTTTAATTTTTAACCCACCTGAGGATCTTGATGCTCAAGCATATCTTTGGTTTTTTATGCCATATAAAATCTCTTAAATTTATTGTCACAATGAGCAAGATTTTTGCATTGAATTATATGACTTTATTGTGTGTATTGTTGCTGTTTGTATGTGTTTGAGAACACATAGAAGAAAAAGGTATGTTGTTGTTGGAGATAATTAGTTGACATATGATAAGAACTAATTCAATGCCGTTTTATATGGTAAGGAGGATTGGAGGGTCATTAAAAGCTTGACTTATATGTAAGATTATGTGCATAATCTAAATTCAAAATTGATAATGCTGTGTCTCCATAGTGAAAATTACTATAATATGTTGGTAGTTGTGACTCCGTACCTCTCATTGTTGACATGATTATGAATTGGTGAAATGTTTCTTCCCATGGCGTGCATGTGTTTGTCATCTTTTGTTTTGGGCTAAGAAAACTTATATTTATTTGCAAACCAAAAGAAATTATCCTCCTCCTTTTTTACCTGTACCATTCATTCTTCTTTTAATATTGTGGGTGAAAACTATCAGATATGTATTAAAGCACTCATAATCATATATAGAATCTTTATTTCATCATTTGAATTTACCATAAACATTTTAAAACCATTTCCAAGTCAATTATATGGATATGAACAATTCTTCCAATTTCTATTTATTTTTTGAGAAAAAAAAAAAATCCACCCATAGTTCTGTTGCTTGGCATATATGCCCACTACTTAACTCAAAATTGGAAGCATCTTCAGCAGGATGGTAAAACGCATGCTAATGTCAAATTTTGATGTGCCAAGAGCTTTTGCAACTCCAATATAATGTTATTTTAATGTCAAAAAATGACAATATCATTTTGTGTCAAATTAAGTACTCAAATTACAATTATCAAAGTAAAATGAGTCCACATCTACATAAGCAACAACCCATTTGGTTACCTTAATCCAATCCATGCTATTTGATGATATTAGAAAGTTGGTAGCGTAACGTAACAATTAATATTAAAAGCTCAAAGTTGGTTAGCTTTTAAGGGAAGGAAAGCATTTAACAGAAGCATTACTTTCCTCTTTGCAACCTCATCGCTTCAATTCAAGCACAAACCAATTTCTTTCTTTGATAGTGACTTCTTTCGTTTGGTAGGGCAACGAAATGCTACTTCAATCTAAGAAACAGCCGAAAATGAGAGGATTACCTGTGGAAGTATTCTTGGGTAACAAAGCATATTGTTTCCCCAACCGTACTTTGCTTATAGCTTTTTAGGTTATGCAATAGAAGGGGCTTAGCTCTAGATTTCCCGTTCTTTGAAAAAATGAATGAATTATAAAGGGGCTAGGTTTTATTTCCTAATTGAGCAGGAAGTTAAAGGCTATAATATAAAATTGTACTCTTCATAAAGAAGAGAGGAAAAATATCCTTACTAGTTTTTAGCATTATCTATTAAAGTTGTATGCTATATTTTGGTATTAGTGTTTGAATTTCGTGTTGAAGAACAAATGTCGATCATGCCAAATTTTACATGACTATTGAGCCATATTGGATCAAATGTGGCACAACTTTTTTTTCCCATATGGAAAAGAGGTTGTAAATTTGTCGTGTAAAAAAAAGTACTGAATTTTTTAATTAAAATTAAATTTGAAAAATTCATACATAATACGTTAATACAATATGAATTTATATAGTTAAAATAGTGTTCATGAATTTATAACAGATCTACCCATTATCACCTGTTTCTACTAATTATAACATATTTTGCCCATTTAATAAGGGTATTACAATAATTTTATAATATTAATAAAATTTTAATTTTATTATGCCTTATTAACTCTTTATTATTGAAATTATTTATATTTTTAAGTGTTTATTGTTATAAGTTTGATTCATAAATAATATTTTTATATATTTATTGAACTATTTTTTTTAATTTTGTATAATTTATATTGAATTTAATATATATATATTAATTTCTAGTATTTTTTATAATAAATATTATTATTTTAGGATAAAAAAATATAAAATAAACAAAATAGATACAACAATGATTAAGGGTTAACATATTAATTCATATTTGATAAAAATAATAATTAATTAATTATTAGTCGGATAACAATTCATCCATTAATTTATGAAATGAATTTAAAAACCCCAAAATATCATCATGCACGGGACAAGTTGGGAGACCTAGAAAGAAGTAATGCATATCAAAGTCCACAACTTTTTACAATTTTGTGCTGAATTAGTTATATACACTGGAAAAGCCCATTATATCCTTCGGATTTTTTAGTTCAATTGATCCATGGAATTTTTTTTTTTTAAAAACTAATAATAAATATTGAAAAAGAAAAATCATCATGGGCTGCCTGAACTGTACCAGACCCGACCCTGATCCTGATCCAACAAACCCTAACCCTACATCTAGTCTTCACCAAATAACAACCCGGTCCATATTTCGTTCTTTGGGGCTTGGGCCAACCAACAATTACTGAACTGCGATTTCACAGTCTCTCTGAGATTCTTCACCTTGAACACACAAAAACGGGTACAACCACAACCCGATCCGCCTCTAAGCCCGACGCTGGTGGTCTCCAACAAATAACAGGCCGCTCCACAACCCGACCCTTTCCCTTGCACCAATATCCCCCACACCTTCGTAACCCCGTCGAGCTCGTCGTCACCACCATCGCCGTTTCCTACTTCTTCCTTCTCCAGCTGTTCCACGAACATCAAGCCCTCCGGCAAAGGCGACTCACCGGCCTTCCATTTACGCTTCGCCACCGACCAATCCTCATGCGTCACCGCCTCCTTCGTCTCCAGTACTTTCGGCCGTCCTGCGTTGTCGTTTCCCTCATCACTCCCGAAAACTTGCACCAGCAACGGCGCTTTCCGAAGATTCTTGACGATATCCACCACCGACTCTCTCATCCACTCGTCCAATTGCTTGTCGCGAGCCACCGGTTCGTTACTGCCAATCCGACTGCCTCGTCGATCTTCCATTGATTCCAAACTCATCAACGCCGAACGAGCAGTCGCCGAGATCCTCACCGGTTTTTTAACACAATCGGTCGTGTTTCGGATCATCAGACAACACGGTCGAGCATTGTGATTGTTACGACTACGAATGTCGCCGAGCCGGCAATCTCCACCGAGCTTGTAATTCCCGCCGCAGCGAATGCCGATCGACGCCATCGGATGATTGTTGATCAGATGGCGGAGAGCGTGAAGAGGACGATAATGCTAATGGCGTTTCTTGGTGTTGTGCGATTGATTCTTGGAGGAGCAAAGCAACAGAGAAGAAGGTGTTGGGGTTTAAATATACAAAGGATTTTGAATTTGGATTTTTGGAATTGGACGGTGAAGGTTTGGATGAGCGAGGAGGGGTTGGGTTGTCTTCTACTCCTGAAGAAGGCCTTTTTGTAATTTGCGTCTTGATTTGAATTACAACGGAAGAGTCAAGTCTCAATTCACTGGCTGTGGGTGTTTTATTTTGGTGGGAAGATGAAGTCAAGTGACAGGGTGCGATAGGGTGTGAGCGTCCTTATTTAAGCAGCGATGTTGATTTAGGAAATCAACAGGTCGACGGTAGAGATTCGCTAGGAACGTTTTGTTGATTGGTTGACGTGGTGGGTTTCACTACTATCGCATTCACCGGATAGAGACCTGTGCCAAATGACCGTGGCACGAGGACCATTGCGTTTGGAACGTGTCCAAAGGAATTTGACCACGAGCTTCACACGCGAACTGACGTATTCTAATCTGGACCGTTCATCATTACTTGTCGTCTGATCAACAAAAAAATAGCTTTTAATCGAACGGTGGTCGATGTGGATCCGCTGCTTCATACGTAGGTTTGTTGTAGCGTAGAAGGCAAAGAGGTCGGTCCCATTTGGCGTCTGGGAGTTGGGGGAGGGAGTTTGGAACGTGGTAACACGTGGAAATGCATGCAATTCAGACGCTGCCACGGCCCAGACCTGCTCTCCGTGTAAATCCTAGCCAATGAATTCAGCGCCTATTTACACATCAGCAAGGCTTGGATGCCATGTCAGCATGCTCCTGACAGGTACTCACTCTTACACGTAGATATACAGTGCCTTTTTCACTAACAATTTTATAAAGGATTAAATTAAATTATGTGTGTAACTTCATAATAAAACTTATGTTCTACTTAAAAATAAACAAATACATTTTCAAATGTGTATGATTAATTCTTCTTAATTATTTTTATTGTACAGGCCACGCACATATAGAATCTTGCTTGATTAGCTAGTAGTAACTTAATAATTAAAGATTAATTAATCTTGGTTGATTAGCTAATAGTAACTTAATAATTAAAGATTAATTACGCATTGAATTAGTGGTTGGAAAAATGAGACTAATCACATAAATAATTAGGTATATGGCAGTGTTAATTTCTTGTATGAAGCTTGATGGGGTGGCCCAGGATAAGGCAAAGGTACACGAGTAATAGGTTCATCAGGTATATATGCATTATTTGTGTCCGCGCATGTGTATTTGGTTATCAACTGATGAATTATGAGTAGTATTTCGACCAGGGTGGCCCTGATATTTTGGAAGTTTTAGGCTAGTTTAAAATATAGGATTCGACATTTCATTCTTGGAAATGCACCTCTTGGTCAAATTGTTTGATTGAGAGGTGCATTTCATGTGGAGAGCCTTACAATTTAGTTGAAGAGTATATTTTTTAAAACAAATATAAGTAATAATTTATATTCAATAAAAATATAAAAAATTAAAAAAAATAATCTAAAAGATGATTTATTAAAATATTAATATTAAAAATATATAGGGATTATTTTATTATATTAAATATATTTTATAAATATATTATATATCTATTAAATTTTTTTATGGGATCCTCACAGGCCTTATACAGTTGCATGCTTTGTTTATAGTCAGGGTTATTGACGAATCTACACTGTGGGCTTCTTGGGCTGTAACCCAAGCAGTTCAAAAAATTTGCTTTATTTTTTTTTAATATTAATTATTATTAGCTCATAGCCCACCCAAAAAAAAAATTAAAACATTTGCCCCAACCCGCATGGATCACAGCCTACTCCAGTGTAGATCTCAGATTTGATTGGTTGGAGGTGATCCACTATACTCTCTAGCCATTTTTTAACCTATGTAAAATTTTTAATTTTTAACTGCTACATATATATATTTTAATTTGCTGAAATTTTGTTTGTTTTGATTATTTGTATTGGTTGTTGGAAATTAATTTGACTGTTCGTTTTATCTTAAGTTGCTTATTGAAAATTGAAATGCTCGTTGATTATAATATTTTCATGATATCAATAGTTATAATTTAGGTATAATTTGTATTATAATCTAAGATATTTATGATGTTGGATAGATCATCAAGTGGTTTACCTTGGAGGTATTCAAATTCTGAATTTTTTAATTATGAAAATATAGTGTTTCAAATATTTGAGTCTAAAAAAGAAAGACAATTTGACGGCATAACTTTTGATATGATCTAGGATTATGTTAGAAACTATGTGAATATATAGTTAATGAATGCGACAATATTCATAAAATATATATTATTCTCAATCAAATATATATATGAATCTCTTAAATGAGACACAATCTCAACGATTTCAATTAGGTGGTTTATGACATTATGAGAGTAAATCTTATTATGTTCCCTAATTATGTGTACCTCTTTTATTTTAATAAAAAATATACTCATACTATTAAGTCTCATTTTTTCTAAAAAAAATAATTTTTTTCGTAAGGCAAAAGTAGCCCACCCAGTTTTGAAAACTTGGATTCATCACTGGTCAGGGCCGGTCTTGATTTTGATCTAAGCAAAATCAACATGGGGCAAGATTCTTGGACCCGCTCCGAATATAATATATGAGGAAGAAGTGTGATTTTGATGAGCCCTCGAATCTTATGGGATCGAACTTATATGATCCTCAAATATGTTCTTGTCCATATGCGTATGGTGTACTACAAGTCATATATGCACCCACAACACCTGCAGTGAATCAGTAATTAAACTCCAATTTAATTAAGAATTTTAAATTTTGGTGATTAGTTAAAACATAATACTTGTCATCCTTTGGGGATGTCATAGTCATTGAACATGGTGTCTCTTAATAACACACGTCTGAAGTTGCCAAAAAAAATATTAATGGAGGAGTAATCCTCATGAGCCCAGCCTTCATCATCTGAATCTCACTTCAACTCATTATTAGCTGCTTTCCCTCATCTCTTTCTCTTTTGGCTTTGCCGACTTCTTTTTGCTCTTATTAATTAATTTCAAATTTTCATACATACAATTAACACTAATGAATAATCAATGCATGCATGCATCTATATACCTACGTGAATCAGTACGTTTAAACGTTTTCATTTACGTACGAACTTACCTTAACAGACCTTGTTGAATACCCTCAGCATCTCTGGCAAGGTGTCGTACGTACGAGGAGGCTGAGAACAATGGCGGTTAATTGTGTCATGGTTGGCAATGATCAAAGAAAGAAAATGGTCGAGAATCTCAACCTCTTGTAAAGGGTTTCCATTTTCATCTCTCAGAATCAATAGGCATGCTTGAGATGACATCTTCATGAGATGATGATCATGAATATTATTATGATCTAATTTTACCCTTATTTCTGATATGTAGTCGCCAGATTTGGTAACCTTTTACATAACCTTTCACTTGCTTGCTCTCGTTGCTCTTTGAAACACAGTGCCTGGAAAGTCTAGTGGATTGGTTCATATTCCTTTCAAGACTATACAGAAATCTAGCTTCTAACAGTTCGTCTTTCTGCTTGCCATCTGCTAGTCCAAATAGTACACTGCAAGTGATATTAGAGATTATCTTCTTCATCAACATCGATCACAACCTGTGTCGTGTCTTTTCCCTCAAGTTCCTTAATAATTTCCATGATTTTTGTTGGCTATATATATATATATATATATGCTACTGTACACATATTTCTTCAAATAATAAATAACAATACTCATGCACCTATGTGGATGAAAAATTATTGTATAAATTATATAGTGTATATACATGCTATAATTATACTTAAAATATTATATGTACATGAACATGCGCATACGTACACATAAGGTACAAAAAAGATTCTATCAAAATATATAGTAGATCATCTCATGTAAAACAAGATAGATTTATTGGAAATCTATATCATTTTCTACAATTTAAATAGTTTGGCTCTTATTTGTTTATATATGATGAAAATGATACAAAGGATGATAATTTTTTTTCAAGAATTAACACCATAGTTAAACACCTGATTGAAACTATATATAGGGCAAATATTATAAAAACTCCTTTAGGTTTATATATTAATATTTAATATATATATATATATATATAATATAAACATATATTTTAATTATTTAATATATAATATATATATATTTTTATAATTTTAATATAAAACTAAAATTAAATCTCTAATTCTGTATTTTTATATAATTTTATATTTTAATGTCAATTGGATTATTAATAACCGATTGAAGCAACTGACCAATATGATTGAAACATGGTTGGATTTGGTTATATGGTTGCCACATCTTACTTTGAATATTTAAGGTTGTTGCATAGTTATAAAGCATATTTGCATTCACATTAACATGATAACATGAACATGAAAGAAATTATTTTTATGCTTTATGTAAGTTTCATTTTTCAAAGAGTTTTTGAAAAATGATTCTAATTTTTATAAAGTAAATATGAGATAGTCATAAGCAATAATTGGCAAATGTCTGACGCCATTGTTATGTTTTTTTTGGAACCCACACAAGGAAAGACTTTAGTTGGATTCTTCGAGTAAAAATAGTTTACGTGAACACATATAAATGCATTTATATCACACTGAAGGTTTGACTATTGCTCTTTGGTCAAAATATATGACATCGATTTTACTTGTATGGTTAGGATATAGTTATATGGTTACTTGTATGGTTAGGATATATGACATCAGTTTTACTTGTATGGTTAGGCTATTGCTCATTTATATCACTAACATTCTTATTCCACTTTGTTTCTTGAAATATATTGGTCAAACCATTTAAGAAATTTTAATATGAATAATGAACGGGTAATTGCTCCTAACTTGCTTTGTTTTTATGGAACTTGGATGCTTATGATATAGAAAGTCCTACATAAATATATGTTTTTAAACTGAAATATACATTTTGCTTTTAAAAAAGAAATTATTTATACAAAATACAAGTAAGCATGGATTTGATATGGATTTATGAATCGAACATAAATTTTTGACTACACACTTGAATTTCATGATGCATTTGCATATTGCATATAGAACTCACTTAGTGATTTGTTACTCATTCTTTGTTGTTTGAATATGTGTAGGTAGGTTTGCCCTCGCCATAGGAAGAGCAGGTGAGCTGCGGCATAGAATTAAAAACATTCGAAAAATCCTTATCATATTGGATGACGTATGGCAGAGACTTGATTTGGACAATGTAGGCATTCCCTATAGGAATGAACACCCAAGATGCACAATTTTGTTGACATCACGAAGTGAAGAAGTTGCTTGCACTCAAATGAGAAGTCAGAGAACTTTCATCGTTCAAATCTTGGCTGAAGATGAAGCTTGGAATCTTTTTGGAGAGGTGACAGGTACTTCCATTGACACACCTGATGTACGACCCATTGCAAAACAAGTGGCAAAGGAGTACGGAGGTTTACCTGTTGCTTTAGTCACTGTTGGAAGAGCTCTCGAAAATAGAAGTAAAGAGGAATGGAAAGACGCACTTCACCAACTTCGAAAGTCAATAGCAGAAATTATCGGAAATGAATGTAAATGTGTATTCAAGTATTTAACTCAGTTACAATTTTCTACGAAGTAGGAGCGCCAAGTCGTGTTTTTTGCTATGCTGCTTATTTCCAGAAGACCATGATATTCCTATTGAAACTTTAGTCAGATTTGGGAAAGGATTAAGGTTGTTTCAAGGCACTGAAACAATGGAAAAAGCAAGAAGTAATGCTGAATATCTGGTTCATACTTTAAAAAGATGTTTTCTGCTACTAGATAGTAATAAAGAAGATTGTGTCAAGATGCATGATATAGTATGTGATGTGGCCACATCAATTGCATCTAAGGAGCATGGTTTTGTTGTAAGATGTGACAACGAAATAGAAGAGTGGCCAGAGATAAATAGGCGAGAAGATTGCACTGCGTTCTCACTTGTAACTAGTAAAATAAAGAAAAGTCTTGATAGTTTGCGGTGTCCAAATCTTAAGCTTTTACATCTATCAACGAACCTTCTAGGTTGGCAAAAATTCAATGAGAATTTTTGCACAAAGATGAAAGAACCCCAGGTTCTAGGCACATTCAATCACCGCCATCATCATTGCAAATCCTACAAAACCTGCAAACCTTGCATCTCGAGTATTGTGTTTTAAAAGACATTTCATCAATTGGTGCATTGGTGAATCTGGAAATACTCAGCTTGGTCGGTTCTGAAATCCAAGAGTTGCCGATGGAGATGAGACATCTTCAACATCTAAAGCTGTTAGATATCTCATATTGCAAGAAGCTCAAGAAAATTCCACTGGGTGTACTCTCAAGCTTAATAAGACTAGAAGAGTTATACATGAGACACAACTTTAATGGATGAAGTCCAGTGCAAGTAAACAAAGAGAAAAGCTGCGCAAGTCTTGATGAGTTAATTCCTCTCTCTAATCGTTTGAAAGTTTTGGATGTTTATGTACCACATGTCCAATTACTTCCATGGAACTTCGTCTTGACGAACCTGACAAGATTCAGGATTTGTATGTGCTTCGATAGGTAGATTGCATCTTGAAGTTATTTGTTTGAGAATATTTTATGCTTTAGAGGTGATTATAGAACAGATGCTTTAATAGAAGTGGGGTTAATCTACTAGTGAATAAATGTGAAAAGCTGGAATTTCAGGGATATCAAAAGAATTTTAACGAATTGCATGAAGTTGGTTTCTCGATGTTGAAGATTTTTAAATTAAACGAGTGTCGAGGTGTGAAGTATCTTATGGATTTAAATTCAAAATGGACAGATGATCAGGTTCCATTCCCTGTTTTGGAGGAATTGTGTGGACCAAACAAGCCTAAATGGTTTGTGTCATCCTGACTTGCTTCGAAAGAAACAAATGCAATTTCAAAGGGAAGTTCTTGCCGACTTAAAGTTGTTTCACAATCTAAAAGTCCTTAGATTGTGGGATTGTTTTGGACTGAGATGCATTTTTTCAACATATCTGGCCGGAGGATCACTTCCACAGCTCCAAACTCTGATTGTAAAACAATGTCAGATGACAGAAGGAATTGTGTACAAGGAAACTTGGGAAAACGATGATAATATAGTTGACGATACGATCATCTTTCCCGCATTGACAACATTAACTTGAATTTTCTACAACGACTCATCAGTTTGTACTTAAGCCATGAGGTACGTTTATATGTACATTTGCAAATGTGTATGTATTTTGATAACCAACCACAATTAAAGACAAACACTACTACATACATTGAGTTAAATATTGCAGGTTCAAAAAAGCTCTTCCGAATCAACACCTACTTTTATTCCTGTCAAATGCATCAAGTGGCTACCAAATCTAGAAAAATTAGAAATTACTAGTTGTCCTACAATAAGGGTGGTAGTTGATTTTCATGGATTGGTAATGCCACTGCTAGAGAAGGAAAAGGGAAATTCGAAACAAGCTGCTGTTCATAAGCAGGAGGAGGATCAGCGGCACTGGTGCCTTAGATGCATACCAGCTCGCAAGGACAAAATAGTCCAAGGAAACAACGCTACTACTAGTTCCCACTCTGATGCACAAAGAGAGGTACGTAATTAAGTAGTACATAATACTCAAAAGAATACACAAAATTAATTAGTGTGGATCATGCATTACATACCTATTATTTATAGTTCAAAAATTTTACAACTTGATAATTTTGATGGGTGATTGGTAGGCGAGATCAACAGGTAGAGACGATGGACTAGTTAGAGAATCCCCATATCCATATGGGGATTATAATATGAATGGGACAGACAAAGAGCTGGTTTTCCACAACTCGAATATTCTAGAAGTGTTTGTGTGTAATTCTGTGGTTGCAATATTTGATTCCGGGGAAAGCCAAGAGCTTTTTCCTTTAGTATTCAACAATTTGAGTGAGATGAGATTAGGATATCTACCTAAGCTGACGCACATTTGGTATATTAAAAAGGGTCCGCAGCAGTTGGTCTTTACAAGTGGCTTCCAAAATCTTAAAACGCTGCACATAGAAGGATGTGCAAAATTGAATAATATTTTACCTGCTTCCATAGCCAAACATCTGGTGATGCAAGAATAGATGGAGATCGAATACTGTGGATCTTTGCAAGTAATTGTTTCAAAAGAAGAAGAAGAATAAGAGAATGTGCAGGATATTGTTATCTCATTTCCTTATCTAAGAACCATTTCACTCAAGAAACTGAAAAACCTCTCATGTTTTAGCGGTCAGCCTAATTGTGCTTTCCGTTTGCCATCCTTAGAAAAGATACTAATAAAGGGTTGTTACAAGTTAGAGAAATTTGTTCCAGCAGCAGCGGCAACATCTGTAGAGGACACACCTAAGCTTAAGCAAGTAGAAGATCGTGACCTCCCACCACCACAAAGGAACAACTGTCTAGGGAACCTTAATACTACCATACAACACAATTTTCAACTTAAGCAGGTATAAATTCTATAACATACTAAACCTGCATGCTAAAGCAACATAATATTATGTTTATGTATATTATATATTTCTAGATTACTATGTATTTGATTGATTCGCTAATGACTTCCTTCAGGTAAGGCAAAAGGAAAACCCTAAGAAGAAGGAAGTACTGAGTGAGTCAGAAGAACTAAACTCCGACTAATAAGTTCGTGAGTACTTTGCCAATACTAATTTCCTCACTTCTTATTTCCTAGAAAACTAATGCTATACATGCATAGAATAATCTCCTATCTTGTCAAGTCGGCCTAATGTTAAAACTATCTTGTCTCTGAATTGAATTCGGGCATCCAGTCCAAGTGCATGGATCAAGTACTCTAATTAAAAACCTAATTGTTTTAACATTAAGTCGACTTTATAGGAAATGTATTAATATATATATATATGTATTCCTCATTCACTTAAAATACTGTAAAAGTAGTTTAGTGAAGAAAAGTAGCAAAGTGTAACTACTACTTTTGACATTCAATATTGTGCTATACATGATCGCTTTGCTTATGCACATAAAATTTAGGTACGATCATGGTTCATCTGCGAGAATCAGCCCAAATTCCAAATTCGATTATCTATCTTAAAGTCGAAGCTGGTAGGAGAAACAATACTACTGCAGATAATCCTCCTTTGTTTGATTCAGTGTGTGAAATAAATGTATTTTCTGTTATGTTGTTTATATAAATATATATATATATATATAAATATATATATATATATATATATATGGTTTCTCAGACTGATTATGTATAAGGGCTCCTCATCAACTTGTGAAAAATATAATGTTAAAATGGAATAATCCCATCGAAGTCTAATTTTTTCTTATAAAACATACGATAATTATAGTAAATAAAATCTCAATTATAACTTTACTGTTTCTAATAATTACATGAAAAACACTAAGCGAAAAAGGTCAAAATTTCATCCATTTGAGAAAATAACAAACGTTTGTAATTAACCAACCAGATATTTTATAAGAATTTTTGTGTAACAGTCTAACAAAAATTCTTCACAAAACTTCTTAGCTATACTTCATAAGCATTTTAACAATATCGAAGATAAATCTTGAAATTTTCACACAAAAACTAATTTCTAAGAAAACATATAGAATGTCTAATAGTAAATTGGCATAAAAATACAAATATAAACATGTAAAAAAATTGAAATTATGAAACTGTTGAAGGGATGACACAGAAATAACAATTTTTTTTAATATTGGAATAGGATTACCTTGGTCCACAGAACAAGGAATGCATCACATTCTCTATGCCTTTACGTATATAGTAATATAGCTATTAATTTATTAAACGTCTTTCCCTTTATAGTGGTATACTCCAATGCCAACTTCTAATCATAATTTAAATAATTCTTCATCTCTCTGCTGATTTTACTATTTTTTCTTAAAGGTGCATACAAGTAAGTTTTATAAACCTCCCAGACATTTACATTTGTTTTTTATTATTTACGAGTAATTATCTCTACATATTCATCCATTCAAAGTTTTTCTATTTAATATGGTTTGGTTTCACATGTAGTTTAGTTTGTCGGATAGGAACTAAATTATTTTTAATTTTAAAGTTTACAAATCACCATGTATATATATATATATATATATATATAGTTGGAACAGCTAGCTAAATGGTTTGCTTTGAATCTTCTGCTGGCACAATGTGAGCTATAAAATATAGAATCCTAGATACTGTTATTGAAATTTTCTTCTAATCTATAAGATGTTAGTAGTTCTCTTTGTAATTCTTAATCTCATATATACATCTCTCTAATCCATGGGGTTGCCTAATTTTCGTTGCTACTTGGGATAAACCTCTAAATCTTTGAAAATGATGAAGAAAAAATCTGCAAGTTGATAGATAATTGAAGAAAATTCTGGATAATTTTTGGTCGGTTGTAGCACCGACTTTGGATTACTATAAATACATGTGAAGTTTTCTATTCTAGTGTGCACAAAGGTGGAGTGCCCAAGTGAGTGTGGTGTGGACGTGTGTACCTTAGAGTTAAGAGTGCTGTGAATGTATGTGAGTATAGGTGTCCATAAGGAGAAAGTAAGTGTGTAGGCTCGGTTGTTTGCGAGTGATTATGAATATTAGCAAAGTAATAGTGCAAGTGTAATTGTAAACTACATCATTTGTGTAATATAAAGTGGTAAATTTTTCTCAACAACCTCTCTCTCTCTCTTGTTAATCCCAACCCTACTTTCCATGGTTCTTAATTTAGTGTTTGCAATATTGATCTATGCTAATGTTGAACTCTAGGAACAGTGGACACTTGCATTGTCTTCTGGTTCATTATTTTCACCTTTGTTGAGCTGTTTTCTTAATTCCTTATATACTATTAATCGAAAGAATCCACACTCAAAAGTACCTCTTCATCCCTCTGAAGTACAATCACCCTGCCTTGTCAAATGCAATTTGCTAAACTCTATTTTCCTCCATACAAACTCTTTTTTCTTGCATGATATATTTGGTTTTCGATGATTCTCCTTCAACTTATAAATCCCGATGATTTGCACATGGTACAATAGATTCCCTACTTATTTAATAAGATGCATTACTCATATCGTATAATTTATCACTAGTTGGTCTAATTCAAAAGGAAATTTGATATTCTCAAGTCATTCGCATCTAAGATTACTGAATTGTTGGTGGAGCCTGCAGGAAGACCAACTTAGATACTTGATTTTCTGTGAAGGCAGCATTAAAGCTCCTGAACAGGAACCCGAGAAGCTGAAGGACAAGAGAGCTGAGATTCAATTGGCAATGGAAGCAGCTACTAGGAGTCATCGCTCCTCAAGTTATAAGGTGGGTGTCAAAGGTACACGAGAATGCAAATAAGTTGGAGACGTTATTAAAAGAAAGATGAAAAAGCAGACAAAATGTAGTTTAATGGATGGTTCCCAAACTTGAAGCTGAGACATTCCTTAGGCAGGAAAGCTAAGAAAAACACTTTAGTTATTTTGAAGTTACAACAAGGAAAAGTTGAGAAAATATTATATACTGCACCTCCAACCGAAATGCACTTAGAATCATCCATGAAAGCTTTTGACTCAAGAACTGAAATTTTGAAACAAGTTATGGAGGCTCCAATGGATGAGAATGTGCACATCATTGCAATCTGCAGGATGGGGGGCATCGGGAAGACAACAATGGAAAAACAAGTTGCTAGAAGAGTTAAAAGAAGAGAAACTATTTAGTGAAAAGACACTAATACGGGGTTGTCCCAAATTAGAGATATTTGTAACAACAACAACAGCAATGTATGTGTAGGACATAACTAAGCTTAAACAAGTAGAGGACCTTGCCCTCTCACCACCACAAATGAACAACTGGCTATGTGACCTCAATACCACCATACAACACAATTTTCAACTCAAGCAGGTACATATTCTGTAACATAAACCTGTGTGCTAATGCTGCATAATTTATGTTCATGTGTATTCTATATTTCTAGAAAACTATGTATGTGATTGATTTGCCAATGACTTCGTACAGGAAAAACTGAGGCAGCAGAGAAAAAGGAGGGACCAGGAAGAACTACGTGAATCAGAAGATCTAACCTCCAACTAAAAAGTATTCTATTCTGTGAGTACCTTGCCAATACTATCTTCCCACTTCATATTGCCTAGTTAGAAAACTGATAATATATTTGTACATACATGATTCTAAGAGAATTTTATGTCTACTTTCTACTTTCCTCATTCTCTAGAATACTGTTAACATTAGCTTGTGAAGAAAAAGCAAGCAAGGTATAACTCCTACTTCTAGATTTAATATATTAATGCTATATATGACTGCTTTGCCTATGCATATAAAAGTACGTATATAGAATCATGGTTTATATTCAAGGATCAAAATTTAACGCCCAAGTTACAAAGTGCCATTCAATGTGTGCAGATGATGCTAAAAAATAATCAGTTAATAAAATGGGCTCTCTGGACTATGCTCTAATTCATTTTTGTATTATTTAGTGTGTGTAAATAAATGTGTTACAAGGGCTCATCACCAACTTGCATAATTATCACCTGGGGTAGCAAACAAGACAGCAAATGGATGGAAATTCTCCGGCTACTGCTTCTAGTTTTGGTGCTCTTAATCTCAAAGGTCTTGGTAGGATTCTTACTTGCGGGCCTTGCCCTTTTCTTTCTTGCTTAATAGCATCCCTTTTTACTTTTGTAAGCTAGAGAAAATATACTGTTAAAATAGAATAATAAATTGATATAAGAGTCATTACTTTACTTCTGTGTGTATTATGTTTCCAAGAAGTGTTTTAAAACTACGTAATATATATAGGAGGATGTGAAGATATCTCAACGACTTCATGATTAATAGAAAGGGTCCACAGAAGCAGAATGCAAGGTTGAAACCAGCTGATGCACATATGTAATTATGTTGCCTAACGTAGCTGATGCACATATGGAAGATTTAAAAGGGTCCACAATGGCTGGTAACAAGTGGCTTCCAAAATCTAAGAAAGATAGACGTAAATGAATATCGGAGATTAAGAAATTTATTCTCTCTTTCAATAGGCAAAGTTCTCATGATGCTAGAATCAATCCACATTGAACTTAGTTTAATGAAGGTGATTGTTATAGAAGAAGAAGAAGAAGAGAATATGAATAAGGAAATAATTCTTTCATTTCCCCATCTAACATCCATTTCACTGAGGCATATGCCAAACCTCTCGCGCTTTTGTGATTAACCTAATTACACTTTTCAGTTTCCATCCCTGGAAAGTATAGTAATAAAATGTTGTCCCAAGTTAGATACATTTTCTACCATAGTACTGTGTACGAACACCTAAGCTTAAGCTAGTAGAGGACCATGACCTCCCACCACAACTAATGGCGAGGGGACCTTATTACCACCATACAATACAATTTTCAACACAAGCAGGTATATATTCTGTAACATACTCAACCTACATATTCAAAGCCACATAAAATATGTTACCAATATTCAATACTTCTGACAACAATTTATAAGATTGATTTGCTAATGATTTCAATGTATTTGTATTATGCTGTTTGCATATATATGGTTTCTCAGACTAATTGTGTTACAAGGTCTTGTAAAAGTCATTCCTTTAGTTCTCTGTGTATGTGTTTACAATGAAGTTTTAAGACTGCAATTACATACGAGTCAAAATTGGTTGCTTCCATTTATATATGTTTTATGTACATATAGAAATGTCAAAATTGATCAATCAGAACATGTTGCTATAAAGGAAAGTAAAAATTCATAACGGAATTCGCTTAGCTATTAAGGTTCATATGAGGAGCTAAAACAAATTTCAGAAGGCTCTGAAGATTTCTCTGTGATTAAGATTAATAGAAAGCACTCTCTTAAGCAGAAAAACTTGAACAGCTGAAACCAGTAAAAGATATATGCTTTTCAACATCTATAGCTCAGAAATATATAATTCTTACCAAACTGAGGTCTTGTATCATACTTGTGTCAACTGGGTAACTTCCTAGCACCCGTAAGAATGTAGCAAACGCTTGCCAATAAAGCGTATTATTTCCTAACAGTGACGAAAAAAAATTTAATTCAGTGTTGACTATATTTAAACGAAATGGACCTTAATTTAGATGCCTAAGGGCATTCTATGCTTGCTGATCAGCCATTGATGCTTTCAAATCCACGTAGAAAAGATAATCAAAGTATCTAAAATTTAACCAGGACTAGAATTAAACTAAGAATTTGATAAAATACAAAACGAATAATTATGATGAAGTTTCCAACCGTGGGGCAACAAAGGTTGAAGTATCCTAGAAATATAAAATAACCAAGAACAAAATTAAATTAAACCCATTGTTGTTGTCATTAGATGCTCTCAAGGGCTACTTTTGCGAAGGATGGCTTTCAATATGGTTCAAAATTAAACCTAAAAGGCTGTGAATGTAGCCTGAACCATGCAAAAATACAGACAAGTTTTAGAACTTACCATTGTAAGATTGATTCGCCACAGAGCAAAAACAGCAATTGCCTTGAAAAGGACTCCAGGGTCTTCCTCTAGAGAGAATACTATAATTGTCTAAAAGAATAATTAGTTCATTCAGAATCAACTCCGCTGTCGGTAAAACTATTGCATAGATTGATAAAATAGTGGACCTAATCCTTCTCTCTCACCCTTTCTCCTTTCTCTCTCTTTCTCCTCTTCCCAAACATACCATCTTTTCCACTCCCAGCCATCTCTTCTCTCTCTTCCACTCCAACCATCTCTTCGCTCTTCCTATCTCTCTTCCTCACACACTCAGCCATGGATTGAAGGTTTTTTTTGTTTCCTTCTCTTTCTCTTTGTCTTTCTGGCATCCCCTTTTTCTTCCTTACCTTTCCCATTTTGGTCGCGATCGTTCGTTCCAGTCCAGACCAGCCGCTCGCCACCTGAAGCCCAGTGTTGTCACCGAAGTTGAACTTCAACTGCTAGATTGTGATAGGAGTGCTCTCTACGGCATTGGATGCTGGGTTCTCTACTTCTCGCTTACAGTGAAGAATGGAAGCATTACATGGTAGGGTACCGATGGTGAGCACTGTGACTTGGCTAAGGACGGTGCCGTTGATGGGTGTCCTTTGCATTAATTATTCCTGGCTTTTTAAATAAAAAAAATTACTTATTTTATTCATTAAAAAGAATGTTTTACTCGTTTTCAATTTAGATTTTAAAATATTTTGATAAACTTTTTTACTTAGACACTTTTACATATCTTAATAAATTTTTGTAGAGTTTTATAAAAATATGAGTAATTTTTAAGTGATTTTTTATTTTATAGAGTTTTATTAATTTTTTTATTGCACATTATATATATATATATATTTTTTTTCATTTTCCTTATAAGAACGCCATAATTTTTTTTTTGATAATAAAAGGAGACCAATAAATAATGGTAGAGGATGACAGATAATAAAATAATTTCACAGTGAAAATGAAAAGTAGTAAGAGGAAGCAAAATAAATAAAGGGATTATTACATGGCTCTTATGTGTCATTAAAATTAAAATATTTTTGAAAGTTTTTAGAAAAAAAAAGATAATTTATAAGATTAAATACATATAAAATTCATCAAAAGTTATTAAAAGTTAGAATAAATTTATTTTTTTAAAAAGTAAAATCTAAATTAAATACCTTTAGATTTTTATTAACTTTAAAAAGTTATAATTGAATACCTCAAAACTTTTAATAACTTTTTAAAAGTTTATAAAAGTTAAAATTGAATACCTTATTACTTTTAAAAGTCTTAAAAAGTTTAAATTAAATATCTCTTGACTTTTTAAATTTATGAAAATCTTATAAAATTATAATTAAATACACCCCTTAATTTGCTTGCCTCTCACAGTTAGTTCATAAATCTTTATCACTCCCTCCTTACCCACAAGAACATCATTTCTCCTAGCAATTTTTAAAAAAGGTTCCTTCTTCTCAAGTACAAATCAACATGCAGCCACCATTCAAATATTTTCTCCTCTAAAGTGGTCAGCATCTTCCACTTTATAGGCGGTTGTTCATTTTATTTTTTGTTCAGATTTTCCTGATTGTATATATTTTTCTTTTGAAAAAAAAAATTAACGGAATATCAAGAAGATTGGTAATAGTTTTTGTGAATGAATGTATGAAAAGGAAAAAAAATTATTTTTTTATAATTATTTCTCATCGTCAAAATGGAGATCGAATTTGATCTGACTTTCTTTCTTTTAATGAAGTTAAATTCTGTTAGGATTTTTTGGTGAATAATTGAGAAAAATTTTTATAGTTCGTGAAGAATTTTTTGCTGATTTTGTTTGGGGTTTCTTTGGTTTTGTTTCTTTCCTATTTGCTGGTTGTTGAATGACGATTGATTTTATGGAAAAAAAAAGAAAAAAGAAAAAGATGTTAATGGTGGGTTGTGGTTGATGAGAGTCTTTGCAGCTGCAAAACTAGAGCAATATTAGCTTATGAATGTTAGAGAAAAATTATTAGATCTTTAAAGTTTTAATTTTTTAAAAAATAAGAAATTTTTTATATTTTATAGCGGACATATTCGGCATAATATTCTAATTATATATTTTTATACAGTCATGTGTCTATTTTATATTTTGTCCATATGTCCATTTACTTTTGGTATTTTCTAAGTTAGTCAAGAGCATATAAGTTATTTTGCATTATTACAACTGCATCTAAAAGTAAAATAGATATTGTATTAGTCAACCAAATTAAATTGTTAATTGAACATTGTCAAGAGTAGTATCTATATAATTTCAATATTGTTAAATGCAGATTATATTTACCCCTAATGTCAAAGGTAGTTTAAAACATTTCCCCAATAAAATATACATATATATATCTAAAAAATATAATAAATGATTTATTAAGAATCCTTTTCAAGTAGAGGTTCCTAACTTTAGATATTTCCTTGAAGAAATAGCAAGTGATATGGACTTGGATGAAGGAAATAAAATAATTGGGGTTAAAGATATTTTGCTTCTCCAATGAAGCAAATGATGTTATATAAATTCTTAAAAAAATTATTTATGATATTTTAATAAAATATTATATAACTAAATGTAAAAAAAATTACACATTATTTAAAGTTGAAATATTTAAAAAACTTCATTTTTAAATACAAATTTAGTAAAAATATATAATATAATAATATATTTAAACAGTAATGATAAGGTGGGTGACGTCGCTCACCTTATACTATGTAAGAAAACAAAAAGAATAATGTGCGTTTTCATTAAATGTGGAGTCCTATAACTACCTCTTTAGATAAATTGCCGAAGAACTCGGCAGTATGGTCGAGGGGTGCCTTGCTGATGCTTCCCTCGGCCAAACTGCTGAGAGCCTTGATAGTTTAGCCGAAGGGTGCCTTGCTGATGCATCCCTTGGCCAAACTACCTAGGCCCTTGTCAGTTTTACCAAGGGATGGTTGTAGGCCTCCATATTTAATGAAAAAACATGCATTATTTTATTTTATTTTATCGCGCACAATACAGTGAGCGACGTCTAGCATAATATTAGTTCTATATATTTAAAAAACATAATTGTTAATCCAATATGACATGCACCAACACATAGGATAACAAGTTCATAATTTTGTCCAGAACTGCACAAAATATAGGATAATACTAATTGTTCTAGTTATAGTTCGAACCAGGCTAGTCTTAGAATGGGTCCAAAAATTAGTCATGTCTGATTTTGCATACTAAATGTAACCTTAGATAACTCAAATTTAGTTTCCTACCTGTCTAATTCTCTTCAAGATACATAAAATCAACTACAATATATGGACTCCTATCAATAAGATAGGCTGCAGTAAAGAGAAACTCACCTCAGAGCGATTTTGGCTCCAGATGTGAACAATAAACATTTGACCATTTCTTACAAAGTTCTATTCATTCTTTTGGCCACCCCACTCTATTACAGGGGTTTTTTTTTTTACTGTTTTATGCCTAAGAATTCCCTGGTCTTTACAAAAATGATCAAATTCAATATTCATAACTATTATCGGCTATGAAAGTCTTAATTTTATTGTGTGTTTAGTTCTCTACAAGTTTTTGCCACTCTTTAAACTTCTCGAAGGTTTGATCCTTAATCCTCAACAAGAACATCCACAATATATAAGAAATACTTACTACCTCTATAAGTTTGTATTTGAGTAGGCTCTCATAAGTCAACATTAATGTATTATAGGCATGCCTTTGCCAGATGAGTTTCCGTTGAGAAACTCAACCTGTGTTGCTTGCCACATATATCGCAAAACTCAAGTGGGGTTGTATGAACTTTGCCAAGGAAACCTTGTTTGCCAAGTGCCTATAGACCTTTCTAACTCAAGTGATTAAGTCTTAAGTGCCACAATTTAGCACTATCAGTATAAGTCATAAAAGCGGCATCTATCCTAGTAGTGGCATGAAAATAGCAATCAAGTACATATAAATCATTTCCGGTTAGTGTTCCATGCAAAATTAGATTTTTATCATTATAAACATGTAAACTACCATTTTCATCTTTATACATAAACCAAGTTCATCTAACATGCCAATAGAAATCAAATTTCTTTTTAATCTATGCACAAATCTCACATTAGTTAATAATCTAGTCTTTCTATTATGCAATTTAAGAGTGATATTACCAATTTTATGAATCTCATAAGAACTGTTATTTCCCATAAGCACACTACTAAATTTATTAGCATTAAAATTAGTAAACTACTCAAAATGAGGACTTATATGAAAGGAGCACCTATAATCAAGAATTTATTCATTTTTAACTACATTATTTGATACTATTAAACTTTCGACAAACAAGCAAAATTAGAAGCATTAACAATATATACATTTCCCTCTTGTTTTGTTTCCTTATGAAGTCATAACAGTTTTTCTTTATATGTCTTTCTTTATCATAGTGGTAGCATATCCATTTAGTGTTCTTTTGTTTTTCTTTTTCCTTTATTTATTTATTTTTTACTCTTATGCAAACAAATTGTTACCATTTCTCTTAGAGGCATTTAATTTTAATTCTCTTACATTTTAGTAAACATTACCAAATGAAGCATAGGAACAGTATAAGTATATTGCAAAGCATTCTTAACAATATTATAATCATCAGGCAAAGAATTTAATAATATTATAGCTTCACTAGTTTCTCCTAATGCTTGATCAATACCCTTTAAAAACAAAGTTAATCTA
The DNA here is from genome assembly GCA_007844105.2 of Rhamnella rubrinervis. Taxonomy (NCBI): domain Eukaryota; kingdom Viridiplantae; phylum Streptophyta; class Magnoliopsida; order Rosales; family Rhamnaceae; genus Rhamnella; species Rhamnella rubrinervis. The sequence goes on from CM017576.2 coordinate 4,049,883, forward strand.
ATAAAATCATCAATATTCTCATCTATTAACTTAGAATTATCCATTTTACAATTAAACATGATGCTTTTAAGATAAACCAATTTGGTCGTAGCAACCATAGAATACAAAGAATTCAAAATCTTTCAGAGATTGAGTGGAGTATTCATATCATCAACCTTACGAATAACAATATATGTAAGACAAAGAAACAGCAAGTTAAAGGCCTCCTCATTGATCCCCTATTCTTTTGCTTATTGGTCTGCATTCCACTTGCTAACATTTGACTCCAGTGCAATAGCAACCATGTGATTAGAGAGTAAGACTTTCATCATCTTCTTCTAGCTCCCAAAATCACTCTTGTCATCGTACAAGCTCACCTTAAACCTTGTTATACTCATGTTTGACCAAGAAATTCAAAGAGAACACTAATCGTAAACTAACCTTTGACCTAAACCTCAACCTAACCTAAAGACTCTAACAGTCAAGAGGCTCTAATACCATTGTAGGGATTTAAATACAAAACCCTAAATCAAATTGAAGAATAAACCAAGTAATTACTAGATCTAGCCTAAACAAGGATGGTCGTGAAATAAATGAAGCATAAAAGTAAAATAGGTACACAAGATACAATACTTCTACATGGTTCGCCTAAAAAAAAATTGAACTACATCCACAGAGCTTAGGTAAAAAAAGCTCTTTTTACTATTCACCAAGTTCTTACAAAGTCAAACAGAAAATATACCTTCACTGTTATATACATATAATTCTCCACCCAGACCACCAAGTCTCCAAACAAATTAAAGAGTTTCATATCAAAATAGGAAGAATCACAAGAGGAATAAATACTAGGGCCTTGTTTGGCACGTTGGATTGGATCGGACTTCACTAATTTAGTCCAAATATTAGTAAAGGTTGGTGTTTGGTATCAGTTGGACTAGTTTTAAAATGGACTAAAATAGTGAAGGCGGACTACTTAATATTATATTGCGGGGATAATTTGACCCCCTGAATGGTGGGTCAGAATTAGTCCATCGAGCCTATCTTCTTCTCAGCCATTTATACCTTGCGTTGCCCAGCCATCATAGTCGACAAAGTGCTTGTTGCCGCCGTTGTTGTCCTACGTCATTGACATTGTCACCTTGCTTGTTGCCGCCATTGCTTGTCTTAGGTTTGTATTAGATCTCTGTGATTTCTTGCTAGTTCTTTTACTTTCTTTCTCTTTTTACATTCTCTTATGATCACTTTTCTTTTTCCCCACATAAATGCAAAGCATCGTAGGACAACAACAAAACCATCCCCTCTAGATCTAGTGTTGTGTTGCTCCGATCGAATCCATTGCTACCCATCTTCTTCCAAAGCCTTGCACCCCTTTTGGTTGTTCGGTGTGTTGATTTTATATTAATTTTTAATTTTTTTTTCCTCTTGATTTGGAATGGATTTGTAATGCACTAGTATAATTTGGATTTTATAATTTTTGTGGTTGTGATATCTGTTTAATGGGTGGGCATGTGGCTAAGCTTCATGAAATGTCAATTTAACTTTGGTGAAGAAGCTTTACAGTGTACACGAATAATAGTGATTGTGAATTGGGCATGTGATTATGAATTGAGAATTTTTTTCATTAATTGGTTTTTCACTACACAATCTAAATTTTTCTTCTTGTTATAATTGTTTGTTAGTTAAATTAATTTGTACACTTCAAAGTTTTTTTATGTCCTGTATTTGGTTAACTTGGGTTTTGTTGATTTTAAATTGAATTTTACTTTATTTAATTTGAGGAATCTGTGATAGAAATTATTTGCAAATATTTCAAATTGATTTTTTCATTTCATTGTCTTTACTAATATACCAATATGGTGTAAATAATCTTTGTGACTGCCCATTTGAATAGCATTTACCTTAGCATCTCATTCTCATTGGTGTGAATTACATGTTTTGTTATTACACTAACTGATAAGTTTTACGTTGTTGTTAATTTTCAGATTAATATGTGTTACCTGTGCGTATTACAAGAATTTGATTTATTGTTCCTCTGTGCATGTGGATTACAAAGTTGCCTAGATACTTCTTGAAAATTTTCATATGATTTATTAATGCATTAATAATACTTTTTAAGTTAGGTAAAAAGTTTCAATCTTATTTTTAAGTTAGGTGAACCTTCCTCCTAAATTTTTCACTTCTACTAGGAAAAATGAAATGTTTCCTTGAGTTGTTTCTGTTCATGCCAAATGATATTGCTATCATCCTATTTGAATTGAAGTTTTCACACTTGCTGCAATCTTAAAATCAGGATTCGTCGCTGATGTATTTGCTAAAAAATCGTAAATGAAGTTGCTTGTGAGCTTGTTCTGGCTTTGACCAAAAAACCTCTTTATGAATGCAAATTTTGGACTGTATCATTTCACCCAACTGTATATAATTGTATCTTATTGCTTTTTTGGCGCAGTTTTTATTTGGATCAGCAAATGTCAGGAAGCATCCATTATTCCAGCAATCATGTGAATTAGCCCTTACCAAACGTGTTGTTGGAGGAAATGGTTACATTTCAGAGCAAGAAGTAAGCTGCTTACCCGGTTCTTTTCTTTCTCAAGTTCCTTCCACATAATAAACAGAGATAAGTTTAACTTGCACATTCACTTTTGTTCGTTTTCAAAAAGTTAACAGAGTCCATCAGATCTGCAATTCCGGACCTGAACGAGGACGAGGTAAATATCATTTCGGTTTCTTTTAAACAAATATTTTACAGACTAGAGATTTCTATGACACAAAACTTAATGAAAATTTGGTTGCTTTTTCCAGGTGCATCAACTGTTTGGTTTATTCGGCGGTGATAAAGATGGAAGGCTCATGAAAGATGAATTTATAAGCTGCCTGAAAAGAATCCACTGCTGATTGCACTTTTCTCACCTTATTTGCTGCACAAGGATAGTACACAGGATGAGATAATATAATAGATGCCATTTCCCATTTCTATTTTTGGAAACCAAGCTTTTTTGTGTACACCATTTTCTAATCTTTCTGATTTTGTAACCCTTCAGTAATACTTTTTAAGTTATATAATAATATTGTGGACATTTATATATAATAGTTGTTTAACAAGATTTTCATCATTTATGTATTTTAAATTAATTTTGAAAAAATAAATTTAGACAACATAAAAATGTGTTATGTAATTATTTATTTAGTCTAACTAAAAAATAAATCTTATCAAAACTAATATTTTTATGAACAAAAATTAAAAAAAAATGTACACGTATGATAAATAGTGTATCTAATATATGTATATTATATATATATATGTATATATATTTATGAACAATATAAATTTAGTCAAATTTAATATGCAATTTATATATATTTAAAAGATAAAAAAGATATTTAGTTCAGTTCAGAGTGCACTAAATACAGAATAAAAAAATCTATAATTTTGTTCGAAATTGCACTAACCACATGATATTATTAATTATCTCAGTTTTAATCTAGGCCAATTTAATTTTAATTCAGATATAAAATTTATCCTACTAAATTCTGCGTGCCAAACACAACCTAAAGACCCCATAAACCCTTTGTTTGAAAGCTTATAACACAAAAATTGAGGAAATACTGAGGCTTTACTCAATAGGTGAGGAGAGAGCGCATGGCTCACAAAGCTGTCACATGTTCATTAACCAAAACGTCGACTGGTTGTCATTTTGGCCATCTAGAGTCAAATAATCTGGGCTAAGAACCACAGTCCAACAGCTAAAGGAATCGATTTCGCACACTTAACATAAATCATAAATCATTCCAGCAGCTGAGCTAGCAAAATGTTTGGTTAACATTAATAGATTTTGACACGTTATCACCCACATAATCACCTAGCGGGCCATCTAAATCGCCATTTTATTTTATTCTTTATTTTAAAAAAAAACACATCTTTCTCTCTTTAAGCTTAAACGAAAAAGACCTAATTACCAAAAAGGCATCAAAATGACAAATGTTGTTGTACTTAGTCATTTTTTATTACATGTATCCCTTATTTTTTCAATCTCTTTCTTTTGCTCAGGTCCTAAATTGAAACCTTACTAAAACAAAAGCTCAAAATTCTTGAAAACTCCAGCAATTTTTCAATTTTAGATTTATCCGATTTTCTGAAAACTCCAGTTCATGTCGACAGAATCTTTTCTGGTGTTGTCATTTGATGAAAATTGCTGCAGCTTTTCAATGATGGAGAAACAAGGTTGAAGGAGGCAACCCAAATGTCAAAAAATGGAACGCGGTTTTATTTGAGAACTAGATGGTGTGTCTAATGTAAATAATTTTAAGAAAAAAATGGTGCTTATGTGAAAAAGAAAGGCTAGTTGGGTATTTATGTGGGTGCTGGCATGTCAAATCTGTTAATTTAAACAGAAAGTCTTTAATAAAAGGACGTGTTAGACATCTTAGCAAAATATAACGATGAAATTGTTTAAAAATAAAGTGCATGAATTACATCAAACTCACCCTAAGGTGCAAAGGTGAAAAATATAATTAAGCCATTTTTCAATAAACTCAAGAACATAAGATAATAGTTTAATCATTTTTCTCCAAATAAAATAAGAGATGTGTAGTTTATTTATTTATTTTTTATTATTCTTAACCATATAATTTAGCCTTTAGATTTTCTAGAAATTTTTTATTATTGTTGAGCCTTAAGATGTGTTGTTACATGATGATTTTAATCATCTATTTTAAGTGTTGAACAATTAACATATATTGGATGTCTTAACAAATGAAAAGGCTATTGAGAAAAATAAACTAATTAGGTGATGCAAAATGTGGGTGTCTTTTGTTTTTTTTTTTTTTTTTTGGGAAGTATTTTGATCTACAAATTAATTATAAGCAATAACATTTTAAAGAGTACGAATCATTTTTAGTATAAATACGACAAGAACAAGGTCGTAAGCACAGAGATTTGTTTAAAAAACAAATATTATTACTAAAAATTCCTAACTTGATGCTGATAAGGGTAAAGTCTGTAAATCAATTTTTATTGGAATATGAATAACTTGGTCCGTAAGAAAAGAATGCAACAGATTCTGTCTATAGCTATTTATATAATGCCATGGGCAATGCCAATTAAATTCTTATCCATCTCTCTGTGTTTCTCAGTTCTTAAAGGAGGTTCATAAGGATTCAGGTAAGTATTCTAAACCTCGATCCCTAATTTTGCATTTCTTTTCTACTATCTCCCAAGTAATTAAACTGTGTCCATGTAAGTAATTATTTATATTTGATATATTATGTTTCCATGTGGTTTAGTTTTAGAGTTTATGATTGAATTAAGTTTTTTTAACACAATTTATATTGCAATATAATTAATATAGCATATATTTATAAGTTACATATAGTATATTATTTAATTTTATTGATTGCACCAATCAATTAGAATATATCGTATTATTTATATTGAAACACTGTGTTAGGGCCTCCTCACCTTTTTATTTTTAAAAAATTTATTTTTACTTAAAATAAGTTAGTGCTCTCTCCAAAATTATAACACTTTTTGTCTCTTCTATCAATCTGTGTAATTATATTATCACCAACAAAAATATGGTATTATCTCTTTGCATTATCTTTGACAATTAATTTAATCAGTAAAAAATAAATATTCTCGTTTTTATTTAATTTAGGAGTATGCACAGAGAACATATATACAGTGGATCTCTTGCGCAATGTAGGCGTAGAATCGATTAATTAATGCAAGGCTTAATGAAAAAGAGAGGAACAAAAGGAAATAAATACGCATTTCTTTTTTTTTTTGCACTAATTTAGTAATGTGTCACGTATACATTAGTGTGCATGAGATCAATATATGGAATTGGAGGATCTCTATCCATTTAAGGCTTTAAATTTAATTTTACCTTCATTGCATACAATAGCTGAACACTTGCCATGTAAGAATGAGGGATGCTTACGTGGCAAGTGCTAAGCCATTGGATGTATTGACAACTAGTTTTTGGATTAAATTTCAAAAAGCTAGAAGAGATGTGGCAACTCTTATGACTTTGCCACTCCCAGAAGCACAATCAGCCCCCTTCCCTCTCAAATGCAATTTTCTGTACTTTGTTTTCCTCCCTATACTCTTTCAGACGCTTGGAATTTTTTTTAACCTCCTTTTTCATTTGAATATAAATTCTTTTCTAAATCTAGATTATTTTGCACTTTGGAGTCTTTGAGTGCCCAAATTCTTTCAACCACCATCTATATATACATTGTAGTCTTCCACTTCCACCTTAGAAAAAGCAAAAAAAAAAAGAAGAATCAAGTTACAACAATTATATACATTCTAAGTTTTTATCATTTATTCCAATCTCTATGTATCCAACACATAGTACTCATATCATACCAATTTATCACTACTTGGATCCAGAATTCAAAAGCAAAATGGATATTCTCACGTCAATCGCATCTAAAATTGCTGAATTGTTAGTGGAGCCTTCTGCAAGACAACTCGGATACTTGGTTTCCTACGAGGCCAACATCAAGGCTCTTGTGGAGGAGACCGAGAAGCTCAACGACAAGAGAGCTGGAATTCAATTGGCAATGGGTGCGGCAACTAGAAAGTCACAAGTAATCGCACCTGAAGTTCTAAGGTGGATTACTGAGGTGGACAACATGAAGAACGAGGTGGAAAGGTTCTTGGAAGAAGATGTCAAAGCAAATCAAATGTTGTTGAATGGATGGCTCCCAAATCTTAAGTTGCAACACTACTTGGGTAGGAAATCCAAGAAAAACACAGAGGCTGTTTTGAAACTAATACAAGAAGGAAAATTTGACAGGATATCATACCCTGCGCCACCAACCGGTTTTCACTTTGCTCCATACATGAAAACCTTTGCCTCGAGAACCAAAATTTTGAACCAGGTTATGGAGGCTCTATGGGATGGGAATATACACAACCTCGCCATCTGTGGTATGGGGGGCGTAGGGAAGACGACAATGGCAAAAGAAGTTGGTAGAAGGGCTAAAGTTGATAAACTTTTCGATGAGGTTGTAATGGCTACAGTGACTCAAAATCCAGACGTAATGAGAATCCAAGGTGAAATTAAAGATGCACTAGGTTTTACTTTTAACACGGAGACTCAAATAGGAAGAGCAGGTGAGCTGCGGAATAGAATTAAAAACATTCGAAAAATCCTTATCATATTGGATGACATATGGCAGAGACTTGATTTGGACCATATAGGCATTCCCTTTAGGAATGAACACCCAGGATGCATAGTTTTGTTGACATCACGAAGTGAAGAAGTTGTCCGTAATCAAATGAGAAGTCAAAGAACTTTCATCGTTCAAGTTTTGGCTGAAGATGAAGCTTGGAATCTTTTTGAAGAGGTGGCAGGTACTTCCATTAACACTCCTAATGTACGTCCCATTGCAAATCAAATTGCAAAGGAATGTAGAGGTTTACCTGTTGCTATAGTCACTCTTGGAAGCGCTCTCAAACATGGAACCAAAGAAGAATGGAAAAATGCACTTCGCCAACTTCGAAAGTCAATAGCAGAAAATATATCGGAGATGAATGCAAATTTGTATGGAAGTATCGAACTCAGTTACAATTTTTTAAAAAACAACGAAGCCAAGTCATGTTTCTTGCTATGCTGCTTGTTTCCAGAAGACCATGATATTCCTATTGAAACTTTGGTTAGATTTGGTGAAGGACTAAGGTTGTTTCAAGGCACTGAAACAATGGAAGAAGCAAGATGTAATGTTCAATCTCTGGTTCATACTTTAAAGAGATGTTTTCTGCTGCTAGATAGTAATAAAGAAGATTGTGTCAAGATGCATGATATAGTACGTGATGTGGCCATATCAATTGCATCTAAGAAGGAGCATGGTTTTGTTGTAAGATGTGACAACGAATTAGAAGAGTGGCCAGAGATAGATAGACGTGAAGATTGCACTACATTCTCACTTGTAACTAATAAAATCAAGAAAAGTCTTGATAGTTTGCGGTGTCCAAACCTTAAGCTTTTACATCTATCAATGAATCTTCTTGATCAACTAGAATTCAATAAGAATTTTTCCCTAGAGATGAAAGAACTCAAAGTTCTAGCTCTGCAAAAGATGCACATTCAATTACTACCGTCATCGCTGCAGGTCCTACAAAACCTGAAAACCTTACATCTCGAGTATTGTGTTTTGAAAGATATTTCCTCAATTGGTACGTTGGTGAAGCTGGAAATCCTCAGCTTGGTTGGTTCTGAAATCCAAGAGTTGCCAATGGAGATGAGACATCTTCAACATCTAAAGCTGTTAGATATCACAGATTGCGAGAAGCTCAAGAAAATTCCACCGGGTGTACTCTCAAGCTTAACAAGACTGGAAGAGCTATACATGAGACACAGCTTTAATGGATGGAGTCCAGTGCAAGTAAACAAAGAGAAAAGTTGCGCAAGTCTTGATGAGTTAATTCCTCTCTCTGATCGTTTGAAAGTTTTGGATGTTTACATACCACAAGTCCAATTACTTCCACGAAACCTCGTTTTGAAGAACCTGTCAAGATTCAGGATTTATATACGCGTCGATAGGTGGATTGCGTCTCGAAATTATTTGTTTGAGAATATTTTGTGCTTCAGAAATGATTATCCAACAGATGATTTAATAGAGAGTGGAATTAATCTACTAATGAATAAATGTGAAAAGCTGGCACTTCAGGGATATCAAAAGCATTTTAACCAATTGCATGAAGTTGGTTTCTCGATGTTGAAGATTCTTAGATTATACGAGTGTTGGGGTACCGTGGAGTATCTTATGGATTTAAATTCAAAATGGACAGAAGATCAGGTTCCATTCCCTATTTTGGAGGAATTGTATGTGGGCCACACAAGATTAAAGGGTTTGTGTCATCCTGACTTGCTTCAAAAGAAACAAATGCAATTTCAAAGGGAAGTTCTTGCCGGCTTTAAGTTGTTTCGCAATCTAAAAGTCCTTGGATTGTGGGATTGTCATGAACTGAGATACGTGTTTTCAACGTACCTTGCCGGAGGATCACTTCCACAGCTCCAAAATTTGCGCCTAAATAAATGTCAGACGACAGAAGTAATTGTGTACAAGGAAACTTGGGAAAACGATGATAATATATCTGATGATACAATCGTCTTCCCCGCATTAACAACATTAAAATTCAGTTATCTACAACGTCTAATCAGTTTGTACTCAAGACCCAAGGTATGTTTATTTGTATGTACAAATATATGTTGTTTGATAACCAACCACAATTACGATAAAAATTTTACATACATTGAGTTAAATATTACAGGTTCAAGAAAGCTCTTCTGAATCAATACCTACATTGGTTCCTTTCAAATGCATCAAGTGGCTACCAAATCTAGAAAAATTAGAAATTACCGGTTGTCCTATGATGAGGGTGGTCTTTGATTTTCATGGATTGGCAATGCCACTGCCTGAGAAGGAAAAGGCAAATCCACTGCCTGAGAAGGAAAACTCAAATCCACTACCTGAGAAGGAAAACGCAAATTCGAAACAAGTTGCTGTTCATGAGAAGGAGGAGGAAGATCAGCAGCACTGGTGCCTTAAATGCATACCAGCTCGAAAGGACAAAACAGTCCAAGGCAACAAAGCTACTACTAGTTCCCACTCTGATGCACAAAGAGAGGTACGTAATTAAGTAGTACATAATACTCAAAAGAATACGTAAAATTAATTAGTGTGGATCATGCATTGTATACCTATTACTTGTAGTTCAAAAACTTTTACTACTTGATAATTTTGATGGGTGATTGGTAGGTGAGATCAACAGGTAGAGATGATGGACTAGTTAGAGAATCCTCATATCCATATGGCAATTATAATACGAATGGGACAGACAAAGAGCTGGTTTTCCACAACTTGAATTCTCTAGAAGTGTTTGTGTGTAATTCAGTGGTTGTAATATTTGATTTCGGGGAAAGCCAAGGCCTTTTTCCTCCGGTATTCAAAAATTTGAGTGAGATGAGATTAGGATATCTACCTAAGCTGATGCACATTTGGAATATTAAAAGGGGTCCGCAGCAGCTGGTCTTTATAAGTGGCTTCCAAAATCTTAGAACGCTGCACATAGAAGGATGTAAAAAATTGACTAATATTTTCCCTGCTTCTGTAGCCAAACTTCTGGTGATGCTAGAACAGATGAAGGTCGAACACTGTGGATCTTTGCAAGTGATTGTTGCAAAAGAAGAAGAAGAAGAAGAAGAAGAGAATGTGCAGGATGTTGTTATTTCATTTCCTTATCTGAGATCCATTTCGCTCAAGAAACTGGAAAACCTCTCATGTTTTAGTGATCAACCTAATTGTGTTTTTCGTTTTCCATCCTTAGAAAAGATACTAATAAAAGGTTGTTACAAGTTAGAGAAATTTGTTACAGCAGCAGCGGCAACGTCTGCAGAGGACACACCTAAGCTTAAGCAAGTAGAAGACCGTGACCTCCCACCACCACAAAGGAACAACTGGCTAGGGAACCTTAATACTACCATACAACACAATTTTCAACTTAAGCAGGTATAAATTCTATAACATACTAAACCTGCATGCTAAAGCAACATAATATTATGTTTATGTATATTATATATTTCTAGATAACTATGTATTTGATTGATTCGCTAATGACTTCCTTCAGGTAAGGCAAAAGGAAAACCCTAAGAAGAAGGAAGTACTGAGTGAGTCAGAAGAACTAAACTCCGACTAATAAGTTCGTGAGTACTTTGCCAATACTAATTTCCTCACTTCTTATTTCCTAGAAAACTAATGCTATACATGCATAGAATAATCTCCTATCTTGTCAAGTCGGCCTAATGTTAAAACTATCATGTCTCTGAATTGAATTCGGGCATCCGGTCCAAGTGCATGGATCAAGTACTCTAATTAAAAACTTAATTGTTTTAACATTAAGTCGACTTTATAGGAAATGTATTAATATATATATATATACATATATGTATTCCTCATTTACTTAAAATACTGTAAAAGTAGTTTAGTGAAGGATAGTAGCAAAGTGTAACTACTACTTTTGACATTCAATATTGTGCTATACATGATCGCTTTGTTTATGCACATAAAAGCAGGTACGATCAAGGTTCATCGGCGAGAATCAGCCTAAATTCCAAATTTGGTTATCTATCTTAAAGTCGAAGCTGGTAGGAGAAGCAATACTACTGCAGATAATCCTCCTTTGTTTGATTCAGTGTGTGAAATAAGTGTATTTTCTGTTACGTTGTTTATATAAATATATATGTATATATATATATGATTTCTCAGACTGATTATGTGTAAGGGCTCCTCATCAACTTGTGAAAAATGTAATTTTAAAATGGAATAATCCCATCGAAGTCTAATTTTTTCTTATAAAATATACGATAATTATAGTAAATAAAATCTTAATTATAACTCTACTGTTTCTAATAATTACAAGAAAAACACTAAGTGAAAAAGGTCAAAATTTCATCCATGTGAGAAAATAACAAACATCTGCAATTAACCAACCAGATATTTTATAAGAATTTTTGTGTAACTGTCTAACAAAAATTCTTCACAAAACTTCTTAGCTATACTTTATAAGCATTTTAACAACATTAAAGATAAATCTTGAAATTCTCACACGAAAACTAATTTCTAAGAAAAAATATATAGAATGTTTAATAATAAATTGGCATAAAAATACAAAATATAAACATGTAAAAAAATTATAATGCGGACCTATTATTTGGATTATCACATAGCTATAGAGATAAAATAACAAATAAATACCCTCTTAATAATTACTATATTAATATCCTTTTTTGTTATATTAAAAAATATAAATAAATAAGGCACAACTTTGTCCCAACGTAAATATATTTAACAAAGTGTGCGATTCGAGGCCTAAAATGTTGATGGTTATGTGGCCTAGCCGCCGAAAAAAACTTAAGTATTCTAAAAGTTGATATTCCCACTCCATTAAAATAGCACCATGTAAATAAAAATATTAATAAAATATTATATAATACTATTTCAACGGGACGGGAATATAACTCCCGAAGAAATTGAGTTCTTTTCCCAGCCGCCCAAATCAGGAAAGTAATTAGATGAAAGAGAAAACTTCTATTTAACTACGCGCATTGAATATGAGATGTTAGAAAGGTCTTTATCGTATCCGTTGAATATTGAAGAGGTTGGTAAAAGGAACGGTTGCTCTACAAAGCACGTGGCTAGCTTCCCTGCAATAATATATTCACTCAAAAACAAATTAAATGAAATTATTATTATTATTATTATTTTAAATGAATGTATAGGATAACTTATTTGGTGACCATAGTGAAGGCTTGAAACACCAAGATGAAATTTGTGTTCTGAATTATTATACAATAGAGTTTTAATCTTCTCCAATTATTATGTCATCCTACGTATTCAACTTAATGAGATCCCAAATTAAAAATTATTATAATTAAGTTGATCAAATACTAGCTAGTTTGACTAGCTAGATAATTTTCTTCACCAATCTTGGCGTGGCTGCAAGCAAATAGGTAGGAAAAGAGCGTGGAGGGTTGGAAGCCATCAAATATGAAAGTTTGAGGGACAGTTGGGGTTCTTAATGGAACTTGAATATATTTCAGGATCAATCACAAGCTCACCTACCATCATAGCCATGAATGGAAGGTAGAGACTAGAGATTAGTGTGCGCTTAGCTAAAACAACAATCCCCGTGACTACTCAGACACTTAAATAACAACACCCACCTCATTAATCTCGCCTCAACTCCATTCCTTTCTTCTTCTTCTTCTTCTTTGCAGCCTCAAAATTTTCGCTCCCACAAGAAAACCATTCAGTAAGGGCTTTTCTCATCTTTCTTGTTATGCATATTCTCTTTAATTAATATTATAGCTTTCTAATTACAACAATATTGTCTATTTGCTGATTAATCTTTTTGTGTGGTAATCTTACCAGTGGGAACTGAAGTGGTGAAAGTGGACGAAATCTCTTTCCCTTCACAGATCACTACCACCAAGCCGTTATCTCTTCTGGGTCATGGTGAGTTCAATTAATATTAGTGTTTTAACAAAAAGAAAAAAAAAGGCTCTTTTTTGGTTTTCAATATTTTTCTTTTTATTTTTTGTGGTCGGATGGACATTTTTGTTGTTAATTTGTGAAAGTAAAAGTGAAAAATATGGCTAACCGGAGGAGGTGATGGAAACAGGGATTACGGACATTGAAATACACTTTCTTCAAATCAAGTTCACAGCCATTGGAGTATACTTGGACCCTGAAATTGTAGGACATCTTCAACAATGGAAGGGGAAAAAGGGCAGTGAGCTAGCTGATGATGATGACTTTTTTGAGGCTCTTATTTCTGGTAATTAATTAAGTTGACAAGTTATTAAACAAATAAATAGATTAATTAAAAACCATGTTAATTAATTAATAATCCCATATGTAAAATGTGTGTATGCAGCTCCAGTAGAGAAATTCCTAAGAGTTGTGGTAATAAAGGAGATCAAAGGTTCCCAATACGGAGTGCAGCTAGAGAGTGCTGTGAGGGATCGATTGGCAGCGGATGATAAATATGAGGAAGAAGAAGAAGCTGCTTTGGAGAAAGTAGTTGAATTCTTTCAGTCTAAATACTTGAAGAAAGACTCCATTATCACTTACCATTTCCCAGCTACTTCTCCTGCTGCTGAGGTTGGAATAGGAATAGGATTAAGACGCTTCATTTTAATTTGGAATATCATGTGTAAGATTGTGACCAAAATTAATGCTGTGTTGGATTTTGCAGATTGTGCTTACAACTGAAGGGAAGGAAGACTCAAAGCTCGTGGTTGAGAATGCAAACGTGGTGGAGATGATAAAGAAATGGTACTTGGGTGGGACTAGAGGGGTTTCTTCCACAACCATTTCTTCCTTGGCTCATAACCTCTCTGCTGAGCTATCCAAGTGAGAGTCTGGTTCGGCGGGTTTTGTTGCTTGTAATCTGTTTGTGTTTTGAAGGATCTTTGTTTGGTTTTTTCTTTCTTTCTTTTTTTCTTTTTGGTAATATCAAATATAATAAATGAATGAAATGTAAGAGACTACTGTCCTCTCAATTATTAAAACTCTTTTGGATCAGGATGTTAGAGCAAAAAAGTTCTCTAATTCTTCTCTTTATTCACTCTTGCATTTTTGGTATTTTTCACTTTGATTTATTAAATATTACTTTTTGTAGTCATTATATACATATTGAGAAACGGTATACGCATTGTGGGCTCAACCTTGGACGTAAGAAGCCCATTATTTTAGCCCACTTCCTTTTTATTGGATCTGTTACTCTTGGGCCACGAACCCAAACTAGTTGGGCTACCGAATACATACACGAACCCAAATTTAAACCCACTCGGCTCGACATGTTTTTTTTGTCTGCCCAACATACCTTTGATGAAGGCTACCACGGCACCACCTGCCACTAGGAAAAAAAAATCAATTACAATTTTTATTTTCTAAAAAATCTCATTTTATTTGGAAAATTACTGTGATTAAAACAATTTACAGGGAGAGGGAAAAAGGGTTGTTTTTATTTTTTTAGAAAATTAATTTTCTTCTATATTTGTTGGTTAATAATAGAAAAAGAATCTTGGATCAACTTAAAAGCCTTTATGTGACCTCTTGCTATGAGCTTGGGCCACTAGAAAGATTCCAACAGCTCTGGTTCTTGACCATTGTGTCCGTCTCTCCAACCACATTTTCATAGACGACCTATATGTACCACAATTGGTACATACATGTCCTTGTAAACAATGCAGTCGTAGCCATAATTAATAGTACGTTTTCTTTTCTTTCCTTTTTTATGGTGGAAAATTTAGAGAGGATTGTAATTTTTTGAAAATGGGACTTGGTCTCCCCCCACAACATAATTGGTTGAGGTTTCTGTTCCACAACTAGCAAGACAAATTCTTTGCCGCAATATTTCGAATCTATGAAAAATCTTGAAGGTAGATATTAATCGATTAGGTCCAAAAGGGGGGAGGGAGAGAGAGAGAGAGAGAGAGAGAGGGGTCCAAATTATGAATGATGCATAAGACAATGATGTCTCTGTCACGCCCATAGGAATCCTCATTACAAAGGCAATAATGAAATGTTTTTTTTTTTTATATGAGGGAGTGCATGAATGAATTTCTCCGTTGTGGGCCACGGGTCCCACAAAAGTGACAGGAGCTGAAGAAAGGAAGGGTAAAATAATAATAATAATAATAATAAAAAGCTTTGGAGATTCCATTCTGTAAGCACACCATGATAGATTCCTTGTGCTCCATATGCTTCTGCTACTGCAAAAAATGCCCATCAAATCAAACAGAGGAAACGCAGAGAGGTGGTGTCATGTATTTGGATTTGAACTTTTGGGTCTTCAGCTAATAAAATTCTTGATAAGCACATGGGTTTTCCATCAGGTTTCTAAAGTTGGCATTTCAAGAGCAAAACAATTTGGGGATTTTTTTAAAAAAATTTTAATTTTTTTAAAAAAGTGGAAAATAAAAACACCCACAGCATTTTTTTTTATTACCTTTTTCAAGTCATCTTCTTTTTTTCATGTGACTTGAGCAAAAAGTGGTATGCAATATTGGGAAATTAACCCTCTTTTCCCATTAATTGATTGCTACTATTCCTTTGCTTAAAAATAAACATTACCATGTTTTGAAAATTGAAATGGTTGATGAAACTGTACATGAATGACAATGGTGTCAGCATGGTGTGGAAGAATGACTGCAGGAAAAGGTTTGTTGATGCTTGATGAGATGCAATAGAAGTTGTGCTCTTTAAAAAATCTTCTATTGGTATTCCAAGAGCCAATTTTACTGGTGCATAACACATGCCCCAATTGTAGAGTGGTAGCATATTACTTCTTTGGTTAAATAAAAATGATAAAGTGACTATAAGATGGGAACGCATCCCTATCTACATGATTTTAGAGAGCACTTATAAAACCCCTCTACCCTGTACTAGATTTAGTTCCAAGGCATATATAACAAAAATGGACATTTTAGAATCGTCCGCAAACTTGGAACGTGTTGGGCTTGTAAGGGTTAAAATATATTCTCATTATATTTTATTATTTATTATTAATTATAGGAAAATATTCCTTGGGTCCATAAGATTTGGTATAAATACATTTACTCACTATTATTTGTAAAAACTATAAAAAAAAAAAGGTGTCTGAACATCCAAAAACTTACATATTGACATGGAAAACCATTAAAATATCCATTTTACCATTTTAATTATATTTTAATTTTTTTTTCTTCCTCTTTCCTTTCCCCTCTCTCTCTTTCCAGTCAAATTCGAAATCCCATAAATCCCAAATTTAAGGCTTTTCACAAAGCTCAACCAAAATTAGCATATAATATACGAAATGAAAGCCCAAAAGATAAAAAAAATAAGAATATATCTTTAATTTTATTGGAAAATCTACAAGGTGGCTGGAAAGTGGCGGCACCAAAAGGGATTTTTGAAATTTTAGACGAACAAGATGTTTTTAGCTAAAAGAGAGGTCAAAATCAAAATCAAGGGTCGAAAACATGAGAAAACACCTTCCTTTCGTCGGAAATCTCACCGAAATCCAGCGGAAGGGAGAGAGAGAGTGTACATCGATTTTCACTTGATCTAACGTTCGCCTGCCATGATCAGGTGTGTGGCCAGTCGGCAAAGGTGCACTGGTAGCTAGCAAGTTGGTAGTTGTGGGTGGTGAGGTCCGACAGCGGCAAACGGCGGTGCTATGATGTTTGTTCTCCATTGGCAACCTGCGCGCACACCCAGAAAAAGAATAGAGAGGGAGAGGTTCTTTCAAGCAGGAGAAGGAAAAAGAAATAAATAATGCCACATGTTAATTTTTTATTGTATTATATGTTGTTTCTGAACTTAAATTTTTTTATTATATTATATATATGTTTCTAAACTTAAATAAAAATATGTATAAAAATATATATATTAAAAAACAATACTACCCCTTGTTAAATCTAATTGAAATAAGTTAATAAATGGTGACTGTGATATTTTAAAAAAACTATGATAATTAAGTATAATTATGGCAAATCGGTGTTTATGATATTTGTCCTTAATTATAAGATCATACTTGAAAAGTTCCAAAGAATCTTAATTACCAACTGACTCTATGATGACTAAATAAATAAGAAAAGTAAATTTAATAATTAATATGGTCTAGTAAGTTTGAGTGATTTTCTTGATTGCTAGAGACAACTTAAGACGCTTATTATGAAATTCAAATAGATAAGATTTAGGATTTTAGACCCTTCTCTAAGTCATAAATACCAAAGTTCTCCATGAATAAAGGTATGCAATTATAGACAATAAAATATCTAAAAAATCACCAATTAAAAATTGATTTGATCGGAGGATTTTTAAGCAGGTAACATCGTAAGTTTAAAGGTCGCTAACAGTTTTTTTTTTTTTTTAATTCTTTTGTAAGATTATTGGTAGAAATCCGAGATACTTTCATTATTGTGCAATTTTTTTTTTAGGGCTCTTCTTGGTCTTGTTTATGACTCTCAAGTAAACAATGTACAATCAATAGAAGATTTAATTCTTTGTGGATGTCCATATACTTTGCGTTTCTAATATTTAAAATAATGAAAACCAATACATTATTTCTCAGAAAACTCAATTATGATTTGTGGAATAAGACCATCCATTGTATGGTGCATAATTTGGTCTTTTTCCAACCAATGAACAGAAGGTTACAGAAGACAAACATTTTTGTCAACTTCATTTTTTTCCTTTCCTCCAATTAAGCTTCTTACAAAACACTGAATTTTGCCTCAAAACCTTCCTAAGACACAAACTAGCAACTACATTTACAGAAACAAATAAACCACAACTACTTTTAAATGAAGAAAAAAAAAGAACACAATTGAGGAACTCTAGTATCAGCCAACCTCATCCACACCTGCAGGTACATGATCACCTTGTCCTCCGTGCCGGATTACGCCATCAGTGGGTTCTGGAGCAGCAGCATTCGAACTACTCGGTAGTTGTTCGAGCAACGATTGCCGGCAAGTTGGACATGATGAGTGTGACACCAACCAAGTATCTATACACCTTACATGGAACCCATGATTACATTTTGGCAGCACCCTGACTTTTTCACCATCTTCAAATTCACCAAGGCAAATTGGACACTCAGTGGCAGGTATATTTATTCCTGATCTGTAAATGGCCACTGGGATCTGTCTCAATGCACTCTTTTTAAGCCCTGTGGCCGCCAACCGAGCTGCAGTCTCATCCGGGGTCTCGAAAGCAAACCTTCTACTACATCTTAGTGCACAACGCACTATTGAATTGAGTCCCAATGCACAAATCAATG
This sequence comes from Rhamnella rubrinervis, assembly GCA_007844105.2. NCBI lineage: Eukaryota > Viridiplantae > Streptophyta > Magnoliopsida > Rosales > Rhamnaceae > Rhamnella > Rhamnella rubrinervis. Next base: position 4,068,199 of record CM017576.2, read on the forward strand.
CACAGAGCAGGGCTGCTAAGATGATCACCATGTTGGTATCGAAATTAGTTTCGCTGTTGTAAGTCCCTCGACTAGTCCTGTTTCCATGGGAAGGTGGTGGTGTGGTGGATTCTGAGTCAAGTAGTAGGCGGTGAGGACGATGATGAAGAGTAGTAACCATTGATGAAAATGAAAAGTACTTCTTCTGGTTTCCCACTTCACAACCAAATCACCAAAACTACTACTACTACTACTACTACTACTAATAATAATAATAATAATAATAATGAATATTTAAACGTCTGTGCCTATGCAAACAGGCTAGTGATTTCACTGCTCCATGGATTTTCATCAACAAATCGAACCACGAAGGAAATTGTAAAAAGGGAATCCATCTGATTGAAAAATATAAGCTTGCTCTAGCTTGTTTTTCCACTCTTATTCGATGTTTGATTTTTGGGTTGAGTCTGGCAGGAGGGGTTTTAAAAGCTAGACTGGTTACTAGGACATGCTCCTAGAACAGAGAGAGAGAAAGCAAATTTAAAAAGGTGGCGGCTTTGTTGTTTCTACTTTCTACCTTTTCGGTTCCACTTATCTGTGTGTGTAGGGGGGAGAGAGAGAGAGGGTGGGAGAGAGAGTGAGGATTCCAAATAGATAAAAGGCTTTCAAAGAAGCAACTTGATGTTTCACTAGGGAAGAGGAGGAGGTGAATAGTACATATTAAGAAGGTTGATAATGATCATCATGATTATAGCCTTCATTAGTTTCAACTACACCATCAGTCCCCTCATGAAAACCTCAATTTTGCCCACGTTTGAATGATCCATATATAAGACGATAAGAACCTTCCTTCCAAAAAAAAAAACCCAGAAAAAAGTTGATAAAGATAAAGATGAAGACCAAATTGAACCAAAAACAACAAAAAAAAACACAGTACTTTGCAATAATTCTTTCTTAGTTTTCCAGGTCATGCAAAGAGAGAAAGAGAGGTCTTGGTTTGGAAGAGATGTGGGTTGTAAAGTGTTTAGTGCAGGGGCATGAAGTATTTGAATGTGGGCAATGGCACTGGGATACAGAAGAGCTAGAACACCCAAAGGAGAAAAATAACTTGTTGGGTGTCTTTTCAATCCCAAAATTATCGTCAGAAATGAGAGCCAGATGGGTTAAGTTTTAGAATCAACTAAACATAAAAAGTGGTGTAGGATTTTTGATTAAGGTACCTGATCCCACCTAATCACAATTAGTTGTTATTATTTTCTTCTTTTTTGGAAAAAAAAAATGCTTATTCTCAGCACCAAATCCTCTTTCCACTTCCTTTTCTCTTATATAGGTTTAAGAAAAGTGAAGGAAACTGTTCCCCCCATTTTAGCCAATGTCAACTGTTATAAATCCTTAAATGCTACCATTCGTCTACCAAACATAGGACGAAACTTTTGGGACCTGTAATAAAAAAAAAGAAAAAGTATATTTTTTTACAAATTTATAACGTTCAGAGATAGAGAATCAAACCTATATTGAACCTCTTAATAAGAACTCCAAAGGCATTTGATAATAAGAAACAAGCTGCTAATTTCTTGAGACCTAACAAATTGGTAAGAATATGATCATGATTCCTAGCCCGAAAAGCTTTTCACCAATTTTAGTCAGTTCATATCCCACATTCTGATAATTGGCAAGCACGTCTTTCTCTGGTTTTGTCAAAGATGCTAATTTGATGAACCCAGTCAGTAAAAGTGAATTGTAATTATTATTATTTTTCTTCTGTGATTAGAAAATGATTATCTGGTATCAAACAGTAAGTATGTGTCGCTAGCTCTGTTTGGAGAGTGAGGAAAGGACTGGCAACATATATATGTACAACATGTGGCTGAAGAAGCAGATCCTCCACTATCACCCAGCAGACACACTTAGGTCCACTCCACCTAATATTAAAAATGTCTAGTCTAGATCTAATGGACCCTCAGATAAAAATTCACAGACTCCCTATTACCAAAATACCTGTCTAGTTTGTACATGGATTGACTAACTCCATCCAAGTTCCATATCCATCATAAAACCCCATCTGTAATAACGTGGCTCACCTACTTTGAGAACCTCTCCATCCCTATATTACCAGGTGAAGAAAAACAATGAAAACAAACACCCACCCCACCAATCCCAAAACCCCTCTTTGTTCTAATTTACTCTTCAACCCCAAGTGATCAACACCATATATTGGAGCTGCTTATTAATGGCGCTGCTATGCCAATTAGGCCCCCTTGTAACCCAAAAACACCAACCACAGTGACTGAGCTGATTGCCGGTGGTTGGATTCAAGTTCTTTATAAGTAACAGCTATCTAATTGGCCAACAAAAGCATATTATGCATCATCCTCTTAGGATGTCTGTGTATATGTAGTTTTTGTCATGGATTGTGCCTACATCTCTAGTGTACCAAGACCCATAACTCTTTAAAGAAAGTTTTGTGCCTCGGAAAATTAGCCATTTTCCCTTATCACTTCCCACACCAATAATGTCATCCCACCTTGTAGAGCTTTCTAATCAGTTATAATTTCATCTCATATCCAACATTTCATTTTCATAATAATTAACCAAAAAAATCAAGCCCACCGTAACATGTAGTTGATTGATACACAAGTGGAAATGAAGGGGACCGGACAGCAGACGTTTTTACATGTGTGAGTGAATTAGAGTGAGCTACATATCTGAATTATTTTTTTTAACTATATAGCTCATATATTTAAATTATAATAGAAATAAAATTGATGAATTCACATTAAATCTAATGAAAAATAAAAATAATAAATATTATGTATTTATTTTTCTATTCATATAAAATAATATGCTAGTAAAACTCATCATATATAAGTTATATAGCTCAAGGTATTAGTTATATATATATATATATATATATAACTAATACCTTGAGCTATATAACTCATATATGCAGTAACGTGAGCTTCACAATAACAATCAATTACAAAAGTGAAATGTGGATCTTGATGTTCATGTTTTGAAAAGGATATGATAAGGCTATCCGATCCTATTTGAGAACATTTAAGCAATGCGTGTGAAGAAAAGACTGCCCGCAGAGATCATGTGGCTTTTGCCCAGATTTTATTTGGCCAACTGTAACCAAACTGATTGGTCTAATCTATTCGTGTGTGTCATCTAACTTCCCAATGTCAGCTTAGTGGACCCTTCAGATTCATTGAGATTGCCACCTCTTCACAATGTTGTTATTCTTACCAAACTTCACTTAATCTCTTCCATAGTAAAGCAGCAAAGCTCATACTTGGATGTGGTTGGGAACTTCAGATTTAAGTATGTTTTTTGCAACACCTTTTATCAATAATAATAATAATAATAATAATAATAATTAAAAACTTGGGTTATATTCCATTCAATACCCAAGGCTCAAAAGGCCAACTATGCTCTATTTCACTCTCTCTTTCATATAAAAGTCAAAAAATATTTTAATATTAAACTTCCTTTGCCCAAAAGAAAAAAAGAAAAGAAAAGAAAAGGAGAGATTCAATTCAATCCCTCCCAATTAATTTTAAGTTGTTAGCTAATCATAGTTTCACTCTTCAAAGAGAGAAAAATAGTGTTGAACAATCTTCAATTGTTTAATTAAGTATTTAAATTTTAAACCCCTATTAACAAATAAAATAAAAAAAGAAAGAAGGGAAAGCAGCATTAAAACGACTACGTTTTAGTGGTCTGGACGAAAAAAATTTGATTCCAAAATCCCGGGGACCAGGTCCCCCAACACGAGCAGAGAAGAAACAGTCTGCGCACAAGTACGGTCCACGGAGAGACACGGACAGAGAGAGAGAGAGAGAGCACAGAGCTTCAGACATGGAGATTCAAGATCCGTTGAATCCGGATCCTGATCCGAACCCGAGCTCCGACAACAAGGTCTCTCGCGCTCAGAGGCCAAATGCCACGACGGCGTCGTTTCCAAACCCAAACCCGAACCCGAGCCTCCCCTTCCGGGGCTCCTACCACCGGAGGTCCCAATCCGAGGTACATTTTCGGCTCCCCGAAGATATCGATCTGCTCTCGGATCCCTTCGACGCCCCATCTGCGAGCTTCGAGGAGCTCGCTTCCGAGGACGATCTCTTCTGCACGTACATGGACATCGAGAAGTTCGGATCCAAACTCGATGATGGATCCGCCCAGAAACCGGACAATGCAGGTGGCAGTGGTAGTGGTGCTGTACATACGGAGAGTGGTGATGGTGGTGATGTGGGAGACGGAGAGAAAAACTCGAGGCCGAGGCACCGGCATAGCAATTCGGTTGACGGGTCTTCGATTGTGGACACTATTGAGGCCAAGAAGGCCATGGCTCCTGATAAGCTCGCTGAGTTGTGGACCATTGATCCCAAACGAGCTAAAAGGTAATGCATGGAGTTATAATTTTTGTTTACGTAGGATTGTAATCCATTCTGTTTTTATTTATCTTTTAATTTTAGTAAAAAAAGTAGCTCAAGTGTTTCGTCCTTTTGTGTTAGAATCGTTAACTGGTTATGATGAACTTAAGGAGAGAGCGAAAGGAAAGAATTTCGTAGCCTTTTTGTTTCTTTGAATTGTATTTTGATGGAAATACGAGTAATTTTTAACTCTTTTTTCAAAGAAGTTTTTATGTGAACAATACATCAAAACGTAGAAATGTCCTTCCATTATCATGTTGAAAAAACCCATTCAAGAATTTATTTCCAATGCATGCCCTTAAATATGACATTTGAGAAGCAAATTCGTTGAGAAATGCTCTGACTTTGACGACATTATGACCAGGAGAGTAAGGATTATGGGTTTTCATTGATGTATGCTGCTGTGCTTCTGAAACATATTGATTTCGTTGTTAACCCAAAATTTATTAGTGTTTAGCCTTTGAAACAAGAAGTGGCTTTCTTCAGTCTTCTGAGTTCTCTTCTAAAATCTTGCTACAAATCTTAATTAATTTTCAGCATGATAAGCAGACTATTCTTAGTTCTAACATTAATGGTTTTGTTTTTTATGAGAAACATTTCCGATTGAATTCTATCTGTTTGATCCATTTATCCAGGTTGATATAGGATTCATAAGTTAGTTTTTAAACTGTCAAAATGCAGGGAATGACATTATCTATATATATCTCATGCCAAATTAGTGTAATTTGATGATTATCTGTAAGGCATAATAGTTTTTCTATTTCTTGCTTACATAAAACCATTTATTATATGCTGGCTTCGTCTAAGCATATTGAGACATGTAGTGTATTTAGACGTGCCATAATTGCCAGTAATATGGTCATTGAAACCTCATTGGCTGATGCGTGGATAACATGATATTTATCATGTGTTGACCTGCAGACTGCCAGTTCAAAAGATAGGTTCGAGCAATAGCATTGTTCTTTCAAAAAAAATATTTCTAAATGAGGGTTGATTACGCCGCTACTTAAAGCTAGTAACCATTAGCATTTCTGAGTATTGTTCATCTATAGATTTTCAGTAATTCACGTGCTCGGTTGATTAATTTTGTTGCTGGTCCTTTATTTCTCAAAGTTAAGTTGCTCCATGCATCACCACAAACTGAAATGATTCTAATATTTTACAAAAAATTGTAATGTATTGCACCTTCTGCTAAACTCTTTTTTGTCAGTGCAAGTGCATTCGTAGTTATTTGGAGAATTTCAGTATTTTGAATTTATAATCTCAAGTTTTTTTTTCCTCTTTTTATAAGCTACAATTATGAAAGAAAGTTTTCCTAACTGTTTACAACATTCAGGTTCTCTTCAATTAAGTCAAGTTTGTTTCCTCTTACACATCAACTCATTGCTGGTAGTTTTTCTAAGAACTTCCACTTGCATTTTCCATACAGGATTTTGGCAAATCGACAGTCTGCTGCTCGCTCAAAGGAGAGGAAGGCCCGTTACATAACAGAACTTGAGAGAAAAGTTCAAACCCTTCAGACAGAAGCAACAACCCTTTCTGCCCAACTAACATTGTTCCAGGTTATTACAGAAAAACCCATCTTCTTCCTCTATTGTATATTTTGGTTTCCTGGTTATGAAATTGTGATTTACCTTTCAATTTAATGTATTTGTTGTGGTATTTTCTCAGCCCTTCTTAGGCTGACAACTAATCTTTGTGTATTGTGCTCTTAGAAATGTCATGTATGTGAAAAAGGGAAATGCTTAACATATGTTGTTTTCTTAATAATGTTTCCCCCATTTCAGGTCGTAGTGCGTGCACATCATGTTAATTGTTTTCTTTTGCAAATCCTGTTCTTTTACCTGAGACAACTTCCTTTCCTATTTTGTTTTTTGTAGAGAGATACAACTGGCTTAACTACTGAAAACACAGAGCTTAAGCTTCGGTTACAAGCTATGGAACAACAAGCTCAGTTGCGTGATGGTATGTATCACTTTGTGTTATAGCCATGTGGTGATTAATACTTAATCTCTTTTACAAGCATTTTTTTTTTATGAAAATATTTCAATTTGCACGTGTTATACCAGTGATCAATGTATCATTATCTCTAAACTGGTCTAAACAGGTCCATATCGTTTTACTGGTTAATAGTAGTCAAACTTGCAAACTTAATTGCTTACTCACATTAATCTCCTATGAGGAATTGGAATTAGGTGCCAAAATTTTGTCCTTTACATTATCATGTTCAATCAAGAACATTAAATGTTGTGCTATAGTTCCTGAAAGACCTTATTTTGGGGAATTTATGAAGTGGAACTGGTTTTCTACACTGTAGGCCTAACCAAAGAAAACGGCATCATTAAATTGAGACATGTCAGATTTAGCTGTTATTAAATTCTAAAATCTGGAAGTTTCTTACACTGTTTGGTGCTATTTCTCACTCTATTCGCTGTGGTTTGTAAGTATAAATACAAGAATCAGGGTTTGTGTTTGGTGCAATACATGACAGGGTTAACCACTTTGTATGATATTACAAAGAAAGCTCATGATATTGGTTTCTTAACTTTTGCAAATAGAAGAGATGAAGAAAGCTCTAGAATTGCATTATGACGTGATGAAAAAGACCACGGTTTTGCTGTACCAGGGGAATGAAGTTTCTATCTATGTAGTGAAAGGGGAGATTGAGCCATGCTGTGGTTTTAGGGATTGAGCATCCAGTGCCTGCTGACCAGCGATTGAGCTCACAGGCTATGATAGAAAACTGTTTTTGGCAATAACTTGCCAAACCACGTGAAAATCTTCCAGATTTGGAAGTTTGATATTCTATCGAGTAGTAGTGGATCTTAAATAAAACTGACCTGTCTACTATAGTTGAAATGGATAGGCCTGGCTAACTGAACAAATCCTTTTATTTTCTTCTAGTATGTTTTATTTGGTTTGAATGGTAAGGACACTGATTATGTTGATAACACTTGTGTTTGTGCTAATCTGCTATCTTTCCTCAAACATACCATGAGGATTTCTTACTGACAGGGCTCTGTTATGACTTTAACCATTTATGCAGCTCTCAATGACGCACTGAAGAAAGAAGTAGAGAGGCTTAAGGTTGCCACTGGAGAAATTTTGACGCACACTGATACTTATAATTTTGGAATGCACCAAATGACATATGCCCAGGCTTCCTTCTTTACAAATCAGCCACAACCTGGGTCTGGAGACCCCCATAACATTCAAATGCCACAGTTTCGTCAATTCCAGTCTAATATGTCCACTCCCCATCAGCCAAGTCTTGGTGCATCCCACTCACATGCCTGCTCAGAGATGTTACAGCAGGATCCTATTGGCCGATTGCAGGGGCTTGATATCAGTAGCAGAGGCTCTCATCTAGTGAAGCGTGAAGGGACCTCTATTTCTGCCAGTGAAAGAAGCACTAGATTTTGATGCATTTATTTCTCAACCTCCTCATGGTTCTACCTTATTTATTGGATTGTTCATAGACTGACCTTATTGACAGCCGGAGGTACAGCTTTAGGGGTCATATATATCTGAACTTCTCTTTTTTACTTTTGATTGGGTTTACAATTTTTGGCTAGCTTGTTAGGTTCTAAGTTATTCATGGAATTCTTCTCTATTCAATTGCAAATTCAATTCTTGGGGTTGTTCATGTTTGAAGGTTGGGTTATACCTATTCCAAATGGTTTAGAGATAATAGATTTTCCTTGCAAAGGGGTCCCCTATGTAATCTGTTCATTTGTGATTTTGAAATGTTGTGGCTTGAGAAAATGTTTTAGTTCTTTATTTGATTCATGGGATGAGAACTCTCTCTCTCTCTCTCTCATTACTTTTGATTACTGTGGTTCATATCACCACGTCACAGAAAGATTTTGTAAAACAGAACAGCAACCATTAAACCTGTCTGGTTGCCGGGCCGGAAACCATCTTCTTAACAGCAGTGTATAAAAAATTTAACTTTATTGTAATAGATTCGTGCATGTTTTCACCAATTTGAGCACACCATTATGGTTGCAAATTTTTAGTGAACAATTGAATCGAGGAAGGCAATCGGGATGAACAAGCTACTAATTGGAGCCATAAAACGTTCACATTTTCTACGTTGCCCCCATATATATTTTTTTTTTGGTGAATTACCTTGCCCCATATTTACAATGCAGTCTAGGCTTGCTCTTGACTCTCCAAGATTATCCAAATGTCAGCTCCAATAATACTCAGGATGCCAAGAAGGAACATCATTTACACTTGAAGATTCTCACCTATAACTATCTCTTTTCCAACACTAAATTGAAAAGAAACATATAAAAACCCTTCAAAATGGTAAAGGAACAAAGCCCTTTTGGTATTTCCTCTAAGAAGCAAAAATTAGCCACCAAATTATACAAGAAAAACTCACATTTTAATCCAAGAAAGTGGAAACAATCCCTACATCAAAATACACATAACTTGGTTTTGTCATCTTACTATCATGAGCGACCATACACAATCAAAGCCCTCAATTAAATTTTCACATGGTTGGGTTTGAAACCTGTTTGATTTGCACCTTCTTGGCAACTCTTGTGGGGGCTGTCTGATTGTGGCTGCAATATGTGACCATGTTATTAACTATACCCTTATCGAAATTGACCATTCGAAGACCCTCTTGGCACTGGTCCATTCCATGTTTTTTTTGGGGTTCTTAATCTCCCACTGTTCACTATTGGTCTACCAGACAACCTCTTGTGAAGGCCATTTTCATGGCGTTCCTAACAGACAACATTTGGATAATTTCCACATGCCCTCCTTTTGGATCTCAACTCTAGTTCGATCTGATCTTTGTCCCTTGAAATTATGAGGTCTTTTGGAACCTTAGGATCACAAAAATTGGACCATACCACCATATCTATACCCATATACTATGCCATGTAATAAATTAATGATAATAAAATAATTCATACACTTTCTTTTTCTCAACTTTGAAAGGGAATTCTCATGCTCTGCAATTCCACACCCAAACATACAATAAATGAGCTAAAAGTATTGTTCACAATTTGCCTTTTTTAAAAAAAAAAAAATTAATTAAATAGGTGTAAACGGGTTGAATATTAATGTATAGAAATAAAACCCAGATTCAATAGTCAATTCTGATTCAAAATGTGGAATTGCAAAGTCGTAGTAAAATAGTAATAAAGGAAGGAGCTTTTCACCATTTATAACTCCCACACGACCTTTTCTTCTGAAAATCATCCATCAATTAAATTTGTATTTGACCAAATCTGCCCATTACTTGAAATTAAAGCCACTGATTTTGACTTTTACACAAAAAAAATCGATGCAAATTAAACAAAATCACATTGGATCTTCACCATTTTTTTTTTTAAAAAAAAGAAGTTATTTCTTACTTAATAGCTAGAAAACTCTTTACTAAATAGAAATTTCATTGACAAAATACAAATGGGCATTTTCCTTTTTTCTCTTGTCTCATTTTTTCCTATCCACATGAAAATTAATTAATAAAAAAATAAATTTGAAAATGAACGAATTGCATCATAATTTTGTTATTTTGTTTCTGTTCCAATTTCTTATTTATTATATATTTTCTATCATCTTAGAAATTCAATACTATCATGGACCGCCAAGGCCGGGACTTGCATGTGACCCTAACATGGTAGGCCCACCCTCAAAACCTCCCAACGTTTTCAATGACATCGGCCGAGTTTTCAACCCATCAAGCTTGGTGCACAAACCAACAGAAAACCCCCCATTAATTTAATTCAATTTAATTTATTCTAAAAGAAAAAACAAAAGTTAAATTACTTAATTAAAATATTAATCACCCACGTAAATACTCATCCAATGATTCTAAAATCATCTTTATTGTAATTGACTGAAGGCGGCCTAATGAGAAGTCACCACTTGTTCTTAAATCCTGCAATCTACACAACACTGTATATATTTATTATATATATATATATATATATAGTATAATACTAATTATTTTCTGGATTGACAAACACTGATTGATGCCGTACTTGTAAAATTTTCTTTTATTTTTGTTTGGTTCGTAGTAACCGACATTTTGATTCTGAAAATCTATCAAACGGCCCTGACACCATTTGACGACTCATCTGTAATGATTAAATTATCATTTGTTAAATAGGAAATTAAGATGCATTATTAATATTATGCGGGGTGTTATTGAATTAGATACTTTTCTTTTCAGTAATAATAATAATAATAATAAACATATCAAGCAATATCAGATTCCAAATTTCTTTAAGTGAACAGACACACACGTGGGACTGACAACTCTTTGATCTGCCTTGAAGATGCTTTTGTTTTTCATGCCTAAATCTTGTACACCATGATATGGTATGATGAATCGTGTGTCTTTTAAGCTGATGACCATCATGCTGTAGTTTTTTCTGTTTGGTCTCTGAGAAAATTTGTGAAGAAGATAGGACGAACTGGAAAGTGGTGGTAGCATGGTTGATGCATATAGAAATTAAGAAGCATCGACCTTTGCTAATAAGTTCCCATATTTGCTAATAATTTATTGATTGTCACTGTGTGCAACACACGTACGATTAGGCGATGAGTAATATTTTAAAGAAATGTGTGAATAATTAATGGAAAATCAGCGTGTAAAGAACATGTGAGAGATAGACAAGGTTCCAAGAATTGCAAAGACTGGCTTTGTTTTTGTGTAAATTGACTTCAATTGAGAAGGGTGTTGCTGTTGCGCTCTGGTAGTAAGATTCTCTACAAGTTTGGGTGTCCACCAAGTTAGACCTCTTGAGAACCAAGACTCCTCAATCAAAGGCCTTGACTGGTTAGCTGATTAGCGCAAACCAAGTAGAAAAAAAAATAAAATAAAATAGGTTATTTTCTACACTTAAATTAAAAAGGGACTAAGACTAAAATATGAAGAAAAAAAAATTAATAAAATTGGTAAGAAAGAAGAAGATGAAGGGAACGGTTGAGAAAATGCATGTGCAGGTGGGGTCATTGGGCTTAGCAGTTGGTAGTCGAACTGGAACATTAGCATGTGCACATTGATCCTTGTTCATTTACCTGAAAATGTGAAATCTGTTTTTGTGGTTTTGGATCTCTCTCTCTTTCACTCTCTCACTCTCACAGAGCTGAACATTGCTAACTTGTCTCTTTCTACCACACAGACCCCACATAAACCGCCCAGCAAGACCTAAACCCCTTTGCCTCCCTTTCCTATATAAGAGTTAACCCCATATGCCATTTCCACTACAAACTCACCCACCTAGTTCTACTCTTACCTCTCTTCTTTCTCTTCCCTTTTCTCACGAAAGGCATTCACTATACAATGGCTAGTGTTTCTGCATACTCAGCCATTTCTCTTCTTTTCTTCGTCCTTAACCTATGCCTTCGAGGCACTTTTGGTGACTATGGAGGCTGGCAAGGCGGCCATGCCACATTTTATGGAGGGGGTGATGCTTCTGGCACAATGGGTAAGTTCCAACTCATTCATGGAGTAATTTAAAGTAAAAAAAGGTTCATATTTTTTCATCTTTCTTTATAGGACTGAAAAGGGTAAATTTTTGGGGTTATCAATTGTTTCTTGAGAAAGATAACTGATCTTTCTTTTGTTTTGCTTTAAACAGGAGGTGCTTGTGGGTATGGAAATTTGTACAGCCAAGGCTATGGGACAAACACAGCAGCGCTAAGCACAGCTCTGTTCAACAATGGGTTGAGCTGTGGGTCTTGTTATGAAATGAGATGCGACAATGACCCCAAATGGTGCCTCCCTGGTAGCATCATAGTGACTGCTACAAACTTTTGTCCACCAAACTTAGCCTTGTCAAATGACAACGGTGGCTGGTGCAATCCTCCCCTTCAGCACTTTGATATGGCTGAGCCTGCTTTCTTGCAAATTGCTCAATACAGAGCTGGAATTGTTCCCATTTCCTTCAGAAGGTAAATAAAAAGGAATAAGCCACATTCAAAATTGTTGTCTGATTGACAGTCTTCAGCATCATTTTTAACTCTCAAGTCTCATTTACACGCTTTGTTTTGGATGTGAAACAGGGTGCCATGTGTGAAGAAAGGAGGAATAAGGTTCACCATCAATGGCCACTCATACTTCAACTTGGTGTTGATCACAAACGTTGCAGGTGCAGGAGATGTGCATTCAGTGTCAATCAAGGGTTCTAAGACTGGGTGGCAACCCATGTCAAGGAACTGGGGCCAGAACTGGCAGAGCAACTCTTTGCTTAATGGCCAGAGCCTCTCCTTCCAAGTCACCGCTAGTGATGGTAGAACTGTGACCAGCTTCAATGTTGCACCAGATAATTGGCAGTTTGGGCAAACCTTCCAGGGTAGTCAATTCTAGAGTGGTTTTTTCTTATTTCTTTTTTACTTTTTTTTTTTTTCACTCAACACTTTATGGTAATGTATATGTAATAAGGCATTGTTTGTGGGTGAGAAATTGGAAAGAGGGTGTGAGAGGGACAAAGGGTAGAGTAGGAGAGGCAAGGCCATGTGGCCGTTTATTGCTGAGGTGGCTGATTGGCACCCGCTAGGCCTATTATAATAGGGTTTGTGATAATAGTTTTAAATATTTAGGAGAAAAAAAAAACATGTAAAAGTCCATTTGATATGTGCCTTTTGTTTATATCAAAGGCCATTAATGTCTTACAGAGAGCATGTAATTTTAATCCCAGTCGGTCTCAAAACCCAACTGGGTACAACTTTATATTTACCCTTTTCATTATTCTTCGTGGATCTCTCAATGGTATTTCAATTTTTTATACATTGCTTTTAAGTTCTTATACACATGCAGCAGTAACAAGTTAGTGCATCATCTGTATAAAGATCATACGGTTTGACTAGCCTAATAACAATAATAATATGGGTATTGTACACCAATTCAGCTGAACCATATATAAAGTTGTAATTATTCATAATTTATAAAATTGATATAAATATTTAAAAATTTAAAAATAATTATAAATTAATGAATATAATATATTTTTAACTCTTTCGAAATTTTTTAAATGAATTATTCAAATTAATTTATTTTATATATATTATCACTTATTTTTTTTAAATGAACCATTTAAATTAATTTATTTTTATTTATTGTTACTTATTTCATCTTTAATGTAAAATAAAATACATTTAATTCAAATTAATTTATTTTTATTTATTGTTACTTATTTCATCTTTAATGTAAAAGAAAATACATTTAAATACTTAAAGATATATTATATTTTTGTATTATGGATAATTTATAATTATTTTAATAATTAATGTTAAATTTATAATTTAAAAAATAATTTAAAACTTTATATTCCATGCATAGTCTGGGTGCTAGTGAAAAAGTAAAAACCTAATAGAATAACACCCTTTTAAGAGTAATCTTTGCGTTATCTCTTAGGTTAGTCATGTCCAAGTTTTGGACTCTGACAAATGGTGGTCCAATCAAACAGCAAGATTATGGAGTTTGGTAGCTTTATTTATTTATTTTTGGGCTAATATCATAGACACCTAATTATATTTATACACTACGCTGTTAATTTTAAATTTTATAAAAAAATTATTATTTTTCTACTCATTAGTTTTAACAGTGAAAAGCTAATAATGTCTTTTAATATTATTTTTTAAACCTTTTAACATTATTTGGTAAATTTAATTTTTTAAATATTTGATAAGTTTATGATAGTTTTAAAAAAATTATAATAATTAAATGTAATTATATTAAACCTCATGCATCTTGAATGAATTTTTTCCTTTGGTAAAGAGTTTGGTAGCTTTATTGGTAAAGCATGTTGTGGTAGAGATTTTATAGTAAATTTCTATACTGACCTTAAAGGTTGGGGGTTGGAGAAACATAACAGAAATATGGTGTAAACACCAACTACGAGTCTATCACCATTCACCAACCCAATTTTGCACATAATTGGGGTCAACAATAGCAAGTACTGCGCGGACCCAGCTGGGCAAAATAAGTTTTAATGGACCAATACATTGCAATGTCAATTTAACGATCTCTCATACTCATAGGTTGCTTTTCTGTCCACGAGAAATTAAGACTGGTACTTTTGATCGGTTTCTCAAGTCTGTGGTATGAACCATGCAACGAAGGGCCACCACTTCCAAGGGACAAAGTTTTGATACACCAAAGATGTCATTTTCAGCTAATGGGTCATTTAATGTTTAAATAGCTTTTATCAGGGTCCTAGTGATTTCTAATTATAGTAACAAAACGAATGACGATTATTTGATAAGACGGTCGAAAAATGGGACTAATTTAGTCACATCATGTAAGCATTATTATGTCTTCCTCTCAAGTTGGGATTAATCAGATCATGGCCACTGAAAACTTAAAACCCATCTGGATGGTTCGAAATGCTTTTGATTCCTTTTTGGTGAGCCATTAAAGAAGTGCTAATTTGGCAGGTTGGGAGAGAGACTACATGTAACAATATTCAAGGGCATTTAGGGGGTATCATGTATAGTGGTTTGGTCAGCAACTGCAATTTTGATCTAAAATGGTAGAATGTACTACTGAATGTCCAAAGAATGAGGCATTAAGAATTTAAACCCATCTAGAATTGAATCCAGATTTAACAGTTTCTAGCTAGAATTTACAATAGTTTAATTTAACAAAATAGAATTGCTAATTTCATGTTTTCAATTGGAGCCTCGCCCTTCGTAGCCTTTCCAGTTCCTTAACCATTTGCCACTGTTCTAATGAGAGGCAGGCTTCACCAAGACTCAGAGACATTAGGCGGCCCATTGTCAGCAATCTGCATGCAAAGAAAATAACATGTTTTTGACAATATTGCAAGGGACTCAAAAAATGAATAGACGATTGAAGTACTTAGTTTCTAACCTGCTAAAATCTTGACTCCCTAAGCTCCTATCTGCTTGCCTTGCTTCAACCAGGTCGTTTTCTATTACCTGTAAAGCATGAACAAATAACATCAATGTTAAGAAAAAAAAGAAAAGAGAAAAGAAACAGATGGAAAAATACTTGTATCAAAGAAAAGGGAAGTGGACACGTGTTCTCTAAAGTCTCTGATGGGTTGAAGTGACAATTTAAAAGCAACATATATTATCAAGTAATGTGTACATCAATTTGTAAATTCAGCCACATGGAAATTAAATGATACATTGAACAATAAAGTCAAATTCACACTAACAACACTTGCGCAAATTCACATGGTAGAAAAATAGTGCAACATGAGATGACTTGAGACTCCATGGCCCTAGAAATCTATATACAAATCGCTGTTTTAGGATAAATGGGCATCTCCGACAATATATATAACAGTAAAGAAGGGTTGTATTGCAAAATCAACAACCTTTCTATAGTTTCCGGAACCAGATCAATCTTAATCCAATAAAATGATGCATTTATTTATGAAAAAAAAAGGGTTCTTATCAAGAATGAAGTGAATCTAACTCATACCTTCTGCATTTCTGAATCAATAGAATGAGGCAATGATCTAAGTATAGCCAAGTACCATCTCCAAGCCTCTAGTGCTTCCGTAGGAACAGTTTCAGAGGAACCTACTGATGACGGTTGGAAAGGTAAAACTAAATCCGCTGGCAAAATATTTGATTTTCCCTCAGAAAGTATAAGCAACTGGATATCAGCTGGAATCTCCATTTTGTAGTACTTAAAGTCATATTCCACCTGAAACAGACAAATTCTAATAAGTTCAGTAATAATACATGAAGTCATGATAATAATTCTCAGCCAATTTTGTCTGTCTTCAAGATTAAACCATGCAGAGTTCACCAATAGTTGTGTATCATTAAGCAATCAAAAACATCAACCTGAACTCAAGGTAGAAACATACATTAACAATTATATAATTCATAGACAAACCTTTTGAAACTCCATTAAATATTTAAGCAATCGTGCATTTTCAACCCCAACAGAGTTGAGGGTCCCTGATTGCAATTGGGTCTCATCAATCATCAAGTGTGTTCCTTCAGCCAGCTGCAGAACCCCAGTTGTCAGTCTGGAGCAAACATGTAAATATGTCAATCTATGAAGTGTAAATTGAAAGTTACGGATTAAAGGTAAACTCTCAGTTGCAAAATTTGTAATCAACTAACCTATTTGTCTCATAATCCTTTCTTGGTGCAAGAGATGCAGTGTTAAGGTATTCCACAGTTAGCGGTAAGCAATGAGTGAAAGGTAATAGATTCTTGATAGCAAGGCTAAGCTGAGTGCCAAACACTGACACACTCTCTTTGCTAAAACGGGTAAGATTTAGAGAAAGCTTCCCAACAGCAACGGTATCAACTCTAGAATTCACCTGTAAAGAAATCTTATGTTGCTATGTTATATTACCTATGGTTAAGAGAGGAGAGAGGGAAACAGCTTGCATAAGAGATTGAGATAAGAACCAGAACAAGAATACACAGAAGGTATCATCATGCAGGAAAACAACAATTTTTGTGAAAGAGACCATTTACCCTAGATAGAAGATGGAACAACATGAAATGAGCAGCGAGATCATCATTTCCAAGAACAGCTGTAAGATGCCTCAGCAGAGCTTCCCTTATCCCTTTGACCAAGTCGGGCTTTGGCTGTATGATAACAGGCATTATCATACAGTTACACAAGATTCAGAACATATAAGACACAAGTACACAACATTAAGGGAACAAAGATACAGATCCAAGCCTAGCTCATTGTAACTACAACAAAGAGAAGGGTCAATATCCAATCATTCATGTAGGGGCAGATATAAGCTAAGGTGGCCTAAAATCACCTCCATCATAGGGGAATGCTGGAGCAAATCATGAACTGCAAGCTTCCGGTGAATTAAACAATGGAGGCGTGGTACCTACAACCAAGAAAAGGTAAAATACAATTACAGTAACAATCAAAAGGCAGATGGTGACAGCCAATTTAGTTTTCTTTCAACTTCTTTCATGCTGAAATTCACATAACTCAAGAAGCACCCAACAAAATTTACAAACACAAAATAGAAATAAAAATACGTTTTGACTACTAGATTGATCACTCCTATAATTTTCATGCAATGGACATATTTATTGTACTAAATTTGATAGAGGTTATCACAAATAGGATAGCCATAAGTTGTCCTTGAAAAGCTAGCATACACAACAGGTAGTTGTTGTGCTAGCAATATGTACACGATAAGAAAAGGGTAAGATATCTGTGCTCATATATTAAGGACAACAAAATCTTGAAAACTGCAAGCCAGAGTCATCACCTTGTTGGGAGGAAAATGGACCAATGCATCCTCACCGAAACCATTTGAGAATTCATCATATTCATCCTTGTCTACTTGAAACTCCGAATCTAAAGTGAGGACTCCAACAAACTCAAAAACTTCATTGAGCTTCAAGTCAGACTCTGGAGAATCATATATCTGATCATTGAAAATGAAATTTCATCAAATCTGGAGAATATTTTAAGGAGCCAACTTTAATGATCTTTACTTATATTTGTAAAGCTAATCAACTTTGAAAATAAAAGTGCCACCAGCAGACCTTGACAATGCAAGAAAGAGAATCCCTGTCAATATTCAGCTCCCAGCTTGAACTAGAGCAGGCACTCCCAGTAATCGATTCCTGAAACTGAGTAGCCTGAGAAGGATGCTCATTCTCTCTCTAGCAAAGGGAAAGAAATTTAATTAGAATGACTTTCTTATTACAAAAATTAATGCAATTTAATGGGAAAAAATATGGGCTAAAAACTTATAGCAAGCAAAACCAGATAGGGCACCATTGACCAAAATCATTACAGTCAATCTACTAACCATCTTTTTGGCACTTGGAGAACCTTGAAACCCATCACTTGAAACCTGTCAATCATACGGTATGTTAAGCAGATAAACAATAACAAAGTACCCATAATAAAAAAGCTAATATAAAAATATCTTCATACTTTAAAAAATTGAAGCAGTCATTACCAATCCAGTGCAAAATAGAAATGTACATGTGTGATGATTGATTGAGTGCGTCTAATATACGAGCTATCAATGTAGGTTCAGTTGATATGTGAAACCAATCCAGAGAATTGCCTACATTTTTATTTATAAGTTCCTAAGCTTACGTAAACAACTACTTTGGACTATGTGAAACCCAAAGACAAATGGATCACAGGAAGGCCTTTGTATAACAAATAACATATTCCATCTAAGTATGTGATTATCAATAAGTTGTGTATTGAACCAAAAGAAGCAAATAAATACAGAACATGGTAACAGAAATTACAAGTGAATCCATGCTATCAATAGCTTCATCACCCGATCGAGGACGCTTATCTCTTTGTTGGAATTCACAATCCACACTTCTATACATAACCGCTTCAGATTCAGTCCAAGAGTTCTGTCCTGGAACCTAAAATCAATAAACGTACAACCAAAGAAGAATCAGGACATAAGGCAAGCCATTGTTTTATTGCCACATCCAAACTGAAGACACTAGTGGGTTTTATGAAATTCAAGGGTTTCGCATGATAATATACATAAGGAAACTTGGAGGACAAAAAACTCACAGGGACACAGTAGATTAATCGACGTTCCCAAATTCGCATATCAGAAGAAGAACCCATGGGGAATCGGGAAACATCCATGAACTTATTGGTTCTCCAGACAGTGCCATCCTTCAAAAACCACAAGACTTCCAGTTTATTTAGCCAGGAATACATTACCAGGAAACAACCAGAAAGCTTCAATTTTTACCTTATAAGCACCAGCATAGAATTCATTTCCCAACATGTCTTGTATCATACCCCGGAAACGCACGAGAGTGTTGGGCTGAACCCATTTTATTGTTTTATGGTTCAGAATCGGAACCTAGATCACCGCAAACAGAAACAAAACTTTAGAACGCATACAGTTATTGTTTTTGTCTAGATTTAGGCCACGCTCAAAGGGGAAAAAATAATTTTTTTTCTTCTCAAACTGTTTAAATTTCGATTCAAAGAATAAAAATTTGGAAGATATATACGTGTGTGTGTGTGTGTGTGTGTATATATATTATGGCCCTATAAAGAACCCAGAACAAATTGACATGGAAATGCTGAAATCCAATAAGATAGCAATGAAACATATAATTATCAAGTTGGGAAAATAAAACCAGAAGCCAGAAATGTCGATGCGGTAGGATCTGAACCTGAGAGAGGCCAGACTGGTCGAAAAGAAAGTTGCGGAAGAGATCGATAGCACCCCAATCCTTGCCATCGAAGGAGGCCAGATCAGAATCAGAGGCCATGACCTTCTCGAACGACGATCGTACGGCACCGAGGGGGTTCGCAAGGCAATCGTACGCTACTCCCACCATTTTCTTCTTCTTCTTCTCTAGCACTCGCTCACACCGTATGTGTCCTGTGTGTGTGTGTGAGAGGGAGAGAGGCTTCCCGCGCTTCATGTGGTACTTATGTGGGGGTTTTCCCGCCAAAACTTGGGGTAGGCGTTTGACTCCCGCCATTCTCGAGTAGGCCTTGGTCGCTTAGCCCATCACCATCTTTTGAGCCTGTGACCCACTCATTTGTATTGGGTATAAATAAATAATATAGCGGGCCCATCAGCCTTTTGCTATGAGCTTTTTGTGTGTTTAAATACATACAGAAATTTTATTACATTTTGGATATTTTGTTCTGCTTTATTTAATCTTCTTTTATCATTTGAATTTGACTGTGGGACTGTTATATGTCCTAATTAGGTTGCAATAAGTGAGTTTGGTGTAACCGAGTACTTAAAAGAGGCCTCAAGCAACATGAGAAGAAGAAGTAGAAGAAGCAGATTATGTCGGCCTTTGGGGTTGTGCTTTTTTTCATTGAAATTATGAAATTTATGATATAGTAGGTTCCTATGTGAGATCATGATGAACAATAATTTTCTAGATGTAATTCTGATGCATACAGTGCAGACAAACCCATTCATTTTTTTATTTTTTATTTTTTATAGTTGTTAGCTATAATGGAAATTAGTATGCAACATTTTTGGATTGTGTACAAACGCTGGGATCTATAAATAGTATGCAATTATGAAACACAATCTCATCAACACTTATTTTGTCCCATGTTCAACTCGTCAATGCAACACAGTCGAGCATATTGAGAAAAAACTATAATCATGCTAACAGTAATAACCCACCTCCATAGTTTGGTCCAATTAATGAGAGGAGGATGAATTAAGAAGTTGGAAGAAAGTAATTGAATGTTGATGCCCATTTACTCCCAAACATTAAGATAAGCTTTTAAAACATAAAAAAAGTGCATTCAAATGACCCAATTACGGTGGTACTATACAGGATAAGCAAGGTTGTTCTTGCACATAAATAATGTAAGATAACAGAAATGTTAATTTATAAGAGAATTGTATATATACGTAGAATTGATATATTAGATAAATAATGTAATATAACAGAAATGTTAATTTATAAGAGAATTGTATATATACATAGAGTTGATATTTTAGGTCATGAAACTCAGGTTACCTTACGTAACTCAGTATATTGACCAATTCATAAAGAGTCAAATAAACATAATAATAATAATAAATAATAAATTTTATGTATTTATATTCTTA
Source organism: Rhamnella rubrinervis (assembly GCA_007844105.2). Classification (NCBI taxonomy): domain Eukaryota; kingdom Viridiplantae; phylum Streptophyta; class Magnoliopsida; order Rosales; family Rhamnaceae; genus Rhamnella; species Rhamnella rubrinervis. The sequence goes on from CM017576.2 coordinate 4,089,149, forward strand.
CCCATAATGATAATTGCTTGTAACTCAAAGCCCAAGATAACATTTATATGTATACACAGACCATCTTTGAATGACAAAATCTGAAAATTTGCATATCCAAAACCAACAATGTTATTATCTTGAGAAAAGCCTGGTAAAAAAGTTTCCAGAGCTGGACTTGTTCAAACAGGCTACATGAACATATCTGCCCAATTTGTCCACTTGCCTTGGCTCACCCCCTGTATCTTTCTTGCAAACCTTGCAAGTTTTGTCCACCCACCCTTCTTCCACATATTGCCCATCCACTAATTTCAAAACAACACGATCAGATCAGGTTCATAAGATTTATCGATGTAGGATTGAGAAAAATATACACATATATATATATGATATGTACCCTCAATGTAGGATTTGAAAAAGTCCTTGTATGTGCCTCCTATTTTCCTCCTGAGAGCCCCATACTGCACACAAAAAAAACACAAGGCCAAAAGTAAAACCCACTTACCAAAATTCACACACACACACGCACACACATACAAACAAAAACAATTAATGGGTTTTGAAATACCTGTTCCCTGTTCATCCTCTCTCCTGACCTAGTGGCTTCTCTAGCCTCTTCAAGAAGCTCAGCATCCTGTTCAGACCTAACTTGAGAAAAATCAAGTGCCTCTGTCACACTGCTAAACAAAGATTGCTTCTTTGGTTCTTCCTTCTTATCACCACCCTTGTCTTGTCTGGCCAACACTCTAAATTTAGACCTCTTGCTGTTAAACCCATGCCTGGAAGGTTGTTGGGTGACTCCTATATTTGGAAGGAAATTTGCATGTGGAGGTGTCAAAGGCAGAGTTCTTAGTCCCATCACCTGCTTATTTTACTTGCTATACCAAAGCAAAGATACCAGATTCAGTGCACAGCTAGTGAAAGCTTGTTATTACTCTTTAGTCTCTTATTCTTATATCCTGAGGGCTTGGGGTGTGTATGAATTGCTTATTTGGCACCACTAAATTCCAGCCACGTCGATGCGATGTGCCATGGCTGCCACTCAGAGAAAGCCTGGTGGGTAATAGGACTACGTGGCCCCTTCCCATGCTATTAAAATTTAACAGGAAACCAATTTGTATTGCAGCAGACATCTCAAACCAGGAAATATCTAAATATAATCACAAAATTAATGTCTGGTGCAGAGAGATTTTGGTAACTTAAGCTATTAAAGAGAAAAGCATTTCTATATTTTATGTCTTTGTTATTATGAACTATTGAAAATAATGTTTACACTCGAATATGTGGCTCAACATAAGAAAACCACTGTTTTTATGACTTTAAGTTTGTAAAGATTGCAAAGATCATATAGCTCTAATTTTTAATAAATTTTTATACTGATAAGTCCCGTTAAGAACCCTTTTTTGTTTACCAAAAAAAAGGAAAATAATGTTTAATCGATAGTCACATTCTTAAACATGAGATCCCACTCTGTGATAAAACTTTTTTGCTACAACTGTTATTAATATATATATATTATAGCACAAAGTGTAACAGTGTAAATTAGTACATATGTAATTAAACTTCGTTTTGTGGGTTAAAACTTAAAAAGTATTTTTTCATTTTGAGAGAACTAGAGGCATTACTTGTGCTACAAACTCCCTTGAAACTGCACAATCACACTACTCGCATATCTCTCTGATCAATCTGAGCCTCTTACTCTATTAGTAATTAAAGGCCAAACAAAATTAATTACATTTTTGAGGCTTACACAACATAAACCATGCCAACCTCAAGTAGTGACACTGGTGGCACCTTGAGAGCCACATCTGCCCCTCTGCAATTCCTTCTCAGAAAGTTATACCCAAAGTTAATGGCTAATCTTTTCATCACAGATGACCCTTGCTTTGCTTGAACATGGGAGTGTCCCAATATGAATGCTGTCCCAGCTTGTTGAGCTTGATACAGATCTTCTAGCTCTTCCCTCAACTGCATTTCCATCTCAGTCCTCGAATCTGCCTCTGATTCCTCATCAATGGCAAACCTTACTCTTCTTTCACTGCTACCAGCTACTGGTTCCATTTCTATTACATCTTTAATGCTTTCCACTGTTGAGAATCCTACAGATACACTTGCAGACTGCATGGTTTCCTCAATCTCATAAATTGGTGGACCAGACAATGCCACTGTTCCGATCACAGCCAGTCTACACTCACTCGATTCATTTGATCTTGATGCATTGTCGTCCTCAATGCATGGACTAGTTCCATGAGTGTGACACCAATCATATCTGATGAAATCAGCCAGCTTGTCAACTAGTTCGGATTCGAAGGAATCAACATCCTGATGAACATCACGATATCCATACCGGATGATGCACCTGTAAGATCGATGAGCTGCAGGGCCAACACGACCTACAAGATATCTCTCAGCAGGGGGGACATAAGGTACAGGTACTGATTTTACACACACGAAGACAAGGATGCGATGGAAGGCTGGAAGATTGGTGACAAAACGTGAGAAGTTAGCTGGGATGCCAGAGGTGAGGTCTGTGAAGACTAAGCCAATTCCAGGGACCCTAGCAATTCCAAGACTTGGACCCAAAGCTAAAAGCCATTCTAGTGAAACCTTGTTGTGGAGGTCATATTCATATTTCTTGATGGTGGCGTAGTGCCAAACAAACATGATGGTCATGAGGAAGAGGGCTAGAAGGATGGGGAGCCATGCACCTTCTCGGAACTTGGTGAGTGAAGCTGAGAAGTATACTAATTCAATAGAGCCAAAGAAGATAAGGAAGAAAAGAGCTATAATAGGGGGCTTGTGCCAACAAAGGATTATCACCAAGGAAGTGAGGCATGTGGTCACCAACATAACTGTCATCACTGCCAGCCCTGAAAAATATAGTGATACAACTTTACATCAAGTTTTCAAGTGGTTTTATTGATTTGGAATCTTCCTTTCACTTAAAACTTTCAAACTGAATATTAAAGAAACTTTGGACACAGTTTTTCAAAAAATTGAAAGTTAGATACCTGAAGCTGAATTATTAATTCTAGTGAAAATATAATAGATACCTGATGCATTTCCCATGTGTTTTGTGTCTCTAAATCCAATTGTCACAGCAATGCAAAGGATCATGAGTATCCAATTTATCTCCGGAATATAAATCTGACCATGTATCTTGTCAGAAGTGTGAACAACCTTGACTCTTGGGAAGCAACCAAGTGACTGGCTCTGGTTTATGATAGAAAATGTTCCACTGATGATTGCCTGGCTTCCCACAACAGAAGCAAGAATTGCTACTATGAGTACAGGCCACCGCACACTATCTGTACCCAAAAACTTTTAAGCATCATTTTTCCAGAATAAGTTTTTATTTATACTAGTTAACCACACTATAATGATTTCACTCACACAGATCTCCTAGAAGATGGAAGCATAAATCTACCTTCTGTCAATTGGACTTTATCTAGGGGAGTTGTAGTACACTACAGTTAACATATAATATTGAAATGTACCTGGAACTGAGGTATAAAAGCTGATTCGATGACTTGAGTGGTGATTCTGTGATAAGTAAGCAGCCTGACCCATATATGCCAGTATAAGTGCTGGATAAACCAGAAAGGTGAAGGCAGTCTGTATTAAGACAGGGAATTGAAAGTTGGAACTCCACTTGTTAGTAAGCAAATTAGACCTCTCAAAGGATGGACAAGATCTGCAAACATAGAAGAGTTACCTGAATGGCAGCATATGAGAAGTGGCCAAGATCAGCAAACATTGCCTCTGAGCCTGCATGCACAATCACTTGCATTTTAGGCATTCATTTGCTTTTGCTGGTATAATTACTTAGTACTGAAGCACCTCTTGGAATTTCTTACAAAATCTATCCATGAAATTTTGAGCCCAGAACATCATTTTTAAGTGCAATCACCTTAGTGGAACCATTTATAAACATAATTTTTCAAAAGTAGGTATTTCTATTTTGTTGGTGACTGGCTGATCGTGCTTGCAGAACTCATCATATATGCAATGGACATGATGTAAAAATCATCATATATGCAGGAATAACAATATAATATCTAAGAATTCACCATATGCATGTTTTTTCCAATTTTACCTGTTATGCACAATAATGTTCCACCTAGAGACATCCATCCACTTATCCTTGTCTTCTTCAAGAATTTGAACATGTAATATGGAGAAATAGCTTGATAAACATGTGGGTTCCAATGGATTATGTTATACAAGCCAAGAGCACTTATGCATAAAAGCCATGCCAACACAACTGGTGCAAAGAAGAATCCCACTCGATGTGTGCCATAGTGCTGAAGCGCAAATAGACACACTAATATGAAGCAAGTAATTGGAATCACTGCATCTGCAAATTGGACAATAAGTATAGATATAAAAGGACATAATGGGAAAGCTACCACTACAATAAACTGATCATTACTAATATTCTAATTAAATTAAATGATGTCCAAAAATACACCCTCATATCAGAAAATGAAAAGAAATTTCTTTCTTCAGAATGCATGAAGATGGAAAAGAATATATAGATTGTTTTCTAGAGTCTCATGTACAATAAAAAGCCCATTTAGTGATCACAAAAATCCTCTCAATCACATCAAACTAGGTAAACTAACTGAAACATTTTTACTTGTCTGTCTTAGAAAGCTATTACTCAGATGAAAAAGAAAACAAGAAAGGAAGTTCTTTGTACCCAGACCAGAATTCAATTAGATAGATAATGCTTATTTTCTTTCTTCGTTTAAATGTGGAAAATCAGCATATTTATAACCACTTGGGATTCTCAGGCATTTTTAAAATCTTGAAAAACAGATAATCTCTTTGGCAACCTCACTAGAAGATACGTTCCACTTTCCGACACACAAAAGTAAAGTGCGTGGAGCGTGAAGCAGACTAGATAGGACTATTTGAGACCAGTTCTTGAGCAATATGGGTGGTCTGTACACTTACAGTCGAGATAGCTATTATTCACTAGATCAGAACGACTTTAGATCCCCCTATTGATTAATCACTTCTAACAACAAATAGTAAACATCCCCCTCACACAGTATTGGATAATTTGTTTACTCTAATTTTTACAAAACAGAAAAATAAATATAGACATTACTACAGTTCAAAAGGTGTGCATTTGCAGACCAGCCAAGCTTGTTCCCTTCCTCTCCTATATCTTACTTCATTCTAATCTCAAAGCAGGCTGTATATGTTAGTTCCAGTTTAATCTCAATCAAAACACAAAGTTCTAGTATGCTTCACAAAATTAAACATTGACGTTTTAACACCTTGAACTATCTTTCAGACCTTTCTTCTTGACTCAACTGTCCACAACTCATAGCGACTGAAATTAGCATATTCAGATATGAAACAGAGCACAAGCTAAGAAGCTTACATTGGTGATGCTCCTTTGAGATAAAAAACTCAAGGCCAGACACAGCAGTAAAAACTACAAAAAAGGCATAGAGATTGATCGTTAGTGGACTACTACAAAATTGTTGAAACTTGAAATCAATATTCTTAGCCAAAAAAATCTTACTTGATATGGCTGGAGTTAGAACTCCATCTCCGATTACCATACATGTACCAAGAAGAACCAGAATTAGCAAAGCAGTGTGCAAGCCCTTGTGCTTTTCGAGCAACATTTTCACCCTTGAACTGTTTTTCTTTTCCGGTGGGTGCTCCATTTTATATGTAGAGAGTGCTTCATCAGCAACCTGTCTGTTGGGTAGAAGACTTACTTTTGCATGCCTACATATCAACGAATACAAGGCAAAGGTACCACCTGCAGAGACATGCAACGGAAGTTACCAACAAAAAGACAAGATGAAATAGACATTGCTAATTAGTCGGTAGGACTTACCCTCCCCATTATCATCAGCTCGAAGGACTACAAAGACATACTTGCACAGAGGGATCAAAGTAAGAGTCCAGAAGACAAAAGAAGAAACACCATAAATTTCTTCGTTGGTATCTGAGTGTTGAATATCTTCTGCAAAGGTGCTTGTGTAAACATAAAGTGGGGAAATGCTCAGGTCTCCATATACTACACCTAGGCTTTGGTAAGCTAAGAGCAGGATATTCTTCCAAGAGTCCTGAAATGAAGTTACTTTCTTTGAGAATTCATTGAAGTTTTCTTAGAAGGAATTTAGCTGTCAATGTATCATTATTTGCAAGTTCTAATGAAATGAAATGAAAGTGCTTCTGCCACTGTGCATAACAGGATAGCTAGAAACTCCAAATGAATTATAGTCTATGAACACAGATCCATGTTAGTTGAACTCATGAAGTGAATGCACAAACCTTTGGAGTGTTCCAACAGTTTCCATATTTGAGATCCATTTTTCTCAATCTTCAATCTTCGAACTGAATTTCATCTATGTGGGAGGTTAGCTGTAGATCTGAGTTGAAACAATCAAAGTTCTATTGGTAAACTTGAATATGCAAGAAGATTCTCATTTTTTGGAAACAAATAAAGGAAATTCAAGATGACATTTTCAAGAAACCTATCAAGTTCTCTGCTTTTTTCCCGCAAATAGAGGGGATAAAAGGACACATTCACCCACTTTTCAGTAAGCCCACATGACCTCCATACCTCTATCACATTCACATCCCCCAAAAAATGTTACGCTGAGAAAATATTTTCGCAAAAATCCATGAGAGGAAAGGAAGCTCAAACAAAGGAGGTAAACCCACAAACTATGGCACAATTATAAACCTAAAACAACTGAAGATCAACTACTCTAGAATTCATCAGACACAGTCCATAAATGTGGAGGGCCCTCATTCATTTGCTCTGTGTATCCCAGTCATTATTGTCTTCCCCTGGTTTTTTATGGTAGGTAAATTAGGAAGACACTGAAACCCAGTTGTTAAACCCCTTTCCTTTAGGACAAAGACAGAAGATGAGAAAACAACAACACGGAACTTCAATTTAAGAGTGCAAGCAACCATGCATAGTGCGCACGCACAGACCCAAAAAAATAAAAAATAAAAGGCTTACATCTTTCACAAGAAAAACAGAAGAAGAATAGGAGGAAGTTAAGTGAAAAAGAAATGAAAGGGCATAATCACGTGATTCAACGACAGTTACAAATACAATCACACCAGCTAGAGCCCCACGCAGATAAAGCTGATTTTAGGGACCATTTATAATACCCACCACCTTCTTTCCCCGTCTCACAGCCTCATTAGATTCTTTAGAATTATGTCTTCTTGTGCTCGTGAATACCATATCTGATTCCAATTTCTTTCTCATTCCTGTTGAGCGAGGAGACCACTTCACTATGTTTTGCTTATTAGAAAACTTGGAAGAAGAAAATTGAAAAAAAAAAAGAAAAAAAAGAAAAAAAAAAAAGGTGTACTGGTCTTGTTGTATCACTCAAGAAAGTTGGGGAAAAAGAGTAAACTCCAAAAAATTGCGAGTGAAAACAATGTTAGAGCACCCAAAGAATGCCTTTTTCCATTAGCTACAGAGTTTCATTGAAATAAGGAGGGCAAGACCATGTGAAAAATAAGGGCTGTCTCAAAAACCCAAGGGAGCTGAACATGCTATTTTCCTTGCAAATGCACAAAGTCACCAGCTTTACCACAAAAAATATGGAGGCTCAGCTTTTTCCGTCTTTTATGACCCACCCACTTTGTCCTTTTGACGTCTTGGCTGAACCACTTTTTGGTTGCTGTCGTCATCATCATACCATACTAAGCTTGAAGATGAAAACCATCCAATGTGCATAGTACAGTTACTTCTGGAAGAATCTGACGCCCCCTTCATGTAACCCATTTCTCATTTACTTTTACAATAATCATTCAATCAGAAATTATCCAGGAAAACCCAACATTTATGACACAAACAATTACAAAAATGAAATCTTGAAAAGCTCATACCTGCATAAACACAACTCACAGTGACCTTGATTTCTCATACATTTCTTTCATATAAGCATCAAAGTCTTCTCTGACTTGTGGTGACGAACGTGGTGCAAACGCTCAATCATAGATCTACTACAAGGATGTAAGAAAGCAACAAGACGTGGCAGCACTTGAGCTTGTACTGTTCCCAACATTGTCACGTAAATTGCAGCATTATATAGAAGAGGAAGTAGAGGAACTATTAATATTGTCTCCAACTCAAAGCAATGAAGAGCTCTGTTTTATGCTTAATGACAGTGTGGAGCGGCGATTTTGGCTACACATCAAAGGTTAAATGAACAGACCAAAAGCTGGTAAAGCTGTGCGCCAACCGACAATGGCGAATGTCCTCAGTGAGATGGAGCTGCATATATATATATATATATATATATATATATATAAATGAATCACAGGAACAGAACGTGGGTAATCTTGTGATACTGATTCTGTAAGGATTACAAGCTACAATTCTATAATATGTTGCACATGAGCGGGAATATACCACCCACAAAAAAACCAAAGACAAAAATAAAAAATTACTAAACTGATATATAATTAACTTTTTTTTTTTGGTAAGAGATATATAATTAACTTGCTTAAGGGAATGAATGTTCAATTCCATCTTTTTTTCCTAGTAACTTAGAGAGCGGTAATATATACATACATACATATATATATATATATAGATATATACATATAAGGTAGTTTTGGGATGAATCTCCATTTTCTTTTTAACTTTTAACTTTTTATTTTTATGGTTAATTTATCATTTTCTTTTTAACTTTTTATTTTTATGGTTAATTTATTGATAAGCTTACATTGCAATGAAATTTCTTGGATGAGCCTGGAACTTTCTATGTGAATTGCCTTTACGTGCTATCTTTTACATTTTTGTAATGATGAGCCTTTTCATGTCCAAAAGATAAAAATAAAATAATAAAATTCAAAGAATAGGAAGAGAGAGATGTGAATTTTGCACCAAACCTACCACCTTTCATGATTCAAGGTATTGAAGTTGATCGTGATCTTTTCTCAAAGCAAGCATAAGAAACTTATCTTAAACCATTAAAAAAATAATTATTTTTCTGAAAGGGATAAAGGACAACAACTCTCATGATTTTTTTTTTCCTTTTAAAATTTTTAACAATGGCGTCTGAATTATATTATAATTAAGAAGTATCTTATAAATTATAAAATTTGTGACTGAATTTTAAAATCAATTTATTATATATGTTCTTTTATATTAAAGGTTAAGATAAGTGAAATTAGTTATTAAAAAATAAATTAATTTTAATCATTAACGTAAAAAAAAATTTATGGATAATTAAAAAAATATTGTGTTTAAGTTAATTATATTAATTCATTTGTAAAGTTTAGTTAGCTCATCTAAAATACTCATATCTAACTTCAATCCCAGTGACTCCAACAATCTCTAATTGGGGTGAGAAGGCTGAGCCTAAACCCTATCTAATAGTATAGATTTTAGTTGAAATTTCAGCTTGTTGCATGCATTTTTTATTTTACTACTTTAAAGGGTGTGCTTTCAACTAACCCTTTCCTAAAAAATATATACATATATATATATATATATATATAGTAGGTGGGAAAAAGGTAGTTGATATTGACAATATTCGAGGAGGGTCAATTTGTGCCTGTACATTTACATGAAGGTTGGTCACATGGCCATAGTGGATGAAGTCATTAAATTGACTTGATTAGCTCATCTTCTGCGCCAAAATCACCCACAAAATTCTTTTATAGGCTTACCAAATATGAGATTAATAATTTACCAAAAACAAAAGAAAAGAAATTAATAGAAGATCAGAATAAACTTTGTAACTTGTAGTGGAAAATTAACACACTAAAGTCTTTGATGTTAGGTTCGGGTAATTGTTTTGGTAGTGTGCCAATTAGCTTTATTCTAAAGTTTTCTTGACATGACATTGACATGACACCTATAAGTCACGAGTAAATCAAATCTATATATTCCTCAAACCACGTTTTAGGGAAAGAAAAAAAAAAAGAGAGAATATTAGCATTAGATTGATCTTCAAAATTTGGAGACCATTGCTTGGTCCCAAAACTATGAGTGTATGACGTCACCAAAATTTATACATTCATTTTGTATTTAGTATTCAATGAATTTGACCACATAGAAAATTAGGATTCTTTTCACTGTCTATTAATTATGCATAAAGTTATAAATTGACCATTAAATTAACACTTTGAATTGATGGAATATGAACGAAGAAAAAGAAAATAATTTAATTTTTTATTTGGATTGTTAAAATGAGTAAGAAAAATTATTAAATGATGGGTCCTTCCGTATTTACATTTTATACAAAATTAAAAGAAAAATAAGTTAAAAGCAAAATAGTTTAATGAAACTTTTTAATATTTTAAAATTATCCTTATTAATATTAGATAAGAAAAAAATTTATTAACGAGGTATAAATTACATTAATTAATTTTTTCATTTTATTTACTTTTCTTTATTTTTATAAATAATTATTCAAATAATAATTATTTTAAATATTATTATTTACTTTCATTTCATTTCTTATTCTTTCTTTTCATTTACCTAATTTAATCTAAGCATTTAAAAGTTATCATCAACTCATGAATACCTAAACTTTTACCCAAAAAAAAATTTGTCAACTCTTTTAAGAATAAGAACATTAAATACGGTATATGGGCCTCTGAAGCCCACATGGTGTGGCCTATGAGAGGGTGTTCGGCCCACTGTCGATGTAAAAGGCCAGGTTATGGGTTTAATTTAATTCATGCCTACGATTTGGTTTGTACTAACGAAATACATATATAAAAATTAGTTTTAGGTATTTATTTTTTAATCAAAAAGCGTGTGTGTTAATCACGTACTTAAAAGACAGTTTAGTTTTATTTTTAATTTTCTTTTAAATATAATGTTCAACTGTTGAATTAAAAATTTAAATAAACAATATTTTGTACGTGGATACTGCATAGCATATAGTTGATTAACGTAATTGATCAAGGATTATATAAGAAGAAATTTAAAGGGATAAAGCCATAAAGGAGTTACAACAATATATTTAAAATTACAAAAAAAACAGCAACAACAATAATAATGAATTTGAGCACTCTAACATAATTTTGCTGTTTTACAAGTTATGCACACCAAGGAATGTATTTTGGTGGAGTCCACCATAAATTATGACCTTTTATAATGTCTAGAACACATCAAAAGTCCATAGTATAGACATCAAGTGGGGTTGGGAGTGATAAGCAAGAAAACAACAACAACAAAAAATCTACTTTCTAAACTGAGGCAAGAACATGTACATTCTTCATTCACATTAAATTAACCTTCCAAGTAAATGAAAACAGTAGTAACTTGTACATATATATATATATATATCTAACACAGATATACATAAAAGAATACACGTACTTAAGAAAACCAAGAAATATAATCCCATATATATATATATATATATATATATATATGTATTGGATGAGAAACTATATATATATGTAAATATATACTTGCAAAAGATAAACGAGGAAGGAAGAGAACAAAGAGAGAATAAACCAAAAAGCCCAGCAACACTCTCACTTCACGCATGTATGCATGGATCAGTGACCAATACCAGGACTCGGAACATCCCCGTACTGTCTGTAAAAATCATAATCGTCCCCAGGAGCTGCTTCATCATGATGATCATCTCCCGGATCATCACCGACATTTTCCACACGATCTAACGGCTGCTGATGATTTGGATGACTACCCAAATGGCCACATGTTGTTCCAACACAGCCCTTGTTGCTAAATCTTCTAGTACCACCCCCAGTAGCAGCTGATGATTTGGTTTGAAATGTCAAAGAAAGAAGAAGCACCAAACTAATTAGCACAGGAATCGTAGTCTTCAATTCCCTCTTGCCCATCTCATTATCGAATCTGATGGATCTGAGTATATGATATTAACCAGCAAAGTAAGGATGTAGAAAATGGAAACAATAAATGAGTTGTTTTGAAGGAGGGGGTTTAGGGGCATGCCTCCCCATTTGAATTATTTATAGGGCGCGTCCATCCATCATCTATATATTATCTTACTTTATAAAAGTAATTTGCGTATTATCAATTTCATTAGAAAGTTGGTGTCTCTTATAATTAAGGAGGACCACAGCACATAGAAAACAAACATGACTAGTACTTCCACTCTTGTTTGTTTCTTTATTTTACTTTGGTAATGACCACAATGATAAAGTTAATATATATATAATATAATATCATTGATTTAATTAATTTTACATGTTTTTTGGTCTTTGACTATAGGGTATATATAATTAAGAATTAGGACATAGAGCAGGCATACTTGCAAAGTACGAAAAAGATCTGTTTCTATATACTCTCTCTTCTGCAGTAGTCTCTTAGAAGAAAGATGATGTTGTAGAACTAGCTAGATTCATGATGATAAATATTAATAAAGCTAGCTAGGTTGGACTAATCCATTATTCCCCACCAAATTAATTAGCATTTTCTGCTTGCATTGCAACTTTGTTTATAAATATTAATATATATACTACCTTAACCCAAAACTTAATGATGTATATAACAACCAAGCATGCATGCAACAAATTTAAATAATTATTAACAAATAATCATCTCATTTTAGGATATACGTTGAGTTAGATTCGTTTAAAATAAGTGACTACAATATGCTATACAGCAATATATTACATTAGACAAACTCTAGTGGCTCTCTGTGGCCAAACTACAATTTATCACGCCCAGACTTCACAAACATGCATGCATTAATGAACCATCAATTAGGTCATGGTTTTCCGTGTATGTAGATAGTAATTCATAAAATCCCTTGCCTCGTTAATGAAGTATATATATATATATATATATTGTTTATAATGTCATGAGCTTCTTTACCACAAATTAAATTAAAGAAGCAGCATATTATATAATATGGATGATCACATGTACTATGAATTATGATGCATGAAACAGGTGGGAGTGTATTAACAGTAGGAAAATGCAAGTGTCAAGTCGAATCATGCATGAAGTGTCAAGTCTCTCCACATGGAATGGAGCAGGTATTCACCGGCCTACACTTGTTCTTCTCTCCCACATGGCTTCCTATATATCAATCTTCTTTGCTTGCGTTTCTGTGCCACTTACACCAAATTCACTGCCATTTATATATATAAGTACATGGCGCATGCAGATATATAGTAACGGATAAGCTTAATTTTCAGGGAGTGTTTTTTTTGAATTTACAAGAGGATAAGTTTTAAGAAGGCGTGAATTGAAAATGTTGAAATATGCGAAGAGGGGATTAATCGAGGGTGCTCATAAGTTGTCCGGATACTCTAACCAGTAAACCAAAAGGAAAGCAAAAAAGGACGTGGGGTCGGATATGTTGGTGTTTCTATCCAAAAATGTCAAAATCTTATGGCACTTTGGAGGCTTTTTTTTTTCCCCTATTTTCTTCAACCTGGAAAGAGACTTTCAGTGTTATCCCATCTAATGTGCATGCACTTTCGGTTAGTCAGCCAATTGAGCCAATGCTCCCAAAGTCCCATTGACCACCCACCCCCCAAGAGAAATTATAAAAGGTTATTCCACCAAATTAATGTGTGAAAATGCTTGTTAATTATTTATTACCCATTTTTTAATTGTTTTGTGCAGAGGTTAATGACGACTTTGCTTACCTCTACCACACCTCAAATCCTATTAAACTTTAATTAATTTGCTAAAACTAGCTTTTGATTTGTAGTATTATCTCCATCTGGTAGATTTATGCGAATTGCGACTGTCCAAATTTTACTTGCTAGTCACTACTAGTAGGTCCTCCACATAAAGGCCTTTCTCCCCAGGCCAATTATTTCCATTACCAAAATGAAAGAGACAACTTCCACCCAAATCCTGAGTAAAAGGAGTGCAAACTGGAATATGTGATCAGTGAGACTACTAATTGATAAGGTTCAGTTGTATAACAACCTTATATATACCTACCAAATTCTCAAACAATTCTAAAACTCTCTTTCCTTTTTTCTTTATAAAAAAGCTATTTTAGTAAGAATTATTAGTTTAGAAATTTATGCTATGTTTGGTAAGAAATATAGAGTAGAGGAAGAATATAGTGTTGAAGGGAAAGAGGTTAGTGAAAAGATAGAGTGAATAATCCTTCGTGTTATATGATATGATGAGAATAAAAAAGAGTATAATAGATTAAAGTATAATTAAAAATTTATTAATTAGTTATAATAGCCCTCCTTCTCAAATTTCTCTAATATTAGAGGGAGTGTATTTGATAAATTTGAATAGATTTGTCATTCATCCCCAAATCCACTATCTCCAACACTTTTTCATACCGATTATATTTCAAATTCCTCCATTACTCTCTCCCCTTTTTCAATTCCTCTATTAACACCTCCTATTAAATAAGAGCTTAAAGTCCTGAATAGAAGGTCCACATACTTAATAATTCTCATTTCATCAATAATTAATAGATTAAATATATTTAAAATATAAAAAATTGATCAAAATTTAAACTCACAGAGTCATAAAAATGATGGCTTTTTTCTCCGGAGCTACACTTTTAAGTGTTAAATCTAAAACTCACTTTAAGCAGAAAAATGCTTTGTCAATTTTTTATTTCTTTACAAAATGTACTTAAAATATATATATATATATATATCTTTTTAGCATAATGGTAAAGGTGGTCGACGCGCACAAGGCTTGTATATTTTATAAAGGTGTATAAAGCCGTCCAAAATGAAAAAGAAAAAGCCTTTTGGGTGATTGACCTGAGGCCCAAACAAAAACAGGTACAGTTGTAGAAGATATGGATCAATCAGAGTTTGGCGAAACTTATACACCGACACCTTCTATCACAGTGTTCGATTCTTTTTTTGTTTAAACATTTACAGGTGATTTGACAGTTATTCTTAATGGGACGATCAATTATATAACGCCATGTGACTTATAAAGTGTCATGGTGAAAGATTTTTTACTGTGGATCCAGCCGTGTATAACACTCAGCATTAGTCTTGGACCAAATTTTTGAAGGTCCAAGTGGTCGGTCTCAGTTACTGACATCAACGCGGTTTATGTATGTATGTCTGTGTGTCTCATCCAATGCCTCTGTATTAATTGGGTAGGTGAAGAAGCTCAAAGCTGAGCTTCTGCTTTCAACATCTCTTCCATTTGGCAACAATTTCTCATTCCATTCCTCCATTATTTATTATTATGCCTTATTTATTGACCTATTAATCAGTCCAAATTCATTCTTCGTATCAAAATTAAGTTTAGCCAAATTCATTCATTTGTGCTTACCAGCTAAACCCATTAATCAGTCCAAATTCATTCTTGTATCAAAATTAAGTTTAGCCAAATTCATTTGTGCTTACCAGCTAAACCCACTCTACTACATACATTTCTTTCTTCAACCCCACGGCTATGAAACTTGTCACCCTGCAATAATTTCCATACGCATAATGATTTCATTTTTTGCGCGTAATTTGATAGCGTTTCTCATTTCTATTAGGTGCTATTGGCCGGACCGGATCGGACCGGATCTTACACACCAGATGTGCCCAAAACTTACAGGCCCAAATACAAAAATAAATAAATAAAAATGTGACGGTGGGGTTCAGAAGCGTTGGAAACGTGGCGAGCAAGGCCCGCGTACAGTCACTCTCTTTGAGCTTTCCGAACAAGCAACCTGAACCTTTAGATGGACTAAAATACCCTCCTCCCAAACACAAGTCCCGCGTACAGTCACCCCCCCTTACAGTCACTCTCCTTGAGCTTTCCAAGCGAGCAACCCCGAACTTTTAGATGGACCAAAATACCCTCCTCCCAAACACTCACAAAAATACCTCCTCGACGTGTGTGATCCTAACTGGCAGCGATTGCCGGCAATCATTCCCACGCTCGGTCTTCCCTCACGCGCGCTGCGCGAGAAAACTGCCGGGGGGACCACTCGCTTTCCCCTTTCCACGACGTTAAAATAAATATTTTTGTAATTCAAAGTCAATGATAGACACCAACGCCATTTTTTTCATAATTCTGTACGTATTCCTATATGTGCGGATTTATGTCTATCTTTTTCCCAAAACCTAAAAATATCAAACCTTAAATTGTCAATTTTTTTTTATTTTATTTCCTTTATTCTTTTGCCTGTGTACTGCTTTTTTTTCACTAGTCAATTGGCTAGTATTATACGGTACTACTAGCTAAGATTAATTATATATATATATTTTAAGTTAAAAATTTATATAGCAGCGCCCTATATTTCAAACATGGTTTGAAAATTTGCACCATTGACTTTTCATTTTGGTACATTATTATATGTTTACTTGCACTGTCAAACTTTGCATGCTTGAGAAATAAAAGACTGATGACGATGAATGCTGAATTTTATATGCTTCTCTCTTTTTTTGATGAAGAATTTTATATGCTTCTCGGACGCTTATTTTGATCTCAATTTGTGCCGTGGCTGGCTTTGCACGTAAATTAAATCATTGCTCTCCTATACGATATGTCACTGTAAAGAAAAAATAAAATAAAAATGTCATATATCATTAAAATGTATTAAATATGTGTATTAATTAATTATCTTACAAAAATAAATATTTGACCAAGGACGCAAAACGACATTACAAAATTTTGTAAATAATTTTAAAAAAATAAAACAAATTCCGTAAGATGTAACTGGGGAAGTCGGAACCATCGTCTAAATTTCCAAGGAAGTCACAGTAGAGGAGGGTGTGAAGCAGGTAGTGAGCGCGTGAGTCGTAGTGTGATGGTGATGGTGACGAGATCAGAGAGAGAGAGATGGGGCGTACGACTTTGGGGGGGAGCCCTACGACTTTGTCAACTCCGGAAAACAACGACAACGGTTTTCAAGTTTCATACGCCCTTGCATTAATTTACGACTTTCCCTCTCATATTTTCTCAGTATATAAATCACACACAGCCCGTCTCAACCTCCTCATCCCCTTCACAATTCACATACACATCTTCAACACCACCACACACCCACCATTTTCCCTTCTTTTTTTTTTTTGGTGTTTCTTTTCTCTTCCTCCTCTAAAAACTCACCCACCTGCAAAAACTCCACCGCAAGCTCCTTAATGGCGAACCCATCAGCTGCAGAATCTACCAACCCCCTCACTCACCTACTCTTCTTTACTACTGTCCTACTTCTTGTTTCTTCTTCGTCCGCAAGGCTCTTAAGCCACGTAGCAGAGACTGGACGTCCGGCTCTCAATCTCGCCCTTCCCGGAGAGCCCCTGGTCGAGCCTGCTCTACCGTGTGACATGGAAACCGGAGTGAAGCCGGGAATGGGTCGGTTTCAACCTCTGAGACTTGGAGGTGGTCGGAAGAAATATGGACCGTTGATTCTGAGCATGCTTCCTAAAGGGCCAGTTCCTTCGTCTGGCCCCAGCAAAAGAATCAACGGCCTTAAGAATTAGAGTTTAAGGCCATTAATTAAACTAGAAAATAGATCAAAAGGCAATTAATTAATTAATGGCCTTTGATCTCTCTTCTAGTTTAGTTCTTATATATATTTATTATTCTTTTCTTAATTTCTTTGTTGTTTTTAATTAGTGAAGATTTACGTGTAAATACTCATTACACAGTTATTACAGGGTTTACACTTTATAGACAGAGTAGTTAATTAGGGTATGATTAATTATCTTTGTTTCTTGTTGGTTCTGAGATTTTGTTCTTGATTTTATTAATGAAAGATTTATAAATTGAATATAAACTATTCATTATAATATATCTAATTTATTCCTCTGATTATCTACTTGTGTGTATTGTTAATGTTCCTTGTAATTAATTATCTATGGTTTTAATTTTTTTTATTTATTATAGTTTTCTTTTTTTTAATATGATTAGACTCTCATTTTCAATATGAGACACGAAACTAATTTAATATAAATTTATTACCTCCTCAAGCTGAATCTAGGGCTTACATATTTTTAACTTTAAATTCTTCAAAGCAACAATAATTAATACATAGCTGTCCACCGTCCACGCGTATAGAATGAATGGAGTAAAAAATAAATAAAAGAGTCAAATATGAACATCTATAAAGAAAAAATAATAAAAATTATTACAAAATTTACGATGTTTATTATATTGTTCAAGACCTTAACTATAGAGATTGGATTAACTAATATATAATCAAGTTTAATATTAATACCTAATTAATCAAATACATTTCAGTGTGTGTATGTGTTTGTATATATATATTTTAAAATCCAAGGGGTAGGTTGAGTTGGGTCAGTGTGGTGGTATAATAGTCCTAGTTGATAAAACCTTGCATGCACCTACTCTTACGAACTTGATAAAGTCCATTTTTGCCGAGTCAAAATTCATCCAACAGCAATTTTGTTTTTCTCTACGGGCCATTGAAATGTCCTATATATAAGCTATCTTGGTGTAGAATATGAACCTAATTAACGTGAAAAATCCATTTATTATTTTATTATATGCTTTTTTGTTACATTAATTAGTCTTCTTAATTAGCCGCCTGCATTGACCCATAACGTTCTTACTAACTAATATCTGGGTTTAATTCTTAATTTATAATGGCTGTAGTATCTAAAAGCTCATCATATTATGTATTTATATAATTAATCTTTGATAATATATAGTACGCAGTAATCAGTATGATAAGAATAATTAAGCGTAAAGTTAAATCTATAATGTGAATTGATTCTGTTGAGGTTTTGAAGCAAGAATCCACTTGAGTTTCATATTAGAATTTCTTTTCCCTTTTCTTTTTTCAAGTTAATATTTGAAATCATCATATTTTTTTAATTGAATTCATAGAAATTGTGAAAATGATGAATTAAGGTTGTGTTTGATAACACAACTGTTTTTTGTTTATGTTTTTAGTTTTTTTTTCTTAAATTATATGTAATTTGGTTAGTTTATAGGTTAGTTGAAGTTTGTTAAAAGTTAGTTAGACTATTTTATTAAGTAAAAATGTAAAAACAAAAACAGAAAATGAAAACACATTTAAAGTGTTTTCATTTTCTGTTTTTGTTTTTATATTTTCCTTGACATTTTTAGTCCAACTAACATTTAACAAACTCTAACTAACCTCTAAATCAACCAAATTACACATAATTCAAGAGGAAAAACTAAAACAAAACAAAAATTAATATTTATCAAACAAGCCCTAAGCAGTTCATTTTTATTTATTGAAAAATAACTTACGTAATTAAAAGAGTTATATATATAAATGCCCTCCTAAACTGTTTCGCTCATAAATAATAGGAGAAAATCGGCCTCGAGTACAATGAAAAATAAAAATAATAAATATTATCTATTTATTTATTTTATTAATATTTAATAATATAGCACTGAGTTACATTGTCCAATAAATCAATATATATATTAAATATCAGGAAATTAATTTATTTGAAAAAAAATAAATGCTGAAACTTTGCTCGTAAATAATAGGCAAAAAAAAGTGTCTTACCGACACTGTATAGTTACATAAATGTGTGTAGTGCTCAAATATACGGTGGATTTAGTCAATTAGAAGTGGTGGTTTGAACAACATACTTATAAATGCAAGAATAATGTGTTTTTTTTAAGTACAACTTATGTAATTTCACAATTTATTTGTCAAAATATAAGTGGACAAGATCTTACTCATTATACATAACATATTAAATTGAGATCACTCATCTATTAATATCTTATCGAGTGAACTATAAAATTACAAATTTATCATTAAAGAAATTTGAAAAAGCTTATAAGTTATTTTGCTATGTAAGCTACCACATTGGAAAAGATTGAAAGATTAGTTTAATAATTCAACTAGCTAATATTCTTCTTGGCGGAGATGGTTTCAAATTTTAATTGCTAATTTATGCAACTTTTTAATCATTTTTCATGCTGTCTATTTTTTAATTTAATACTGAATTGGACAGACTTTTAGAGTTTTTTATGTCTTTAACATGAAGAGGGTCCTTGAGATTTGGATCCATTCAATGATCTGTTTTTAGTTTGTACTAATGGCTACAAAAAATCTACATTTTGATCGAAGAAATCATATCCCAACTACCCACAAAAGTTGCACTAAATTGACCCAAAATTTGGACCATTTTTAGTCATGTTACTTTGGCCATCTAAGGGTCAATTTTCCTAATTTAGTCTTGGGTTTTGGGTGGCAGATTCTAATAAATATTAAAGTAGGCAAACTCCAAAACTAGAGACATCCATCATGCATTCATAGATGATTGATCAAGTAAGACATACATAAACAATTAAAACCATTTTTTTTAATAGTGTGTTTTTTCTTTCGAACTTTATGTGAGGACACAAATTAAACAATAAAAAAAGATTACAACATCAAAAATCATTATACTGAAAAAAAAAAATCAATATATACTTTGATTGCGGCTTTCGGCTTTTGCATTATAAACAATTACTGGAAAAAAAAAAACTAAAAGTTACAGAAAGAGTGTGGGTTTTTAGTGCATTTTTAATTTTTTTTAACTCATTTTACGAATAATAAATATTTTATTCTAAATTATTAAAAATGTATTTCAAAATTAATAAATTTTTATGCCAAAACTAACTATAAATTTTACCGTCATGTGCCGAAATAATTCTTCACCATTTTGTTGATGCTGAATAAAAAATTATTTATTTTTTTATAACAAATAAAAAATTATTTTTTGAAAATAATTTTAAAATAAATATTTATCTATATAATACAAGAAGATAAATATTAATGTAAAATAAAGCTTACTTTTTACTTGAATCAATCTGTGAGATGTTTAATTAAAAATTAATTATTTTTTTTTCTTTTTTACTCTTTTTAAAAATTTGCAGAATTGATTCGTTGTAAGATGCTTCATCAATGATGAATTGCTTTATTATGCAACGAATTAATTAGTCAAATATTTCATCATGCTTCGTCATTGATGAAATATCTAACGAATTGATTCGTCGGATGATGAACTAATTCAACAAATTTTTAGGAACTAAACAAAGATTTTCTTTTAAAATAAAGATTTATCTATGTAAGAGCATTTTTAAAGGGCTCTTTATATCATCAATTCTCTATATTTTAGAGAATAAATGATTAAAAAGAAGACCTAACAAACTCTTTACATTATGTATCTAAGTGCATTTTCAATAATACTCAGTAATTTAAAAAACATATTTTTAATAATAAAGAGCATATTCATTAATTTTTAAAATAAATAGTAGGAATTTTTATTTAATTCCAATATACTCTTTATATATGTTATTTATTTTACCTTTTCTTTTTATTAGAGTAGAGGGCTATTTTGGCTCTTTAAATATGGAGAGTCAAATACATTCTCTATTTTAATTTTTAAATATAAGGAGTTTGTTGGACTTTAATTTTATGAATTGACTCTTTATAATAAATGGTATGATATATAGAGAGAGTCCCTTGTAGATGTTTTAAAATAAAAAGTAGAGTTTTAACTCTTCAAATGATAAGAATCAAATCACTACTCACTTCATAATAAATATAATTTTAATTAATATTGCATAATTTTTAACTATTATTTATATTTAATTTTGTACACTCCACATAATATTTATATTTTACTTAATTATAAACTAAAAAAATAAAATAAATAGATCATAATTGTCTATTGAAATAATAAAATAAATAATATGATAGAAAGTAACAAATTTACATCTTTGCTTCTAAAGATGCTCTTTATTTTGAAAAAATACTCTTTATTATAGAGAACATTGTTTTTTTGATAAATTATAAAAATATCATTGGAGATGTTCTAAGAAGATAAATAATATAAAGATAATAATATTATCTATTATCATAAGTATGTTTTAAGTAAAAAAAAGAAAGCATAAAAATAAAAAAGGGGAAAAATGAGATATATATATATTTGAGCTTTTAATATTTGAGTGAGTTTTTATTTAATAAATATTATATTAGTGATCGAAAAAAAAAAAGAAAGAGAGTAGAATAAGGAAAAATTATAAAATTAGGATATTTATAATTTTTAGCATAAAATTAATTAAAATTTTAATTCTACTAAAAATTAAATAAAAAATTCAAATAAATATTAGGATGATATGATATCCCAAAACCCAAAGAGTGAAGTATGAATACTTCAATAAAAAGCCATCTACGCAACAAAAAAATGACAAACCCATGCAAGGGCCCAAATGATAAAAAGAATTAAAATTTAATTAGAAAGATAGATAAAATAATATGATAGAGGATAGATAATCTAAGTTCTAAATTGCAGCCATAATTTTTGTGGAAGTGATTGAGTATTAAAAAAAAAAGAAAGGTAAATAAATAAAAAATGAAGAAAGAAAAAAAAAAAAAAACAAAAAGTTGTTTTGTATCCAATTAGGAGATTATCCAACCACAAGTGGTGAAGCAAAGATAAAGAAATAGTAATAATGACATTGAATAATAATAAATGCAAAACGTGCATTAAAATTTCCAAAGAAAAAAAAAAAAGAAAAAGAAAAGAAAAGAAGGTACGTTCAAGTCTTTTTCCCATCCAATAATATACATACATTTGGAATTGCTCTTAATTAACAAGTTTTATGTTTGGATATTCTCCAAAAAAAAAAAAAAAGTTTTAATGTTTGGATATTTAAAAAGGAAAAAAAAATTTCATGTTTGGAAAATGTAACATAATCTTGACTGAGTAAATGCTCGTTCATGAAAAAAAAAAAAGAAAAAAAAAGAAGAGTGTAATTACAACATATTTCTTTGCTTTATGTTTTGGGAAGGAAAAATAAAATGGTTTTTAATTGCCAATGTTAAGGAAGAAGAAAAAGATGGGAATTAAAAAATACAAAAAAAGAAAGAAAGAAAGATAATAATAATAATAATAAAAGATAGAATATGAGAATGAGAATAGTGTTAATTAAAAATGGGGACACGTGCCCATCATTCGTTGATCTGATACGGACAGACCACAATAATTGGGCGTTGGTAAACACATTACATTATAAAAAAATCAACCTGTCAATTGTTTAAATCAGTGGGGTCAGATTTTGGGGCTTAGACAAATCCTCCACGCAACTCAATATTCAAAAATGCACTATCCACATTATAGAAATTTTGTTAATTACAATTTTTAATTATATACATAATTTTTTTTTAATTTAAAATAATTAATCTTGATAATCATACGTAATACGATAATATAAAAGTCCACAAATGATATAACAGATTGAAATAGGTTAACATATCATCAACTGTCTGTGTAATTTACTATTGATTTTATTTAATTTCTGAATAGTGAATACACAGTAAAAATTCAATTACTGTTTCAAAGGAACCAAATATAGTATTTTAGATATTTAATTTCTTCAAAATAATATTTATTTACATTTCAAAATTATGGTAAATTTTCACACGTTAAGAATCTAAAGAAAGAAGGCGCCAGAAGCACGTGGTCGTACATGTCAAAGAAGATAGAGAGAAATAATTTAGTTTAAATTAAATGGATAATCTATAATCTGCTGAGCCGTCGTAAATTACGAATGGATATTCCGTTTGTGGTAGTTGGAGTATATAATTGATCTCTTTCGACAGTTCTCAGTGATTTCAGGGACATAGCAAGGAAGAAGAAAAAGGAAAAAGATCAGAGCTTTTCAGTAATGGAGAAGATGAGCGACTCAATCTGTGTGTATACCGTGTTTCTCTCTCTGTTGGCAGCCTCTTTGGCCATTGCAGGGAGAGTAGAGCCTCTCTGGCAAACCTATGAGAAACCCAATTTTCTTAGACCAGACTTGGATCGTATTTTTGATACTTCAAAGTATGGTATTCTGCAGCTCAACAATGGGTTGGCACGAACGCCTCAGATGGGGTTTGTCTTAGATTCTCACTCTACTCCTTTCAGTAGACATTTTTACTTTTTTACATTTTCCTGCATGCCTGTTCTTTTAATTACTTCTTTAAGTTGGGACTTGGGTGTTCTTGGAATCGTAGTTTTTGAGTTGCCCATTTGATCGGATTGTGCATATCTTATTAAGAGATTCATATTTCATATGCTACTTCAATATATGATGCTTCTGGTACATGGTTGCTTTCACAGACATGATATTATATGTAGTGTTTGATCATACATATTGATGGCTTCTGTAATTTGATCTGTATTACCTTTGCACAGATGGAATAGCTGGAATTTCTTTGCCTGCAATATCAATGAAACTGTAATCAAGGAAACGGGTATTGTTTTTACTATTTTCTTACTGTCAGTGGTTCATTTACCTGTACTGGATTGTCTCCATTTCCTTTTTGTATCGACTTATAAAATTGAGATTGGTACAACCTGGGTTGTAAAGAATAAAAAATTAGCATTATTTGTTCGTTAAAATGTTGCATAAACACTTGCAGTGAGGCTAGTTAATTTTTTTGTGAATTTTGTATATAGTTTGGGAAGAATTCATATTTTAATCACAATGACTGAATATTTCACATTGTAGCGTTAATAAAACTATACAAATACATCTTGTTTCTTTTGCAAAATTTGTGTGCAATTGTTTATTTAAACTGTCAAACTGACTTTAATTAATTTATTAATTTGTTTATGAAAAATATAAGGTGCGTATGAAACTACAGATTTTTCAGTTAATTAGTTCTCAAAGGTAGAGCTAGTGGCTATACACATTGGTCTGGTTTCTGTATTTCATCTAATCTCGCTATTATTGTTTCTGTTATTGTTTTCCTAATGTCCAGTTGAAACATGTGTAACAATTGGGATTTTCTCATTAATTTAGTCTGTTAAGGCGAAGGGGGGTGGGGTGTATGTATCTGGGTGAACTGAGTTTAGATATATTGTTCGGTCTTTAGAAGAACAACATGGCTCTGTTGATCAAAACAAGTATTAACATTTATCCCTAGATTGAACTTTACAGGAAGTACTGACATCTATTCCATATGATTGACAGCTGATGCACTTATCTCAACGGGCTTGGCTGACTTGGGATATGTGCATGTCAATATAGGTATTATTCTGTCATCTTTTATTTTTTCTATTTACTTTACATTTTGTCTACATTGAACCTAATAGTTTTCACTATATGCAGATGATTGCTGGTCGTCTCTAACACGAGACTCTAAGGTTTATGTTTGTTGTATTGAAGATTATTCAAGTTTGAATCAACCCTATGAAGTGTAACAGATACATCCAAATACATCATATTTTAATGGCTATACATATTATTCTCGCCCATTATATTTAAGTGTACAAAAGATTAGCATAGACAGAAGAGTACAAAATTGTCTGTCTGAAACACTAGTTTTTTTTAAAAGCATAAGCTTATAACAGTAATGAAGTTTATGGATAATTTCAATTCCTTTTGATGCTTGTTTGTTGTTGCAGGGTCAATTGGTCCCTGATCCAAAAACTTTTCCATCTGGAATTAAAGCTCTTTCTGATTATGTACATGCAAAAGGCCTTAAGCTTGGAATTTATTCTGATGCTGGGTAGGCTGAATTTTCCACACTGGGCTAAAAGCTTAGAAGTTGAAAACAGTAAAATAATTATTGTTTTTTATTT
Source organism: Rhamnella rubrinervis (assembly GCA_007844105.2). Lineage (NCBI taxonomy): Eukaryota > Viridiplantae > Streptophyta > Magnoliopsida > Rosales > Rhamnaceae > Rhamnella > Rhamnella rubrinervis. Next base: position 4,114,601 of record CM017576.2, read on the forward strand.
TCAGAATATCAAAGTGTTCTATACTCCAATTTCAATTTTCCTATTTGCTCGTATGACACATCCACTCACATTCTTTAGGGCTTTTACATGTCAAGTTCGACCAGGATCACTTTATCATGAAATTGATGATGCAGAGATATTTGCTTCTTGGGTTAGTTTCTCTCATCCCTTGGTGAATTTTGGTTCAAAGTATATGCTGCTGATTTAGTGCATGTATGATTTCTGCAGTTTATATTGCTAGCAATGGTATAGGAAAGTCAAATGCATTCTCTGAGAGAATTATAATGCAAGACATTGAATAGCTAAATTTAGAGTCCTATTTTGTAAGTTGGTAACTTACACTAATGATGTTTTCATTTATTGAAATATTAGATTATGTCGTATATGTCATCTGTAAAATATACTTGTTTTGATTGATGTTTGCAAACAAAACTGGATTGCTTGAAACTAATATTCATGTTGCACATTTTTGCATGTATTTCATTACAAAATTCTAAATTGGAGTCTGCATTAGTTCAGTTAAGATATATGTTAATCTAAGCGGTATAGTCAGAGCTTTTCTTCCCTTCCTTGGTTGTCAGTTTTAATAACTAGTTAATATTGTGTATCAGGGCGTGGACTATTTGAAGTATGACAACTGTTACAATCTCGGCATCAAACCCATAGAACGGTTCCACCTCTTTTCAACCTCATTAAAGTTTTCAAAGTATCATTTTTAGTGTTCTTCAGTTTGCCTTGATGTGTTTCTATACTGTCCAGGTACCCTCCAATGCGTGATGCTTTAAATGCAACTGGACGTACAATTTTCTATTCACTTTGTGATTGGTAATCCAATTTATTGCCCTATTTTATATATCTGAGTTAATTCACTGTTACCTTGAAGACAATTTTGATCACTATACTTTCGTGACAGGGGAGAGGATGATCCTGCTTTATGGGCTGGTAAGGTTGGAAATAGTTGGCGTACAACAGATGATATCAATGATACATGGGCAAGGTTGTAATCTGAATCCATAAACCTTAGTGGGTAGAAATGGATGGTTTCTGTTTCCATGACATATCTAGATGCTCCCATTTTAGGACTACTTATATAAAACCCTCAAATAGTTTACTAATTTATTTTTAAATTTGTGGTGGAAGGCTCTTCTAAGTGAAACGTCAGAATGATTGAAATTGTGCAATATAGGAAAGATTATCATTTTCTCAAACTAAATTTATGACTCATCAATATGGTAACATTGGACTCAATTGTACGTATATGTAATAATGTCAAAATGCTTACACATGACATCTTGCCCTTCACAATAAAAGATTTCAAGAAATGTACTTGCTAGTTATAAGAAATATCAAAAGTAAAAAGTAGTTTTATTTGATATTGTTGGCAGCAATGGTGAAAAGATAATTCATTTGGTATTGGAGTAGTATTGGTCTGTACCGTGAAGATTGATTATCATTTACTTAAGTAGATTAAGAACCAGGCATAGGATGCCCAGAGTTGGTTCTAAGGATTCATCAATCCAAATAATGCCCAGATTGTAGTGCATTTGTTACATAAAATTTCTACTCCTTTTTTTCCGTATTTTTTTTATTTATAATTCTTTCATCCTTTTTCTGAAGATTTTAAAATTGCATGACCAGTTTAGTATTCCTGTAAACAAAATTTTCATGTCTTAATAAATTGGCAACTTCCCTACTTATTTATAATTCTTTCATCCTTTTTTCTGAAGATTTTAAAATTGCATGACCAGTTTAGTATTCCTGTAAACAAAATTTTCATGTCTTAATAAATTGGCAACTTCCCTACTTATTGTTTCTTCTTCATGTTCTTTATAGTATGACTACTATAGCTGATTTGAATGACAAGTGGGCAGCATATGCAGGACCTGGTGGATGGAATGGTAAAAGTGTCATCTCTGTGAATTAGATTGCGATAAAGTGTAGGAATCACAGTTGTGAATTATCTTTCTTATTTTCTATCTTATCACTTTTGGCAGATCCGGACATGTTGGAAGTGGGCAATGGAGGCATGACTTTCCAGGAGTACAAAGCTCATTTTAGCATATGGGCTCTGATGAAGGTGCTTTAGTTTCTGTTTGTTTCTTCCTGGTTATCATTAATTACATTCATGTTGACTTTGTAATCCATCGCGTGCTCACAATGATGACATGAGCTCAAATGTCCAGGCCCCTCTTCTGATTGGATGTGATGTAAGAAACATGACCACGGAAACTTCCGAGATTCTAAGCAATAAGGAGGTGATTGCTGTAAACCAAGGTGAGTCTTCTCTCTCGATCTTCATTTGTTTCAATAATTCTCACATGCCACAATCTTTTCAAGTCATGTAAAGTCAGAAAATCTAAATGAATGAGGAACTTATTTGCTTTCGTAGATCCACTCGGGGTTCAAGGAAGGAAAGTTGATGTTTCAGGACCAGATGGTTGCCGACAGGTCTTTTTCTCTCGCCGTCTTGATTCCTTCATGTGGCTTTTAATGGAAATCCAATCATGTGGGTTGTTTTGTTTGTTTTTTTAATTAAAGACATTGTCTTGCAGGTATGGGCAGGTCCATTGTCAGGACATCGCGTTGTTGTTGCTCTGTGGAATCGATGTTCAATAGCAGTGACCATGACAGCGAAGTGGGAAGTAATTGGACTTCAACCGAGCACTAGTGTCTCTGTCAGAGATTTGTGGCAGGTAATGGATTAATCTTGAGACTTTTCAGTGGCAACTCAAGTCTTTAATTTGATTTAAAGCTTGTAAACTTATGTTGGGTCTTATATAATATTGGAGTTGTTTATGGAAATGGTTTGCTTGCAGCACAAGGAAGTGGTGGGAGATGCAGTGTCGTTGTTCCGTGCTCGAGTGGATTCTCATGACTGTAACTTGTACATTCTTAGTCCAAAGTTTTGCGCAGAATCGCTCTTCAAATCTTAAAATGTTCGATTCGGTTCGGTTCGATTTGAATCGAATAGCATGTTTACGTTAGTCACAGACAAAAGATTTCTCCACTGGAGTAAATGAACCGTATGGAACTTTGCAAGTCTCACCTGTGAAATATATTTCGTTTCTTTAAATAAAAAAAATTAGAAATCTTCTATATCGTTTTCCCTCTATTAGATTAAGGATTTTAAACATAATAACCTTGAGCTATTTTATATGCAGAAACAAGATTTATTCTCTCCACATGTTTCTAAGTAAAGTAATATATTTATTTTGTTTTGGAACTGTTTTAGTTTTATTCTCATTTTTAGGTATTTACTTTTTGCTGTATAAATTTTTGTTGAATTAAACAGAACAAGAACTAAAGTGTTATGGTAATATATACAATTATGAAAACTAAATACGAGAAAACGAAAGCGAAGAGGGAAATATTCTCATGTTTTGACATACATATAACATTATAAAGTAAAATTTGTGATATACAATCTATTTTCCATTTCTCATTTTCATATAAAACGTATATATTATTATTTCTCATTGTCCTGTTATGATTTTTCTTTTCAACCACACTTTAATTTTATTAAAGAATGCAAAAAATATTTATATATATTTTTTCACTATTGCAATTTCAAGCTTATGATTCAGTAATTATTTTTATCAAGTGCATGTAGGGGTGTTCATAAAAATTGAAAACTGCAGCAATCGATCGACAGCATAGCAAAGAATTGGATTTTTCCGATAATCACCGATGAACGGTCAATTAACCGACTATGTATAATAGATGGCGGTCGGTTTTGATATTAGATTTTCAATAGCGCCCGACACTAAAACCAACTACCTAATTTTTTTATTTTTTTTTATAAATAAATTAAGTTAATATAATATAAAATCTATTTTTATTTTTATTTTATTAGCTTTGATCCTAATATATTTAAGTTTTTATTTGATTTTAAATTATTTATTTTACTAATTTATATTTATTGTATATTTTCTATATTATATTATCTTTGTTTTCTTATAAATATATATATATATAAAATCAAAACCTGATGGAACCGACCAAAAGAACGCCCAGCAGGTTGTGGTCAGTTTTTTCAATAAAAAAAAAATTTCGAAAATAAAATTGACTGACCGTTACCACATGTTAAAAACCAAAACCAAAACCGCCTATAATCGATCGAAATCGACCATTGCAAACCACTATATGCATGTATAAAGTTATTTGTTATTAAATCACAGAATTTTATCCCTAAAAGCAGAAGAACAAAAGCTATCTTAATCATCAAATGCCTTTTATGCACTTTACCAATAAAAATAATTTCCATGCTAGTTAGCCAAAAAAGAAAAAAGAAAAAGAAGAAAGGGTTGGCATGCAAGAGAAGCACAAACTCGTTACAGTACATTGTCAATCAAGAATGCCTAAAACTACATAAATTCACTTTCAAGTTGGTGCTCTGCTTGTTGCTGGCTCTACTTGTATTTGCTGTTGGAATAAACTCAAAAGCACAGAGGAGGAAATCCATGTCATCTTCTAGTTGATAAGGTTGTCTCGGAATCCTGCAGTGCCAAACCACCAAAATGAAGAAGAAAAAGGAAAAAAAAAGGTCAGGCAGATTCTGAAATATAATTCTAAAGTTTGACAGGATAGAGGTTTGCCTTACGTTTCTCCGTTGCTCTCCGATGATTCTTCATGCCTGTAAGTTCCAAAGTTGATAGTTGTGAAGGTGGAAGAAGAATGTTGGACCTGTGTAGTCTTTACAGCTGCCAACTGACCGGACTGACAGATGTTTGGTGGCATGGGTTTTACAGTGCATGGAAGAAGTGGGAATTCTTCAAGAGAAAGATCAAGGTGGCTGCCATTTCCACCCTCGTCTATTTCCGAGGGAACCTCAGCCTTGTCACTCTTTGGAGCTGATCTCGGCGACAAACTACCATGCATGGATTCTGGAATTCTTTTCTTCATCCCTCTATGTATTTCTCTGTAGAAATGACGAGTCTGCAATGTTCAACAAGCAAAAATAGGAAGTAACTTTGACAATCCCAGCAAGAAATAAAAGGAGCTGAGTAATAAAGGAGAGCTAAGAACTAATATACCATGTCAGGGATGTACGTGCCTGTTCCTCGTGATCTCTCTGTCTTTCTAATACTAAAAGCAGAATCAGATAGTTGGGAGTCATTTGGTTTACATAAGTGCAGTCTCGGGACAAATACATCTGTTCCCTTTCGATGGTTTGTATTCTGGGTGCCCCGAACTGACACAGCCAGTGCATCAAATACACTCTTGTTCCACATTTGAGAAGGGATTGCACAGGGATGCAAAGAGACAGGTAATGTACAATCATGGTACCACTGTCCATACTGTAGACCACGGTAAAAACAGTCAGTGTCTCCACTGAGGTCAGAAATTTCAGATCTTCCGATACCAAAAGCCGGAACAGGAACATGCACATCTGGCCTTTGTCCCCTTCCATTCCTGTCCAAGGTGTTCATAAAGAACTTCTCAAGTGCTCTACCTACGCTTTCTCCTGGCAGCATAAGAATCTCTCCAAGCTTTTGAGCCCCATAGGAAAGGGCACATATTATGCGACGGAAATTGCCTGAAGGGAATTTGATGACGGATCATCAATAGCTGATTAATTTACAAAATGACAGCATAAGTAAAAATATCTACTCCCATTACAGGAAGGAAGAGTTTATTCTTTAAAAGTTAGTAATAATGTGCTATAATCTAGCAACAGTTATGCCAGTGTCTATCTCATCTATCATTAATATTTCAAGAGTACAATAAATTTCAGCATAAAGACCCATGATTTAGTGAAATAGTGGAACTTTGTGATCCAAAAGTACAAATATGTAGATCCAATTCTTAAGTGCTCACTTCATGCAAAAACTAAAAGCAAAATCCTATAGTCAAATCTTAATTTTCCCCTCCCTAGTTTAGTGACATAGAAGCCTTCCTCGTTAGTATTATGGTCCAGCTATCATGATCAGTTCAGAGGACCAAGGCAAAAATATTTTTTACTCTCTCTTGTCCTAGGGAAAACAGAATACACATTTAGTGCAGTGCACGAGTAGTAAAGCAGTGACCAAAAACTACTTCAGTATGCTGGCCAAATACCTTTACTAACACTACGCCCTAGGTTGTTGTTGTCTTTCAGAGGATCCAATATATTGAGCTGCTTAATGGGGAATTCTTCCATTCTAGCTTCATGTGCCTTTACTGGAACAGAAAAATATATTTACAGTTTTGAGAACCTCCTTGCTGAGAGGTAATTCACCCATATCATCTTCTCGTTTCTCTGCTGCATAGGTCATAATAGGGAACCTTAGCAAAAAATTGACTAGTGAATGGAGCCTTAGCACAATCAAATGCTACTCACACTTTACTTCAGTAAGGGAAGATATGGCAACTGGACCATTTATACTGACACAATACCTATCCCAATCAAACATGCTGTAGTATTCCAAAAATCTATACAGTACCTGTCATCAGAATATCAGTGTCAATGGCATTACAAATGCAAATGGGACTTGTGAGCCAAAAAATAATTAGAAATGAATGCGAAAAAATCACTACCTCCAGAGGACCCCGTAGTGATCCATAATAGAGATTGATGATATAGAAGACCAATGTTTCAAGTGCATATGTTGAAATCAAGCCATGGTGTGCACCAAGAATTCGACTTTCATAATAGCACCAGGCTTTGATTAAGATAATACTCCTTTTAAAAAGATGGTCTTTCCCAACTAGTTGGTCAACCTGAGGAAAGGGAAACACCATAAAAGTCTGATACTACTAAAAAACTCAGTTGCAGTAAAATTTTCACAATATGATACATCACAGAGAGAGATGGGAAAATGGGGAGCTCTGTCAAATTTGTTAACTAGTGTTCCAAGATGTTCGAATTGTTAGGACCTAAGCAGTAAATGTTATGCTTAATGTAAACAACTTTATTTGGATTTCCTTCCCACTTAGAAGGGAGTACCAAATACTAAAACTGCACAAAGCAAAGGGTAAACCTGAATAGGTTTAAAAATTTTACATCTCTAAGCTAATTTGTGGTGAAAAAATTGAGATTTAAGCTGAAGAGACCTGCTCCAGAAAGCAGAGGGTGCAGAGACCAGCCAATTGATTGAAAGATATGTCAACTGCGATATTCTTCACAGTGCATTTCACGATCTTGACCTGTTATCCAAATCCAAACATTAGAAATACGAAGATATGAAGCAGTGCCCCATTTGTCATGCAAAGATTACATTATAAAAATGCAACAAAACAGGTTATAAGCATAGGGTCAGTCACAAAAATAAGCAACTAATTTTTCTGATGATGTATAGAAAAAGAAATAATAAATCAAGTAACTTAACAAAAAGATATTCCAAAATATGTAGTTGGAACTAAGAATGACGTTCTAGGAAATGCGAACCTGTGCATGAATACATTGAACGTCTTTAACTTCAAATTCAGAGTTCTCTTGACCTTTGAGGATACTGCATACATTTCTGGCTAAATCCTCCTCCCCATTTTGATGGCTGAGTGCAGTCAAATCAATATCCCCATCTGGAAGATAGGTTTTCAGTGGAGCTGAGCCAAATGAAAAGACCTGCATAGAGTGCATAAGTTAAAGAACTTCATTTTTTTTTTTTTACCAAAATTGCAACTGAAGTTTTCTTATTACAATAACAGTAGAAGAACTTGCGAGAACATTTATACATTCATTACTTGTTAGTTATTATCTGTTCAAAAGTAAACTGAAAATTTGTCAAGCCATATATACAACAATATATATATGTCTTTCTATGTATGTGTATATGTACAAGTGAGTGTATAAATGAATATACATATAAAAAATGTGTATATTCATATTATGTTTTAATAAATAATATGTACACATAAACCCCCAAGCTTCAATTGACTGGCATTGGCACAAAAGAAGAAAAACAGTAGGAAAAACATTAAAATAATTTCAATCAAAAGCCATTAGTGAACAATGGTCTGGGTGCGCCTGGCAGTTTACAATGGTATGCTGTCAGACAATATATGTGGGTGAGCCTTGTCATTCCCATGAGTAAGAAAGACAATAAACAAGAAACTCATACCCTTGCCTTTTGTTAGAACAAAGAGAGCCCACCTGATAAGAGAGCCTACCTGAGTTTATCATATCCATGCCCTCACATAATCAATGATATAAATACATTTCCAGAACTTAAAATATAAGAACAAATCAGTTTATAGCCACATATAAATAAGCAAGGAGGATTGAATCTATCACGCACTATAATTAAGTTCTTATGCTACCAATAAGAAACATCAATGGTGATGTATAGTAGTTATCTCATTTGTAAGCCTCGTAAAAGTTTCAATAAAAAAACAAAAGGGTTAGTAAAGAACAAGTTCTGCACAACCTCAGACTTAATGTGTTAGAAAACATAGCCAGCATAGCTAGATTACTAAAGCAGTATTGATTAAAGAACAAGGAAAAAATTGATATTTATATTAACCATTTATGCCTAAATCAAAATCATAAATAAGGGGGGAACTGAGAAATTTCTCACCTCATTTCCCAAGTATCCTTTAATTAGACGCTGAACATAATTAATGACCTCCTTCCTCCTCAGCTCGGAAACTACATTTGGTTGAATAGTACATAATATCTCTTGGGCTCTCTGCTCGATCATCAGCCAGAGTTCATCATCAATCGACAACGGGTCTGGGTTAGATGAAGAGGAATAAGAGGAAAAAGAAGAGCAAGGTGACAAAGTCTCCTGAAATTCTTCCATAAGTGAACAAAAGCTGAAACTTTCAGCTATGGGAAAAGAAACCTAGGAATCAACAGAAGAAACAAGACCAGAAGGATAATTCAGCCATTGACTGTACCAAAACATCACTAGAAACCAAAGAAGGTGTTGAGATTTCTGAAATGACATTGACATGCAAAAAATAATGAAATGGGTTAAATGAAGGCATTTAAGAGAGCCTGAGAATTATGTGAAGAGGTTTAAAAGACATTTCATGTAAGAGAGTTATGAAATTCCAATTGACATGTAAAGAATAATGAAATGGTTTAAATGAAAGCATTTAAGAGAGCCTGAGAATTATGTTGAAAAGGTTTAATATTGATTTGATACTGGAAAGTCAGAAAAACATAAGCTTGCTGAAGAATGTTGGGGCTATTTAGACATGTGTGATATGAGGGGGGAAGAGATAAAAAGATTAAATATGAATTTCCAGACACAAGTAAAAGTAAACCTCATTGGAAAATATTAAAGGTCAGCTCTGTCAATGGAAAAGAGTAAGAGAAAAGGACAGATGTGGGACAAACATAAGGAAAAGAAGAAAATTGTTCCTTCCCCTTTCATGGAAAGCTTCAAAAGGGGACATGGGAGAAAAGAGATCAAAGTGGAAAAATCTTAATCAAGACTCGACAGATATTGAGGAAAAAATCCCATTTTTCTCACTCTTAACCAGTGCATTCTCCTACATTAATGGCGCAAAATGGAGAAAATACTATAAATAAGGTCAAAAATGTAAGTACAGCTTTTCAAATTCCATATTCACAATAGCATGCCTAGTATTAACAAAACAATGATGTGTTCTTTGCTATTATTTCTCATTCTTTCCTCCCCATTATTGTCCCAATTCATTCCTGTTATGTTAGTATCATAAATTCGACACCCATACTTAATTCAAAATCTCACATTTCTTTTCCAGATAACAGCCATCAATTGCATTTATTGCAAAGAGATTCAGTGTAAACTGTAAGCCCATGCTCAAATATCAAATTGTTTTCCAACCAACAATTCAATTACAATCAACAGGTTTCACTAATTAAATTCCCCAGAGTTTTTTAGCATTATCCAAATCATATTTGGTACTTAAACCGAGTTACTTAGAACCATATGGTGTTCAACTTGTATGTAGCTATCAGGGTTTAGTGTTCATACAAGATAATGATTTCCATATGGTGTTCAACTTGTATGTAGCTATCAGGGTTTACTGTTCATAGAAGATAATGATTGAGAAAAAAAAAAACAGCCTTAAAAAATGTGTTCATAAATACAATGCATGGAGCCCATGTGTCAGATAAAACTTAGGTAGTAAACATCAAGCATGAAGCTTTTGGCCATGTAAAGCACACGTACTATTGGACATGTGACCACCATATATGTCCAAAAGGAGAGGGACAACTCAATTTCATGGACACCCTCAATTGAAGTGTATATGATATTTGGCCATCTTTTAAGTTGGAGTATATCAGAATTTGACAAGTAAATACCTCAGTTTCAGAAAAGGAAAAAAATTTGAACTCCTGCTTGATTACTAAGTTAGTAGGCTTGAATGCACAAAGCTTGGTTGTAATTAGGGAGGCAGGGAATACGTTATGGACTGGATTTGCCACATCACCTATAATTTTGCCAAATCACTATTTAATTACATAAATATATATTTTAATTCATCCGAAAACAACAAAAGTAAAAAAGCACGTAGGTCTAAACGAGAAGAAGAAAACCCATAAGCTTTGCAATTTGAGAATTTTTTTTTTAAAAAAATTCTTTAATAGGAAAAAAGTTTATATGCACATATAGATATAGATAATTTCATATTTTCAAAAAAAAAAAAAAGAAAAAAACTGAAAAACTATATTTTTTTTTCCAAAACTAGAAAAAAAAAGGACGTATATAAATAAAGGGTCTTTTCCATCGTTTCAAAGAAAAACCTATTTTTAACCAAAAATAATTCAATAAGGAACATATATTTATAAATACTGCCACTCCAAAACCCTAGAAACAATAGGAAAAAAAGTTGTTTTACTATTGTATAGTTAGGGTCAATGTTTTAAGTTAATTGAATAGTGATGTGGCAACATTATATGGTGATGTGACTTTTAGTTAGATTAAAAATATAATTAAATCAAAAGATAAAATTACGAGATATGTTTATATATTAAATAAAAGATTGAGATTGAAAGACAACAAGAGGATCACGGACCATATAGTTAGACACCGTGACTTCGTGCATGGCTTAGAGAATGTCGTTAGAAATATGATATTATTTATGGAATTTAATTAGCATAACAAGGTAAGTAAGTAGGCGAATCTTTACACGAATATAACTTGCTCATATTTAGCCTGTAGGCCTTGACTTAGGCGGAAAGAGTTAGGTGGGGATTCTATACAAAAAAAGAAAAAAATGTACATCATGACGACATATACACCACACAGCCTAGAGGTCAAAACCTGTTTGGATATGTTTATGTGCATTTTATTATGTAAACTACCCTTTGATTTCTCTTATGTACCATGCACCATTCGTCAGTCAATATATTTTGAAGACTAATTAAAAAAAAAAAAAAGAAGAAAAGAAGAAGATTTTTACAAAATGATAAAGTTTTTGACTTTGAAAAAGCAAAACAAATAGAGTGGAAGGTCAAATTGCGTAAATACCAGAAGTTTGTGTTTCTTCTCTTCTGCTTCGTCTTCCTATTTCTTCTTTTGACCTGCCAGACTCAACCACGACCTCTTCTTCATTGACTGAGACGACCGCTGACACAATCAAAGCCATGTCAAAACCTCTTTATGCCAGACACAACACCAAGAGCAAGCCCAAGGGTGAGGAAGCGGACGCATAACCTATACTATATATACTACTACCCAGCTCTTAAAGTTTAAGTCAATGGTGTGGTCCCACAAACCAGCCGCACGATGGACCCACTTATTACGTGTCATGTTCAGACTTCTTACATCATGACGAACAAAATGCCATCATATGCATCTGGGTCGTCCATTGAGAAGCCCATCATATATAAATATAATACCCGCCACCCCAATTTACGCGTTCCCGCCATGTCTGTTATCACCCTTGGAACCCTATCTTCTTCCCGATTTCCCTGCAACCCCATACCCAAACCCTCAAACTCTAAACCTAAATTCAGCTTCACCCACCAAAGTACCTTAAAATCCGAGTACCAGACTGAAAGGGGACATGAATTCGAGATCGGTGAGTCCTTTTTCCGCCATGAAAGTGCCACAGGCCGCGACCTTGGCGTGCTTGCGGCGTCGCTCTACAAGAAATCCAAGGGCAAGTTACGCCTTCTCGATGCATTGTGTGGATGCGGAATTCGGTCTCTCAGATACCTGGCTGAGGCCGAAGCCGATTTTGTTTTGGCAAATGATGCAAACGATGAATACGCGGACATTATCACCAAGAACTTGTCCGGGGTGCCCGGCGGTTCTGGTGATGAGCGGAGGTGGACGGTGACGCATACTGATGCGAACCGGATCATGACGGAGTGTTATCTGCAAAGGGATTTCTTTGATTTTATTGATATCGATTCCTTTGGGAGCGATTCGACTTTTTTGAGGTCAGCAATGAATTCGTTGAGATTGGATGGTTTGCTCTATATTACTTCCACTGATGGTTATTCGTCAGGTGGTCACCGACCTCATCAGTAAGTCTTTGAACCCATTTCTACCAATGGGGTTTTCATCAATGAACTTTGATTCTATCAGTTAGATTCTTTCTACACTGGTATAAAAGGCTTTTCTTTACCAATGATATATACTTCAATCTTGCAAATCACATTCCATTGATGTTTTGCACGTCCTCTTATGTTTACTTTTGTTGGTTGCGTGCTGCATTTGGTATTTGTTATTGCATTTTAAACTTTTACCCCACAATTGAATGAGTCTAAAATCTGTTCGTTTAATATTACCAGATTGATTATTTATGTTAGCTTCTTTACGGAATGCTTTTGTATTCTCTAGATAAAGAATACTTCAATTCTGTTTGCTATTGCTTGAAATATTTATAATTAGCAGCTTTCATTGTCTTTATGATCTGTTTGCTTACTGTAGGATGATTGTAATTGTCTTTCTGTGTTTCCTAGCACTTTAGCTGCATATGGAGTATATATCCGGCCTATGCCATATTCGAATGAGATAGGCTTGCGTATGCTTATTGGTGGGGCTGTGAGGGAAGCGTCTGTCTTGGGCTATCGTGTTTCTCCCTTATTTTCATACTATGCATACCATGGACCTGTTTTTAGAGTCCTGCTTCGAGTAAATCGTGGGAAGCTCCCCGATAACAGGTGGATTTAAGATTCTTTTCTTTTTCTTGGTGAATGGATTTAAGATTCTATTTGAGTATATGCTAAGTGGATTTGACCCTTATGGTTGTGCTTATTAGTGTCTGCCTTTCATGATAGATATTATGGTTTCATTAGCTACTGTCACCGTTGTGGAAACTCTCAAGAATTTTCGTGGGATGAACTTGGTCAAATCAGTTGCCCCTGCAGTAACTCAGAGGTATAATGATACAGTTCCTTTAGAATTCTCTTTCTTCTGATGGTCAGCTCTTAGGAATTTTCTTTTAATAAAAAAAAGGCAGAAATATTCTTGACATCTAAGTTTCTAAATCACCATTCTAAAACTCTGAAACAGGTGCAGCAGATATTGTTACTAAACAGTCAAAGAATGTAGTCATTTTTTCTTGTTCTAACCAGGCTTCTCAGTCAGTTATTGTCTCAGGGCCACTTTGGACTGGGCCTCTCCACAACACCATACATGTTAAAGAAATGTTAAATTTAGCTGAGGAATGGGGATGGGCAGGCAGAGACACTGAAACAAGTCTTGAAAAAGTTTTGAAACAAATGGTGGATGAAAGTGACCCTCTATTACCATTTGGGTTCATCAAATTGGATGAGGTCCTTGTGCAAATATCATTCTTTAGTTATTATGTATTTGTTTGTTAGGTCAAGTAATTGCTTCTTGTGCTATATCTTGAATAAATTTAATTTCTCATTGTCTGTTCCAGGTTGCAAGCCGAGCAAGAATTAATTCTCCGCCTCTAAGAACTGTGATGAGCGCCCTGCAAAAGGTATTGTCATGAATTGTCTCAAATAAAGGTGGAAATATGGCCAATTTATCAGAAATTTTTAGTCTGCTAACATGATGATTGAACCTGTTGCAGGAGGGGTATGCTGCTAGTAGGTCACATATTGCTTCCAATGCAATTAAGACCAACTGTCCCATGACAGAATGCATTAGAATTGCCAAGGAACTACAGCAGTACTGAAAATTTGACTCCTACGGTTTTGGCTGAGAAAGCTGTACAATTCTTGTTGCTCACAACTTTAGTGTGAAAGCGTTGATAGAGATAGTCGATAGAAGGAGTTCATAATGACCAAGATTATGACCAGAGGCTAATTCCTAGAATTGGAAATGTTATCTGTTGGAGATAATTTTGAAGAATATGGAAATGGTTGACCCCCAGCAGCAGTAACCAGTCTAAGAATTTCATTGTATATATTCATATTGATGCGATGCGGAAAAAGATGTTGATCATCTCAGTTTTACAGCTTTGCTCCAGCCCTAAGCCAACTGATGACAGACAGCACCATTAACACTTGTTTGATTTATTGTTATACTGATTGTGAGAAGAAAAGCGTACTCGAGAGCTTAAGATGATGTATTACTAGTTGAAGAGATACTTTTGACAGTAGATGGCATAATGCAACTAACCAGCCCTACGGTTTGTTGATTAGGGCTTTTTTTCTGCACTATTTACTATTAGACTATTCCCCCACTACCCTAGACCCAATAATTTACTTTTGAGCTGCATTTACTTGTTTCTCATTGCTATGGATCGGCATAAAACAGGATTCACCATTTCCCACAGCAATCCCCCACCCCACCAGAAAAATAGAAAAAATTTGAAAAAAAACAAAAGAGAGAAAAGAAAAAAAAAAGATTCCAAATTAGAACATTTGCAACAATGAGCATGGTGTTTACGTTGAAGACAAAAATTGGAATAACTAAGTAATTTCCTGATTAAACTTATAGATCTTTATCAAATGTAACAAAATAAGAATCTATAAGGAACTTGGCAAGTATAACTCAAAACCTTCAACCACGAAAATGGCATTACATAACTTCCTAAATGAAACGCAGTTTTCATAAAATTGATCAGCTACTGGCGAAGCATCATAACTAGATCAAAAAAAACTTGATCTGGTTGCTTCTTCATGTTCGAACTGGATTCCCTCCTCCAGCAGGTCGTGGCCCTTGGCCAGGCTGACCAGGCCTTGGCTGATCATCCTAAAACAGAAAGAAAAAACAGAACATCAAACTTTTCAGCCAATCAAGTCAAGCCACGGGAGCAACACCTACATTTTATTGCTAAGCTAATCTATATGAAGAAGAAATAAACTAACTTTTATAGAAGAGGAATAAAATATAATTTCATTCCATCATGTTATTTAAACAACCTGGTCACCGCATGTAGTTCCCATACACCATGATCATTAGAAAACACAAATCACACATAGCACATAAGTATACTATCAAAATCTACTCCACATGCAAAATCAATCATAAACGCATAGCTTTATCAACCAGAGAAGTTGGCCAAACCTAAAGCCCCCTATTGCTAATACAGTTTGACCATCAGCTTTTTCTCATAGAAATAGTTAAAAGTGAGAGTAGTAAAGGTTGTAGCAAACTCATAAAGATAAAATGCCCACGATAGATATTACAGAAGCATTAAAATTCTACTCTAACCAAATAAAGTTGAAAACTTTAATCAATTAAATTGCAGCATCATATAATCAAAACATGTAAACAAGGAGCTGACGGCAAAACATGAAAAGGGTGTCGTAGTATTAAAAGCTTAAAACCAAGTGCCATGCATAGAAGTATTAAAACGCACCCTGCGTCTCATGAAACGCTGCGGTGGCTCCCGCTTCCTCCTATCTGTGCGAGATCGAACCCTCACGACGTGCGAATGAATTGCACACGAAACACAGTACTGCATCTTCGCATACAGCTTCGGAAGAGTGTACTCTGCATTCAGATCAACCATGATACCATTTAACAAATTCACACCGGAACTAAAAATCAAAACGACAGACACAAAATGTGAGAAGGATTGTGAGATTACGATCGTAGACGCAGGCTTCTTGAACATCTCTGACCGCAGCTTGCTCAACGATGTTCCTCACGAGGAACCTCTTGATTGCCTTGTCCTTTTTTTTCCCCCAAATATTTATCGAAATTCAGAAATTAATCAAAATCTAATAATTAAAAACGTAAACTTTTTGCTATATATATATATATATATATATATAAGAATGTATATGAACCTTGGGGCAGCATTTGCCGCAGTTGGAGCAGCGGATGAATTTAACGTGCCCACGTCCGTGCTTGTTGCGTCCACCATTCCTGCGCTTGAAAGTCTGCAGAAACGACCAGAAAAATGACAGAAAGAGGAGGGATTAGAAAGGTGAACGATAAAGGGAATGAGGGCATTGGATGGGGTCTTGGGAGAAGATCGAACCATGGTTCGCCGGCCCCCTCAGTGAGGTGATCTGGAGCTCCGGACTCGTCGGCTCTGACTAGGGTTTTCGCTGCCGCTGAAGGCGATGATAGGGCTTAGAAACGTCCCCGTTTTGTACTAGAGATTACACATTTTCTTCTATATTTTATATAAGATTAATCACATAATCATTCTTATTTCTTTGATTTTGTTTCACCTAAAACGACGTCACTTGAGAATTAAGACATTTTTTTTTTTTTGTTTAATAGGTTTTATATTATAGATTTATGATAGGTAACATAGGTTTGATAGGTTTAATAGGTTCTAAAAAATCAAACTTGATCGCGATTGCATTTCAAAAAAAACCAAATGGGACTTCAGTCGTGTTTTCTTAATCCAAACCCCACATCGCATTTCCAAAAACCCATTGTGCTTTCGAAAATCCAATTAAACCCCGATTGAGTTTTTAAAATTCGAATCCGATCGAGTTTTAGAAAATCAAATTAAATCTTAATTTAATTTTCGAAATCAGTATATGTTCGGTGTTGAATTTCTAAAACAAGATTTCGGTTGCTTTTCCAAAATCCAAATCCAACTCTTGTTGAATTGGCTTCAAAAAATCGAATTCGACTGTTGTTTTGTTTTCTTAACCCAAATACAGTCACAGTTGAGCTTCTAGATCCAAACTTAACTACAGTCAAATTTTTAATACAGTTTAGTTATTCTCTCTCTCTCTCTCTCACACACACACACACACACACACACACATATATTGACAAAAAATGCTTGACCATGTGGACCATTCCTTAAGTTGAGAGTACAATTTACAACGCATCGATCCAAGCAATTACTAAACAGATATATATATATATATAAATGCTTGATCATGTGGACCATTCTCTAGGTTGAGAGTACAATTTACAACGCATCAATCCAAGCAATTGCTAAACAGAAGCTTATATCAGCCATTATAAGTATATCAGCCATTATAAGATCCACAAAAAAGCTTACTTATATCAGCCAGTAAATAGAGTTATTATCTAAAACTCAATCATCTCATAGAAAACTCTCATTATCAATATTAATTACGTTCACTTCAGTAAAACTCATACACCTAATAGAAAACTGTCCTGGTTTTCAATTTATTTCATTTTCCGAGTTGCAAAGCCCACATCAATCTCGTTCATGAATGTCACATTCTTGTTCATATAAATGATTGGCATATGTCCAATCGATAACCTTCCATATGTTCTTTAGGTAATCTGGCCTGACATTCTTGTACTGCAAAATATATGAAAACAGACACATATCAAGCCCATATAGCAAAAATAATAATACTTAAGGATGTAAATTGAGCAAACTAGTTGTTAATTAAGAAAAAAGAATAGGATAGTTAAACATCTAACTTTAAGATCTCATTCCTTACTCATACTTGTTTTTATCGCTTTGTTTTGCTGCTTCCCAGAGTTCTTACAGGGGTACTGATTTGAAACACTAGTGAATTCTGTTGACTTTTCTCAAAATTTCGTCATTGTAAGCCCTTATCAACATAACTAATGCAAATCTTAAAGAAAACTGAAGTCATCCAATTACTTTTTGTCATTCATTAGACAACCTGACCTCATTCTAAAACCCTCTTTCCCTGATTGATTTTACTTCATTCAGAAAGAACTTTCATTTCAGCACTGCTTAGTACTCAAATTTAGAAGAGTATAGACGTTTTAAACTAGACTATACATATTACTATTCTTAGAACTTAAAATGTAATGACCAACTGACTTGCAAAAGTTAAAATCATTGAACATTCAATACACATAATTGCATCAACCCCTGCTAAATCTAAGCAATCAGAAATAAGATGAAGTTACCTATGGGTCAAAATGGCTACAAGTTTCCCACATAATTTTCTTTCATAGATCAAAGTTTTGAACATAATTAATACTTTACCTGTAAATAATATGCATGCTCCCAAACGTCAATACCAAGCAACGGAACCAAAGCTGGTCCTTTAGTTACCAGTGGATCCTGTGACAAATCATTCCGAATTATAATTAATCTGACGAAATAGAAGCAACATTTTGTGCTGTGATACTGTGTCTTTGTTTCTTGTGCATGCTTGACAATTACAGAAGTTTTAAAAGAGAAATTTATATAGGACATCATTTTTTTATTATACAGAGTTGCAAATGCTTGAAGAAACCCTTAAGAAACCAGGGTAAGCAAACCAATATACATCTAAAACAAATTTTGATGCTCACAAGTCATATGCTCATAGCTCTAAAACCTCTATGAAGAAACCCAACATAAAGCCATGTGGTCATAAAGTCATAAAATCGACAGAAGAAGTCTACAAAGCATGTGTTTTTTTTTGGCAAAGAAGAGAATTCATACTTGAAAGGGCTTAGAACTACTTAAAACTATCTAAGTATCATGCTGAAATGATAACAACTTCTGGATAATCATAAACTTTTGCAGTCTGAAAGAAATAGATCAACTACTATCAAGTAAGAAATAGGTCAACTACTATCAAGCGAACTAAGTTGAAAATCCTAACTATTATTACTAAAACAGATTGATTTCAAAAGACTTTCAAAATTTACCTGATTTGCTGTGGTTTCAACCACAAGTTTCTTAGATTCTTTGTCCAGGCCAAGCCACTGCCATGACATAAGTGAGTGAGAAAATGAAAACAAAACTTGCAAAAAGAACATGACCGAAGCAAGAAATAGATATTGGGATTTAATAAGCTGCAAATCTTACCACCCATCCAGAGCCCTGTAAAGCAGCGCCTTCTGTGCTCATTCTTTGCACTAATGCTTCATAGGAACCAAAATGTGTGTCAATAGCCCATCCTAGGGAACCCTTTGCGGGCTCACCACCTCCTTCCTGCCATGCATGAAGCGTTAGACCAGACAACCTTTACTTCTTCTCAGGAAGAATGTGGAGCAAAAGAGAGCTATAAGTTTTAAACTTACACGAATAGAAGCCAGGTTCTTCCAGAAAATTGAGTGGTTGATATGCCCTGCAAGAAAAATTTTCTCTTTTAAAAAGATACAGATGATCATAAAGTTTAATAATAAACCAAAAAAAAAAAAAGGCCAATGATATGAAGAACAAGGGGGAAACACACATCAATTTGTCATTACAATGAGAAACAACAACCATATGTGCTTTTAAAATGGTAATATTTTGATATATAAAGGAATAAAATTTAGACAATTCCAAAAGCTACATATTTCGGGTGTTCATAGATTTTAAACCACAAATTTATCAATTGGCTATTTAACCATATTCTACTTTTTCCAATTGCAGTCTCTTTCAAATCCCAATTTCCTCCAACAATCCGGTTTGACAATCCCCAAGTAGGAAATGTAACAGCTTTAATTTGTTCAAAGTCATACTAGCCAAATATTTCAACATAGAAATGACAAAGCTTGAAGCTAAAAGATCAAAATGCATACAAGGCTTAAATGCTAAATAGATTAAAAACACAAACAAAATGTTGAAGTATGAGAGGATGAAGAGAGAAGAAGGAACCTCCGCCATTGAACTTGATAGCACTCTGCAATTTAACAACAGTGGCAGAGTCACCCTTGGAAACGGCTTCATGGAGCTGCTCGAGAGCTTTGTTGTAGTTGGTAACATAAGCCTGGTGGTGCTTCTGGTGATGGAGCTGCATGATTTCGGCGCTAATGGCAGGCTCAAGAGCTCCATAGTCGTAAGGAAGGTCAGGGAGAGACAAGGTCTGCAAAGCGCGAGAATGGATGAATCCTAGACCTATGGATCGGGCATGGGCCCGAAACGCAGAGCCTAAGACATTTCTAGCAGATAGAGCTCGGAGAGCCATGGAAATGGAGTAGGTTTTGTAGATGGTCGGAATGTGAGATCCAAGTGTATGTCTGTGTGTGTATACGTGTGTGTCTATATATATATATATATATATAGACGGCATCAGAAATCAAATCAGCGTGCGGATCCTGGAAAGAAGACCCACAGGACCGGTTTGGTGAGTTGGCAACTTCTGGTTGGTTGATTTTTAACGTTGAAATTGTGGCCCATTAAAATAGAGTCGTATTCATTTTGTTTTTTGTTTTGGTAGAATCGTGTTCATTTTGTTGGCAAACCATTTTCGTGCGCACTTTCTGGCAATTACGACTAGTCGTATAATATTGGACTCCCTCATACTTACATTGGTTGGAACATCGAAGAAACACACAGACTCGATCACAGACCCGGTTTTTTTTTTAAATAATTAATTTTACTCTTATAATATATGGCATATAAAAGGTGTTTTCAATCAACAGTTGGTAATCCTAATAAGTCTCCATTGAAATTTTAAATGTATTCAGTTTTATTAAATATCATATAAAAAAAAAAATTATTGGAGAAGTAAAATTAATATTTTAGACTCTTACGGAAGTAACAAAATCTTATCTCTTAATAGAATTCTAAATTAATAATTTTTATACCAAAGTCTTTATTTAAAAAAAAGAAAGAAAGAAGACTAGTGGATTTTTAAAAGCCTTTATACATATGGGTTTTCTCCTACCCATTTCATATGTTTAGACGCTGCCGCAAATGCATATTATTATTATTATTAGGCACAACCTTATCCTGTAAACCCGATGAGATTTTTTATTTTTAAATTTTTTTTTCTGCTCTTCGTACTTAAACTATATTATAAGTGGCACTTGTAATACTTTGATAATTTTTTAGTATTATATCATTTTAGCGATGATTTATTGCAATTGAAATGGAAAATATATTAATTCTAAATAATACTTTACATTTATAACATGAGACTTAGTGCTTTTGGAAAATGTAGTATCTGTAAAAAAAAATGCAAAAATTGTCAACAAACTAATGGATAATATAGAAACCAAAGGAAAAAAGACCACAGTGATTTAAAGGCAAAAATTTAAAAAAATAAAAAAAATTATGGACAAAATGTAAATCATTGTGTAGTTTAGGAAACTATGGAGCTATTAACCCTTGTTATTCTTACTACTTTAATCTTGGTTGGCTGGTTAGACAATGGAGCATGATATATTGTCACCAAATATCAAGACACAATATATATCGTCTATACGATGTGGGAGTTATGTTGTGATTTTAGGAAGCAGTGTATGCAAAAAAATTTCTTGTTTCTGAGGAAACGAACACACTAGTGAAGTGGGTGATTATCAAGGGAGCATAACCTCTCTTTATATTTGTAGCTACTTCTTAAAATTTATTAGCTCTTCAGCTTATTTCTGATAAACCAATAAAGTGTGTATTATCTTTCCTAAACCGAAGTGTCCATGTTTATGTATGATTGTTAAATTTTGTTGTTCTATATGTTTCATTTTTGTTTTCATTCCCTAATGCACCCAAGAATTGCATAGACATTGAGAAAAAGTCAATTTTTCCTCAACTACCTAATGAGACAGTATTCACTCGAAAACTTTGAAGTTAAGATCCTAAATTAAATCTACATCTCTCAAGCATCAGCTACTATAAATACCACACACCACTTGGCTTGAAAACTCAAAATTTCATTTCGTGTTGAAGTGAAAGCTATCAATTTTTCTGCAACAATGTGCACTTGGAGTGAATCCGAAGCTTTAATGTTAGAAATCTTACGTGTATTATTAGTTGTATTATTTATTAATTTACCTTTGTACCCTTGTAAGTCTTATAAGTATTAGTTTTGTAATTAGGGTTTTTGTATTATTCAATTAAGAATACATAGTTTTTTCCCTGCTCTATGTTTTCACATGGTATCAAAGTAAAGTTCTCTTTAGCCGTTCCTTTTCTTCTTCATCTATACTAGACTTATTCCAGTTTTTTTCCTCCTGCCTATATTCTTCTGTAGAATACGCTAATAAGTTTCAACCATGTCAGACCTCACATCTGAAGCTACCTCTATCAGCACAGATTTTTCTATTTCTAATAATAGTTTTATTCAGATAATTAATATCAAGTTGAATGGAAACAATTTCTCTCGTTGGTCACAGTCAGTATGCATGTATATACATGTATGAGGCAAAATTAGTTATATCACTGGGGAGACTAAACAACCTGCTATCAATAATTCTAAGAATGCTATTTGGGATGCAGAGAATTCAATGATTATGTCTTGGTTAGTAAATTCTATGGAGGATGATATTGGTACAAACTATCTTTGCTCCCAATAATAAAGGAGTTGTGGGATAATATCTGTCATATGTATTTGGATCTTAGTAACCAATCTCAGGTCTATGAACTGCAACTCAAGTTGGGCGAAATTCGACAAGGATCAGAGTCTATTACCAGGTATTTTAATACTTTGAAACGGATATGGTAAAAACTTGATTTATATAATGATTATGAATGGAAATCATCTGATGATTGCAATCATAATAAAAAAACAGTGGAGAAAGATAGGATTTTTAAGTTTCTTGCTGGTTTGAATGTGGAGTTTGATGAAGTTAGAGGAAGGATTGTTAGTAGGATTCCTCTACCATCCCTTAATGAAGTATTTTCTGAAGTTAGGAGGGAGGAAAGTCGTAGGAGTGTTATGCTAGAAAAAAAGGAGCTTAATGGACCTTTAGAAGCCTCGTATTGGTGATGACTGATGCTAATATTGGATGCATTCCTCCAAATCAGCCATGATCAGAGGAGAGACCTCGAGTGTGGTGTGATTATTGCACTAGACCACGTCACACTCGAGAGACATGATGGAAATTACATGGTAAATCAGCTAATTGGAAGAGTGTTAAGGACCGAAATTTTCAAAGGACTCCTATAGCGAATGAGGCTAGTAGTAGTTTGATTAGTAAGGAACACATAAAGTATCTTGAAAAGCTGCTGAATTGTAAATCTAGTTCTGGTATTCTGACTGGTTCTTTGGTACAAACAGGTAGTGGTTTTGGTTTTTTTTCCTATTCTTTTACATCTGCACCTTGGATCATTGATTCTGATGCGTCTGATCATATGACTTCTCATTCTAATTTGTTTAAATCCTATACATCTTGTCCTGGTAACAAAAAAATTAGAATAGCAGATGGTTGATTTTCTTCTATTGCAGGAAAAGGGCATATTAAAATTTCCAATAACATTGTGTTAAGATCTATTCTTCATGTCTCGAATCTTGCTTGTAAGCTTCTGTCTGTTAATAAACTTTCTAAGGATTCTAACTGTCATGTTATTTTTACTGGTTTTCATTGTGATTTTCAGGACTTGAGTTCGAAGAAAATGATTGGCAGTGCTAGGATGGTTGATGGTCTTTACTATTTTAATGAGACACTTTCTAGTAGTAAGGAGATTTATGGTTTTAGGAGTAGTTTAGTGTCAGTTAGAGATCAGATTATGCTTTGGGATCTTAGGCTTGGACATCCTAATTTTTCCTATTTAAAACATTTGTTTCCTGAATTGTTTAAGAGTGTGAATTATTTTTCTTTTCACTGTAAAATTTGTTATTTGTCATAAAGTAATAAAAATTCTTATATTTCTAAGCCTTATCGTGCCTCAAAGCTTTTTTATTTAATTCATAGTGATATTTGGGGTCCTTAAAAAATTATGACTTTATCTGGGAAACATTGGTTTGTAACTTTTATTGATGATCATACACGTCTTTGTTGGATTTACTTGATGCATGATAAATCTGAAGTTGAAAAATTATTTAAGGAGTTTTATTATATGATTGAAAATCAGTTTCAAACAAAGATTAGTATTTTAAGATCAGATAATGGAACTGAATATTTTAATCAATGTTTAGGAAGTATTTTGAAAGAAAAAGGTATTTTGAATCAATCCACTTGTTGGGATACACCCCAACAAAATGGGATTGTAGAGTGGAAGAACCGCCATTTATTGGAGGTTAGTCGAGCTCTAATGTTTTCAATGCATGTACTTAAGTATCTTTGGGGCGATGCAATTTTAACTACATGTTATTTAATTAATAGACTTCCTACTCGAGTTTTAAATTTTAGTACTCCACTTCAGTTTTTAAGAAGATTATTTCCACACTTAAGAACAATGACAAACTTATCTTAAAAAGTTTTTAGTTCAACAGTATATGTTCATCTCCCTAGTCACTTTCGGTCTAAACTGGATCCTAGAGCGGTTAAATGTATCTTTCTTGGTTATGCTCCTTATCAGAAAGGGTATAAGTGTTATCATCCTCAAACAAAAAAGGTGTTTATTAGTCTTGATGTATCTTTTATGGAAGGTCATCCTTTTTTTGGGCCGTCTCATCTTCCGGGGGAAATAGGGAATAAGGAAGATGAAGGTTTTCAATTTTGGAAAGCAGCTCCTTTGCCTTTACCATATGATAATTTGTCATCGTTTGTTTCTTCTTTTTTACACCATGAGTCACATTCAGGGGGAGATACCAATCTGTTAGGGGAAGCCATAAGTCTTGTTAAAAGTCCACCTGAATTTTTAGTGTATACAAGAAGGAACTTTCGGCAATCTGGTAAAGATTTGACAACTGTTCCAAAACATTGTACAACATCTTCTTCGACTCAGACTGTTGAATCTAGTTTGCCTGGTAATCCTTCTTCTCCTGTTGTGTAACACCCCCACATTAGGGTCCCCCGGTCAGGTCTAACGCCCTCCACTGGGCTCTCCTGGTCCCTTTCTAACCTATATTGTCCCCAATTTAGCCACCGCACGACCAACGGTATGAGGTTTTATCAGACTTCCCAGGAGGTCACCCATAACTTTAGAGTTCCTACGAACCCCTTAGCCAAACGCTCTGAAAAGGCCTCGGTTTGTATTAAGGAACCCTCTATTAAACCTTTCCTCCACCACCCAGGCGATGTGGGACTGGACACCAGGTAGCTGCCGATGCCTCTCGCACCTGCCCACTCAAGTCGTCACATGTTGAATATGAAAATATTCCTTTTCCTTTTCCTGTAGAATCTGAAAATATATTTTCTGACCTTGACTTGCCTATAACACTTAGAAAAGTTCGTAGAACTTGTACTCAACATCCTATTGCTAAGTATGTTTCTTATAAAAAATTATCTTGTAGTCATAGAGCTTTTACTACCAGGATATCAAACTTGTTTGTTCCAAGAACCATACAGGAAGCACTGAAAAGTTCAGATTGAAGATTTGCAGTTTTAAAAGAGATGAATGCTTTTAAAAAGAATAGTACTTAGGATGTGGTAGAATTACCTGAAAACAAAAAAACCGTTGGCTGTAAATGGGTATTCATAGTTAAATGCAAGGCTGATGGTAGTATAGAAATGTATAAGGCGAGACTTGTAGCCAAATGGTTTCCCCAAACCCACTGAATTGATTATATGGAGACTTTTGTACCGGTAGCTAAAATTAATTCAATAATAGTTCTTCTTTCTTTAGCAGTAAATTTTAATTTGTCCTTACACCAATTAGATGTAAAAAAAATACTTTTTTAAATGGAGACCTAGAATAGGAAGTATTCATGGCTGTACCACCAGGCTTTGAGGGAAATCATGGGAGAAATAAGATTTGTAAGTTGAAGAAGTCTTTATATGGACTGAAGCAATCACCTAGAGCATGGTTTGAACGATTTATGAAAGCTGTTAAAGACTATAGATATAGTCAAAGCCAAGCATACCACACTATGTTATTTAAACATTCCAGTTGTAGTAAAGTGGCTATCTTGATTGTTTATGTAGATGATATAATTCTTACTGGTGATGATAGTAATGAATTGGAGAGATTAAAAAAGGTAATGGCTTGTGATTTTGAAATCAAGGATTTGAGAGTATTAAAGTATTTTCTTGGAATGGAGTTTGCTAGGTCTAGGAAAGGTATATTTGTTTCTCAAAGAAAATATGTACTTGATTTGTTAAGTGAGACTTGTATGCTTGGGTGTAAGATAGTTGAAACGCCAACTGAAGCTAATCTAAAATTGGAGCCGGCTAAACTAGAAGATGTGGTGGATAGAGAATGTGAACGCAAGAATAAAATTGTGGAATAATTTTCTATATTTCATAAAGAGAGATTACATAGGTTATATACACACATGTATGTTAACCAAAAAAGAAAACTAATTAACTTAAGAGTTAATTCAGGATTTACAGCTAGGATAATTACATAATTTACGTAAAAATACAATTAACTAATAATGGTCAGCTATTATATTTCTCTACACTCCCCCTCAAGCTGCCTTGAAGATATCTAGCATTCCCAGCTTACCTATGATAAATTCAAATTGTTGTCCATGAAGTCCCTTTGTTAGAATATCAGCCAACTACTGCTTGGTTGAAATAAAGGGCATACAAATCACACAATCTTCTAACTTTTCTTTGATAAAATGACGATCCACTTCTACATGTTTAGTCGTATCATGTTGCATAAGATTATTTGCTATGCTAATAGCTGATTTGCTATTACTAAACAGCTTCATAGGACTTCCATATTCAACTCTTAATTCTTCAAAAAACATTCTCAACCACATTAACTCACAGATACCTTGAGCTATTGCACGAAATTCAGCTTCAGTACTGCTTTTGGCCACCACTGATTGTTTTTTACTTCTCCAAGTGACTAGAACATATGTACAATATTCTGAAGTAGACCTACGATCATCAAGTGTACCGGCCCAATCTGCATCAATATAAGCTTCAACCTGTGGTGTATAACCCTTCTTGAAGACCAAACCTTTTCCAAGAGTTCCCTTTAAATATTTTAGAATTCTATACATGGCTTCCATATGTTCTTCTATCAATGAGTGCATGAATTGGCTAACAACACTAACTGCAAAAGCAATGTCTGGTCGTGTATGCAACAAGTATATCAACTTTCCAACCAATCGTTGGTATCTCCCTTTATCAATTTCAGGCCTACTAGACGGTCTTCCAAGTTTATGATTGCAATCAATAGGAGTAATAACAGGTTTACTTCCAAGTATACCTGTCTCAGAAAGTAAATCCAGAGTATATTTTCTCTGAGTGACAACAATACCACTTTGACTAGATCTAACTACTTCCATACCAAAAAAATATTTCATAAAGCCAAGATCCTTAATTTCAAACTCCTTTGTAAGATAACCCTTCAACATACTCAATTCATCCAAATCGTCACATGTGAGAATAATATCATCCACATAAACAATAAGGATGACCTTTTTTCTATTATCAGAGATCCTAAAAAATATAGTATAATCAGCTTGAGTTTGAGAATACCCTCGTTCCTTAATAGATTTAGTAAGTCTTTCAAACCAAGCCCTTGGAGATTGCTTAAGTCCATACAAGGATTTTTGTAATTTACACACTTGCTCAGATTTAAAAACACCTTCAAAACCAGGTGGTGTATCCCCTTTTTCATCTAAAGTGCCATTCAAGAAAGCATTCTTGACATCCAACTGATGCAATGACCAGTCTAAGTTTGTAGCAAGAGACAAGAGAATCCGAATACTATTCATCTTGGTCACTGGAGCAAAAGTCTCCTCATAGTCAATTCCATAAGTTTGAGTAAATCCCTTTGCTACCAACCTTAACTTGTAACGGTCACTTATACTGTTGGTTTTATATTTAACTGTGAACACACTCTTACACCCAACTGTTTTCTTGCCTTTAGGCAATTCAACAAGTTTCCAAGTCCTATTCTTCTCTAATGCTCTCATTTTCTCCAAGACAACTTCTTTCCATTTAGGAACAATTAGAGCCTCCTGTACACTTTCTAAAATCTCTATACTGGAAAGACTAGAAACAAAAGCTTTGAAAGGAGGTAAGAGGTTATGATAAGACACATAATTAGCAATGGGATAACAGGAATGTTGAGTACACGACCTAGTTCCTTTCCTACGGACAATTGGCAAATTTAAATTATCAAAGGAATTAGGTTCAGAAAGAGAAGAAACAAATTCAGAATTACTTGAGTTTTCAAGGACAATGCTCGGTTCAGATTCTTGGTTAGTACTTGAAGCATCAATCACCTTCTCCATGTGAGATCGTGGCCGCCTGGAATAGACACGAAGCTCTTTAGTACTAGTTAATGTTTCATCTCCCCCTGTATTAGAATTTTCCATAATAGATACAAAAAACTCGGGTCCATAATGTCATGAGAACTAGGTCCAGAAGAGGAGATTGAACTAGGTAAGACTGAACTCGAAGAGGAATTAAGAACGGATGAACCAGAAACTTTCTAGAACTGATCTTCAATACTATGCTCTCCTTGAAGAGAAGTCGAGGAAAAATAGGGTTGGGTTTCAAAGAAGGAAACATTCATGTGGACAAAGAATTTTTTGGAATGAAGATTAAAACATTTATACCCTTTTTGGGTAGGAGAATACCCAACAAACACACACTTACGAGCTTTGGGATCGAGCTTGCCTCGCTCATGATCATGAAGATGTACAAAAACAACACACCCAAAAACCCTTTTTGGCAAATCCATATGTGTGCGATTATGAGAGTAAGTACGCAAGAAACATTGAATAGACGTCTGATACTGGTGAACAACAGTAGGCATGCAGTTAATAAGATAGGCAACGGTAAGAACAGCTTCCCCCCATAAATAATGCGGAGTGTGCATGGTAAACATCAATGATCGAGCAACTTCTAAGAGATGCCGATTCTTTCTCTCAGTAATGCCATTTTGCTGAGGAGTGTTAACACATGTAGACTGATAAATAATCCCATTGTCTAAGAGAAAAGTTTTGAGAATTGAATTGAAATATTCAGTACCATTATCAGTGCGAAGAATTTTAATCTGGGTGTGAAATTTGGTTTGGACCATGGCATGAAAATTTTGAAACACATGGACAACCTCAGATTTTTCTTTCAACAAATAAACTCATCACAAACGTGTATGATCATCAATAAAAGTAATGAACCATCTTGTGCTGCTATGATTGGTAACACAAGATGGTCCCCAAATGTCGCTATGAATAAGATAAAAAGGATGAGATGCTTTATAATGATGAGAAGGAAAAAAGGTGCGATGATGCTTAGACAATTGACAAATCTCACATTGAAACAATGAAGGTTTTTTATTATGAAATAATGTGGGAAACAATTTGAACATATAACTGAAGCTTGGATAACCTAATCTAAAATGCCATAACATGACATTTTTTCTAATAGAAGGGGAAACATCAACATCATTATGAACTGTAAGAGGCCTCAAACAAATAAAGGTGATCGAGTTCCTTAGCACTGTCAATCATCTTCCCCGAGCACAGATCCTGAAATACACAGGAAGTAGGAAGAAAATTAGCTACACAGTTCGAATCACGAGTAAGCTTATTGATTTACAAGTAAGCTTTGGAACATGGAGGACAGATTGCAAAGTAATAAAATCAAAAAGGACAACCGACCCTTTACCAATGATAGATGCAAAAGAATCATCAGCAATCCTAACTTTAATATTACTAGCACATGGGGTATAGGAAGAAAAAAAATGAGACAGACTAGTTATATGATCACTAGCTCCTGAATCAATGATCCAGTGAGTTGAATTATTGAAGGAAACATTTAGGACACTAACATAGTTACCTTTTTGAACCTGAGAGGAAGAAGAAGAAGAAGGAAGCATAGAGACATTCAAGAATTTACACAAATGGTCTAATTGTTCCTTACTAAAAGAAGGTGCATTGCCTTCTTTGTGTGCAGCTGCAGAGAAACTGTCAGTAGACACTTGTAATCCCTTACCATCCCTACGAGATTTTTTGAAATTAGCTGGTTTTTCATGAATCTTCCAGCAAGTCTCTCGTGTATGTCTAGGTTTCTTGCAAAGATCAAACCATCGTGTATCTTTCTCAGCATACTTCCTGTTATTGCGGGAAGTATATGTTGGCTTTATAATTGCCAAAGCAGAAGCTTCAACAGCTCCTGTAAGTCCACTATTCGGCTTGCTAAATAATTCCTTTTAACTTTCAAAACCTTTAACTAAAGAGAAGGCCTGATCAAGATCAGAGAAAATTTCCTGCCCAAGAACTCTATCACAGACTTGTTTAAACTCAGGATTAAGCCTCAATAAAAATTTATAAACTCGTTCCTTTTCAAACATATCTTTCATGTTGCCAGTATCGTTTGTAGTTTCCATCTCAATAGTTTGATACAAATCTAGCTTAATAAAATAACCTTTCAAAGTGGTATAATAGTCGGTAACACGTAGATTACCTTGTTTGAACTTGTCTATCTGCTGTTTGAGTTGGAAAATCTAACTTTGGAATAAGTTTTCTGAACAGTAAGCCAAATATCCCTCGCAGTAGGAAGGAGCAGATATATACAACTTATCTCTCTTTCCATTGAATGAAGAAGCAAAGCCATAACTAAATAATTTTCAATCTCCCAAGCCTCATACTTCAGATCTGTTATTGAAGGCGAGAGTGCAATTCCATTAAAATACTTCATTTTCACCTTGCTAGAAAGAGTAATCTTAGCATATAATGACCATTCCTTGAAATTCTAGCCATTCAATTTCATTGTTGAAATCATGAGATTTGGAGGATCTAATTGAGGGGTATGAGGAACAAGAGGGGCAGAACCGGCATTAGTGGTTGTTGAAGTTGATGATTCTGTCGTCATTGAAGAAGGGTGCAAAACAGATTCAAAATTGAGGAATTTTGTGCGTGAAACAGGGGCTAGAAAACAAAAATAAATAAACGTAGGCAAGTTGGAAAATATGGGATGTCCAACTAGGTTAGGTCACCAATTGGGTTGGGCCCAAAAACAAAAAAGAAATAAGAATAGGTGCAGGACGCAAACTAAACGTCGATGCAAACAACGCTCGAGGAAAAAAAAACTATCTTCGCTGGGTGGAAGAAGGTTGATATGTCGTTGCCCAAGAAAGGTGAAACGAACGATCTCTAATAACGCAATGATCTTTAATAACGCAGCAATGAAGGCTGCAAAGGTAAGGAAACAAAACACCAGGAAAAATGGCACGGGAAAAACAAACCTTAGCAACCTGGCTCTGATACCATGAACACAATAATAAAATTATGGAATAATTTTCTATATTTCATAAAGAGAGATTACATAGGTTATATACACACATGTAAGTTAACCAAAAAAGGAAACTAATTAACTCTAAAGTTAATTTAGGATTTATAGCTAGGATAATTACATAATTTACGTAAGAATACAATTAACTAATAATGGTCAGCTATTCTATTTCTCTACAGAACGATTTCAGAGGTTGGTTGGAAGACTTATCTATCTGTCTCATACACGTCCTGACATTGCTTTTACGGTTAGTGTAGTGAGTCAGTTCATGCATTCTCCTGGTTCAGAACATTTTGATACTATTTATAGGATTTTGAGATACTTGAAGGGTACTCCAGGTAAAGGATTATTGTTTGAAAATAAAGGTCATCTTCGTGTAGAGGTGTTTACTGATGTTGATTGGGTTGGAAGCATTATAGATAGAAGATCTACATCTGGCTATTGTGCTTTTGTTGGAGGAAATTTAGTGACTTGGCGTAGTAGGAAGCAAACCGTGGTAGCAAGAAGTAGTACAGAAGCTGAGTTTAGATCCGTTGTACATGGGATTTGTGAAGTATTGTGGATTAAGAGATTTCTTGAAGATCCGAAGATTCCTTGTTCTCTACCTATGTAAGTTTTTTGTGACAACAAGGCTGCTATTGCTATAGCTCATAATCCAATGTTTCATGATCGAATAAAACATGTTGAAGTTGATAAGCATTTTATCAAGAAGAAAATTAAAGGTGGAATAATATGTATGCCATATGTTCCAACATCAGAAAAGGTTGCAGATTTGTTTACTAAGGGTTTGTTAAAGACGCAGTTTGAAAGATTAATATGCAAGCTGACTATGGAAGATATTTTTAAACCAGCTTGTGGGGGAGTGTTAGAAATCTTACGTGTATTATTAGTTGTATTATTTATTAATTTACCTTTGTACCCTTGTAAGTCTTATTAGTTTTGTAATTAGGGTTTTTGTATTATTCAATTAAGAATACGTAGTTTTTTCCCTGGCCTCTGCTTTCACATTTACCAAGTGGTAATGTTTCAAAAATTGATAACAAAAGTGATGGTAGTGATAATGGAGGTAGATTGGCTAGGTGGCTGCTGAAGATGAAGGTGAGAGTAAACTTGTTTAGCTTCGACTTATGTGCTGCTTTGCTTCATGTGTTTCCAAAATGTATCTTAAATCTAGATATAAAAGCTGTGAGTGTGCAAGGCATTCAGTTAGTTCTTATAACTAGACTTCATTTTAGAAATATTATGATTGTCAACTGTTTAAGAAAGTATATGCAAGTGTAGAAATCATCAGCAAATTCAGAGAAAGCATCTGGATGCAGATTTGTGCATGTTAATATCTCCAGCACTAATTCCTAGCGATTGGATTTAAAATGGTGACTTGGAAATTCACCTGTCAACTAAAGAAACAGAGTTTTTTTATCCTGACATACCCTGCATAAAGGTAAAAGGAAGTATGAATAAAAGAGATGAAATTATAGAAAGTAAAATTGAGGAATTTAAATGAGAATAACTGTATGGGGCAAATAATTACTTTCTAAGTTTTACCAAAGAGAAAAAAAAGAAACAAAAGCCCAAGGTTAAGTAAAGCAAAGTTTTTTGGAAAGAAAATAAATAAACAATCTATTGGATGTTTGTCTTCATGTGTTTGATATGTATGTCCTTAGAGGACAACTCTATGTTACAAGAGATTTTTCAGCTGGAATCGGTTACAAAGAGAGCATAGAAATCCTTGGTTTATTATTCTAAGAGTGCCGGCAATGTGTTTGTTTCTCTATTTCCTAAAAGAAATGTTGGTGAATGATGTGCAGGTTGGTGAGGAGCTGACAGCACTGTTTAAAATTGCAGGCCCTATGATACTAGCAAGCTTGCTTTTGTACTCCAAGTCCATCATTTCCATGCTCTTTTTGGGACACATAGGGGACATTGAGTTAGCTGGGGGTTCCCTCTCAATAGCATTTGCAAACATAACAGGCTACTCTGTTCTGAAAGGCCTAGCCATGGGGATGGAACCTATATGTTACCAAGCTTATGGAGCCAGAAAATGGGAAGTTCTAAGCCAAACCTATAAGATGACTCTATATCTTCTATTTCTTGCAGCAATTCCTATTTCTTTACTGTGGTTGAACATGGAGCCCGTCCTCCTATGGTAGGTCAAGACCAAAACATTACATCAGTGGCCAAGGTATATATAACACACTCCGTTCCTGATTTGCTAGCTCAAGTCCTCCTTCATCCCTTGAGGACTTTCTTGAGGACCCTAACTAAATCCATCACCTTAACTGCTGTTTGCTCAATGGTCCTCCACCCGCCCATCAATTACTTTCTTGTAGTACATCTGAATATGGGGATAAAAGGGGTTGCTCTAGCCTCTGCTTGGAACACCATAAACATTAACCTAGGTTTGCTGGCATATCTTGTCCTATCGAGGACGTCTCTGAAACCTAGTGGTGGTAAATCTAAGTATACATGTTCTTAAGGCTGGAAAAGACTGCTCTCCCTCGCTGTGCCGAGTGTTATATCTGTGTCTGGAATGGTGGTATTATGAGATAATGCTAATACTGTGTTGGCTACTAAGTAATCCACAGGCAAGTGTTGCTGCAATGGGAATACCCATACAAACAACAGGACTGATCTATGTGTTTCCCAGCTGTATGAGCATGGCTTTGTCTTCTCTTATTGGCCATGAGTTGGGAGCTGAGCAGCCTGCAAAGGCTAAAAGAACAACCATCGTTGAACTCATTGTTTCCTCTGGTTTTGGTTTCACAATTTCAGTCAGAAATGTATGGGGAAAGCTGTATACAGGTGAACCAAATATACTTGCCCTGACATCAATGGCACTTCCTATATTAGGATTTTGTGAACTAGGTAATTGCCCTCAGACAGCTGCATGTGGAATACTAATAGGCTCAGCCATGCCTATTAGTATGGTTTTGGTTTCACAATTTCAGTTAGAAATGTATGGGGAAAGCTGTATACAGGTGAACCAAATATACTTGCTCTGACATCAATGGCACTTCCTATATTAGGATTTTGTGAACTAGGTAATTGCCCTCAGACTGCTGCATGTGGAATACTAATAGGCTCAGCCAGGCCTAAGGTAGGTGCTGGTATAAATTTTGGTTCCTTCTACCTAATTGGTTTGCCAGTAGTGGCTCTAATCAGTTTTAGACTCCATATGGGTTTCGTAGGGCTGTGGTTTGGTCTAGCCGCAGCTCAGATTTCATGCATGTGCATGATGGTTTGTACTCTAGTTTGAACTGAATGGAAGCACCAGGCTAAGAGGGCCAAAGAACCAACTCAGGCCACAGAAGCTGACCAAAATGACTTGGAAGCCAATCTTCTTCGCTGAATTTTCTTCTCAAGTTTTAATAATGATTCTTTGTAACATACAAAAGAGGGAGAGAAAAAACAATAACCTCACCTAGAAATTTGTGTCTAAAAGAAACAACTAAAAGATTTAATGTGATTCCAAAATGCAGAGAATTCGATTTCCACTTGTATAACAGAATAAAATATTTCATAAAGATGTTACAAAAGCTGATGACATTTTCTTGTCTCAAGCAACAATAACCATTACACGCATTGCTCGAGTTAATATTTAAACATATCAGTTATATAATATTTTAAAAAATACTAACAAGAAAAAGGAGGACCAACGCCTGTGCAGTGTGGAGAGGGGTAAGAGATGAAGAATCTGATATGCTACTAATAGTCATTTTCCCAACAGTTCTATATGTTGCTCTTATGAGTAATATCTGAATTAATAAATACTTGAAAGGCTATTCATGCACGCAAATCTTTGTTTGAGTTCCACCCAGGGGCCACTTGGGCAACAGCATCACTTCTTACTACCCCACTCCCATTTTCCACCGTAATCAGAGGATCAGATTCAGCTTCTCTAGCCTGGAGTTATTCAGAAGCAAAGAAAGAGTTCCCCAGAGCAGGTTATCATACACAATTTGATAATTAAAACTATAAAGCACTAACTATAATAGAACAAATATGGTTAGCAAAAAACTGACTAGAACCTGGAATGATTGTGTTGCTCCTTCTGTGGCCTTTTTCTGACTCTCACGAGTGCAAAAGTAAGAATAAAGAATCATCCCACCCAGTGCAATTGCAATTCCTAAGATGTTCCTCCAGTTGAATGGGTCACGAAGTAAAATATAACCAAATGCCAGTACAAGGCATGTCTTCAGATGTCCAAGAACCTGATAGGTGACGGGGGAAGTTTTTCCGATAACAAGAAACGTACTAAAATTTACGGAGACAGAGATCAGGCAGGATAGAATTATAAAACCCTGTAATCCAGATAGCCACAATAGAATCATCAATGCATTCCAAGAAAAGAAAGAGATTGGATAAGTTGATTAAAAATTCTTTAGATTCTCACCAGCACTTGAGTTGTATATTTGAAAGCAAATACATTCTGATTAGTCAAATACCAATCCAAAACAGGACCAGATATCAACAAGGTCCCCGCTTGATATGGGCATGACTGATATAAAAGTTGGGTTGAAGAAACCTTAAACTTCTTTTGGATGGTATTGGTCATCTGAAATGAACTAGTTAAGACCTTAAACAAATTATACAGAATAGATAATATGCTTCTTATTATAAACAGTATCATTATAACCTCTCATGCATAGAAGAAAAAGAAAAGAAAGAAGATCCTTTTACTTATATAACAAGGGAACATTTTAAATTAAAAATAAACAAATAAGCACAGTTAAATTCCAATCCTAGATCAGTATTTCACACATGTAAAAGTCAATATGACAAAAAGCATAAAATTAATAGAGAGGTACCATTTTCTAATCGCAGAAAGCACACAATTTCTGATATTCCTTCCCTTAATGCAGTTAGATAAAGTATTCAAGTTAGACTATTGAAGCAATGGTTCAGATACCCCAAATCCATGCTGTGCAAATACAGATCCATGTTCATATGGTTGCTGCCAAAAAGGAAGGTGACGTATGCCTAACTTTATTATACGTGTACTTTTCAAGAAAACCTCAGGAGGATACAATTTGAGCAACACATGTTGTGACAACTGCAAGTAGAGACAAAATAGAGCCTAGAGTGTTGAGTTGAACATCAGTAACTGTTGCAATCCCAACGCCAAGGAGGAGGACGAGAAGAGATAGCTGAATGCTCCTACTGCAATAACAATAAAACTGAATTAGTACAATTTTAAGACAGTAAGATAATGAGAGGGAAAAGGTCCTGACTGAAATGAATACAAAAGAGTATAATCATGCATATGTATGTGCACATATAAGTAAAATATTGGATTTGCACTTTTCAGATAATTAGGTTAAGAACCGAATTTTAGTGTCAATTTTCATTTATTGGGAAGACACTAATACACTGCTAGATCTACAACAAATATAAATCATTGACACCCACAACTTTGGTTTTAACAAACTCCAGTTTAAGGGATTTCTACAAGCTAAAAGCCATCTGAAATGAAGTTTTGAGTAATTGTGTGCCTGCTTGCTTGGATATAACTGCAGAAGTAGCCTCTAAAAATTAAGAGCACCCTTATATGGTTCTAGCAGAGAACTCTTAATAGGAAACCTCAAATCAAGGAACAGAAAGAAATTCTTACTTATTTATAATCAAAGCAAGGTTAACATTCACAAGACAAACCTGAATCTTTTTGCAAGGAAAAGGGTCTCCAAGAGCACAGTACAAGGTATAATCGCCAGCTTAGTCATCTGAAATGCAAAAACAATAGAGCAGTTCAGAATTGAAATCTTGAGAAAAACACATACACATCAAATAACCTAAAACGTAAAAAAAGTCAAAAAGAATAAGTAAACAAATGTACCTGATAGAAACCAACTGAATTGAATCCCAGGCTGAGATTCAAAAGTCCAATTGAAATTCCATTTAGAATGCCAAAGCCCATAACAGCTTTTTGATCAAAAGGTTTGTGTTCAAAAAATCTCATTCTTAGAGCCACATGAAGGGAAGAAAAGGTTACTAGAAGATGCCAGCTTGTCAAAGTTGTAGCTGCACAAAGAGACAAGATAATCTTATAGTGACGACTTTCATAAAGCAAATCATTGTCAATGTAATGTAATAGATCACAAATTCAACATTATTCATTTTCATATAGTTTTTCTTAGAAGAAACATCTAATGGCGCGTGTATTATGAATCACAACTAAAGTGATAAAGAACCCATGTTCTCATGGCAACAGATCTACACATGCACGTAGCTTCTTGCAGTATATTGCCTTGGCAATCTCACATGATGAACAAAGCATTGCCACCTTGTTGTTCTCCTCAAGCTTTATGCAAATATTAGATGATTTAGACAAGTAAGGTGATGTTTTGGACTAGTTAGTGGGGTTTCAAGCTTTTACTAGTCAAGTATGATACTCTTTAAGGTAAAGAAGATGAGTAGATGCAACATCTGATGGTATCCAAAGATTTTGAGCAAACTGAAAATGATGTTTCCAGGATCTACAACATTTTGTAAGATATCTAGCTGACCTTTGCCAAAATAAGATTTCCACCTTAATTAACTATCATGTAAAGCTTAATGGAACTGATCAATCGCAGTGAACTAACAAATTTGTATTTAGCGTTACCAGGCCATAAATGCTCTGATATCTAAACTTGTATGCAAAAACAAATTCAAAACCACTTCAAATATACTAAAACAGAAAGCTACCACCACCAGCGATGTTGAAAATACAAATTGTGAAAACAATACCTGGGTTTTGGAACTTCCAATTTGACTACTTTAACTAGTTATTGATTTAGCAACAACTTCATTGATTTCCTCACAGAAGTCCAAGAATACTTGTCAACCCACAAAAGGCTTAAAGCTATAAACCCCTCAAGTTTTCTCAATATCAAAGTTGAAAATCTGTTTACTTTAACATTAGAATGAATCAAATTGTCCATTGTCGAATTAAAAAGGAGACTACTTTAACAATAATATGAAGCAAAGAAGCAAGCTTTTTTAGCATACCAAAGGTGAAACCCAACGTGCTAATCAACGCCTTGTTGCAAATCACAATGGACACTGATGAAACCACCGAGAGAGTTAAGGCCCCTATCGTCCCCAACTGAAACCGCTCAGTTTCACCCATCTTTTGCTTCAGCTCAAATAACCAATCAACGACACCTCAGAATCAAACTAAGCCAAATCAAAGCCAGAATCTTCATCAACTCATGGTGCTCTTCACACAATTAAAAAGAATAACTGTTAAACAAAATCATAAAAGGAAGTGAAACTCACAGAGGCTAAATTATGGATGGAAATTACAGTAGCATCAGAAAGAGTTGGATTTCAGGGTAGTAAAGAGCCGGATCTGATAATTAAGATTAATGGGTGATTTTATTGTTAAGGAATTTAAGTGATTGGAAATTTAGAATTGTGATGGGGGCTGATAGTCTAAGATTGTTTGGGTGGACAGTCATTGTGGAATGGTTATTGTATGGTGTGGTATGGGTTTGTTGATTTCTGACTATCTGATTAGAGCACCACAACTAACAAAATACATAAGAGAGACAGAGAGAGAGAGCTCAGTTTCACTCACTCACTGAGTGACTCGGTGGGTCTTTGCTTCTTCTTCCCTGTTTCTCTCTTCCAGCCCGCGGAGTACGGAATTACGCGATGATCTTCTACCGCGAGACGGACGACTCCAGTTCCTACGACGTCGTCTTTGTTCGGTTTTCACCCTCTGCTGGAGGCGGTCTCTATTATTTGGTGGACCTATCTCTGCAATTTTGTTATTTTCTTCTAAATCCAAAAAAAATTGGGAAATTATAATGAATTTTAAAATATTTGAGAAAATGAAAATAAAACAAAAATTGGACAGTAGAATTAAAATTATTTAGATTTTTTTTTTTGGTGTGTTGGATTCATCATGGTTTTGACATTTGATTGATGTTTTTCCTTAATTGTATAATTAAATTGGTGAGAATGGAACCGTGACGAATTATAT
Source organism: Rhamnella rubrinervis (assembly GCA_007844105.2). Taxonomy (NCBI): domain Eukaryota; kingdom Viridiplantae; phylum Streptophyta; class Magnoliopsida; order Rosales; family Rhamnaceae; genus Rhamnella; species Rhamnella rubrinervis. Next base: position 4,153,727 of record CM017576.2, read on the forward strand.
TGACTTTATATGAATTTTAAGTATAGTTTTATTATTATTATAATCATCCTCATTATTATTATCACTACTAGTACTACTTTACCTGTGTATTTTTATTTATTTATTTTGATAAAAAAACTACTTTGCCCATGTATGATTGTTAATTACACGGCGCGCGTCATTAAAACTTTTATCTAAAACTTATTAATGAAAAAAGAGTCATCAAGTTAAATAAAAATTAATATAAATACTAAGATTATAAAAAAAAAAAAAAAACCGTGGTTGGCTCTTAATTTAATTATTTAAAAAATTATTATATAATTAGTTTATATTTGATAACACAACTGTTTTTTATTTTTATTTTTTTTCTTGAGTTATATAAAATTTAATTAGTTTAGAGATTAATTGGAGTTTGTTAAATATTAGTTAAAAAATTTAATTAAGTAAAAATATAAAAATAAAAAGACTTTAAAAAGTATTTTTATTTTCAATTTTGTATTTTTTATTTTACTTTAAATTTTTAATCTAACTAATATTTAATAAATTCTAACACCATATTTTTATAATTATTTTTTTCAATAAAATGTTTATTTTTGTTTTTGAAAGCTTTTTTCTTTAAAAAAAATTATGTGCTTGTTAAAAAAAATATTGAAAGTGCTTTATAAATTTTTTACAAATCCAAACATGCCTTCAATTTGTTTTAATAAAGTCATTACCAATACATTAAAAACCTTACTATTAAAATTTGATATTAGGTAAACAGCCACAATCGAATTACCAAGTCAGATAGATATATTATTGTAAAAAAAAACAAATTTACAGGTCAGATATTATGTGGACCCTACAAAGACGACAATACTAATTAGGAATGATGATCACAATGCATGTCGTAGTGAGAGGCGTAGGAGATTCTTTGTCGTCGTCGTCCGTGTCTGCGTTTGCCTTCGACTTTCAGATCCCAAGCCCGAAATTGAAGTTGGTTGCCAATTTCAATTTTGCCAAGAACCTTCCTTCCTTCGACAAAAATCGTAACTTTGTATTGTTCATTCTCTCTCTTCCCCTCTCTCTCTCTCTCTCTCTCTCTGTTTTTGTTTTGTGGATTTTATTTTGGAGTCGGGGTTGATGGAAAATTCACCAGACGTATTCAGCATAGATGGAGAAGGAGATGCAAGGAAGGCCATGGTTTCCACTTCTTCTACTCCATTAGATGGCTCAGGGTATCGATTATTTGGTCGCGAAGCCTCTGTCTACAACTGTATGGGTGGTGGTAAAGGTGAGAAGACTGTTTTGTTTTTAATTTTTCTCTTGCTTTTTCGACTTTTTTTTTTCTTTTTTCTTTTTTCTTTTTTAATTGTTAATGGGTTTTGTGCTTTCTGTCTCTCTCTTTTGCATTAAGAGTTTAATTTGGGGAATTATGTTAAGTGGAGTTTCATGGTTATAGTTATTTTTGAAGATTATTTTATTGTCAGTCAGGTAATTGTTCTCTTATGTTTAAGCTTCTTGATTGTCTGAGGTGATGTCTATAAATTTTCATAAACTCTATGAAGCCGATATTGTATGGGGGTGGTCACACATGTGGAATAGATTGCTCTGTATACCACCAAATTTAACGTGCAAGTCTTCTATGAACTGAAACAAAACTATAGAAAGAAAAAACAATTGTTGTGCTGTGCTGGAAAATTCTCAGCTAGATTCATTGCTTATAGTTGTTTAAGAAGAATTCCAAGTTGAAGCAACCAAATTCCTGTTAGAAATGTTCTTCAACAACAATGGATCTTGTAATTATCATAAGAGAATTGAGAGATAAACAGTCCTGGGCATTTTAAGGTAGAATTTTAGTTTTTATTAATACAAGACATCTTTAGAGTGGTCTTCATATATATATATATATATATATATATATATATATATATATATATATATATATTATATTTAGGAGCTGGTACAATTGCTGGACTTGGCTCATGGTGTAAGCCCGTAAGGTGCCGCTAGTTGTACTGCAATCTGTCTTCTTTGGTCTCTTTGAGCACTCATTTCCTTTATAGTGATTGGTGTGGACATTCTCTTTCTGACAGGGTTAGTACAAAAAGATAGAGATACAGAGAGCTAGTCTTTGGATGTTTCTATTATTTCCAGATAATTACATTTGAAGAATAAGAACAAATGAAAATGTTAGGTAGAATATTAGTTTAATTTTAAACTCATTTACATCATATTGAAGGTTCTGATCATGTTACAACCTCTTTGAGTATTTGATAGCCCTTGATGTTAGATGTTGGATGGTTGAAGTGCAATATGTCTTCTGAGGTCTTTGACCATTCATTTGCTTTGCAGGGTCTGTTGATACATTTCTTTCTGACAAAGTTGATATAGACATTACAGATTGAAAGCCACTGTGGCATTGTCCTATAATGAAAGTATTGGATAAATTTATGAAATTAAATTATAATATTTTATGTTGCGTTCAAATATTATGGACTCACTCCTGTAATGTATCCTGAATGTATTGTACTTTCTTTTAGGACGACAAGTATCGTTTCCATGTTTGTGACAAGCTTGTTATGGTAATTACCTTTTCCTGGTGATAAGTTTGCTTGCATTTTGAGAAAAGTAATTTAAATGGTTTTCTGCCCCATAATATTTAATGTAAATGAAGACACCTTGGTTGTAGGCATTGTATTTTCTATGATATCTAAGATCTATTAATGACTTTTGATCTGAAATACTTCATTTGATCTGTGCTGCTATCCACTATCCAATTTATGGTTTACTCTTACATCATAGGCCATAAAAGTATCAAGATAGAACTTAGTTTTTCAGAAACATATCATCTTAGCTTTGCTGTTTTATAATATTTTGTTAGATGGTACTGGATACTTCTTGTACAGTCCTATGCTGTTATGTCATTATCATCTAAACTTCCTTTTTTATCTTCTTTTCTTTTAGTGGCAGATGTTTTATTGTGGAAACAACGGCTTGTTTCTTTTGGTGTCATTGTCGTTGCTACAGTTGCATGGTTCCTTTTCGAATGGTCCGAACTATCATTCTTATCAATTTGTTCAGATGTCCTGCTGATTTTGATCGTAGTGTTGTTTCTTTGTGCCAATTATGCTGTTTATAGAAACAAGTATGGATATCTCCCTCTATTTATCTGTATTAATTATTATCTACAATTTATCCCTGAAGCTGTTTCTCATCATGTTTATCATTTCTTCTTTGAGCAGACAACCCCAAGCATTACCAGAGCTAGTGTTGTCAGAGGAAATGGTTAACGATGCTGCAGCATCATTTCGTGTAAAAATCAATAATGTGCTGCTTATTGCTCATGACATCACTCTTGGCAAAGACTTTATACTTTTCTTCAAGGTCAGTCTCATTTTGCATTATAATTACCTTTCATTAGTCCTGGACCCATGAACCTAGTGTGTTGAGACCCCAGTGAGGTATATCATTGGGACCATAATTGTTGTACTTTCATCAATGATATTCTTTTAGTTTCGTGCATGTGCAACATGGGGATTTCATTTGCCTGAGAGATTACTTGAATGACATTAGGTACTGGATACCTTGCCAGAGATTAGTTGCTTGTCTAGAGCCTCTCACTCAAAGCATTTGAAGCATTATGTTTGGAAAACTGATCTGTCGGAGAACTAGGTTCTACTCTTAGATAAAATTATGGTAACTATGGTTAGGTGCTAGTGAGAGTTTGTATATATGGCTTTTGTGGCTTATGCTCCAAACTACTGTGTTTTGAGGCTAAATTTCTGTGCGACTTTTGAAAGGTTTAACCATTGCTACTAAAACAACAAACTTGTATTCATTTTTATATTATGCTTATGGTTCAACTGAAAAAGTATCTGATTGAATTATCTTGCATTTAACAGGTGGTGCTTAGTTTGTGGCTCTTGTCTGTCATCGGCAGCTTCTTTTCTTTCTTCACAATCGCATATGTTGGTATTGCACAATATCCTTTGTTTATCAACTTAATGATATATGATTCTTGTATCACAATTGTACCTCGTTTGTTTTATATGCATGTTCTCCTTTTAATGCTTTTCTTGAAAATTTTGAAGTTCTTTGAAGTTACAACACAATGCTTTTTTATTTTCTTAGTGTTGTTACATTAGAACTTATCTATACCTTCTTTTTTCTGGTAAAGAGGTGGCCTGGTTGTCATGAACCTCATATGCTGTTTTGCTTGGCTCTATTTTCTTTCCAAATTGGCTTTATAGATGACCAAGATGGGAAGCTATTCTGTCAGTCAACTGTCTTACATGGCGTGCATAAGTTATATTAGCTTTTTATATCACATTTTATTTATACTTTGCCTATTTTAATGGCGACAGGGTCTATCATATTGATTACAGTTCCTGCCTTGTACAGCAAATATGAACAACATGTTGATAAGTATTATGGAATGATCCACCAACAATTTTCAAAACGATATAAAGTAGTGGATGATAATGTGTTTAGCAGACTCCCTCGAAGTTTTTCAAAGGACAAAGATTCATGAGTCGGATACTTAAAGATAGTCGTAGTGACACATGACTAATTAGGAGTTGGAGATGGTGTTATCATTAGTCATCTATAATGTTGGCCGTTTTCTTCTTCCTTAGCCTCACTTCTTGTAGACTTCATTTTTCTCCACTAGTGTTTGATGATATTCAATGCTGTCATTTCCCTTTTGTTTGTTTTTGGCACTGTGTTGCAGAGTGCTTTAAACTTTTTGCCAATCTGCTGGGAGAGATTATACAAATGTAAATTCAATTATATTATTGACTAATATTTAATTCATTTTTTGGTAGTTATATATATATATATATATATAAATCAATCCACCCTAAGAGATGTATCATGTAGTAATTAGATGATGATAATTTATCCGAAGAAAACATGCATAGTTTGTGAACTATTTTTGTTTCCTATCCACCACATCCATGAATGATTGGCTCAATGCTTTCAGAAGTTCATTGCATTGTTGGCGTGGATTACTAGACCCAAGGCTAAATCTACCCGCTCGTTTTTTTAAAAAGATAATTTTGCTAGCACCATGTGCAAAGTGATGAGAGTTGTACATCGTAAAGAAAATCTTCTATGTTGCTGCACACCACACGATAACAATGGTTGGGATCTCGATAAGCTGGATATAATTCCTGGTCCTCTAGTGAGGTGGACCACCTTTCCATCACCAACTTATATCCCCTGTCCTGAAAGTATTTATACAATTAAAGCAAACACATATATATGTATATATATTAAAAAGTAATTGAGACACAGAGTTTTGATTATATGGCTGATATTTGTACATGAGAGGCTAGTTGATTAAGTAGACGGTTTGAGCTGATGTATTTAATATAAATTACTTTTTGTGGCCCTATCGTGAAGGATCAGATCCGAGTAGCTAATAACTGCTATATTAAACATGCAACCGAATTAAATTAATTAATATAAAAATCTCAGTGACGTGCAAATCTTTTAATTGCTCCTTTAACTTAGTAATTAACACTAAATACCGTTTGATCTACACAGATCTATATCTATCTTCCAGACTATTCTCATAATAGTATAGCAGTGTATGGACACTCTAAATACAGTATAGAAAATACAATACATATAAAAAAAAATCAAATCTAGAATTGAATAAACTCTTTGATTTTTCTCTAGCTAAAAATCCTAATCTTATCTCAATAAAGAGACAACATCTGTCTCTAGGGTTTAAGCATAACAATTTATATATCGACAAACTCAAAAAATCTAAGGTTAACAATGTTAGACGAACATTTAGTCATTGGACCTCCACACCTCAAGACCCAAGTCCATATGTGGGCCTTATTCTTGTGTTCATTAGACTGCACATAAGCACAAGCCCAACAATCTCCCATTTGCTATAGTGGAAGCCTAAAAATTTATATTTAACCGTATTATCAGCTATACCACTTAGCCTGAACTAGTCTGTGGATCTAACAGCTAGTATTAATCAAGCTCTTCATAATTGACATGCAGTTATCTAATCTGGTGCTATTATGCTAAAAGTCCAGTTGAACTCCAAGATTAATAATATCAAATATTAATATTAATTTTTCCTTTGTAAAATATTAATAATTATTTAATCATAATTTCTGTTAATCAATTAATTATTTATTCTCTTAATTTGATAGTTTCTATAATGGATCAATGACTTCATTAAGCATTGAAACATATCAAGAGAACATTTCATACAAATTTCATTTTATTTATTTCAGATACTGATAGTTTAAATAATCATGTCCCTAAATCATCAAAATATTGGTCGTCTTAAAAGACCTCACTTATTGATAACTCAAAAGATAATAATCATTCAAATACCTATCTAAAATAAACTCAGTATCTAGAAAAATTTAATAATCAAATATCACTCTGAGATTTAATTCCTTTAATAGAAATTCAAACTTTAATTAAATCTCACTTCGATCCTATCAATACAGACCTAATTTGCACTAATATTTTATAATAACCAAGACAAGATATTTCATAAAATATTACAGCCTAAATAAAGTGCTAAACTTTATTTAATAACTGTGATCTTATTCATTAATTATGAAAATCTATGATCATATTTTCTATGGACATATCCATATGATCATATACTTCATAATTAATCTGAACCTTATATGTAAATATAAGTGTACACAAAAGTAAAAAAAAATACTTCAAAATTTTATTAAACTCAGAAAATACAAATTTGTTTTATTTCAAAAATAATACTCCTACTTGCTCTAAAACAAATCTAGTAACTTTCTAACACCCATACTATTTATATGTTTCTCGAACACTCGTACAAGTAGAGCCTTTATAAATGAGTCTGCTAAATTCTCCTCTGAAACTATTTTCGTGACTACTATGTCTACTCTCTCGATAATATCTTAAATCAAGTGGTATTTTCTCTCTATATGTTTTTTTTTGTGACACCTTAATTCTTTATACTATATTACAACCCCACTATTATCACAGTAAAGGGTAATGGGTTGTCTTGCACTTGGTATCACCTGAAGATCCATAATGAACTTCTTCCATTGTGCAGCTTCTTTTGCTGCTTCATAAGCAGCCATATATTCAGTTTCAATGGTGGAGTCTACAATACCTATTTGTTTGATACTCCTTTAACAAATGACGCCACCATTTAAGGTAAACACATATCCAGATGTTGATTTTCTTGAGTCTGTATCCCCTTGGAAGTCAAAGTTTATGAAGCTAACAGTTTTCAAACTCCTATTAAAATATACTAGCATATAATCTCTCATTCCACTTAGATACTTGAGTACATGTTTTACCGCAATTCAGTATTCTTCACTAGGATCAGATTGATATCGGCTTACAACTCCTATTGCATAGCAGATATCTGGTATAGTGCATAACATGACATACATGAGACTATCTATAGCCAAGGCATAAAGTATTTTACTCATGCATTCTTTTTGGTCATGAGTTTTTAGTGATTGCTTTTTAGAAAGATGAATTCATGCCTAAAGGATTAAAACCCATTCTTGGAATTTTTTATGTAAAACTTGACAAAAATTTTATCAATATAAGAGACTTGAGATAATGCCAACAATTTATTCTTTTGGTCTCATAAAAGTTTGATTCTTGGAATATAGTTGGCTTTTCCCAAATCCTTTATATTAAACTACTTATGCAACTATTCTTTTACACCCGACAACATTTATTTATTATTTCCAATTAACAAAATGTCATCTACTTAAAAGACTAAGAAAACTACTTTCCCTCTTTATATCCTTTTATAAACACAAGGCTCATTAGAGTTTTTCTCAAAACCAATAGAAGTAATGACATAATTAAACTTGATGTTCCATAACTTAGATGCTTGCTAAAGTCTATAAATAGACCTTTGCATCATGCATACCATATGTTTTTAGTTTTTGCTATGAACCTTTCTAGTTGCTGCATATAGATATCTTCTTCTAAAATTCTATTTAAAAATATTGTTTTGACATCCATCTCCCAAATCTCATAATTAAGACTTACAACGACAGCTAAAAGAATCCAAATAGACTTAAATATGGTTACTGGTGAAAAGGTTTTCTAATAATCTATCCTCTATTTCTGGGTATAGCCTTTTACTGCCAATCGTAGCTTTGAAGGTTTACACCTTCCATCTGATCTTATTTTTCTTTTATAAATCCACTTGCAGTCTATAAATTTTACCCTTTTAGGTGCCTCTACAAGAGATCAAACTGAGTTGAAATGCATAAATTTTATCTTTCGGTCCATAACTTTTTGTCATTTATGTGTATCAATGTCTTCTAGTGCTTCATTGTAACTAATGGGATTTTCTTTGTTATCAAAAGTGATTAGTAATATTCATCCAACAAGACATATCTTATTGGCTTAAATATAATTCTCTTACTACGACGAAGCTGTATTGGTTGTTGAGCTATTTTAGGAAGATTCTGTTCATTGTTTTGTATTTGAGATTGTATAGATGCAAGCTCTACCTATGCAGGTTCCTCCTGTATTGGTTCTTCCTCCTATACTAGTTCATGCTATTCCACTGGTTCAACCTGTACTTATTCACCTTGTGGCATGTTTTTTCCTCTTTGAACATGCATAGGTAACAATGTTATTACAGGTAAAGACATCGATTGTTGAATTTATTCTCGAGCTGAGGTAAACTTCTCAAGAATTATTGTACTCTAAAAAATTTCTAACATAGTCTTCCTCTAGGAAAGTTACATGAGTACTCATAAAAACTTTCTTATTCGAGAAACTATAAACGTAACATATCCCAACCAAGATCCTTAAGTCAAATAAGATTAAGGTGACTATCAAAATAAAACATACATAAATTTGCAAAAAACATTTAAAACTTAAAATACTTATTATTAAATTCCCTTTGGACAATCAAGTCCCATAATTTAACCATCAAATTACTTTTTTTTTTTTAAAAAAACAAACTTCGTTGTTGTCAAGCTCTTTTAAACTATAACAAAGAAAAACATTCAATACAAAAAACTCACACCCTAAAAAAACAAATATGTCTAGTCCAAAACCCACACAACGATTTTATTATCAAAAATCAAAACCACTAAAATAGTCAAAGTTGGTAAACCAAACGCCTCGTTATAATATTAAAAAATCTTCATGTTGTACCTTAAAAGTCTCTTCTCTTAAGCAGCCTGGTAGTTCAGTACTTCCATTAATTGTCTCAAAAGACAAATCAAACTATACATTATTACCTAGGAAAAAATAAACAATCTAAGGTATGAGTTAAATAATTCAGTAAAATTCTCACACAGTTAAAGTATGCATCAATATATAATCATTAACACATAATCAATATTGTAAATCCAACTTGATATACAAAATACGTGCAAGATAATGCTTTCAAGATGCTTTAATAAAGTACTTATTGGTTGGATTTTCTTTTTATATACCATATCATATCAAATCATAAGTGTGCATGCATCTCAATCTCACTTATAGTATTACACAGTAAGCATTTCATTATCACATATAGCTTACTTAATTTGTCATGATCAAACTCAAATATTTATATAGCGCGGTTCATATTACCAATCAAAAGTAATGTATCATTCATAATCCGTCGTACATTGTTATGCTTATGCATGTATGCTCACTAAGCATATAAGATAGTTAGGCAACGTATAATCTTATTCAAATACATGAATGACACATACAGATTGCAAATCATAATTACAAATATCAAATGTAGAAATTTCGGCGTCAAATTCATATCCACAAGAAACATATATTACATAACCTCCATATACATACTTTTTATGACAAATTGAATTTTAACACAGAATTTTATCAATATAGGTAAAAAATTTTGTAGTGAGCATGTACCCTTTTCTTTTAATTCTTAATTAAAATAATGTGATCATTGGATAGTTTTTCATATAGAACTCATATGTTCTAGTGCAAGGTTACTTTCTTTTTTCTTTTCTTTTTTGGTGGGGAAAGGTGGGCAAATATTTATTTTATTTTATCATTTTTTTTGACAAAACGCAAGGAATAATTTGGAAATACACAAGTTAAATGGAAACTAGCACATAGATGAAATAAAAAATAAATAAACGTAGGAATATTTTTCCATTTAATTAGTGCATATTACATGAATATTAATCAAACAAATATACAATCATATGAATCCACCAACTATAGAAAACTAATATTTTTTCTAATTCTAAAAATATAATCACTATAATCTAGTCCTAAAAGAAGGGCCACCAATCGATGACATAAAATACAAACCAAACCTAAAAACCAGAGATTTATTCCAGTCCTATAAATATGATTTGTCTGGTGATTGGGGACAAATTTAAATAAAAGGCCAAAAACCAAACCAAATTTAATCCACAGAAGAATTGAACTCGCCGGAGTCCAATGCCAAAGTCCGAGTAGACATACAATAGTAACGATATTTGCTTCTATCTTCAAGTGTTTCTGATCATGATCAAGAGACGATAAAAATGAACCGAGAAAAGCTAATCTAGTCCATAGAAGAATTGTACTTACTGATCTCCATCTCCAATAAAAATATCCAAGTAACCATGTAGTGCAAGCACTGTATTCTCCTAGCTTGAAATCACGTAATCGCAGGTGCTCGATGACAAAACAATGTAAAATCATATAAAGAAAACATGATTTGAACCATAAAAGAGTTTTACTCTCCGGAGTCCAGTACCAGTAACGCAGTGCCAACAAACCATAACTGACATAGCGTCCATGAGGCAGGAGCCATCTTGGAGTACTCTTAATTTCCAGTATTTTCATTTTCTCCCTCACATTATGTGTGTTGCTAATTAAATGATCCAATTTCTCAACTGGAACAACGTCACAACCAGTACTTTCGGCTCCAACATCAGCACAAAATCTAATTGAACAGTAAAACCAAAGAAACAAAAGTGCTGAAACAATTAGATTAGCAGGCATGAATCGATATGGAAAAGTAACGATGGCAAACAAGGAAGCGAAGAGGAATCCTATTTGCCCACTAATGCCGCCCCGATTATTATGGATTCTTAGAAGGCCTGTCTTGCAGTATATTGAAAAGTCCTCACAGTTTTTATTTAGAAGGTCGTAGTTTCCGAATCCATGCTCGAGGAGGCAAGCTGCACGGTGCAATACATCTTCGGGTGGATTGCTAGAGGCAGCACTACACGTACCCGCTCGTTTTGTAACAAGCTCAACTGGATCAACACCATATTCAAAACAATAGAGTTGTCCATCACACAGAAAATCTTCTATACTGCAACACTCCACACGATCATTGGATGGTCGGGATCTACTGAAGATAATAAGGCCTGGTCCTCGAGTCAGGTGGATCACCTTTCCATCACCCACATATATCCCTGCACTTACCAAATAATATATATATATATATATATATATATATATATATATATATACATACATAATTAACTCAAATAACAATTATATATATGAAGAGAAAAGCTTGCGTATAGAAGATTAAAGGATATATAGATGAAGATGCACCATGATGGGAGTAGGAATAGCCGTTCCTCCATGTGTAGATGTGATCCCCTGGCCTCAGCTTCTCCCTTTCAATCTTGCTGGACATCAAACCCATCGATTACGCTTTGCTCAATTGTAGCTCTCTTATGATCTGCTCTTCATATTTGTGTTTTGGAGTTTTGGAATTTAGAATTCAACTGATAACGAAAAGAAATTAAGGTGCACAAATATGCTTTAACTTTTTTACGCACTCGCTTTTATATATATTAATTAATTCTTCTTTCCCAAATTTAATAATAAAAGGTTGCAACTTAAAGCAATGAATAATTTCTTTTGGATAGACGCAAGGAATACTTTGGAGCTATATATATATATATATAACATAAGGAAAACAGGGTACATTACAAATGCCAAAAAAAGAAAGAAAATTCTGGATATACAATGCACAAGTCAGTCAACCTACATACTATGGCGCATCTTTAGGATGTTTGAGCCTGCTTTCAGCTATATACTCCAACTGTCTATATGTCATGATGTTTATTCACAAACTAGGAGATCGTTTTTCCAAGTTTTGCTTTACATTCTATAAAGATGGTACGAAGGTATACTTGGTGCTTCAAATTATAATGGAGGTAGAATTGTGCCCCCAGACGTCATTTCATTATTTTTATAATAATGTGGAATTCCTCATTCAATTCATGGAGATTGAGGAATTGGTACCTGATTTTGATCATGTTGAAAAAACTAATGTTGATCTTCTAATGATGCTCATAAGCTTTGATCTTGAGTTTGAGCATTCTGTGACCTATAAATTTATAAATTTGTAGAAAAGGAAATTGAAACGTATTCCGGCTGTGAACTCGGAGGGCGGCCATTGTTGTTGGGATGAAGAAACTTTAGCGGTACTATTCACTTAGCCATTTACTTTCTGGTTTGATAACCCAAAGAAAAGCGACTCAAACGGTATTAAGAATAGTACATCAGCTAGAAAAATTAATGTATTGTTTGACCAACTATATGATTATTTGACCCAAAATTGTTCAAGTAATAATTGTAACTATTGATGTCAAATGCTTGTTGGATATTCCCTAATTCGATCAAGTACATGTATGCTTGACTTTGTGATAACAAAAGTTTCAAGTTAGTAGCGAGAAATATATTTTGCCTTCATCTATATTTGATTGTTTAAAGAAAGCCATTCTTTTATCCTTTTTTTTTTTTTTTAATCTTTTTCGTCAAACTTTTTTTTTTTCACAAATATTAATACTAATAATCTTTCGATAAGTTTTGTTTGTTAAAAAATATAGGGTGGTATTTAATTCATATTTTAATTAATTTTTATAAACTTTTACGTAATTTAAAATTTAGTGGTATTTAATATAGATTTTTAAAGATTCTATACAAATTTACTGGTATTTATTTAATAGACTTTTTTAAAAATTTATAAAAGTTGGAATGTATTTAGTTCAACATTTTAAAACTTTATAAAAATTTAGTGATATAAAAAATTAAAAAACTTTTTATGTGTAAGTATGTATTTAATTAAAATATTTTAAAAGTTTATCAAAGTTTAATGGTATAAGAAATTTAAAGACTTTTATCTGCTTAACCACATGTTTGAGTACTTTTATAGATATTTAAATAGGTGATATAAATATCATAACTTTACTTTTTCACCCTCATCCTAAAAAATTTTATTGACTTTTTAAAAAGGAATTACCGTAACTGAAATCTATCTATGGAAATCAGTAAAAACTATATAAGGCTTGTGAAAGTATACAAAAGTACATGAAAATTCATAAAGGCCAGCAGTTAAAAAAGTTATACGTTACTGAGCCAATTGTTTTTTTTTTTTGCCATTCTTTAAAAAGCAAGTTTATATAATAATAAATTTTATACAATTCTTCATATATGATATTTTATAATGGTAATTTTCATTTTTAGTAGTATCTTTTTGGATAATAGATAATACATTTGGTATTTGTCTTGAAACCTTTCCATAATTATAAATACAATTTTTATTTTTTTGGTGATATTGGGGGTGTGGGAAAAGTACGTACATGTTTATCAATAAGAGTATATAGTCTACTTGAAAAACTGAAGTCTGAAAAAAAAAAAAAAGAAACCATCGAATATCTTATACCAGCAAAATCTACTAGGTGCATATCTATTATTGGTGGTTTTGTAACTTTTTATTATTTATTATTTTAATATTGATTGATTTGGTTAATAATTGATGGAAGATTGAAACAACCAATCTAAAGTCTATCAATATTTGATTGGATTGGATTTGTAGCCCCAATCGATTTGAATTGAGCAATCTAAAAACCGACAAATATTAAATGGATTATATCATTGGATAAATTAGTTGGCTTTCAACTAATGTAGACCCCCAGTGGTGGCCGCAGTATTATTATTTTCCTACATCTTTACTTTTGGAAAGTGGTCTTTTTACATGTGAATACTTATGAAAAGAGGGTACATTCATGATTCTTCTTAGGCCACTATGCTTAAAAAAAATTAAAAGGATGCATGAATTGATTTCCACTACTCAGTAATGCCGCCTTATGCAATTTTGTTCTATAATCCCACACTATACTGCTGTACACAGTTCAACTCCTGAAATTATTGAATAACTTGGCACAAATATTAATGTTCTGTGATGTGGCATTAAAAACCTTCGCCTTTAATGTCAAATCTTCAGACATTTTCAAAATATTTTTATTTATAATTTTTATTTTATTTTATATTTTTATTCAATTGAATAGTATAATTAATATTTAATAAATTTTAATAAATATCTAAACTAATTAAATTATATGTAATTTAAAATGAAGAAATTAAAAATTAAAAATAATTATATTATCAAACGAGCTCTTCATTTTATTTTTCTCATTCACTCTCTTTTACACTTCTCCCTCGTACCTCTTCCTCTGAAAAATTAAGCTAACAAATTTTAATAAACATGGCGATGAGGCTGATATTTTGGAATTATATATAGAGGTAGATAGTCATAGAGACAAGAGTCTGTGATGTCTGAAATACAAAAGAGTTGCAGGAAAATTTAAACACATAATGTTGAAACCATTTGTCATTTTAAGATTAAGCACATTACATATCGTATTAAAAAATTGAGACATCTGATTGAAAGAAGAAAATTTTATTTGGTGACCAAATTGAGTTTAGGTTAAAGAAGACTTACATTTTGGGCGTTCACGTTGAGCTGTTGAGCTTCAGAGACCATCACATAGAGAAAGAGATAACAATGAGTACAACCCATCAAAATTAGGGATGGCAAGGCTTTATTAACCTTGCATTCACTACCTGAACCATCCTCATAATTTGATGAGTTTGTAGTAGGAGAAGATGCACGATTTTCTCGAGAAAATAGTGTTGATGAAGAAGATTATCACCTTTGGGGGGCAACAATTTAAGCTCCAAATCCATAACCGCTGTGAGTAATTCATTTGTTGATGATTAATTGTCTCCACCTCAGTTCGGTCTCTCTTTTCTTGTTTGTTGCTTAAGGCTTCCCCTTTGATTAGTGAAAAATAAAACATAAACTTAAATTATTTGTTAATTTTAAAGAAAATTAAATGGATAATTAAGAGCATGTTTGATAATCCAGCTGTTTTTTTATTTTAATTTTTAATTTTTTTAAAAAATAAAAAATAAAAATATTTTAATAAATGTCTGCCGTCTTTTTTTTTCGTTTTTTTGTAAAAAAAAATATTTTTCAAATTTAGGATAAAAAATGGAAATGCTAAAATTCCATTTTCGTTGCCCCTTTTTCGGACGCACTATTAAAAACCGTCTTAAATGCTACCATTTTAACGACGCCTTCAGTAAAAATCATCGTTATAAATGTGTTTTAAAAATAAATACAAAGTTTAAAAAAGAAAATACCAAAATAAAAAATTGTTATAAAACGAGTTCTTTTTTTTTTTTCTCAAAAATAAAAAATAGAAATGATTACTAAACGAGTTGTTTTTGTCTGATAGAAAAACAAAAACCACAAACCATAAACTAAAAACAAAAAATGCATGTGTTGTCAAACTACAACTAATTTATTTGTGACTATACTTAGTTATGTTTGTTAGTTTTGGGTGAGGAAAAGATAATAGTGTGAGATTTAATTAATTTACCTCGTTGCCAACATTGTTTTCAGACTTGATGAGTAAGTTACAAGGCGCATCAAACTCGATTAGAGTTGAATCAACCATCAAACGATTAAAGTCTAGGTATTGTGAAATTTTCTATGCAGTTTTAAATTTGAATTAGAATTACTCACTATCGCAGAATTTTGCTTTGGTAATGCTTTGCTCATCTAAAGCCAACGTGGTTTTATAGCACAACGGCTGGTAATAATATATTAAAATTTATAACAGTAACGCTGAATATACCGCTGTACCGCTTGTAGGGTTATATATCCAATTTAATTATGAAAATGCTCACAGGTGTATAGCAATGCAACTCATTAGATTTCTTTTATCTCATATTATTTTTCTCTACTTAACGTTTAATTTGAAAGTAATACGCTCCTATCATATAGACTCTAATATAAGCATGCACATAAATAGAAACGAACAAAATTAAACAATTTTAAAAATGGAAATATCGTGGTTCTAATCCTAGTAGTGTAATAAGAGCAGTTTCCCTTTGTCAGGTAGTGAAATCTAATGTAATGAAATGGTCAAATCACACAAGATGTTAATTATGTAGTGGAACATATATATATATATATATATATAACTGATAATATGAGCGATATCGCTTATAATACCCTATGCGACATACGGAAAAAATTCACGCCGCGTTAGTTTATCTTTTTATGTGTTAACTTATTTTTTTGATGACTTGATAAATTTTGTTTTTTTTTAATGTCTTCTTGCTAGTAGTAGAAAGATCTCTCTACTATTAGCGAGAAGACATAAAATGGAACCCATATGCCTGACAATGTCTTCTCACTAGTAGTAGGCATATGAGTTCCATTTTATGTCTTCTCGCTAGTAGTAGAGAAATCTCTCTACTATTAGTGAGAAGACATTCTACTGGTTTCTAACTATATATTAACATATGTTAGATTTTGAATGACTTCTCATATGAATGTACTTTTTCATACGGAAAAAATTCACGCCGTACACTAGCCAGGGAGCATTCTTTTTCTTCCCTTCCGAGCACGAACCAGATCGCGAACCAGGAAATTAAAAAGTACTTGTAGACTTGTAACATTCTTTAATTCTAGCTTACACTAAAACAAAAATTATTTCAAAACCCATGGGTATTTCGATTGAGGAAAGCACACACTTTCCTGCTTGAGCAACACTGAAAAAAAAAACTTTCTTTTTACCTATGCAACGCAAACGATGAAGGAGGAGAAAGGGAGTTTTTTGGCTTCTTGTTTGGATGAGCTCTGGCGTCGGCTAGAAGAGGAAAGTCATAAAAGAAAAAATGCAAAGGGAAGGGAAGGGAAGTTAGGAAGGAAAAAAAAAAAGTAAAACGACTAAAACAAGGAAAAAAATAAGGAAGTCACTAAAATGAAGAAGGAGAAGGAAGGAAGTAGGGAAGTCAGGAAGGGAAAAAAAAACGCATAAAGAGATAAACTAACGAGGCGTGAACTTTTTTCGTGTGCCGCGCAGCGCTCATAATTTCCTCTCTCTCTATATATATATATATAAATATGCTATAAACTTTTTTATTGGGAATGCTATAAATATAGTTTTGTCAACTAAATAATTGAAAGTCACATAGAATTGTAAAAAACTATTTTAAGACTTTAAATTTTTAAGTTTATAACTATAAATTCTACTGTTACGATCCATACCATCCGCATACGTGGGGCTATACATATACACACGAACAAAAAAAGGATTTTCGATATTCAATTTTGTAATCATCCAAATTATAACACATGCACAAATTCTTCCGTAAGAAAAAGAAAAAAAAAAAACAAAAAAAACAAATCGAAACGAAACAAAAAAAAAATTTGAAAACACGAAGGAAATTAAGAGAGCACTGACGATGATGAAGGCAGCACTTGGCGATCACGCCTCCTACGTGAAAAACGAGATGAGTGAGAAAGCGAGGAAAGTGTAGACCATCCATGGAATTGACACAACCACCGTCAAGTCTTCACTGTTGACTAATAATCTTTATATTAGTGGTGGTTAATCTTTAATATTTTTAATTCTAGCTTTGTGAAATGATTTTGGAGAAGTGGGAAGAATATTGTCGGATTCATTCTTGCATTTGAACCAAAAGGGTTTTTTTTAGCAACCAACCAATTCAATTTTAATTGTCTCACTCAAAACAAGTTCCTAAAAAGACCACCAAATGCAAATGAAAATACACAAGGGCAAGTGCCCCTCATAAACAGCTAAATTCAAGCAGGTCACAAACTTAAAACAAGGTTCACAGTTATATATATCTCAAATACTACATAAGCAATGCACACCAACATCACAGTAAAGTCAGTCTTTTAGAGTAATCCAACCATTCTTCACACACTAAATATGCTTAACTCTATCAATTCTATCTCATCATCCCCAGAGCTAATGCATGAACTGCTTGCATCTATATAGAATAGACAGAGGCACTCAAATTGATCTTTAGAGCAATTCTTTTGCCTTGTTCGACCAAACATTGTAGAGATCTTCATCGAACAGAACAAAGTGCACCTGCAAACAACATAACACAATTTTCTTTTATTCCCAGGTAGATTCTACTGAGCGAAATTTTATTTTGTCAAGAACGCTTGTGAATAGGTAAAACTCAACAAGGCTGCTAAATCAAATAGGTGTTTAATTAACCACGGACATCGAGTAATGCGGTCACGAAGCAACACACAAACAGATATACCTCTTTAAAGTCATTTGCAAACTCTTTGGTTGTAGATATAGAAACTGTGGCAGCTTCTTCATAAGGGTATCTGAAATATTACAATCAAAATCAGAGACAAGGTGAATTTGACATTTACCTGAATAACCCCTAAAGAAAGCAAACCAGCAACCATTAGAATCCATGACAATATCAACCTTCCATTGTCGCAATCATACAGGTCTCATTTGTAGTTGGTAGCAGATTATAAGAAACATAACAATCGTAGACTAAGAAGAATGAGGTTTAGTTGCTACTGAAAATTTTAAAGAGGAGGAAGTGAAATCAAGGGGTTGAGTTAGTTGATGTTACCACGAAAGGCAAATAAAACAGAACAATCAGCACGTAATAACACCAAGTTTAAATGACCCTTTACTCTTAACATTATGACTCAATTTAGAATCCATCAAATGCAATTATATATTGCTAAACTACCTTTCTATTTGATCATATCATTGAAAAATTGAACACATTGAAACATAAGGAGAGTTCCTCTCTGTATATCAGCTTACCCATAGACACCACAAGATATGGCAGGAAATGCAACATATTGAATGCCGTTCTCTTTGGCAACCCTCAAACTGTTTCTGTAATCAAATTGTGCACAAAGAAAAGAAATATCATTTAGGAGACACATATTATTCAACTAGCAATAAAATCAGCAAGGTACACCAAAAGATACCTGTATGCATTACTCAGAGAGGCTTCAGGATTACTATCGGCCTTGTAAATTGGCCCAACTGTGTGAATCACACGAGAGACAGGCAAACTAAAACCCCTGTGCATTTGAATAATAAGTTAGTATAACAATCATGTTAACTATACAAACAAATCTTCGAGTGACAAGTCAAATAAAAAATAAAAAAAGATCTCACGGTGTAATCCTTGCTTCTCCAGTAGGGCATCGGACACCAGGTCTAACTTCTGGGACATTTTTACATGCTTGCAGAAGATCTGGTCCTGCAGCCCTATGTACGGCTGGGAGTTTTTTTTTATTCATAACGAAATCAGAAGCTATATATAGTATGTGCATGACAAAAGATTTAAGCTAGCATTAACATTTTGTAAAATTACCTCCATCTACTCCACCACCTCCAAGCATTCGCTCATTTGCTGCATTAACCTGAAAAGATGTCCATCAATTTGAAGCTCAAATTTGTAACAACTGATGCGTTAACACAAGAAAGGAATTAATCCATCACAAAACTACAGAAACTGTTTATAGAACAACCTATTGTGGGTGATAAGATTAATAAACTAACATGTGAGTTTCACCAAGATTCATGCTCAATTTACGTGGTACAAAGCATATAACCAAGATCTGAGCCAAATCAATTAGCTGACGTCAAAAAATTGAAATCCAACACAAGAGTTGACTTCTTCTTCTTCCTTTTTTTTTTTTTTTTAATGAGCTTGAAAGTAGATAAATTTATAATCTGTTACTCTGTAGTCTCTGCTATACATTCCATATATCTTTCTCATTCACTAAGGACAATACCAACAGCAGCTCAAATTATGATAAGGACAGTATAATAACAATAACAATTCAAATCGGATCTTCCTTATTAATAAATTAAATTAACTAAAACTAACCCAGAAGCTCTGAAATTTTTAAAAAAAAAAAGAAAAAGAAAAAAGAAAAGGTTTTTCCTGTATTCCCTATACAGTACTCAACATCTCTCCGCAACCATACATGTCGAACTGAATTAAATTTATCATAAGAAAAAAAGAAAAAAGGAAGGAAATTAGAGAAGGATAGGCACTGACGATGGCGTCGGCTGAACCGTTGACGAACCACTTGGTGATGTCTCCTCTTTGGATAACCAGATCATTGCAGGAAGACAGCGGAAAGCGAACCGCTCCATTTCCTCGTCCTTCGTTACCAGCATCCATGGAAGCTTTGGGTCTTCTTCTGCAGCCAATCGGGTTCGAGTACAGCGGGGTCACACCCGTTTTCAGCAATCTGGATCCTTTGACTAGAATGCTCGTCATTTCCAATATTTATTTCAGTTTCAGACACACATAGACGAAGAAGAGTGTTGAGAAATGATAAGCTGAGACGCAGTAGTCTCCGTGTCAGAATATCATTTGCTTCTGTAGCCAGGTGGGTCATTGTGGGTCCTCATGGTTGAACGTGGCACGTAATCATTGGTCGAGGTTTTGGTCTCGTACAACTAAGTCCAAGCACTAAAATTGGGCCACCAGGACCAATGGGAGCTGAAGCGGGCAATTGGATATGGAATTTTGTTTTCTTTAATATTTTCCTTCATTCTCTGATCGCCGAAGACTTTCGACGCAGAGACGACGATGAGCATGATCAGTAGGTCTCGCTTGGACTCTATCGTCTCCATATTCGTTTCGGTGCACCCTCACGAGACCTCTTGTCTGCTCCACTCCTTCTCCTGCTTCTTCTTCGTAAGCCGCCTCACCTAATCGTGCTATTATTTTCCTCTGATCCAATCCAGTTCCTTGCTGGCTTGCAATATTTTATTGATTTAATGAACTGGGTTTGTGGTTTTTTTTTTTTTTTTTCTTAATTTTGATTTCAAATGCAGATTTTGAGCGCGTATTTTGTGGTTCTTCCTTTGCGAGATGAGGGTGCTATTTCTTTAGGCTTATCGAACCTGCCTGGTCTGTTTCTGGGATCTTTAGCTCTCACATTGGTTGCGGCGCCCATTTCAACTCTCATTTTCTCGTTGCCTAATCTTTCTAAAGGCAAGGTGTGTATGTGTCCACCATTTATAATATGTTTATTTGCCTAGTTTTGAATTTTCCCAGAAGTGTTTTTTTCCTGAAAGTTTTCAAGAATTGAGCTAGCAAAAGGACGGGAAAAGACAACACTTTACGTGCAAAGATGCATAGTTATGCATATTATTTATGGTAGATTAACCATTTTTGTTCGCCGATACTTTCAATTTGCATTTATTTACTTTTCTCCCTGTAATAGGTGCTTCTTGAAATTCCAGGCTTTGGTTTTGATACACAGGTTTTTCAGTGTATCACTTGTTATATTTTTCATTCTGTGGCATTCCTCATCAAATGGATATTCACCATCAACGTTGAAGGTATTTTATTTGCTTAAACGAGTGGAGTGTGTTTTTTAGCTTGTGCTGAATTGTTCCATTTTCCAGGGTACGGTCAGCATATCCTCTACGTCAGAAGGGAATGAAAGGGTTGATGATAACGAATCCAATCCTGCATATTCAGTAGGTTGGGAGAACCATGGATGGTTCTATGTCTCTGTGAGAATTGGATTGTTTCTTTGGGTAAGCATATCTTTAGATTTTTTCAAAAAGACTTGAAATTTGAATTCTGTTCTGAATACTAAGTATCATTGAGTATTTTCAAATTAGAGTTGTGATATGGCTTCTTTTTTCCCCTCGTTGAAGGTTGCTCTTCTCAATTTAATTACAATTTCTTCAACCTGGGCTAGAGTACTTGATGTAATGGATAGTGAGGTATGTATGCAACCACACAATATTTGACAACAAAGTAAGGAATTTTTGGTGTACGCTTAACTTGTTTTGGAGTTCAGTCAGGTTCAAGATTATTTGGGTTCATTGGTGCTGGTGCCACACTTGGCCAGCTTTTTGGGTCATTATTTGCTACAGGAATGGCATGGTTGGGACCTTGTATGTTTTCTTGTTCAGTCTTTGACATATTGAAACACTGTTCTGTCTCCCTTTCTATCTTGTGGGTGGGTTTTAACTTCTAACCTTTGTTTGTTCTGTTGCAGTCCTACTACTAGTTGCGGCTTTATTAATGGAATTTGCTGCTCAGTCTTCAAAAGGTATAAAGCAGGATATATCCCATCTGCCCGAAGAGTTGTCTCCCATCAGGTCAGCTATGTTCACAAATTTCTCCTCATGGCTTCAATTACGGGGGGAGGGAGTTTAAAGTGGAATTTAGACAAGGATTAAAGCCCGAATTGAGTGTATAAATTGATTTTCAGTACTGGATTCTAATACATTGTTGCTTTCAAGAGCTACACATTTGTGAAGGGGAGAGGAGACTCGAGTGATATGTAGTTTCTTGGAAAGCATAATTCTTTTTTGTTTCGGGGGGGAGAAAGAGAGAGGGCAGGGGGATTAACTTGACATTTTGTTTCTTGATTTTTATTTCTTTGGGTTTCAGAGAAGCTGATTCTAACCAACAAAAAGAAGCTGATGGGAAAACTAATCAAGCTCATAAAGGTTTTTCTCCCAAGTCATCTACTTCAGTAGTCAAGCCTCAGCTTTGGGCCATTTTAGATGGACTCTGGCTGATTATGTCATCAACCTACTTGTTATATGTGTCTCTGTTCCTATGGCTGAGTGCAGTTGTCTCTTCATTCTTCTATTTTCAGGTAAGGATATTTTCTACTTAATATAGATTTAGTCCTTAAATCTTGGTTGCTCTTAGTGTTTATTATTTCTTATTGTAACTGCAGAAAGTGAGTGTAATTGCCATGACAGTTTCTAGCTCTATTGGAAGAAGAAGATTGTTTGCCCAGATAAACAGTTTTATTGCTGCTTTTATCCTTGCTGGACAACTTACCTTGACAGTATGCTATTTGCATTTGCACTAGTTTATCTGGTGATTTCATGAAAAGTAGTGAAAAATATTATCAGTTTCGCTTACCATGTGCAGGGTCGCATTCTTACTGTTGCTGGGGTTACTGCGGCTATTTGTTCTGCTCCATTTGTTGCATTCTCAAATTTTGTTGCTATTGCTATTTGGCCAACCTGGATTGTGGTTGCTGTTTCTGAGACGGTACGGAAGGTTGGTCCTCAAAATTGTTGGTTTTCTGCATTTATCCCTCTTCAATATGCCAACCATTTTTTCTATTTTGACTAAGTTTTCTTAATCTAGCTGTCACTTTTTGCTAAGTTGACACTTCCTATTGTCATCTTTGCGTTTGAACCACTGATCATGTTAAGTATAGATCTAAACCGTTGAACAAATTGAGCTCTGTTGGATTTAGGGACCACATAGCCATAAATAGGACTCCACTGAAAGACATTGAAAGCTTTCTCTTGTGATTTGCTTTTTCATTACTGCACAGGTTGTAACTTATGTTGTGACCCGGCCTGGAAGAGAACTTCTTTTTACTGTTGTCTCGCAGGATGAGAAATATAAGGCCAAGGTATGACTATTTAATACCATTGCAGTTGCCAGTTGGTTGCTAATCATATATAACCACACTAGAAACTCCTCAATTTTGTAGTTTCCACCTGTTGAAAAAGAGACATGATACTGTAGGTATGCATAGATGTATTTGTTCAAAGACTTGGAGATGCTACAGCAGCAGGAATGTACAAGCTACTCTTCAGCACTCTTAATGGAAGAACATCAATTTCCTCCTTATATGCCCTCCCAGTAATAATGAATGCTTTCCTTTTTTGTTTCATTAATTTATTTATACATTCCCATTTTCCATTTTAGAGACATGTAGTTTTAAACCCAGTTTTTGCCTTTACAAAACTGCATCATCTCCATACTTCTTTTTCCTTTCTGATACTTTAGTAATTTGAAAATTTTGCTTTGTCCTTATTACATCTCATCAACCAACATAATGATATGGTATGTACTTCACTCTGCTTCTCCAGGTTTGTTTTCTGTGGATAGTGACAGCATTCCATTTAGGGCGGCGCCGAGAACAACTTATAAAGCTCCAGTTTGTCTCCATTTCTTGATATTTTCTTATGTAAATATATCAATCTTTAGTTGAGGTCTTGAAGTTATTTTATTGCTACAAGCATTTTATTCGAGCATCTCTAGCAAAAAATGCTATAATGGCATTGTCAATTTCAAATTTTGGAATTAACATGTCATCTTCAATACAATATTATAATGACAACGTTAAAATTTAGCATATGTACTCCAATAGATAATGTCAAAACAACGACAATGCCAAAATTAAGTGCATATTTTTTTTGTTTAAAGAGTAGGTCATCCTCGCTTTGCACATTTTTCTAAGAATGGAAGTGCTATTTTTTGTACCAAATTTAGCACAAAAAATGATAATGCCATAATTTGGCATAAATATATCATTTATGACTAGAGTGCAAAAAGTGAGTATCAATGCCAAAATTTAGCATTGCTGTTTACTTTTTGTTTACTTCTAGCACCTTGGAGATGCTCTTAGATGATAATCTTTTCACTTTCTATGTGCCAGGAAGAGCAGGTTCTCTCCCTAACCAGACTGCCTGCGCAACGATGCTGATATACGCTTTCTGACAGGCTTCATGGGCCATTAGCTTCTCCGCTTAATGTGCTTACCAGTAACTTAACGGTAGTCTTTCTCGGCCCATCTCACCCAGTATTGTGAAGTTTACACCACTTCTATCTGAAGTCTAGACACACTGCTATTGGTATACCTACTTGAAAATTATTCAGCCGTATAGTATATTGTATTTTTGCTACTTTTTTAGACTTATTAGAGTCTCTCAAGATGAAAAAGCTTTTTTGGTATCTTGAGGGTACAGTGTCACACGTCGATTGGCTAAATATTGAATACAATATATAAGAATATTGAAAAATCTGTACCTCGTGTGGCAATATAGTTGAACAGCAATGAAATTATGGAAAAAGAGGTATATTTTATTAAACATGACAATTTTAACTTGTACGAGTTCCCCAACCCAAGTTAGAGAAGTATGAATCCTATCAATCTCCATACTTAGCTTCAGCTAACAATGAACTAAATCAAGGCTCCGAATTAACAAGCTCATTGTTGTAAGTCATTCGCTAGTGTACAACCCTGGAGTGCTCATTGGGGCCATTTATTTGCTTTGTGCTTTATTCAATAAAACAAAAGAAAATATTCTAAGAAATAGACAATATTATAGCTAAATTATGCATCCTTCTTGGTGAAAACACGAGCATGCTTCAAGTCCTCCAGCTTCAAGTTTAAGCATGGCCAGATGTGTCAACCTGTCAGTATGGTTACAAAAAAGACTATCAAACTTGGTAGGAAATCATATTCACACCGACAACTCTGCGGTGCAGCTATTAGCAGATTGATCCAACTTTAGTCAACTGGGAAAAGAGAAAAAGTGGGCAATAACTACATCTTCAAATGAACTGTGTGTGGATGCTAAAAGTAAGAAGGTCTATTTTGCCACTGTTGTATTCTCTGTATGAACTTTTTGACGACTAACATGAGTTATTGCTTGCTTATAAAAGTCAAAAATAAAGCCCACACTAAACGAACACAAAAAGAGTTGGTGGTGTTTGGTCAAAGATAGGAATTATTAACCTAAAATTGCTGCGACTCATGCATAGCAAACTATTTACCAAAAAAAAAGTCAAACAAACTATCTGTAATATAAGAAAGTAGCCCTTTCGCCGTCTTTAGAAGGTGATGGGAAAGCGTACGTAATGCTGGCATTAAACTATCACATCGACTGCTCAGCCAAAAATATGTTCTTTGGAATAATTTGTATACAACAACATTTCAGAAGGCATCAGGCAGCATACTACTATGTATGAGTTTGTTAATTTTATAAAGCAAGAATGCTAACCCCAAGCAAAAGTGCTTAAGTTCCACGGAGTGAATGAACTCGATCTTGAATCAATTTCCTCTCCCAATCTGCTACATCTTCAAAGGCATTCTCTGGAAGACTCTCAAAGGGCTCCCTCCAAGGATCAGTCTTGGCCAGATCATAAGTAGCTCCACGAATCGCTCCTTTATTTGGTCCGCAAGGTCGTTTTGAAGTTAGCGTGTCATATGCTGTATTCAGCTGCACATGAACCTCACACTAACTCTTAAAAGTTTCGAAAACAATTCATCTAAACCATATTAAGTGAATTTCAATAGTCCATAATAATCAGGTCATGCTTGATTGATGCTTCAGAGTACAAGCATGAGTTTTTCCAAAGAACGTATAACAAATGGGAAACGAATTTAGGACTCACATTCATTCTCAAGAACCAGAACATGTAAGCAATAGCAACAGCTGGGGCCCTACCAAGTCCAGCAGTGCAATGCACATATACTTTCCCTTTTCCTTCAGAAATGGCCCATTCCAATGATGAAACAGCTTTAGGTAGACCACTACGCAATGAATCTGGATCAAAATCTCTTGCCTACCAATATGATAAACATAGTAAGGCAGATGCAAAGAACCACCAAACTTTTCTTAATGTGATTGATTAGTTAAATTATTTGAAAATACACCAAACTTTTCTTAATGTGATTGACTAGTCAAATTATTTGAAAATACTTCACATAGTTCCAATACATACTGATATTGAAACATTCTGCAGATAGTTCATATTTGACATGAAAGAACAGTAACAGTAGCAGAAATTACTACTTACTGGCCTCCTCATGTGACGGATTCCAAGTTCTCGACATCTTTTTATTATTGACTGCAAATCAATTCCCCAAAATTCAACGTCATTGTCCTGCTGCAAGTTTAGAATGTATGCAACATTCTCTTCCTGTTTGAGATGATCTATATCTACAGGTTTCTGAGGCTGGGAGCCCACTATCAAATTATCAGTGATCAGTGTGTAGTTCATGCCTGAAACACAGGATAGGAACAATTACTCAGTTTAGCAACCAGAAAATGTCAGTGTTATCTTTCTACTTACCCCATGTTTGCAATTTGGAATCCATAAAGGAAAGGAAATAAATAAATAAATAAATAAACAAAAGTTGAAATCTTTACATGATTTCTTGGAAAAGAAAATATATCCAGTTCATTCATATTTCATGTCATATTTTTCTGTTCTTTGTAAGTTTCTTTTGAACAAAAAATTTAAAATGAAATCTTTTATACTTCCTTTTCTTCTTTCTCGTGGATACTCCAAACATAACATAGCTTGGAGTAGTCACCGGAAATTGGTTAGTTTAGGTCAGTTATAATGATTAATTTCATAATTCAAGCCTCTATGTGATTGCAAATAAAAGTCAAGCCTCCATACTTATCATGAAGGTGCTTATCATTACCTACCCCCAACCAAACAAAATAAATCTCACAAAATCTGTTGAGAAAAAGACTGCAGAACCTCAATTTCTTCAATGATTTTGGTAGAATGTTCATAACACTCCTGCTGCTTATATCAGTAGTTCATATACAAATGAACAATTATTTTTCAGACTGCCATATACAAATGAATTTCATTTTACAATAGTTGAATAAAAATGTTAAAATTTTCTCAAAATATTGATGCAAAATCATTCTCTGCAGAGAAAAGAAAAGTTTCTATAAGCCAACCAAAAAAAAAGTGACTACGTAATACACATTTTTTAAATATCGAATATCTTCCATTGTTGGTTTATGAATTAGACCATAATATCCTCTAAAAATGGTATGATAATTACATAAAGAAGCTGCCCAAATAACAAAAGAATGTGTAGCCTAAAAGTCGATTAACATCCATGCTTAAAGTTTAATCATATTAGGTAACCCAAAAGTTAAGAAGTGTGCCAGTTAATCCAGACCCACTCGCAATGCATCAGAGGAGGAATCACTTTTACTGTGCTTTTACGTGAAAATGACCACATATATAAAGTCCAAGAGAAATAAATAAATAATCTGAATTGGGTGCTTAAAAAGAAGCATCTAAGCACTTCCATTAGTAGTGAATAAACCAAACACTGTTGACGAACTTACCTAGCACAACCTTGCTGGATAACTTGAACCCACCTCACCATATAAACATTTTCACATACAGAAAACATAGACACTACAAAAATGTTAGTAAGATAATTTATATGCACTTATACGCAAACCCCAATTTCCAAAAATTGCAATGAAATGTGAATGTAGGAACAGCATAGGATGCAGAAGGGACTGACCTAGATCATGGTGATACTCATAAGGGTTCCTCATCATCCTCTTCATTGCTATGTTGTACTCCTCCATCTTATTCCTGGAATTGGAGAGTCTATTTCTTGTGGGGTATTCCTCAATTTCACTCTCAGGTGCTTTACAATAAATCTTGATTGACTCGAAGGAGTTCTTTGAGACCATGATACGATTGTGTGAGTGAACTTTCTTCTTCTTCAACAAAACATCACTTTCAGAAGGAGCTATGAAGACCGAGTTACAGCAACTTTTCCCAACAGCTTCCATTTCTCTCACTTCTTTCCCTCGTCTCCCTGTTATCACCCAGACTGGGTACCAAAACTTATACCATGCAAATCGTTTGACCAAAATGTCCTTGGTTTTCACCCAAACTTCCATAAAGTAGGGGAACTGATTGTCCAAAATAGTAAATTTCCTTGTACACAAAGCGAAAGAAACAATGGAGGTTTCTACTGCTTTTAACTGGACCATTTGTAACTCTCTAAATTTTTACAAGAAGAGGACTAGCATGTTTGTGAAGAAGTACAACCCTGTTTTCAATTCGTTGCCCATCTCTTCAATATGCATCTGTTTTGGTCCAATATCATTGTTCAAGTCTTAGCATCTTCATGTTACTCTTGTATTTCAAACTACACTCAGAAACTTCTGATGGGTAATATAGAAGCAACATTAAAGTTCTACATTCGAGCAAGCAAATTGAAGAATTAATGGCATTAATTTTGTTCTCAAAAGTACCGATCTTTCATGATATATTTTTTTTTTTTTGGTAAAAAAAAGCATCAGCGTTCAGAATTTTGTTATTAAAAAAAATTTACGATTCTATTTTATCTTATTATTATTTCAGTTTTATAATTTTAGAGGAGTTTAAAATATTATAATTTTATAAGAGTTTAAAAAAGCAAGTTTATTTTTCTAATAGTTCTTTTTTATTTGATATTTAATAAGATTAAGTATAATATGACTTATTAAAATTTAAACTGTAACTTTTATAAGTGAATGTGAGAACTCGATTAATTTTTTTACTGTTAAATTACACCCCCATCAGTGCCAATCTGTAATGATAATGCATCTTATTAATGAAGGGAATGACATTTTTACTAATCATGATTTTAATATATATACATTAATACAAATATAGTATAACAATTGTTATAATTTGTCGCCTACCATGATTATCACTTTGCAACAATCATTTCATTATCTTCGTCTTGGATTCTTTTTATTTTTGACACAGTACCTAGCAATGCTATATGTCATCATTAATTTTAACAGATAGAAAGCATTTTTTTTATTTGTCATAATTTAGAATGGCATTGTCTTTAATCCAAAACTAAGATTTTATGACTATACAGTTAATTGTACCGTCAAAATTAACAAAATAATCATATGCTTTTTAAAGTTTATACCATAGTAAAAGTGTATTTTATGGAGCTGTGTATTTACTTTCATACCCTTTTACTTTTAACACTCTAATTCTTTATCATTTACTGCACATCACACATATTTTTTTCTTTTCATTTTACTGCACACCACTTGTACATATTCGATTGCACACCTTGCTCACATATCCGATCGCACACCTTATCTTTATTATGAATAATTTTT
Source organism: Rhamnella rubrinervis (assembly GCA_007844105.2). NCBI lineage: Eukaryota > Viridiplantae > Streptophyta > Magnoliopsida > Rosales > Rhamnaceae > Rhamnella > Rhamnella rubrinervis. The sequence continues at coordinate 4,183,483 of CM017576.2, forward strand.
TTTATATTTTATGATTAATTTATTATATATGTTTTTAATTTTTATTTAAATATGAATATTAGTAAACTGAATATTAATTTTAAATAAGTATGAATTCTAAATAAATAAAAAAATAATCCTAAAATCTAAATATTTTAAAAATAAAAAAATTCATGTTGACAAAATAAATATTAATTATTTAAGTTTAAATCATTTTATTATTAATGATCAAAATAATAATAATTTGTAAATTTTAAAGTATTTCATGATTAATAATTAATTGGAAAAATAATAATATATTAATTATCAATATATATATATATGAATATAAATAATTATTTGGAAAAATATATAAATTTACATAAATTATATATATTAAAAATATATAATTATATATTGAAATACTATATAATTATATTGTAAATTTATTTTATATTATTTCAATTATACAAAATAAATTGTATATTTATAATTATATTTTTCTTAAATTATTAAAAAATATATATTATTATATATTGAAATATTTTATAATTGTATTGCAAAATTATTGTATATTATTTTAATTATAGAATATAAATTATACAATATAATGTATTTATACATTGTATATTAATTATATATTATATGTATATATTATAAATATTTATATATTCTTAAATTTTTCTACAATGGTCCTTTTTTATTTTAAATTAAAATAACTTTTAAGAACGGTCATATCTGATTGTCCTTAAAAGTTGTTTCAATTAAAAATAAAAAAAGCATCATTAGACAATGATTGATGGTTCTTTTTGTTTTTAATTACAATAACTTTTAAGGACGACCATACATGACCGTCCTTAAAAGTACTAATGATCTGACTAGATCTGATCAAATTCAACTGTTAGATGGTCGGATCTTGTGCATCCGACCAGATCCGATCAAATCCTACCGTAAGACAGTCGGATCTTAGGGATCTGAAGGCCGGATGATCGTATCCAACCATCACATGGTCGTGTCCTGGGGATTCGACCGTCGGATGGTCGGATCAAACCATCACATGGTCAGATCTTGGGGATTCGACCATCAAATGATCGAATCTTAGGGATTTGACTAAATCTGATCAAATCCGACCGTCAGAAGGTTGGATCCGATCATCACATATTCGGATCTTGGGGATCTAACCAGATTCAACTGTCGGATGGTCGGATCCGACCATTAAATGGTCAGATCTTAGGAATCCGACCAGATCCAACCGTTGGATGGTCGGATCTTTGGGATGTGACCAGATTCGACCATCGGATGGTCAGATTTGACTATCAAATTATCAAATCTGGTCAAATCATTGTGATAAATTTAAATTTTGATAGAACTCTGAGTTTATGGAATAAAAATTTTAAAAAAAACTCTGAGTTTTATCGTTTAAAGTTCTATAACTATGAGATATTATACAAGTTACATGAGAGAGGTTAAAGTAAATAAAGTTTAATTACAGTGATAAACTGAAGGTGATGGTTTGATAGTGAATAGTAATAAAAAAAATAAATGCACAAGTGAGATTTAAATATTAAAATAGAGAAGGGTATGAAAATAAATATACAGTATCCAAAAGTATACTTTTACTATAATAGAGAATTTAAAAAATATATATTATTTTATTAATATTAATTGTATGATTGATTGTACGCCGTAAAACTCTCCGAAACTAACTGTTGGTGTTGATAGTGAACCAAGGTCCAATAGGTGGATGCCAATGGGCCATTTCACAAGAGTTCCTTGGAGAATAGATGTAGAAATGGATCCGAAAGGGACTGCAAGACAGCATCTTTGATTCTGCGAGCTATATACATAATTATGCCACGCCAAATACCATATGCTTAATGGGATTGAAGCTTCACTTACAACAATGATAAAGACTCTGTCATCAACTGGATAAGGATTTGGATTAGAGGCGTAAAATCTTGTTCAGCTTAGCTTTTGTCTACAGCCAAATACCAAACCTTCCGATCAGAAATGAGTGGTGGGTTTTATACATACGAATACGATTGATGACAACAAATTATAATCAAGATTACCCGTGTATGGTTCTTATTGTTTTTAAAACATTGGCACTCATCAATCCCATTCATTAGACTTTGTATATCAGAAAATACACAAGATAATTATTTGTTTTAAGATAAATGCATGCATGATTCCACATATTCTTTAGGTTTTCAGAAAAAAATAATAATCCAAATATATCCAAGACTTCGAAGACTATATATCCCATGTTACATCATCATTAAAACAAGTAGGTTCTAGAGGGTAAAGCAGCATGGTATGCATGTTCCAAATAAATATAATTAAAACAATATTATTCAATAATTAAATGAGAGAGGGTTTGTGACCACAACATGTGTGCCAAATGTTCGCCTAGTAATGGTGTCACTTCACAAGAGCACCTGCTTATGTGTCCCTAATAATAATATTACTTTAATGTTGCTTGTTTCCTAGGTGGACCGAAACAAGTTGGTTATGTTTTTTGTGTGTATGATAAAAAGCTCCAAAACTGGACTTTTTTAAGATTAAGAACAGACACATAGAGCACCATGTTTCATGTCAGATTAACACTCAGGCTTAAGAAGAATATGTTCTCTCGGTGATCATCATCAGACTTTCCCATTTTTTTAATTATTATTCTCTTTTTTTTTTTTTTACTGCAGAATTATGGGTTATCATTTTGTAGCACAAGGAATAATTATGAGTCATGTTTGCAAGCTAATTTGGTAGCAACATTGGCCAACCACGCAATCATGTATTAAAGTTTTTTTTTTTCATTGTTTATAGAATTATCTTGTCGAAGAACACTGACACCCATTACCAAGACTCAAATTCTACGCGAAAGTCCGGATTCTTGAGCTCAAAAAATTTATCCGATAAGTCATTTTCTTAGAAAAATGTCAATTTTTATACTATATTTTTTCTAATGTATCTTAATTCCCACATTATAAAATAAATAAACTTTTTATTAAACAAGGACAGGTGTTAGGTCTCCAAATGCTTGTAATATTAATTTCCCACTAATTACTTACTACATGCATAATACTTAAAAGAACCTTGTGAGTTGTGTGTCCTTTTGGAACAAATCAGATTAATGGTGGTCCAAAACCATGCATATTATTTTTTCTTACGCACTTTTTAGCCACGAAAACCTCGAGAATAGCTTCTAATACCGAATCTTTATAACGTGATTTGATTTGTCTTGGCTGTCCAATTGATGATTAGTGCTAAGTATTTTAATAAAAACTAACATATATTATATAATTAGTGACCTTGATTGCGTAGCAAAAGAAAAGCATGTAGAAGCTACTTTATACATTGTTTAATTGCGACATTTACTAGAAGAACCAACCTACAAAAACGACATCCATTAAAAAAGGAAGCAGATCATGGGATTAAAAGGCTAATCAAAATGTGGCTCTTAGAAACCAACTATGATCGACCTGTCATTAAATAAATATATAATAACTACGGGAAACATATGGAAAACCAATATTTAATGAGAGACCTTCCACTAAAAGATAAAATATCTTAGTGAGCTGTGAGTAATTATTTTGTTCTCCCTTTTTTTTTACTGTCCCTATTGCCGTTTCTATGTAGCTGGTACGGGGTTAAAAATATTCCCCTATTTTAATTAATATTAATATTAGAAAGTTTAAAGCAACTTGAAGATCAAATAATCAAGTATAACCCTTGTACTATAAACTCTATTACAATTAACGGTGTAAAATATTTGTCCTCTATAAATTCTCGGATTAAATAATTCTTTGAGAGCTCTAAACTTGATTGTTGAAATATTTTTTACGTTTGTTTTCTATTTTACAGAACGGGGCTACCATATATAATTGTTTTGCTGTGATTTTCTGCACCAACAGTAGACTTTCCAAAATCATCTATGAGAAGTTGCAATTCAAGAAAGCAACAGCTGTGAACCTGGAGGATATGGCCTAGTAAAAAAAAAATTGGTCGTTCTATCATATTTATTTATAAGAATTATAATTTGAATCTTGTTAAATGTTATTATGTCTAAGATATATTCAGTCTTATTTGATACATCAAATGAAAGAAAAGCTATTAAAGGTATGAACTAGCTATTCCAAACTCCTAAAGAGTTATAAAACTGAAATAATAAAAAAAAATTATCTATTAATAAATTCTGAATTGATAATCACATCGAATTTTTATTTATTTATAAAATAATAATAATAAATAAATAAATAAAGCAACGGGCGTTGAGTTTGACAAGGACCTAATAATCACATTACTTCCCTGGCCCTCTTCCATCTTTGAGGATATTTCATTTTGTTGTTTCCAATTTAAATAATTGCAAAAGCCTTCACCGTCATCATAATAATTGCAAAATCTTTAATCACAAAACTTAAAGCTTTCTTTGGGGGTGTTGATGTGTCAGTGGGTCTTACAAAATATCAAAATATACTTATTAATTTTGTCTTTTAATTTAATAATCATGAAGTTGCACTCAACTACTAAATTTATGGAACCTGGTCACTATTTTTGAAGTATGCCCTTTCTATTATCTTGTTCCTCCAATTAAAATTTAACACCCCATCTTTAAAAATTTAAAACAAATGGAGAATAAATCCCTTAACCACTTTCGGTTTAATTTTCTTTTTCCTTTTTAGTTCTCCAATTGGCAAAAAATGGCTGCAAATTTGAGAGTAAAAAATACAACTTTTAGTGTTTTGGGGGCAAATGTCAAAACCAAAATCACTAGGGATTAAATCAAAGATGTTAAAAAGAAAGAACATCCTATCCATTTAAACTCTATCAATCCACTAATATGTGAATATATATAAACTTTGCTTAGCTTCATTATAGCTTTTTTTTTTTGGTGAATTAGCTTCATTATAGCTTACTAAAAATCATATTAAATCTACCGATTGAAGCTGATTAGTGTCACTGTAGTATTCAAAGAAGTAGATATTTTAAATTTTTGAAATAAAAGTTTTTTCAAAAAAAAAATAGAAAAATATTATAGAATTTCTTTTATAATATTAATATCTTGAACTTTCACAAACGATGAATCAGATAAAAGGTTAAATTTTTTATACACTAAAAAACATTTCTAAATTTACTTTGAAATTATATGGAAGTTGTATTTTTAGGAAGTCGGTATGAATTGTAAATTTGTAATTATATCAACAACAGATTTAGCCTTCATTTGCTGTATCAAATTTTAATTGGGATGATAAAAATTAGAGCGGACTTTGAAAAACTGAAGGATTTAGTCTTCTTTCGCTTTGTATTTTAAAAAATGAAATATCAAATTTAATTGGAGGGAAAAGAAAATGATTTTATTTTTTCTTTAAGAATTGAATCACATTGCATGCTTGACAAGCACAATTTACACCAATGAATGAGTGTTAAATATAATTAATCATGTAGCACAAAGAAGTTCCAATTTGTCTCCAATTGGATTACAAAGTTTAAATTATACTACAAAAATAATGTATATACACATCTATATTGAAACCCATACCGCACCCAATTTCCTACAAATTGGAAAGTATTTAGAGGACCCAAAATGAAGGAGGAAAATGTAATAAAATTAAAAAAGAACTACATAATGTTTGTAATTGTTTTGGTGGACCTCCCCTCTTAGTTTATGTAATTAGGGATTAAACTTGTTCAAGTGCTTTATTATTTGTATCTTCTCTAGCATGACCAAATGAGCCATTGACCCCACTTTCAGCACCTGCTCCTTTTAGAACACCAAATTGCATCAAAAGTTCCACCCCCCAATCCCACAAGTGCAACACAATGTACGTGCCAATCCCACCAATCAGTCCGTACGCTATGGAATACGTCAGCGGCATCAATATCAACGTCATAAACGCCGGGATGGCCTGCCTCATGTCGTTCCACTCAATCTCCACCACTGATCTCATCATCAACACTCCAACCAAGATCAACGGTGGCCCCACCGCCCACGCCGGTATCGAAGCCAATAGCGGCGTAAAGAAGAACGCGAAGAAGAAGTAGAAGGCGGCAGTTAACGCCGTTAACCCCGTCCGTCCGCCCTCCCTTATACCCGTCGACGATTCGATAAACGTCGTTACGGGTGACGTGCCAAGCAACGACCCCACCACGATCGACGTGGCATCCGACATGAAAGCGAAGTACTGGCCCTCGAAATCGCCGTTGGCATCGGCGAAACCGGCGAACCGGGCCATGGAATACAGAGTACCCGTCGTATCAAGGATGTCCACGTATAAGAAAGTCACCAGAGCTTCCCAAAAATACCCTTTGCCTATGCTCTTGAAGCTCAGTGCACCCGCAGTGCTCTTTATCGTGTGCACGTCCACCACCTTCTTGAAATACTCGTACGCCGTATTACCCGCCTCCGTATCGGGGAACGCCGTTACTTCAGTGTTACGGAACCACGAAACAGCCGTTACGAATATGATCCCGTAAATCATCGCGCCCTTTATGTTTTTGACCAAGCAATACGCAATAATTACGAAACCAACCACTCCCAGCCAAAATGTCGGACTTTCCATGCGGTCGTGGAGGCAAAAAATATCACCGGACACAGTACCGCCGGGAATCAAACTAATGGTGCCGTTAGCTGACGTCATAACGGGAGCGAGCGAAGCCCGGGAGGAAGCGGGGCAGGCTCCGAGTTGGACTAGGGTCGACGAACTGTACCCGATAAGCCCGATTCCTTGGTTGTTCTGCAACCCGATAAATGCGAGGAAGAGTCCGATACCGGCAGAGGAGCTGATCCGAACCGGTTTAGGGACGAGCTTGGCGAGCCTGGCTCGCAAACCGACGGCGGAAATGAGTAAGAAAATTAAGCCTTCGATGAACACGGCGGCTAATGCGCTCTGGTATGAGACATTACCCGACCCATGAAACCCGACGACAGTGTAGGCGAAGTAGGCGTTGGTACCCATGCCCGGAGCTAAAGCCAGAGGAAGATTAGCGAACAGACCCATTATCAAGCACCCAATGAGAGACGAAGCTACGGTGGCTACGATTAGGTCCTTCCGAACTCCGTCGAGGCAAGCAGTGTATCCAGGGTTCACCGGGTCGAACTTGCAGGAAGAGTCGGGTTGGATGACCCGGAGGCTGCCGCCGGTGCAGTTGGAGACTGAAACGGTGAGGTCGGAGCAGAGTGGGACGCAATCGGAAACGCTGCAAGTTCCACCGGAGTCTGTAAGTATGGAAGCGTTAACGGCCAAGATGTACGCCATGGTAAGGAAAGTGGCGGTTCCAGCTCTGAGTTCGGTGGTGAAGTTCGAGTTTCTCTCGGCGAGTTTGAACCATTTGCCAACTCGACTTTTGGCCACGTACGTGTTCAACCGAGTCAGCGGCTTCAGCTTCGGCGTTGTGGTTGGCTGTGCTTCCATGATCATCGAGAAACCTTGTTTGGCCCGCAAGAAAAAAAAAAGACTCCACTGCTTTTGAGTTGGTGGGTTGTATATATATTTATATATATATAGATATATACTGTATATATATATATGAGAGAAACAGATATATATGAGAGAAACAAAAACACTGCTAAGCTGACATTAAAACACTGGCAAGGTTTGATTTGTGGAACCAAAGGTAACACATTCTCAAGAATGAAGGATCTTCATTATATAGGAAAGTATCTCTGCCTAATACGATTCTTATTTGACTTTCTTTATCTGCAAAAGCCACAACCAAAAATATAAAACTTGTCTGTGTGTATGAGAAAGTCTCAACTGTGAAAGAGACCAAGAAATGAAGCTGCAAAAGCTTTCTTTTTCTTCTAATTTTCATTTTTAATTTTTTCTAAGTCTAATAGTAACGTAAGAACTTGAAATTTCTGACCAAACCCGACGTAGACCCACAACAATTGGACAATTGGATGAGAAAATAGTTGGGTAATTGGAATTTGGGTTCCCACTATAGTTTGATTTTGCTATATTTTTCAATGGTACGACTTTTTTTTCTTTTTTTTTAGATATCAATGTGTATACATTAGAGTAATATACATGTAATATTTTCTACAAGTTAGTGCCAAAACTCAAAATCTGGTTAATTTTTTTTTTTATTTAGAAACTTTTTTATCTTTGATTTTTGAGTATTCTAACTGTACCATGTGAAAGGTACATGGGATATATACAAAGTTTGGCCAAATCACCTATCTCCTACTTTATTTCTTTTTTCTATTTTTCCAGATATACATGTCCATTACTTGATATACATGAAAAACAAAATAATAGACTATTTAGCAGACAATATATTAAATTGTAAAAAGGGCATAGGATAGGGGACGAGCTCCATGTGTTTATAGAGAGCTGCAGGCTTTTGCCAATGAAGCTTACAACTGGCTATAAACGTTGTGCTCAAATTTGGAATTAAATGAGAGAAAAGGACAAATCAGAAAAATGCCTGCGGTTGACTTCTGCCTAAACAGTTTATGATTATGATATTTCGATATTATTTTCCCTAAATATTTTGTCTTTTTTTTTATTAGCTTATAACTACCTATTAATTAATATTGTACCAACAATTTGGGTAGGAAAATTGCGGCTACAAAGCTTTGGTTTCATATGCTGACCGGGGGGAGGGGGGGGTTCTCACTTTCTTAAATATAATATGACTTGGGGTTGCATATTCCTAGGCCTTTCGAGCTCCAAATTAATCTACAAAAATTTACAAATGTTAAATTAAATTAATCAGAAAGAGACGAGGTTTCTATTAGTTTAATCCCACCTAAGTATTTTACCCGAGAATCTTCTCCTAATTAATAATTATGAAGACATAGAATACTGACAAGAGATTGGAGAGGTCAGAGTTGTACTCCTCCTCCACCTTTCAAGGATCTGGAATTGGATTCCAAAAATCTCTCTCTAAAACCCTCATCTTCCACGCTGTTGTTGTTAATCAGTGATTAATTATAACCCAGCTGTCAGATTTAGACCATTTGATTAAGTTTGTAACCAATTTTTTTTTTTTTTTTATAAAATAAAAAGGAATCTCCGATAGAAGTCATCGTCTAAAATACAATTTATAAGATAATAAAAACGGAATAGAAGTCATCTTCTAAAATATAATTTATAAGATAATAAAATCGATGACTTCATCTCATTACCTTTTGAATCTCATCTCTTAAAACCCTTTAAAAATGACTTGAAATATGAATCAATGAATAAATATCCAAATATAGGTTACTCATAAACCAATCCACCCTTTTTGTTTAGGACTCTCGAAAGGAAAAAAAAAAAAAAAAAACTACAGCATTCAATTATTTGGTTGACAAATTCACCAAAAAAAAGAAGGAAAGAAAAAAATTTATTTGGTTGACAACTTCACCACATGAGTGTTGTAATTGGGGTAGTGTATTGTTGTTTTCAGTATTGAATGCGTCATCTACTTGCATAGACAGGATAGGCAGGAACCCATTGGTCTGGACTCACCAATACAGTTGCTCATTTCTCAGTTTTGAGGTACGTAGTTAGGTAAAATAGTAAATGAGGTAAATACTTTGTGGGACTGTGAGTAATTTTATTTTTTTTTTTTTTTTAACTTTGAAAAGCACTGGCCCATGCATCTTTCCGTGCAAAAGCAAAGGTAAGCTACATGTCTTTAAGCAGAATAGACCAATGAAACAAAGGCAACAGCAACGTGTGCAGAAGGGTTAACCATGATTTTAGCTTCTTTGTTTTTTAGAATGGTTTGGGGTTTGATCTGTATAATGGGGGATGTCAATTTTTCTTTGGGTGATTATGACAAGCACAAAGGAATAAATATTATGAGGATTGAGGAATGATTCAGAATAAAGCGTGTAAATTACTTGTTAAATTAAACAGGTCGGCCACCACACCCACAACCTGATTAGGAAGTTTCCTCCCTCTCTTTTCTCTGTGTTTTTAAATTACATAAATAGACACTTATTTTTATGACAACAATGTTTTCTCTTTTGTTGTCATTTGGTGCAAGAACTTCCTATATATGAATATGCAGAGGTTAAATTTTCACAAAAATGACATATAATTAGCTGCTGGACCCTCTTTTGCCCACTTGATGATATATATATATATATATATACACACACACACACACACACCATGTCATCTTGTGAGACACATTTTTATTTCTTGGCTTTATTGTTTTAGTGACAGAATTCTTAAACTTAATGATCAATTTATTGCCCTTTAATTGACTCTTTTCAAATGGGTAATTAAAATAAATGATTTTTTCTTAGAAACATTTCTTCTTCCTTGTTATTATTGGATTTACTTTATGAGTACTACTGTTTGTCACAGTTCTTATATATTTACGAGTGACATGACGGTTATTTATTGACTCATGTCTTATAAAACATCCAATTACAGAATATTACGTCGCTTCGTAAACATTTAATTACGAGGTTTGACTAATTACCAAAAAAAAAAAAAATTACGAGGTTTGACTTAAAAGTATTATTCTTTCTTCACTGAATTCATCAATCCAAATCAACTTGTTAGATTACAAGGAGACTGAATTCATCAATCCAAATCAACTTATTAGATTACAAGGAGAAAGAAAAGATAGAAAAGAGAAATGAAATTCAGTTCAAATCATTACCCCAGAAGAAAATAGAAGAGAGAGAGGGTTTGGACCCACAAATTCCCAAGTGAGGGACTGTGAATGGTCCTCAAGTACTTAAGAGGCGAGAAGTGCTATTCCACTCTATATATACAAATACAAAGATACGTGTGCTTGAAACTAAGCTGGTCAGAGGTCTTCAAAATGGGGCTGTGAAAGTTGATTTGAGGTTGAAGTACAAGTTGCTCCAAATATCCCGAATCTCTCAATCTCATTTGCTGGTTTCGTGGCCTAAAAAAAAAAAGATTCAAACTGTTGAATTCCAGAGACATATATTATAACCGTAGGTTGGGATCTTTTTTGTGAAACTTTAGTGTAATGCTGGACACATCATGTGAGCTTACAACACTTTTAGACCCTCCTTTTTGCAATTTGGTAATTGCTAATTGTCATATTTCTCCCCCTCCTAATGCTTCTCAACCTAATATGTTTCTAGTATTTCTATATTATGCTGGCACGCGTACAAGTGCTTGTTTTATGAGGCTTTTTCGCTACCAAAAAGAATAAAAACGAGAGGCACACCATGCCAGATCTTTTCAAAGAAAAATAAAAACTGACATTTGATAGACTTGTTACTGAAAGGTGACATATATATATATATATGTATATGTATATAAATATATATATATATATATATATATATGTTTCTTCCAAATTCTTTTTCTGATGGAGAAGGCATATGAATGACAGTCAAGCAAGGTAGAGAGATCTTTTTGGAATGTCCTAGTCATTGAGTGGAGAAGCACACAATTAGCAACAAAAAATCCATCTTTAATCAGACCATTTAATTCATGAAATAGTTGATACCATGAAAATGGGAATTTTGTAGAAAAAGTTACAAAACAAATCACTGGAAATGTCTAAACAATGCTAAAGGTTTAGTGTGTGTACATCAATCATACAGAAGTCATACGCAGACCCCATACAAGTACAAAACAGGCTCCACTAGTCATGTGAAGTTTCTTTCATATGCCAAGTGGCCGTCTCTATAGCTTTTAGAGTTAATGGGTGCTTGTCAAATATCTGTGAGTATGATAGAGATTAAATTGCAGGCTTTATATGTTAGTATGTGTAGGTTTTTATCATAACTTAGAAGATAATAATAAACATTATAAATTTAAGTAGATCTTTATCAAAATTAAGAAGATAATAATAAACATCTCTTATGACACATTAGGGTGTGTGACTTCAATGGTATATAATTGAGATCCTTTCTATTTTCGAATGTAAATTATTTAATATAAATAATATAACCGCTGTTAAATCGAAACTGATATAAATTTTAATTAATAAAAAATTATTATATCATTTATATTGAAATGCGATGAAAAATAATAATATAATAGCTGTAAGATTATAATTGATATAAATTTTAATCAATTAAAAACGGTCATATCATTTATATTGGAATGCTTTATCTAAATTATATACAAGAGGTGAACTCTTTCTTAATTTTTTTTTTTTTTAAGGTTTATGAAAACGAAAATGATCATATGCTGCAAGAGAACTAGAGGAATACTAGCTGAGAGAAAATGAAATATGAAAATGATGAGGTACATTGTATATGAGAATAGGGAGGTCATATCACAGAGGAAGAGGAAAGAAGAGGAGGAGAGGAGGAGTCTAATGATGCTTTGGCAGGTGGAGAACACCCTTATGGGTTGCACGCAAATCAAATCCATCAGATCAGCCATTTAGGAATGAGGATTATATATCTCTCGCTCTCTCTTTCTTTCTCTGTCTTTCTTTATCATCCAAAGAGACAGTGGAGGAGGACAATAATTTCCTTCTTCTTTTTTTTGTTTATTTATTTCGTGGGTCTTTTATTTTAACATTTTCTACACACATGTGGGATCATCATTGCCCTCAACGTTTCACACTTGCAACATATTCCCTTGTAAGTTTTTAACAGTCCCATACAAAAAGCAATTAAACAACATAATTCTAAGCTACATTAGCATACATAATAAAAACAAACAACAAAAATGAAAAATATGGTTTACCCATCCATCATCAACTCTGCAAAATAACACATATGCTTCACATATATATATATATATATATATATATATATATATATATATATACATATATATGTATGTATATGATCATGTGCCAGCTGTAAGGTTTGTAATAATAATGATGATGATCTACCAAACTGTAGTGATGTGGCTTATGTTTTTTCTTCTTTGGTTTTTGTACCTTCCCTCAAATTTGTAGTTTTGTATTTTGGTTATTTTCATTGTACTTTCTCTTTTCCATCCAAAAACTAATAATATCAACAAAAACAGGAACAATAATGGTAATATTATTAAAAGTAGTCTACCTTTTCTATGACAAATGATGAACTACTTCAGTTTAATATGAAACACATAGATGACAGCGAGTACTTTTATACACATTGACCTTCAGGTAGGCTACACGTTATACAACAATAGTGTTTAAACCCGCTCATCTGACAGCAAATTAGCGGCTGATCTGGTGCATAAACACTAGGGGATTATACCAACTACAACTGGATCTAAACGGAGCACGGCTATCCATTATAAGTTGGGAAAACTATTTTGTGCAATTGGCCACATATCTGAATACTATTTTGTGCGTTTCCTTAATGCATTATCTAAAAAATGGTTCACTCTCCATATTCACCAAAAGTTCATACCCTCCATTAAAGACCAATTTTTTAAGACAAGAGATCAAGAAATTAAAATTGTAAAATCCAGAGTTTGTGATGTCAGGCATTACTCATCCAAACAAATGAATGCTGGTTGATCTTGTCAACATTGGGGTCCACCACATAATGGTGTAAACCTGTAGTTTCCAAAGGGTCCTTTCCACTAAAATTTGTTCCGTCCTTGGGATTTTTCAGGTCGTGAAAATGGTGTACAAAGGGTCCTATTCAGTACAATTTTGTTTGGACCAGGGGGGGTTTTAACATCTATGTGCTGCTATCCAGCTCATGGATATGTCTATAATTTGGTCGACAAATCTGAGACAGTCCTCCTCATGGTAATTAGCATTAATTAGATGGTTTCATTTCAAGAACTTGATGGTTTTCAAAAACACTGTAACACTGTAATATCACAATTAAGTTGCATGAAAAAGCAAGCATAAAACACACACATTGATCAATCTAGTCGTAACCACGCATTAACAAATTTCTTAACATGAAGTGCATGCATAGTTCAGGAAGACAAATCAATAGCATTATGTAATTTTGATAAAAAGAAAGTGACAACCTCATGAAGTAGATTTACCTTTCTGTGACAAAATGGGTTTGGTATGAAGCACTTTTGAAAATGCCTGTGTACAATTGAACTCAAGGCTCATTGGACCCCACAACCCAGAAAAGAGAAGGTGGTGTTTATTGAGGTAGGTTGTATTATTGTAAGGTTATTTTTATAATAAAGATGATATTTTTCAAGGTCCAAGCAAACCTGCCCACAAGAGCAAGTTTACCAACCAAAAGAGAAAGGAAAGGCCACGAATAAATAAATAAAACCTGCCTTAAAAAGCCGAAACATGCGCTGTCCATGAGGCAATTTTTGGTAATGTGGGTTTGGTTGGACATAGCAACAAAATGATGTACTAGTTGGACTAATTTTTTTCTAAACTGTCTTCAATTTCAATGTCGAGGACAGTTGGAGTTAGTATCAAAACCTAAAGGGAAATAGAAAATGGAAGGACGAACAAGGTTTGGGATCCGTTTTGAACGTATCCAAAAACTTTTAAGGTGTAAAAGTAGCAAAAGTTAAAGTGCATTTGTACTTGGAAATTTGATGAGAATGGTTATACGTACCTCTTTATTGCAGTCCACGTTTGCTCTTGAAAGTTGAAATCCAAAAGCAGAGCTTGAGGCTGTTTTTTCATTTTGAAGTGAGCCATAAAATCTCGGCTTTACACCTCCTCTACTCCAGTGAGCAATAGACCGTACTTCCTTTCTACTATTTTCTTCTTCCTATATATATATATATATATATATTTTTTTTTTTTTTTGCTAGATTTACTGCTACAGTAAACATCTCCCAGCAAACCAAAACTCAAAATCACCTTCTCGGCTTTCTACCAGGTGTTACATTAATGATGACGTGAAACAAGCTATATTATGAAAAATTGAAAGTTCAAATAGTCGCAAAACCAACTTATATTTGCACCCGAGGACTGATGGAAAAATAACCTCATATATAAAACCGGCTTCATTCAATCCCCATTTTGATCACTAGAAGTTTTGACCTGTTTACAAGAAGGCCTTTGTATTTCTTCTACGAATGGTTATATAAGCCAAAAGATGAATCAAGGGATGATATTTTTGGAACTAAAAATTACAAACAAACAGAGAAGAAATTGAATTAAATCTAGAATCCGGTTTCAGTATCTGATTCCTTTAGCAACCTCAAAGAAATGAGCCACATTCTCCTCTGGCGTACCTACTACAATTCCATGGCCAAGATTCAAAATATGTCTCCCTCGACCAGCTTTCTTCACAGTATCGTTTATTCGGTCGGTGATGAAGTCCTTTGAACCAAAGAGAACACCAGGATCCACATTACCTTGAACTGCTATATTTGGTCCCAGTCGCCTCCTACCTTCAGCCATGTCGACGGTCCAATCCAAACTAACTACATCAACACCCGTCAAAACCAATCTTTCAAGCAAGCCCCCAGATCCACTTGCATAAAGGATTAGAGGGAGATCTGGATGGGTTTGTTTCACAGTATCCACAATCTGCTTCAAGTATGGTAGACTAAACTCCTCAAAATCCACGGGGCTAAGTTCTGTGGCCCATGAGTCAAATATCTGAACAGCTTGAGCTCCATTGTTAGCTTGGTATTGAATATATTTTGTCATGGAAGTAGTAAATTTCTGAAGTAATGCATGAAGGACCTGAGCAAGGAACCATATGTAGATAAGTTTAGATCAAAAAAGCCAAAAGGAGGGCAAAAAGAAATAAATTTGGACAGGTGAAAAGCACCAAACTTACCTTTGGTTGAGAGAAAGCTAATCTCTTTATCTTTGAGAAGTGCTTTGATGAACCACCTTCAACCACATATGATGCCAGAGTGAAAGGAGCGCCAACAAAACCTAACACTGCCGCTTTGTTAGCTACCTGTAGAAGTAAAAATGTGTCGTGAGCATTTCAAAAGATTAATATAAGAGACGAGAAGAAATTTTCAAACTTCATAAAAGATCTATGAATAGAATTCACTTTATACTAGTTATAATATATAAAACATTATTTTTGGAAAGAACAACGACAAGGTAACAAGCTAAAGTTTGTTTAAAGCTATGCAAGTGTTTAGGAGCACATGATATATTTCATAGACACCCAAATCTTCCAGGATACAGTCTTTGTCTACCTAAGAAATTCCTAGACAGTTTTGTAAAAACATTGGCCATCTATCACAGAAATAAACTACTTGATTTTCAAAGTTTTAAGTTTTCTTACACACTATAAGATAATCTTCTTTTTCTATTTGGTTGTTCATCATTATCAGCTCTCAAAGGATTTTACTGTAGTGATCCATTAACAGTTTACTTTGAGTGCATGACTGAATTGATAGACCCTTTTTGTAAAAGAGTTCGAAAGAAAACAAAAAAGATACTCATAGTTGAAATATAAAAAGTAAACTTGCTTAATCAAAACCTCTTTTCGTAAAATTGTCAATGCTTCCCCAACATATGGAACTGAATGTTCAGGAACAAATTCTCTCACTTGATCAACATCAGCAGCTGTGCCTAGAGGATTGAATATGATAGGACCTTTACCTTTCACAATGTCAAATGGTATATTCATCCCAGCAAGAGGGGTTAGAATGTCTGAGAACAAAATAACCTGTAACAGTAAGACAGACATGTAAAAAAAAATAAAGTAAGCAATTGAATCAAATGGATATGATGTAATAAAAACAATGAATTGATGCACAGAAGGACTCTAACCCCATCAGGTTTGAAAACTTTCCAAGGCTGTAATGAGATTTCCACTACAAGGTCAACATTCTCTGACCTTTCACGAAATGAAGGATACTTCTCACAAATAATTTGATAACTCTGTCATAAGATATGCTCAGCGAGTTAGAACCAACACAAAATGCACAAACATACTAATATTGGAGGTCATCTTTAAAAGGTAGGATGTTAGCTTTCTTTTGGGTAACTTAGTTTCTAAATTAGCATCTATTCCCAAGAACACAAAACTTGCTTTGGCATGGAACACATTACATAATCAAAAAGGTCAAAATAAAGAATGTAAAGCTTTCAGTCGGGACATAACAGGATGAGAAATGGACCGATGAGTGTCCCTGAGCTAATGAAAATTGCATAATAGCAAAGACCAAAAATTATAATCGCACATTCTGAAGTTGCAATCTCGGTGCTATATTTCAATCAAATCCCACAAAATAGAAAAAAAAATTACGAAAAAAGATGTGATA
This sequence comes from Rhamnella rubrinervis, assembly GCA_007844105.2. NCBI lineage: Eukaryota > Viridiplantae > Streptophyta > Magnoliopsida > Rosales > Rhamnaceae > Rhamnella > Rhamnella rubrinervis. The sequence continues at coordinate 4,200,495 of CM017576.2, forward strand.
TTTTAAAAGCACGAAACACAAGCAAAAGAAAGTGTCCAATTAAAGCACTATAAACCTGCCTTCATGTACCTCCCTGCTTGCCTCATGAGCCAAACTGGGGGTCTTTCAACATCTTCCCCACGAACAGCATTAAGCAAAAGTGGCTCGGTGACAGAGGCAATTTTGGGTTCGGTCACAGTCCCTGAATGCAATAGTCTTGAATTAGAAAGATCAAACATATGAATTCGAGCCATAGCTCACAAGAGACATGAAAAATAAAACTTACGAGCAGCATTTTGACGACAACTATTTTGCATGACAAATACAGCATTCAAATTTATCACCCACTAAAGAATGTGGTTAAAAATAATTAGACCGCTTTTGCATTTTGATTGTGTACAAGGAATTGTGGGCCGAGGAAATTTCAAGACTGGTAAAGGTGCATTATCTAATACTTTCAATATTGTTTAATGTAGCCATGATTTTCGAGCAGAAGAAAAATTATATCAATTAAACCACTTCACAAGAAAAACCATTTCCAGTTATTTAAAACTCGGTACTATACTACCCATCTATAGCACCAACCCTTTGATAACTGAGAAACTGTTCCAAGAAACAGGCTTTAATTGTTCCCGAAACTGGAAAAGCCTTCCCCCACAGAAACAATGCTAAGATAAGGCTCAGTTAGATTTCAATTTTGGTCTTCCAGGGTAACAGCCAAAAATAATCCAACTTTAGAAGAACCCAAATTTTCTCAGCAACCAACCAACCCAATTGAACAAAAGAAAGCAAAAGAAAAAACTTATGCAAAAGCGAAATTACCTCCGAGAGTACAGTGGAATCGGGGCTTGGAAGCGAATCTGGATCTTCTAGAGGAAGCAAAGGTGAGAGGAGAGGAAAAAGGTATGGAGCTAAAGCTGCAAGTGCACGACATGTTCGAATTGCCAATTGAAAAAAACTGATACTACCGCTCTGTCTGACCCCAAGCTCTTGGCATCCCTGTGTGCTCTTCCAGACAGAGTCTATGGGACTTCCAAAGGTCAGAGCTTGAAGATGGAAAAAGAAACATACGAAAACCATTATAAAGAGATAAGGAATTGCCATGTCAACCGTTGTGCATTCAGCAACACCTTGGGCCCAATTTTAGCAGGAAGAGCATTCCCAATCGACGACTTGTCGTTTCAAGAATGCCAGCACAGCGTTCTGACGTGGAGTCCCCTTCAAAAACATATTTTCTACCTTTTTCTTTAAAAAAAAAAAATCTATTTTTTGAAAGTATATCACCTTTAAAAAAAACATTATAAATTAAAAAAAAAAAATTTGAAAAGAAAAAAGTTATGGAAATCAAAAGCATTTTCTCATGGTCAAGTAATTGATAAAAGCAACATATAGTAACTAAAAAGAATATCCCCTAGTTATTTATTTATTTATTTATTTTTTGAGGAAGAAGAACATCCCCTAGGTGTCTTACCAAATTATACAAGGAAATAACTGAAATCCAACTTTGATGGGCCCCACCTAATCTCCAGGATTGCAAATGGATATAATGGATCAATCAACCATGAGATATATAGACCGGAAACTTGACTTCTCTGATCCAGCCGCTCTGGGCCGGGTCTACCATAAAAGAGACTTTTGACTGCTAGACTTCGGCTGTTGGAGCCTTTGACATGATCTCAGTTATGAAATGCAAAAGAACTAAAACTTGGCCATTTTATTTAGCAATAGGATGAACTGAACACATCCAATGTTGCTAAATTTGGTATATTTAAAAGAGAAAAGTTACTACTACTACTACAAAAAGAAAAAAGAAAAAAAAATAAAAATTGAAGATCCAGCAATAATTACAAGGAGCAATGGGGTAAAGAAAGGGAGAGGAGCAAGATAAGAGAAATTGAATCAGAAAATGGTATCAATCGTAAGCTTTCTCTTAGGTGGGGATTTCTCAATGATCTGTTTTTGAGGATCCATGAATGTACAACCTTTGTTGGCAAATAATCTCCTAAGGTTGATCACTGAAAGTTCATTAAAGCTACCAACTGCAAGATCAGCCTGCCCCAGATCATACCTAAACATGCCAACATCAACAAAACAAAATATACAGAGTCAGGGTTTTGCATACTATCATGTTTCTCAAGATTCAACAGTCAAAATAAAAGTGCAACTTTATAGACGATGGAATATGTATGTATCTATGTATTTATCTATGTTGTATGTGGGTGTGTACGCTTGTGTCCTAGAAATAAAGTATTGGAATTATTTCACTTATGTATGAGCATGACTACACACGCGGGATGAGCGCCAATTAATGCTACAGCCATCATTGTGCAGTTGTGGGCGGCAGTGATGCCTCTAGGGTCATCTTCAAACACCACACACTTGGAAGGTTTCCGGTCCAGCTGCATTAAAATACAACAGTGGGAAACTTAAGAAACTATAACTTCATTCTACATAACTCTATGGGCCTTGCATAGAATCCATGTAGCGCCCACTTTTTAACAAAACGACGTTATGAAATAAAGCAAGCATTTAAAGGCATTTTAACAGCTCCATCATATAAGATATTTACGTATTCTTAAACACGACATTTGTCATATCCGATTAACATATGTTACATATAATACCTTCACAGCTGCAGAAAGAAACCTGTGGGCCATTGAGTCCATGCCATCTTCCTCTGTCACAATTGCCTGCAACCTCTGAGATATCAATAAGTGGCAGGGGCAGTTCGACAAGCATATGATGTTTGTATAATTAACAGAAATCTACCATACAACATTTCCAACAATTCTATTACTTTATTTCATCATTTTTCAAAAATGGGTTGCAAAAGTATCATTGAAACAGAAACTAAAATGGACTGCAATTTTTTTCACAAGAAAAAAAAGGTTCCCACCAATCATGTAAGTTCTATGTACAGCATGGCATAAAAAAGAAATAATGAACCATTATTTCAAGCAAACATATCTGAATATGAGGAAAACGATCTATAAACCAAATTAATTTAGCATAAAAAACGAAAAAAATTGCACATCAAGTAATACTGCTGAAAACATTACCAACCTGGAAAAAATTATTGAGTCCCATTCGCTCTAGGGCTTCTACCATGTTTCTCCGATCAAGGCTTGTAACTAAAGCACAAGGGATGCGAGCTGTAGATACAGCATCCAGCCATTCTTTGATCCCCTCCAGGGGTTTGTCTAGCTAAATGGGAATACAGCGTGAAAGTGTGAGTAAAAGCAAGAGTTGCATCCACAAGAGAAACATAAAACGTGGGGAGTATAATAAACTAGCACTCACCCTGAGAAGATTTTCATAATACAACTGCGAAAATCTTAGAGTCAAACGATCCAATTCGCATTCTTCTTCATCCCAGGGTAAAAGCTGGTGGTTTCAGAGACTTGTCAGACAATATAAGATCAAGGGTTGCATAAGACTAAACTACTTTTATAACAACTACTAATGGGTCTCAGAAAAACACTGAAAGATACTTGATAACCAAAGCTAAATGTTGAAAGGTAACATTCAGTTTTGCATAATCCAACCCAGATTTCACTACTTGGTCAAAACAAAGTCAGAACAATGGGAAGGGAAACAAATTTCACAAGAAGGAGAGAAAAAAAAAAAAAAAGCCATAATCCCTCCTAACCTTATGCAACACGTGATCAGCACCTGCATAAAGCATCTGCCTATGCACATCACCATCTTCAGGAATTTTCTTTCCTGCAGAATCAATTTTGGTTAAACAAAGGGAGATTAGCACACTTTTTCTCTAAGATGGCTCTCCAAACAAAAAAAGACTGAGATGTATTTGCCTTTAAACAAAGAATATGACTACATCTACGAAGTGATATGCATATACAGATATATAATAAATTTCAATAGATTTCACTCTGATTCAAACTTAACGATAAAAGCAGGAAACAGCAATCAATTGGGAACTGAACCAATGTTTAATATGAATTAGAGACAATAACAGACCATAATTTAAAAGGAATAAAAGTAAAAGTAATAAGTAAGGTATTTATGGAACTTATTCTGGGGGAATCTCATTTTAAACGACAAGCTTCATACCCTTTTCTGAGGCAAGCTGCTTCCATGCAGACATTTTCAAAGCTCGAGTGTCTGCCTGAAACACATTACAAGCAATTAATTGGGGAATACACAATAAAACAGACCCTAAGTATTAGATGTATGGATGTTTACATAATCAAGTCTTTTTCATAAAAATTTTCCCTAATTCTTACTCTAACCCAATTATTATTTTCAGTTATAATAATATCATCTCTTTCTTCGCAAGCTTTGAGATCATTGAACAACAACTCCCATGAAATTGTATCCCATCCTTTTTAAAACTACTTAATTCACAGAACGGAGTATTCTTAAAAGTCATAGTATTGCTAGTTATTTCACATGTAAATCAATTAATTTTTTTTTAGCTAAATGCAACAGTGGTAGCTAACGAATGTTATATACATTGCCAGAATTTGGAAATTTTACCACAACATTGTCAAAAGAGAAAATAAGACCATAAGCTTCATCTGGCTTCATTGCATAGCGTATACGTTGAAGAAAACCTTCTTGCAATCTGTTGTTCAAAAAATCCTATTTGCAATAAGAATTAACATGTGTAAGTCATTGACAAAGCCACGAACTCCACAGCAATTAAACCAAACTAGATAATATACTCTACGAACAATTTAATTCCTGTAAACATAAAACATCCACCTGAACTCCTTACCACATCGATTTTTAGAGGCCCATCCGGTCTAAAAGTCTCAAAACCTTCCCCATATTCAGCTCCAATCGCCTGGAACACAAGTAACAAAGGCAAAATGTTAAATTCACCAAAATTACTTATCTGAGGATACAAAACATATATATACATAGAGACAGACCAGTCTCTTCACATCATAGAGTTCACCAATATCTTCCACCCAAAAAACAAAAAAAAAAATTAAAGCATACACAGAAGTCCCAATCGAAATTTCTGAAGCTTTGAATTCAAGAAATTCAATTAAGCACCCAATAAAAGAATATCGTAAAAGGGGGTAAGAGAATTCAATACCTCCTGCATGAAAAGCTTGTTAGGTGTGATAGGAAACCCATTAACAGAGCCATTTTCGTCGAACCCACAAGCATTCCTGATCACAAGGTGATGCTTAGCTAGGTGCAAACGTTTTAGTCTCTGTAGAATATGAACGATCAGCAGCCAGGTGATACGGCAAATACCCAATAAAAGAAGAAAAGATAAACCCAAAAAAATAAAAAATAAATAAATAGACATAAGGGCTTACGGAAAATCTGAGCTTTGGAGGGAAGAGAAAGTGTGAAAGGCGAGAGGAAGGTGGGCATGGAAGAAGCAGAGAAGAGCTTCTGAAATTGCTACAAGCACAGTCCATCCCCAGAGTAATAACAGCACCCAAAGCTCGCAGGCCGTATAGATAAAAATAGTTGCTTCTACGTCTTCGAATTTCCCTTCTTCTTCATTTTTTTCATATTTAAATATTTATTTATTTATTTATTATTTTTCTTTTTTTAGATACAAAATTCAGAAATTTTGTATGGCGTACACGTGACCCTTGTTTATTTCAAGATATCACGTGACCTTTGATATATCGTACACGTACACGTCGTACTGTGGAATCGGATTCGAGTAAAGATACGCATAATTCCGTTATTACACATATTGCTATTATATTAAAAAAAAAAAAAGGTTATTGATACAATTATATTTTATGCTCATTTTTTAATTCCTTTAAAATATTAGTTTTTTTATTTTTACGAAATACATAAACTTATATTGTATATGATCCTTGAAGCTATATCATTATTTTTCACCTGAATTTTTTTTATTAATATTAACTATAAATTTAATTTTGGCTGGATATATATAATATATATTAATTTTGGAAAGTAAAGTAGATAAATATTGACTTGAATTGCAGTTGAGCATTCAACAAATATGATAATTTTTAGATAAGTAAAGAATGTTATTTAGATTCCAACTCAAAACGAAGATGATCTCTTTTTTTTTTTTTTTTTTTTTTTTTTCATACCAATAGAAAAGAATGAAATCGTCATTGTTTTTATAATTACTTCAATTGCAAAGTCAAGAAAGCTTTAGTTAATTCAAAAGCCACTGCAGCCTTCTAGTCAGTGTCACATAGAGTGCAATGTTCATATCACCAAACAAATTCATTAGTTAATTGAATTGTAGAATTCTAAAGATACTCACGAAAACGTCAACCAACATGTTATGCAGGTACCAAAGCCATCCCACAAGTTTAAGCCAAAACTATGGAAGCTTCTTTTTCTTTATCATTTTGGACATGTAATCCAGCCAATGTCATAACTAATTCATAAGAAAAAATAAAAATAAAAGATTCGAGCCCCCCCACAACCCAAAATAGCATCAAGCAGACTTCTTAATTTCACCCGGGTAATACATGTATATATATATTTTTTTTGCATTGTATAAAGACAAAATAACTAGCTAACCTCAGAATTCAAACTCCTACTGTTACTATACAATAGCCAAATGACTTGCCTTGAGAAGATGGGTAATGGTTATAATTCTATCAGCATCTCTATCTTCCCACCACTGCAGAATTGAAATATACAGTCCCATTACCCGCACCCCAAAAAAATTTCAAGAAATGGGAACCTTGATGATGATCATACTCCACTTGGCTGTTTCACAGAGTGTATAGTTAAGAAATGTAAGCAGCAGAGTGAGCAACAAGGGACTAAACAATGAGTAATTTTGCTTGGATTAGGAGAGGTGGAGAAACATACCACGTAGGTGTGCCATCCAGAGCCATCAGAATCAACATTGTCTTCCTTGCCTTCCACGTAAGTGTGCCATCCAGAGCCATCAGAGTTCTCACAATGTCCATGCTCTTCACTGCCTTCTACATAAGTGTGCCATCCAGAGCCATCAGAATCTACATTGTCTTCATCGCCTTCCACGTAAGTGTGCCACCCAGAGCCATCAGAGTTCTCACAATTTCCATGCTCTTCACTGCCTTCTACATAAGTGTGCCATCCGTCGGAGCTTCCAAAGTCCTCATAGTCTTCATAGCTTTTTAGAAACTGTCATTAATCGTAAAGGAAATGAAAGAGAATTCATCATGGACTTGTGTAGATCAATTAGAACTAGAAAAGTAGTTGATTTGATAGAAATTAAAGCTTTTGGAGCCTCAAAAGTTGACATACAGGATCAGTCTTCCTAACCATTGCCGAATCTGCCTCATCATTAACCTGCAAACAAGGATCTCATCATCTAAATACTCAACTACTCATTTATTGAACAAAAAGGAATGGCTCCTCAGGAAAAAAGAGGAAAGCTTTCTTAATACTACTACAGATGAAGAGCAATCGTTTGATAGCATGTTGAAAATATAACTATGATGGTTCTCCTAACAAATTCTATTCAAATGATTTTTTTACTTCAATTCAAGAAGTTTTTGACATCAATTCCCCTGAAATATGCATAAAATTACAAATTTCCCCTAGACTGTAAAACTGGCACCAATGCCCCTCTAAAATTTAGGAATAGTTGCAAATTGTTCCTGATTCAGAAACACAATATGTTTTTTAACTGTTCACATGGACTTTTTTTTCTATGTTAAAGGTTGAGTTAAGTGGCAGTAGTGAACAAATAAATCAGTTTGAATCATTCATTCAAAAATATGTTTCTAAACAGTTCAAAAAAATGCAGTTTTCAAGGCAAAAATATACCATGTTTATGAGTCAGGGCAATTTGCAATTGCTTCTAAAAGTTTAAGGGTATTGGTCATTATTCTACAGTTTAGGGGCAAGTTGCAACTTTATGCATAATTCAGAGGGCAATGATGCAAATAACACATTCAATCATAATAACTTATAGTGTGGCATGGCTAAAAAGCTTTGGACTAAATAGGAATCTTAGAACAAAATCAAACAAATGTATCTCAATCATCTGCATAGAAAGTAGCCCCAACAAAATCTTGTAACTTAAGCAAAAAGGCAGAAAAGCAATTAGCCAAAAGAATACAATCTAGAACTAGATGTGATTGTGACAATACTCAAACTGGAATTAGGTAGCACTTCAAGAAAATGCGAAAAAAGAGCCCTTAATTACAATACTTGTATCTCAAGTTACATACCAAGAGCCCTCAATTACCTTCCAAATCTAATCATTTATGCCTCCGTATGGAAGATATCATCGCATATAGCTTCCCAACAAAGCATTACATAAATAAGAAAAGCGAACCTGACGTTAGTATTGATGAATTACAACTCAAACCCGAGTTTGTTCAATTACCTCTGGCATGCCATTTCCTTCACTGAGCAAAGCTTTCTCGTAAACCAAGTTCACCTTTGAAGCTTGAGTGACAAATAATACCCTCTCCTGATCAAAAATTCAAACGCTGATTAAGATTGTACATTAGAACCGGGTGGGTAGGGATTATGATGATTTCTGACAAACTTTACCTCCTTGCACATGTTCTTCCATTTCTCAAATCCTTCTCGATCAACATCAATGGCATTTACACTTTTGCAGGTCTTCCTAAATTCTTCCCTGAAACACTCACAGGGTTAAAATAGTCCTTTTCGTTGCCTTAGAATACAGAGTGATTACAATGTTGAAATAAGAGCAAACTAACGCGACTGTTTGGCTAATTTGAGTTGATCGTTGTTTCCATTTTTTTATTTCATTCTCCCTTTTTAGTGGAACCATTTATTTCATTCTCAGTTCCAATCTAAAAGTATAGTAACACAATACTGACAATGAACTTGCTTTCGTAAAACTAGATTCTACGAAGAATTGCATAGTAAACTCAGCGAACAGCAAAGGTGGGATCTTTCTGTAGATACATATCACACATATCCAAGCACACAAATAGATGATTGCAATAATACACGAACACATACACATCCATGTAAATATCAAAGTGTCATAAACAAAAGGAAGGTCCAATTAAATGTGAAAGCACATACATTCATAACAGACATAAATACAAACATGTGACATACATAAAATACTACTACTGATTAACACATCGATTACTGATAAATAGTAAAAGTAATCAGCGTTAAAGCACCCATTTTTCCTAGACTCAAGCTTATTATAGGAGATTGGCAGGTTATATATACTTTTTAACAGTCATAGGATGAGAATGTACATGAAGAAACAAAATGCCGATCTGGGTTGGTCCGCCAAACTCTGTTTCACATCAAAGTGGCTCGAACTTGTACCTCTGAACCTCTTCACGTCCTTAATGGACTCACACTCATGCATGTCAGCCAAAGCAATCGCCACAGACAACTCACATTTACGGCTACAAAATAGACCCATTAGAAACCCAGAATGGAACTATAAAAAGTACCAGAAAAACTTCAAAGAAAGCAAAATAAAATGAAAAATATAAATTATAAATATTAAAGAAAAAAAAAAACTGCGTATAAACATACCACTTCTGGAAAGCACTTCCATCAGGACCACGACGGATTGCTCTAACCCTTTTTCGGGTGCTTGGCCGATTCGCCATTAAAGCACCAGCACTTCAAAGCTCTTTCAGCTCAGCAACTCTTGTTTTTATTTTATATTAAATTACAATTATATATTTAAATTGGGTCTGCCATTAACTAGTGGAAGGCGAACTCACTTTTCCTTCTTCGATTTGTGGGGCTTGCTATCATGCGCCTAAGGTTTACGTGTACGTTGACAAATTTACGAGTAAGGAGTGGAGTGCATGTTAGAAACAAAACGTATGCATTTGTTAATTTGCGCCGTACAGTTTGGCGCGGAACCAGTTGCTGAGGTAAAAAACACCCCAAAAAAAATAACAGCTTTAAATATAGAATAGTAAATGTATTTCCCGCGGGAACCCAAAATGTGGCCAAAAGTGGAATGGCGCACCATAATTTTTCACAATCTCTCATTTTTGTTAATAAAAAGTGAACCAATAATGCGTCGACACGTGAAATTTCTTGGACGAATAAGTTGGAGACGTGTGCCTCATAATGAGGAGCTGTAGCCTGTAGGAGCCACGGCGTTAGGATTAAGCCGTCAAATTCACCCTCGTACAAATGAGGAGGATACATGTCACTGACATGAAAATCTTAAATGACTAAAATACCATTATCTTAGTTACGAATTTGCAGCTTTCCTTTCGGTGAGACAAAGGGAATAGTTAATATCTCTGGAGGGTATTTTAGGAATCACAATGGGATTGATTTGGTTTGATTTGATTTGAAAGAATGGTAACATGTGTTTGGGCGAAATATCGGCAAGTGATGTGTGACGTTGGATTAAACTCCCAATCCAATCAGATGGGTAAGAGATCAATCCCCATGTTCTATTAATTTAATTTAATATTTTGTGCCACGTAATAATTTGCTAATTGGAGGTAATTATATTTCCATTTATCATGTTATTCTAAATTTCTAATTGATTCTTGATTACAACAGTGCAAACTAGAAGGTAAAAAACTCAGCATGATTCTAATCCTGCTCATAGTAAAACTTCATTCCAATAACATCCAATTAAGCAATACAGAGCACAGTTTTAAGCCTCATTACACAACACACACCAATCAATCACAAATGATCTTTACACTATATGGACATTAAAACAACACTATATTTACTAAACTAACACAACCAGAATCATAACTCAATAACCAAGGATAAGAGAAACAAATTGTAGGCAAGCCAAGCAGGGACCAACTAATCAAATAATACCCTGTTCAGAATTCAGATTGCATTTTTACAGATTGCATCTTTTTCTTACTTGGCCTTGACAAGGGAAGCGATATCTGGATGAACCCAAACTTCTTCCTCTGTGTTATGAATTGCTTTTGTTCACTTCCTTCTTTCTCAGATTTTGGAGGAAATGTCAAATCTTCCCTCAATGCATGAAGCATCTCACTTAGAGCCACTTTGTGTGTTTCAGGGTGACCACCCATTTCCTTTCTCCCACCATAATCTTCAGCCAGAACTTGCTTCCTGCTTAGCACATCTCGCATTGAAACCGTTGGCCTTAGAACGGGCTTTGAACTGTTATCAACCAGAGGTGACCGTTTCACATCATTTAGAGGAGAATCCTTGTGAAGACGATGATCAGGTGTGTGGAAAATGTTTAGGTTGGTGGAGTTAAAAGTTGACTGTCCCATCTTATCATGGTCAGGTATCCATCTATGCAGTGCCTCTTCAGCAGCAAGCTGCTTCCTGTTTGCAAGTTCTATTCTGCTCAAAGCCTCCTCTAAGGCTTGCTTACTGCATTTTACTTCTTCTGTTGCTTCTTTCAGCTTTTTCAATATAGCCACTTTAGAAGTATGAGCTTCATCGATTTGAAGCATGGCATCTACTAACTTCTTCTTAGACCAACCTGAAGCTTCTTGTGCTTTTGAGTACAGAGGAGATTGAAGTTTAAAATTGAAACTCATCTTCTCAGGCTCTGGCAGGGGAAACCCTGTTGAGATCTCATTACTCTTAAGAGCCTTGATTTCAGCAAGTGCGACAGCTTCGACTGCCTTAGCTGCTTCTTCCATCTTTTTGGCAGCAACTAACTTCATTTCAGCAGTCTTCATGCTGGTCCTTGACTGTTCATTACTTGCCATTGCTCTCGACACTTCAGATTTTGCAGTTTCATCCATTTTTATACAATGCTGACGCTCTCTTGAATTACTTTTAGAATCAAAATCGACGTTACTTTCTGCTTCTTCAGCTAATGGTGGCTTCATCCTTAAGTTTTCCAGCTCCTCCTCCAGAGATAACACCCCTGCAAACTTTGATGTTAGCCTCTCTCGGGTTTTTTCAATTAAGTTTTTCTCTTTTTTCATTTTCTTATTTAGAGATTCAACAGAATTTTGAATCACCCCAAGATCATTTATAGTTTTACCAAGATTCAACTTTGCTCGCTTCAACTCCATCAATATCAAATCTGGAGACGCAGGGCAAGGACTTGAATTTCCCATCATTTGCTCATGCTTGTTAGCTTGACTTCTGTAATTTTCCTTATTCATTTCTTTGATAGCAGGAGCTGGCATATGTTCATCAGAATGGAAGTCGGGTGGGACGGTCAAGCATTTCAGTGCTTCTTTCTGGAGCTGCCGCTTCAATTCTTCCACAATCCTTTTGGTGCTTCCCAGTTCTTCCAGAACATCAAGTGTCTCCAGTTCTTTTACAATCAGATCCTTCTCCAGCTCTGCTGCCTGTTCCTCCACTTTCTTTATATCAAACTCCTCACTATCATGCTGCTTATGGTAATGCTATTCTTTATCAGTGAACTAATAAAGAGAAAAAATGGAACAAAATCTACAAAGTACTCCTTCACTTTAAATGCATTGCAAAAATATATACCATCGCACTAGTTAGAAAAGCATTGGATAATAATATCCAATGTCTCCAAAAATGTATGTATGAACTTAAAGCTATTTCCTTTAGGACCTTACTGAGTTGCTTTTGTGATCCAGCATCTGGTATGCATAGATCAGAAGGACAATAAGGGAAAAGCTTGAAAGGCACCAAAAAAAGTGGGGAAAAAACCTTAAGTACATTTTGAACTGGAAATAATGCTAAACATTATAACCAGTGATAATTCAAGAAAGAATTATGATTTAGTATTGAAAAAATCATATCTAAAGTATATAAATAAAAAGGTATTTTGAAAATAATAAGAACCAGAAACTCACAATGCTTGTCCACAAACCAAAATGGAGGAAAGAGGTAAGGAAAAATTTGGAATCCAACACAATAAATTTGACCCAAACGGCTCATAGCAGATCTAAACTTCTTTTTTTTCTTGGTATTTTACAGTCACAGAGGTCTAAAAGTTTGTAGTGATTTCTATATAAGAATGGAAATCTATAGTGGCCAAATCTTAAACTCTAAGGTTCAAGCAAGAAAGGCAGCAAAATATCTCACATACTGAAAAGTACAATTTATCAGCTATAGCTAAGCTAACATACCATCCCTCATCCACAACCAAAAGAATAATAAGAATTCTTAGTTGATGGTATATTTTCAGGAAGAAAAGAAAATGGGAAATGAAAAAGAAGGGCTATATAGCCACTAGTCTCAATCCATGCTTATGTTGTGACTTCTTCTTTCCCTCAACTTTCTTCATTAAGCAGCTTCAGTGGTCTACCAAGCATTAAGGCCAAATGCTTTTAAGGTCAGTGTAGAAACCAGTAAAAATACTGTAATGCGAAGATAATAAATTCATTCCAAATGATGCTTACTGTTTTCAACAAGTCCCCACCTTTCTGAAATTTTCATGAATTGTATAAAATGATTACTCACTCATATATGTAATTAGATGCAAGTAATATCAGACGCTAACAAATCTGATTTACAAAGTAAAAAAACTAAAACTTGGTGATGAATTTGTAGCATTCCATGTCCTACCAATCAACTAGGCTAGCAAATAGGCTATTTTCTTCATAACAAATACATACCTTCATCAAATTTATACAAACAGTTGAAAACAAAAAAAAAGTACAAAAAATGAGAGTTCTGCTAGTCATCAACTTACATAGTTTTCACCAAGTTTGTACAGTGGAATCCAAGGCCCGTGACCGCCAAAACGAGTCACGGCCTCCTTGACCGACCCGAACGGCGGCGAGGTGTCAATTTCTGCTCTCAAACTCACCTTCCTTATACCCGGACTTGGGGTTTCACCGACTCCACGACCCGAACTCGTGCTTAAGTGGAATGCTTCCGACCCGGTCTCCGTCCTTATTTCTCTGATGCCCGGTGTCCCCGGAACCGCCTCCGAGGGCGAGTCCAGCATCGCTTCCGCCATTTCCAAAAACAGAGCTCTTGGGGAAACGTTCACAACCAGAGGGGCTTAATAAGGATTCTGGGTTAGACCTTTGGGACAAACCCATGATGGGGAAGAGAGAGAGAGCTTCTAGATTTTATGTGATACCGAGGATGATGGAGGGCGGGGGGTGATGATGGTGTTTGGGAGGGGACCGAGTCGTGACTCGGTCGGTAAAGAGCAATCGAGTGGGACAACCGGGTCCACTCAACGAGTAAAAAGTGAGTGGAGTGGGAGCTTTCTCGATTTCCGAGTGTAGCCGTAGAGGTTCTGGTATCTTTAGAGATTGGAAACCGTGGGGGTAGGGAATTGGTGGAGCCGTTGACGTGTATAACTATGAGTGGTTCACAGGGAGAGTGATCAGCGAACGCAGTGGTATTTTTGATATCTCGTCCAATAGGAATTGAGAAGCAGGGCTGTTAGTGTAGGGTGAGAAATAGGAAGTGGTGTCGTTGACAAGTTCTTTTTAATCTGGTTTCTGAGCGTGAATTGCGGTTCGGAAAAGCGCCATCCCCGAGTTGCAGCCATGATTGACTTTTAAAAGGCCGAGGGAAAGGCAGAGGAGGTTGGGTTTGATAGCTTTTTGTTGTGTGTGTGTGTTTTCGTTTTTTGATTTTTAGGAAAAAGCGGTTTCTTTATATTTTTGCTTTTTGTTGTAAAGTAAAAGCGATTAAAAAAAAAAGTAAAAATTAAATACGCTAGCTTTTGCTTTTAATTTTTCCAAAATTTCACATGCTGTTCCACTAGAATCGTATTTATATATTGGAGGACCACAAATTTTCCTTAAAATATATGTGTGTTTTCAGTTTTTTGATTTTAAATATACTGAGGTTAGGATTAATTAATTCAAAATTAGTATTAAATGGTGTTAATTTTTAGTTGATTGACAATTGTAATATAAGATGTTAACATCGTGGAAGAAAGAAAAAACCAATTCAGCATTTCATTAGTAGAACGTGCAAAACAATATTGTAAGGTACGCACGAAATTAGGGAGGCATTTTTTTTCCTTTTAAATAAAAGATAATAGAATAAATTAGAGGCGTACAATGGTCAGTTATCAGTTATGGGTGATTTTTATTTTTTAATTAATGGTGATGGTCGATATATTTTATAATTAAAATTTTTTTATTGAAAAAATTGATTACAACTGACCGGGTAATTTTTCAATGGATTCGGTCGGTTTTTCAATTTTTAATATATATATTTATAAAAAAATAAAAATTATATAATATAAAAAATATACAATAATATAAATAAGTAAGTTAAATAATTTAAAATTAAATAAAAATTTAAATATATTACAGTCAAAACTTATAAAATAAAAATAAAATATATTTTATATTATATTAATTTAATTATAATAAAATAAAAATTAAACGATTGATTTTGGTGATTAACAGTTTTAAAAATTTAACATCAAAATCAACCGTCATCTATTATATACGGTCGGATAACCGACTGTCTATCAACAATTGCCAACAAAATTCAATTATTCACCAGTAATTTTCAATTTTTATAAACACCCATATAATAAAATATAAAATCTAATTATAAAATATTAGTTAGAACTAATTAATTATAAGGTCCCTATTTCGATAGCAAAGAGCCATCTAGAGGCATTTTTTGGATTCGCAAGGTATGTTTGAATTAAAAAAAATTACTAAGCAATTTGTGTGGTTAAAATTTGTGATTTGAACTGGATTAAATCTTGTACAATATGCAGAGATACATTTAAAGTTATTTAACATAATTATATATAACTTTTAATTTCATTAAAACAAAATACTAATTAGCAACATTGTAAATCAATTACTTGGTCACGACGAGTTATGCATGTATTTTACATTTTATGTACTGAGAGCCACGTCTGGAAGTACGTACTGAGAAAATAGTGAAAACCCACAAAAGCTCTTTTGATTCGTAGAATAAATTAATATAAGAAGAAGGAGAGTTGGTAGTTAATTATTACTGTCGCTTTTTGAATTCCATTTACTGTCATGATTAAGTACATGTTCTAAAGTCTTCTCCTCGCATTAATAACTAATAGGTACGCAAATTTTCAACACAATTTACATATGTGGTACGGTATCATTAGAAATTTAATCTTATTTATTACCAACTAAATATGTTACTTGTATTTATTTATTATTATTATTATTTTTTTTGATAATAAGGATAATTTCATAAAGCACAAAAGGGAGACCAATAGGACTTACACAACAGTGGTAGCCTGCTTAGCGATTAACACATCTAAAATATTACGAGAAAATTTTTTCATTTCATCCCTAAACAAACAATAACTATAAAATAGGATAGTCTTAGCTACTAAATCAGCCACTACATTATAAAGTTTACACTACCAATTCAAAGACCAATCAAGATGCTCAAAATGATTTATGAGATCCAACGCCCTGTGAAGAGTGAACCAGTTGGTTGGCTCTTCCTTAGACTTGATAGACTTCACATTTCCTTGGTGTCAACTTCCTAGCAAACCTGGCTAATTCCCATCTACTGCCAGAGAAATGGCCTAGCATAAAGCTTTAAGCTTCGTTTCAAAAGGAGACCTGCAATTGACAACAGAAGAGAAAAGAAGAAGTAGCTTCCCGTCTTCATTCCTCACCACCATGGCAGCAGCTGTGTTTTGATTTTTAAAAGCCGCATCAACATTCACTTTAATCCACCCTATCAAAGGAGAACTCTAGCTATTAGAGCTTGAAGGAGAAATATCTCTAGTACAATACTATTTCTCTAATGTTTCTAGTAGAGAAAACTCCATCACCATAGCATTGAATCTCTTGATTATGAAAACGAGATTCAAATTCCCCTCAAAATAGAAAGTACAAGAAGCTTGCCAAACACATAAAAGTTACTTGTATTGTTTAGATATATATAAATAAAAGTTAAACATAAAAAGGAATTGTATAACATAAAAATAGGAACAAAATATATACATTCTAAAATTTTTAATGTTCGGGAAGATCAAGTTAAAATTAATCCTTTTTTTCTCCGAAGTACATATAACAATTATGTAATTACAATATTTGATATTTTTAATTTTTTTTATTTAAAAAACCCCTTCTCTATTACATTGATATAATTTTGACACGTCACAGAATAAGATATATAAATAAACTAAAATAAAAGAATGCAATGACAAATGTGACTGTTGATTAATATGTGACATGTCAAACAAAAAAATTATAATAATAAATCAAAGTATTAAGATATGAATGCAGATTTCAATTCGTGGGCGGATGCATTAGAACCAAGAAATCAACACAGATATATACAACAGTTTATTGGTATCTTTGGGGGCCTTTGGTTGATTTGCCAGCTGCCGCTATGGTATACAACTAAAATCAAAATCAAAATTTTTATTACAACTTTATTAATCATGATCTCAACCCACTTAAACAATTAATTACTGGCAACAACCTCTCTCATCATTCATGGACCACAAAACCTCCATTATTATATTCTTCCATGCCTCGCTAACCCATCTCTCTCTTTCTCATTGTGGTTGACGCATTGACTAAAGTCTCTCTCTGTCTCTATGGCATTATTTCATACTTGAATGTAAGTGCTTTTGCTTTTCTTTTAAATCTTCCTGTGTTGAATGTCTTTGAGTGCCACAAATTTGCTGTGTTCCTCTCAACTTCATGGCCGGTCAAACCAACGCCCTCGTCTCTCTCTCTCTCTTTTTATTTATTTTTTAAACATGTTTAATTAATCTTTTGTTGTCCCTCCAGAATCCAAATGACCCGTTTGGCTGATGTATCAGATACAAACAGAGATTCAAAAAATAAAATAAAATAAAATAAAAATAAAAATAATAAAAAGACATGATTTTGAGGAGTTTGCTTGCGTTAAGTGAAACAAAAGGCAAATGATAAGAAATCATGGGTTTGCATGTGTGAAATTGATGGTCTCTAAGTAGTTCCGTTGATTACGCATTGCAATAAGGAATTTGTGGGCGATATATGAGATAGGGGTTCATAGATTTTTATTTAGTAAATTGGTACTAAAAACTTTCTTTTATATATATAAACATTATAATAAAAAAGTGAATATGTAATAAAAGATGGTGCATGCAAATTAACTGATATGAAATAAATAAATGAAAAAAAGAGGAAGCTATCTGTAGCTATCAATTAATTTTGGACGTTACTGTGTTGTGGTGGGAAAAGGGTTTATGCAGAGTGATGTACATAAAGATGTGGGTCATTTTGGGGCATCGAAATGGGGTGGGGTCGTTGAATGGGTTCGGTTGGTGCTGCTAGCTGCATTGCCTTTGAGTTATGGCATTGTTGGCTTTGTACCTTTCTTTTTGTCTAATTGGGTTCATGCAGGTCCACTCATTTATATATATATATATATATATATAAAATCAAATTTTACACATACGCTAGCTAATATTCTTGCTATATATAAATCTCATTCTAGAGGATGCATGCATATATTGAAGCTTAAGTGAACTTTCTTTCTTTTTTTTTTTCATTTATTTATTTATTAATAGTATACTAGTGTTAACCGTAGCTTATTGTTCTTAGTTAAGAATATTGTTATAAATTAATTTTGGTTTTGCTTTTATGGAAATGTTATTTAGCAGTAGAATACCAACATTGTGAGTGTAAATTAAGTATTATAACATGCATGTTACTGCTATAAGGAGTCAATTGTCGGCTTCTCGTGACATTGTAAGTCAAGGTTAAACCAGTACATATCTACATCGTTGATTTTGAAAGACAAATTGAAAATATGTGTGCATGAGATGAGAATATACACCTGAGTTTTGTTTGCTTGCCATTTGGGTTTGGTTTCCTTGCGTGCGTTTAATTATGCACACACTACACCAAACTATCTCTCTCTCACACACCTGTCCAAAGCCTACAATTTATTTGCATGGACTCTTTAATGAGCCTGAATTGTTAGTATTTACAGGAGAGAGAATGAGAGAGAACATGGAGGGAAGGAAAAATTAGGGTTTGCGTACAGACCATGCATAGCATAGTGGTCCTCTTTCGAGCCCCGTATCCTATTTAAATTACTTAAATATGAGGGGGACCCAGAGTAAATAATGTAAAAAGAAACAAGAGACTGAAAATGCATGCATGCAAACGAAACGAGCTAATTAAAAAAATAAAAAATAAAAATGTGAAGGCAAAGCATGGCTGGCAGCTGCCTAATATAGCAAGCTCTTTATTTTCATGGGAGTCACGGGGACCAGGTATACAACTTCTCACATTTATTATAAGCAGTAGAGAGCAGAGGTCACTACCCTAACCAAAATCTTTCCCATGCATTTATTCCTCCAACTGTTCTTCGTCATTGACGATCATATTATGGTCCAGATCAATCCACATCATAATTATCATCACCATCACCAGTATTGGCTATATAGCTTCTTTTATAAATATATATATAATGTATAATATCATACACCTCATCTTCTTCAATTAATGTTATGTCTAATATAATTAATTTAACATTTCCTTACCAATCTATTAATATATATCTACAAGTAGAGAGAGCTTGCCAACAAATTAAATATTGATGCTTCTGCCTCTAGAAATACTATTAATTAAGGAAACTCACTACGTACTTTCCATTATTAATTTTTATAAGCTCTTAACTTTGATCCCATCTTGAGACAATTGTAGAATAATTCACAGCTACCTAGCGCATTCCATAAATACGGTGGCCTTATTGTTCCCTCTTTATATTATATATTTTATGAGCTTGTAATAAGTGAAGGAGAACCTTGAATAAATCCACAGAGAGAGAGAGAGAGAGAGAGAGAGAGAGAGAGTAGTAAGTAGTACTATCTGTCAAAACCCAAAGACTCTCACTCCACTGAGATTTACTATATTCTATTCAATATTATCAGCTTCATCTTCGGATCTTGAAATTTCAGATCTGCAGCAGAGAGAGATCAGCGAGAGGCATTGAGCTATAGCCCTTAGCTCCACTAATCTAAAATGGCGGTGAGTACAAGTAGTGACCATAATATTCATGGTCATCATCATCTTCATAATCACAATCAGTACCCTGCTGCAAAAAAGTCCCTCCAAATCAAACAGGATGACAAGTTCTTCTCTAGGCTCATGTCCAAAGAAACTTCCACGGCCAACTCGTCTTGCAGAGTCTACTATGGAGAAGCTTCTGGTGCTGTTCCATTCATGTGGGAGTCACAGCCTGGTACTCCCAAGCACCCTTTTTCAGATACCTCCATGAATCCTCCACTCACACCTCCTCCTTCCTATTCAGCTTCTTCCGCAGCCAACTCCAAATCTCAATCCATGCAGAATAATAAGATTTCGAAGCCCAAACTTCTCGCTAATACCATCTTCTTCCTTAAGAAGAGCAGCGTAAAGTCTTCATCGGCTGTGTCTTCTTTATCGTCGTCTTCCTCGTCATCTTCATGGTCGTCGTCCAATTCCTCGGCATCTTCTTTGACGAACCAAAAGCTTGGCAGGCCTTGTCGACGTCGACGCTGTTTGTCGGGATCAGGGATTCCCTTCGACGTCTACGATTACGACGAGCATGAATCTGATCATGAATCGCAGACTTCAACGTTGTCATGTTTTTCGGTGATCAACAGCAAACAAACAAAATGGAATAATGGAGACAATTCGGGAGGTTGCTACCCAATTGGGAACTTGAAAAATGCATTTTTATGCATTGTACGCCATGGATCATCAGCTCATGGCCAAGGTACTTCTGCTTAGTTACAAACTTTTCTAATATGATCAGATTTAAATGTATTTGAATCATTTGAATTTTTTTATTTTAGTGTTTTCATGATCATATATATGCCACATGCATTAACTGGTTGTGTGTTGTGGATTATAATTTAAATTACCCACCAAACCCTCTTTGTGGATGGAACATTGATGTGTTCATCTTCATGTCTTATGATCATGTGAACATAATTTAATTAATCCATCCCATGATTTTTCTGATTAATTGCTGTATATATGTACTTAACGCACCATTCATATATATATATTTCAAAAGTAAGTCACAAATCCATGATGTTCTGGACAAATTTCAAAGGCGAGGATTAATTACGCGGGAATAACTTAGTTTTGTTTATAACAGTACTAGTGTCTATCAGAACTTTCAAAGGAGGTAGCGGTGCAGTTTTCATGCATGCATACATGCATATATATATATATATATATAATATACATATAATATAATTTTTTGAGGGATTAATATGTAAATTAAAAAGAGGAATTCAGCCCCTTATAAAATGTAGCCTAACTGTCCGTATGCGAACAGCGAAGTTTTTAATGCTAATATTTAATGGTCTGTGTTGGAAAATGTTAATTACAAAATTTTGCTTCGTATTTAACTCCTATGTATCCGTGGTCTTTGTTTGTTTAACTATCGACCAAGAAGAAGATGACGATGACGATGACGATGACGATGATGAGAGGTGTTTTTCATAATTTTGAAGGTGTGTGGTTAGAATTTGGAGAGACTGACACGTAATGCTAGCTTCCAAATGGTATTGCATAATAAGTAGGGAAATTAACAAAAATGCTTACGTTTTTATCTAAATTGAAAAAATAGTAATACTTCCTTAATCTTTTGAAAAAATATAATTAAATTATTCATTCTATCTTTACCTAGACATGCAAAATAGCTGGGTTTATATGTGATTTTAAAGAGTTTGCAGTATAAACTTTGATATATAAGATAGTAGGTCTGATTTACCATTTTACAGAAATTTAAATTTTCTTTAAATATCTTTGCAAAACCGCAGGTTGAACGTACCGTTTTGTAGGTTTTAAAGGGCATGCAAATTATAATATACCAAATGACCTATCCTCCGTACCAGTATACAAATATTTTTAAAATTTTAATTATTAATATAAATATTTATATTAATTTCCCAACCATTTGCTAGCATTTATATTTCATATCCACCCCATGGGTGGCCTCCTGGACTCCGTCTGAATTCATTGGCAATTTTTAATTCAAAAATCAAAACCAGACATCCTAATTAAGTTGATATTTTATATCATTACTTTTTTTCATGATTCATCACACAAAATAATAATAATAATAATAATAATAATAATAATAATAATAATAATAATAATAATATACTTACCAAATAGACGGGTAGAGTCATTCCAATTAGGTTGATACCCTTCTATTCCCGAATGGAGACATCCCAACTAAGTTGGCACTTTTCCAGACTCACACCGAGTAAGCAATAAATTTTATTAAATGAAAACATAATACATTAGTTATAAAAGTTACAGTAGATATAAAAATCTGAAATGAAACGACGTTTACATAAGTTACAACAAAAATAAAAAGCGAAAGTGAAACAGTGGCCGTCGCCGGCCTCATTAAAACTGAGTAGAGAAAAAACTCCAAATGGGGAAAACCTCAATCTAGGAAAAAGAGTACCAGGACAATGAAGGTACAAACCAATTACTTTCTAAACCTATAGTTTTCAAAACAGTGAACATTTCTACAATGCGTTGAAGAACAAGAGTCAGGAAGACCCTACCACCATTGGGTGCCTGAAGAAGAAATAGCAAGTTTCGAGAGAGCATCCGCAATTATATTTCCTTCCTTGAAGATATAAGAAACCCGGAACTGGATGCTGAAAATATAACGGAGACAGTTTACCCATCTTGCTTTTAAAGCCCAAGGAACCGTGTTGTCACGACGACTAAGCAAATTGGCGATGTAAGTTGAATCGCACTCCAACCATAAGTGATCTTACTCGAAGTTTTTGGCGCATTCTATGACAATAATGGCACCCCACATTTCACTCTTAAAGGCGTAGTAAGAATTCAAAGGGACAACAAAGCTACCTTTGGTGAATTCCCTACTAGTGACAAAGTAACCACCGCATCCGCCCTGACCCGGACAACCATCAGCGGTTCCATCAGTGTTGACCTTCAACCACCCAATCGGCGGTGGAGACCAAACCACGTGAATAATCTGAGGAGCCCGAGGCACCGCACCTATAACCTCCAAACTTCTAAAAACCAAATGATCACCAATAGAATCCCTTTCTAAACAACGTTTGCCTCCCTGATCGAAGCGCAAATGAAAGCTAGAGTACAAACTAAGGGAATAAATACATTACCAAATTGCCCTTGATTTCAAACAAACCACATACCGGAGAAAGCACTCACAATAGTGGTAGTCCATAAGTTGAAGACCAAAGAGCTCAAGGAAACCGCTATAGCCTTTTGGAAAAGAGTGTCCACTGAATTCGAAACGTCTAAGCTGAGGCCAAAAGCAACCCCTAGACAATCCTAAATGGCCATTGCGTAAGGGCAAGTCAAGAAAAGATGAGAAATGTTTTTTGAATTCCTACCACAAATTTTGCACTTAGAAGCCATGAGAAAACCCCGCCTAATCAAAACGTCATCCATTGGAATACGCCCCGAGAGAAGGCTTCAGGTGAAACCGAACGAGCTGGAGGGATGAATGTCTTCCATAAGTACTTAGCCCACACCGAAGGAGAAGTTGCCGTAGAAAGATGAGAATAAATATCCCGACAAGAAATGGATCCCGAAACGAAATGAACCCAAACTCTCTCATCCGACCTGTCCATTGCAATCGAGACCTCCTCGATGAACTAATCAATTGAGGAAAAACTTCACAAAAACTTATCGGAAGTTTCCAACCTCCATCAGAATCAACCAGGTCACCAACCTGAAGGCTTGGATCACATAAATCTTCAAAGTTCTGTAACAACTTAATGATAGGTATCCCCAACCAGTTGTCGACCTAAAAACGAATCCTGGAATGAACCCCGATAATCTGAATGACCTCCCTTGAAAAAGTAAGAAAAAGCTGTCTCAGAGGAGGCCAGATCAAAGAAACGACATAATACAAAGGGTTTAGCTTCCCTAAAAAATGCGCCCAAAGAAACCGAAAAATAAAGGAATTTTTATTCATCAACTTCCAAGCGACTTACTCAACAGTGCTTTATTGAAAGTGATTAGGTTTTTTAGACCTAAACACCTTTATTTAGTAGGTCGACAACATATAGACCAAGCAACCAAGACCGAATTCTGAACTAATAAAGATCCGGTCCATAAGAAATTTTGAATAACCCTGTTGAGAGATTTAAGTAAACCTACATGCCATTTGTAGACTATAAAAGTGTGAACAAACTTGGAGGTGATCACCGAATTTATCAAGCAAAATCGACTGTCAGCGAAAAAGTGCGGCCTTTTCAAACTGCTAATTGCTCCAAATGTGATCAGCAATGAGGCGAAGAATAGCCTAAGTAGGACTGCCTTTAAAAAAAGGAATACCAAAATAAGTAAAGGGAAAAGACTCAGCCTTGATTCTAAAATCCACTAATATCTTGGCCCTACGCAAATGAGAGACATCAGAACCAAAATAAATGTGAGATTTGTCCAGATTAATAATATGACTTGATAAAGAGCTATAGAAGTATAGGACATCAAAAATACCGCTCATATTCTGATAAGTCCCTCTACTAAACATAAGTACATCATCGGTATAAAGAATGTGAGATGGAGAAGAGAAATTCCTCGGAGAGGAAGTCGGCAGGAGAGAACCCTAAGAGATCATCTGAGACATGAACCTGCTTAAAAAATCTTTGGTAATGCCAAATAATAGAAGAGAAAGCGGATCACCTTATCGAACACCTTGCAAGCAACCAAAGTAACCCTTTGGAAGCCCATTAATCAAAATTGAAATCTTTGCTGAATTAAGAATCAATTTTATCCACAACCAAAATTTGGCGTAAAAGTCAAACTTGTCTAAGACTGCCAGTAGAAATTCTCAATTTATCGAGTCAAAAGCCTTACGAATATCTATTTTCAGAGCCACATTACCTCCAAAAATTATACTGTCGAGATGGTTGACACAGTCGGAAGCAAGTTCTACAGTAAACCCTTCAATTCCTATAATGGTCTACACTGCCAAAAGTTTCTCCTGAGCCAAAGTAATTTTAGCATGAATATAACTGAAAAGATCTCTATTCCAACCCTAAAGAGCATGCTTCGCCATTTTTAATTTTGCAATAACTCGATAGAAAGGATTACACAGAACCTCCTCAACCCAAATTTTCTGAATAAAATATTTGAAGTCCTTATTGAGCAGCCACATAGATTGAAATAAAAATGGATGCGGATCCACATTACCAAGTTTAGAAAGACTTAACAACAATGGATGATGATCTGAATAATGCTTGGCTAAAGTACAATAAGAAATGAAATCCCAAACCTCCAAGTAAGAATCAGTGCAGAAAGAGCTGTCCAATTTTCTTTGAACATACCTATCAGTCTCACGCCGATCCCAAGTGAAGAAGGCTATATGCGTATCAATAGGTAACAAACTTGTAGCATCCACTGCATCCTGAAAGTCAGAACAGGAAGAGGAGATAGGAGAACCACCACCAGATCTCTCATGCGTATCTAAAATGGCATTAAAGTCTCCAATAACTGCCTATGGGTGATTAATAGAGTCAGATAAATTTTCTAAGTCCGCCTAAAGTTTTTTCTGATGCCTTGGAAAAATACTCCCATATACAAAAGAAAGCACCTGCTGACCTCCAACCCTTAAAATATCCACAGAAATAATTTTCTCATCACTGAGCAAAATTCTAACATCCTAAAAAAAAAAAGAAGTAAAACAGCTGAGTTATTAGCAAAAAAGAAGTCCATATGTAAGGAAAACCAAAATGAGTTTGGAATCGTATCAAATGCGACCATATGCTCCACCAAGTATAATAAAGTGGGGTTATGATGACGACTAAACTCATAAAGTACCCTTTAAGTATTTGGGTTATTGAAGCCCCTACAGTTCTAATAAATAATATTCATTGGGTACCATACTTAGAGACCCGAGTCGTGGGCTTGATCTGTCCTGCTGTTGGTTGCTCCTGACTCCTTTTAGCTTATTTTAATTTCATTGGTCGACTCAGCTTTCTTTTGACTATGGTCCATGCATTTGAATCCTTGGTTTCAAAAATTGATTGGTTCGAGGTGACTAAGTTCAGGTTTTTTGCGCCGCGGCAAGAGTCGTAGCTAAGTCGAAGAGAATCATAGTTTTATCTATATTGTTCTGACCCCTAGTGGTGGACCCCTCTAGATGTAGAACCTGCCTATCTGAAAGATCCTATAAAACCCCGCCTTCCTTTAAAGGTAACTCCTCATCTAAATCATCAAATGTATCATTCAAAGCTGTGATAGTATCCAAACGATGAACCGCACCCATATTTGAAGGAGTTGTCTGAACATTCTTTCCCATAGTGTTTACCTAAGCTGCATGATCCGCCTCTAAATCAGTAGCCGCTATCCCAGTATCTACCACTATCGAAGGAGGAACTGAACTGAATCTGTCAGAGAAGTAGAGATATGGGGCTTAGGTCTATAGATTTGAGTACTTTGCTTTATTTCATCATGGACCTTTTCTGATGGCTTTGATACATGAGGAATTCTTCTGTGCACCATATTACATCTACACACCGAATGCCCAATACTTTAGCAATTGTTACAAAATTTCTAGATAGCTTTCAAAATGCAGTTGAACCTCAATGCATGAGTCTTCGATTTCCAATAATAGGGTTTTGAGAATGAAACCTGCCAACTCCACATCTACGAGGACCCGAGCGAAGTGACCAAACTTGCATGATAAAGTTATGTTGTCGATTTTCAAAGGAACTCCAATTCCTCTAACAAGATCAGATATAATCTGAGGATGTCAATATTCCCAATTTAGATTGTAAAATCTCACCCAAACCTAAGCATATGTGGATTTCTACATCGCCGGATTGAAGTTCTTAACCCAAGCTTGTAAGTAGACAATCCCCAGTTTCAAATTCAGTGATCCATAAGACCACACATTTTGATAATTCTCTATCGAGAATAAGAGAAATTGAAAATACCCTCGTCCTAAGGAAATTAATTGCCATTTTTCCAGCTTCCATATGCTTTGTAGTTTCAAGTATAGTCCATCATGTTTCCATGAATTTTCTCCCTTGGAAAGTACAACTCTTGCAATTAGAGAAAATTGATAAAAAGCAATGCGTTCTTGATAAGCAGCATCATTAACACGGATTGAAACATAATTTCCTTTCTTAGTTGGTGCATTTTAATTGATGGTTGCCGCCGTATTAGCATAACCACTAACAAAAAATGCAAAAGAAGGTTGTTTTTTATTCTCTTGCATTGACACTGCCTTATTTGGTATGCCTTGCATAGGTACAACCTCCTTTGCAGCGTCTTGCATAATCCCTGTCTCAGTTGGAATGCCTAGCATTACTACCTTGCCACGGTTACCAACCTGTGCAATGCTTCCTGTAGCATCAACTCTTGCAACATTATCTAACCTAACCAAACATTTCCAACCCAAAAAATAGCCTCGGCAGTAAAATTGGCCAACTCAGATTCGTTCACAGTGCACTATGCTATAAATCCATGATTCGCCAGCCTAATCTCCAAACACAACAGAGTGCATCCACGGACCCAGTAAACCACAGTAAAGTCCCAAAACACAAACCACAAGCTAATTCCACAAATGAAATTCACAGGAACAATTCCAACTCCACAAGCTTACAGATTGAGAACCAAATATAAAACAACCCTGCAATCACAAACTCTAAGCTCAAACTAGCAACACCACGACAAAGCCCCCACAACTGTAGAATGGAGCCCTGCGAGTTCAAATGGAGGAGCTTTAGACCCGCGATACTAGATCAACCAGCGATGTTCGTCATCTGCGCTCGAACCTAACTCGTGAAGAAGATGGCTTGAACATGAAGCTCCCCAATTGCTGAACAAACCATGGTGAACTAGTTTTCATGCGATCCAACTGCAGCTTGGTGACAATGGGGATGATGCTTCGATTGCTACTTCACCTCAACAGATCTCAAAGTAGCTGCACTCATTTGTGAATCTGAGGTCTAGCCTAACATATACTTGCAAAATTCGGCGATCCCATGGTTGAACCACCCCACGGTGACCCCTGCAACCATACGGCGAACTCTCAGATGCAAAATCGCCATTTTCGCTTAGAGAGAGAGCGATATTTAAATAATAATAATAATAATAATATTAGTAATAATAATTAGAATAGGTTACTTACCGGATAGATAGACAGAGGCATCCCAACTAGGTTGGCACCCTTCCAAACCCACACATAGTAAATAATAAATTTTATTAAATTAAAAAAATGTACATCAGTTACCATAGTTACAACAAGTATGAAAACTTGAAATAAATCGGCACATACATGGATTACAACAGGAGGAAGAAACAAAAAGAAACAATGACCGTCACCAGCCTCATTAAAACCTGAAAAGAGAAAAAATCCTGAATGAGAAAAACTTCAATCCAGGAAAAAGAGTGTCAGGACAACAAAAGTACAAGTAAGCTACTTTCTAAACCTATAGTTTTCAAAACCATTAACATTTCTATAATGCATAGAAGTACAAGGATCTGGAAGACCTCACTACCACTGCGCTTCAGATGAAGAAACAACAATCTTCGACAGAGCATCCGCAACTATACTTTCTTCTCTGAAGATGTGTGAAACCCGAAAATGAATGCTGAAAACATAACGGAGGCAGTTCACCCAACTTGCTTTATAGGCCCAAGAGATAGCATCCTATAGACGTATGAGTTTGTTGGTGACGTAAGTAGAATCGTACTCTAGCAATAAGTTATCCTACCCGAAATCTCTAGCACACTCAATGACAATAATGGCACCAAAGAGCTCACTCTCAAAGGCATAATATGAGTCCAAAGGGATTGCAAAATTACTTTTTATGAAGCCCTTACTAGTAAAGAAATACCCATCGTATCCGCCGGGCCCAAATAACTATCAGCAACACCATCAATATTGACCTTCAACCATCTAATCGGCGAGGGAGACTAAACCACAGAAATAATCTGAGGAGCCCGAGGAGTAACACCAACAACCCCTAAGCTCCTGAATACCAGAACATCACTGATAGAGTTGTGCATTGTATTTTTTTGAATAACATTTGCTTTCATAGTCAAAGCACAAATAAAAGCCAAAAAGTTGGCTAAGAGAATGAAAATATTACCAAAATGCCCTTGATTCCTAACAAACTAAATAGCAGAGAAAGCGCTCACAATAATAGTAGTCCATAAATTGAAGACCTGAGAGTTCAAGAAAACCATCATAGCCTTTACAAAAAGAGAACTCACCGAGTCCGAAGTATCCAAACTGATCCCAAAAGTAACCCTTAGATAATCCCAAATGACAGCGGCATAGGGGCAAGTCAAAAAAAGATAAGAAATAGTTTTTGAGTTCTTACCACAAATTCTATAATTAGATGCCATGAAAAATCCTCGCCTAATCAAGACGTCATTGGTAGGAATACAACCTAGGAGGAGGCGCCAAGCGAAAACCAAGCGGGTTAAAGGAATGAAAGTCTTCCATAAGTATTTAACCCACACCGGAGGTGAAGCCGTGGTAGATAAACTAAGATAAACATCTCTACAAGAAATATAGCTCGAGACTGAATGAACCTGAACTTCTACCGTCGGCTGTCCATTCTGATCGCCTCTTGATGCATGTAATCAGCGAGAAAAGCCGTACGGAAACTCATCGGAAGATTCTAAACGCCATCAGAGTCAACCAGATCACCAATCAAAAGGCTCAGATCACATAAATCTCTTGAATTCTGTAACAACTCAATAATATGTATCCCCAACCAGTTGTCTACCCAAAAACGAACCCTGAAATGAACCCCGATAATCAAAATTGCCTCATTCGAAAGTGTAAAATATAGTTGTCTCAAAGGAGGCCATATCAAAGAAGTAATATAATACAAATGGTTAAGCTTTCCTAAATAACGCGCTCGAAGAAACTGAAAAATGAAGGAATCCTTATTCATCGACTTCCAAGCAAGCTTACTTAACAGAGTTTTATTGAAAGTGATTAGGTTTTTTAGACCTAAACCTCCTTATTTATGGTCTACATTTGTAGACCATAAATGTGTGTATAAATTTGGATGTAATTACTGAATTTATCAAACACAACCGACCTGCTAGCAAAATAGTACAACTTTTCCAGTCAGCTAATTGCTTCAAAATGGAATCGGCAATGAGGCGAAAAGTAGCCTAAGTAGGACTTCCTTTAAAGAAATGAACACCAAGATAAATGAAAGGAAGAGACCCAACCTTAGTCCCAAAGTCTGCCAGTATTTTGATCCTATGCGAGTGAGAGACACCGGAACCAAAATAGATATGAAATTTTTCTAAGTTAACAATCTGGCCTACTAAAGAGCCATAGAGGTGAAGGGTATAAAAAATACCACTCCTATTTCGATAAATCCCTTTACAAAATATAAGCACATCATTGACATAAAGAAGGTAAGTCGGAGAAGAGAAATTCATAGGGGAGGAAATTGGTAGAAGAGAACCTTGAGAAACCATCCGAGACAAAAACCTGCTCAAAAAATTTTTGGTAATGTTAAATAACAATGGAGATAGCGGATCACCTTGCCAAACCCATTGCAAGCAACCAAAGTAATCCTCCGAAACCCCATTAATCAAAACTAAAATCTTTGCTGAGTTAAGAATCGATTTAATCCAAGAGTAAAATTTGGTACATAAGTCAAACATGTCTAAGACTGCCAGAAGGAAATCCTAACTCATCGAGTCAAAAACTTTACGGATGTCTATTTTCAAAGCCAAATTACCTCCAAAAACTTTACTGTCAAGATGGTTGACACAATTGGAAGCAATCGTAATACCGTATTTTATGTTTCTGCCTCGAATGAAACCAAACTGATTATTAGAAACAATTTTGGAAGTGATCCCATCTAAGCTTGGGATGATCCCTTCTAAACTAGACAAATCAGAACCTAAAGTCTCATCAGCTGAAAATAAAGATCTGTAATAATCCATGATATGACCTCTGATGGTCGCCTCATATGAAATATTAACCCTTTGTATCGATAAAGAAGACAAAGGGAGTTGAAATTTACGAACTTGGAGAAGCGATTGAAAGAATTTGGAGTTACGACACTGATCCCCAAACATAATTTCTTTGAGGTGCAGACCTCATATAGCAAAACTTGTGTAGCAGCCTCCTCGGCTAATCTCTCATAAGTGAAACCCTCAGTCCCAATAATGTTCAGCAGTGAAAAAGCTTTTCCTGAGCTAAAGTAATTTTGGCATGAATATCATTAAAAACATCCATGTTCTCACCACGAAAAGCTTGCTCCACCTTTTTCAACTTTGCAACAACCCAATGAAAAGGACTACCCAGAACGTCCTCAACCTAAATTTTCTGAATAAAGGATTTGAAATCCTTATTGAGTAGCCACATAGATTGGAAACGAAAGGGACGCAGGTCCACGTTGCCAAGGTTAGAAAGACGTAAAAGCAACAGATGATGATCATAATGTTGCTTGGCTAAAGTACAACAAGCAATGGAATCCCAGACCTCCAAGTAAGAATCAGAGCAAAAAGACCTGTTTGATTTGCTTTGAACATATCCATGAGTCCCATGCCAACCCCAAGTGAAGAATGTTCCGTGCGTGTCAATAGGTAACAAATCTGTAGTTTCTACCGCCGCCTGAAAGTCAGAACGAGAAGAGGGGATAGGAGGACCACCACTAGATTTCTCATGCGCATTCAAAATGGCTTTAAAGTCCCCAATAACAGCCCATGAGTGATTAGTAGAGTCAGCAAAATTTTTCAAGGCTGCCCAAAGATTTTTTTTACGCCCTGGAAAAACATTCTCATACATAAAAGATAGCAACCCTCGGGATATCCATAGAGATAATTTACTCTTCACTGAACAAAATTCTAGTATCTTCCAAGAAATGAGAAGCAAAAATCCATGTGGTGGGCAAAGCAGCTTGAGTTATTAGCAAAAATAAAGTCCATATGCAAAGAAGACCAACAAGAGACCGGAATCGTAGCAAAGGCAATCACATGCTCCATTAAGCATAATAAAGAGGGGTTACGTCTACGACAAAAATCATACAGTACCCTTTGTGTGTTTGGGTTACCGAAGCTCTGACAGTTCCAATAAAGAATATTCACTGGTTACCATACTTAGAGGCCCGAGTCGCGGGCTTGATCGGTCTTTCTGTTGGTTGCTCCTGACGCCTTCTAGCATGTTCTACTTTCGATGGTCGACTTGGCTTTCTTTTTACTGTGGTTCAAACATTTGGATCCTCGGTTTCCAAAACTAATTTGTTCGAGGCTACTAAGTCCAGGTTTTGTTG
Organism: Rhamnella rubrinervis; assembly: GCA_007844105.2. Classification (NCBI taxonomy): domain Eukaryota; kingdom Viridiplantae; phylum Streptophyta; class Magnoliopsida; order Rosales; family Rhamnaceae; genus Rhamnella; species Rhamnella rubrinervis. The sequence continues at coordinate 4,232,518 of CM017576.2, forward strand.
CACTGCATTAAGTGCCATAACTGGATCGTAGAGAATCATAGTCTTATCCATATTGCTCAGACCCCAGAGGTGGACCCCTATTGAGTTCGAACTTACCTTCTTGAAAGATCCTGTATTGCCCCGCCTTCTACCTATAGTATTTCATCGTCTAAATCATAAAAAATATCAACCAAAGTTGTGGTGGTATTCGAATGAGGAACCATGCCCAAAGCTGAAAACTCAAACTGAGTACCCTTTCCTTTAGTGTTTTCCTGAACTGAATGGTCCGCCTCTGGATCCATAGCAACTATTCCCGTATCAACCACTATCAAAGGAGGAACCTGAACAAAAATCATTTTAGCTGCAGAACTAGGAGGCTTGGGTCTATATATTTGAGTACTTTGTTTAGTTTCATTCTGATCCTTTTCTAAAGGTTTCGCCACATGAGGAACCCGTATGTGCACCATGTTGCATCTACCAACTGAATGCCTAATACTTTGACAATTATTGCAAAATTATGGATAGTTTTCATAAAATAACTGAACGTCAATGCAAGTGTCCTCAGTTTCCAATAATAAAGTATCGTGAATGAAGCGTGTGAAATCCATAACCACAATAACTCGTACAAAATGCCCAAAATTTCCTTTTAAAGTTGCATTATTGATTTTCAAAGGAACTCTAATGCCTCTCGCAAGATCGGATATAATCTGAGGATGTCAATATTCCCAGCTCAAGTTATAAAATCTCATCCAAACCTGAGCACGTGTAGATTTTTAAATTGCCAGATTGAAGTTCTTAACCCAAGCTTGAAAGCGGACAATCCTCAGTTTTAAATTTAGTGATCCGTAAGACCACACTTTTTAACGATCCTTCAGGGAAAATAAAAGAACTTGATAGTATTCTCACCTTAATGAAATTAGTTTCCATTTTTCGACTTTCCATATACTTTGGAGCTTCAAGTATAATTCATCTTGTTTCCAAGGTTATTCTCCTTTGGAAAGCACACCTCGGGCAATCAAGGAATATTAATAAAAGGCGATATGTTCTTTATAAGCCGCGTCATTAACCTGAATTGAGACAAAATTTCCTTTCCGAGTGGGTGCATTTTGATCACTGACTTATTTTTGAATGCCCATAGGCATTGTCACATTACCTTCTGTATTACCACTGACCACTGCTGCAAAGAAGGGCACAGCAAAACCTTTCAAGATTTCCGTGGAAGTATTCTTGTGAGGAGTAGCTTTCTTACTCTGATGTAAAATATCTTCCGCCCTCAGACGGGTGTTGTTAAGCATAGCACCTGGTTCCAGCCCCAAACATTTCCAATCCAGAATAAAGGAAGCCATAACTCAGAAGTCCCAATACAGATTCCACAAAATCATATAAGGAAACTACAATTCTGACAATAATATAATCTTTTCCAATACAGATTACCAGAGAGGTCAGAATTACAATATAGTTGCAAGTCAGTACAATACCCACCAAAAAAGGAGAAGAAAACCCAATCGGACAATCATAAACCCAGATCACAAATTACAAATGCCCACAAATACAAACACAGCAAAATCCTAAATCCAGCTTAGACTACTCCTAATTCATAGCAATCACAAAACAATAGAATTCCAAACAAAATCTAGTTTAAAACACTCACAACAATCAGACTCCACGAACCCACCAACTGCTGAAAAGTAAGCAAGAAAATGGCTTCCAGTGATCTTAGCACCACGGTTGTAGCTCAGTGTATGAACTTCGCGATCCCACGAGCGCAAACCCCGATCTTAACTGCGTTGAGCTCTCGACCGGCTCGAATCGTCCCAGCTTCGAACCTCTGACAATCCGCGCTCAATTCTGAACCCGGCGGAGAATCCCTACAGCTATAAGTGATTCTCGATCCACGCTCGAGCTCAACTGGCGATGACAACGGCTTGCAGTTGTAGCTCCCTAATCACTGAATAGATCCCGGCGAGCCAAATTTCAAAATGGCTACGGCGAAAAATCCATTAATGGCTCGCAAAGAAGTTGTGTTCAATCGGCGATCCCATCCGTTGAAGAACTTCGCGGCGAGGCGACTTCAATCGGTGGAAGCGAATAGAACCCACACAACTCCACTTAGCGACCGATTAATAATAATAATAATAATAATAATAATAATAATAATAATAATAATAATAATAATAATAATAATAATAATAATAATAATAATAATAATAATAATAATAATAATAATAATAATAATCATAAGAGGTTACTTGTCGGATAGACGAGTAGAGACATCCTAATTAGGTTGGCACCCCTCCAAACCCACACCAAATAAACAATAAAATTTATTTAATTAAAAAAATTACATCAGTTACAACAGTTGCAACATGTATGAAAACATGAAATAAATTGACACAATCGTAGATTACAATAGAAGTAAGAATCGAAAAAAGAACAATGACCGTCACCGGCCTCATTAAAACCTGAGAAGAGAAAAAACCCTGAATGAGGAACATCTTAATCCAAGAAAAAGAATGCTGGGATAACAAAGGTACAAACAAGCTACTTTCTAAACCTATAGTTTTCAAACCCATTAATATTCCTATAATGCATAGAAGTATAAGAATCTGGAAGACCACTGCACTTCAGAAGAAGAAACAGTAATATTCGATAGAGCATCCGTAATAGCATTTCCTTTCCTGAAGATGTGTGAAACCCGAAACTGAATGTTGGAAACATAACGAATGCAGTTTACCATCTTGATTTGTAAGCCCATGGCACTTTGTCCTCTCGACGAATGAGCAAGTTGGCGACGTAAGTAGAGTCGTACTACAGCCATATGTGATCTCATCCAAATCTCAGCACTCGATTATAATAATGGCGTGATAACTCACTACCGAAGGCATAACAGTGCAGAGGTGCTATGCTGCCTTTAATAAAACCCCCTACTAGTGACGAAATACCCACCGCATCCACCCGGACTCGGACAGCCATTAGCAGCACCGTCGATATTGACCTTCAACTAGCCCATCGGAGGGGGAGACCAAACCACAGAAATAATTTGAGGAACCTGAGGCGCAGCACCTGCCACCCCTAAATTCTTGAAGACCAGATGATCACCAACCGAGTTGCGCATCACCAACCGAGTTGCGCATCATACCCTTTTGGATAGCATTTACTTCTCTAGTCGAAGCCCAAATAAAAGCCAAAGATCGCGTTAAGGGAATGAAAATGTTACCAAAATGCCTTTGATTCCGAACAAACCAGATAGCAGAGAGTGCACTCACAATAGTCGTAATCCATAAATTAAAGACCTGCGTGCTTAAGGAAGCTTCCAGAGTTTTCTCAAACACAGAAGCCACCGAACCTGATGTATCGAAACTGATCCCGAAAGTAATCCCCAAGCATTCCCAAATGGCAGCAGCGTATGGGCAAGTCAAAAAAAGATGAGAAATAGTTTCTGAGTCTTTACCACAAATTCTGCATTTGGCGGCCATGAAGAAACCCCTCCTAATCAAGACGTCATCAGTAGGAATACGACCCAGGAGAAGACACCAATCGAAAATTGAGCGGGCCAGAGGAATGAAAGTCTCTCATACGTGTCTAACCCACACCGGTGGTGAAGCCATCGTAGATAGTCGAAGATAAATGTCTTGATAAGAAATGGTACCCAAGAGTGAATGAGCCTAAACTCTCTCATCCAGTTTGTCTATCGCAATCTCGACATTCTCAATGCACGTAGTCAACTAGGGAAATTCCGGACGGAAACTCATCGGGAGGTTCCACACTCTATCAGAATCAACCAGGTCACCAACCAAAATGTCCGAATCACATAAGTCTCCAGAGTTATAAAGTAACTCAATAATAGGTATCCTCGACCAGTTGTCAACCTAGAAACATACCATAAAATGAACCTCGATGATCCAAATCGCCTCCCTCGAAAGAGTAAGATAAAGCTGTCTCAGAGGAGGCCAGATCGAAAAAGAACCATAATACAAATGGGTTCAGCTTCCCTAAAAAACGCGCCTGAATAAACCGTAAAATGAAGGAATCCTTATTCATCAACTTCCAGACAAGCTTGCTCATCAAAACTTTATTAAAAGTGACTAGGTTTTTTAGACCTAATCCTCCCTATTTAGTAGGTCGGCAATAAACAGACCAAGCTACCGAGATAGATTTCCGTACCAATAAAGATCCGGTCCATAAGAAGTTTCGAATAGCCCTGTTAAGAGACTTAAACAAACCCACATGCCATTTGCAGACCATAAAAGTGTGAACAAACTTGAAGGTAATAATAGAATTTATCAGGCACAACCGACCTGCCAGAGAGAGAGCAAAACTTATTACAAAAACCAAACCTGTCTAATACTGCCACTAGGAAATCCCAACACATCGAGTCAAAGGCCTTACGAATGTCAATCTTCAAAGCCACATTGCTTCCAAAAACTTTATTGTTGAGGTGGCTAACAGTCTGAAGCAATAACAATGCCGTTCTCCACGTTTCTGCCGTGAATGAAACCAAATTAATTATCAGAAACAATTCTGGAAGCGATCCCCGCAAGTCGATCAGCTAAAATCTTTAAAACCACATTGGAAAGGAAGTTTTCCAACATGATAGGACAAACTTGTCTACTAAGTTTGCACCTTGCACTTTCGGAAGAAGCACCATGAAATTAGAATTGAGGCCTGGATGAATAGCTCCAGAAAGGAAAAAGGATCTCACCGCATCCACCACATCAAAATTAATAAAATCCAGCAGGTCTGAAGAAAAGAACCTGGAAGCCATCAAGGCCTGGGACACTAGTCAGGTCTAAGTTGAACACTGCTTGTTTAACCTCCTCATAATCGGGCAAACCGGTTAAGAGCAAATTATCATCTGCAGTCACTGAACTCGGAATGATCCCATCTAAACTCGAGAAATCCATACCAAGAGTCTCATCGACCGAAAAAGGAGATCTATAGTAATCCACAATATGACTTTTGATAGTCGCCTCTTCTGAAACATTAACCCCCTGTATGGATAACGAAGACAAAAAGGGCTGAGTTTTACAGACCCGAAGAAGCGAATGAAAGAATTTGGAGTTACGATCACTATCCTTCAACCATTTAACACGACATTGATCCTAAAGTATAGTTTCTTTGAAAAGCAGAGCCTCATCAAGCGAGACTTAAGCAGCCGCCTCCTCAGCTAATCTCTCCTCAGTGAAACGCTCTGTTCCAATAATGTTCTGCACTGAAAGAAGTTTTTCCTGAGCCAAGATAATTTTCTCATAAATATCACCGAAGCGTCCACTTTTGAAGAGTATCTTCACCTTTTCAATTTAGCAATCTGAAAGGACTACGGAACCTCCTACGGTCAAATACTTTGAATGAAGGATTTGAAATCCTCATTGAAGCGGCCATATCGAAACCAAAGCGGGCCACATTACCAGCGTAAAAACTTCAATAGCAGATAGATCGAATGATCTTTGCTAAAGTATAGAAATGGAATCCGGACCTCTAGCGAGAATCGAGCGAGAAGAGACATGCAATTTGCTTTGACATACCGGGTCCCGCGTCGACCGGTGAAGAAAACTCCATAAGAATCAATAGGTAACAAACCTGCAGCCTCCACCGCGACTTGAAAGTCAATACATGAAGAGTGGATAGGAGGACCACCACCAGACCTCTCATGCGCACCCAAAATGGCATTAAAGTCTCCAATAAGGTGATTAATAAAACCAATAGAATTACCCAAGACTGTCCAAAGATTTTTCCGACGTCTTGGAAAAACACTCCCATATAAAAAAAAAAGCACCTGCCGACCTCCGACCCACAAAATATCCACAGAAAGGATTTGCTCCTCACTAAGTAAGATCCTAGCATCTTCAAGAACGAGAAGCAAAGACCAGCGTGGCGAAAGGAAAATTTATTAGCGAAATGAAATCCATATTTAACGAAGACCAAAAGAGTGTGGAATCGTATCAAAGGCGACCATAGGCTCTACCATGCATAATAAAGTAGGGTTATGGCGACGAGAAAAATCATATAAGACCCTCTGAGTATTTGGGTTACCGAAACCCCTGCAGTTCCAATAAAGAATATTCATTGATTATCGTACTTAGTGGCCCGAGTCTTGGGCTTGATCAGTCCTGCGGTTGGTTGCTTTTGACGCCTTTTAGCTTGTTCTAATTTTATTAGTCGTCCAGGCTTTCTTTTAACTGTGGTCCACGCATTTGGATTCTTGATTTCCGATACCGAATGTTCCGAGGCTACTAGATCAAGATTTTGTTGAGTCGCGCCAAGAGCCGTAACTGGGTCGTGAGTACCATAGTTGTATCTATATTGATATGACTCCCAGATATGGACCTATCTTGATCTAGAACACTTTGAGAAATATCATGTAAAGTTAAGCGCCACGGTATTGCTCATCATCTAAGTCATCAAATGTGTCATTCAAAGTTACGACAGTATCCGAATGATGAACCACTCCTTTATCTAAAGGAACTGTCTGGACACTCTTTCCCTTAGTATTGTCCTGAGCTGCATGATCGACCTTTGAATTTGAAACTGTTATCCCAGTATCAACCACTGTTGAAGGAGGAACCTGAGCTGAATCCGTCTGAGGTGCAGAGTTCGGAGGCTTGGGTCTATATATTTGAGTAACCTGTTTTGTTTCACCCTAACCATTTTCTAAAGACTTCGTCACTTTGGGAGCCTGGCTGTGTACTGTATTACATTTGCCCACTGAATGACCAATATTGTGGCAGTTGCTGCAAAATTCTAGAAATCTTTCATAATCTAATTGAACTTCAATGCATGAGTCCTCGGTCTCCAATAATAGAGTTTCGGGGATGAAGCCTGCCAAATCCACATCTATGAGAGCCGGAGCGAAGTGTCCAAAACTACCTGATAAGGTTGCACTATCAATTTTCAAAGGGACCCCAATTCCTCTTGTAAGATCAGATATAATCTGTGGATGCCAATATTCCCAACTCAGATTGTAAAATTTCACCCAAATCTGAGCATGCGTGGGTTTTTGCATCGCCGGATTGAAGTTCTTAACCCAAGCTTGTAAATGGATAATCCCCGGTTTCAAATTTAGCGATCCATAAGACCACACTTTCTGACGATCCTTCATGGAGAATAAAAGAACCTGAAAATTTCCCCACCATAATGAAATTAACTTCCATATTTTCAATTTCCATATACTTTAAAGTTTCAAGTACAACTCATTATATTTCCATGGTTTATCTCCTTTAGAAAGAACAACTCTAGCAATCAAAGAGAATTGACACAAATTGATAAGTTCTTTATAAGCATTGTCGATCCACGCTCGAGCTCAATTGGTGACGACAACGGCTTGCACTTGTAGCTCCCCAGTCACTGAACAGATCCCAATGAGCAAAATTTCAAAATGGCTATGGTGACAAATCCATCAATGGTTCGCGAAGAAGCTGTGTTCAACCGGTGATCCCATCCGTTGAAGAACCCGCGACGAGGGCAACTTCAATCGGCGGTGGAAGCGGCTAGAACCCACGACAACTCCTTCAGCGAACGGCAAATCAATTAATAATAATAATAATAATAATAATAATAATAATAATAATAATAATAATAATAATAATAATAATAAAAACAACAACAATAGAGGATTGTCAACTCAACAATTTTGTTTTTGAAAGGACCAATTATACAAATTTGGAGAACGAGATTGATGTATTAAGAGTAATAAATAATCATATAATAGGGAAATAATTTCGTACACATTAATAATTTTTGATGCGGTCATGTGACAGCAAGAGATAATTTTTAAACGACAATGCAAAATTATTGTTTTATAAAAAACATTATAATGTTTAATTGTTTTACATTCTTATCTCAAAAAAGAAAAAAAAATGAAATAAAACTAATTTTATTTAAGTTTGTATTTCAAGAATCACCATATTAATTATTATTGGTGTTGACGTATGAAACAATCCAAAACCTAGATCTTCGAAATACCAAAATAGTTACCAACCTAAAAAAAAAAACTCAAATAGTACATATATATATATATATATATATATATATATATTTTATAAGAACTCAAATAGTAGTTAGATAACATGATTTAATTTGATATTATTTTACATTCGTATTTATAAATGAAAAGAAAATTTTCTATAAGAATAAAAGCAAACATAAAATTGATTTTTGTATGAATTACTTTGGTATACTAGAGTCCTCAAAAGCCATAGCGAAACTGCAACAATCTTGTTGATAATAAAAGAGGAAATAAACAAATGCAACAATCTGCACTCCTAACATTATTATAATTACACAAGCACCTCTCCACTATGATCAATTGGAGTTTTCAAAGCCCAAACCTCACCATGGTCTTGTTTTCAAAAAGAGTTTTTTGGTGCCATAGCCGAGGACAGTGTGGTTTAATGGATTTTAACAACTTTTTTGTAAAAATTAAAATTTTAGCTATTTTTACTATTTACATTTCATATTTTTATCAAATTACCCCCTTGCTATATTAAATGCAATACATTGCACGTACATATCTTTTCTCCATCGCCGTCATCATCACCATCTTATTCTCCTCCTCCTCTTCCCCTTCTTCTTATTCTTTGTTGGGAAAGTCAATTAAAATGAATTTTGGAGACACATTAGAAAAATAAAGAATATTGGCAAATTCAATTAAAATGAAATTTTTTCCAACAGCACACCCTTTTGAACTTTCAAACGTCTGTCAAATTCACTGTATTTTTTAAAAACCTAAATCAACCCAGAAAATTATAAAAAATACTTAAATTAAAGCTCATCCTCTTAACTTTTCAAAGATATATAATATGCATGAATCAAAGTTGGAGAAAGTGTTCAAAACTGAATTTTTTCCAACAACGCGCCTTTTTGAACTTACAAACGCCTGTCAACTTCACTGCATTTTAAAATTAATGTTCATTCTCTTAAATTTTCAACGATATACCATACACACCAATCGGAGTTCAGAAAGGTGTTCAAAATAAATATTTTCCAACAGCGCACAGAAGTGTACACCAATGACATTTGCATTTGTCAACTTCACTGTATTTTTTGGATATATAAATCAATTTAGAAAATTAGGAAAAAATATGTAAATTAAATATCATTCTCTTAGCTTTCCAACGATATATTATATGCATAAATCGGAGTTCGAAAAGATATCTAAAATTAAAATTTTCCAACAGCGCAGAAGTGCGAGAACGGGCACACGTCAGTGGCTACCGACCCCCTTTCCGTGGCCACCATAGGGGGGTAGGTGGCCACCTATCCCCTTACGGTGGCCACCGACCCCCCTTCCATGGGGTGGCCACCTACCTATATGGCTACGGAAGGGGTGGTGGTCAGCGGCGAGTGCGGTTCTACACTTTACGCTGTTGGAAAAATTTAATTTTGAATATCTTCCAAAACTTTAATTTATAAGTGTAATATATCATTGGAAAACTAAGAGGATGAACTTTAATTTAGATATTTTTTATAATTTTTTGGATTGTTTTATATATCAAAAAAATACAGTGAAGTTGACAGATATGCGAATGCCGTCGGTGTGCACTTCTATGCGCTGTTGGAAAATATTTATTTTGAGCACCTTCCCGATCTCCAATTAGTGTGTATGATATATCATTGAAAAGCTAAGAAAATGAGATTTAATTTACATATTTTTCATAATTTTTTGGGTTCATTTGCACCTATCGATGGCCCACCGACTCCCCTATGGTGGCCACCAAAGGTGCTGCCCGCCTTCATATACTTGTGCTCGTTGTTGGAAAAAATTAAATTTGAAAACTCTTTCAAACTCGAATTGAGACATATGTATATGGTTGGAAAACTAAGATAATAAGTTTTAATTTAAATATTTTTTCAAAATTTTTTGGATTGATTTACCCCTGTCGGTGGCCCACCGACTCCCCTATAGTGGTCACGGATGGTGATGCCCCCTCGTACTTGTGTGTGCTGTTGGAAAAATTAAATTTAAAAACCTTTCCGAATTCGGATTGAGGCATATGATATATGGTTGGAAAATTGAAAGAATAAATTTTAATTTAATTATTTTTGTTATATTTTTTAGGTGGATTTATTTATTCAAAAAAGTATATCATTTTGCTTACAATTAAATTACATTTCGATGACGACGTCAACAAAGAAGAAGAAGAAGAGGAAGAAGAGGAGGAGAATAAGGTGGTGACGGTGATGGCGATAGGGAAAAGAACGGCGATGAGAAACAAGATGGCTAAAGAATTTAATTATCAATTCAATTCATTTAAAGGGTATAAAAGTAAATTCGGGCTAAAATTTTAATTCTGTAAAAATATAGCTTATTTTTATTAATGCGTGTTGGGCCCAGCTATGACACCATAAAACCCTTTCAAAAACAAACTTTGATTGTTTTCGCATTTTTAAAATACAATTTGATCGTGTTTGTGTTTTTAAAGACCAAACTTTATCACGGTTATTTTTCTAAAATATAAATCTAATGGTAGTCGAGTTTTTAAAAACCAAATCAAGCCGCAATTGTTTTTTCAAAATACAAATTTGACTATAAAAGGATTTTTAGAAAAATCATGGTCTCACTTGTAGAAACAAAACTCGACCCTTATTCAGTGTTTTAAAACGTAAAAACCGACTGCGGTCAGGTTTTCAAAAACCAACTCGATCATGGTCAAGTTTCCAAAACCCAAATGTCACCTTGAAAATCGAACTTCATTATGGTTGATTTTTTTAAATCTAAGATTCCTATCAAGTTTAAAAGAACTTAACACAATTTAGATTGAATTTCAAAGAATCAAATTGGCACACAGTTGTTTTTCAAACTCGAAGTTGATCATAATCCCAAAAGTCATACTCAATGGGTTTTATAGCCTAATGATCAATATTGACAAAATAATTATCTTTGTTTCAAATTATCTATCATAGCTAAAGTGTTGTTTTAGGTGCTGTGCATTTACTTTCATACTGTTCTCCCCTTTGGCATTCAAATCCCACATGCGTATTTATTTTTTTGTCACTATTAACTATCAAACCATCTCATTCAATTTATTACTGTAATTAAACTTTATTTATTTCAACCTCTCTCGTATAACTTGTACAATCTTTCACAGTTGTAAAACTTTAAACTGTAAAACTTAAAGTTTTCTCTTAAATTCTTCTCTCAAACTCAGAATTCTATCAAAGTTTAAATTTATTACCATGATCTGACCATTTGATGGTCGGATTTGACAATCAGACAGTCGGATCTGGTCAGATCCCTAAGATCTAACACTTTGATGAACGGATCCGATCATCAGACAGTTAGATTTCGTCGGATCCCCAAGATTGACCATTTAACATCAGATTTGACCATTGGACGATTAGATCTGGTCGGATCTTAAAGATCTTACTATTTAACGGTCAAATCTGGCCGGATCATTGATACTTTTAAGGACGGTTATGTATATCGATCTTTAAAAATTATTTTAACTAAAAATAAAAAAGAACAATCAGTTTTATTTTTAATTTAAATAACTTTCAAGGACGATTATAAAAATTATTTTAATTAAAATTAAAAAAATCACCCATCAATTAATAATCATTTTTCTACATAATTTTTTTATTTAAATATATTAGTCATATTTATTAACTAAAAAATATAAAACAAATTCATATATATATATATTAATAATTATTTTTCTACATAATTTTTTTATTTAAATATATTAGTCATATTTATTAAATAAAAAATATAAAACAAATTCATATATATATATATATATATTAATAATAATTTTTCAAATATAATGTTCCAAATAGTGAATTTTTTTATTTTTAAATATTTAGATTTTAAGATTTTTTTATTTATTTAAAATTCCTATTTATTTATATTAATTAAATAAAAAAATATAAATATAAATTACTTAAATTAAATAATTATTTTAACATATTAAATTAAATAAATAAAATAAAAAATATAAGTATAATGCAAAGTGATAGAAAAAAAATTATTCTACTTGGGATATGTGGCTTATAATTGAAAAAACACAGTACACATACAGATGAAATTTAAATATTAAAAGGAAAAATTATATGAAAGTAAATGCACGGCATCAAAAAATATACTTTTATTGTGGTGAAAATTTAAAAAGAAAGATGATTATTTTATTACCATTGACTATATAATTAAGTGTACCGCTGTAAAACTCCAAATTCGACCGCTTGAGTTTCAAAACATTAACCACACCTGCAGTTACATTTTAATAAACTGAACCTCATCAGTTTCCGAAAAACTAAATCTAATTGAACCCAACTTCAATCGAGTTTCCAAAATGGAACCTGATTGCGATCATGTTTCAAAATCCAAACCGGATCACGACGGAGTTTTAAAAAACTAAATCCAACCGCTATTAAAAATAAATCCTACCGTTGTCAAAATTCAAACTCGATTACGATTGGGATCTCAGAAGCCGAATCAGACTGCCATCGACAAACAATAGCATATCCGCTAGTAAAATGGGCTGCATGCGCCTTCCTTACTTGCTCAATATAGTGTTCGTGGGTCAGAGCCTCATCTTTTTAATGGTTACGGTTTAACTTTACTTTTTGATGAAAAAGGTTTAACTTTACTTACTTGATTTAAAAAATTCCGAGAGAATATATACAAAATGTCGTTTCAAGCCATCCAATTAGCCCATTTAATATGATATATACATATATATATATATATATATATGTATATATACATATATATGTCAAATTAATGACTTATTTTTCTTTGTTACTTCTTGGTAGGACAGCAATCCTAATTGTAAAGTAACAGTTCCCTAACTTTTTGTAATCTAATGTTTACCTACTCACCTGACTTTTCGAAAATTAAACAGTTACAAGTCTCTGCCGTATGCGTGTTGCTTTGAAACATTCACAGACTATACTATTGAATGCTATATATGCATGCACTGGTAAAAAAAAAAAGTTACCATTTTACACCTAAATCATTTTCTATATATTTGAATAAATATATACTGATGATTGATGAGTATCCTTTTTAATTAGGTTTATCATTGCTGATCCACGATTCATATTGTCCGATTAAATTACTTTACGTGTTCTTAACTTTTTATTTGAAAAAAAAATAAAGTAAAAATTCCAACGAACTGGGAAGTGCAAGCTTTTGACATATTGATAAATTACATTTGTCATATATATGGTTGTGAATTGTGATGGACAAGAGAGCTACAGCAGCAGTAGTAGTAGTTTGACGCCTCAAATAGTTCATGCAAACGCCAGGTGATGATACCTGGATTTGAAAGGAATGTTTGTTTGGTATATATTGGAGAAAAGAAAAAATAAAAACAAAAAGAAGTTCAAAATATGTGAGTGCACGTTTGGGTATATCCAAGCTGCCAAGACTGAAGACTAGTTGATGGGGTTTTGATGGATGACCTAATTAAACCCACAGGAAATTAAGGCAGTCTCTCACTCAGTATACAAGAGGGTTTACGTAGGGTGTACCATATATATATATATATATATATATATATATATATATATATATATATACATATAAATGTATATAATATATGTTTAATTCTGGGTTTTGGTGCAAATATATAAGAGATGAGAGGGAGTGAGAAGGTTAGGTTGGGGATGAGAGAACAACGGGGAGACTTGTTAGCCACAGAATACGGGTCAAACAAGAGGAGGATGGTGCTGCCATTTTTCTTTTCCTTGCAATCTAAGATAATTATTTTATTTTATTTAATTTTTTTTTAAAAAAACTATATATATATATATATATATATAGATTTATATAATTTATTTATTCATTTATATTAATTTAATCATCTCCTCCTCATAGTATATAGTTTTGTAATTCCCTCTAGATAGTTTTCCTTCCCTTTCATCACCCACTCTGACATAACACTCCTCACAAGTCACAACATATAATATCACAACCCCAAATAAAACAAAAATAACTAGAAAATAATCTGACCAAACAATATTATCTTAATTCTTAGGGACATATATATAGTAATCCTTGATTTAGGTCTTTGTTAACTCCCACTGTCTTTATTAACTATAAATCAATTAAGAAGTTGGAAGGATTACTAGGTTAATTAGTTGAAATTAATTAACAGCTTTTTGGTTATCAAAGTCCTAAATTAAATATATGAGAGATAATCAAGGGCTTTCACTTTCTTAAAATGTAGGTGAATGTCTACATTAAACGGTCAGCAGCAGCTGTATCCATCAATATTATCGCTCATCATGCTAATTATGTATGTCATAGACTACAGAAAGATTATGATCACTTTATTCATTAAGGTTGGCCAGTCTTTTTCTGAGAGCATATATATTTTGATGGATGTAGAAGAGTAACTTTGCATTAGCTCTTTGTCACCTCAATATATATATATATATATATATATATATATATATATAAATGCTCTAATAAATTATATCGTTTATATATGGTGAAAAAAATATAGATGATATCTTATTAAATATAGGCAAAAAGGTAAATACATATTTTTTATTAATTTTTATATTTATTTTTTATTAAATTTTTCTTGAACTAGTCAATTATACATTTATTATCACTCATCATATATATATAGCCACGTAGTATATGAGAGCAGTTCTCGATATATATACATACATAAAAATGCTCTAATGCACTACATTATTTATATATGATGAGCAATATAAATATAACACTTTATTAAATACGGATAAAAAAAATTTATATTATTTATTAATTTTTATATTCATTTTTTGTTAGATTTCACGCAAATTGGCTAATCTTACTTCTATTATTACTCATCATATCATGTATAATAATATATTGTATTAGAGCAACTCTCTCTCTCTCTATATATATATATATTCTATAGAGTTTAATTTGTAGTTCCATGATAATTGATTTATCCTATTTCTCTTATAATATTTGGCATTTGTAAAACCTGATCACCTCATAAACAAAGACATATATATATAGTTAGCTAGTTATTAGGAAATTAAAAACATATATTAATTAGATTTTGTTGACTTGAAGTGATGGCATATTACGTACGAGATGCTGCTAATGACCCACATATACCATAAAACTTGTATGCGGTGGCAATAATTTTGTAATCTTATAACACAATTCAATATAACATAAAACCTTCAAAGCCATGCAATAAAACAAAGCAATTTTACCAGCAAAAAAGAACTCTTATATGGATTTATATATGATATTTATTTTGGCCTTTCTCAAATATTGTCTTAGAAAGCTCCCAAAAAAGAAGATGATGAGCCACTAGCATAAGCAAATATATAGCCTCAACTACTTGCGCTCTCTCTCTCTCTAACATATATATATATATATATCTCTCTCTCTAACATATATATATATATATATGATCAACGATATTTTGTAGACGATGGATTTTCTATTTTGACAATCAACAAATTGAGGGTCAATGAGAGCTTCATCCAAAAAAGATAAATAAAAAAGAGAGGGTCACAATTTCAAACTAGGTAAACTAGTCCAATCACTGAATATAATAAAAAGGACACTGACAATGAGAATTAACTGCGCAATATTAATTGGCAAGAAACGGGTGTCTAATACAGTATATAACGCCTATATATATATATATATATATATTACACACACTACCCAAAAGGAAAACACATACACATGGATATCGGATTTTTGTTTAATTTTGACTCCATATTATGTATATATATTCGTGAATCGTTTTGCTGGAGAAAGAATTAATCAATGAGAAAAAGGAAAAAAAATCAAAATAAAACGCTGGACGACTCACTAAGAGTAGTATTTACTGGCATGGCATGGGTGTTTAATTAGGCAATTCTTCAAGAAGAAATTAAATTGCGGTTTCCTTACGGCAATGCTATGTAGGTGATGCAAATATAAATATTTCATTTTGAGAACTAGATCCCAGATATGGTCTTCTTAATCAAGGTGGGTTCTTGATTTTGACAAGAAACTAACATGCCTAGCTACTTACAGCACTTATATATATATACATATATATATATATATATAGACATGATCATTCAATAATTAAGCTTAATTTTCTCATGGAAAACTCCATTTGAGAGTATTGTTTTAATTAGGTGATTAACAGAATTAAACACACACACACATTAATATATTTATGATTAAAATATTTCTCTGATCATGATGATCAGAAAGTAAGCTAAACAATAAAACCACATGCAGAGCCACGGACCCAAATTTTGATTCGAAAGTCAAAACACATTTAAGGAGTCACACGTGAGCTAGCTAGCTAGCTAGCAGTCTGAGAAAAGAAAGATCAGCTGGCATCGGCAATTCTTGGCATATACAGACATATAAGTCTCTCTTTAATTCTCTCTTTTTTCTATCTGATCTCCTCTCTCCCCCCCCCTCTCTCTCTCTCTCTCACTCTCTCCCCCGCCCCCACCCCTCCCCACTCCCCATTGATGATCTACCTCTAGCTATCTTTCTCTTTTCAGACTGTTTTCTGTTTGTTTCTCCGGAAAAAACTATCAATTCCTCGTACATGATCAACCAGATGAGAGAGAAGTCCCTATAGCTAGCTAGCTAAGCTAACATAATATTATTTCCCAAGAAACAAAAAAACAAAATTCGCCTATCTCTTTTAATATCACTCTCTCTACTTATATTCCTTTTTTGTCTATATCTTTAATAAATTAACAAAATTGGCACTGGACTACTTTTACCTGGTTTTTCTTGCCCTTTAAGTACACTCTTTTTTCTCTGCCCTTATTTTACTTTCTTCTTCGTCTTCACAAACTCTTTCTCCCTCCCTCTCTCTCTCTCTCTCTCTCTCTCTTAGCAACTCCACCATCTATACCCAGAGAGCATGCCTGAATGTCCAGAGAAAGGTAAGCAGTACAAATCCCATCTCTCTCTCTCTCTCTCTCTCTTTCACACAGAAACACAATCAAATCACAAATCTGATTATCTACTTTTTCTTCCACTCATTAATTGAGAGAATAAGTGCAAATCTTTGACTAGTGCTTATGAGTTGTACCTACTAGCTAGCTACTCATATTCTTAGGCCATGTAAATTCCGTGCATATACGATATTGTTAATAATGATTTTCATGGTTGCTCATGGTCAGGGAGAGATTCGATGAGATAGGGAAGAAGATAAAGAGAGAATCAGATGCAGCGGCGGCTCAACAAATGGGAAGAAGACACATGTTGGGTCCTCCAGGAACCCTAAACACAATTACACCATGCGCTGCCTGTAAGCTCTTGAGAAGACGGTGTGCCCAAGAGTGTCCCTTTTCTCCTTATTTCTCTCCCCATGAACCCCAAAAGTTCGCTTCCGTCCACAAAGTCTTCGGCGCCAGCAACGTGTCTAAGATGCTCATGGTACTAAAACCCTAATTTCTTCTAAATCACAAAACTTGTGTTTCACAGTTAAATGTTACTAAAACATTGATAATGGTTTTTTCTTTAGGAGGTGCCGGAGAGTCAGAGAGCCGACGCGGCGAATAGTCTTGTCTACGAGGCTAACGTGAGGCTAAGAGATCCGGTGTACGGATGCATGGGTGCGATTTCGGCTCTGCAACAACAAGTTCAAACATTACAAGCTGAGCTTAATGCTGTAAGGGCTGAGATACTTAAATACAAATATAGGGAAGCTAATGTTATTGTTAACCCTTCTCACCATCATCATCATCATCATCATATGGCTTTGCTCTCTTCTTCTTCTGGGGCTGTTTCGGTTGCGGCTCCGCCACCTGCCCCGTCACTGCCGCCGCCTCCACCGCCACCACCTCCTCTTCCTCCTTCTTCTTCCTCTTCTTCATTGTATACTTCCCAACCAACCAATGTTGCGGACTATAACACCATTTCAAGTGAAAATGTTTCCTACTTTGGTTAAAAATTTCTAGAGAGAGGACTACCAAAAGAGAATAATATATATCCCATTTAATTTTCTTTATCACGAACAAATTAAGTTAATAAAATAAAGAAGATAATATTGATCATATTATCATATATATTTTTTCTTCATTAATTTGCTTAATATATAGTGTTCCCTTTCTTCTCTCTAGCTAGATATTGTTGGCTATGTTTGTTCTACAATTTTTCCATTGAATTCCCTCACACCCAATTGTGCTCTTCTTCATCTCCTGGTTTTTTCTGGAGGCCCACTAGTACAATATATATGTTCTTAAGTACAACAGCTACAAACACGTACAAAACGTGTTTCTTCAAGCATCCAGGATGTATTCGGCACACTGAATTTCTAACATTATTCTATAGTGAAAAGATCATGAAAACCCTTGTTATTTTGCAAACCAAATACTATTTTTGAGTACCACTGAAGAAAATTACTTGGGGGCTTGTTAGAGCTATATGATCTGGTATTGAATTTGGGTCGTTGGCATGGGATTGGATTTAACTGTGGTGCTGGGTGCTATAGTACGTGTAGAGTTGACTAGATACAGTGATGCCCATGTTAGTCCGTGCCATGGATGAATTGGTATTTGAAGTTAAGTTCTTAGGGGGAGACAAAGAGTATGATTGTGATTCTCCACCATGTGGATTGAAACTCCTGTGAATTACTTGTTATTTATGTTTGGGAAGCATGCAATACTTTAACCCACTTCCCCACATTACTCATTGTATAAGTTATATATTCTTGGAACTATTAATCCCATATAATTAACTTTTTCCGTTTTCTCTTGTTTTTGGGTTAAGCAACATTAATATACCCTAATGGCTAGCTAATAGTAATTGCACTTCTTTCCCCTCTTTCTAGCTCCCTTATTATTTGTTATACTTTTACATTGGTTATATTAAGAGTACTGTTATCATTATAATTTATGATAAATATAAGTGATATGGTATTTATGTGGCAGCTGTAACCATAATTTTTTCATATTTTTAACCAATTAGACTGTTATATCATTTGTAAAAATTCAAAACTTGCATGAAAATCATTGCTCTTATATTAATATCCTTTTAATTTTAATGGGTATAAATATATTTCATTTATTGGTATGTCAAAGACAAGAAAAGAAAATTTTCAGATTAATTTGATATCTAGTTTTAAATGTTCTTTGATTTGAATGATAGTTTTATGTAAGATTACTTAATGGCTTTGGGCAGGGCTTGATAAATGGAATTTAATGTCAGCTACAATGAGGGGCAGTTTTGTAAATTTAAAAACAGTACTATATACAGAAACAAATAATGCATATATATATATATATATATATGTTGCTAGTTAGTGAAGTTACAGCATTTTGTGAAGTAGATGTATATGTATTTGTTGGATAGTCAATGCAACTTCTATATTAATATTTTTGCTGAATAATGTTGGGTTTTCTTGGCGTGTGGATTTCAGCCTGAGTGGAAAGTCGGGAAGAGATCATGAACCTTAAGTACATAATCAAGAAAAGCAATACTAAGCTATAGCTTGAGAATTTCAGTGCTTTCACCATCTCATATATATCTTCATAATTAATTATATCACTAACCTCTTTCAATTCTCATGCCCATGTACTTTATTATATATATATATATATATATATATATATATATATATATGTATGCATATATAAATTAAGCATTAAGAAAATAATTAATTGATCTCTCTGAAGTCACTAAAAGCCGGATATATATATATATATATATATATATATATATATATATATATATAGATGTGATGGAATTTGGTCTTATGTCATGGTTGCTTAATATAGTGGCATCTTACATTGTCTTTTGTATAACTCTTCTTTTATTCATGCATTGAAATTCTATTCAAACAAATCTAATTTTTCTTCACATAGTTCCTCAAAATTAAGACCATCTTAATTTGGCATCCTACAAGCATACGGCAACGGAATGCGAGTGGTTTAAACTCAACAGAGGACTAATTTTTTATTTATTAAAGTTCATAATTAGATAATAGCTAGTATTAATAAATTCAATAACCAAGCTAATGAACATATATTATTATTATTATTATTGTTATTTTGTATTAATATATATGATCCAATTAGGTTCATTTTGTTAGAGTCTATCTCGAACCCTTCAAATGCATGTGAATTATTGAGAAATCCTAAGCTCTATTGCGCGCAGCATGAATGCATACTTAGAGCTCACTCAACGTTACTTTTCTAAACATTTTTAGGGACTTTATTTGGATCTATAATTTCATGAACAGTTCAGTGCAAAGAAGTATCTTTCCATTGAAATTTCTATCGACATGACTACTAGTTAATTTGGTTTACTAGTAATAGTGTTAATAAGTACATTGTTGTCCTCTTTAAGAGAATAATATATATTATTATTTGGAAGAAGCTAGCCCTTTCGTTTTTGCATAGTTGATTGATTTGATTTATCAATTATCAATCACCCCCCAAGTGATGAGAATAGAAAGCTAAATAGAAATGGAGCATGAAAAAGATATTTCAACCTGGTGTAATTTCACCATCTATATCTCCGACCAGATTCCATTCATTGTTCTTGCTTTATTTTCAGTGTGTAATTGAGACTGATCATTATATTAACGAAGAATAGAGGGATAAATTAAGTAGCCTCACTTCCATATGTAGCAATGCGTGAAGTAAACCATCAATCTTATAGCGTATTCAATAATTATAAAAAATTAAAATCTTAATAGCCAATTATATATATATAGAATTGCTACTTGCATATATATATATATGCTAGGTGACTAATGATGTGATATGTATTTTTATTTTTTTTATTTGTATAACTCCATATATATTTTTTAAAATAAATAATATATAATCTGTTGCTTAAGATATATACAGTAGCATTGTATAAGGGAGCATTTCTTTTATATATATATATATATATATATGAAGCTAAGCTAAGTTTATAGACAATTAAAACTAGTTTAAAAAATGTCTTAATTACAAATTGTTAAAATACTATGTAGAAGGGGCTGGGAGAAGATGCGTGTAACAGCTGAAAAATAGTACTTAATTATGTTCGTATGGGATTCTGCATCAATCTATGTACAACCACTGCATACATTAATATCCACAAGGCCTAAGTGAGAAAGTTGCACTTATCTATATATATATATATATATATGTATATATATATATATGTATATATATGTATATATATGTATATGTATATATATGGATATGTATATATATATATATGTATATATATGTATATGTATATATATATATATGTATATATATGTATATGTATATACAAAAACATGCTGAACAATAATGTTGGACACAGAACCTATATATATTATTATTCACCATTGCATGATCATCTCTTGCTAGCTATAACTTATACATTTTTATGTCAGATAGATTCCCATCATCATTATATTTAGCTATATATTAATAATTTCTTTAATCATGTACCTTGAAATGATCAAACAAATCCTCTTACACGTACAAATCATATATGCAACTTAACTATCTATGTTTATGCATCAAAATGATCAGTTAGGTTATTACTTATATGATAATCATGTATTACATCTCATATTGCATATATATACTTGACCAATGTCTTAGCATGAATATTACTATAGCTTCGCTCTCTCTCACACATGTTTTGCTTTCAAATCTCGATGGATAGGTCGAAGAAATTAAACTATAGCTAGCTAGCTGCAATCGTGCAGGCATATATATATATATATATATATATATATATTGTAGAGATGTTTTCAAATTATATCTGTTAATTTCAAAGATAGACAGAAAGATTTTGCAATATTAAGAACTCCCTCTTGGAAAGCTGGCCAGTATTTTAAAACTACATGTATACACACAAATATTTATATAGTTACAAGCTGTACGTGGAGAAACTCCAACACTGAATTTTTAATATACATGACACACATGACCTTATAAAATATATACATTTTGAATTGGCAGGGCATTTATGTGGGATTAATTAAATACGAGACTAGAACCTGACTCATACTGAAATTTCTTAGAGAACGTATTTATGAGAGATTCCATATGCTTTTTTTATTTCTTTTAATATTTAGAACTCATATATATATATATATGGTACATATATATACTTTATATGACATGGGGCCGAAGAAAATCCTATGTCTCAAAATTTATTAAATCAAATTGGACTGCAATTAGCTGGGATTGCGTAAGCCAATTTAGGTCAAACCCATGAATTAAAAACATGGCCAACTTTAAGGGAAAAAAACCAATATTATAT
Organism: Rhamnella rubrinervis; assembly: GCA_007844105.2. Classification (NCBI taxonomy): domain Eukaryota; kingdom Viridiplantae; phylum Streptophyta; class Magnoliopsida; order Rosales; family Rhamnaceae; genus Rhamnella; species Rhamnella rubrinervis. The sequence goes on from CM017576.2 coordinate 4,254,674, forward strand.
ATATATATATATATATAATAGATGAAGTCATCGAGGATAAACATTTATTTTAACGGCGAAATTTTTTAGCTTTATTTTTTTTTTTCTCTCAATCCCTTCATACGAGCCTAAAAATTTCACTGTTAAAAAAAATATATATTTACGCTCATGCTATATTAGACGACTTTGCCTATTATATCACCACTATATATGTATATAATTTCAATTTCAAAAAAAAAAATATTTACGCTTATGCTATATTGGGCGACTTTTGCCTATTATGTCACCGCTATATATATATATATATATATATATATATATATATATCACACCTAATGTAAATCCTCATGCAAATTACTATATCACCTAATTCGCATTTTTCATTACTTTGCTATATAGATGTCGTACCTTACATATATTAGATATTAATAACCTTGCACTTTTTAATCTTTTTTTTTTTTTTTTTTTGATGAATAAAAAAGGGCCTCGATGTGGATCTCATCAGCCCAGAATTCTATTAGTGGGTAGAGCCTTCTTGCTACTCCAGCTTTGCAACCTCAGTAGAGTCTAGAAGGTGGCTACCACCCAATGATCCTCCACTGGCGATTCAAGCGAGACACCGAGGAATAACGGGGCTTGCCAAGACTCGAACCACAACTCTCGCAAGCGAGTGTGATGGAACGGTCGGCTTCCTTTCCGCTAGGCCACACCCCCAGGTGTCCTTGCACTTTTTAATCAATTAGTACAATAAGTGCATTATTTTTTATTTAACAATATAATTAAGGAAATGTTATTGTCAAATATCAAATATCCTTTGTAGTTCAAATTGAAAGAGTCCAGTCCAATAGGAAAAAAGTCCATCTAATTTGGGCCTTGTTTTACGACGTAAATAGTGCTAGAGGCCGGTGTTCATGAGGGAGTTCTATGACCATATAACCAATTATATAATCAATATTAGCAGAATAATCATCTTCTTTTTAAATTCTCTGCTATAGTAAAAGTGTACTTTTGAATACTGTGCATTTACTTTTATGTCCTTCTCCCTTTTAACATTTAAATCTCACTTGTGTATTTATTTTTATCACTATTCACTATCAAACTATCTCCTTCAGTTTATTACTGTAATTAAACTTCATTTACTTTAAGCTTTCTCATATAACTTATACAATATCTTATAGTTATAAAACTTAAAACAATAAAATTAAGAATTTTTTCTGAAATTTTTATCTCACAAATTTAGAGTTCTATCAAAATTTAAATTTATCACCATGATTCGACTATATTTGACCGTTTGATAGTCAAATCCGACCATCTGACGGTAGGATCCGACCATCGACGGTCAAATTTGGTTGGGGAATGATCGGATCTAGTTGGATCCCCAAGATCCAACCATGTGATGGTCAGATCCGACCTTCCGTCGATCGAATTTGATCAAATCTAGTCAGATCCAACCATGTGATGGTCGAATCCGACCATCCGACGATCGAATTTGGTCAGATCTAGTCGAATCCCCAAGATCCGACCATGTGATTGTCGGATCCGACCTTTCGTCGGTCGAATTTGATCAGATCTAGTCGAATCCGACCATCCGACGGTTGGATTTGTTCAGATCTGGTCGGATCTGACCTTCCGTCGGCCGGATCTCCAAGATCCAACCATCTAACGGTCGGATCTGGTCGAATCCCCAAGATCCGACCATGTAAGTGTCGGATCTGATCAGATCTGGTCGGATCTTCTAGATCCAATCCTGTGAAGGTCGGATACGACCATCCTACGGTCGGATACGACCATCAGATGGTCGGATCTATTCGAATTCTCAAGATCCAACCATGTGATGGTCGGATCCGACCATCCAACGGCTGGCTTCGATCAGATTTGGTTGGATCTGACCTCCGATGGTCGGATCTAGTCGATCTCTAAGATCCGACCATTCGACGGTCGGATTCGATTAGATCTGGTCGGATCCGCCCATCCGATGTCTGATGGTCGGATCTAGTCGAATCCTTGAGATCCGACCGTGTGATGGTCGGATACGACCATTCGAAGATTGAATTTGATCAGATCTGGTCGGATTCCTAAGATCCGACCATATAATAGTCGGATTCGACCATCTGATGGTCGGATTTGATCAGATTTGGATGGATCCCCAAGATCGGACCATATTTTAGTCAGATCTGATCATCCGACGGTCGAATTTGATCGGATCTGACCATTGGTGGTCAAATCATTGATACTTTTAAAGACGGTCCTTAAAAGTTATGGTAATTATAAAGAAAAAGAACCATCAGTCATTATCACTTTTTTTTTTTTAGTTTTACTAAAAACAACTTTTAAGGACGGTCAAATATGAATGTCCTTAAATGTTATTTTAATTAAAAAAAAAACTACCGTAGAAAAATTTAAGAATATATACATATAATATATAATTAATATACAATGTATAAATACATTATATTATATAATTTGTATTCTATAGTTAAAATAATATACAATAATTTTACAATACAATTATACAATATTTCAATATATAATAATATATATTTTTAATAATTTAAGTAAAATATAATTATAAATATACAATTTATATTGTATAATTGAAATAATATAAAATAAATTTACATTATAATTATGCAATATTTTAATATATAATTTTATATTTTTTAATGTATATAATTTTGGTAAATTTATATATTTTTTCAAATAATTATTTATATTCATATATATATATATATAATTAATATATTATTATTTTTTCAATTAATTATTAATCATGAAATACTTTAAAACTTACAAATTATTATTATTAATTATAATTATTTTGATCATTAATACCAAAATGATTTAAACTTAAATAATTAATATTTATTTTGCCAACATGAATTTTTTTAAAAAAAATATTCAAATTTTAGGATTATTTTTTTATTTATTTAGAATTTATACTTATTTAAAATTAATATTCAGTTTTACTAATATTCATATTTAAATAAAAATTAATAACATATATAATAAATTAATCATAAAATAAAAAATATAAAAAAAATTATTCATAATAAAGACAAGGTGTACAGTCGGATATGTGAGTAAGGTCGGATTGAGCAAGGTATGTGGTTGGATATGTACAAGTGATGTGCAGTAAAATGAAATGAAAAAAATATATAAATGATAAAAAATTATTAAAGTGTTAAAAAGGGAAGGGTATGAAAATAAATAGACAGCTTCATAAAATATAATTTTGCTATGACATAGAATTTAAAAAATAGATGATTATTTTACTAATTTTGATAATATAATTAATTGTAACCTAGCTGAGCTCCTAGGCGTTCCGAGCCCGTTTAAAACACTCCACCTTAAGCTCTTGATCTTTTTTTCAAAAAAAAAATTTTTCATATATTTTTTTAAAAAATAATAAAATGTCTGACGTAATGTTGATTTTTTATAACAACATTATGAAATATTACACACCCTTGCCACCAATTAGAGACCAAAATCATTTTGGCCCACAGAATATATATATATATATATATATATATATATATATATATATATATATATATATATATATATATATATATTTTAAACAAAGTTCTATTCAAGAACCCTTGATTAATTTGGAGAGAAGATAATGATACACACATGGATATTTAGCATTGCGCACAGCAACAAAGCCTTCTGATTTATATATATATATGTATAGATATATTTTTAAACAAAGTTCTATTCAATAACCCCATGATTAATTTGGAGAGAAGATAATGATACACACATGGATATTTAGCATTACGCACAGCAACAAAGCCTTCTGATTTATATTTATATATAATTAGAAACTACAAAGCAAACTTTTTTTTTTTGGTAATAAACTACGAAACAAACTTGAAACTCCACCAATGGAGCCTAATTGATGACAGAGAGTACCACATGTACTAAAACAACAAAAAGACTTGAAGGGAAAAAAAAAGAAAAAAAAAAGAGAGTAAATTATTATCTTTTTGGTAATTAAGAGTAAATAATTATCGACCCAAACACAAAACCAAAAGCATCAAAGCCAACAGTGTTTTAATCTTAGTTGACCCTCCTACAGTTCTTCCTGATCTGACCGTTGGATCCAGTGAGGGGACTGATGTCACCCATCTTGATCATTGCATTGGCAAAATCAGAGGCGAAGCTGCTCTGGCCTTGGCTGTAACCGCTCACTATAGAATCAGTTGACCCACCATTGAATAGCTGCTGATCCGAGTGGAGAAGTCCCTTTTTCTGGACAAGGTTTTTGAAGTAGTTGTTGTCGAATGATGTAGGGGTTTGGAGATCAAGCGGTGCCAAATTGTTGTCCCCTGACCCACTGCTCCTGGGACAGTTGGATTGCCTTGTTCTGGCGAAGGAGCTGTCTATGTTGCTCTCGTTGTAAATGCGCGCCCTGAAGCTTGTGCACCTTGCTTGTCCTATTGTGTGTGAACCAGAGAGAGCAACCAAGTCTCTGGTGGAGAGGCCAAGGCTGCTGAATCTGGAAATGAGGGTGTTCAAGTTAGAGGTTGGTGGAGGAATGCCATTGTTGGCGGCTGATTGACTTGCTGTCCTGGAATCTCTTCGTCCCAATTTCACATCCCAACTTGGTCCTCCCAGCTGCAATATATTATACACACCCTTTATCATCAGCTGTCACGTTACGTATTTAGCTAGGTATATATAATTTGGTCATTTATAGTAGCCATTAAAACAGAGTACTCTTTGTAGGTATTTATAATTAAGAGTTGAAGAGCCTTACACGGACGACAGAGTCCCTAGCAGCAATGGCTAGAATATCAGCGCACGAGACCACACCTGGACACACATTCTCCACAGCAGACTTTATGTTGTCGACAACGTCGAATCCTCTTGCTGAGTTTCGGTTGGGAACGGCGTTTTTTTCTCCTGTGAAGCTCGACGTGTCATCAAGGAGCACCGACCCATCACATCCCTGTACCATTATATATATTTACAAATTATAATTAATTGCACAAAAACATGCATCATGCAATAATCTTAATGTTTTAGTTAGTAATAACACGAACTGTTAATAACAAATTTGGAATGATGACATTTGTCACGTGAAATATCCCTTAAGACATCATACATATATAGTAATTACCTGATTAGTTGCATGCCTTGACTTCATCAAATACATGAATTTCTTTGACATTTCTGTTAATTTGTTTTTTTATTTTAACTTTTTGACTAACATAAAGTCTAGAAATACTAGTTTAGAAGTTAATTAATTAACTTTCTATATATATAGTTTTATGTATAAGTAAGAATTTAGACATGTTCAATATACATGCATGCAAAAGGGAAAAAAAAAATACAAATTAAAAGAGGATTACATTAACGAAGCAATCGTGGAAGAACAAGCGGAGGAGAGAAGCACCCATCCGGGCCTCCTTTGATATTGCAGAATTGACGGTGGATTTCACTGTGGGGAAGAGTTTTGGGCAGGTTTTTGAGTAAAAATTGGTTGAAAGTTGAGCTTTGGCATTGCTCGTGAACAACACAAGCAAAGCCAAAACAGCTATGCCGTTGAATATTGAAGAGGTTGCCATGGGTATTGAAAGCTAGCCGGCTAGTTATTATGGATGTGGAAATGGTAGCAGAGAAGTGGTAAAAAAGGATAAATGTTGTTTGAAATTCAGGATAAACAAAGTGGGATTTATATAGTGAGGTGTCTCGAGGTGATCAGGGTCGGCAGGTCACCTAACACGTAGAAAACTAAAACTTAATGCATGGTGTTATTCTGTTGGAAAAGTACAAAGATGCTTCTCAGAGATTTGATTTCTATGTTTGATCTAAAAAGCTTTTGATTTGCTTAAATGCCTTTGTTCTTGTATGTGGTGCTTTAGGATTTGTCAAAGGGGATTAGCTGTTGCTCAAGTGTGATTGTCAAAGTGTGGAGTCCCACTCAACCCACCTTATTCTATACAATCTTCATTACGACAGACCAAGAAATCAAGCCAAATTAGAAAACAACCCAACTTTTTGACTTTCTTCTTTGTAAGTTCACACATACATGTGTTCTAAATCTGCTGCCTTATACAGTATACTTTGGGATATATATGCAGGGCCAAGTGATTGACATTATAAATTAATCCCAATACTTATTTAAGACAATGAAGAATATTACCCTTTGGCATCTCAAATGGGAATATCAATTGCTAAAAAAAAAAAGAAATCTTCCGGGTAAGAAATATAGACAGTCATTTAAAAAATGAATGTCTAATTACAGAAGTTTTGTCAGATAATTAACAGATTGAGCATTTAAATTTTTACCAAAAATACATCTTTTAAAAAAATAGACATAACATTTTGATGATATACATATTATTAATTAATTATATTTTCCATTGGAGGTGAACTATGATTCAAACAGACTTCTATATGATACAGACAGTACGATAGCAATCCATAGAATTCATTGGAGATGCTTCAAGACCAAGTTTTTCATTATCTCCAAAAGTCATTATTTGATCTGTGTCCAGGCAAAATCTTAGGGAAGTCAATTAGATGCCAAACCCACAAATTAAGGGATAAGAAAAATTAGAAAGCAAATGAAATAATTATTTTCAAAACATTAATTGTAGGGTGAATCGTCAAACTTATTTGGTTATTGGACTACTTGTCATATAAACTATGCCATGCATTTTAATAAATCGCTATATCAGTACTTTTGCATAATTTCTTCATCCATGATCATGACACTCGAAAAAAGAAAAAAAGAAAAAAAGAAAAGTAAAGAAAAGAAGGAATAGAATAGAAGAAATTATATATTTCACGGGTCAATGTAGTCGTAATTGTTGAATGAGAAAATTTCCAAAGATTATTAATTAAAATTGTTAGTTTGTAACCTAATAATTGAAATGATATTGTTATATAAAACAGGCATCAAAATTTTTTTGATGTGTTTTTCATATTTGTATCGGTGTGCTTCAGAAGTCACTTTGGAAGTGGGTGAAAGACGACAATGTAATGGACATAATAATAACTAATTAGTTGAATAAGCCCAAGTCTCTCGTCTGACCCTTTGGTCTTAAAGAAAATTAGTCTAATTAACAAAACCTAGACTTTTTGGTGCCTGTTTTTTTTTTTTTTTTTTTTATTATTATTTTTTTTTAACTGCGGTGGCTACTGCCTATTTTCAGTCTTCAGCATTAGGTAATAGAGAGACGTTCCTTACTACCAAAAAAAAAAAAAAAAACAGAGAGACGTTCCATATTTGTGCTGTACCTCAGCTGCACAAAAATAGCTCTTTTAAGAAGGTAATAAATACCCTTCCAAAAAAAAAAAGAAAAAAAGAAAATAAAGAAAGAAAGTGACATATATATTTGGAAGGAGATTGATCAGCTATTCATATATTTATGTTTTAATATGTAATTGGTGTGGTTTCTGATTCAGTAATAATAGATATATTCTCATAAGTGATTAATAAAGTTATATGTATTTTTGTTTTACTTTAAAATTAAAGGTGAACTAGATGAGAAAATATTGGTGTTCTATAAATGCTTAATGAAATTAAAAGGCGAATTGTATTGACAAATCCAGGCAACGCATAGTTACTCTTTTTCTTTATGACTTTCGATCATTAAACCTCCAGTTATATTTCAGCATCTTAGTCCTCAAAGAAACGCCAAAAAAAGTCACTTTTGTACCGCTTTGTCGTACATGCATAATACGTGGCTCGGAGTTGGTCGTGGATTTGATCACATTAAGCATGTATTTTTAAATAAGCTTACTATAATTCTCTGAATCCAAGTTTTTATTGAATTTATATATGTTAAAAAAAGTTTATTTCTTTGTTTTTCATTGAAAAAACAAAAATTTGCAGAGCTCTTGCCCAACAAAAACTGTTGTGATTCTCTCTAAATAGAGTAAATTATAAGAAAAACAATTCTATTTATTATTGAAAATAATTTACAGAGAATATATAAATTTAAAGAAAAAGCTTCTCTTATATTTCTCTCTCGGAATTCTTTCTCCCTTCTCTGGGATATAATCCTTTCTAGAATTCAAGATGTCAATAACATAATACTCATACCCTTTTATAGACAATTATCAATGTATGAACACATTCAACGACGGTTTACAAAAACTCAACAAAAACAATGTCGACCTTGTACAACTGGGTTTTTTTCACCATTAAGTAGCAGCATTGTTTGACTATTTTATTGAGAATAAGCTTCTAGTGTTGGCTGGACATTTCAATTCTCTCTCTTTAGCCCCATTGAAGCATTCATTTAACAACCACCATAACTATGTCTCTGCAAAACTCTAGTTTTTCTTGGGTAACCATCTTTGTCAATATGTCAGTTGGATTCTCCTTTGTATGAATCTTCACTAGTCTTAATAGTTGTTGATCGATCACCTTGCATATCCAATGATAGTGAATGTCAATATGCTTTGTTCGGGAATGGTACATTGAATTCTTGCTCAAATCTAAAGTACTCTAACTATCATAATGTATCTTGTACTCCTTATGCTTCAAGCCTAGTTATTCGATAAACTGCTTTAACTACAACATTTCTTTTCCTCCTTCTGTTATCGCAATGTATTCTGCTTCTGTTTTGGATAAAGAAACACACCTTTACAATCCTAATTGCCATGATATAGCTCTCGTTGCAAAAGTGTGGAGAAAACTTGAAGTAGATTTTCTTTCGTCAAGATCTTCAGCCGTATCTGAATCATATAGCCTTCCAAGATTGGATCAGCTCCTTTATAGCATCAACACGTCTTTGATGTACCTTTAAGGTACTTGAGAATCCACTCAACTATCTCTCAATATTTCTTTCTAGGATTGAAAATAAATCTACTCATTGTGCCCATTGCATAGGTAATATATGGCTTATTGTATATCATAGGATACATTAGACCCCAACTGCTGAAGAATAAAAGATTGATTTCATTTACTCTATCTCTTTTTTGGATGAGGGCATAAACTCTTACTCAACTTGAAATGATTTCCTAGTGGGATGCTGATTGGTTTGACATTATCCATATTGAACCTCTTTATCACGCGTTCAACATACTTCTCTTGAGATAACCACAACCTTTTATTTTTCTTATCTCTGGTTATTTGCGTTCCTAAAACCTATTGAATGGGTTCTATGTCTTTTATATAAAAAAAAACTTAGAGAGATCATTCTTCAGTTAACTAATCTTCACTGTATCTTTTCCAATAATCAATATGTCGTCTACATATAGTAGAAGTGTAACAAAATTTCCACCATAAAATCTCTAAAAGTAAATACATTGGTCTGTAGCAATCTTCTAGTAGACTTGAGTCACTATGAATGATTCAAACTTCTTATATCATTGCCTAGGTGCTTACTTAAGACCATATAGGCTTTTCTTCAGCTTGCATACGAGATTTTTTTTCTTTAAAACCTCAAAACTTTCTGGCTGCTCTATATAAATTTCTTGATATAGATATCCATGAAGAAATGTTATATTTATATACATTTGTTTAAGCTCTAAATCCAAATTGACTATTAATTCAAAAATGATACGAATAAAGTTATCTTCAGAACTGATGAAAATATCTTGTCAAAGTCAATTCCTTTCTTCTAAAGCAATCTTTCAACCACTAATCGGGCTTTGTCTTTCACCACATTTCCTCTGCCATCTTTTTTAAGCTTGAACTCTCATTTGCTTTTAGTACATTCTTTCCTTTTGAAAGCTCAACCAACTCATACATGTGGTTTTTATTTAATGATTCCATCTCATTTTGCATTGCCAGCAGCCCCTTTCCTTTGTTTTGATGAGATATAATTTTTTAAAAACTCTCTAGCTCCCCCTCTTCAGTAAGCAAAATGTACTCTAATTCTGAATATATTGTTAATGGAAATCTACCATGTTCAAATCTTCACAACAGGCTGGTTATAGGAAATGCATTATCACTTAATAATTGTGATAGTTCTACATCTTTTAGTGGAAAGGATTGAGTCTCCTCTTACTTAACATCCTCTTCTTTCTCTTTTAATTTTGCTTCAAGTATTTATTTGTGCACCTCATTATTATTTATGGCAGGTTGTGCACGTACTGTTTCAAAAATAAAATTCTAGGCATTGTCTTTCGATTCATAAGGCATTATGGGCTTTTTAATGTCTTATATTGTCTGGCTTTCACAGAATACTACATCCCTTCTTCTAATAACTTTCTTTGCCTTTGGGTTCCATAATCTGTATATGTATTTTTCATCTCGATACCCAATAAATATACACAGAATAGACCTTACATCGAGCTTCTACCTTAGTTCTTTGGATACATGTACAAAAGTTAAACAACTAAATACTCTTAGATGATAGTAGGAGGATACTCATCAGACCATATTTTCTCCAAAATTTCAAAATTCAATGGTACTGATGGTGATTTGTTGACTAGATAACAGGCAGTACAAGCAGCTTCTTCCTAGAATGGCTTTGGCAGCTTAGCCATATTGATAATACTTTTGACCCTTTCCATGAGTGTTCGATTCTTTCTCTAGGCTACTTCATTATGTTGTAGGGGTGCGTGAGACAGTCTTCTCATGTCGAATGCCGTGTCTACTGCAACATGCATTAAACTCTCTGGAAGTGTACTCGCCTCCATTATCTGATCTGAAGCTCTTTAGCGTCTTTCCAATTTGATGTTTTACCATGACATGAAATAACTTGAAGTAATCAAGTACTTGGTCTTTAGCCCTTAGAAAATACACCTACACTTTTCAAGAAGCATCATCAATGAAGGTTAGGAAACAGCTATTGTCATTTAATGATTCCATCTCCAAGGGACCACAAAAATTAAAGTGCACCAAACTGAGCAACTCTTATCTCTTCAATAAAGTGGATCTGAACAAAACTCTTTATTGCTTACCAAATAGACAGTAATTGCAAGGATCTAGCATAACATCATTGAAAACAGTGATAAACTTCTTTTTTGTCAAGGTTGTGTAACTTTTCTCACTAATATGACCGAGTTTATGGTACTACAGATTTTTAGATGCCTCTCATTTTGCGATATTAAGGCTATTTACAAATATCTTTACATGAATTTTATATAAAGTTCCGTAAATATGTCTGTGGGCAGTAACTATAAAACCTTTCATTAATTTCCATGTGCCATTGTTGAAGTGGTTGTTATAACATTCCTTGTAAAAAACTATTCCCGAAAGTAGATTAAGCTAAAAGTCTAAAACATGACGGACATCCTTTAGAGTAACCATGCACCTTTTATTTTAATATTAACAATACCAATTCCCAAAATCTTTGTAGAACTAGTATTTCTCATCTTCAAGTACCAAAGTCTTCAGCTTTGTATATCTTGAAGAAGTCTCTATGCGGAGTGATGTGGTAGGATGCAGTAGTGTCGATTACCCATTTGATGTTTTTATTGAAAATGTGAAGTCGTGTCTCTTCTTGGGTGGAGCAATATGCCACCACTTCTGTAACAATGATTAGTGTTTCTCTATCTTTCTTCAGCTGATTGGTTTTTTGAATCTGCTCTTGTAATAGCCTCCTATATTTTTTTTTAAATGCCCTTCTAAGCTATAGTGGTAGCACTTATAGGTTGGTTTTCTTTCATCTGTGGGTTTACCCCTAATCTTGCTCATGTTTTTCCCCTTACTTCAAGTTCCTCCTAACTGTCTTCCTCTCTTTTCTATGATGAGTGCTTGTGACTAATCAACCCATGCGTCCTGTCTCCTAGCCTTCTCATTGAATAAAACATCTTTAACTATAGACATGGTGAGTTTACCATGGGGGTTGAATTGCTGAGAAAAACTATCAGTGTTTCCCAACTATTCGGAAGAAAGCTAATTAGTAATAGAGCTTGTTCTTTATCTGCTAACATCACGTCCACTGCAATTAGCTGATTTACTAGGCTCCGAAATTCAGTAGTGTGCTCAGCTATAGAAATTCCATTTTGTAACTTCAAATTCACTAACCTCCTCATCAGTAGGGCTTTATTACGAGCAGTCTTGGCCTGGTCTATGTCCTTCAATATCTTCTAGAGGGTATATGCGTTTATTTCTTGTGGAATATATAGAAGACACTGTGATCAATCCATTGATGAATCTGACAGCTGTTCAGTTTCTTCCATTCTACTTCTTTGTTGGGGTCAGAATTCACCCCTTTTACCTTTAGAGGATTAAAAACTTTTTCGCAATTAAAGATATCTTCCATCTGAGGCCTTCATATAGTATAGTTAGTGGTAGTGAGCTTGATTATAGCTCCAGAACTTGATTATTCCATTGCTATTTCTACTTTGCGATGACTTGATTAGAAAAAAAATCTAATTTTAGCAAAGCGGAGTGCACCTTTGCGTATGAAACTGTTGAAAATAGTGAATTTGGGGTTAAAAATCTCATTCTAAAAAATTTTAGGGTAAAATTATAATTTTTTAAATTTTTTGGGTCAAATTGCAATTTCCCAAGCTTTTGGGGCTGAATTGTAAATTTTAGAAATTTTAAGGACTATTATGTAATTTTTCAAAATTTCAAACCAAATGTTGGTGTGGTAGATGATGTTGCATGTTTGATGATGTGACACATGATATGTGGTTGACATAGCAAATGACGCAATTGATGTGTGTGATGACGTGCACACACATGGTAGGTGGCGTGGTGATGACTCAGTAGCACTCGCTGATGTGGCAGCTGATGTGGTTGTCGTCAACCTCCAAAAAGTGTGTGGGAGCTCATGTGGGCGTGTGGACTACAACTGCAACTTCGAGCGACGCGTGGGGGAGCATACAGTGAGGCGTCCGCCTTCGGTTGATGGTGACGTGTTTGACGTGACTCCCTCTTTCACTTGGTGTGCTTAAATCCCTGAACAGAGCTCGTTTGAGGGACACTAACTTTGAAGAACCGTGCTTTGTTTCTACAAGTTTGACTCCCAAAGACACTTTCTTACTTAACCCAAGGTTTGATACCATTTGTTATGATTGTTTGATCACTAAAGAGAGTAAATGAGAAGAAAATCAATTTTATTTCTTACTAAATATAATTTAGAGAGAATATACAAACTTAAAAGAAAAACTTTTCTCATAGCTCTCTCTTGGAACTCTTTCTCTCCTATTTGGGATACAATCCTCTATGGGATTTAAGATGCCAATCACATAACACTCATGCCCTTTTATCAATGCATGAACATATTCAATGACGGTTTACAAAAATCAACAAAAACTGCACCGACTGTGTACAATTGGGTTTTCTTCACTGTTAAATAACAGTATTGTTTGATTGTTTTAATGGGAAAAAGCTTTTAGTGTTGGCTGAACATTTCAAAAACGAGGTATGCTTTGTTTTCCTTTTTGATACAACATAATCTGTTGTATTATATAAGCAGCTTCCATGGAAGTATGTTTGCCAGTTCAAATGAACTAAATTCAACAATGTCTAAAAAAGAAACAATAAAATTCAGTGATTTTAAGTAAGAGATTGAATTTTACTTAATTTTTATTAGATATTACATATAAATCTTAATATTTAATCATTTGAAGCGTTCGTTTTTTTAACTTGACCTTGTGGGTGGTTATCATTGTCATATATGTATTAATTTGATTTAGTTGACGTTTTCCATCCATATTCCTTCCAAAATGTTAACCAGAACAAAAAATACAGGTTATACTTAGTCCAGTATATATATGAATAATTTTCTTCAAAAGATAACGAAAAGAAAAAAAAAAAAAAAAAAAAGAAGAACAATATCTCTTTGGCTGGTAAGCAACCGTGGACGTTTTGGCATGGATTTTGGAAGCTTCTTTGTGTAGATGACCTTCGAGATCCAAGTCGCTTTGCTTTGCTAGATGAAATTTCCATTACATGACCATTTTTTTTTTCAATTTAAATTGGAAGATTAAACGATCTAATTTCCACCCACAACCCCACCAACAAGTTTGTTTATTAATTAACCGACCAAAATAAATATTGTATTTTACATTAATTAAATAATTGATACCCTAATATTTCAAGTACTTTTCGTTTAGGTGGTGTAAGTTTCCAATCTTTTCAAATAGTACTTCTTTGTTATATGTTCTTTTCAATAGGCAACGGAAAAACAAATTTAAATTATTAAATTTTTTATGATATATATATGTATATATATATCCTGTAATCATCACCACATAAACTATTTATACTAACATTTTCTGTTATAATAGAGAATAAATATTAATAAACAAAAAAACATAAATGAACTACATCACAAAATTTGGTGTGAAAGCCTATACGTGCATGTATTTACAAGTACTACCATATTACATGTAAGCTCCTGCTTCGACCAAGTTAAATATGACTAATTTAAACAATAACATTTAACAATTAGTTTGACTATTAAAAGTTAAATAAAAGGTTTTGACCATTGACTTTAATGTCGTGCATGAAAAAATGGGATGGGATTGGTTCAACAAACAAGTCCAAGTAGAATAGAACACAGGGAATTGAATATTCAGAATGGAACTTGTCCAGGTTTATTTAATAAAGACACTCTTCTGGGTTTATACCACTTTTACTTGTCAAAAGCATATCACTTTCTTCTTCTTTGTTTTTTATATGTGTTCCAACGGGCAACTTTTTTTTCTTTTCTTTTTTTATAGTACATGTGACTTCGTAATTAAGTTTCTTTATCCTTTACAATTAAATTTTACTTTAATTATTGGAATCATAAAAGAAAAGAAAAAGTGGATATCACTGTCTTAATATTAGTTAATTAAAATAAAATACTTAATCGTTGTTGTTTGAAGAATTTTTATAAACAACCATCAATTTTCATTTTCATTTTTTTTCTTTTGCAGTTTATACAATTTTATTTTAAAAATTTGAGAGAAAATTATGGAACAAAAGATTAATTTACTCTTCTTAAAGATATTGTATTTCGGAAATGCATTTGAAAACTGCATAAAATATAACAAATTATATTTTGGGAAGTTGCTACGGATTCAAATATTGATTCTAAAATCAATCACTATCACTTATTTTAATTAATATTAAAATTTTAATCCATTTGAGGGTGTGGCCTAGCGAACGCTCATACTCGCTTATAAGAGTTGCGGTTCAACTTCTCATAGTCATTTGCGAGAGTTGAGGTTCGAACTCTCACACTTGCTTGTGAAAGTTGTGGTTCAAGTCTCAACAAGCTCTCACTCCAGGTGTACTTAACCTTGTTAAACGCTAGGTGAAGGGATAATTATTAGGAGAGTGGGCTTGATGGTGGGAGAACTATTAAGGGAGTGAGTTTGATAGTGAGGAAACTGTTAAGGGAGTGAGTTTACTTTTTTAAACTTCTACATGGTTGCAAAGCTGGATGATAAACTCTTTTTTATACATTAAAAAACAAAATTAAAATCTTATGAAGTGGAACCCTAGAGAGAATTCCATAATTAAAGATTTGGAAAGGAAACCCAAAATTTGGGATCCTAAACATTTTATATATATATATTTGGTTACAAACTTACAATCATGATAAGCACTGCTATTCCTTGTTATAAAATAAGGGCAACAAAATGAAGAAAATGCATCAAAATTCACACAAACTTATTGATATTAGTCACACATATACCTGATCTAAAAGAGAAGCTAAAAAAACCCAAGAGTACAAAGCTCAAGCAAATTATATTATAATTATGTAATTTATAATAATTAATTTTTCATACTTGCAAACCCAAAGGGGATGTGTCTAAGGTTTTGGCCTCAATCTGAACACAACTCTCTCCCACTTCTGTGAATTCCTTCTTGTAAATGTATTTACTTGATGCCCACAAAAAAGCCCCTAAGTTGAGAGTAGATAAGACCAAAATAAACCCATAGTAATAATCCAAGTGACAGTCATTCAAGTTGTTTGCTATCCAACTTGTTTTCCCATTCCTCCCTGTAATCTTATCCGTCAGAGTTACCAAAAAGCTGTTCATGAAATTCCCAACTCCAATCCCACTTGTGAAGAAAGTTGTCCCAAGGCTTTGCATGTCTTCTGGGGATTGATCATAGAAGAACTCCAGCAATCCAATGGCATTGAACACATCTGCTATTCCAAGCAGTACATATTGAGGCAACAACCAAAATATGGTCATGGGGACAATCTCTTTAGGCCCTTCAATGTGGTTCACTTTTATAATGTGCATTCTCCTAACTTCAACAGCATAAGCAATTGCAATGGCTAAGATTTGGATTACAAACCCAATACCAAGCCTCTGAAGCAGTGTGATTCCTCTTGGATTTCCTGTTTTCTGACGCATGAATGGCACGAAGTACCTGTCGTACATGGGCACCGAGAGAAGCATAGAGAGCGTCACAAAGCTCCCCAAAGAGGCTGCTGGGATTCTGAAGTTTGGGCCTAGGCTTCTGTCTAAGGTAGTACCTTGTTTGACAAAGAGGGTATTGATTTGTGCCCAAATGGTGCTGGGAATTAGAGTCGCAACCCATATCAAAAGCATCCCCAAAACTAGCTTCGTTCCTTCCACTTGAGTTACTGTGCATGGTGGCCTTGTGGCACCTGTGTCACCTTCTTTTATTGCAGCCTTGTCCAAGAACCTGAAATGACCAATAATTGTAATTATGTAACCTTTTACTCTCACTAAGATCATCACTTCCTCGTAAATATGTTCCACTAGTGTCAATAATTATGGGAAATCATCGTTAACACGATTTGCTGCAAATATTCTAAGAAATTCTCATGCCTAAAGCAAAAGTTTTTGAGTGTTATCATGATTACTTTAGTTATTCTTTCTTTGTGTGGCTCGGTCTAGTATGTTTAATTTTGTTTTTCTCTATGTTCTACCCTAAAATTAATTCCATATTGACAGTAGTGGAGATGTCCATTATTGTGTTTCATATGGAATTTTGATTGGGTTTGAAGCAAATGGTGGGCCAGGGCATTGGTGGTCATGCCATATGCCATCTATGATACCCTGCTCTATCAGACACAACTTGACTGAAAGATTGTGGTCATTCATTAAAGATGCCCAAAAGGAGAACAGGGAACAGTGCACATGGAAAGAAATTACTAGAAACTAATGGCTACCAAACTGAAAGGAAACCCCACTTTTTGGCATAGTAGATTTCCTAGTTATACACATGAGCTTGCAGGTCATCTTCACACCTGCTCTGCTACCAAGGCCTTAAAGGAGTTTGGAATCTTTCTGATGATCTCTAAATTGACCATGTCCCTTAGATTCCATGCCAGAAAAGAAGGGTAATATTTTCCTTCTGGCTCCACATATTTATGCAAGCTACTAAGCTCAAAATTTTGAAATAATTAAGCCAAACCAAGTTCATATCACACCAATGGGAACCATAATTTAGTACCTAGAAAGCTATTTTGTCATTATTTTATATATTAGTCTCAATCAACAGCATGAAGAACAACCCCAGTCTCCTACTTCAAAGACAAGAAAAATTCAACTGCAGCAACAGTTTGAAGCAAGGAAACAAACATATATTTAGTCAAGCGCGCGCGTACCTGAAATTTCGGGTGTGAAGGACCTTTCTTCTTCCACTACTAATGTAATGCTGAAGATCAAACTCATGAAGTTCAGATGGGTTATTAGGGAGCTGAAGCTTTCTATTTTTAAAGGCAGCAAGTGGGATTTGAATTAAGTCTCTTGCAGGGCTTTTAGTCTTCCTAACTTTGTGCCTATAAATTGGGGTCCCCAAGTAGAAGATAAATAAAGATAGTAGAAGACCAACTGTGGGAATACCATAACCTAAACCCCATCCCAAGTTCTCTTGTATGTAAACAAGTCCTAGAGTGGCAAACAAAGCACCTATGAAAGAGCTGAACATCCACCAGTTGAAAAATGAGACTTTTAGCTTCTTCTCATGGGGATTAAAATCATCAAACTGGTCTGCACCAAAGGTGGATATGTTAGGCTTTGTTCCACCAGCACCAATTGCTATGATGTAGAGGGACATATAGAAGAATGCAATCTGTGAATCAGAGGCCTTGTTGCAAACTCCATTCTTGCATGTTGGCTTGAGGCTTTTCAGCGAAACCGCCATCGTCATAAGTGTCATGCCCTGTTCACATACTTTCTTGTGAATTTGTTTCTTCAAATTAAAGAAGAAAGACCAAAAAAAGAAAAGCACCAACTTTGGCCCTTATATTGGAAAATTTTCTTCAATTATTACGGTTGCTCATAGTGCACGTGTGGAGGTCATTGTATGGACAAATTAAAATCAAAGTGATTCACAAGTTTTGCTTGGAGAACTGCAATATGGAAATGCTAAATACTCTAAATTAAGTGATATGGTTTTTTGTCTTTCCTATATTAGCTAGACTGCTGGGTGTTCTCATTGATGAATACAAATTTCATGTCCTTTTCATTCGGTTGAAATTCATTTTCTATCAATGTAACCATTAAATTAAAATACTTAACTTCATATTTAGTGTGAAATAGATAGGACAGCTACTAAAATGGGCGCAGTAACACCAACCATAAGCCTGTGGCTGTGATCATAAACTCACACACACACACACACACACCCTTTTTCTATTATTCATCATATAAAGCTACTAAGGTATGGTCCTACAGAAGCAAAAACATAATATCTTATTGGAGTGTTTGAGACTAGTAGGGATTCACAACATTGTTCAAAATAGGCGGTGTGCTTTGCTTGGGTGAAGATAGCGATTGTGATCGATCTCAACCAGTAAGATAGTCCAAAACAAGTATAATCAAAGTTGCCTTGACTTTTAAGAAACTATAAGATAAACATTAATCTTAAGTGGATGTATCATAATTTACCATGACGTAAATGAGTGATGACACAGTGAAAGTCCAGAACCGACCCATGAAAGAATCTGCTATGTAAGCTCCGAGAATTGGTGTCATCCACACCAATCCCGACCAGTTATTCACATTTCTAACCGACGACACTGTATCCTCATGAAGCTGTGTAGTCAAGTAGTTCACCAAATTTGAAGCTATCCCATAAAAGGCCATCCTCTCAAATGCTTCATAACCTGCACAATTTCATCCATAATATTTCATACAAAACCATTTTGATAGAAAACTTAATATTTAGCAAGCTCTATTTTGCACCGCAATTATTGAGTAATTTCTCAAGTAGTTTAATATGTCTGGTACTAGAATTAACATGATTTTTCTGGATTCTAATTAACATGTCAAGGACATGAAATGAAGAAAGCAAAAAGAGAAAGACTAGAAAACAAATCCCTTTTTATCTTGAAGAAGAACTTTTTCTTGGGCATGTCTACCAAATAGTACTATTAAAAAAAGACTCAGAACACCAATATATACATACATATATATATATATATATGTATGTATATATATATTTATTTATACAAATTATGAGATGCTTACCAACAAGAAAAGCACAAGCTTTCCATTTCCCAGTCTTAGAGGCAATCACAGGGCGTCCACGAAGATCAACAGTGCCATCTTGGGTGTACCATTTGGCTGCTTCCATATCAGAGAATTTTCTTAGTGTTTCAATGGAAAGTGGAGAGGAATATAAGAAAGAAAGAAAAATATTGGTCAGGGTACGTGGTGGTAGTGGAGGTGGTAAACTTATATATATAGGTAAAAAAAAAAAAAACTAGGAAAGTTAGCTCTCTGTGCTGCTTACTATACCTTGAAAAGACAGTAGCAATCTTTAAATTCTTACAAGCATAACTCGGTTTTATTAATTTATGTATCTATATATTCTCAAACGCTATAAAATACTATTGACCCTCTTTACAATGGAAGCTAATTGTGATTTTGTTCTGAACCATTGCTAGCGACATGCCACATATTAGTTATAGCAGAGTTGGGTGCCCCTTGGGTAAGCTTTGGGTATTAGCTTTGTCATTTGTGGATGGTGACAGGGCTACAAAAATGGAGCTTAAACCAGAGCCTAGAGACTATATTTATCAAATTGGAAAAATAAATAAAAAGAAAAAAAGAAAAAAGTTTCTAACCATTAATATATGAACCCCACCCATGATAAGTTGGAAATTTGTAAGGTACTAAAATATGTCAGGTGATGCGTGTGAATTTTGATGGCTATACGTAATATCAAATCGCAAGTGTGTAGTAGTAAACTTTTTTTTCCCCGATTAAATTGAATTCTACTTTAGTCTTTTGAATATATACTTTCATTTCTCAGTAAACAAACAGGGGAGTTGAAGAGTTCGATCAAACTTGAAGGGACAGGTCTCCCCATGGCCAACATAATCAACTACAATTAAATTCGCTGTGATGGTACAAAAAATGGACTTAGGTCCAAATAATTAAATACTTAACGCACTTTTAAGTTTTAATTTGTTGCAATTAATGTGAGCAGATTTAGTAGCTCCTAACCATATATTTTGGTGCATATAATACATTAATTGTTATGATCGTGCAAAACATATAATTAATTAAAATTATTTTCAGCAGGAAATATTAAAATTTAATATACCACTCCAACAGATCATGTTAAAAATATGGTAGTGCAAAACTAATCACACACTTTAACTTTAAAAAGAGTAGGCTCACTTCATTTTGCACAGACTACTACCCCACTTCGTAAGATTTTTAAATGACAGTGTAATTTTTTATGCTAAATTTAGTATCATAGCATTCCTACTCAAAAATATAAAATATGGATGTTAATGTCAAAATTTAACATTGCCATTTATTTTTATGTTGTTAACAAAGTATGACACTGTATTATCAAATGAAATGAAAAAAAAAAAAAATTGACAAGAGGTGAAATGGAGTTAAATAGGAGAAGGGTTAGTAGGTTAGGTTGCGTTTTCTAACATAGAGAGAGATTTGGAGACCGGGATTAGAACACAAGATTTGAAATCTTGTATGAAACACGAATTCCCTATTTGCAACATGGGAAACACGTTTTAGTATTCGCAAGGGGAAGAATTTTTATATCGACATCACTTGAAGTCTCTTGGATCGGACGTTATGCCCTACCACTTTCCGTCTCTGAATCTTCGTGGCATGTGATACATACAACCTCTTAATTACTTACCCTTTCTTTTAGGCTAAAGCATTTATTAAATGAATAAAATTAACAAATTATTTATTTTACTTTGAGAAAACTAAATAATAGTGCATGTAATTGGTTGGTCCTTTTGACCTTGTTAATTACACACCTTACACAAACTTGGGTTTGGTGTTAAATAATTTGTTTGAAGGGCATGGTGTGATACAAGTTTTTGGTGGTGATGATCATGGGTCAAGAATTAAGAAGGAGTTAAAGTTTGACTTTAGAATTTGTCGTTTTGGTACGCTGAGATAAGATAAGGTGGAGAAAGAACAGGGGAGGTGGACCAATCCCGTGATGGTGAGAAGTATATTTGCTATTTATCAAAAAAAAAGAGAAGTGTATTTGCTATTTACATTATGGTGGGCTATAGCTAATATCATTAATGGAAAACCTAAATGATATATTATTCAACTTCGCAGAGACTTTCTTGGAAATGGACGACTTCGGAGCATGATCGACCAATACTATATTATATGTGTGTATTGTGCATATATTCAGCGTAGAATATATATATTGAGAGAGCAAGATCCATCCCCACAACAGAAAAGGAATTTTAAAGAAAGAGTTCCGTGAATATTAATGTTGGAAACAAATAGGTATCTAGAGGGATATTAATCTATATATGGGTTTTTTTTTCTTCTTCTTCATCTAACTTTGAAAATTCAGTAGCTATAACATATTGTATAGTCAATAGTATGTTTTGCAATTTATTTTATCACAGAAAACAGTTTTCTTTACAATATATAGTTGTCAATATCAAAATGCATGATTTATATGAAACCCGTGTGTAACTTTCAGCGACATTTATTTAAGACATTTATATATATATATATATATATATACACACACATAAATAATATGTAGATTTATGGTGTGTGTGTGTGTATATATATATATATATTACGTCCATATGACTCGTGTATAGACATGCAAGAAGACAATATTGATGCTGGAGGGTTGTTGTTGGAGGAACTTCAACGTGCGGTGGAATTTATAGGTATGAATGAGAGGGTGGTACACCTACGCACATGGAGCCCCAGATGGTAGGACAAATGTGGGACTTAATATCTTCAAGTTTGTTTTGGAGCATTGGATTGAAAAAGAACTTATTGTTTTTTCATAGGATATTGCACATAGTGGGTGACCAAGTTGGTATCAATACTATATATATCATCTTTAATTCATGGAATCATTATATATTTTATGTGTGCGTGTACACAAGTTATTGGAATCTTCTTCCTCCTCTTTTTTTTTTTTTTTCACTAGTACAATTCAAAATGAGTATTGCGTGAAGGAAACAAATGAATTTCTGCCTTTTAATTTGTATGAGTTGGAATATTGATTATATTGTACTGTAATGACGACTAAATTACTTAAGGGTTAGACGCATTATATAGGTTGAAATTAGGTGCTTTTTATGGCCACAGAGACTTCGTGCATTCACTCCCTGTGTTCTTACTTCTTAGATGCTTGGCCTTGACATGGACTAAACAATATCCTCCATTTGTACAGTCTCTAAGATGCTGATCTTTTTCGAATCTTGTAGAGAACCAAGTACTGGAAGATAAAGAGAATCTTTGAGAGGTCAATGCAGTGCCAAAGCTACTCAATGCCTAGCTCTTTAATTCATAAAACCAATAACCTAACTCTCACGGCTTGTTCATACTATACGACCACAATAATGAAGGTCTTTTAAGGGCAATATATATCGAATATCCATAATAATTTATGGGGCCGGTCTTGTTTAAGACCATGCTTAATGACAATGCATGCATGGTAATGCCTTTTGATATCATGCGCGCGCGCACACACACACACACATATATATATATATATATGTAAGTACTGACGTGCACAAGATAGGGATTTATGTTATAAGCTGCATTTAACGTTGGGGAATATGCAAATTACCCATTGGAATTGGAATTCTCATTGTTCTCAAAGTGTCTCGGATATATTGTCAATTAACCATGGAAAAAAAAATACGATCCAAAGGCGACAGACCATTGCTTTTCTTCATAATTTATTAGTGTGAAACAATGATAATTTTTGCTCTCAATCGTTAATAATGCCGCTTGTATAATATACATGATGTTCTCTCTGTCAGGGAAAGGAACACATCGATCTCCAAATTCTGACAAGAATAGCA
The DNA here is from genome assembly GCA_007844105.2 of Rhamnella rubrinervis. NCBI lineage: Eukaryota > Viridiplantae > Streptophyta > Magnoliopsida > Rosales > Rhamnaceae > Rhamnella > Rhamnella rubrinervis. Next base: position 4,277,785 of record CM017576.2, read on the forward strand.
TTTTCAATTGTGAAATGGGGAATTTGAGAAGCTAATTGGTTGTTGCATGGCATTGAGGGCAAACCAAGAGCATTAACAACAGGAACCGTATAAGGTGCACAAAAACACAAACCCCTAGCTGACAACACTCTAGCTAGGCTCGTGTAGGTCCAAAATCTAGGTTTGCTAATTGGGTTTTCCTCTTATTTGTGGCCAGTAGAAGACAGAGACTGAAAGCAAAACTAGCTGGCTAGCTATCTCTCTCTCTCTATGTGGTGTAGGCTCTGATCAATGTCCCACCATTTTTTTTTTTTTTGGTAAGAAATGTCCCACCATTTAAATGTGAGACAGAGCTGTATATATTGATAGCCCTTAAATCCTCACCACAATTTAAAATGGCAAAGAGAAACTCTTTGATAAATTGCGTCAGTGGAAATTATGGGCCTCTCAGAAATTATATGCTTTAGAAATTGAAATGATCATATTGGCAATATTGGCATGGAAATTAAGGAAGCTAGAAACAAAGCCTTCTCTTTCCTACAAATGAGAGATTCAAAAAGAAAGCTAGAGACAAAGACTTCTCTTCCCCACATATGTAAGATTCAAAAAGAAAGCTAGCTATACCAGAAATAACAGGAACCTTTGTTATATATTAGCGTACTATTATATAGAGAAATCGCTCTGATTATCATGACAAAGGACTGAAATGGTATATTCAACAATATTTTACTTGCTAATTGGCCAATAAACTATTGGCTGCGTGAGTTAGCTTGCTCTTTGGATCCACTACTAATACATACTATGACTTTTATTAATTAATGTTATTTCCTTTTATGGGACATATGGAACCAAAAAGTCCTCCATATATATATTTAAGTTAGTAGTAGAAGATATTTCGACCAGTTAAAGTCATATTCTAGCTACTTGTTGTGGGGTTGCTGTTGAGTTATTGAACTATCAATTTATATGTGTGTGTGTGTGTGACTGAGTTTCTAAGTTGGACAAATTGCAACTTGCAAGAACAGAGACAAAAGGAGGTAACAAATTGAAACCACTGAAATTGACGAAAGCAATTCCCAAGCAAATTGATTATTAACTTCTTTGGCTACACACTGTCACAGTGGTGAGCATGTGAGAGAGAGAGAGAGAGAGATTCCTTATATTATTTGAACTTTGAATTCCCCAACAATTTCGTAATATTTGTTGATGCAACAACTACTATATGTTTAAGAATGAAACTTTTTTAAGTGAGAGAGGTGAAACTTTCTTTGCAATATAGATCATATGTCCTCTTAAGGTAATGCCAATAATAACCTTAAGATTTGTAGAAAAAAGTGGTTGGGAAAAGGAAAAAAAAATAGGTTAAATTTTGAGTTTATAATCAATCAAATAGAGAAACTAAAAAATATAAAATTCATTTTAATTTTTACTGTCTAGTTAAAAGAAAATGGTGGAGATTAAAAAAGACATTATACAAAAGTGAGAAAAAATAAGTGTCTGTCTGTGAAAAACAAGTAATTCCCTCTCTATTGTTTCCCGAGACCTAATGCATATCGTGTTAAACACAACCGGTTACTATTGTTTTTTAAAGTTTAAATTTGTGAGAGGTAGTGGATTGAAATAATTATATTATATACTTTAACAGTAGCAAATTTAAGAGACTATGTATGAGATTATATATATATATATATATAAAGAGAGCTGATGTTTTGAGCTATCTCTCATATGCCCTGAGTTACAATAACAGTAAAATCAGCCAATTCATACAGATATAATAAGAATAATAAATATTATATATTTATGTTTTTTTACTATATTTAATAATGTCCTATGTCATACATAATCCTGAAGATCAATAATATATATATTTTCTCCGGTCTCTAATAGAGCTTGCTAATGGGTTACAAGAAAATTTCTTCTAGACTACCACGAGATCTAACAAATTATCAACTAGCTAGCAAGAGTGAAGATACCTAAAAGAAATAAAAATAAAATAGAAAAATAAATTAAATAAAAGAAAAAAAACACACCAAAGTGAAGTTCCTTCTTAGAATTCTTTTATTCTGTATACGAGCCACAAAACTGACTAGATACATATCTATATACATACCATCTAAAAATAAATTATGGAATATATAAACCTTGATTAATTAAAGATAAAGAAATTGAAATTGACGTAGATCTTCATATATTTATTTGTATTTAATAATAAAAACAATCATGGTCTAATTAAATGGTCATTTGTATTGGATGAAAATTTGAAACTCGAAAATGATAACACTATAGGGCTTTGATTGATGTTTAATTACTCAAATAATATTTTACATTACTGGTAAAGGACTGACATACTGATATTCATTTAATAATAGACGCAACATCTAATTTCTCTCTTAATGAATTAATATTTAGCATGAATGTGATTCTCCTGATTTGATTGCAATGCACCACCAACCCAATTTGTACACTCAATTCGGCTTTAATTTTAATCTCAGGTTGAGTTAGATGTGTTTATAAACTCGCATATTGTTATAAAACCCAATAATAAGTTAGTAATAATTAGACATATGTTTATCAATTAGACCATGGGGAATATTTAATTAAATCCAAACCTAATCTAAAAAAAAACTTTTTTACCCTTTATTAATGTCTGTGTATTATCATTAGTGATGCAGTTGGATTAAGCAGAAAAAGACAACCAAATGCGCCATGCGATATGGGGGTATGTGCCCCCAAAATTATATGAGAAGGGATTAATTAAGATGTGCATAAACTGACTCTCGGACATCTTGATTATTAAAAAAAAAAAAACCTAAATATATATGTAAGTTTGTTGAGCGAATTAATATTTTCTTTAACTCACATCTATTAATCTACTATCATCTCCCATTCTCTTCTACCAAAACAAATGACTCTCCAACCTCCATGTTTCCTACTTTTTCTCCACCTAGTTCTGTTTTTCCTATCATTTCCTCTTTACCAAATTAATGGGTAATTTGATGTCACCCAATGGTAGTTTAATTTTTTTAGTCAATTTAATATATAATTAATATTTTATCATAAAATGGTTAATATGCCCCTGAATATGAAATGTCTGCAGTTAATCTTTTTTCGCTCGTATCTTCCACTTCCTTTTATCCCTTTATTAATAAAATCTATAATCCTAAATCTTTACTTCCCTTCAATTGGTAATCATTTGATCTGGAGTTTGTATGCTCATTTAATTTTCTAAAGTTTTTTTTAATGGAAATATCTCCTCTTCTTAATCTATAGTTCATCTTCCTCTTCTCATTTTCTGTTGCTATTTTTTTTATTTTTTGTAACGTACATATGACAATCTAGAGTTTCATAGCATATGCAAATAAAATGGACTGGTCAATTTCATTACTAGAGGTTCTCTCTTTATCAATGGAACTCATTAGTCTAATTTTGTTACATAATGTTGTCTCTTTGCTTCATCATATATTGCCGAAGTGGAAGAAAAGCTTCGTCGTGCTTTGTTATGCTTCATCATGCATAACAAATTTCAGGGGTTCACAACATATACAAATATAAGTGGGTTAACCAGTTTCATTGGTAGAGGTTCTCTAACAATGGAATTAGTTAATTTAGTTTTACTATACAATGTTGTGCTTTTACTTTGTCATGCATTGCTAAAGTGTTTCGTCATTATCGAAGTTTTTCGTCATAGATATCGAATCCAAGAGTTCACAGCATATGCAGATAAAATGGGTTGGCCATGCAAATTGCTACATGATATTGTGTCTTTGCTTCGTCATGCATTGCATATTGAATCCACAACATATGCAAATAAAAGATTTGAGCATTTTTATAGGTAGAAAGTTTTTCTCCCTATGGAACTGGTCAATTGCTTTACTACATTATGTTGTGTGTGTTTCGTAATGCATTGCTACATTGATTCGACAATACGGCATTAACGAAGTTCTATGTCAAACTTTGTCACTAACAAAATTTGAAATTTTATATAATATATATACTTTGGCACTATCAAAGTTTTTCGCCATTAACTAAGATTGAAATTTCATGCAAAATATTTATACTTTAACACTGACGAACTTCTTCCTCACTACTAAATTTGAAATTTCATGTAAAATATATACTTAGACACTAGCAACATGCTTCCTTGGTTCCTAAGTGTATATACTCGACATAAGCAAATTGGTTTGCCAATAGTGAAGCCAATAGTTTTGTCAATACCTTGTAAAATATCTACTTCACCAATGATGAAGTTCTTTGTCACTATTAAAATGTTCATTGCTTGTATTTTTTAATATAAATCTTAAATCATTCACCAAATTAACTAAAATTATCTAAAATACTCACATTCAACTTGTCCACTACAAGATAAGGACAATATATGATCTTTTATGTTACTGTGCATTTTTTACGTTAAAAAAATTAGAAAAGGAAAAAAATGTGCATGAGTTTTTTGAGTATTTTGTTGGGTTTTTAATCTAATATATATCTCATTATTGATCAAATGAAAAGAAAAAGATAAGAAAAAGAAGAAGAAGAAGGAGAAGATAGAGAAAGAGCAAATAATGAAGAAGAAACAAAGAGTCAGATGAGTGGACTTCATAAAGACTGAGGGATTTTTTATTTTTCACTATAAAATCTGATTAAAATTTTAATTTTACAAAAAATTAGATAAAAAAAAATTCAAAAGCATGCTAGGGTGGATATGACATCTAAAAATCCAAAATTAATCTACTAACTTTTCCCCAAAATAATAATAGCCAGACCCCGCATGTAATAACAATAATAAAAAGAAAAACTAATTTTTTATAGAATTAAACTTTTGGCTTAAAATTAGTCTTATATCCCTGAAAGTGTAAAATGAATAGATAATTAAAATTTTGGTTAATACATTAGTAGCTACATATACTTTCACACCACCACACGTACTTGTCGTCACCTTCTTCTTCTTCTCCTAGCCGTCGCCCTCCTCTTCTTCTTCTTCTCCTCTTCTTTTCTTCTCCTTACCATCACCCCACCACCAAGTTGGTGGTTAACTTATATATTTCATTTTGAATTTTTTTCCTTAATTTACATTGGGTTTATAATTTTTAAATATGTTTTGGAAGATTTTTTAGTTTCATATAGGATTTTTGTATATAAAAAAATCAACTATGAAAATTCGCGTGTGTTGGAAAATTTTGCATCTGAGAAGAAATTTAATACATAATGAAAGCGATCCGATGGTGTCTTATCGATGCCTCGGTGGTAAGGCATCAATGCCTTGGTGGTGGGGGCATCAGTGCCTTGATACACCACCATCGGGCTGTTAGTGCCTCATCACTAAGGCATTGGTGCCCCACCACCCGGGCATTAGTGCCCCACCACCAAGGCTTTAGTTTCCCACTACTAAGTAGTTGGTGGCCCAACATTGAAGCGTTGTTGCCCCTACAATCGGCATATCACTATTCATCGAGTTTCTCAAATGGTGGATGTAAAAATTTTCAAGTGCGTGAATTTTCACATTTGATTTTTTTTTTTTTTTAGTATGAAAATTTTATATGAAATCCTAAATTCTTCCAAAATTATCTTCAAAAATCATCAACCTATTTGAACTAAAGAATAAAAATCCAAAATGAAATGCATATAATAACTAACATATGCTTATATGATCGTTATAATATGATTTGTTTAAGAAAAAAGGAAATGTCTTTGATCAAATCCCATATTGCATATACAGATTTTCTAAATCGCATTTTTCTTTTCGTGTAAGAGATATTTGGAATGTAATAAATTAATTACTATTGTATGTGCTATTTATATTTAATATGAGAAGGTATAATTAGATAAAAGTATTGACCAAATTAATTAAAATTTTAATTCTTATAAATGATGGTTAAAAAAGTTTGAATGACCCTGCCACTAATTTGGCATCAAAATCCCCCAACTAATAAGAACGAAAAACTGATTAGGCCATAGAATTAAATATTAATTGGGCTAGTCCATGAATATGAGCTATATATTCCAACACCAAATGGACTCCTATGCCCATTAGTCGGAAGTAGTCCAACCCAAATAATGACTGGGCTCAATGTAGTTAGTAGATAATTTTTAACCCAAAGACCTTTCCTTAATGGGCTTCGATTACTATAACTCGAGTAAGCCCCGTCAAAATTGATTAGTGGGCTTGCTTTTTACCCAAAAATTTTTTTGTAGCACTCTGTAGTCCAACTCAACTGAGATATGAACAGGTCACTAGATCTAATAATCTAGCTAGTATATTAGGTATGCTAGGGGTTATTAGAACTAACAACTTATATTATGTTTGGTTTGAAGGAGAGAAAAGAAAATAAAGGAAAGGAAAGAATTGGTTAAAATTGTTGTTTGGATTGATTATTAATGAAAAGGAAAAAAAAAATGAAACAATTTTATATTGTTTATAAAAATAACCTTACATAAATCTATTTTTTTCATAAAAGAATTAAGGTTGTGATATGAAAGTCAATAAAATTACTCATATAATATTAATAAGAATAATTTTAGAATATTAATAATTTCATTAAAAGTCTTTTTCATTTCCCTCCATTCCCTACCAAAATTAGATTGGAACGGATTAGATCAAAATAGTCCAAATCGAATCAAAATAGTTCATATTAATTCCCTCATTTTTTTTTTGCTTTCCTTCATTTTATCTTATTTTTAACAAACTAAATAAAAAAGTTATTTTCTTTCTTTTCATTTCCCTTATATTTTAACAAACCAAACATAGTATAGTTTTAATTGCCTATGATAACACAGTAGTACCATATTACTATTCTCGTAGTAGATATGTATTACTATAGATCCAATCTTCCTTCTCAACCCACATTTGATTTGGAAACATATTTTTAATTTTTTTATTACTATTTGAACAGTAGTACTTATCACCATCAAAATTATAAAAATAGGGTAGATTAATTTGTTTAGAAACCTAGAGACTACAAAATCTAATATGCCCTTTCCAGTAGTTGCAATTACAGTGAAAGAAGCTTTGACTAAACAGCTATCAAGATTTAATTAATATGAAGTGCGCTTTGCTATTATGATACTTACCCCAAAAAAAAAACTTACCCTGACTGTGTGATATGGAGATGTGTTGTGATTCTCCGATCACTAATAACAAACAATTTGAGAGAAATAAAATAATTGTAAGAAAGTCCAGTCACCCTTTTAGAAACCAGCAAGCTTGTCAAATGTGGTTGTAGTCAACAATAGATGCTGTTAAAAAAGTTTACAAATACAGCTGCTAATTAGTTGTACGTCACTAACCTTAATGCCTATAAATAGAATCCTCCCTATTTGTGTTTTGTATTCTAAATTCCAAAGAGAATTGTATCATCAGAGAGTGAGGAACTCCAGAGAGAGTTGATTTGTGAGAGAGCTCCAGAGAGAGCCGAGTGTGTTTGAGAGTTTTAGTTTTGTTCATTTCACTGTGTAATTATTCATTTGTGAAATAGATTTTATTTCTCTCAAATTATTTATTATTAGTAATAAGAGAATCACAACAAGTGGTATCAGAGCTCAGATGAAGCTGATGGGTGCGTTTGGAAGGTAAAATAAGATTATGAAAATTTTGCTACAGTACCTGCTGGAGGTTGAAGATGAGCTACAGTACCTACCATGTCATCCGACACATCAGCAACCACATCATCAGATTTGTTGAGTCATCCCCACATCATCTGCCACGTATGCACACACATCAGCGCACACTTGTCTGTTGAATCATCAGCCACGTCACGTGCCACGTTAGCAAGAGTGCCACGTCAACACCAGATTTGAAATTTTCAGAAATTATAATTTGGTCCTTATAATTTCTTATATTTGCAGTTTGGCCCCTGAACTTTTAGAAATTATAACTTGACTCCTGAATTTTATGAAATTACAATTTGACCCCAAAAGTTTTAAAATTACAATTCCGCTCCAAATTTTTTAAGTTCGGATTTTTGACCCGGAGGAGTCAAAAGCACCATTCTCGGTCGTTCCGGACGCAACAATGAACTCTGTTTAGGCTAGTTTAGCCTCGATTTTTTATTAAGTCATTGCAAAGTAGAAATGTCAATGGAAGAGTCATCATCTGAAGCCATGATGAAGCTTACTGCTACAAACTATACACTACGGAGACCTCGGATGGAAGATCTTCTTAGTTGTAAAGATCTGTTTGATTCTCTAGAGTTGAAAGGGAAAAATCTTGACCCTACCAAAGAAGGATAGTGGAAGAAAATGAACAGAAAAACGATCGGTCAAATTCGACAATGGATTGATCACAGTGTCTTCCATCATGTTGCGCAAGAGACAGACGCATATGCCCTCTGGAAGAAGTTGGAGGACATGTACCAGGCCAAGACTGCTCGGAATAAAGCCCTATTTATGAGGCGATTGGTGAATTCTAAACTACAAAGTGGAACTTCAGTAGCCGAGCACATCAGTGAGTTTCAGAGTCTGGTAAATCAACTATCTGCGGTGGACTTGAAGTTAGGAGATGAAAAACAGGCCCTATTACTACTTAGCTCTCTTCCCGATAGTTCAGAAACACTAATAGTTTCTCTCAGCAATTCAGCCCCCAATGGCAAACTTACTATGTCAATGGTTAAGGATGCCTTATTTAATGAGGAGGCTAGGAGAAAGGACACAAGGGTTGATCAGTCACATGCCCTCGTCACAGAAAGGAGAGGAAGACTGTAAGGTGGAACTCAAGGTAGGTGGAAAGGTAGAAGCAAAAGTAGGGGTAGATCCATAGATGGAAAGAAGACAACATACAAGTGCTACCACTATGAAATAGAGGGGCATCTAAGGAAGAACTACAGGAAGTTGTTACAAAAGCAGGGTCAGAAAACCAATCAGTCGAAGAAAAATGGAGAAGTATTGGTTACCGTTACCGGAGAGGTGGCATATTGTTCCACATAGGAAGAGACATGCCTTCATATTTCCAGTCAAGATGTTGAATGGGTAGTCGACACAGCAGCATCCTACCATGTCACTCCACATAGAGATTTCTTCAACACATACAAAGCTGGAGACTTTGGTACTGTGAAGATAGGAAATACCAGTTCTGCGAAGATTGTGGAATTTGGTGATGTTCAGGTCAAAACAAGTGTAGGGTGTACGGTTACTTTGAAGGATGTCCGTCATGTTCCAAATCTTCTGCTTAATCTACTTTCGGGAATAGTCTTTGACAAGGAAGGTTACGACAACCATTTCAGCAAAGGCACATGGAAAATGACGAAAGGTGCCATAGTTGTTGCCTGAGGACATATTTGTGGAACTCTGTATAAGACTCATGTGAAGATATGTGCAGACAGTCTCAATATCGCAGAAGGAGAGGCGTCTCAAAATTTGTGGCACTAGAGACTCAGTCACATAAGTGAGAAAGGTTTGGCAACCTTGACAAAGAAAAAACTTATCACTATTTCCAAGGACGCTATGCTAGATCCTTGCAATTACTATATGTTTGGTAAGCAACAAAGAATCTCATTCAGATCCTTTTTATTGAGGAAATCAGAGCTGTTCAGTCTAGTGCACTCTGATGTTTGTGGTCCCATGGAGGTGGAATCATTAGGTGGCAACATATATTTTTTGACTTTCATTGATGATTCTTCTCGGAAAGTGTGGGTGTATTTTCTAAGGATGAAGGACCAAGTACTGAATTACTTCAAGCAGTTTCATGCCATAGTAGAACGTGAAACCGAAAAGAAGTTGAAGTACCTCAGATCAGATAATGGAGGCGAGTACACTTCCAGAGAGTTCAATGCCTACTGCAGTAGACACGACATTCGACATGAGAAGACAATCCTGCAAATCCCACAACATAATGGTGTAGCCGAGATAATAAACCAAACAATCATGGAAAGTGTTAGAAGTATGATCAGTATGGCTAAGCTGCCAAAGCCATTCTGGGGAGAAACCGTTCGTGCCTCCTGTTATCTAATCAACATATTTCCGTCAGTTCCATTGAATTTTGGAATTCCAGAGAAAGTATGGTCTGGTAAGCATCTCTCATACTCTCATTTAAGAGTATTTGGTTGTTTAGCTTTTATACATGTATCCAAGGAGCTCAGACAGAAGCACGATGCGAGGACTACCTCATGTATCTTTATAGGATACGAAGATGATAAATACGGATACAGATTATGGGATCCAAATGCGAAGAAGGTTATCAGAAGTAGAGACGTAGTGTTCCATGAAAGCAAAACAATAGAAAACATTGAAAAGCTCATAATGTCTTCTGATTCGAAAGATAGTGCCCAGGATTTTGCTCCAGACAATGTACCTGCGCAACCTACCACGGATACTAATAAGGTGCATGAAGAAAAACCAGAAGCAGAATAAGGAGAAGAAGAAGAGGATACTGAGCAGGGGGAGACTCAATCTTCTCCACCAGAGAGTAGTACATCTCCTATGACTAGCCAGTTGCGGAGATCAGAACGAGGTAGAATTCTGTCAACCAGATATTCAGAATCAGAGTATATTTTACTTACTGAAGAGGGGGAGCCAGAGAGTTTCCAAGAAGCTATATTTCATCAAGACAAAGGAAAGTGGCTGCTAGCAATGAAAGATGAGATGGAATCTTTGAAGAAAAACAACATGTATGAATTGGTTGAGCTTCCGAAAGAAAAGAAGGCACTGAAGAATAAATGGGTGTTCAAGCTTAAGAAAATGGCAGCGGAAAGGTGGTGAAATACAAAGTCTGGTTAGTGGTCAAAGGTTTTCTTCAAAAGAAAAAAATTGACTTTGATGAGATATTTTCACCAGTTGTGAAGATGGCTTCAATTCGTATCATTCTTGGATTGGTAGCCAGTTTGAATTTAGAGCTTGAACAAATGGATGTAAGGACAGCATTTCTTCATGGTGATCTGCATAAAAAAATCTATATGGAGCAGCCGCAAGGGTTTGAGGTTTCAAGGAAAGAAAATCTCGTATGCAAACTAAAGAAGAGCTTGTATGGTCTTAAACAAGCACCGAGACAATAGTATAAGAAGTTTGATTCATTCATGGTGAATCAAGGCTATAAGAGGATTGCTGCAAATCAGTGTGTTTATTTTTAGAGTTTTCAGGATGAAAATTTTGTTGCTTTTCTACTATATATAGACGACATGTTGATCGTTGAAAAAGATATAGTGAAGATTAGTCAGCTGAAGAAGGAACTCTCTAAGTCCTTTGATATGAAAGACTTAGGACCAGCTCAATAGATTTTGGGAATGCAAATAATCCGAGATAGAAAGAAGAAAAGGTTGTGGCTATCTCAGGAGAAATATTTTGAACGGGTTATAAAAAGATTCAACATGGATAATGCCAAACCAGTCTGTGTTCCATTAGGAAATCACTTCAAGTTATGTAAGAGTATGTGCCCCTCATCCAGGAAAGAGATAGAGGAGATGGAATTAATTTCTTATTCTTCAGCAGTTGGGAGTCTAATGTATGTTATGGTATGCACTAGGCCAGATATTTCTTATGCAGTGGGATCAGTGAGCTGATTTACTTCCAATCCTGGAAAAAAAAGGCAGTCAAGTGGATTCTCAGGTACCTAAAAGGTACGTCGAAGACATGTCTGTGCTATGGGGGAGCTGATCCAGTCTTGGAAGGCTATACAAATTCAGATATGGCTGGAGATCTTGACGGAAAAAGTATACTTCAGGATTTATTTATACTTTTGCAGGGGGAGTTGTATCATGACAGTCAAGATTGCAAAGGTGTGTTGCTTTATCCACAACAGAAGCAGAGTAATTGCAATAGCAGAAGGAGCAAAAGAAATGTTGTGGTTAAAACGGTTTTTTGAAGAACTAGACTTCAAGTAGAAAGAGTACAAGGTACATTGTGATAGTCAAAGCGCTCTAGACTTGAGCAAGAATTCAATGTACTATTCCTGGACAAAGCACATTGACGTTCGTTATCATTGGATATGCGAGGTGATGGATCAACAACTGTTGAAACTAATAAAGATCCATACAAAGGAGAATCCAGCAGATATGTTGACAAAAGTGGTTACTTTGGAAAAGTTAGAGTTATGCAGAGACATAGCTGCAATGGATGGCATGTGATCATCAGTTTTGAATGTGGTTGGAAGGGGGAGAATTGTAACAAAGTTCAGCCACCCTTCTAGAAACCAACAAGCTTGTCAAATGTGGTTGTAGCCAACAATGGATGCTGTCAAAGAAATCTGCAAATACAGCTGCTAATTAGCTGTACGTCACCAACCTTAATGCCTATAAATAGAACCCTCCCTATTTGTGTTTTGTATTCTAAATTCCAGAGAGAATTGTATCACCAGAGAGTGAAGAACTCTAGAGAGAGTTGATTTGTGAGAGAGCTTCAGAGAGAGCCGAGTGTGTTTAAGAGTTTTGGTTTTGTTCATTTCACTGTGTAATTATTCATTTGTGAAATAGATTTTATTTCTCTCAAATTGTTTGTTATTAGTGATCAGAGAATCACAACAAGATGATAGCTAATAGATTCCTAAATGTAGGAATTTTGCTGCATAACAAATGATCAATGCCTGTTTCTAATATTATCTTGGTCTTAAAAATAAGTCCCTTGCATGAAAATAGCATCAAATAATTCCCACATAGAATTAACGTTGAAGTACTGCTGAAAGCGTTTTAAAGTCCTTGAGCATCTTTGGCTATAGTTCCTAATATTAATAGTAGTTCACTTGTCGAGCACTGTGTCCTACAAAAAGCCCCTTGTAGTACCATATCCATAATTTCAATTATGCTCAAAGTTAGTAATATTGAACACTAAATCTATCTTGGTTTTGTTCCAATCTCACTCCATCACGGCTTTTCTATACTTCTTTTCTGCTTTAGAAACAAACTGCATTTGGTTCTTGATTTTACCTTTTATTTGTGTTAACTTTATGGTAAAACTTGTGAGACTAAGTTTTATAAATGGCTGACCAAATTGGATATTGTTAGTTAATTTACCCAAGCATACATAGCACAAGTAAACATCAAACATAAACATAAATAAGCATTTACAAAGAATAGTGAGATTTACATGATTTAGTAGAAATACTCCACTATTGTCCATGGAGCTCCGGCAACAAACCCACTCCACTATAATGAGATTTTGGTTACAAATTTAGTTCTTATCAAAGCACCTAGTCCTGATCCTTTTACAACCTTAATCTACCCGAGGAAGGAGAGAGAAAAACAATAAGATCCTTGACCATCATAGCTATTCAACCCAAAACCTAGCTAGAATAAAATGATAGAAAAATTTAAATATATAATGTAAAAGCCAAAAAGACTTTGACTTGTTGACTTTGTCCATGTAGCAAAGTAAGTGGCTGAATTACAACACAATATATATATTTACCATGAAAATGTTTATAATTTTGATTGGGATAATTCAGGCATGGTCCAAATTAGGGAGTAGACAGAAGAGTATAACAGTGATAGTGAATGAAATCAGAGCCAGAGGATCATGGTTAATATAGGGTCAAGAACTAGAGGTTCCCAAAAAGAGGGACATGTCATCTGTGGAGACGTATAGAACGAAATGACAAATTACTGAGCTCAAACAGAGAGCCTTAGTACGAAAAAGTAAGCAAAGCAAAGCTTTTGGCATTCTCTCATGCATTATCACTGAAACAAAACATAGGAAAGTGCATGAGAAAAGTGACTCTTAGTTTTAGGTGAAATATTGATCTAATCCAATGAACCTTTCCAATCAATGATTCAAAACAGTAATGTCTTACTAATGTAGCTTTAGCCCCCTTCAAGAACTTTGATTGTCTTATAGATTTAACCAACTTTAATCACAAGGTCACCACAAGATAAATCTTCTTTTCATATATGTATATATATACGTCACCAATACTTGTAGGGGGGAACAATTTGCAGTGATCAAAAACATCTTTGGTCCTACTTTTATATTCTTATAAGGTTGATAGACAACTGTGGCATGGCTTCCTACAACTGCTGCCTCCTGCTCATCTTCTTTGCTTCTACTGTATTTCTTAAAAGTGATGCCAAGCTCTCTGCAAACTACTACTTACAAACATGCCCAAAAGCACAAGCAATTGTTCAGGCAGGAGTTGCAGCAGCCATAAAACAGGAAGCGCGCATTGGTGCTTCCTTACTTCGCCTGCATTTCCACGATTGCTTTGTGAATGTGAGTGTGTGTGTGTGTGTGTGTGTGTGTGTGTGTGTGTGTGTGTGTGTATACATAAAAATAAATATTTGAGTAACTTGACTAGTTTGCATTTTTGCAATTGAGATGATCAGCTTCTATTTTAATGAATCTCAGGGCTGTGATGGGTCAATACTTTTGGATGATACGGACAACTTTGTGGGGGAAAAAACAGCAGTTCCAAACAACAACTCCGTCAGAGGGTTCGATGTAGTTGATGACATTAAAGCTAAGCTTGAGAAAACATGCCCCGGCGTGGTGTCCTGTGCTGATATCCTCGCTCTTGCTGCTCGTGACTCTGTAGTACAAGTAAAGTTTTCATATCTTTTTCCATTTTCCGTGCATCCAAACACTTGAATTTCCGAGTAAGAAAATAGAACATATTTGAGTTAGCTGGAGACTGATGAGGAAGTATGTATGTAATATTGGCGTTTGAAGTTAGGAGGTCCTTCGTGGAAAGTTGGGTTGGGAAGAAGAGATTCTACCACTGCTAACAGGTCTGCTGCCAACAGCTTCATCCCTGCACCCACATCTAACTTGAGTGCTCTGGTTTCAAGCTTCTCTGTTCAGGGGCTTTCAACAAAGGATTTGGTTGCTCTTTCAGGTCATTAGTTTCATTTCATTTTTCTATGGATAAAAATGTCATAAACTGTCAAGAAAACCCATGAAAATATAAACTATGTCAAGCTTAATTTCACCGAAAACATTTCTAAAATGTGGGTAGAAAAGAGTAGGAAACTCAAACAAAACTTAACCATGCATGTATATTGTGTATGGATCCAATGGCAGGTTCACACACCATTGGTCTCGCTAGATGCACATCGTTCCGGTCACGCATCTACAACGACTCCACCACCATTGATGCTTCCTTCGCCAAGTCATTGCAGAGGAAATGCCCAAAAAGTGGGAATGATAACGTCCATGCACGTCTAGACCTCCAAACCTCAACCATATTTGATAATTTGTACTTCAAGAACTTGATGGAGGAAAAGGGTCTTCTTCATTCAGACCAGGCTTTATTCAATGGAAGCTTTACTGATTCTCTTGTTGAAAAATATGCAGCCAATAGTTGTAAATTCTTCAATGACTTTGCAAAGGGTATGATAAAGATGGGAAAGATTAATCCTCTCACAGGAAGCAAAGGTCAGATAAGAATCAATTGCAGAAAAATTAATTAGGATCAGTCTAAGCTGAAAATAAATTGAAGAAAGTTGATGTATTTGTTGTTGTTCAAATATAAATTCATGGACCATGGATATGTATAACATTGTACGAAGCTTATTATTCACCTTCAGTCCATAAACAACTTGTTTTTATGCTTGGGAAGATGTGTGAAAAAGCTCATTATCAGAGCGAGTCAATAAAATGTTTTGTTGTCTTAGCATAAATGAATAATATTCCTTAATATTTCTTTGCATAGATACTATGATTTTGTAAAGATTTTCATGTCCGTTTTATAATTGTTATGGCTCTAATAATTGAGGGAACAGCCATTGATATAATACTATTTAGATTTTTGTTTCACGTATAGTACTTTGCTTGGTTTGATACCACGCCCTTGAAAAGACTAGTTTCACTTTATTTGTTAGTTTTTCCCCCTTAATTGAAGACAAACTCCATAACTTACATAATACATTCAATAAAAAGAAAAAAATAAATAAATGACATGCTCCTTAGATTCTGAAAGGATTCCTCATGATCTCTCATAAATCGTAGGCTCATAGTCCAGCTCATGCAATATTTATGTTACATACATACACATGCCTACAATTTCACAAATAAAATCTTGTCCAAAATAATATGTAGTGCAAAATAGCAAAGCTTTAGCTGAAAGGATACTCCCTCTTACGTGTAAGCTGTCCATCTTTGCAGTATTGGTAGCATCAATTGAACCTAAATGTCTAGAATTCTAAGCTATGATACTATATTAAATTGTCATTGTTTTCAAAAGCTTAAATTGGCTTAAATTGATAGAAGATGAGTTTAATTGATTATTTATATTATTCGTTAAATTGGTTATTTATATTATATCATTCTCAGCAAAAGAGTATATCAATTCATGCAAGTATCATGTGTGATGTTTAAGCTAATACTACACGTTGGTCCCAACAGAACCTATCACGGTTTTAAGCAATTATCGCAAAACAAAACAAACAAGCAAACAACTCTGTCCTCTACAACGTATCTGTAATCAGCTATTTGCAAACGTGTTGGTATATCCAAATAGGGGCCAGCCCTTGCTTGCCCTTCCCATCTCCAGTGAAATTAGAAATTTGTAACATCTTTTCACATGGAGTCCACGGTGGTTCCATGAGCTGGATGAATATGATATACAGCTTGGTCGCTACGAAAATATAAAGGTATCGACTTTAGGAGATTAGTAGGGCCTTCGACGTGATGCGAATAGAAAATCCAACTAACAAATTATGAATCAACTATTTAATTTGGTTCACATATGTCCAAAATATCACATTGCCACAGTCATCACTGTTTTCCATCAAAATTATTAGTGTATAAGTTGACCCTCGATGTTAATGTGAGGGAGAACTCGAGGGCACTCGAAAGCAATCATAGCAAGTTTTTACTAATCAATTAACTGAATAAATAAAACAGTGAATCGTATGCTTATAAAGTTACATTTATATTTTTTCCTGATCAGTGAAAATGTAATAATGTCAGTCAGTCAGATGAGGGCATCAATTTATTCTACTATACTGAAAGCTACAAAGCGTTGTTACCACAAAACTACGACTGTACAAGAACTATAACTTTGTGTTACAATAGGCCATTACAAAAATATGATTAAGGACCGGTATTGATGTAATTGCCAGGGCTTGTCAATTACTTGAAGTGGTAAGACTCAGAGCGTACACTTGAGAACACACTGATTGGTTAGGTTGCCTTACTTGATCATTGTAAATGCTATACTACACTTCTCTCCAATTAGTCCAACTCCGCAACTGAGTCGACCTCCTCCTCTGAAAGTTCAAATGCATCGATCTCTGCAAAGTAAGCTCTCTGCTGCTCAACGAAATCTTTTGGCAAGACATGCTTGGCATTATCAATCCTAGATGGTCCATGACGCTGCTTCTGCAGAAAAACCCACTAGCAGATAAAATGTTTCGCCCAAATATCCATAACAGAGGATCTTATCATACATAGTAGAGTTAAGCATTCTTGTCCTTGAAATAAGCAAGCGACTCTGGAAGAAATTTTTATATGGCAGAAATGCATACTTGACAAGCCATTTTCAAACTCATAATCATAGACCCCGACATGGATTCCCCGAATTTAACACAACCTCTCTTTACAACAAAGTCCGGTCCTTTGAAACTGTTGAGGAAAGTTTGAAGACTTAAGAAGCACTACATAATACCTACTCCTTCCACTAAGCATAAATGTTTTACATATTTATTTTGTTTAAAAAATAAAAAAAAGCATAAATAGCACATAATTGGGGAGGGGAAACAAACTCAAATTTTAACTTTTGGTGATGTAAAACTGAAGGGACTCTAATCTCTAAAGTCTAGAATATATAGCTCAAATAACCAATCCAAACACATATCCTTCAAGTCAAGAATCAGGACATAAGATGATCACATGAGATTGATACACAAATCCTTCTCACAACTTGATATTTCAAAAGTGAATAAACAGTGTTTCCACCAAAAAAAAGAAAAGTGAATGAACAGTGAATAAATTATCGTGAAAACTGGGCCCCACGGGAAAAAAAATAACAACAGAATTAGATTTCCTGCACGAAATTTGAAAGTATTAATCCTTAGACAAACCTTTTTATGAGGAACTGAGCTTGCCTTGGATACTTTGCTAGCTCCATCTTCCTTTATTTTTTCCCTATTTTAAAGGCAAGGAGCAAAAGTCCACAGAAATATTAGACAATCTATGGGAAAGACATTATTTAAATAACTCAAATTTGGCATCACATAAAAAATTGAAATTCTAAATATATTCACACACAAACCGCAAAAATCAACGTAGAGCAGGTAAAAGAAAAATCAGAATAGTAGGACGTCAGAACATTCAAGAAACAGTTAAGTGTGGAGTTATATTATTCTTTATTCAAGCAATGCGTGCGGTTAGAACTAGTAAACTTTAATTTAAGGGTAGGCAACATAAAATCTCATGTAACAATGTACTGTTCGTGTCCAGTCAAAGTACAGGTTGAATCCTACTGTGGCAAAAACATAATTGGAGGAAAAGAATAGGATAAATCATATAAAGTGAATGATTCAAGTTTCATATAATAAAAAATAAGCAGATATCCTAAAGGTTAAACGTACAGGGCATAAAGCCTAAAAAATACTAATATAACTTGAGCCTTCAACCCAGACACCATACCTCCAAGACAGCCACTCGCCCATGGTTAGAATGCCAAACCCTCGGTGCGGTTTGACCATATTCACCAGAATGTGCCAGCGAAGAGATATCCATTAAATTCCATCAACTATTATATAATTTCTATACCCATCTGATTATGTCAAAATCCAATTGTTTCCTTCCACTTCTAGAGTTCTCAGAGGAAGATAAATATAAATCCTCTGAATGGATTGATGAACAAATCAAAGTTACACATATGAAACAAGAGACTTACCCAAATTTATGGGTCTTTGATGCAAGAATACAACTTAAAGGCTCAGCAATTGCCTTCCCTTTAGTTTTCCTCTTTTCTGCAGGTCTACGACTGTAAACTGAACCAGGCTCGGAAACCTTACAAACATCAGTACCTGAACTCAGAAAGCAGAATCGAACCATCAGTTCTCAAAGCACATATATAATTCAAAGAAAACGGTGCTTTTATATCAGAGAAGAAAATTACTTATGGGTGTTCATAATTCAACCTAGACAAAGCATTAAGTGAGAATTTAGACACCTCAAAAAGCAGCAAATTTCTACGGATCCCAACAGTCCCAACTAGCTACGATAACCCAGATGCATTCAAAGGCAAAACAAAAATTTTCAGTAAATACCTATACTTCTAGAGGACTAGAAGAAGAATCCGAATACATGTTATAATAAAGAAATGCTGAACAATTAAACAATAAATGAACAAAATAATTCGAGATAAACAAAACTGCATTCACACCAAGTCACCGTTCAGAACCGGACAAACCCAATTTCCCAAAGCCAAAATCAAGCAATTCCGGACCACAAATTGACGCACAGTCGTAGTAACTGAGATGGAATCACAAACCCTAAGATGTCCAATCAAATTCAAAACACAATAAAGAAAGAAGAGTAATAGAAGGAAAGCATCCCACACCAGAAGCAGAGGGCGATCTGAGAGTACGCGGAGGAGTGGAAGCTGCCAGGGGCAGAGGAGAAGAGGTAGGATTAGGAACGGCGTCGTTTCCGGTGGAGGATCCAGTGGTGGTGGCGGAGGAGGACTTGGTGTTAGTGTCGGAGAGAAGCCTCTTGAAAGCAGAGGAGAGGTTGGGGTTTCGGCGCTTAAGAAGGGAGGAGGAAGATGAGGATTGAGAAGAGGAATCGAGGGCGGTGTGGTTGGTATTGGTGCAGTCGGAGAGTGGTTTTCGAACCCCGAGTCGTGCTTGCCGAGTTTCCATTTTCTGTCACTCGCTCTCCATTTCAAGCCACCACAGCTTTCCTCGTGTCGTGTGTGTGTATATATATGTATCCAATGGGAGAAACTAGAAGCTAGAAACAGTGTGAGAATGTGTGCGGAGGAAGACGCATTCACTCTTGGAGTGGCGGGAAATTCTGGTTTTGATATCTGACTCAGAGATCTGGAATGTGGATGATTCAGCTCCCCAACCATCCTCTAGCCCAGCGTTGCAAATGGCCCAATTAAGCTGTTTAGTAGTCCATTTTGGGGCATACGGCCCAACACCTATTCCATTCATCTGGTCCTCGTAATTAGAAAGAAATACTCCTTAATAATTGCATACTATTAAAACATCGTATAATTACTTTTTTATTCTTCAGTCAAGGGGTGTGCATATTTACCACATAACCGTGAAAACCAACAGATCGACGGCGTATAATCGATATTTTCGGTGACTTCTTATTAATCGGCCAGTTAATCGGTGCCGAGGAAGAAGACACGGTCGGTTTCGGTCGAGAGTTTTCAACACCGACGGTAACCGAAACCGACCAAATTTATCGTCTTTCTTCTTTCCTCTTCCCATTTCTCTTTAACCCCCACTTCTCTGAGTGAAGAACAAAGGAAGAAGACGACAAATGCATACAGTGGCGAACGTTACTGTTAAAAAGGGCATCTTTTTGCTCGCATAAAAATGGCATATTTGTACGGGTTTTATGGCCGTACAGCCAACTGTACTTTCAAAATTAGCAAAATAACCATTTCTTTTTTTATTTACCTTACATAACCAAGGGTACTGTTTTCACCTGTGCAATTACATATCTGCCCTTCATCCTTTTAACAACTATGCTCGTATATCCGACCAATATAGCCTAAAGCTTTTATTTTTAAAACTATATTGGGTTTAGGGTGTGGTAAAGGATCCGGCGCAGAGCCAATCCGCGTGTCGTCAATTTCATCCGAAGCGTGTCGCCGCTTCATCGTGGTCGACTTGGTGCCGAAGCAAATTTCATCCGTGCGGGTTAGTCAAATTTTGGTTTTCTTGAAATGCAAAGTTTTGATTTTTATGATTTTTGAAGTAAAGTTTAGATTTTTAGGAGATATTATGTGCTTTGGTTTGTATTTATGCGAAAAAAAATGAAATTTTTTCATGTTTTAGGGTAGTTTATTGTGTAAACTGTAAAAAAAAAAAAAAAACCATTACCAGAGAATCCCGGCGCCGAGGAAGAAGAGGAAATCCGACCGGATTTCATCACATCCGATCGGATTTCATGAGATCCGACCGGATCTCGTGAGATCCGACTGGATTTCCTTCAAATCCAACCGGATTTCCTTCAAATCTGACAAGAGGTGCGGAAATCCGACCGGATTTTCTGAAAATCTGATCGGATTTCTTAAAATCCAACCGGATTATAAAATTGTTTATTTTTTATATTATAATAATTTATAATTGTATTTTAAATTATATAATTGTATTAAAATAATACAAATTTGAATATTTGTATTGTAAAATTATATAATTGTATTTTAATTATACAATATATAAATTATATATTAATAATATATTTATACATTGTATATTATTATAATAATTTATAATTGTATTTTAAATTATATAATTGTATTAAAATAATAGAAATTTGAATATTTGTATTGTAAAATTATATAATTGTATTTTAATTATACAATATATAAATTATATATTAATAATATATTTATACATTGTATATTATTATAATAATTTATAATTGCATTTTAAATTATATAATTGTATTTTAATTATACAATATATAAATTATATATTAATAATATATTTATACATTGTATATTATTATAATAATTTATAATTGTATTTTAAATTATATAATTGTATTAAAATAATAGAAATTTGAATATTTGTATTGTAAAATTATATAATTGTATTTTAATTATAAAATATATATTAATAATATATTTATACATTGTATATTAATTATATATAATATATGAATATAAATTGAATATTACTTATAAATTTAAATTTTTTATTCAATTTTATTAAATAAAATATATATTAATAATATATTTATACATTGTATATTAATTATATATAATATATGAATATAAATTGAATATTACTTATAAATTTAAATTGTTTTATTCAATTTTATTAATATAGTCATAATCTTTTAAATTTATGAAATTAATGTTGAAAAATATTATTCATTATGACTAAACCTTAAACACTAAACTGTGACCCTAATCAAATTGTTATTGTTTTGTTATTCTTTATTATAATCTTACTATTATTGTGACTAATGGCGTGTTTTTTAATTTTGCAGTAAATATGGATTCATATATGCGGATGTTCACGACAATGCAATCTATTCGCAAAGGTGACAATCAAGTCATACTTAAATTCAGCGATTAATACAATTAAGGAGAAGTTAAGTACGACACGGTTAGGCATGTTTGAAAACCTGCTTGGACATTTTCTCGATATGCAAGAGTTACAGTTTAGTGGCCAAGTCGTCAATCATATGCTTTGGAGGCAATGTATTTGCGGCGATCCAAACATCATGGTCTTCAATTTTGGAGGATCGGGCTAGATTTACTATACGTGAGTTTTGCTTGATTAGTGGATTATTTTGCGGTCTGTACTACCACGCGTCCTACGACTTAGGCTTTTAATACATATTTCAGCGGTCGGAAGTTTCTTCTTCACAATCATGATATTGTCGAGGTGTTTAGTACATGACGTGAAAACGATGACGATATGGTCAAACTTGCTTTGCTCTACTTTTGGAAACAGTTATATTAAGCAAGGAAAAGCCAACACCTATACCTGAGTCGACATGTTAGATGACATCAAGTATTTTTGACGTATCCTCGGGGCACTTTGTCATATAATGTTACCGCAAGTCGATGCGTGGTTGCGGGCAAAAAGTAACGATCCCACACATATAGTATTACCGGTTTCCTATAGCATTTATGGTATGTAATTTATATTAAAGTAAATTTTATATTTAAAATAATATTAATATATTATTATTAATAATAATTGATTTTTGGTTTACGACATTTTTAGGTGTGGGGATACGAGACGATCCCATTGCTAGCCGAGGCTTTGGGATCAAGTCGCCGCTACCGGATGTCCCGAACGCGAATGGACTATTAGTGGGATGCCAAAGAAGAAAATTTTGGAGGATATTTTTGCGGACGGTGTAAGTATATTTTATATATTTAAAATTTTATTTGTTTCAGTAAAATATAATTGGTTACTATTATTATTATATTAACATGTAAATTTAATTTAAATGATGTATGAGGTGGTAGGTATTATGGTACCAAAAGTACATGAACGCCTTTGGTTGCCAATCGCTCATCATGCCGGAGGCCAAAAGCCGTGATGCACTCCGTTGTTGAAGATCGTCGGTGTCGATCTTGATGCCGATAGGGTACATTGACCGGATAAAGATAAGATGCATAAAAAAGATTGATGCAAGAAAAGAGGAGACGACATGCATCAAGACGTCACCATCACCTATTGCTTCTCCAATGCGCTATGCCCGATGCATACGATCAGCATTCATCACCAATCCACGCATTTCTACCAAGGTATTATTGTATAAATTAATAATATGCAAATATATTTTAAAAGTTTCCTTTCTATATTTATTTTTAAAAATATTGTATTATAATATATATAATATTTTTCTTAAATTTTGGTTACATGCTAAATTTTATTGTAGGTAATTCGGGAAGATAGATTGTGCGATGGAGGAGAGACTATCTTCCATAGATAGTAGACAATCTTCTATAGATAGTAGATCATCATCTATAGATCGTAAACTTGACTTGATCAAGTTACTCGTGGAACATACAACACTACCGGTGCGGTATTATATTTAATTTAAGTGTTTTATTATACTTTTGTGATAATTGTTATACTAAAATTTACATATTATTATGGTTATTTATGATAGTTGGACGAGGACGGACGGTGTTTGAAGTCGGAGTTCAAGATATTGGTGTAGGTGATGCGCATAGACGCGATCGGAGGATGACCATGCGGTGGACGATATAGTAGGTCCTATGTCCATATCGTCCTCTCCTATTGTGGAGTCGAACGCGTGAAGGTATTCATTCGGATGTCCACGTAAAATTAGCGGTCAAGGAAAAGGAGAGCGGACATACTATACGAGTCCATATGACCGCTCCATCGCGACGGAAGATGATACGCACCTTGCTCGCTGTAGTGTTATATTTGATCCATATCGCCCAGACTGATGAGGCCGCCGACAAGACGCTCATTTCATGGACACGAAAACCGATAGTCGACGGCCGAGTTATTTTGGATCACCGGGAAAAACTACTTTAGGGATATGGAGTGCAGTCCAAATTGGCTAACCAGTGATGTAAGTTACATTTTTTATCTTTATTATTATCATAATTATTATTATTATTAGGGTTAATATCATTAGTATTATTATATATAGTTAATAATAATAATAATAGTATTGTTATTATTATTAGTATTATTATTATTATTATATTATTATTATTATTATTATTTTTATTGGTGCAAAGATATGGATGTGACTCATTTGATCCGACAAATACCGATAAGTACCCTGAAGTATTTGATTCTCGCATACTCGTGTTAGATAATCGATTATCTGTAAGTAATTATATTTTGACTTATACAATCATGATTTCGAAATGATTCTTTATTTAATTTTAATATTAAATTGTTTCGTTTTCTTTTTACAGCAATATATGGAAGCAAGATTGGATTTATTCAATAAAAATAAGTCAAATTATGATTTTGGTGAAGAAATGCTAGAGTTTCTAAATGGTAAAGAGCCTATGATGAAGATCAAGCCATGTTGGGAGTATGATCGAGTAAGTATCATATTTAGTTAATTATTTTGAAATATAAAATATGATTTGAAATATGTAGAAAACATACTTATTGTTGTGGGATCTCCAATAGTATTTGATGTGGCTATTGGACATATTATTATACTAATTGAATGTGTATGTAAAATTTGGGATAGTTTAATTTATAGGGGAAGTTCTGCCAAAATTTCTATAGTTTTTATAATTTTAAAATGCATATGCAACTGTTTATTGTATTATAATATTATTTATATATTTTTTTTTCACCTTGCAGATACTATTACCACTGAATAGAGATAACAACCATTGGTTATTGGGGGATATCGATCTACGCCATCGACGTATGACGCTCTACGACAGTAGAAAGCATGGACAAACGGATCAGTCGTACCAACTCAAGCATTATCAGCGTCTAATGCCCATGCTTCCATATATTTTACATGCCGTAGGTTTTTTTTCATTCCGTCATGAGATTTCAGATTCAATGGACGAGTTCGATATTTCTTTGGATTCTAACCGCCCACAATGAAAAATAGTAATGCATAAAACAAAATATTTAGTTAATTTTTATTAAAAGTTTCTAAGATTTTTCATTATTATTATTATTATTACAATTAACATTATGTTTTTAACGCTTTCTAATACATGGTCTGTGGTGTATTTGTTCTTAAATACATTGAGTTTTTAATGGTGGAAGAGAAGTCAACTTCATTGGATCAAATTGTACAGTTTAAAAAAATATGCAGGAGATATATGTAAAAAATTAAGTGTATGAGTATTATAGGTGTTGTATTTAATTTAGAAATTATTTATTATTAGTGGTATGTAAATTTATGTTGCCAATGCTTTATTTCAATTTTTTGTATTAATATATTTATTTATCAATTAATACGTAAAGTATTGATAAATATTAAATATTTAAATAGTACTAATTATTTATATATTTATTTAATTTAATATATTTATTTATAAATTAATAAAAATAAATAGTTGACAAATATTTAATATTTAATTACTATTAATTATTTATACATTAGGTAAAGTAAATAGTTGATAAATGTTTAATAAATAAATAGTATTAATTATTTATATATTTATTTATCAATTAATAAAAGTAAATAGTTGATAAATATTTAATATTTAAATAGTACTATTTATTTATATATTTATTTATTTTAATATATTCATTTATAAATTAAATTTAATGGTCATTGATTTTGGTCTTCGGATGACATATTTAAATCAATTAAATTCAATGGCTATAGTAATAAAATTGATTGGATTATCTATCCGTTTGTAAAAATTCATTGGATAATAATGCAAAAAAAATTATTTTATTCAAATCCGGTCGGATAATAATGCAAAAAAAGTTCTTAACAAATTTGGTCGGATAATGATTTCAACAAATCCGGTCGGATAATGAAGAAAAAAAAGATTTCAACAAATCCGGTCGGATAATAATGCAAAAAGTTCTTAACAATTGATTGGATAAATATTTCAACAAATCCGGGATAATGACGAAAAAAGATTTTCAATAAATCCGGTCGGATAATGATGGAAAAAAAGCTTTCAACGAATCCGGTCGGATAATAATGCAGCAGTAAAATTGAAAACTACATATCCATTTAACAAACATGTAAATACGATACAAAAATACTATATGCTACTTATCATTGCCACTGATCATATAAATACCGATACTTACATCTTGCCCTATTATGCCCAATACCATGACATTTGCTACATCTACGCAACAATATCCTCACCCGATGGTATTCGTAACTTTCTGCCCTGATCTACGAGCATTTGTTGGTGGAAGAACAATACGAGAACATACATCTTCCTGAGCATGCCATTGTTTCCGATCACGCGGGATAAATTGAGTCCATGTAAGTCACGGTAACTATATGCGGTGTAATAATGTGAACACATATTGTAAGGTGTAATATTACGTTCTCTACAAGCCGCCATAGATGGTCACAAGGATCTTGATCCATTTCAAACACAGAACACGAACATTTTTTTGCATCAAGATTCACAATACCTCTCAAAATTCCACCGTCCACAACATATTCTCTTGTATTGATGGCTTTTACACGCAATCGCAATGACTCCAAGTCACGAAGTTTAAGTTGGTCTTCCATCCACTTAGTGACGTGCTTGTCCAAACGCTCCCGCTTCTTCTTTCAAAACCACTTTTGCATCTTATTTAAAATGTAGTCAAGTAACGGTATTAGTGGCATCTCTACCATCCCGTAATATTGCATTCATACATTCGCAATATTAGTCGTCATGATACTATACCGCCTACCTTGAAAGTGAGAACGAGCCCATCTTGCGGGATCACAATCTCGGACATACCGCGGCAAAGATTCATATCAAGCTTCTCAAGCTGAAGCATATGGTTCTCAAAATCTTCAATCAAATACTTTAGCCGCCATATAGAATTGCATTAGAACACCTTCTTGTTTTGCATGACCATTTGCCTTGAGGTTTCTACTTATGTGGTACATGCAAAGAACATGTTGTGCATCGGGAAACACTTTACGTATTCTGACTCAATAGCTTTATGTCGGTCACCACAAATACCAAATCGGGAGCTCTCCAATGGCATCTTTCAAATTTTGAAAGAACCATGTATATGCTAGTTCGCTTTTCCCATCTCCTATGCTAAAAGCCAACGGATATATCCGCATCATTGGCCCATGGTCGACGAATATACATCGTACTTTGTACTTTCCTTTCAATACATGCCATCAACATCCAAAACAGTCGAATATGAGATACAAATCCTCTAATACTTGGTCCAAACGACACAAATAAGTATTCAAAGCAATTAAACTCATCCTGTTCGGATACGTGCAATGTACCGTGATTCATTGATTGTAATTGGTAACAATATATAGGCAATAAATTAAATGACTCCTCATAGGTACCTAACATTAAGTGCACATTCTCTACCTTTCCACGCTTTAAAATAGCTAAGTCAGACTCCATATTTTGCATGCAAATCAGCCTTGATTTCGGTGTATAAACACGCAATCCCATCAAATTTAGATTTGATTAATTCGCCAACAATCCGACTTGTAGCTTGATTATGCTGCCGATGCAATTTCGAAGTGCATTTATGCTTATGAAAAAGGCTTTTACGATAAATATGTTCATGCTTTTGCCTTCGTTGCATCGAAGATACCATGGACACTATCATCTAAACACACAATTTCATATCGACCGTCGTTGACCTTTTAGTCTTAAACTCTTTATTTTGACCAATACACAACAAGCTTACCCTTGTTTTCAACTCTTCCTTGCTGTTGAATATTTCTCCAATATTGATGACAATAGAAGATAAATCATCAATATTAATGTTAGCTGAAGATTTTTGAGCTATTGTTGGATGATGACGAATAACTTCAGCAGACGTACCTTCTTTTGTAGTATTGTCATTCGCAGAATTATCCATGCTATGCAATTGTTGATGTTCATCATGATAAAGAAACTCTGCAGATTGGTTGTCTCTAATATCAACGGCTTCATTGACATTAAAATGCATTTCACTTTCTGGAACTTCAATATCATAAAAATCAGTGGTTGATGGTTTGGAAGGAGAAGCATAAGACTCTTGATTACCTTCACTTTTAAATCCTTATCTGCTTGTATATGCTATATTTTCAGGTTCATCATTTGATAATTGAGGAGATATTGGAATGAGCTCAACATATAGTAGAGGTCGAACCGGTGCATGCCTAACTTCTGACATAAATGTTCTTACATCCTTTTCACGCTTTATTTCTACAGTGTTCCACCGGAAAGCCCGATCATACAAGAATTTCATTTTCATGTTATAAGCATTCCGATTTACTTCAAGACACTCGTAAACTTCATCTTCCAATTCTGATTTTGAACACCAATAGCGAACACAAGTCACTTTAGTTTTGTAGTTTGTATAAAAATATGTCCCATTTTCCATTCTCACCAATGATCCATCATGAACAATTGCAATTCCAATATAATCAGCACCTTTCATTTTAACTGCAAAACATATAAAAAAAATCAGTGAAAGCAGGTGACATCCGACCGGATTACATCATATCCGACCGGATTAGGATAATATCCGACCGGATTACATCATATCCGACCGGATTAGGATAATATCCGACCGAATTAGGATCATATCCGACCGGATATGTCCAGATCCGGTCGGATAAGCACGTATTCTACAGGATTTAGCAGATCCAGTCGGATTAGGTCTAGATCCGACAGAATTTTGAAAATCCGGTCGGTTAGGACTAGATCCGGTCGGATATTGCACAATCCGGTCGGATATTGCACAATCCGGTCGGATATTGCACAATCCGGTCGGATCTTGCACAATCCGGTCGGATCTTGCACAATCCGGTCGGATCTTGCACAATCCGGTCGGATCTTGCATAATCCGGCCTAATCCGACCTCATTTTGCCGAATTTTTTGCCGGATTCTGATTGATTATACCTCCGCGACGATAACAAATTAAAAAAATAACTATATAAGTGGAATGTACATACCTTTTCATGGCCGGTGAGATGAATTTAAATGGACAACTTGATTATAGAAAAATTTCAGATTGAGAAGTTTTACTGAAGAGAGTTTTAAACCGATGAAATTTCAAAGAATTTCATATTGAAGTTTCAGAGAATTTTAGAAAATTTCAGATAGAAGTTTTACAGAATAAAATTTTACAGTGTAAGAGATTGCATTAAGTATTCGGATGAGTGGTTGAAATAAAAATTAACTGCTGTAATAAATTACGCGAGTTGGTTTGGTAGTGAATAGTTTTTCAAATTAAAAGGATGAAGGGCAGGCAAGTAAATATACAGGTGAAAACAGTACACTTTGGTTACGTAAGTTAATTAAAAAAGTGAATGGTCATTTTGCTAATTTTGAACATACAGTTGGATGTACGGCCATAAAACCCATATTTGTACCTTCATGTTTCATAATTGGTTTTGGGCTTTGGGCTTTAAGGTTACAATTGGTCTTTATTCTGAATCACCCATTGTATTGGTCCACATATGTTTTAATTGCTTTTTATAATACAACAGGTGCTGATACCATACGAAAAAGTGTCATCCTCTTCCTTTTCTTATCAGACAACAGTGTATTTCCAGAGAAAAATAAAGAAAGTTGCAGAGAGGTTATCTGTGTGATTCTTCAAGTTCGTGATTCTTTCTTCTTCAAATGTAACCTCTGTAAATTGTTGCTTGCCTCTACTATTTTTCTTTTCTTTGTTTTCTGTCTTGGTCTTTGGATCTATATGATAAAAGGTTTTTACTTTTTACAACACAATAGGTAGTTTTTTTAGGAAAAAAGCTTTTCTTTTTTGTGTTTGATCTTGGAAATTCATATCTTATTTTTGTTTGGGGAGACATGGCAGCATCTATAAATATTTACAACATCACAACATCAATATTCTCAGATCCGCTTAGTGAGGAGTTTAACACTTAACCGTTGATGAATTTTTTTTTTTTTATCAGTTTCTTCTTATTTCTGAGCCTCTCCTACTTCTTTTTTTCTCTTCTTACCCTTCTTGCTCTTATTCTCCAATCTCTTCTTCCTCTCAACCCAATTTGTACCTTGATTTTTGCTCCTCATCAGACCTCCAACCTTGACCGAAAAATCGACCATGCCGATTGAAAAACCGACTGGTCGATTACGGTCGGCTATGCCAATGAAAAAAAAATTCCGGTTAAAAAACCGACCAACTATCAACTTCGGTGAAAACGTCGATACCGGCCGAAACCGACCATAACTGACCAATGCATACCCTTACTTCAGTCTTTTTTTCTTTTCTTTTTTTCTCATCTTAAACCCTCCTCTTCTTTACCGACTGTCTCTGACTTATTTTTTTATTCTTTTTTCTTTTTATTGTTATTATTATTTTGTTTTGTTTTAGTTTTCTTTATTATTATTTTTTTAATTTTGTTCTTCTTTTTTTTTCTTTTTTTTCAATGTCTCCTGATGTTATTTTTTGTTGAGGGTTTTTTGAAGTTTTCAATTTTTTTAGCCCATTTTCTAAATAATAAATATTTTAACCATCATTTCAAATGTGTTTGAGAGAAAGGAAGAGAATGTTCTTGCACTCCTTATCAGTAATGATGGGTTTTTATTTTATCGTTGTGAGGATAATTTTTATAATAAGAATATTTTTTTATTTTTTACTAAAAAAATTAAATACAATTAATTTTATACAATAAAATAATTTAAATGACTAAAATGGGGGATATGGCATCAAATAAGAGTGTTATGACCGTACAATTATTTGTATAGTCGAAAATAATAAATAATTAATTATTTTTTTAATTCTCTACTATAGTAAAAATACATATTTTTTACCTATATATTTACTTTTCTACCCTTCTTTAATTTCAAATACACTCTCTATTTGCTAATACACTTTTCTATGCTTCATCCAACCTAATACATACTGTATAGAAAGATTCGACCTTGGTTGTCATAGCTTGTTCTTACTTCATCGTTGTTTATTGTCAATCCAACCTTGGGTTGCTTCGTCACTGTTGATCTAACCTTGGTTGCCAAAGAAACTTGGATTGTCATAGCTTGTGTTAGTGACATTTTGATTTTTTTGAAAAGTTTGAGATTTTGATGTAAAATTTGGATTTTTATAAAAAATTTTGTGTTTTTAGTATTTTTTATGATTTTTTTAGTGTATATTGTAAAAAAATACATAAATAACAGGTCGGATGGGTTGGCGCCTAAGAAGAAGGTCGGATCAGTCGGATCATATCAAATTTGACCGATCCGACCAAATTCAACCTAATCTAACCAGTTTTTGGGTTGGATATGTAGATCTGACTCGCGTATCTAGTCAGGTTTAGGTTATTAATTTGTTTTATATTTTTTGTTTAATAATTATAAATATTAACAAATCTGAATATGAATTTTAAATAAAAAAAATCTTAAAATCTGAAAATTAATAAATAAAAAAATTCATGTTACAAAATAATTATTAATTATTCATATATATGAATATCTGACCGTCTAATGGTAAGATCCGACTGTCAGACAGTTGGATTCGATCGGATCACCAAGATCCAACCGTCAAACGGTGGGATCCGATCGGATCACCAAGATCCGACCATCCGATAGATAGATAGATCTGACCTCAACTTTCCAATCCATTATTTGATGGTAAAAAAATAACAAAATTAATAAATGAGTATACAAAATTTCAATGTAAACCTTGTTTAATACCTTATTTTGATGGAGGGGAACTTTAAGAGTAATTGAATCTAAGAAGGATAGTTTGGGAGATGAATTTAAAGTTTGACAGAACTCTGAATTTGGGTGGCAAGACCTTCATAGGAGACTTTAATAGAACTCTAAATTTTACAGTTTAAAGTTTTACAGTGTGAGATATTGTACAAATTATACAAAAGAGGTTGAAATAAATGAAGTTTAATTATAGTAATAAATTGAAAAAGATAGTTTGATAATGAATAGTAGTTTGAAATTAAAGAATGGTAGAAAATTAAATGCACAGGTCAAAATGGTACACTTTTGCTATGATAGAAAATTAAGAAAAAAACAATATTAATTTTGGTTGTACGAATAATTATACAGCCATAAAACCCTATCAAATAACCCTTCATTTTACCCTGTTAATGGGCTTAGGCCCAGCCCACTATAATTGATCCAAGTATTTTTATGCGATTTTACATTTTGGATTTGGGCTCATGTTGTAGCATGTCTATTTTTCTATATCTATTTTGATTTCTAAAGGGTTTTTTGATGCTATGTCACTTTTAAGGGTAGTTTGAATTTTTTTGACCAATTTCAGTTAGAATTAAAATTTTGTCCAACCAAATTAAGGAATATACCAAACTACCCCTGTCTGAAAACTCTAGCTTGTATCTCACGAGCAGAGAACACACCAAGAAATCAAACTCACCTGCCATGACATCAAACTCACCACCACAAAACGAAGCTTTGAACTGTTAAAAAACATTCAAAATAGCATATGAAGGTCTTATCTAATGCTGAGTATGTTGGATTTGTTCTTTTATCTCAAACTTTGAACTATCTGAACGAAGTTAGATTATGACTCATCTTCTTAGTATGTCATTTATCTCATAGTACTTATGATAATTTTGTTGGATGATTTAAAATTTAAGATGATTTTGGTTGCTTTAAAGAGTTGATTTAGGATGATTTTCAATAAAAATAGTGACAAAGTACTTCATCACAACTTCATCAGTGACGAAATTGTAATTTGTCCTTCGTTAGTGACAACTATCTTCGATGACTAACTTTGTCACTACTAATGTTGTTCGCTATTGCCAATAGGGGTGTTCAAAATTTAATCAAACCAACCAATGTAATCTAATCCAAACCAATTCAATCCAATTTTATTGGATAAATTCAATGTAATTGGATTGGATTTTAATTTTTCAAATCCAATTAAGTGGATCGGTTGTCGGTTTTAGTCTAAAAAAAATACAACCAAGCCGATCCAATAGTATTATATATTTATTGTCTAATATGTGTAAAGTGATATGGTAGACTAATGGTTAGCCTTTTATACCCACACTTAGAGATTGTGGGTTTGAGACATTTTTCCTACAAATACCACTTTTTAAACTATCTAATATATATTATTTTTTATTATAACCCTAAAGCCTAAAACATTCATCTCATTCTCTTACGCCGTCACTCATTCACTGTCACCCAAAATCAATGCATTAATGCAATCTTCTCTTCTTCTACCTCTCTAGAATTTCTGCAAAAACACGAAGCAGCACAAAAGGAGTAAGCAACACTGCATGCTCTTTAATTGAACGGAGTAAGCACATAGAAGCCGAACAACTCTGCTGTTAATCCAAAGGTAAAATGCTGAAAATTTATGACAACTAGCTGGAAATTTATGCTCTTACTGAAAATTTATGTTTTGCTATTTTTTTTGTGTCAAGTCGCAGCACCTTCACCTCTGGTTGTTCTTCTTCAGATGCCATTAATAATTAAAATTTAATATAAAAATTTTATTAGTTTTATTTATGACCTAATTCACGTACATTTATAGAACCTACTAGATTAGACTTTTTGGAAAATTCATAGTGGAAATTTGCTTTAATAAAAAGTAAAAATAATTGAGACACCATTTTTGATAAATGGGGTTGAAGGGTAGCAATCTGAATTAGACTTTTCTTGTCTTATGCTTTTCTTTTCTTCGAGTTGTGGAGTGAAGCCCATCAACAATTCAACTAGAAACTTTCTTTTCTTTTTCTTTTTCTGGTAAAAAGCAAGAAACTTTCCTCTTTTTTTTTTTATTACTTTTGCATTATGTTAATTGGGTTTTGATGCTTATGATAATATAATGCCCTTGGAATTGATAAGTAGCACTTGATTTATTCACAGAAAGAACAATCAACATTGATAAGTAGTTATAGGTTTGTTTTTATTGATATTGTTCCTTATAGGTATCGCTGTCAACTATGTTGAAGAAAAAAATTAAATTTGATTATAATCAGAAAAAAATTTCTGCCTCTTTGCTTTCTTTTTTCCTGTTCTAATAAACTACAAACAACTAACCATATGTCATAGTAATTACTTATTCCACGTCAGTTAGAAAGAAATATTGAAACATCAATATCTTTATTACACATCAAGTCTTAAATTCAAATTTTTACTTATTTCATATTATAAACTAAGTTTTTTTTTTCTTTTTTTCAGATTATATTTTTTATCCCAATAAATATCACCACGGCTTCCACACCATCTTCATCTTACTCGGTAATTTCTCTCACTAACTTATATGTTTCTCTAATTATATATTATATATATCCAAAACTTTAATATATTGGATAATTTTCAATATAATTTTAACAATTTTTATTTTTTCAATAGATGACTTCTCCAGTATGTAATGAAGAAGCTGTTTTACCTACAAATATGAGTGAGCCAACTACAACAAGTTCACCTCTCACACTCACAGCAAGTAATACTCCTACAACTGATACTAGCAATGATGCATTTTCTTCTCAATTGCTACAATTAGGTAAGAGAAAGCCTTGTAGACCTCCTTCAATGGCATGGTAACATTTTACTAAAATAGTTGATGATGCAAATAATCCTAGGGCTAAATGTAATTATTGTCATAAGGATTATGCTTGTGGAAGTAAAAAAAATAGGACATCAAACTTGTTGACTCATTTAGCTAATCAGTGTACAGCATATCCAAATAGAGACAACAAGAAACAAAAAACTTTATTTTTTCAACCTAAAAAGAGTGGAGAAGAGGGAGGCAAACTTGTTGCTTCTACATTTAGTGTAGAGGCATATAAAGAAGCTCTATATAGGATGGTGATTGTTGATGAATTGCCATTTAGATTTGTTGAAAGTGAAGGTTTTAGGTTTTATTCCAAGACCTTAGAACCTAGATTTGAAGTGTCATCTCGTATTACTGTTGCTAGAGATTGTTTGAAACTTTATGTGGGAGAGAAACAGAATTTGAGAAATATTTTGTAGAAAACATCTCAAAGAGTTTGCCTCACTACAGATACTTAGACATCTATGCAAAATCTTAACTACATGTGTCTTACTACCCACTATATTGATTGTGATTGGAATTTGCAAAAAACAATCATAAATTTTTGTCAAGTTACAAGTCATAAAAGAGAAAACATTGGGAAGGCAATTGAGCTGTGTTTGTTGGATTGGGGTATTGATAGGATCTTTACAGTGACAGTAGATAATGCAAGCTTTAATGATGGTGCAATTGGATATTTGACCAAGAAAGTAAATAATTGGAAGAAGTCAATCATGAAAGGAGAATTCATGCATATTAGGTGTTGTGCTCATATTTTAAATTTGATTGCCTGTGAGGATTTGAGGGATTATCACGAGTCAATTAGTAAAATTCGTAATGTGGTAAGATATGTTAGGGTTTCCCCATCAAGGATGCAAAAATTCAAGGCTTGTACTGAGCAAAAAAGAATTTGTTGCAAAAAACTTGTATGTCTAGATGTTCCTACACGATGGAATTCAGCTTTATTGATGTTAGAAGCTGCTGAAAAATTTGAGAAGGCTTTTTATAGACTAGAGGAGCAAGATGCACAATATATTCGTGAGTTTTTTGTGGGTGGGAACAAAGGGGCGCCTAACTATGAAGATTGGGAAGTTGCTCGAGCATTTATAAGATTTTTTAGAACATTTTATGAAGCAACATTAAAATTTTCAGGTTCTTTATATGTTACTTCAAATTTATTTTTGCATAAACTTTGTTTGGTTTATATACAATTGCAATCTTGGAGTAATAGTAAAGATCATTTCCTCAAGTCAATGGCTGAAAATATGAGGAGGAAATATGACAAGTATTGGGGAAACTACAAAAGTATTAATATTTTACTGTTTGTTGCTGTTTTACTTTATCCACGATATAAAGAACGGTTTTTGAAATATTATTTTGATATATTGTATGGTGAACAAGTCAGCAAAGATGTGGTAGCATTTGTAAAAGACACACTGCATAATTTTTTTGCTTGTTACTCAACTATGTGTGATGGTTCATATGTACAAAATGTGGATAAGTTAGATAATGAAAATGATTTGGAGGTTGATAGTGAAGTAGATCTTGATGTTCAATTTGCTTCTGATTATTTGAGAGTTGTTATGGAGACTGATGGAATAGAAAGTAAAACTGAAGTGAATCGGTATTTGATAGAGGCTTGTGAGGATCCTAAAAATCCAAACTTTGATATTTTGGCATGGTGAAAAGTTAATACTTCTAAGTATAAAATATTATCTCAAATTGCATAAGATGTTTTGGCCATTCCAATGTCCATTGTTGCTTCCGAATCAGCTTTTAGCACTGGTGGTCGTATTCTTGATTCATTTCGAAGTTCATTATCTCCAAAAACAGTGGAAGCACTTATTTGTTTACAAAATTGGTTGAGTAGTTCAAAAATTATTGATATTCGTGAGTCATTGAATGAAATTGAAGACATTGAATCAGGTAATTTAAAATTTTATGAATTTATTTAATATTACTTTGGTTTTTTTAAAGAGATTATTTCTTTTATTTATTTTTCCATTTACATTAATTTATTTTTTTCCATCTTTTTTAGATATTCTTTCTTCCAAAGAAACACTGCCAGATTTGTAAGAGCTTAAGAGGACCAAGAGGTGATAATATTTGTTTCTCTTACTATTTGTTTCACAACCTACTCAGACTCTCTTTAGTATGCTATTTGTGATGCACTCCTTGCTGTTAAATGTCATCCGGTTGCTACTTAATTAATTTCCAATAAACACAGTTGTTGTAGCTGGTTTTGATGATGTTGTTATAATGTGGATTGATTTGTAATGCTATTTTTTTTTTAAGATTGGATTGGATTAGTTAATAATCAATCCAATCCAAAACTGATTGAAACAACCAATCCAAACCGATTACTATTGGATTTGATTTGATCTTTCAATTGGATTGGATTGGATTGTAAAATTTAAAAACTGATCAATATTGGATTGGTTTGATTATTGCCAAAAGTAATTGGATTTCATCTGATAAACACCCCTAATTGCCAAAGTATGTATTTGTCATAAAATTTGAAATTTCATTAATGCCGAAGTTTCAAAATTTTGTTACTTTGTGTACCTACTAACATGGTTTGTCACTTAAATGAATGCAATACAATGGTGGATGATGGTGTTGCACAATTGTTGTTTTCTATAAGGGCAAATGACGAAGTGTGTTATTATCAAAGTTGTTCACTAATGACAAAGTGTGTATTCATTATAACATTTAAGACTTCGATAATAACAAGATGAGACCAATGGCTTAACCTTACTCCTGATGGCAACATTGTACTAAGAATGATGTTCATTTGTGTGAAGTGTGCAATGGAGCTTAATGATGTCTCTATAAAAGGATTTTGGGAGGGAAGGAAAGCTTTAAATTTGATGATTAGTCCATGTAGAAAGATTTTGGAAAGGAATGTTGCGTAACTCATTTTTGGATGTTAGCAATCAACAAAATTGTAATTAAATGCAAGTACTGGGTGAAATATGTTTGTGTAAATATGTAGTAGTTATATATAGTTGGTAATGTATTAGACTTATTATAATTGGTGATGTAGTAGGGTTATAATAATATTATTTTGTTTCTTTTAGTTTTTCAAATCAAACCAATTATAATGATTTTGATAAAAAAAAAAAACAATAATAGTACCAATTACAAATCGAACTTGTTCAATAATGCCGAGTATACATGGAATTTCAAACCTACTAAGTAACGAAATGTATATTTTATATAAAATTTCAAACTTCGCTAATAATGAATTAGTTTGCTAGTAATGAAATATATGTTTTATATATAGACAAAGCAAAATTCTTCTCATCATCATTCGAGGAAAGCATAACCTTTTCAACTATTCTCATCTCAGTGTGCTTTAAGTTAATACTATAATCGACCCCTGAGTCAACACATCTACCTAAAACAATATCACCACTTTGCAAGTGGGCACGAACAAAAGAAAACCCATCGTCATCAAGGCTATCGACACGTCCAATTTTACTTTGGATCTTGCCAAAAGTGTGATGAAGCACCACAAAGAGTGAGCGAAGCACCATAAAGCATGACGAAGCGCGATGAAGCACAATGAAGCTTGTCTTCCACTTCGGCAATGCATGTCAAAACAAAAGGACAACTAGCCCATTTTATCTACATATATTGTGAAGCCCTAATCATCAAATGCTCGTTTGAAAAAAAAAATCTAACGATAGAGAATAAGAAAAGGAACTACATACCGATTAATATTTTCATTATATATATATATAAAAAAAAAACTTTTGAAAAATTTAGGGTATATACAAATTATAGAGGAAATAAGAGGAAGTAAAAGGGACGAGCTAAACAAATTAATTACAAACATTTTATATTTAAGGATATATTAGTTATTTTAAGATAAAATATTAATTATACATTAAATGAGCTAAAAAAAAATAAAAATGACGCTGAACCTGAATATCATATTAAAAACCCATTTTTAAATAATAATAATTTCAGTTAACAATCCATATCTAATACAAAGACTGCATTCTACACATAGTTGGATCATCTTACTATTTTTTTATTTTTAAATAATCATCTTTTTTTTTTGGTCTAGCTAGCGCTGCACAGTGAGAAAAATAAAATGCATGTGTAATTATTTTGTCTTTGTAGTCAAAGCCCACGCTTAAAAATTAATAAGACCCTGCAAAGCCATGAAGAAGTTAAAATGAGGAGACATGTCTTACCTAAATTAAATTTGGTATGTTTGTTAGTATTAGTATTATTAATTAGCACCCCTAGTTTCACCCAAATACCACATGGATTTGTGACATCATCTTGAAACTTTTGGGTCGCTTTGTTTCAAAGGGATTTTATATCACTAATTGGGGCAACGTTGCATTACTAATTTCACACTTCCCCATCAAATTCCTTGGGGTTTACAAATTTACGTTTCTTTTTATGATTCACTTTCACGTGCCACATTTGCAGAACCATTACTTTTGTCTGGTAACATGGGCATTCATTTTTTTGCAGGAGAATATTATAAGCCTCTTGTTTATACCTTTCCAGTGTTCCAATAAGAAGAGAGAGAAACCTCCAAACCAATGGGCCACACCAAGCAAAACCGATAATAAAACACACTTTTTCAAATCAACCCCATCTCCCTATAAATACCAACCCTCCTCTGCCTCCCATTTCCATCACCCTCTGCTCACTCTTACCAATCGTTCTCATCAATTGCTCAATTGCTCTTTGTGTTTTTTTCTGTGTCCTTTTAGTTGCTTAAAAGAAGATGGAGGCAATTCAGTCTTGGGTTTCAGAGCACAAGCTCAGCAGTATTGGTCAGTACTGAACTCTGTTTAATTGCTCTAGCTAGCTATAAGAGCTTTAGTACATGATATTAATGAAAAAAAACAAATGAATCAAACATCGGGTAATTTTAAAATGCATGCAGGAGCTCTATGGGCATCGGGAATCGGAGCATCCCTTGCTTATTCCCGCAGCAGATCATCCCCACTCAAGCCAAGTCTTAAGCTCATTCATGCCAGGTTTCTTATTTGATTTAGCTTTCGATACTGGGTCCAAGTTCATGCATGTGTTTTTTCTTCATGTCCTGTGTGTAATTAGATCTATACGCATATATCTGTTGATGAATGCTGTACTTATACATGTGATATATATATATATATATATATATATAGGATGCACGCACAAGCCTTGACATTGGCAGTTCTGTCTGGGGCGGCAATCTACCGTTACTACGACAAGGCTTCATCAGCCGATCACAGTGCTGCTTCTACCACCCCAACCCTACCTAAATCAGACTAATTAATAAAAGCTTATCGTTATGCTAATTTTAAACTTGAATTTTTTTTATGGAAAATGAAAGTTAATTTTTAATTTTAAGTTTGTAATTTATAATATTTGTCACTTTACGTATATATGTTCTGTTTTTGGGTACATGTTGCGGAAATGGTGTACTTGTACATATACTTTAAAGTAGAACTACTACTTCGGATTTCAACATTTAGTTCATGCTGTATCCTTCATGTTTGTGTTATTAATCATGCTGTACAAGTAATGCTAGATATAATGGATTGCATAATCCAATCTATAGGGTATATACGTGGTATTTCATTCCAAATTCCAATAGCTAACCTACATATAGACGTGCTTATGGAACTGTTTATGAATAATTGCGTTGTTCTTTGTGAAGTTACCTTGGCACTATGATTAATTAGCTTCCTTTTTACGTACCATTAGGAAAAAAAAAAGAAAGAAAAGAAAAAATAACAATCCCATCTGTTATTTTACTCGTCAGTTAATTAATGGGGAAATTAATTGTATCACACAGAAAATCACATGGATCAGTGACATTCTGTTACCTATAATGACAAATAATATTTGTAAGAATAAAGAACTAATTTGCCAATCTTTGGTACTTGACCAGTACACTGAGAGGAAAATACACTGCTTGAAAGTGATTGAAGTCATTAGCGGTGTTAATTAATTTGGCCATCTTCCAACTTTTTTAATTGTCCTATATATTCTTTTTTCTTTTACCACTGTCAAAAAATTTGTATCCGACACCGTGATGTGTTTCAACGCTGATGAAGGAACCAAGTTGGTCTTGTATTACTATTCAAAATGAGCTTTTTCTTTACCTTCAAATTAGACAATGGGCAATTAGACTCTAGAGAGATGTGAGTTGGAGGTTCATTATCTATCTATATTTACATGTCTATAATATAGTCAAAGAAAGCCATTCAATTTAAGAGAGATGCAAAAGCATTATTATAGCTAGTCCAATAATGTCACCAACCGTGGG
This sequence comes from Rhamnella rubrinervis, assembly GCA_007844105.2. Lineage (NCBI taxonomy): Eukaryota > Viridiplantae > Streptophyta > Magnoliopsida > Rosales > Rhamnaceae > Rhamnella > Rhamnella rubrinervis. The sequence continues at coordinate 4,318,733 of CM017576.2, forward strand.
CTAGACTGGATGGATTGTATAAATTATAAGGTTGAAGGGTATGCTTAATTTATTAATCAATTAGTTTTAACAAATAAGTGTGTGGTGGGCATGGCTTGCAATTGCATTGCATATATAGGCTGTTGTGAGGTTGGAAAGTCATTTTCTTCCTCCTAATATTTTGATTCCGTGTACACCTTTCTCTTCTGTTATATGAAATCCATATTTGTTTATATATAGGATTACCTACCTATATAATCCACTCAAATGACATGCCCAACCTAGCTACTGATTTCTTGTCTTCAAATTGACCATCCTAACCTCCTAGTCTCTCACATAATTAATGGGTTTGTTCAACTTTAGGCAAAGGGTAAGCTTGGTCTATTCATGAAAGACATGTCAACGACTCCTCCTTTAGAGGTTGCTTTGGTCCACCCACATCCAACAGCACAAGGCAATCATGTATACATAGTCGATTTGTTCACCAAAATGTTTAATTAATGAAAGGATTAGATGTGGTCTAATTTAACCAATTCACAAATGGGAAAGCCTTTAAATGTAGCTCTCACGAAGAACAAATAGATTCTCCTCCTCCCTCCTCTTCTTCTTCTTCTTCAAAATAAGGCAGAGAGATGGACTGCTGTATATGTACGACCATGCCATACATACTGAGGCCTCCAAGGAACACAATATGTGGGACATGCTTTGAAGGTGCCAGGAGCATTATCTCCTCCTTAAACAACCTTGAAACCAATTCTGACAAAGGAATATCCGATCATAAACTAAACAATTCCCTGCAGCTTTCTCTATCAAATTCCTGTAAGGCAAGCTCTGCTTTCTATGTTTCTCTATTCTCTATAAGTATATATTTTGCTTCATTTATTGCTGGGCACCATTCATTTCTTTCTTATTTTATTTTTGGACGTTCAAAGTTAATCTTCTCTATAGCTGTGGAAGTCACACAAAGATTAAAAGGATGACTAATTTTTGGTGTTTGTTAGCCACCTTTCTTTGGTTTAATTTTTTAATGCCTTCTTTCCTTTGGTTTTTCAACTTGGTATTTTATAGTCAATGATTTTTAATATTAACAAATTAAGAGTATTAGGAGATTAATCCCATCCACAATACACATACAACGTGTACATGAGGGAGTCGGTAAGAAAACATATCTAATTAATAATGATCCAACGGTAACTTGATAGATCTAAAATAGTAATTAATAATAATAATAATAATAAAGAATTAGACGTTGTAAATTATATGTTAAAACTCCCAACTCCTGAGGCATGTAAAACATTATAGAAAGAAAAAAGAATTTTTTTAGTTTTATTTTATTTTATTTTTTAAGTTTCATCTTTTGTGAAAGAAAAAGACTGAAAACAAAAAAATAAAAATTAAAGAGGCCGGAGGATGCACCGTGCCGACTTTGAGAGGTCCAAGACACACGAGAATGGAGCCCACGATGCATGTCCGACCCACGTAGGCTGACAGACCAGTACAGTGTCTTTCTGGGCCAGTTGGTCCAAATCTTACGTGGGTTGGGTAGTGAAAAAGTGGATCAAACATGGAAATTCTATTTCTACGTTCATTTAATCTTTATACACACCATTCCATCCAGGAGAAGAACCATCCAAATCAAGTTGAATAAGGAAACGCAACCAGTTGGATGTGGGGGAGGTCGATGACCCTCGAGCTTGGTGTGAGCAAGTCCATAACTCTCACTCCAATGTGTTAGACAATTTAAAGACGCTAACGTAAACAGCTCCAGAGTCCTTAAATTGAATGTGACAACTCAGTGATCTTTTATAATTATTTTAATTATCATGTATTTTTGTTATAAATAAAAAATTTAGGAGAGAATAATCATTAGAGAAAACAATATAAGTTAGGCAGTTCTTATATATATGTACATCAATGCATGATGGTTTCATTCTCAGAAAATATGAAACTCCTCCAATTTATTGTCATTTCATTCAGACACTATCAACCGCAGCGAGACGGGTGTGTGATTTGAAAGATGCAGAAGACGAACTTAATGAGAAGATCAAGTTCCTCAGTGAATTTGTTGCTGCTTTTAAAGATCAAATCCACACTGATATACTTCTCAAGCCCGGCAACAATGGTCCTCCCGTACCCGCACACAAAGCCTTAATGGTAACCACCACTCTCAAAGTAAAGAACTATTTATATTAATATCTCACTAATTTTGGCATTAATATTAGTCTAATAATTGTCATGCTACAGGCAATAAGATCAGAAGTGTTTAGAAATATGCTAGACTCTGATGAATGCAAAGCACCGGCCAACGACACCATAACACTAACCGAGTTGAACCATGAAGAGCTTGAGGCACTGCTAGAGTTCCTCTACAATGGGTGTTTGGCTGAAGAGAAAATGAATAGGCTCGTATACCCTTTGTCCCTCGCCGCCGATAAGTATCACATTCCGTACTTGCGGAAGCTCTGTGAGCGTCACATGCTCAAGTCTTTGAATTCCTCCAATGTTCTTGATGTTTTGGAAATTGCTGATGTTTGTGCCTACCAAGCACTGAAAGAGACTGCCTTGAAATATATTGTCATGAACATGGAAGAGATTGTGTTTTCCGCTGCGTTTGATTCGTTTGCAATTAAGAATCCACATTTGAGTGTGCAGATTACAAGAGCTTCTTTGATGGACGCCAAGAGATTATCATCAAATTCAGTTTCATAATAATTTAGAGAATTAAACTACTTTAAATTAATTGTACCATGCATACCAAATTATATTTAGTACAAAATTGATGGGTCTTATTCATTTATTTACAAATCAGTATTGGTAATTCAAAAATTAATTTGGGGAAAAAGAAATTGAATTCACATTTTGTATGTGTTGTGTAACACCTGATAAAGGAATGTTTGATAAATTAATAACTTGGTTAAATAATAAAATCTTTCGGTCAGAACTTGGGCCAATTTACTAGATAATATTAATAACCTTGTTAAATGCATAAAATACTAATCAATTAAATAGTTTAAATAAATAACACACATATCATATATAAGAACCTTTTTAGTGACAACTTCTACATTCAAAATTGAACTATTTCTTAGAATATACATCCATAGCTGCAAATCTTTTTTTACTAGATGATGAACACTTGTTTTTATACTCAACGCTCTACTGATTTCATCAAAGGTGCAATTTTTTACTCCTTACAAATGAGACAAATATAAAAATTAATTTTAATGATTTGGAGTCTAATGACTATTTATAAGATTATGCTCTAGTAAATGAAAAAACACCGTGAAACTGCAACATGCATTTGACTGTTACTTCATTACAACTGCAACATCCATTTGACTGTTGCTTCGTTACAAATCTAATATTCGAAGTCAATTTTTATAACTAATGATCATTTTCCATAGCTGTATGATAATTATTAATAAAAAATTGACATTACTAGGTTGTTACTGAAAACTCGTTGTAAAAGGGTCTGTAGCTATAGAAAAAAATTTACATGGCTAAATACTGATGATTTGCTATGAGTCATGTATTGTAAAAAAAAGGATTATATAAGTATAACCACGTTGAGATTTAATCTTATTTTAAATCACCTATATAGGCATGAACAATATCATTTCGCCCCCCTACATCTAACAGACGTTTAGTTTTTTTTTTTTTTTGGTGAATATAACAGACGTTTAGTTAAAAATATATGTAATCCTATATGGCATAGTAAAATACCCTTTTAGCCCTCTATTATTAATATTAAAATAATGAAATTACACTAAAATACTAATATAAAAATATAAAATTTATAAATAAAATAAAAACAATTTATATTTTTAATTTAAAAATATAAAAATTTACAAAATAAAAACTCTCTCTCATCTCTCTCTTATCTCTCCTCCTGGTACCTCCCCTGACACCACCGCCGTTGCCAAGCCCTCCCCCACCATGCCAAATCAATTGATTTAGACTTCTAGTTATAACTTACAATTTTCTCATAAACATATTTACATCAATTCACAAAATCATATATTTCACAAAGAATTGCAGTAGGCAACATTATATTAAAATCAAAAATCAAATATATACCCAAACATACAGACTTAATCGTCAACTTTGTGCTCCAACATGAGAGTTTGCAGTAAAATAATATACAGGGTAAAAGTAATTAGCATTCGACCAAGGATAAATTCCCATTGATGAACAATAAACCACTAATCACAACAAAACTCTATTATGAAAAATATGGAAAGAAAATCTTAAACAAAATTGTTCCCTCAACTTAATTTTTAAACTGGGAATTACTCCAGAAATTCTTTTTTACAAAATCCCAAATTAAATTTTTGTTCTCTTAAAATTTCTCATAGCAAAAAAGATAGCTACTCAGAAAAATGAAGAAATGAGACTCAAAGCAAGCTTTGAACCTTGCTGAATCGGCGTCGCAAGAAGAGCAAATGGCCTTGGAATATTTGAGACACTGAGTTAAATTGTTGACGTCCTTGTTCTTCAACACTGCCATGAGATCGCCGCCGTACGAATTCAGCTTCTCCACATTAATCTTCTTCGAAATCATCTTCTAAGAACTACAATTTTGATTTTCAAAGCAAATCCCAAATGCAAGCCCTAAAAATTAAACCTTTTTTTTTTTTATCGAACCCAGATCTGACCAGCTTCAATCTTTCCAACACGTTTGAACATGAATCCGACTTGGCTGCTGGAGTAGATGAGCTGGAAAGAAAAAGAAAAAGGAGAAAAAAGAGAGAACGGAGAGTTGCAGAGTTAAAAAGAAAAAAAGAGCACGGAGAAGAAAAAGAAAAAAAAAAAAAAAGAGAAAGAAAAAAGAAAAGAAAAAATATTAAATTATTATCACATGTCAATTTATGATTTATCAACCTTTTATATTATATTTATTTTTTAATTTTTCATTAAAAATATACAATTACCTTTTTACCCTTTGACTATTAATTTAAATTAAAATCAACTAATAATGGAGGATCTCTTTAAAAACTGTATAAATTAATTAAAGATTAACCAAATGTCAGGGAATTGTATGATAATAGCCCTAAAAAATACCTATAAGTAAACATTTTCTCTCTTTTTTTTTTTATTTTTTGTGTCTAAACAATCAATTCGTAACTAATCGAGCTCAAAACCTTTTTGATTCTCCGCTTATTTAGTCACAATTCCTTATTAGTTTCGAAGACAATTTCATTGCTAATTAATAACTATGTTTTTTTATTTCGTCTTAATTAGGTTCAGCTATGAAATTGTATTTTGTCACTTTAACATAAATAATTACAAAAACCAAGTATATATCATATAGCTACAATTTGTCACCGGTACCACTTAGCTACAAATATTTTTGTGGTTACAATTATTTAATTCTCATACCAATTATTTTATAAACAATTCAAATAAGACAAATACTAGAAATAACATTAATTAATATATATTATATTATCATAATTAAAAAACAATACATAAGTGTACTTCATGAATTTCATTTGTTAAAATTAATTCACTGTAGTGGTAACAAATTACAAGATGTAGTACAGGTATTCCTAAATACTTATAAAATAATTTAACACCTATATATTTGAAATTACACTCTACTGTCATGTTTTCTTCATGAAATCTCAATTTTGCATCAACTTCCAAATACAATAAGCTTTTTATGTTACCATAGATATATGCAATCCATAAAAACACAGAATAAATTCACCATATCATTTCAAAGGCCTAATTATGTTGAATAGAAGGCACTACTTCATGGTAACTTTAAGAAAAACTTAGACAAGTCGTGCATAATAAATCAAATTGGGATCTTCAATGTATATGTTTTAACACTATGCACCTATGAATCGGCTAACCAAATAATATGGCACCTATAGCAACTGTAATTACTACTGAAAATGGCTTAAAAATTGATACAGAATCTAAAACTTCCACATCTGAACCTGATTGACCCTTACCAACTCAAAAGATTAACTAAAATATAAATTCAACAAGTTACAAGCATCCTGAATACCAATGTCAACTGGCTCACTAAACTCGTAGACCACTACTTAATAGCAACTCATGTTACAAGAAAAATGAGTTTCAGCACATATATGTACCAACAACACTTAAAAAAAAGATAAGCTTTTACAGTATGCGACTAAATTAACAAACTCAATATAAACACTTACCCATATGGTCTAAAAAATTAATACTAAACAAAAAGTATCCAATATATGTTAAAAATATAAAGTAGTATAAGGGGTATACTTTACATTAATGGACTAGGAATAAAGAGCCAGCAAACAAATAAATAAGTTGCTACTATGATCAAATCCAATACCATCAACTCTCTGCACATCACATAACATCCAATAAAATCTTTTATAACAATTTTACAAGTAAGAATAAACCTTTGATACAAGTGACCAAAAAGGGAGACGTGGTAGCAAAAGTTTTTACAACAAAATAAGACATCTAAATGAATTCAAGAATGTGACATGTCAAACAGCTTCTTTAAGAATATCATAAATTTCTGAGTACAAAAATCAACTCAAACTAAATAAGGAATATAAACCTTGATTCCAATAGTATTATGAACTCCAGGAATATAAACATACGCTAAATATTAGATAGCTTATGACTCATTCCTCCATTTTAGCCGCTGCTTGATGACATCAAGTTCAAACTGAAACTTGTTAGAATGAATAAACTACCCGGCGCATAATTTACTCTTCTAAAGTACAAAAGCTCAATGAAAATTACAAATATTAACTACAATTTAGGTTACTGGTTCAAAAGTATTATGTAGCCTCTCTAAAATTAATTAATTTGGTTTCTCACCGCATGTCTATTCTCAATGAGAAGTTACCTAATTACAATAGATTAAGGAAAGTTGGCTGTGTTGCATATACACAACTTTAGAATTACTTACTACAAGTGAAGAAAATCTATTTAGAACAATTTCTAAATCAATATATTTGATATTTCATACTAATATAAAAATATTATACTTTCAACAACATATAATCTAAAACAAAACTTACCTAATTATGTCAAAATAAATTATGCATAGCACTTCAAAGACCATTAGAAAGACACCCACAACCAACCCAAGCTACATGCATCATACCCACGCTTACCTCTGTATATTTTATATATGCTTTAAGCTTCTAATCACAAACTAAAACAATTAGCGCATGCACACATTAAACAATAGAATGAAAATAATAGAATGCTTTCCTTTTTGAATGCATTTCCTTTGGTTAACTATTGTAAGTTCATTTTAAAAACATATTCTCATTGAAAGAGTCAACTTTCAAAAAAAAAAAAAAAAGGATTTGAATGCTTAATAAAAAGCATCCATGGACATAAAGAAATATACATATATATATATATATATATACATCAGCAAGAGAGAGACCTCTCTCATCTAAAAGTTAACACAACAACTACGTGATATGTTTTAACAATCCATTTCTCATTGGGACCAAATGCACCCTATAATCTAATATCACATCAATTTAATTTATTCCCATATACAATATACGACTCGAATTGCTTCAAATTTTTTGCAAAATGGGTAACTGTAAATTGGACTTTTTGTTAATCCTCTTCACGGTGTGTGTATGGGGCCACAGATTAAAGTTTTTCTTTCAAAACAATAGGGCTAGTAATGCAATGTAATACAAACCAAGTAGTCATTATGATTTTGATTGGGTTCTTAATTTGGTCAGATTCTACATATTAATATTTTTTATATATTTTATTTCATATTTTTATTTATTCAATGGACTGGATTTTCCTTCTTGAATTTGAGTGGCAAACACCCTACATAGAAAATGAGTGTCTAATTTAGTTTTTCAATACATTTTAAGAACTTGGATTAGATCTAAACACATAGTACTTGCTTTGCTAAAGATTACTAGAGAGGTGTAGAGGGATTCACTACAAAAAAACTCAGATCAGCAATAGTTATGTGTATAGCTAAAGACCATTTTCCTGCCTACCAAACAAAGATTAAGGAAATGCTGAAAATGAAAATGAGGAAGGAGTATTTAAGTTTTGCTAAGTGATCTAATTCACTTAAGAAGCTTAATTAAACTCCACACACATACAGAATAGTCAAAGAACAAAACTCCAAAAGCCTAACTAAAGTCTCGAGACTTTAAATTCAATAGACCACTCTTAGAACAAAACTCCAAAAGCCTAACTAAAGTCTCGAGACTTTAAATTCAATAGACCACTCTTCTATACATAAATAGATCCTAAAAGAAATAACAATAAAAAGATTTTAAGCATGAAGTTAACATACAAACAAAACATACTGACATACAAATAGAATATGAAATCATACATATATACTGTTATGGTCATTAGAAATCATACTGATTTAAAATTAACACTTTTAACACAAATACATAGAAAAAAAAATAAGTGTATTAGTGGTTACAATATGATCGTGTATAGTTTACCTTACTAGGTGATGAAAAAGATTAGATATACTCTGCTGTAGAGTGAGGGTATAGAAGGGATTGGGGTCTCAAAAAATTTTCACCACAAACATAAAACTCAGCTATGAGAACACCCAAAATTACACATTCCAAATACGAAACCAAAGTCCAGCAACCATAAGGCATGAAAAGAAATTCAAATCCAAAACTTAAAACTACATATGTAAAATACCAGAAGAACTTCAAACCCCAAAACTCAAAATATTAATATGGTCAGTATAAATTATAAATACCACAAGAAATTCAAACTCAAAACTTCAAACTAGTTATATAAATACTAGAAAAATTTCAAACCCCAAACCTTAAACTATTAATATGGCCGGTACAAATTACAAATACCCGAAAGAAATTCAAAAGAAATTTAAATCCTAAAACTCAAACTATTTATACATATATCAAAAGGAAACAAGAGGAACTCACTTACCTGCAATGCAAAAAATAAATTCAAATAATTGAAGAAGCTCATTAACCTGCTTTCACAGACTAAGAGAGGGAGAAGAGGGTATGAGAGATAAAAAGAAAGGAGATCAAGGGAAACAAGAAAGAGGGAAATATATTGACGGCGTACAATGGCGACGACATGCGGTGGAGAGCGACTGATGGCTAGAATCGTAGATGCCCAGAAGATCAGACTATAGCCAGTGACGAAGATGGGTGAGACGATAGGGAATAAAGATCGAGATATGTAAGGATTCATAATGAGAGAAGACGTGAGGGGCACCAAGACGACATAGTTTAGATAAAAAAAATTATTTTATTTTATTTTATTTCAGAAATAATAAAGTTATAAAAAGATTTGGTTGCTATTGAAATAAAATATTATTTTTTATTAAATACTAGTTAATAATAAATAGATTTGTACCATCTGCATTTTGGAGGAAAAGATGGTGGCAATTTTTATTGTGCATTATTATTATTATTTTTTATTTTAGAGCAATTAATAACTTACACCATTATTGTATTTATGGATGAAAATCTGCCACGTCATCAAGTTTTTGGAGGGAAATTTGGTGTTAAAATTATTTAGTAGATTTTGCTATAAAATTTTGTTATAAAATCATAACTATATTGTAGTGCTTTTTTTTTTTGGTATATTGTAGTGCTTTGACCATTAAAGAACATTGTCTTTTAAGGAGCAAACGACACAACTTGGAAGGCCTCACTAAACGACAACCAATTGTGCGTTTGGCTTGTACCTGTTGTTGTGTCATCTTGTGAGTTTCTCATCCAAGGTGTTCATTTGAATTGCCAAGTCAATCTCTATCGTTGCTTCATCTCAACACCTACTCTTTAGAATATAAGTTCCTTAATTTTTATGCTCGGACTTCAGCAGCATTTGTATTTAGGGTTCTCTCTCATTTTGGTCATTTGAGCTTCAATCTTGTTCCTTTAATTTGAAGTTTGTTGATGTGTTTATGTGATCAATGAATGTATGATTCATGTTTATGAGAGTGTAACTTAAACCCTATTATTAATGCAAAGAGCTCTTCCTTGCTGAAGTTCAAGTGGATGTAGCTCAGTTATATATGAGTGAACCATTATAAATCCTTGTGTCACTTTTTTTTTTTTTTTTTATGTTTGTGTGTTTTAATCTTCTGGTCATATTTAGATCTAGACTTTGGTTTTGGATTTGCAAAGATCAATTCTTAACGATGGTATCAGAGCCTATTTAGGGTTAGAATGTCATCTGGATGAGGTTGTTGAAGTCGGTTTTCGAGTCTAGAAGTTTAGGGTTTCTTAGTTTTAAAGGAAGATGAGTATGTCTCGATATGAGATGAGTGTTTTCGACGACAAAGGAGATTTTGGAAGCTGAAAGAAGAAAATGAAGGCGTACTTATCGCATCACAAGGTGTCAATAACTATGGAGTCTGACAAGGTAAATGGATAGTTAAGCAGTTGGCAAATGCTGGAGAAATTAGAGAACATGCATTCAACCTCATCCTTTTACACCTTGTCGATTATATAATTTGTAAGGTTAATGGTATGGATTTTCCAATCAAGCTTTGAAAAAAACTTGATGCTTTCTATTTTGTGGTTTCTGTGCCTAATCTTATTTTTCTAAAGGGTATGATGTTTAAGTATAAAATGGATAGCTCTAAAACCATGAATGAATTTACTAAAATGGTTTTGTTCTTAAAAGGAACTGATCAAGCATTAGCTGACTCGAGTGAGGCTATGATATTGTTAAATTCCCTACCTGCTGAATACTAAGTAGTTAAAAATATCTTATAGTGTACTGGAATAATACCTAAGTTTGAACTGATAATCTCTGGTATATAATCTAGGGAGTTAAAGCTTAATACTAGTAAAAAGAATGGTAGTAACCTATATGTCAAAGGGAAAACAAATAAAAAAGAAAACTTTAATGTCCCTGAACATTCTGGTAATACTAAAGAAACATGGAAAAAAAAATTAAAATCAAAATGAAAGTGTTACTACTGTGGTAAAGAATGACACATAAAAAAGTACTACTTTGATTTTCTTAAGAAAAATAAATAAGAAGCTAGTACTTCTATAACTAGTGGTAGTAATAATGCATGCTTATTTTAGGTTTTAATTGTTTCATCTGATTCTATTTTGAATGAATGTATTAGATTTTGGCTGTTCATTTCATATATGCCTTAACAAAAACTGATTTAAAATTTTTGATAAAAATGAATCCGGAATTATTTATTTGGGAAATAATGATGATTGTAATGTATAAGGAATTAGTGATATCACACTAAAACTACATGATGACAAAGCTATGAAACTAACAAATGTTAAATATGTACCTGGTCTTAAACAAAATTTGATATCATTAGGTACCTTGAATGAAATTAATTTCTGTTATAGAGTACAAAGTGGATACATGCATATTTATAAAGATAATTGTGTTACTTTGACTAGTACTAAAAGGAATGCATTATATGTTTTAGATGGTGCATATTGCTCCTTAAATAGTATAGTACTGCTCTTGTTTCTAACTATGATGTAACAGGTATATGGAACTTGAGATTGGACCATATGAGCTAGAAAGGTATTAGATTCTGAGCAGATATGATTTGCTTGTAAAGCCCCAATACAATCCTTTAATTTCTGCCTTACCTATATTCTAGACAAGCAACATAGGATGAGTTTTCCAAAAGGAAACAAAGGCATGCCTAAAATACTTACATGCAGACCTCTGAAGACCAGTAAAAATTCCTTGAAGACTAGTAAAAATTCCTACTCATAGAGGTAACAAGTTTTTTTTGTCTATTATTAATGATTTTAGTAGAAAAGTTTGGATAATGTTGCTTAAGTCTAAAGAGCATACTCTAGATATCTTTAAAACATGGAAAACTTTGGTTGAAAATTAAAGTGATAAAAGGGTAAAGTGTTCTAGGACTGATAATGGACTGGAATTTTATAATTTTGATTTTGGTGAGTATTATAGAAAGCACAGTACTCTTAGGCATAGAATTGTACCCAACACACTCTAACAAAATAGGGTGGTTGAACGAATGAACATAACTTTTTTGAACAAAGTTAGATGCGTTTTATTTTCATCTGGTTACTTAAGTCTTTTTGGGGGAAATTGTTAGTATAACTGCATACTTATTTATTATAAGCTCATCTAATGCTATTCAGTTTAAGTGTCTAGAGGAAAAATGGACTAAATGAAAATCAGACCTAAAACACTTAAGAGTTATAGGTTGTGAGACCTATGTACACAAATATGATGAAAATTAGAGTCCAAATCCAACAGATGTGTTTTGTTAGGTTACCAGGATGAAACAAAGGAATATAGGCTGTGGGAAAGAGAATCTGAGGGAGTTAAAATTGTAATTAGTAAGGACGTGGTATTTAATGAGCATGTGTTTCCTAATAAGACCACTAACCTAGATGCAAGTACAAGCGATAACAACCTTACAACTCTTGATTTCATAGGAGGAGCACAGTTTGAGGTGGAGTTAGATACAAATAATGATCTGCAACCTTCGGTCGAAGTTCAAGGTGGAGATCAAAACAATGATCTTCAACCTGAAGAAGTGAATGAAGAAAATAATAATATAACACCCTTTAATTGAATTTTAGAATTCAATCTAAGAAGAGCTACTTCTTATTCATAAATAAATAAATGACATAATAAAAATCATGATAAAAATTTTTGTTTAATCTTTAGGAATTCCAAACCAAATTTATATAAAATATTTTAAATAAATTAAAGTAACTAATAAGTTAAAAACTTTGTCTTTACTCACAGCTTAAAAGAAAAATCATAAATTAAACAATTATGTCATAAACAAAATAAAATATTTGTATTAATCCGCACAAGCTTGTCTCACTATTTGTTTTCCTACACTAATGTTCCAAGCAATCTTAATCAATTTATGTTATCACCTATATACATGCAAATAATATGGAATGAGTGATAAATCACTTAGTAAGTTCCATATGCATATGTCAATGCAATGTAAAAATAAGTGTCGTAATTCGTTAAATAATCTTTGTACATAAATCTTTGATTTCCTTTATCAAACCAGAATATAAATCATTTTAGTTTGAAAACAAATATATAAAATTATAGAACTTAAATTTTCATATAAGAGTATGCAATCTCAATCTCATTGGTAGCACACTCATAAGAAGTAAATTACCTATTGGTAATTTATTTTTTCCAAAGTAGCACACATACTAACTTTCAAGAAAACCAAATAATCACCAAGAGGAAATAGTATAAGTGGAGACAATCACATTTGCATCTTAGCCATGCAAGTTAAGTTTTGTCACACACTCTTGCAATGAGTGATAGTCATGCCTCATTGTGATTATCAGTGAGTCCTTCCATATACACCTATATATTTATATATGCTCATGTAAACTCATCTATCCATAAACCGAATTATTTAGCCCTCCCTTGAATGGAACAAATACATACATAGGCTCCTTTCTTATTCACAAACATTACCTATAATGTTATTATAAAAAAAAAAAATTGCCTACAATTCATGATCATGACTTTATTTTCAAAAGCACTTTAAATCCTTTAAGCTTTCCGAAAATCAAATTTCTTTAGCATAAAAATAAAACTTCTTTGTTATGCGCTTTCATGATCATGTATGCATATTCCATGACCACACAAATAACTTACTCGTATAGTATAAACTCAAAATTTGCACACTTACATACATTAACCACTTACGAAAATATTCACATAAATGTGCATAGGATTTTCCAAATATAATTCAACAACTAAAATATATATATCAAACTTTATTATAACTTATAACAATTGGTTTTCAATGATACATAATTATTTGTATATGCCAAAATTAACTCATATAAAACCACATAGTGCTGCTAACAAAACTTAGCTTACAAAATCAATACGCCAATACATACATACATATATATATATATATATATATATAGCCTATGCGTTATTTAAATGTTTACATATATAATCAATACACATATGCCAAAGCCATCAATCAAAGCAGGTAATTACTTGCACGCTGTATACATATAGTCAATCATATGCCACAACCTTCGAACTTACATGAATTATCATATTAATATTGTATAAATATATAAAACCAACAACTCAAAACATTAGTTGATTATCAATACATACTTGTTTATACTTTAAAATTAAAAGCCAACTAACACCTGTCTCTCGTATGCTATTACTAACCTATATATTATACATAAAATATAAGATATTAATAAATATGAAATTACTTAATCATTCGGTTACACATGTATCATCCACTAACTATATTTTTATATAATTTATCGACACAAAACAAGCAATAATCTTTACATGCACTGCATAAATTCATATAACCTGTAATATTAATATATATATATATATATATATATATTTATGTAACCAATCACACAGCTAATAGCTTGTACAATTCATCATGCTACATAAAATTTTCACATGTATATTTCAAAATGTTTTAGAGAAAAAGAAATAGAAATTGTAACTTAATAGATTAGACCTTAATTGTCTTCTTAGCAAACTAACCAAAAGCAATTAGTTATCTCTAAATTTTACCAAAAACCACACTCATAATTTTTTTTCCTTCTTTTATTTTCTCCTTGGCAGTCGTTCATTTTCTTCTTCTTTTTTTTCCTCTTTCTTTTCTTTCCTTGGATGCTGTTTCTTCTTCTTTTCTTTTTCCTTTTCCTTTCTCCCTCACCTTTCTTGCTTTTTTTTCCCCTTCTTTCTAGTTTGTATAGCCTTGCTGCACCATACACCCATACATATATATATAGTAATCTCTCTAGAATTTTAGGAAAACTAATCCTATTAGGTCTAGATTTTCTAATTAAATACAGCTTCATAAATATCAAAAACTCTAATTGAGTTCTATTTAGTCACCAATCAAATAATTAATTTAATTAAGAAAATAATTAATAAAATATATTATAAATTTATAAAGAGTTTGGGTGCTACAAATAGTGATCAAGAGAAAGAACTAAAAGTGAAGTGACTAGAAGATACTATTATACTAATCTAGTTTTTAGTGCACTTGTTGCTAGAAGTGAAGTGACTAGAACTATAGAACTTAAAAGTTTTGAGGAAGCACTTTAATTTAAGGAAAGTCATCAATGGAAGCAAGTAATGGAGGAGGAAATGAGGTCATTGAAGGACAATGGGACATGAGTATTGGTCCCTAAAGCATAGAAGCAAAAATTAATGGAAGTGGTTATTCAAGCTCAAGGAAGATATGACTCCTACTGATCCAATTAAATTTAAAGCATGTTTATTAGCTAAGGGATTTACTCAAAGGAAAGGGGTAGATTATAATGATATATTATCTTTTGTTGTTAAGTTTAAGACCATTCACATGATGTTATTAATTGTTGTGTGTCTTAGCTTAGAGCTTGAGCAATTAGATGTTAAAACAATATTTTGCATGGTGACTTAGAAGAGCATATTTATATGGTTCAATCCTCTTGTTATATGGATGTAAAATTTCTTGATTATGTTTGTTTGCTTAAGAAATTATTGTATGACTTGAAACAATCTCCTATGCAATGGTATAGGAGATTTGATATGTTTATTTTGAGTATTGGGTTTACAAGGAGCAAATATGATAGTTGTTTCTATTTCAATCATATGATGATGTGTCTGTTTATCTGTTGTTATATGTTGATGACATATTGTTGGTTAGTCAGTCAAAGTAAAAAATTTGAGTTAAAAAGGAAATTAAACTCAAAATTTGACATGAAGGATTTAGATAATGCTAAGAAAATCCTTGGTATGACAATAGAAAGAGATAGGGCTAGAAACAAGTTGAAAATCCATCAATCACCATATTTGTATAAAGCTATTTCAAAGTTTGGCATGTCTAATTGCAAAACTGCTGTGGTCCCTTTTGCTGGTCATTTTAATTCGTCAAAATCTCAAAATCCTAATACTGATGATAATTTTGCTAAGATGGGGAATACTTCTTCTGCAAATGTTATTAGTACTGTGATGTATGTAATGATTATTACTAGGCCAGTTTTAGGTTATTCAATTTTTTTATTAAGTAGATTCATGTCGAATCCTGGTATTGATCATTGGAATGCACTTAAAATGTTTATTGAAATACATCAATAGTACTTTGTATTGGATTGGATCTTGTTGGGTATGTAAACTTTGACTTTGAAGGTGACAGAGATTCAAAGAAATCCACCACAACACTTTATTTTACTTTGAATGGTAAATGCATTAGTTGGAAGTCACAGTTGCAACCCTTTATGGCACTGTCTTCTACAAAAGCAAAGTATATAGCATTTATTGATGCATTTAAGGAAGCTATTTGGCTTCGGGGAATTTTAAGGAAAAGTTATTGTTTACTCTGACAGTCAAAGTGTCATTCACTTGTGTAAGAATCCAGTGTATCATAAAAGGATAAAGCATGTGGATGTCAAATATCACTTTGTAAGAAATCAATTGGAAAGGGTACTGTGAATATTCAAAAGATTCTAATAGAGATGGGAACCAAGTTGGTGATTGCAATCAAGTTCAAGCATTATATGAACTTGCTGCATGTCAAGGATGAGTAATGGAATGCAATCCCCGAGTGATGAAGGCAAGGAGTTGATGTTTTCTACACAAAGATTGAGATACAAAATGAAAGTGATTTAGTAATTCAAAATGAGAGATAAGAAAGATGAGAGGGAGACCAAACGACATAGTTTAGATTAAAAATTATTATTATTTTTTTTAATTTCAGAAGTAGTAAAGTTATAAAAAGGTTTGGTCTGAAATAAAATATTATTTTTTATTAAATACCATTCAGTAATAAAATAGATTTATACCTATTACAAAATACAAGCCACATCATTAACATTTTAGATGGAAAGATAGTGCCAATTTTTTTGTGTATTATTATTATTATTATTATTATTATTATTATATTTTAGAGCAATTAGTAACTTGCACCATTATTGTACCTATGCATGAAGATCTGCCACGTCATCAAGTTTTTGAAGGGAAAGTTGGCACCATAATTATTTAGTAGATTTTATTACAAAATTCTGCTATAATATATAGTTTGTAGTTCATTCTAATAATTATTTCTAGTTTAGTTACAAAACTCGATTTCGTGACTATAACTATATATATATATATAGTTACAAACAGTGTAAGTATAACAAGATTTTGATAACTGTATATCACGATTGTTATAGTGCTTTAACCATCAAAGAACATTATCGTTTAATGAGCAAACGACATAACCTGGAAGGTCTTATGCCGTTGTTGTGTCATCTTGTGAGTTTCTCATCTAGGGAATTCATTTGAATTGCCAAGTCAATCTCTATCGTCTCTCCATCTCAGCTCTTTCCATTTATAATCCAAATTCCTCGATTCCTATGCCCATACTTAAACAGCCTTTGTGTTCTCTCTTGTTTTGGTTCTTTGAGCTTTAATCTTGTTCCTTTTAAGTTGAAGTTTGTGGATCTATTTATATAATCAATGAGAGTGTGATTTATATTTATGAGGGTGTAACCTAAACCTTATTATTAAAGCAGGGAGCTCTTTCTTATTGGAGCTGAAGTGAACATAATTCAGTTTTTATGTGGGTGAACCACTATAAATCCATGTGTCTCTTTTCTTTTGTGTTTGTGCTTTAATCTTCTTGCCATATTTAGATCTAGACTTTGGTTTTAGATTTGCAAAGATCAAATCTTAACAATCTTCTAGGACATTGAAATTAAATGTCACATCCATTATCTGTAATTTTATAAATATACATGTACATTAAAGTTTTGGGATTCTATGTTGTAGTATATGTATGCACTAATTAACTATAAGTCACATTCATTATTATTTTTAATTTTTTTTAGAAAAATATCTTTTAAATTAACAAATAGTCATATTATCCATAAATTAATAATTTATTTATTTATGAGTAAATAAATAACTCTTTTAAGGAAAAGTATTTTTTCATAGTGAGTATTAATTTATAGCAGTTTTACTGAACACCTTTTGAGATCTGCCTCCGACAAGAAAATCTCGTGTTTCCTAAAGAACACATGATTGATTAAATTGTTTAATTAGTGATGAAATAATATTAGTTAAAAGGGCCTGAGTGCTAAGGTACTATATGTATATCTTATTATTGGACCTACAAGTACGGACGACTAATATTCTTTCTTTTATGACTATGAGTTTACTTTTACTCTACACAAATATCACTAATTCCTTATTTGGGTTTTACCAAAAAAAGTCCATATGTCTTGGAATTGTTCCTCAACATATGGTCATTTATTATTAACCTTCATAATCAATTTTATTATGTTAATTTTTTCTTTGGTTGATATCCTCTGACAAATTTTTAAAATGAAAGAAAAACTATTTGCATATATATATATATATATATATATATATATGAAAAGATTCTCGTATATTTGCATAGCTAGCTCAGAATACATTCAAATTTTTCACAAGTTTATTCAAATATATATATATATATATATATATATATAATTGTTCTCCTAAATAAGCGATGTCGCATATATATCTTGCAAAATAAATTTATGACATCTATTTAAAAAAATATTAAAAATAAACGTCGCTATTATATATATATATATATATAGATATATATCTACTGTGTGGTCAAAATGTATATGTTTGATCCTTTGTATGTTTGGATTGTCTTAGTAAACCCATAGTAGAAATTTCTAATATATATACCCTTAATTTCATATCAACCTGTCAGTATTAAATATTTAAGTGGCAGTGAAACAAAGAAAAAAAAAAGATGTTATGGTTCAAAACCAAAGAAGATATTATTTAGAGTCCTTTGTAGCTAATTAAACTAGTAACCAAGATATTTCAGATAGATATTGGAAAAAATATATTAACAAAGCCTAATACATAAGTACACAGTGCTTGTTTCAACATGTGTGACACTTAAATGATTGAGCAAAAACCTAATATATATATATATATATATAATGGTTATTTCCGACCTTTAGTGTGCAGATTAATTAGTGAGGGCAGTGCAAAAGGAAAATGTAATTAATTACGGCCCTTATTTGAAACCAAATATTGAAGCTAGGCCTCTCGAAAGGGAACTAAATTTCTTCATTATTAGGAGGAGAGTATGTACGAATAATACTAATTCCAATAATGTAAGAATAGTATATAAGTAGTTAATTAAAATGTGAATGAAACTTTATTTTGAGATTCTCTGGAAAGTATTTGTAGTACTCATTTCAGAATTGTCAATAGCTATAGTAGCTAGAGAGTAGTCCCACCACATAGAGGAAGTAATTTTCCATATATACTTTGCCAAATATATATATATATATATGTATGCATCTATACATAATGTATGCATGCATGCATGTATGTAATATTAAAAGAGACTGACATAGTGACATGGTTTAGTGTAACAGTTTAAGTTGCTTAATTTTCATTAAAAATTTGCCATTTTGTAAATAAACTTGTAACTCATGATTTTTAAGAAGCTTAATTTGGTTCTTTCATTAACAAGTAACAACATTGATCCAATATTTTGAAAACAAGCAGAGATATATAAAAGAAAACTAAATGATATTCATAGAGCTAGTTATTAATCTTCTTGGTTCGTTTCACTCCAGTTCTTAATAGCTAGAACAACTGCTTGTTTCACAGATTGAGCATCAATGCCTTCAATGCCTTCTTCTTCATTCTACAAATTAATACAGAACAACATGGTTATGACAATATAATATAATTGCTGTCTTATTAGGTTATATACAGATCTCAATATTTTATAAAATGGTTATCCCATATAAATCGAGTATCCCAAAATATTTGTTTCAATAAATAAGTATATGTGCATACATACGTACATGTATATATGTCTATACACACATATTATGCATGAAAGAAAAAAATAATAATAATAATAAAAGAGAGTTATGTATGTATGCATGTTTAATATTTAACAAAAAAGTATAGCCTTACTTCTCCTCCAACAGCTTGCAAACTGAAACTGTCTTCACAGGAAACCCTAGCTTCAAGAACGTTGAGGCCCAATTCTTCGAAAGCTTCCAAAACGGAGACAAGCAAACCTGGGCAACTGTTTTCAGAGAACACATTTATAAGAAATCCCTTTTCTAGGGTTTCTACTGTAACCTGCTGAACATCAAATTAAGAGTAAGACAAATTAGCTACAAATTAAGAAATCCGAGAATTAGTATTACAGAGATAAATATATAGTTGTGTCTCAACAAGAAAAAAGAAGGCCATGGAAGAAGTAGTAAGAAGTTTTAAAAGTACCACAGGGAATGTGATTTGGTGAGTAGAAGTTTGAGCATAATTTGCAATATCTTGATTCAGTCTTTCTACTTTTTGTTTAAGCTCTACAATGTACTTTGATGCGTCTACTATGATTGAGGTCTTGTTTAGCTGCAAAGTATATGCACCAAAGAGAAAAATAATTAATTAATAATATATATATATATATATATATATATATGTTAGAAATCCAGCAGTCACTGCTTGCTTTTAATTATATAGATGATAATAATATAGAAAATTCGAAGAACTACTTCTCTAGCTTGACTAATTAACCAATTAACCTCCATCACTCTCTCAATAAATCATTTTGTAATTTGTTCATCATGTAATCAATTTTAGAATCAAGTTGAGTAAACAGTGACTGACAATTAGAAGAAGGAAGAATTCAATTAGGATATATATATATATATATATGTATTGATTCAATGGCTTGATGAAATGAGAAAAAGGGTAAGAAAGAATTAAGCCAATGGAAGAGAAGAGAATTTACAGCATGAGAGTTAGTAATAGAACGAAGAAGTTGCAGCTTCTCATGCAGAGCTGCTCTCTTGTGCTCCCTAGAAACCATTTTCTTTGAATCTCAAATCGCCTTTTCAATTTATGTTTCACAGCTTTTGCTTTCTCTGATATCTTTCTCTCTAGCTTGCCCTTATACTTCTCTGCAAATCCTCTGAAGCTGTTTATAAGAGGGGGATGAGCTCTCAATTCTATGTGATCTCCTGTTTGCTTCCCACATGACTGCCTCAGTTTCATCACTCCTATTTCTAATATAATATTATTTATTTATTAATGTTTAGGTATACTTACCTAAATACCCTTGTGGTACTCGTATAGTCAAAGAGAAAGAAAGAAAAAAGAAAAAAGGACCAATATTTCTCATCCTTGGAACTCTATTTTCAGTTTTAGTTGGCATATATATGATGAAGATGATAGTTATCATTTTTAAGTTACGGTTAATAGTAATTTTTTTGTTAATAAGTTAATGTAAATGTGATCATTAATAGCAGTACTCTAGGCTTTCTGAAGTACGTAACATATTAATTGATGAATTCGCCTGAAACGAATTCAAGCATATTAAATTTACCAAAAAAATAAATAAATAAATAAATTCAAGCATGTCAATGGTACATGGTACTTGATCATCTGCATATAAGTAAAATAATCAAGTAAATCATCACTGTCTCAATTCCATCTGGAAGTCCACCTTATATATACTTTGTCACTTAGGTTCCCAAACTTTTGGAGCATACCTTACATGTACACACAACATGTATATGGAGCAATAGTATTGCTAAGTAACTATAATAATATCATATACATTATTTATTTAAAAAATTAATATTCAAAATCAACTCGGAATATGTTAGTAGCTAGAAGTGCTGTATATTCAATCAATTTTCAATTAACCCGCTTAATAAAACGAGGTAGAAAAATTCATGGAAAGGTAGCTAGAGGCATATGAAAACAAAGGGGTAAAGGAGGGAATAGGAAGATACATGGCAAAGGGTGAGGATGGGGAGGGAATCATGAGCTCGTGATAAGAAGGGGGGAGAGAGAGAGAGAAAGATGAGAGAGAATCAAATTGGCCATCGAAACAAGTGACGAGAGGGAATGCAACAAAAGGATGTTTAGTTGTGATTTTGGAATGCCTCCAAACACTCCTCACGGGGCTGCCTTTTATTACATTACTCTCTTCCCTCCACACCTCTCTCTCCCTCTCCCTCTCCTTCTCTCTCCCTTTCTACTTCTTTCTCTCTCACTAGCCGTCACCCTCTTGTCCCCTTTCTCTCTCTCTCTCTCCACACGTGCCATCTAAACTAGCTATGTCTCTCTCAAGCTTCTCTATCTAATTAATGGAAATTTGAAATTATTGATTTACTATTTCTTCTTGGAAATTGGTTTAAATATCCACCGTGCAAAGAACAAAGTTTGCATGCATGAGGACAAACGTCTCTCCATCATCTAATATAATTTAACAATTAAAACCTACCTAGCTGTGCTTATAATTCATATATTGATAGTGATTTGGGCTTCTCAGTTTCATTATATTTAAAACCATGTTCAGAGAGCTACGAGGTAATTATAATGGTTACTACTGTACGTAAGTAAACCCCTGCAAATGCTTTATATATGTACGCACGTAGTTATTAGGTCTGCATGTCGTGCCTTGGCCTGATACAAAATGCGATAGAGATCTTGCATGAATGCATGCATGTACTTGGTCATGTTAATTAAGCATACAATTTCTTGTTTTTTTTTTTTTTTTTTACGAGGAATTTTGGTCTATCCAAAATACCACACACCTGGTCGAATCCAGATGGCAGTGGAATACATATTTAACTTTACTATCATGTCAAATTATTGTATGTCATACAATTTCTTGTTTATTAACTAGTAATGCATGCTTAAATTATAGGTTAAATTGTATTGAATTGCAATTGATTTTAAAAGTTTAAACGGATAAAAAAAGGATTTAATTAGTTATCTATATATTATATCAATATAATATTAGAGGTCAACATCCTATACACTTATGTTCAAATCATATTATCACCTATTGAAAAAGAATTTTGATAGGAATTTTATTGGTTCAGGATTCTTTTAGTGAATATAAATATATATATATATATATATATATATTATCACCTATTTAAAAATAAAAAGAATTATATTTGTAAGAAACAAAATGAGTTGGCTTAAAATGAGAGTGTAATATAATATAATATAAATAACTAATTAGGCCCGTTTTTCATTCGCTTAAACTTTTAAAAACGTTAGTAATTTAACAAATTGCCACATGCATGAAGAACCACGGTAACAGCGGAAGAAACATAGCCAATTCATTAAGTACATACTTAATGAATTGGCTATGTTCAGGAATTAATACCACGCCGAGGAATTAATCTAACCCTAATTGTAAATATATATTTCTTTGGCACCATTGATTTTAACCCCACTTTCCATGAGCATGTTTGAAAGAACCTGCATCAAATGCCAATTAGCTAGCAAGATCTATAGTCTCTGATTGCTGTGCGTCTGAAGGCGAATGTATCACGAGTTGGCGTACCTTATATATATATATATATATATATATATATAGATAGATAGATAGAGGGAGACAGAGGGCTGGGGGTATCAAACTGATCGATGTATCACAGAGTTGATATATATATATATATATATATATATATACATTATATAAGCAAAGTATTGCTTCCAACATTGTCTCCATTGCAGAGGGACAAATAACGTACCCACCCCTCTATTCACATGTGTGCACCTCCAGCCCAGTAATCATTACAACCAAACAACACTCTCCATACATATACCTCTGCGGCTCTGCTCCTACCTTGTCTATTTTCCCTTCCATTTAGCTTAATTAATTCACTTTTAAATATTTCATTTTCCGATACTTTTCGGCCCCTTCCTGTAAATACATATTTGGGTTTAACTATACAATTAATTTTGCCCTGCCCGAATTGTAAGGTTTTTAGTTTGCTACAGATCAACATTGATCTGATTTTATATCATTTTACTTTTTTCATTATATATAACACATATATTAACTAGTTAGTCCTAGTAGATGTACCATGTATTAATGTATCTAATCGGATTATGATTATTTATCTCTTTTTCTTTCTTTATTTTCTTGTTCTATTAATTATGATCATTCTGTGAGGTGGCTTGACTTTTATCTTCACTAAATATACACCACTTATAAAATGCTGAATGGAATATATATATGTGTATGTGTATTTATATATATATATATATGTATATGATTCAGAATTTGACAATACTGAACTCCATCAATTTGTCAAACGTGAGCCAGCGGATGTTAATGTACGTATATAAATGATAATACTGAGAGAGAAAAGAAAAGTAGGCAAAAATCCAAATCATAGAACAGATAAGCAATTTGTCTTGACGCATTCAGAATCCTATTACGAATGTCTTTCATCAACTTGGAAACAATGATGTCGATGTTTATTTGGCTCGTTTCCATCTAAATCTTCTCATAACTTTATTTCAATTATTGATCATAAAATCAAGAAATTGAGCAATAATTAAGAACTGTACTTAAAAAAAGAGAGTAATTAATTATAATCCATTGGATTATAGGAGTTGAAAAATAAGGGCACAGTGGTAGCTATGCCAATTTTACATGTAGACATATGAAGTTTAAGCTGTTTTCTAGCCTTTGGTTTTAAGCTACAAAATAACAAAATGCATGCTCGTCTTTTGGTTTCCAAAAAGTTCGAGAGATTGATTGAGAAGATTCTTTGAATGAATTCGATTGTTTTTATTCACATGTTAATTTAATGAAGGACGCGTACGGAAGAATTATTTTGGTAGATATGTATAAACCACAGTTTATAAATATGTAGCTGGTTGCCTGTATGGCATTTTTATATATGTATATAAATAATTAATTAATAAAACTTTAACATAATTATCCTTATGGAATGTTTAGAATATTTGTTTAATTTAACAATTCCATTAGCAAGTGCATTGCTGACCTGTACGCGTTTTTGTGTACGTGTGTGTATATAAAATATATATATCAAATCATGTGAGAAAATAAAATCAAAGCAAAAAACAAAATAACAAGAAGGCGAAGGGAAACCATATTGTAGGGGTCCAATCATACAGATCAATGCAATGAAAGCATTACTGAATTCAGAAATGGCTCTCGTGACATTCCATCTTCTATTAAATATATATATATATATATATATATATGAAATTTAAACTTCTTAATGAAATGACAAGCCAAAGCCATACATAATTCACATTTCCTACACGCATATCATTTTACTAATATTGATCAATTACGTGCCCCCATCAAACCAATTTTTAATTTCTAGCTAGTTATTTCTGATTTTCATGTTGTACCAGCGTGTATGATTTAATATCCAATATGGTAATAGTTATGTATACCATATTTCCTTTTGGTGTTTTTAATATTTATAAGTTATCCTTTTGAATAGTATAGTGTATAGTATTATAGGATTCTTGTGACTTCGATCGCTAGCAAACCTCACGTGAGTTGCACTTCGGGAAAGTACATTCACATGCAAATGTGACAATGAAAACAACAACAAAAAAAACTCAATAAAAGTATAAAGTTGATGAGTGATAAGTGCCTCTCTTCTTCATGTACAGAGACAGAGAAAGAGAGAGAGGAGAATTCTACTTGGCAATTCAAGAATCTCCGAGGATAATATAAACAACGGATTTAACCCCAGATCAACTTTGGTTATAAAATAATATTAATATATATATGTTATATATGTGTGTGGGTTTTTTTTTTTTTTAGCAAGTTATTTTATAAGAAAACCATATAATTAATAAGAACATATGCGCCATTTTCTTGTCCCCCAAAATTATAGTCAATTAACAAAATTAAGCTTCATAAGTTGTTTCATTAATCACAATATATATGTAATAGAAATACAAATATATAAGAGAAAATATATATATATATATATAAAATATTCAAAGAAGTCATTTTCAAATCCAAATTCTCTCATTTTTCTCTCCGTAGTCTTACTCGAACTTCTCCAATAAAAGAATAAAAAATGTCACTTTCGAAAGGTCGTTTATCTAAGAAATGTTGCTAACATCTATTATGCCCACAAACTGTATGCTGTAAGCTTTGTGCGAAGAAAAGTTTTCCCCTGCAAACAAAATATATAGCCTTAGACAAATTCAGACAGCTATCATTTTGTCTTTTATTTATATATTTTCCCCAAATAATCCTTCTAATAAATAATTAAAAAAAATCACCATCTATATATGTTGTTTTCGTTTTTACACGTACATATACGTACATTAATCTCACAACAAATATTCAAGTTTCAATTATATTATATTATATATATATATATATATATATATATATATGCGCGCGCGCAATTTGGTTGCCCATTTTACTTTGTACAAACCTCATAGTTGTTGATAAGTATATATTTTCACTTATTAACATTTATTATTTTGTTTCAACTACTGTGATGATACTATATATATATATATATATATAACCAAATAAAAGCTTAGTTGACTAATACGAGTCCCATATATACTTATATACATATATGATAGTATTGTACATGCAACTATGCATAAATGTACTGTATATTATATTATACATGGGGCGTATATAGAGTCATGGTGACTTCATGTTTGACATTTAAGAAAATGAAATTTGTATGCCATCTCTCTGGAGGATGATCCCTATATGTATATATATATATATATATATATATATATAATAGTACTTTCCCTGTAGAAACAGGAAAGATAATGCATGGCATTAGTTAAAAGAGTTAGCAAAACGTTGGAGCTGGAATTGAGCTAGCAATCAATCCCTCCAATATATATCCCGACAAAAGTATTGCAATAGTAGTGAAGTCACGGGGTCGGTTGTATGTAAATTATGGAATATATAATAATATAATTTCATTGTAATATTGATCTCAGGAAAAATAAAATAATTACAAAATTTATATGGAGGATATATAACAAAGACAGCCGTTTGGGTTTGTCCCTTGTTGAATTCACATGTTAACGAAAACCAGCAAAATCCTCTTGTTCTAAAAACCACACAATATATTGGCACAAGCACTATATCAAATACCCAGCTCAGCCCATATAATCTATGAGACATCTCAGAGAATATGTGTACGTTTTCAATATTATCTCATCCTCCAGATCCTTTTTAGTATTATATATCTTGGACAGCATACAGGAGCAAATCCAAGATTTTGAACAGGATGGACTATATATAGTTCTGAAAAAAAAAAAAACTAAGATTTACTGCTAAACTTGCTGGAAACCAATCGGAAAATGGCGGAGGGGTGGGGGGTTTCCGTTGGGGGGCGTGGAACTGATCATGTGGTATGGTTGGGAAGGAGAAAGAAGAATAACGAAGGGAGGAGAAAAAGAAAAAGAAAAGAAAAGAAATTAAATGGCCTGGCTATAAAACAATAAAGAGACTGAAATATAATTTTTTTTCCTTATATTTACATGTGTAAATTTTTTTTTGCTCTCTATAAAACAGCATAGGCTGTAATTCATATGCTGCCCACAACGTGGATTCGCCACTGATCGATAGTGGATGAAAGGCATGCAGCTAGACATTTTTTGAATTGTCTGCCTCTTTGATCATGCTTCTCTGGACTTTGCAAAAGTAAGATGGCCTTTTCATCAGCTTCTGGTTTGGAAGAAAAAGAGTCTAGCTATTAATTAGCATTTTGGAAATGATTATTCTCTTAGGAAATTATTGTAAGCCTACTTTGACTCCTTGGTAAACAAGATACTAAGTAGAATATTCAGAACTGTAATTAATAAAAACTAACCCATAACGCATCACCAAATGCTTTTATTTTCCTGCATTTCAACTATAATATATTACTTGAACAAAACATTGACTTCCTCACTCCTTACTGTTAAACAATCAAATTTCACAGCTTCAGCATGCATGCATGCAATATATAAATGATGCAGATTAGTACTACTACTGCATATTGTAGTAGCTAGTGTACCTAGTTCTGTAAAAGTGTTTGTTAATTAATAACATTTGGGTAATGGGTTTCGAGTCACATGCAAAGAGAAAAACCAATATTATTTAACTGATCAATATAATATAATTTCTTTTCTTTGAACATAAAAAAAATTCCTGAATCAAATCTATATCTATCATACCGTAGCTGACTCCAGGATTAAAAACAAGGTCAGCTCATCATAATATGTATTCAATTATAAGTAATATTCCCAATGATATTCTCACCACATAGAATTGCAAATACATATTCATAAAATATAAATAAATAAATTGCACAGTATATGAATAAATAAATAAATAAAGTGCGATCAATAAATACGGGTTGATTACCTACCTTTTTAAACGGTTTTATAACCATATAACCATTTGTACAAACATAATTAGCCGAATGGTTCAATATTTTTTCATAGTTGCAAGAATATCAAAAGCACAATTATATCTGTATAATTACTTTCTTATCCTTTATTTCTTTTTCATTTCAAAAAAATAAAACAAATCAAAGACCACTTTAGAAAGATCAAAAGCCAAACATATTTCAAAGTGGATTTTTATTTTATTTTTTTATGTAAAATGCATTGATTTGGGTGTCGTTTTAATCTGATTTCTTTTATGTTCGAATATAAAAATGTAATTTTTTGTAAAAATATAATTTATTTTTGTGAAAAGTATTAGATTTAGATGAGTTTTTGTTGTGAAAACGAAAAAAAATATTTGAATGGTGAATGGTTGGAACGGATTGTAGAAGAAGATGATGGATTGTCCTACCCAGCCTTGTCCGATTCGACCCATTTGATTGTTTTTCCTCAACATTTTGAGGTATTTAATGAATAATGTATCCAACAAGTTTGTGTCGATCCTATAAAATTATATCAGATGTGAACAAATATTTATGGGATTCAATCATTAGATATACTGGATTCGACTGTTGCACTAATCGAATCCATCATCTTCTTCTTCACCATTAACAGTCAGCTCCAACCATTCATTCAAAAAAAATTTGTTTTCACAACAAAAACACATCCAAATGTACATTTTTTTTTTTACAACCAAAACACATCCAAATCTAATACTTTTCACCCAAAAAAAATTATATTTTTACAAAAAATTATTTTTACATTAGAATATAAAAGAAATCACATTTAAACTACACCAAAATCCATACATTTTACATAAAAAAAAATAAATAAATAATAACCCATTGCGAAAAGTGTTTGGCTTTTGCACTTTTCAAAGTGGATTCTTGATTTCTTTTATTTTTTAAAAATAAATAAGAAACGAAGTGTAAAAAGTAATTGCAAGGGTACAAAAACAGATTTGCTATTCTTTCCGATATGAAAAATATTTGGCTATTTGACTAATTATTCTTGTAAAAATAGTTACTAGGCCATAAGTCCTTTAGGGTTTTTTGATGTAATGGTCATACCCTACATGGTTAAGTAAAAATAGCAAGTTTTGTGTATAATTAAAATTTTAGGCTAAAATGATCAAAATACCCCCGTAGGTTCAATTAATTTTTTGGCCACTTTAGTTTCCCTTCCACACCACACCGATGCCCTCTTCATCTCAACCTTTTTCATTTTTCTTTCTTCATTTGGAAATTTGATATGTGGATTGTCAAAAAATTTCAAAAGGTTTACTACATAATAAACCATTAACAATAATGATTTATTTTTTAATTTATATAATTATTTTTTAATGATTGGGAAGGGTGATTTATATTTGATATTTGTAAAAGCATGAGTGTTTGAATGTGTGTAATGCATATGAATGAAATGCTTGGATGTTTAAATACATGCAATGTGTATGAATGAAATGCTTGAATGTTTGAATGCACACAAAGTGTTTGAAATAATGATTGGGTGTAGCCTTGCATGCAAGTGTATGAATAATTGCTTGTGTATTTGATTGCATACAAGGTGTTTGTTTAAATTTTTAAAATAAAAAATATATATGCAAGGTGTTTGAAATAATAATTAGATGTTTTTTTTTTGGTAAAAAAATAATAATTAGATGTTGAATGCATGCAAATAGGTATTTAAATATATGAAACTGGATATTGATTCAATATAGTGTTGATGGCATGTAGGCGTGTGAGTGGAAAGGTGGGTAGGGTGGGTGTGTAGGGTAGGTAGGGGGAAAAAGGGGAGTTGGTCAGTTGGGGGAGTTGTAGGGAAGTGTAGGTAGGTGTGATGAGGGTTGGTGGATCATCGAAAACTACCTACCCCACCACTGACCCTACCCTTAAGAAAGGTTGAAAGGATGGGTAGTTGGTGGTGGTCATCGTCCTTAACCCCTCTCCCTACCAACACTACTACCGATCCTACTTTTTTATGTTTTTATTATAATTTTTGTATAATTAAATATATTATTATTATATTTTCTATTTTATTTTTTTGATATAACTTTTTAAATAATTAATATATTATTATTATATTTTCTATTTTATTTTAACATAATTTTATGGATAATTATAACAAAAGAGAGTGTGAGATAGGTGAGTTAGCATGTGGGAGTAAGTGAATGGTCAGTGGCCATCGACCTCACCACTGACCCCACCCCTTGGGGGTGAGAGGAATGAGTGGTCAGTGGTGGGTCGGTGGCCACCGGCTCTACTTTTTATTTTTTTTATATAATTTTTTGATAATTAAATGTATTATTATTGTATTTTTTATTTTATTTTTTATATAATTTTTAAGATAACTAAATGTACTATTATTGTATTTCTTATTTTATTTATTTAATTGAATAATTATAACAAAATAGGGTGTGGTGGGTGGGAGAGTGTGGGTAGGTGGATGGTCAATGGCCACCTACCCTACCATCAATCCCACCCTTTGGGGTGGTGGGAAGGATGAGTGGCCCCACTTTTTATTTTTTTATATATTTTTTTGAATAATTAAATATATTATTATTGTTTTCTATTTAATTTTTTGATATAATTATATGGATAATAAAATATATTATTATTGTGTTTCCTATTTTATTTTTTTTAATATAATTATTTCGATAATTAAATGTATTATTAGTGTATTTTCTATTTTATTTTATTATTGTAGATTTTATTATATATTACTATTTTGATAGAAAAATGGTAAATGACATTTGATGTACCCAATATTAAGCATTCTTTTGTAATAGTATTATTGACTTTCATTATTCCTATATTAAAATTAAACTAAAAGATGAGAACTTGATTTATATTTTTAAACTTTAAATTTAGTTTGTTTAAAAAAAATTGAAATTGGCAAGTAGGAATTAAACCAAAACATAAGAACTTTTATATATTTAAACTTTAAATTTACCATGTCATTTCTAAAAATGATCAATGAATAATACCCATTAACAAATGAAATCAAAACAAGTATTAGAATAAATAAATTTACAAAAGCTCAAATAAATTGATTTTAGTATCTTTGTTGAAGAAAGAGCGGAAAAATTATTGCATTTATGATGTAGAATGACAATGATGTTTGAGTTTCAAAAATAAAGCTCAATAAATTTAATTGTGATTAAAAAAATCTATGTAAGTAAAAGATGTATTTATTATGAGAAAGATAAATAAAATCACTGAAGAAAATAATTGAAGTTTTAATTGATATAAAATATAGCTAAAAAATCTAGGTGGCCACCTAACATGGACATGCCATAAAAAAAAATCCTTTTTAACTCTACATTTTAGAAAGAGAAAGTAAGAATTGTAAAATTTTATGGGCCCAAAAAATGGGTTTCGACATTTCGGGTCAGTTACCTAGGGATATTTCGGATATATTTGTAATTACCCGCCTTAAGGGTTTTCAGTTTATAGGCCCTACGAGCAACTTGTGCTTTCTTTTTTTGGGCTCTAAAACGAAGATATAGAAAGGGAAGAGCAGAGCAAAAGAGAGAGAGATGGGAAAGAGAGCGAAAGAGCTCAAGGAAGGGAAAGAAGGCATGAAGGGCCAACATAAGCACCAAAGACATCGAAGACTTCTATGAGAACTCCACCAAAGACGTTTTCACTGATAGTTCCCTCTCTTCCTCTCCTGCCAAATCCTTTTTCTATGTTGTCAAGTCTAGTCGTACCACCTTCCTTAACTTCTTTAGTTACTTCTCTCTATTTATGAATTGGTTTACGAGTTTGTGGGACTTTGATTTTGTCAATTTCGGTTTTTTTTGCTAAGTAAGAGGTTGTGAGATGGTATAAGCCCTTTTACTTATCAGTGTAGTGTTTGGCAAATAGGTTTAGAGAAACAAGTAAAAGGAATTAGGTGTTATTGAATTGAGAGGACTATGGAAATTCCCGTGTATGAGAAGCCAATGCTTTGGAGATTGATGAATTTGAAAAAAACTTTGTTCTTGAATGAAAGTTACAGTCTTTACAAAAGTTCTTTGACTACATATATAGATAAAACAAATAGATTTCCCAAATTCAGGAATTAAATAAATTACAAAGGAACAGTTTACTAAAGCTAGATCAGCTGTAAGAAGTTAAATCACAAATAAATTCTCTTTGTCTTTCCAATACTGTAAAATATGTTTCTTGAAAGTCTCATCCTTTTTCTGATACTCCCCCTCAAGATGGAGAAGTGATAGAATGAATTCTCATCTTACTTAGTAAATGATAAAACTGTTTGGACCTAATGGCTTTGGTGAGCAAATCAGCTACATGAAGATTTGAAGATATATGAAACAATTTCAACACTCCTTGAATTTTTTCCCTAACAATGTGACAATCAATCTCTATATGCTTTGTTCTTTCATGGAAGACTGGATTGGAAGCAATATAGATAGCAACTTTGTTGTCACAATACAATGGGATTGCTTCCTTAATTGATATCCCAAGATCACTTAATAGACTTTTGAACCAGACTAATTCACATGTAGTTGATGCCATTGAACGATATTCAAATTCAGCCGAAGATCTTGATATTGTTCTGTGAAAGATGTGATTGCTTTTTTGAAAAACATAGAATAGTCGGCCTTTGATTGTATAAAACCAGTTTGAGTAATAACAGCAGTTAGCTTTTGATTCCATTATCTTGATGCTTGTTTCAAGCCATAAATGGACTTCTTAAGTCTGCATACTCGTTGCTTTCCCTTTTTAGCATATCCAGGAGGTAAAGATATATATACTTCCTCATTTAAATCACCATAAAGAAAAGTATTATTCACATCAAGGTGATACAGTGAAAAAATTTTTGGAAGCTGCTACTGTCAAGAGGCATCTAATGGTTGACATCTTTTCTATTGGAGAGAAAGTCTCAAAGTAATCTTCCCTTTCTCTTTGAGTATAACCTTTGGCAACCAAACAAGCTTTATGTCTTTCTATACTTTCATCCTCTTTATATTTGGTCTTGTAAACCCATTTGTATCCCACTGCTTTCTTTCTAGGTGGTAGATGAGTCAATTCCCAAGTGTTATTATCCTTATATGCATTGATTTCAACCCTCATAGTATTTTTCTAATAGGAAAATTGAACAACCCTTTCAAAGGAACTAGGTTCCGGCTCAAAAGTAATTGTTAGTGTATATTTAAGATAATGAGGTAAGAGCTTAGAATAATTTAGGAAAGATGCAAGTGAGTGATTCTTACTTGTATTAGTTGAAGAGTCACATGGAAGCCTAAATGGAGTTGCTTGAGCAAGTTGGACATGATATTCTCTGAGATAATCTAGCTGCCTTCTAACTTTGGTAAATTTCCTAAGTTCAGGTACAAGGTCTAATGGCATGACATTATAAGATTGTTCAGAATCTGTTTGTATGGGAATAACATCATCCAAACTTTCTATGATATTTCCTTGAGTGTTATCAGTGAATTCATTTGATGACGTATTAAAATTTTCTGAGATAGGATTAGGAATAACTGATGTCTCATTAAAAATTAAAATGTCAGGAGTTGAGTGAATAGGAGGAAGATTGTTGTCCTGTTTAAAAGGAAAGATTTCTTCATAGAATACAACATCACGACTAGCAATCACTTCCCCATTTTTCAAATCAAAAAGTTTGTAACCTTTGATACCATTAGGATATCCAATGAAAATGCACTTCCTAGCTCTTGAATCAAATTTTGATTTATGAAGATCAAGGTTGGATGCATAACACAAACATCCTAAGACACGAAGATGAGAATAATCTGAAATTTTTGAAAAAAGAATTTCATAAGGTGATTGATTTTTCAAATATAGAGATGGGGTTCGATTGATTAAATATGTTGTTGTAAGCACACATTCCCCCCAGAATTTTAATGATAAGTTTGCATGGAATTTAAGTGCTCTGGCCACATTCAAAAGATGAAAATATTTTCTTTCAACAATGGAGTTTTGGTGTGAGGTATAAACACAACTTTGTTAATGAATAATGACTTTTGAAGAGAAAAATTCAATCATGTTGAATTCCTTTCCTTAATCAGTCCTAACTGACTTGATTTTGCTTTCAAACTAAATTTCTATGAGATTAAAGAAGGTTTCAATAATTTTTCTGGTTTGACTTTTATTATTCATCAAATAAATTCAAGTATTACGACTATGATCATCCACTATAGTAAGAAAAGAATGTGTACTATTCAAAGAAGCAGTAGAAAAGGGTCCCCAAATATCAATATGTATTAAATCAAAAAGATATTTTACAAACTTGTGTCCAGAAGGAAAAGACAAACGAGTTTGTTTTGCAATATGACAAGCATCACATTGATGTTTACTAGAAAATACACTACACTAGAATCTAATTAGTGCAACAAAATAAAACATTGGTCAGAAAGATGTTTTAGTCTTGAGTGCCAAAGATTGGGGCTCAAAAAAGATGAAGTGGTAGCAGCAAAATGTTCAGGATTAATATAGTTTTCCTATAGATAATACAATCCTTGCACTTCTCTAGCAACTTCAATCGTCTTCCAAGTGACTAGTTCCTGAATGTAATAATGACTAGATAAGAAGATGAAATAACAATTCAATTGTTTTGCCAGTTTACTGATTGATATCAAATTGAAACTAAAATTTGGCACATACAACACATTGTCAAGGACAAAATTTTTGGAGAGGATAACTTTGCCTGAATATCTAACAGGAACTATCATACCATTTGGCAAATTTATGAAAGCATTTTTTAGGGGTTTCATTTGAGAGCACATGTTTAGGTTATTTCCTATATAATCGGTTGCACTAGCATCCAATATCCAATGTTTTGACAACTTTGTGACATTTAAACAATGATGCATATGATTGAAAGAAACAGATAAGCTTGTAGGAAAAATACCTGGAGTGTTTGATGAATTATGTTGTATATGTTCTGTGGAAGAATTCACCTGAGTTGTATTCTGACTTTGAAGAAGTGATATAAGTTGCTGAATTTGCCCCTGTGAGAAATTGACAGTTGGGTGATTTGGATTTCCCAAAGTTTCATCCATAATAGTGAGATTTGCTCTCTTATGATCCCTTCTAAATGAACTTTGTGGCATGTAAAGCGTGTAATTTATATCTCCCAATATGCCTCAACTATGTGATTAGTTCTACCACATTTATTGCATGACATCTTTTGTTTTATGCCTACCTGCTTATAGTTTCCTCTTGGATTTCCTCTGTCATTTCCTTTCTGTCCTTGAAACCTTTTATTATAAGCAACCATAGTCACTGACTCAAGAGGTTTTTGTGAATTATTAGTTAGCTCATGATTTGCCTCTTTTTGAAGGATGAGATTGAAAACATTGTCCAAGGACAGCATATCATCTTTAAATAGAATTTGATTTCTCACACATGTGTATACTTCATCCAAGCCCATTAAAAATTACATGATCTGTTGTTTTTCTTATCTTGATTTAATCATTGTAATGGCTCCCCATTCAGCTGCTATGCATTTGAGTGGTTCTTCATATCTTGATATTTCTTTCCACATCAATTTCAACTTGGAGAAGTATAAATTTAACGGTTCCTTTCCTTGTTTGGTGGTGATGATTTGTTGTTCCAGTAAGAACATTCATTGTTGCTTGATTTTGCAAATTGTTTCTTCAGCTCTTCCCAAACTTGTGAAGCTGAATCAGAATACATCACGTAACCACAAATTTCTCAAGAAAGACTATTTGTGATCCATGATAAGATCATGTGATTGCATCATTGCCATTGGAAATATTTGGGGTCACTTATCTCTAGTCTCTTAATGGTTCCATCGATAAACCCAAGTTTGTTTTTTGTTGATAATGCCACATACATGGCTCTGCTCTAGCTATGATAATTTTAAGATGTGAGAGGTTGAGAAACTAATATGGTACCTGGGTTTTCCCCGTAATGTATAAAATAAGGGTTTTCTGTAGACTCTGGATTAAATGTAGTGGCTGAATCTGTCATGATGGTTGGTGGAAAATAAAGAGGATTAAGAATTATATGGATTAATTCAGCATAGTATTAAACTGCAAGCTCTAATACCATGACAAATTTGAAGAAAAATTTGTTCTTGATTGAAAGTTACAGTCTTTACAAAAGTTCTTTGACTACATATATATATAAAAACAAATAGATTTCCCAAATCTATAAATTAAATAAATTACAGAGGAACAGTTTACTAAAGCTAAACCAGCTATAAGAAGTCAAATCACAAATAAATTCTCTCTGTCTTCCTAATACCGTAAAATATATTTTTTGAAAGTCTCATCCTTTTTCTGATAGATATTGAACTAGTAGGTCATCATGTTTGCACCCTTTGATGCTTTTTGGCCTTTGATTTGGGGGACTAGTTCCGACCCACATCACTTTCTTGATTTTAGAATAGACATTTTAGAAAATTTGTAAGATATATTGTTGATTAGTAATTAATTCCTTTGTTTCGTTTAAGTTTGTGTTCAAATTTATCATTTGATTGGTTCATTCATGGAAATGACAACTACCCATACAAATATGTGAAAAGCTTAAATCAGTAGCATATCCTTCAATGTAAAAGTTTCTATATGATCTTATTCAATTTTGTTAGAACAAGCTTAAATATTTTCTAATAGCTATTGCTATTTGGAACAAAAGGAACCATTAATCGTTTTGTCATCTATCCTACATTGTCAATCATATTTATTTTTTCTGCTTCTTTTTCTTTTGTAATTTTTGGTTATTGATTTTAACCTTGTTGTTTGTCATGCCCTATCAAATCTTTCAGTTAAGCGTAAAATTGAAAAATATCGAGGGAAAGTACTCCGCTGTGACAACTTATTACATAAGAACCTATTTATTGAGTCTATAGCACCTTTAATACTGAAGAAGTTTAAGAAAAAACATAAAAAGGTTCTTCAAGCAAATAATGCAATTGAAAATTCAACCAAGATCAGAAACTTAATATTAATATATAAAACTAAACTTCATTATTCTTCTAGATATTTTCTATTCATATTTGTATTTATATGTCTAGTTTTGACATCTAACAGGTATCTGCCATGCCTGTTGACATGGTTGACATATGGGTTGCTAGAGGTTTTCTCCATGTCACTTTTCTATTAATGTTAGTATTAGTTTGTTGTTATGAAACGACATTCATAACCTTGTTTGCATTTTGAAACTCTTACAAGTCATGACAGTGGGAAGATAAAAAAGGTAAAATTGTTGGAGCTCATAATTTAAGTTGAAAGGAATGATATTCTCTATTATAGTTTTATTCTTGTCTCCTTTTTGCTTCTACTATACATTGTAATTCACTCTCACATTTTCAATTATTTTAATGTTGTGAACAATTATAATTGGTCTCTTGTAGAAATTAACTAACATGATAATGGCTTATTTTACAAATGTTAAAGCCATCAATTATTCCTGCAATAGAAGTTGATCCTCCAAGATGTTCATTTAATACCTCATCTGAAAGTCATCAGGTATGTTTTTGATATGCGGTGCTTGTTTATTTTTCTTCTTTGATCATACTTATGAAATATAAAATCATTTCATCTTTACCTTCCTTTTATTTTTTTGTTTGTAATTAGGATGTTTTAGCTTGTGCTATTGCAGAAGAGATGCAGAAAGTCTACAAAAATGAGTTGGAGCCTTAACCAATTCCATTAACAGTTTTAGAGAAGTTATTGTTGAAGAGGATGTGGGTTTTGTTGTAGTACCTTCTATTAATGAGTACTAAGAGTCCTCTCATTTCATTTAGGGTAGGATTATTCATTTAAAGCCTTGATATTTTTGGCATTCATTAACTTAGCCAAAGAAAAAGAAATAAAGATATATTATATAAATTATTCTATTCACATCAATTTGAATTATGAACCTTGAGCACATTTTGTTATAACCATCTATTT
Source organism: Rhamnella rubrinervis (assembly GCA_007844105.2). Lineage (NCBI taxonomy): Eukaryota > Viridiplantae > Streptophyta > Magnoliopsida > Rosales > Rhamnaceae > Rhamnella > Rhamnella rubrinervis. The sequence goes on from CM017576.2 coordinate 4,356,780, forward strand.
TGTAAATGTATTTTATTGAAGTAGAGGATAAGGATGATGACGACATAAGTCTAGATAATTTAAGTGATAATGAGGATGATGCAATAGAGAAAAGGTTAACTTGATTTTGCTTATATGCTTTTCACATCTTCATTCTTTATAGTTAGGTCTCTCTAATAACTGAGTTCAGTTTGAGAGTGTAGAATCTTTAACATTGCTAGTGTGATTGTGTTTTCCTGATGTCATTGCTTTCGCAGCCTTTTACAATACATTCATGTTTTTGTTTTCCTTCCAAACACTACTAATGTGCTTTTTGTCAATCCGTGTCTATTAGGTTGAATGTCTATTTCTAGCTTCATGTCATTTAACATTCATGTTAACAATACTATCATAATTACACTTTTTGTGTTCATATTGTTTGAATAACTTTTATGCATCATTGTTCAGGCAGCCTAAAATAAAAAGGGTTACCCAAGTTGAGTTAAATAAAAGAGCAAGATTTAAAGAATAGCTTAGAAAGGATGCAAAAGTGAAAAAGTTGGAGGACTTTTTTAGAGAAATTGACAGGTAATACAGGTTAATTACTTTGGTATACAATTAGTTTATTGAAGAGTATATTTTAACAATTGTTTGGATCCTTGGGTGACAACCTACCAGATATCATTTAAAAATAGCCAAAGAAGACAAAAAGAAGCATAAAAAGCATTAAGGCTAAAGGCACATCCACCACTTGTGATGAAGCATAAGTATGTTACCTATACTAATTCAAAATTTGAATATATTTTATCTCATCTTTGAATGGGCGTATATGCAATTATTGAATTGTGTGGAATGGAAGTAACTGGAGAAAATTTGGTCTATTGTATTTCCATTTTACATTTTTTCTGTAGAAGCTCATGCTTAATACTGTGAAATGAATTGTTTTATGTGACATAAATCTATATTTGATTGTTGCATATTTGAGTCTGCCTCAATGCAAGTCTTATTATTTGAAAAAATAATTGGATCCCTCCACCAGAGTAAGGTATATTTGACTTCATTCTTTCTAAAGTATATATATAATAATCAAATTATCTGTTATTTAATGTTAAATTCAAAAACTAAAAAAACTTTGGTTCTTTATTTTCATGAAGGGTCGTTGCATCATTGCAAAGGATTGGTTTAAGAGCCTTGAGAAAATGGGACTAATTCCTCCAACAAAGTCCAGAAGAGTAGTTGAATGTTCTCTTCATTAATTATGTTTTTATTTCCTCCCTGAAATGGGATTGAATCTTAATGTGTTCTTGGTCAGGAAGTAAATTGTTCTCTCCCTTATAATATACATAAGAAATTCCACCAGTTTCATGTTGTGGAGGAACCAAATTTTTGGAACACGGTGTTTTTGGAAGATGATGCAAAAGTTTTTTCTATACTAATTAATCTATTAAGATCATCATCTAAATATCATATGTACTCAGCCGTTTAATTCAAACATACTTTATTTGATTATTGTTTTAATATATAAGATTTAATAAGTTAACCGCATAGTTCTTGCAAATGATGGTTGATTAATAGTTGAGTTTTTTGATGTCATAGTCAGTGATAGGTGTCTTAATTTATTTTAACTATGTTTTTGTATGAATTAAAATTTTAGCTTTATAATTCATATTTTTACTAAACTGTCTCCTTTCCATATTAAATGCAAGAAATACGTACGTACTTATCTTTAATTAATTGATTTTTTTCTTGTGTGCACATTGTTAAAAGAAACTAAATTTGAAAACTTTTTCGAACTCGAATTTATGCATATATATATATATATATAGTTGGAAAGCTAAAGGATAAATTTTAATTTAAATATTTTTTTTTATAATTTTTTTAGGTGGATTTACCTTTGTCGGTAGGTCACGGACCATGTGGTGGTGCTCACTGATGGATTGCCCACCACCAAACATATTTATGCTATTAAAAGAATATAAATTTGAAGACTTTTCCGAACTCGAATTCATATATATGATATATGGTTTGAAAGTTAAGATGACAAGTTTTAATTTATATTTTTTTCATAATTTTCTAATTTCATTTAGGACTCCAAAAAAAGTACAAAATAGACTAACATGCACAGCTAATTACTTTGCACATTGTTCAAAGAATCTAAATTTGAAAACTTTATTGAAATTGGATTTATACATATGATATATGGTTAGAAAGTTAAGAGGATAAAATTTAGTTTATATATTTTTTATAATTTTTTAAATTGATTTGCCCCCATCGATGGGCCACCGACTATGTGTTGGTGCCCAAAGACGGATTGTCAATCACTAGGTATTTTTGTGCGCTATTGAAAGAATCTAAATTTGAAGATCTTCCCGAAGTCAGATTCATGCATATAATACATGATTGAAAATCTAAGAGGATAAAATTTAATTAATATATTTTTCATAATTTTCTGGGTTGATTTGCCCCTATTAATAGGCCACTGAAGGTGTGGTGGTGTCCATCAACAAGTTGCTAGCCATTAGACATTTTTGCATTGTTGGAAGAATTTAAATTTGAAGACCTTCTCGAACTCAAATTCATGCATATTATATATGGTTAGAAATTTAAAAGGATAAACTTTAATTTATGTATTTTTTTTATAATTTTCTAGATTGATTTGCCCCCGTCAATGGACCATCGATGATGTGGTGGTGCCCATTAACAGGCTGCCCGCCACAAGATATTTTTGTGCATTGTTGGAAGAATCTAAATTTGAAAATCTTTTCGAATTTGAATTTATGCATATGATATAGGTTGAAAAGTTAAAAGGATAAGCTTTAATGTACATTTTTTTTTATAATTTTTTGGATTGATTTTCTCTCATCTGTAGGCCACTAACTGTGTGGTGGTGTCCACCTACTAGCTACCTGGCACCAAACATTTTTGTGTGCTATTGGAAGAATTTAAATTTGAAAACCTTTTTGAAACTCGGATTCATGCATATAATATATTATTGGAAACTTAAAAGGATAAGCTTTAATTTATTTATTTCCTCATAATTTTCTATGTTAATTTAGGCTACCAAAAAAATATTTGAATTAGACTGACGTGCGAAGTCATCATAGAATCTATGACGGTCACCATAAGGCCATCGGTGGCCATGATAATGCCATTAGCGGGTCACCCACTGGGTGGTGGTGCCCACCGATATTTGGTGTTGGCCACCGATAGGGTAATGGTGTCGTCATATGATAGTTTTGTTTGCTATTAGAAGAATATAAATTTAAAGATTTTCTAGAACTCGAATTTATGCACTTACATATCTTTTCATATTTTTCTAGGTGGATTTATTCGTACAAACATACCAATTAGACTAATGTGCAACATTATATTTAGGCAATATATTTTTCATGATGAATTTATTTATAATATTGTTATTATTCATTATGTAGTTGCTATTTAGTTGTTGTGTAATTATATAATAAACATTACAAAATTTATAATTCAAAACTAAATTGATACTTCTCTATTATAAATTCCATTTTGATAGTGACGACGACAGAAAAGAATAAAAGGAAGAATAGGAGGAGAGTAAGAAGGTGACGATGACGAGGAAAGGAAGGTTGATTGGCTAAGAAGAAAAGGAATGAGATGATGGCTCCTTTATGTTGGTGTTTCGGGTGATATAAGTGGTTTAAATAGATTAAAATTTTAATTATCAATTCAATGAATTTCAAGGATATAAAAGTAATTTTGAACTAAAATTTTAATTATATTAAAATATGGCTTCTTTTCATTAATAAATATTGGGTCTGGATATAACATCAAAAAAATCCTTAATAGTTTATTTCAGAAACCATTTTTTGTTTTCAAAAACTAAAAGTTGTTCTCAAAAATTTTAGACACTATTTACCTTTTGGCAATGTTTTCCAAAAACAGTTATCAGAAAGGGCTATTATCATACAACCCTTTGATGTTTGGTCAACTTATAATCAACCTATATAGATTTCAAAAACGATATCAGACCCCCTACAATTAATTGACTTCAATTTAAATTAACAGTCAAAAGGTAAAAATGCAATTATGTCTCTTTCTTTTTTGAAAAATTAAAAAATAAATATAATATAAAAATGTGGACAAATTATAAATTGACACGTGGCAATAATTTAATATTTTTTCTTTTTTTTTTTTTTCTTTCTTTTTTCCCCTTTTTTTTTCTTCTCCATTCTCTTTTTTTCTTTCCAACGCAGCAACTCTCATTCTATCTTTTCTTTTCTTTCCTTTCTCCTTTTCCTATTATCTCTTTTTTCCTTTTTTTTTTTTTTCTTTTCATCACATTTACTTCGACAGCCAAGTCGGGTTCATGTTCAAACTTGTTGGAAAGATTGAAGCTGGTTAGATCTGGGTTTGAACAAAAAAAAGGTTTAATTTTTAGGGCTTCTATTTGAGATTTGCTTTGAAAATCAAAATTGTAATTCCTAAAAGCTGATTTCGAAGAAGATTAATGTGGAGAAGCTGAATTCGTACGGCGGCAATCTCATGGCAGTGTTTAAGAACAAGGACGTCAACAATTTAACTCAGTGTCTCAAAAATTTCAAGGCCATTTGCTCTTCTTGCGATGCCAATTTCAGTGAGGTTCAGAGCTTACTTTGAGTTTCATTTCTTCATTTTTCTTACTAGCTATCTTATTTGGTATGAGAAATTTAAAAGAATAAAAATTCAATTTGGGATTTTATAAGAAAAAAAATATTCTTGGAGTAATTCCCAGTTTAAAAATTATATTGAGGGAACAATTTGAATGTACTTATATAACTCTTTCAGAAAACAAAGAAGAGGAAGGCACTACTTCAAAGAAATAAAAGAAAAATTTGTCCAACCTCCTAGAATTGAATAAAAATAAAGATAAAGAAAAATTGGAAAGTCCAAAGAGAAACCATTTCATCATCGTTTACTACAATACCAATTACATATTAAAAAAATGTAAAAAAAAAATACTAAAATACTAAATTGAAAATTATTTACTATTTAATAATACATAGCAATAAAATATATAAAGAAAAAATAAATTAACTAATTTTACTTTTAAAGAAAATAATAGTATGAAATAATTTAGGTTTTTTGATGGCATACCAATTTTGGAATCCATTTGAATTTTTTTAATCAATTTTCTTTATAAGTATTATTTTAGCCAATTTTTTGATCAAAAGTCAAATATATCCTTTTGAATCTTTTTCTTTGCTGTGCTTTTCTCCTGGGCCATGTCCTTTGTCTTTCATATATATATATATATATATATATATATGGGTGATAATATGGGCGATGTCGCCCACCTTATGCTGGACGACAATAGTCCAATCCCCCCCCTTTTTTTTTGTTTTTTTCATATATATATATATATATATATATTATATATATATATATATATGAATACATATACAAAAAAAAAGTATAAAAAAGTATTAAAAAAAAGTATAAAAAGCATAAAAAAATAGAAAAAAACATATAAAAAATAAAAAACAGGATAAAAAAAATACAAAAGACATATAAAAAATGAAAAACAAAAAATACAAAAAAAAAGAAAAAAAAAATGAAGGGATTAGGATGTTGTCGCCCAGCATAAAGTGGGCGATATCGCCCATATTATCACCCCCTATATATATATGTAATTAATTTGTGATGAATTAATTGTTATACCCTTTTGAGTCTTTTTTTTTTTGGTGTTTTTTCTCTGGGTCTTTTTCTTACTGTGTCATTCATCCTATATATATATATATATATATATGCAATTAATTTGTGATGAATTAATTGTTAGCTATCCAACTTTTGATGGATATTGGAGAGTTATAAAAATTAAAATTTTGTAAAAAGAAATCTTCATTGATGAAATAATTTGTTACTAACGAAGTGGACTTTAACAATGGTCAAATACTTGTCCGTCCTTAAATTTTAATTTGTCAGTGACGAAGTAATTCGTCATTGACAAATTAAGAGCTTTAATGAAAGTCATGATTCTGACCGTCGTTAAATCTTATTTGCAGAACTAATTTTACAAATAAGATTTAATAACGGTTAGAAACTTGATCGTCGTTAAAGCTCTTAATTCATTACTGACGAACTAGGATTTAAAGATCGACATATGTATGACCATTGTAAAAGCTCACTTTGTTAGTGACGAATTAATTCGTCAATGATAATTTTTTTTTTTAAGATTGTTGTAAAATTTTAATTTTTATGGACTCTTTAATATCTATCAAAATTTATCTCATATTTTTTTAATCCTAATTTATTTATTTTTTTTCTTATAATTCTATTTAAAAATTTCAAATATGTGATTAAAAAATAATTTATAATAAATTATAAAAAAAAGAATAAATATTTAATTCATCATTTAAAAATATTATGTAACTTTAAAATATAATAATTATTCTTGAAAAAATAGATTGAAAAAATTAAATAAGAATATTGAGTTAAAAAACCCAAATAATTTTTGGACCGTCTTGCGGGTCCCCAGGTTTGCCCGTAACCGACCCGGAAAGAGATTCAGAATTTCGGACGAGGGAAGCCCACTGTATCCGAGACCGAGACACATCGGATCGGCTCAATATCCAAGTCGAGCAGACTTGTGTTGAAGTATACCACCGCGAGTAATTGACCAGGGAGTTTCGCTGAGTTCAGAGGCTTGTTCTCGCCACTCACCATGCGCAAGATAGCAGCCCAGCTCACCACTGTAAGCTCCGTAATTTTTCCAGTTTCCTGAAAGTTGGTAGTTTTATCACCCACTACCATATCTTATATACAGTTTTTTTTTTTTTTAATGATTTTTGGGAATAAAATTTTGTGGTCTGTGTGTAGTATATTTGCAGAAGAAACCCTATACAGAATGTGCAGTCGCGCAATTTATCATCGTTAAGTGGAAGAGGTTACTCACTCTTACCCCTTTAATCACTCTGTTAAGTTCTATATAATAATTCTGTTGAATATTTTGATAAGCTAGAATCATAAAAAAAAAAAAATTGAAGTTTTGGAATTTACTTAGCTGAACGTCATTTCAATACTACGAATCAAAGGAATGAAAACTATACAAGTAAGGACACAAATTTGATACTGAAAGATTGTGAACAACGTTTTTTTGAAGGATTTTTTATTTTTATTTTTTGGGACTTATGTGTGTTGCAGATGAGCTCGCCCTTGAACAAGAGGCTGAAAGAAAAATAGGATGGCTATTGAAACTGTTTTTTGCCGGGACTGCTTCGTATATTGGTTATCAGTTATTTCCGTACTTGGGTCTGTGGATTTGTTTTCTATAATGTTTTTTACTAGCTTATGTTTCCTAGAATTGCCTATGTTTTGCTTCTTGCCTAACTAGATTGTTGAATTTACGTTTTAGGAGATAATTTGATGCAACAGTCCGTTTCCCTTTTACATGTCAAGGATCCAATGTTTAAGAGAATGGGAGCTTCTAGATTAGCCCGTTTTGCAATAGATGGTAAGGTTTGTATCTATTTTTATTTGATGTTAGTAATGCATAAGAAATCTAATCATTGATGTTAGTAATGCATAAGAAATCTAATCTGCATATACCCAAAAGCACAAAACTTGGTTATGCACTAGTGTTCACTTCTCATTGGCTGTATTAACACCTATCAATTTCTTTTTTCAGCAAAATCCATTGGTCATTTGTAGTTTGTAAGAGTAGTGATGTTGTTAGAGTTTCATAAAAAACATCAAGAAATTGTTGCCACCACCTTTTCTCGCTTGTAGGAGGAGAAAATGTCAGTGGGTTATGTCAATGTTACCCTGAACTAAACTTAGTATTTATAATTTAAGAATGAAATTTTTGCATTTGTAGAACACCACTGTAAATTTAATTGAGTCTAAATGCTTTAGGAGGAATTAGAAATTGATTCTATCATCACTGCCTTGTACCTGAGTTGCACAGTCTGTAAGTTACTATGTCTTGGATTTGAAACTTGTATCACAGATGAACAGCTGTATTGGAGTCTAAAATTGAGGATTTATAATGCTTGTCTTACTTGTATATGAATTTTTCTATTCATTCAATTTATAGAGGAGAGAAGGATGAAAATAGTTGAGATGGGTGGGGCTCAGGAGCTCTTAAATATGCTGGTAGGCGCGAAAGATGACTGCACACGAAAAGAAGCTTTGAAGGCTCTTTCGTCTCTCTCACGCTCAGGTCGGATTTTAGTTTGCATTGAGCGGTTAATATTCTTATGCCTATATTTTTTAATGATTATTTCTGAACCTCTAAAACTCTGTTTCTTTGAGTACATGTGTTACATTTTGTTTTTAGAATTCTGTCTTCTTTGAGTACATGTGTTACATTTTGTTTTTAGAATTCTATCTTAAATATTGAATATAAAAGAATATTGGATGTGGATCCACACTTATACTTTAGTCATTTGCCAAAAAGAACACTTATACTTTATACAGTTGGATGGTTTGTGCAACCACACTTGTCCTCGGTGGATTCTTTACTTTCTGTTATAACTTGTAATAGTACATTGGATGTTAAACATGAGATGAAGGATTCTGGTAGGCTCACTGGACTTGACATGAAGGGTTAGGATTCTGTCAGGCTCACTGGACTTGACATGAAGAGTTTCTGTTATAGGCATGTCTTTGCTCATGTTATACGCATGTCTTTGTTCATAGGAATAGGCTGCTTTTACCGAGCAAGAGTAATGCTCATTACCCCTGTGGGAATAAAAACACATTACTGCCAACACCTCAGCAAGACTTGAAGGGTTTCTGTTATAGGCACTTCTTTGCTCATAGGAATAGGCTGCTTTTACCCAGGAAGAGTAATGCCCATTTACTCCTGCAGGAATAAAAACACATTACTGCCTCCGCCTCAGCACTGCTTTCAAATTTCGTTCCTGTTGGTACTGAATGGCAGAATGGAATATCACACTTCAGTAAATCAAATATAGCCTTAATGTGCTAATAAGACACATGCAACATATGTGATACGTTTTAACATTCAGATCTTGGAATAATTTCACTGTTGCTGAGAGGGACATAGTATTTATTAGAAGAGGAATGAAAATCTGAAGCCTCATGCATTGGTTGCATTGGTGGCCAATGGTAGATAATTAGATAGGAGATTACTATCATCTAGGCACAGCAAGTGAGGAACATTTTCTGCCTGCCAGTGGGATGTTAGGGCAACAGGGAAATGTTCCATGCCTCATTTCTTAACCTAATGCCAAACTCATGACTCAGGAGACTACTTGTATTGATTCTGAAATTAAAGTTATGGTTTCAATTACAGTTTACCTTTGAAAAAGAGCCTATAACAACAACTTTTCTGTTTTCTTAATATTCAGAAGAAGCTGTTGGAGCTTTACATAATGCTGGAGCAATCCCGATTATTAGGTCTACTCCAGATTCCTTGGAGGATGCAGACATTGAGAAATACAAATCAAGCTTGATGAAGAGATTTGAAGATTTGAGATATGATGTTGCATCATGAGATGTTGTTGGGCCTTTGAGGTACTAATCTTCGCTTGTAGACTAAAACAAAACACTGCATTTATCAAGAAAGCTTTGTTGCGAGCAGAAGGAAACTCTTTTTTTTGTGAGACAACTGCAATGTGTCCTGCATGGCTCTGTTTATCGTATTCAGTGTATTAAAAGACTAAACCGAGTCGAATGCATTTTCACTTTGAGAAATTCGCTTTGTTTCTGTACGAACAATTTCTTCTAATTGCATATATTATTGTCGTTTATAACATTAGAAGTCTTGGAGTAGGCCCGACTTTGCTGGACGCTCTTTATGCTTGAAAGAATATAGTCGTTGCAGAATGCAGTCAACCTTTCTATGGCTCTTTGAAGTTGGCCATTTTACTCAGTACGCTTAATTAATAAATAATTAGATTTCACAACTGAACTCAAACACGATTGCTCAAGTGCATTGAGCGCCTCTGCACGTTCAAACTATACTATAAATTAGATTATATGATTTCTTGTCTGATCTAAAGATTGTTGCAAATTAATTCAAAATATTGCTAATACAATAATTGTGTCTTCTCTGGCCACCTTTCCGCGTTCTTGCTTAATCAAACACAGTTTTCCTGGAAAACAAACTAAGATCACAAAGCCTGCAGAGAGCTATCTAATCTTCTATTTAAGGCGTGCTTGGAGATATGCTGCTTCAAGCCAACAGCAAAGAAGCTAAAATTTCTTAGGCACCAAACAATCACCAATTGTAGTTCTAACTTCAAAGTAGCTGTTTGGACAAAAATACACCCAGTATAGGATGTAATTATTCATTATTAATTATATGCTTATAATTAATTATGGTCAATTATCATATTAGGAAAGTCCTAAGGATTGTCAAATAAGTCAAGACAACTAGAGTTTTTAAAATTCTCAATTTCTAAACCTGTAAATAGGTCTCCTCCTTGCCTCAAGGTATGCAACTCATACGGACTAAAATGCATACATAGTCAAGTGTGGACATACGGGCAATCACATTGACTAGTCTTGTCATCTAGAGACTGACTTTACTCTCTATCATTTGACTGTGTCATCTAGAGATTAACTTAGTGTCGGAGGATTTTTAGGCCAGCAACATACTATGACACTGACTTAGCATTGGAGGGCCTTTAGGCCAGCAACTCACTTAAGCGTCAGAGGGGTGGGATTTTTAGGCCAGCAACAAATGTTGATCTAAGGCCGCTGACATCTTTTCTCTTTTATAGGCTTACACCAGTTTCTTCGGCTACTTAGAGTTTTACAGAGACAATTGAGACAATTGCGGTTCCCATGGTCAAAATTGTAAGGGATGATTTATGTGTCCCTTACCTTGTGGAGCTAATTTTGAAGAAGAAATACCATGGATTGTTTGATGTAAGATATGAAGGTTAAGACATTAAAGGAATACTCTTCCTCCAAGTTGATGGTTCTTACAAAAGCTTGCAAAAGAAGAGAGTCATGCAGAAAGCAACCTGTTTTCCTTTGCTTACCATGTGTGAGAAGGTTCTCACACCACATCTCCAATGGATGATTCATCAAGGAAAGAGTTTGGAGCAAAACGAGCTCCTCTACAGTGTGTGGCGATCCCACACTCTCCAAATGAGATCACGTCAAGAAATCTTTCTTCCAACCAACACTCTCCAGGTGAGATCATGGCAAAAAGTCTTTCTTCCAACCAACACTAATTGAAACATCTTAAATTTCCAGGTTGAAATTCACTCCTATCACTTTTGTAGAATCTACCTAGGAGAAACCATCATTGCTAAGGTATTTGGCCTTCACTCATAAACTGTACTAGGAGTAGGCAAAAAACTCGGGTACTCATGAAACCCGACCGACCCGACCATATCAAGCCAGGTTGGGTCGGATTTTTTGGTGTATTCACGTTTGATCGGTTGTATTGTTAAAAGAAAATAATATGGTCGGGTGGGTTCTCGGGTTTGGTATTGAAATTGTACCAACCCAAACCGACCCGTATATAAAATAATAAAAATATAAAAATTTGAAGAGTAAAGTCTAAACTTAATCGTGGAACTCATGGATCTTTGACCTCTCAGCGCCATCTAACCTCTCAACACCGTGCACCACCCTCAATTCACAGCCTCACTGTCGCACCACCACTTTTATTGAATCACTGTTGCATCACCCAATCTCTCAGACCTAAGACTCACTCTCTCTAACTCCCTATCACACTCTGTCTCTTATTTCGCCATTGCGCTCGCACCCCCACTTGACCCTCTCACCGTTGGCCTCTACCACTCGCAATCGCTTGAAGACTTGAAGTTCATGGATTCACACTTCACAAAGTAAGTCATCTCATGATAGATTGTCTTTTTTATTTTTCTTATTTTTCGGATTCATACTTCATAGTTACATTTTTTTATTCTGTAATATATATATATAGTGAAAATTTTCACTTTTTTTTTCCCTTTGCATTTGCAAGTATATGGTGAGAAGTGTTATAGGGTTATTTGGTTGTACGGTATTGTTACAAGGTTAGTTCGATGTGTGATTTGTGTAAGGATGCTTAGTTGTTTAAAAATTAGGCTGAAAAGGGGATGTAGGAATGGTGATTTCCACACTGTTGAAAAGCAAAGATGGAATAGTTACAAACTACATACTAATTAAGTAAATAATTATTCTGGAATTTAGTTATATATTTAATTGCATGGAATTTCATTTCCACTTGAATGTGCATATAGAGTCTACGGTAGTAGCAAATCTCTTTGTACTATATAAGAGCCGAGAGCAAGGGGATGCTTAGAAAATTTTCCTTTTTTTGTCGTTAGGAATATATAGACAAGGAATTCAATATATAATATGTGGCAATTCTCTTTCTTGAACGTAGAACTTATGTTTCCAAGCCATGTAAGGAAAAATCAGCTAATGGAACAAGATAAACAGAAGTGGCAGTTAAATTAATGATATAAAATTTCAAATGCAATTTCTTGCAGCAGATCGAATCAAATCTAAATGAATAAAAGTTGTTTATCTACTTTGAATTAGTTGTCTTTTGTGCCCATTTGTTTCAGGTTTCGATGCAAACAAACAACTCATGCTTGCTTATCCATGATTAAAGGTAGCTTTAGCTCTGTTTATTGTTGTTTGTTTGGGTATAGTTTCAGAAGAAATAGATTCATTTATTTCACTTTTGTTAATTCCCAAAGCATTTAATATTATGTTTACAAACTACATAATTAATATTCACTTTTGTTAAAATCAACTTTACATATACTATAGTTACAAACTACAAAAGTAATATTCTTACACTATATCTCAAATCAAAATGCCATGCACAAACACATATACATCAATAGAGGCTTATTAGATAATTGGTTTAGCTAAGCAAACTAGCTATATAGCAAAATATAAGCAAAACAAATTAGTAGGTAGTTCAAGAGGACCTCAATGCAAAAAAATATATATATGTTATTGTCAAAATTAAGGGTAATTTCATTAAATACCCACTGCAATATTAATTTTTATAAAAAAAAATACTCATGTCCTATAATTTTTGTAGAAATACCCACTTTTTTTTTTTCCAAAATACACCGTCATTTATAATATTCACACACCCTTCATCTCTCATGTCGAGTCTAGCTAGTAGATGATGAGGCTAGCTATTAGATGACGAATCTAGCTATTGGATGGCGAGTCTAACTATTAGATGGCGATTCTAGCTATTTGACGGCGAGTCTAGCTATTACAAGGATATTAGATGACGATTCTAGCTATTAGATGGCGAGTCTAGTTATTGGAGTTTGGGTGTATTTTCGATAATAATGAGTATTTTTTAAAAGATTATAAGAGCGCAAGTATTTTTAAAAAAAATTAGTGATGTGGTGGGTATTTAATCAAATTACTCCAAAATTAAAGTGATCCCTCTACTTACATCACCAAAATATATAGTCTTTGATATACTGCTTTTTTCTACGATTGTATATTGCTTTTGTATGCGCTGTGCTTTTCTGGTTTTGACTTGTATATGATTATATATTGCCTTGTTATACTGTGTTTGTAGCTAATCATTATATATATGTGTGTGTGTGTGTGTGTGTGTGTGTGTGTGTGTGTATATATGTTTTGTATTTAAACTAATTAATTTCATTGAATATTTCCTCTCCCAGCTTTTTAGTTCCTATCATCCTATTAAGCACACAGCTTAAAAAAAATAGTTGTGAACTTGTAATTGAGTAATCGCACATCAATCAAGCAATCAAGGTTAGTGTTCTTCTTGCCATTATTAATATATATAATATTAGTTAAACTTGCTTATTGGAATTGAAGAATTTAGTTGGTGATTGGAATTAACTTGCTAATTTGTATATTTTCTTAGTTGTTTAAAAATTTTAAATCATTTATCAAACCAAGATGAGAAATGAGAACTATCAGTTTACTTTTTCCTTTGAGTTTTTGTTGTATCCTATATGTTGGATTGATTATATATTTGAGTTGGGAATTGGATAATCTTATAATCTAGTATGAGAATTGAATTGAAAATTAATTTGAGATTTGAGTTAAGAATGTTTGATTTTGAGAATTGAAGCTGGCTTCTGTCTACTGTGGCTTCCAAGAGTGCTTTTAGTATGAGGGAATCCGTAATTCCTTTCATAGTTCATTAAGCTCTAGGATGGTAAAAGTCTTATTGTGCACCCAAAATTGGTTTAAAGTTTAATCGAATATAAACAGATTATTTATTGAAGTTGTGGAGTATTATGAAAAATTGGATGCATGTAATATAACTAAATCTATACAAATATTAATTTTTTATATTTAATTTATTGTTAATTTAAGATTTGTTTCTGTAGAAATTTTGGATTGTAAAAGCAAATGAAGATCTTGTCAAGACTAAATGACTTGATAACTTTCTGAAATTTGAGGTAAATTTTATATATGATTGAATATTTGCTTAATAATACATTAATATGTTTTATTTTCTAAATATTTCTTTGGTATAGGAATGAAACTTAATAAAGGAGGAGCATGTGAGATATGTATCTATTTGATGGTTAGACTTGAAGATGATTATGACCGTATTAATTTTAATATTAATTTTTTCATATTTTCTTATGAATGTGGATGATTATATTAATTTTAATTTTTTATTTATTTAATTTTGGATGATTATAATATTTTTAATTACTTTTTTGTTTGTATGATTTTCATGTGTGAGTTGGACTATTTGATCAATATTAGGAGGCAATTATATTATTATGATATGATAGTTTTAAAGTTTATACGTAGATTTTATAGTTTTTGGGTTAAAAATGTTTTTATTATTTATTAATATATATTTTTTATAATTTCATCAATTTGTATCCAAATTGAAATTTTACTAAATTACATATTTATAAAATTGAAATTTTAAAAGCTTTTTTGTTTAAATTGTTGAGGTTTTTTTTTATTAGTTTATAAACCAGTCTATTTAGTATTTACATTTTATATATGAGCCTTATAAAAAATTAATATTGGACGAATTTATCCTTAAAAACAATCAGTTTATCACGTTTTATATATGGACCTTATAAAAAAAAATTAATATTGGGTATAAATTTTTTCTTATAAACCAATTAGTTTAGAACATTATATACATGGGCTTAAAAGAACAATTAATATTGAGTCCAAGCTCAAACTGACTAACCCGTCCCGCCCAATCTTAAATTGAGTGAGCTCGGTTTCAAGTTCAAAATTGGTGCAGTTTGGACTAAAATTTTAACAATTTGATATTGGGTCAGTTTTCTTTAGTTGGACCCAAAAATCGATCCCACCCGATTCGTGCCCACCTCTAATATAACATTCCTTTATTTAAATCTAAAATCTCGAGCAAGGAGATATTACTACTTATTATTTTCAAATATAAATTTTAAAATTATTAAAATATTTTGGACAATACGAAGATATCTCGATAAAATTTTTTTACTTTTTAGGACTTTTTTAATCTGATATAAATAAAAAACATATTACTTAAAATATTAAAAAAATATTTACATCCACGTAAAAAAAATTGTGCCGAAATTAGAGTACCATTGTCCAAAATATAGTGCGGAATAACTTGTACTTTACTATGTCCTCCAAGTCTGCACTCCGACCAAGCTTTATTGTTACTTTTCAAATTTACTTAGCATACACAAGCATACGAGGGTGAGCGATAAATTCTTAATAGGCATTTCATATGCATATATTAATGCAATGCAATATAGTATAGTAAATGCAAAATCAATATTTCCTCTGTTTCTTTTATAAATCACTATTTTTCTCTATCCATTCACAATTTATTTTGCTCAATTAACCCGTGTTCACGTAAGGTACACATGCTCGTTTGTGGTCGGCAGGTCTGCATCTCGTGTTCTCGTAGAACCCACATGTTTATTTGTGATTAGTGGCTGAATCACCCCTTCGCAAAGACCCACATGCCCATTTGTGATCCATGATCTAAGAGTTTATTAAAACTAGATTCTAAAACCAGCACTCATTGGTGCATTTTTAAAATATAAAACCTAAAAGAAAAATTTACTCATTATATAAAAACACTCCAAACCACCATGACATATTCTTATACAAATGTATGCGCATATTCATACAGTACTTTCATAGATAACCACAACAAAGCAGAGCGCAATTACACATAATTACTAAACTATCCCCTCCGAGTAGTAATAATTACTATAATGTTCTTTCTTATCCCCACTAATTACCAAAATACCCTTTATACGATAATAATTATCGAAACGATCTTTACCTATTTCAATAATTATCAAAATACGCCCTCAAGATAAGGGATAATTACCAAAACACTTCTATTTTATCCCAACATATATTTAATTTATAAAAATAATATTTTAATATCCCAAAACTACATATTCATACACATATATGTATATATATTTATATAATCATATATATATATATATATATATATTCATTCACAACTATATAAATATATATACACATGAATTTATATAAACCCTAACTTCCACACATATATACTTAATAAATAAAAAATATAAAAAGACCTAAATGCCCTTTACAAATCTAAAAATAGTAATTATGTCCCCTCCATTGAAAAGATCAAAATGTACTCTATAATTTTCAAAATACCAAAATTACCCCTCCATGGCCGAATTTTTCTAGACTAAATTTTCAACAATTTTGCATCCAAATCACACAATTAACAAGGGGTTTTGCAACACTCATACATCAATTAACCAATTCAACAAAAATTCATGAAAATAAACAAATAAATTTCAAAATTTCCAAACCCTAACCCTAGAATTTGGGGATCTTTTCCATACAAAAAAACCAATTTTAAATCCAATGAATCAATCACAAATTCAACAAGTATTCACCTAGATTCACGTATTTCTACCAATTAATCCATTAAACTACCAAAATTTCACAAAAATCACAAATAGATAAGAACATCTATCTTTCTTCCAAGTTGGGTCAGGTCGGGGATGGGTTAGAGCGGACGGTGCTGGTACAGGTTTGTAGGAGGATAACAAGAGAGCGAGCACAAGAGTGACTTAATAAGAGAGTGATTTGTGTTGAATGAGTGGCTTGATCAATTTCAAGAAGAGGATGAGAAATTTATGTTTGGAGGGGATATAAGACAGAGACATGGGAGAGAGAAGGGGTAGAGTTTGGCCTGAAAATGATGTTAATTGACGTCGTGTAATTGGTTTTTTTTTTTTATATATTTATTTTCGGTAATAAAAAATTAAAAACTATAAACGGTGTCAAAGTACATTTGTAACAAATATTATAATACAAGGTTGACAAAAAATGTTAATTTTTTTAGTAACAATTTATGAAATTTTCTCACAAATTACCCCCAAATTTAAACAGCGAAATTTTCCTTCATAAAAATTATTCTTTATGTGACAAAGTATTGTGACAAAACTCAATTTTAGCACTATTTTATCTACCTTACTGAGTATCAGTGTCTAACACAAATTTTTGACACTAAATGTGTACTTTTTGTGACAAATCAAATTTTAACAAAGAAAATTTGTCACTGAGTTTCAAATTTTTTGTAGTGAAACTTAAACACCAGTAATCACCACTTGAAAACACCATTTCTCACTTGTTTTAGAGTCCCTTAGATGGCCAGTTACCTCCTCTTGGTTTTTTCTTGAATTTTTCCTTAATTTTTCTTACTTTCTCTCCCTTTTACGCTCTAGAAACTACCCCAAACTTTATATATGGAAAAGTGGCCGGCCCCTTAGGTTAAATAAAGCTAAACTAAAGAGTAAATGAAAAGGAAGTAAAAATAAAAAGAGGAGTCAAAGTTAAAAAGTCAAAAACCACACTTTGACCAAAGGTAAAATTGAAAGAAAATAATCATTCAACCCTTAACTGGACACCTTAGATCCTTTTCAAGTGCCCGAAAAACTCTCAAGCAGCCAGTTTCAATGTAAGTGGTGATGTGGCGGTCAAACTTTAACTGTGACCGAAAATAACAGTTCTAAAAAATATAGGTGGTACAATTAAACTATACAAGTCATTCTTAATTCATCTATGATGAGCTCTAATGTGACTGCAAAGGTTAATTACAACTTCTCATGGGGAAGCTTTTGCAGAAGGAAAGAGAACTTCACTATCAAAATCTATTAGGCGTGGGCACTGGCTGTAATCCTAAACGAGAATGACATTGTGTGTATATAATTAAAATCTTGACTGTCAATTAATTCATTATACTGTTTGTCTTCTATTAATAAATACAACTTGTTATGTATTATCATCATCATCATCCTTGTTTGGAAATGGCCACATTGATAGCAGAGAACATGGTTCTTGTACACACCAGAAAAGGTTATATCCCATGATGGGGACACAATACAATCCTGCCTGAATTTAATGCGATTGGGTTTTATTAAACAAACAAAACGTATAGAATACACACAAATTGTACAAATACAATGCAAACAACCTCAACTCTCGACCAAAAAAGAATGAAAAATCAATTATGACTTGCTTGCAAATATACTATATATGTTGGTTGAAATGGCAATTGTGCTCGCTACTACTGCCAGGACTATCATTATTGTCGCTGTGATCCTATCCCTTGATGTAGATACGCCGTGAACATCCCTGTAATTTAGTAAAGAAAGATACAAGCATCAAGTTGAGAGCATCATTTTTAGAGAGAAACGGATGGACTAAGAGAGAGAAAGTACCTCAGAACAATGGCACCAGGGAAAATAAATGCAAGGCAAACAGCAGTGGTTGATCCCAGAAAGTTTAACAGATACCAAATATTTGGGAAAGCTATTGCTGCCAAGTAAGAGAAGGCTAGAAGGACAATGGTGATGCAAAGAAATCTTCTAGTATCAGAGGCCAAAAGGGGCTTCTTGGGGAAGAGAAATTCATCTATATTTGACCTCAAAGAGAAGTTCAATAGAGGAAAAACCAGCAATAGGTGCAATGCATAGCTTAATCTTACAACATCATTGAGTAGAGAACCCATTGCTGTACCAGAGCTTTTATCAAAATTTACAAGTATGTCTGGCATGATTGAATCTCCAAACAACAGGTACCCAAATAGGCCTATGGTAAAATAGAGAGCAGCACAAAGCAGTAGCGAAATCCGAACTGCCGTGATCATATCCGATGGCTTTCCGAGCTCAAAACCAATTGGATGAACTGTGTTGGAAAGCTTTGTTAGAAAGAACATTGATTAACATACAAAAGGATATACTAAATTCTGTGGTGGTTTTTGGCTTACCATTGAAATGAAATGTGAAGGCTGTGACAATGACTGGCACGGCAGTGAAAAGGTCAAAGAAGGTGGTCTGGTTGTCCAAGTGAGGTATCATTCTTGGGTTCTCAGTTTTCCCTCCCACAAGTGAAATTATTGCCATCACAGAACTTATGCCAACAAAAACTAATGCCAGAAGAACTGCTATGAACGAACTAAAACTCAAAGACTCTGTAAAAAAAAAAAATGAAGTTACTACAAATTTAAGGCTCATAGTTTGAGATCTCTCTGTACTAAGAACTTTTAAGGACCACAATAGACAGTGATACATATATGTATTTTGGTGGTATTAATATTGTGACTGACCTACTCGCCGAAACAAGACCAGCGGGAGCAAGATGAAAATGATAGTGATTAAGATGACAAACTCACGAGAGTTCCACCAGTGAACGCCAAACCATTCTTGCAAAACACCCAAGTGCACTGTTCCTTCTGGTTGATTTCCAGAAAAGACATCCCCTGAAATGATCAAAAATAAAATTGTATAGTTTACCACATAAGTAACACATTTTCGAGGTTCCATTCTTAACCCAATTGTGCTTTCTGATAAAAACCCATTTCACATGCCATATGATCAAGTTTGTAGATTTCACAAAAAAAAGAAAAAATGGGAGAGATCAAGTTGTAGATCCAGACCCTCATCTTTTTCTTAATTGACTCAAAAGTCAAAGTGTGAAACAGAGGAAACTTGGATCACATTAATCACTTGTCTCTATCGAGAACTTAATTGTGTCCTTCCTCGTTCATTAAATACGTACAACTTTAACAGACACAACAAAATCTAGGTTTTGCTCTAAGAATGATATCAAGCACACCTTTATATTTCTTACATAACATGCTAACACAACAAATTTCGACTACTTTTGCTAACACAGCAAAGTTCAACTACTTTTAAAGAAGGAATTAATATTAAGGCAGAAAAATCGAAGTTTAATTACCTATGATAATAAGGTACATGATCAAGCACCCAAGATTAGTAATTATAACACATATCTGAGTGAGGACCGAACCCACTTGCCCAAACGACTCTTTCATGATTCCGGCATAGGTGGTGGTCTCGCCGGAATGTGTGAACCTCATCAAGAATTCCACCGAGATCTCAGCTAATACGGCAATTATCACAATCAGCAAGAAAGCTGGTATTACTCCGAGCACCTTCAGAGTCGCCGGAATCGACATAATTCCGGCACCAATTATGCTCGTCGACACGTTGAACACTGCTCCGCGTACCGATGCATGCTTTACCGGCGATTTCTGCTCCTCCGGCAGGAGTGGAACATTTAAGCCGGTCGCCGGAGACATTGTTGAAGAGGTTGTCTTCTTGTTCATTATTTGCCATTGTACGTAACCTTTATATGTGGAAGATGCTTTGGGTGGATTTGTATTATTAATTTACAAAAATGTCGTTAATAAAGGCGGCTGTGCATCCAATTAGCCTAATAATAATAAGGGTGATATTGGAATTTCAAAATGATAATGGAGACAGCTTGGACTGAAATGTGAGTTTCTGTAGTTGTGAAAAAATGATGAACGAATGTACACAGAGAAAGATTGTGAAAAATAATAATAAAAAAAAGAGAATGTATTTGGACGCAATTACGGGTCCTGTAATTTACCCAAAAAAAAAAAAAAAGGAAATACGGGTCCTGTGAATTAACAGCTTAGGGTAAATAATGGATCTATCATATCTATATTCTATATATTAAGTTATACGGCTTATCATGACAGTGAAAATTAATAAAATAAAATAAGTCTGTGCTTAAATTTTACTTGTAAAATAATAATCCCCTGTTACATCTTACTATTTAGCATGTCCAATAAATTTTGGGCAAATATGTGACAGTGAAAGCAAACCAGACTCTCACACTTATTTATCAGAAAAAGGAAAATTTAAAAAGTTTTGTTACATGTATGTGTTGGACCTATCATCTAATTACCTAATCTACAACTTGTATTTATTTAGTTTACAATTTCCATGTGTTCTATATTTTTTTATAACAACTCTAAAATTATATAGTTTTGGTTTGTCAGAATGCTATGAAATATCAATATTTTGGGTTATGTCATGATCATGACCTAAATTATTATCAAATGGCAGTCTCTTACTAACATGGTGATAATAGATATTAATAGTTGGCGTAGATACCCAAATGAAATAAATAAAAAAAACGTATATATTATAAGAACGGCTGGAAGCGAAGTGGTAGAATGACCACACAAAAGACATGTCAACAATTACTGAAAAGAAACAAAAAGTATTGGATAAATTTCCAACTCAGTCAAATTAAATAGTAGTGGGATTTTTATACTACAGAGAGCCCTTAAAGCTTTTTAATTAGACTGATTAGAAATTTTTTAAAATCCTTTTTATATTTTCTGATTTATGATGCTTATTGTGTAATTTGTTATACATTTGAGATTTTACAATTTGAAATTTAATTTGTCTGATTGTATAAGTATAAATATGCAAAGTCATAAAATTAATATATGAGTTCTATTAATATATTTACAAAAAAGATAAAACAACTATCAGCCATTTTTGAACTAATAATATTGTTAACCTAAAAATTCTTCTGCCTAAAGACCCTTCGATGATAGTCTAAAAGATTTTAAAAAATTTATAGACTATGTAGTTATATACTTTTGTTCATAAAAGGTGTTGATATTTATAGAGTTTATAGAGTTAGAAAACAATTTACAGAGCCTAAAATTTTTTTAACAATTCTTTAAAAAATTTATAGACTATGTAGTTATATATTTTTGTTCGTAACAAAATTCTTAGGTTTGCCCTACCAATAAGAAAAATAGTCAAACTTGCTAGATGACATTAATTGCTAGATTTGCTTGGATCTATTTTAAGAATTTGAGATAAAAAAAAGGAAGAAGGAGCAATTGGATTTAGACAGCATACACTTATCCATGTTTATACTTAATATTTATCTAAAACTTCATAATATATTTTGCAAAAGCATGTAAAACATCCCAACGTTTTCAAAATTATCGAGGAATTAAAAAAATATATAAATAGAAAAAATAGCAACCGATATATTTTATATAAATCTTTAATTTGTAAAATGAAAAATATTAATATAAAAAAAGGTATAATATTTTCCAAAAACAAAAATATATCCGAGGATTGGAGAATTTGGTGGAACTCATATGCTGCACTTTTTTTTTTCTTTTTTTTTTTGGCCTTTTTCTTTTTATCAATGTGCTGCTAAAATAGGATAATAAATTATTATTCATGTAAGACTTTAACTATCAAGTGGTATTGATTTGACCTTGATGGACCCACAAACACGTATTGATCTTTGCCAGAATATTGACTTGAAAGGCATATTTTCTTTTTCATTTTTCGATCATTTTTCCAGGAAAGTTACTGATCTTTAAAGAGAAGTCTATTAACCCAATAAGCAACAAAAATAAATGGCAACCTTGATGTTAACTCTATATGTCCCTTCTAAGATTCTCATTAGTATTGATTTGTTGCGGCGGAGTGCTTAGTCCAAGTGGTCGTGCCCGGTGACTATTTTGGTTTGACACGTTACTTAATTCATCTCCCATCACATAATTCTATATATTATTAATGATATTTTCAGTTCAATGTTGGTTTTGTTATATATATATATATATATATATATATATATATATAAACGTTTTTTACATGACATGTTGGGGTAAAAAAAATTGGCAACTTGGATTCCAAAAGTTAATAAAATAAAGACACGCAATTTATTTATTATTTAACATATCAAATCATTTTTTAGATTTGCTAGTCAACTTTTAAATTTTGATTTTTGTTTTTTTCTATTTTATTTCAAGTGGAGTTGATGGCTAATAAATAATTAATTTTCTAAATAATGTTTTCACCGTTGCTGTCAACAAGACACGACAGGAAAGGGCTTGGATCTTCTCATTTATATATATTCCAACCAATCCAAAGAAGATATACGAATGAGTTGGCAAGTACGTATGCCATGTATGCCCAAAATCCAATCGGATTTTTTGTTTTCAGCACTCTAGCTTCCCCAAGACCTTGAAGAATTTGCAAACATACCCTTCTTTATTTGCATAGAGGTCTGTGAAAGTCTAAAATTTAGGGTTGCGTATCAATAATCTACTTATCTACTACGTCAAAAAAACAGTCTCGAACAAAAATGGGTACCCTCAAACAGTTCCATTCCGATTTGTTAACGTCAAAGTATGGGTTCAATCATTCCCATACCCACCAAAATAAAAAGAATAATAATGTCTGTTTCCCATTTTGAGCTATCCTTGGAGATAGCTTATAATTAATAAATCAGGAAATGGAATTATATTAAACTTTTAATCATGCAATTAAAGACGAATTTAATGAATCCTGCAACGTGCACCACAAGCTTTGACATGGTACATAAATTTAAAATCTTTCATCAAACACTTTATAAGTATTTTCTCTACCCTTAGACAAAAAATCTAAATTAGTGTATAATATTTTTAAAATTGTGTGGATATTTATATGTTTTAGAAAAATTTTATAAGGAGGCACGCCCGCACGAGTTGGGCGCCCAAGGCAAGCCCATGCCGCTCACACTGGGGGCCTCAGGCACTCCCACGCCGTGTTGGTGGGCGGTCATGCCAGCTCACCGTGCTCACGCTGGGCGTCTATGGTTGCTCACGGCGCACACATGACCCGTGCCCTGCCATATTAACCGTTCAATCGATCATTATAAGTCTATAAATAAGAGGAGCTTATTTGGTCAAATCAACTAAAAACATTTGTAACACCTAAGGGATGATTTAGTGGTAAGGAAGTCGACCGAGGTCTTATAATTATTTGTGAGATATACGATTCGAGTCTTAATAAGCCTCCGTTAAAATCTCATATATATTCAGCGTTGTTAAATGCGGGTAACTATAGGATTGTAAAATTAAAATTTTTATCTCTTTAACAGAATCTTGAACAGATAATTTTCACATTAAATCCTTTTTTCCGAGTAAAAAATAAATAAATAAATAAACTAACTACACTTGTAAAAATTATCTTCTAAATATTACACCTTTATTTTTTCAAACTTCTCTTATTCAAACTTGCGTAGATTTTCTGACTCCTTTATTTTTTTCAAACTTACGAAGATTTTCTGGGTTTTAAAAGCTCAACCCAGTACAAGGCTTTTAAAGCTTTTAAAAACTCAACCCAAGTACGAGGCTTTTAAAAACTCAACCCAGGTACAATGTTTTGCATTGAGTAGTTTTTTGGCTCTTAAAAACTCAACCCAATTTACAAATGAGATGTACAAAAGCGGCCTTTTTAGTGGGTGAGCTGGGCTTTATTAATTGGAAGTGAGGAAAGGACTCAAGTCCAACCCAAACTTGCCGGTTCTCTACTATTCTTGCTCCAAACCAAATTTAAAAATTCACTTTTTCTATTTCTAAATTTAGGGCGGTGAAACTCAAATTATGAAATTTTATTTGCCATATCATTCGAATGACGTGTCTTTAAATACATTCATGTCAACGACTAAGAAAACAAAATACTACTTTATACATTGTCCCTTGGCATTGCCCTTGTAATTCATAAAAGATGAAAATGAAATTTTATAATCGCATTACAATACATGCAGATTTTTAAATAATAGAGAAAAAGAAGTAAATACATAGACCAATTTAATGGAAGCCTCCACCGTGCACCACTAACCTATAACATTCTAAATTTTAGTGATACAAAGAGTGATCAATAAGCCTATTACATTCAGCTAATACTCTGGCTCTTAAAAACCTAAGCCTAAGTTCTGAAACTCTGCTTTGACGTAATTCTAGTTGACCAATGAAATATATATATATATATATATATATATAAGTCAATTTAATTACTCAGTTTTTTTATTGAACTGTACAAATTGGTGGATATTGCAATAACGCTTGTCAGTAGAGCCATTATAATCACCAATTCAGCGATCACCTTGTCTCTTCTTGTTGACATTCCATGAACATTCCTGTCAAGAAAAGATGAAAACAAAAACAAAGACCAAAATCCAAGTTTTATTACTTGTAAATACTACATAGAGAAAAATGCTAACTATAGTGAATTAGATTCAGCAAAAAGGATGAGAAAGTGATGGTGGGCGTACGTACCTAAGAATGATAGCCCCTGGGAATATGAATGCGAGGCAAGCTATGGTTGTGGATCCCAAGAACTGAAACAAATACCATATGTCTGGGATAGCTATTGCCACTATGTAAGTAAACGCAAGCAAAGCACAACTCAGGGACACAAATCTTGTGGTGTCCGAAGCCAAATCTTGCTTCTTCGGGAAGAGAAGCTCATCTATATTTGCCCTCAAGGAGAAGTTCATTATGGGATAAACAAGCAGTATGTGAAGTGCATAGCTTAACCGGACAATGTCATTGAGTAATTGCCTGATTCTGGAGTCAGAGTTTTGATCAAAGTTTACAAGCATGTCTGCCATGATTGAGTCTCCAAACAATAGGTAGCCGAAGAACCCAATAACAAAGTAAATAACAACGGAGATTACAATAGAAATCCGGACGGCCGATTTCATGTCAGAAGGCTCACCAAGCTCTGCTCTGACGGGATGAACTGCATAATTTACCAAGCCATTTGACATGTCTCATAAATAAATGTTGTTGTGTCAATATACACAGTATCACTTTGTAGGAGAAAAAACTGATGTAATTACATGTACTCACCGTTGACATGGAATCCAAAACCTGTCACAAGGACTGGGACAGTGGTGAAAAGATCAAACACTGAGACTTTACCAAAGTCTGGAAATAGTCTCAGTTGCTGAGTCTTTCCTTCGCACAATGCATAAATTGCCAATGCTGAGCTTATGGCAACAAATACCACGGCTAGCAGGATTGACACTCCTGAACTATGCCTCAGCGAATCTGGACATGCCCAACAACGAAAACCCAACAATAAATATACTACAATTCTTTGTCATTAAATACTACCAAACTGTTATAATTATTTACTTAGTTAACAACAGCTTAATCAAAGAGTACACTTACCTACTCTTCTTAACATGGTCAATGGAAACATGACGAAGAGGGTAATGAAGAGAAGTGCACAAGCACGGGAATTCCACCATTGTATGCCAAACCATTCTTGTAGAACGCCAAGGTGCACTGTTCCTCCTGACTGACTCCCACATAATACATCCCCTAATAATAAATTTTTTTAAAAATTTTTGTATCTGATGCTACATTAATATCACGCATATTTACTTTGTTACACTGTTTCTAAGTGTTATTGTGTGAATCATCATTTGGATCGTAAAATAATTACTAATTTTAATTGTTGAGAATATAATATAACTAATCAATTGAACTGAATTTGCTTTCTCATAGCTTAAACTTTTGAGAATGCTTAAACATTTGAGAACAATGCTAGTGTTAAGAATGATTATCAGAATAGTTTTCATACATACTTCTTAGAATATTCAAATTAAAATTTGTACGCTTTGTGTGAGTTGT
The DNA here is from genome assembly GCA_007844105.2 of Rhamnella rubrinervis. Classification (NCBI taxonomy): domain Eukaryota; kingdom Viridiplantae; phylum Streptophyta; class Magnoliopsida; order Rosales; family Rhamnaceae; genus Rhamnella; species Rhamnella rubrinervis. Next base: position 4,383,451 of record CM017576.2, read on the forward strand.
CCTCTAAATATTGATTATTGATCTAAAGGAAATAGGTCCATGCATATGGGGTGGAATATGATGTATGCAATGCTATCTTTTCTTAGTTTATATGGGGTTTGATTGGATGCTCTCTACTACCTTCCAGAAGAGCCGTGACTTGGACTTCCACATAACTATCTTTCATTTTGCTATCCATATAATAATTGCTCTCAATTGAACAACTTAGTTCTCTAAACTCTTCCAAAAATCTCTCTCTGTCCTTTTCAGCCTTATCATATCGCAAATACTCATTATCAAAGTTGGGACACCTCATAACTAGTTAACCCTATCAAGAATGTTATAGACAAATAAACATCCAAAAGAAGAAAATCACCATTTTGGAAGCTCATATCTTTAAGCAAATAAACATTTCACAAAAAAAAATAAAAATAAAAATAAAATAAAATAAACATTCCAACAATAAAACATCAAACCTTGCATTAATAGAAAATTAAAAAAAAAAAAAAAGAACTAATACAACTTAACAAGTAAATAAACATTTTAACTAACAAAGAAAAGAAAATAAACATTCCAACAACAAAGCATCAAACCATGCATTAATTGAAAATGAAAAAGCAGATTACTATTTTGGAAGCTCATATCTTTAAGCAACTCAACAAGCAAATAAACATTACAAAAAAACAAAAAGAAAAAAACCAAAAAAGAAAAAAGAACAAACAAGCAAGCAAATAAACATTCCAACAACAAAACATCAAATAATTTAAATTATGATCAAAATAAGGTCAATTAATTGTTCTTGATTGGGCTCCAATTTGAATCAAACAGTTAGAAGAAATTATACTGTAAGAGAGCTTACAAACTAGTATAAAACAAATGAAAAGGCAACAATCTGAATCAACCAGTTTTCTAGAAATTCAATTGTAAGATAGCTTACCAACTATGATAAAGTAAATGATTAGACAACCAAGATTGGAAATGATCACACAAATCTGCACAGACAGAGACCCAAAGCGTCCAAAGGACTCCGCCACCATTCCAGCGTACGTATTTGACTTGCCGGGGCGAGTGTTCCTCAACAAAAACTCCACCGTCACCTCCACCGTCAACGCCACAATTAGAATGAGTAGGAAACCGGGAATGATGCCGAGGACCTTCATGGTCGCCGGAATCGACATAATTCCGGCGCCGACCATGGTAGTTGAGATGTTCAAGATTGAGCCGGTGAACGAAGCTCCAGCTTGTGAGTCTTGACGTTCCAAGTTCTCTAGAAGTGGAGCATTCGCTGTTCCTTCGTTCATGGTTATTTGCTTCTCCTCCTCCATCGTCAAGCTTCCGACCGGGGACTGCGTAGTCTCTGCTATAGCTTTGGTTGTTTTGTACATACAAATGCATAACAAAACATTGAATGATAATATATATATATATATAGACACGATGCAATGGGCAATCGCCCATTAACCAAAAGAAATATATATATATATATATATATATATTTGTATTATACTGAATTTATTTTTATTATATTTGAAAGTATTTTGCCAAATTTATATAAAATTATTTAAAAATTATTTTTAATCAAATTAGTAAAACTCTTAGTAAATTTGATAAAATACTTACAGATATAAAACAATAAATTAAGAGAGAAAAAATATAAAAAATGAAAAAATATTTTTTCCCGGCCCAATATATAATAGGAGAGAAAAAATATAAAAAATAAAAAAATATTTTTTTTGGGCCCAATATATAATGGGCGCCCATTATGTGATATATATATATATATATATATATATATATGATATAATGAGCAATATTGAACAATGAAAATATTTTTTTATATTTTTGTATTTTTATTATATTATATTTTTTATATTCTTTGTTTTTTTAATATACAGTTCTATATCTATAAGTATTTTGTCAAATTCATATAAAGTTATTTGAAAATTATTTTTAACTAAATTAGTAAAACTCTAAATGAGTTTGATAAAATACTTACAGATATAAAATTATAAATTAAAAGAAAAAGAATAAAAAAAATACAGTATAATAAAAATATAAAAAATACAAAAAAAAAGAAAATTTATTTTCATGGCCAGTATAGGCGACATCATTTATATATATATATATATTTTTTCTTTTTTTTCTTTCCTTTAAATATAAAAATAATCATGATTGAAAATTTTACTTTCCATTTCTTTTTTTTTTGGATAAGAAGATTTTACTTTGCTTACAAAGTGACATTTGTTATAAAATAGGAGAGGAGGGAATGAGTTTTGGTAGTTTTAAAAAATTATTTTAGAGATTTAAAATCAATTATTATTCTTTAATTGAATTTTTTTTCTACATTTTTATATTTGCAAGAATGTAATAAAATTAAAACACAGTATATACTATATATTTAGCCTCGCTAATTTGTTAAATAGAGAAATAATTATTATGGGTGAATCTATCACTTTAGACTGCAGCATACATTGCTAATTTTTTATTAAGTGAAGAGGTAATTATTATGGGTCCATTTTAAATTATAATATAACTTGTTTGTTGTTAAATAGAAGGGTAATTATTTAAGATTTACTATTTAAGACTCTAATATATCTCACTAATTTATTATTATGTGGAGAAGTAACTATTATTAAATAGACTTATCATTTTAAACTTTAACACTCTTAACTAACTAACTTGTCAAATAAATAAAAACTATTACGGAATAAATCTGTCATTTTAAACTCAGTCTATAATTATTGAAATAGTAAATAGATCTTGTTCATTAATATATATATATGATAGATTTATGAGCTGATTCCCATACAAGGTATTTTTATTTTCTACCATAGAAAGAAGAGGAAAGAATTTAAATTTCACATGAAATAGTTAATTAATTTAAAAAGAAATATATTATTGAATAATGACTACATTGTGGGACAGTTTTATGACATAATAATAAGATTTATATTTTGCAAAATCATTAGAGTCCAATGGGCTGTTTCCCTTGCCACCGTACACGTTTCGAAGATGGTGACAGAGACAGATCTGGAAGATTACCCTAACTCCAAATGAACAAGCGGCAAAGTGACGTTAATGGAAAGCTGACTTCGTCAAGAATAGGAGACGAGAAAAAAATGCTACCGCCGTTACTTTAATGCAAATACAATATTATTATTGTTTTTATTAAGAAAAAAATAAAAGGTACAAGATTTTTATAACACTGTAGGTAACCCGTCCACATTTTAATGATGTACTAGACGACAAAAAAAGATTCCTCACATGTATCCCAAGATTTTGTGGTGCTGACTTATAATTTTATATTTGTATCTTTTAAGTCCCAACCAATCCAAAGAAGATCTGCGAGGAAGTTGGCAAGTACCATACCCTAAATCCAATCAGATCCCTGAGGTCTTGGAGAATTGGCAACGAGGTCTATGAGAACCTAAAATTATGCAATTTAGGATTGCGTATCAATATTCTACTTATCTTCTACACTACATCAAGAAAAGTCTAATAAATAATAAAAAATGTATATCTTTAACTCCTTCAATTATAATTTGTTACCAAGATATGGGTCCAATCATTCCGATGACATACATCCCCTTCCTAAAAAAAGAAAAAGAAAATTAAAAGTCCCAACCAAATTTGCCAGCTCTTGTTACTGACCAAAAATTGCAAAAATACCCTTTATTTATAAACTATTTTTCTTTGCTGATTCTTGATATTTTAAGCTTATAATTTAAAGAAGATGAAATGAAGTCTTTTAATCGCATTAAAATAGATTCAGATTTTTTAATCATAAAGACATATTGAAGTACACACAGAGATCAACTCAATGAAAGCCTCCACCGTACACCACAAGCTATGACATGATGGTCTCCAAGTCTTAGTAATACAAAGAATGACTAATAGGCCTATTACACTCAGCAAATCTTTTGGCTCTTAAAAACCTTAGCCCAAGTTCTGAGAATCTCCTTTGACACAGCAATAATACATACACATATATATAATTCGACTTAATTAATGGCCCTTTTTTTTTTTACTGAACCATACACATTGGTGGATATTGCAACTACGCTTGTCACTAGAGCCATTACAATCACCAATGCAGCAATCACCTTGTCTCTTCTTGTTGATATTCCATTAACATTCCTGTCAAGGAAAGTTCAAAAAATAAAAAAATAAATTAAAAAAATCCAAGTTTTATTACTTACAAATACTATTTTTTGAAAAATGATAACAATAGAGAATTAGATTCAGCACAAAGGATGATAACTTTAGTGTACGTACGTACCTAAGAATGATAGCCCCTGGGAATATGAATGCGATGCAAACTAAGGTTGTGGAACCCAAGAACTGAAACACAATCCATATGTCTGGGATAGCTATTGCCACTATGTAAGTGAAGGCGAGCAAAACACAAGTCAGGGACACAAATCTTGGTGTGTCAGAGGCGAAAACTTGCTTATTCGGGAAGAGAAGTTCATCTATATTTGCCCTCAAGGAGAAGTTATAAATTGGATAAACAAGCAGTATGTGAATTGCATAGCTTAACCGGACAATGTCATTGAGTAATTGCCTAATTGTGGAGTCAGAGTTCTGATCAAAGTTTACAAGCATGTCTGGCATGATTGAGTCTCCAAACAATAGGTAGCCGAAGAATCCGATAACCAAGAAGATAACAACGCAGATTATAATAGAAATCCGGACGGCTGATTTCATGTCAGAAGGATCACCAAGCTCTGCTCTGATAGGATGAACTGCATAATTTACCAAGCCATTTAACATGTCTCATAAATAAATATTGTTGTGATTGTATATGCAATTTTAGTAGTAATAGAAAAGGTTGATGTATGCTCTCACCATTGACATGGAATGCCAAGGCCATCACAATGACCGGGACAGCAGTGAAAAGATCAAACACGGAGACTTGAGCGAAGTCTGGAAATAGTCTTAGTTGCTGGGTCTTTCCTTTGCACAATGCATAAATTGCCAATGCAGAGCTTATGGCAATAAAAACCAGGGCTAGCAGCATTGACACTCCTGAACTATGCTTCAGTGAATCTGGACATGAACAACAATATTGAAAACCCAACAATAGACTACAATTCTTTGCCATTAAACTAGCAACCATTCTGTTTAATTATTTACTAAATTACACAAACTTAATATGGTTTTTATAGAGGGAAAAAAGAAAAAAAGAGGTAAAAAGCAATAATCTAAGAGTTCACTTGCCTACTTGTCTAAACATGACCAATGGAAGCATGACAAAGAGGGCAATGAAGAGAAGTGCACAAGCACGAGAGTTCCACCAGTGTATGCCAAACCATTCTTGTAGAATGCCAATGTGCACTGTTCCTCCTGACTGACTCCCACATAATACATCTCCTATAATAAGAAAAATTTCCATAAATTTCTGTCAAATGGTGCATTAATATCATCAGATTTACTTTGTATACATTGCTTCAAAGTATCATTTTGACAGTAAAATTATTAGTAATTTTAATGATAATGTTAACAGCGATTATCAGAAGAGCATGATGCAACGTTTATTTGGAAACAGGGTATCCAAATTACCTTCTTATATTGTAAGTAGGATATTCAAAGTAAAATGTGTATATGCTTTTGGTGGAAAATATTGATAAAATACAGTTTATACTTTAAACAAAATGATTTAAATCTTGAATATATAATATGGATATATATATATATATATTACAAAACGAATATAAAGTAAAACAGAATATTGTTTAGAAAAACTGTAAAACTGGCCTGGATGGAGAAGCACATCAAAGATGCCGTCCCAAAGCCTTTATAGCCTCCCCAGGTACGGGTTCTAGTGGACTACAAAGACTCCAAGCTAGCAGCCAAATCCTCCCGTGAGTACATTCACAATTGAATAATCAACCAAGTCTCTTATCATCACGTTGTTCAAAATTTAAAACAAAGCAAACTTTGAAAAGGGAAAAACAAGAGATTGAAAACTAAGAAAAGCTGTGTAGTGTTCTCTGTCTCAATCCTAGAGTATGAGGCCTTATTATAAGGATTTCGCAGACACTAAAAAAATAAATCTGAAAATAATTATAGGTATTAAAACAAACAAAACTGACAAATTAATTTTCAGTTATAAACTTTAAATTTTAAAACCTTAAAATTTCAACAATCCCCCACAAGATTCTAAAATTTAAAAGCACCAAATTTGAAGAACTTATACTATGCAATAGTATTTGCTTTGTGTGAGTTGTCCTCTAAATATTGATTATTGATCTAAACGAAGTAGGTTCATACATGTGGTAGAATATGATGTGATGCAATCATATTTTGTTCCTAACTTTATATGGGGTTTGATTATTGATGCTCCACTAATGGTATTGTCCAGTGTAACTTTTTTCTTAAAAAAATAATAATATTAAATTCTTATTTTTTACCGAAAAGAATTGCTGCGACTTGGACTTCCACATAAACGTCTTTCATTTTGCTTTCTCTAACTATTTTAAAAATATTCTTCTGTCCTTTTCAGCCTAATCATGTCTCAAACACGCATCATCAAAATTGGAACACCTCATAGCTCGTTAAGCTTATCAAGAATTTTATACTATACCCAAACAAGCATCCATCCTTGTATTAACATAAAATAAAAAATTAATAATAATAATAACAATAAATATCAAATAATTTAGATTGTGATCAAAACAGGTTCAACTTGTAAGAAAGCTTACCAACGATGATGAAATAAATGATTAGGCTACCGAGGTTGGAGACGACCACACAAATCTGCAGAGCTAATGACCCTAAGCGTCCAAAGGACTCGGCCACAATACCAGCATAGGTATTAGACTTGCCGGAGCGAGTGTTCCTCAACAGAAAATCCACGGTCACCTCCACGGTCAACGCCACGATGAAAATGAGCAGGAAACCTGGAACGATGCCGAGGACCTTAATGGCCGCGGGAATCGACATGACTCCGGAGCCGATCATGGTGGTTGAGATGTTCAAAATTGACCCGGCGAAGGAAGCTCCACCTTGTGAGGCTTGCCGTTCCAAGTTCTGTAGGAGTGGGGCATCCGCTGCTCCATCTTTCATGATGATCTGCTTCTCTTTCATCTTCGTCTAGTTTCCGACCCAGGACCGTCTGGCCGCTTGTATGGCTTTTGTTGTTTAATATGTGAATGTATACAAAATAATAACTGAACAACGGCGACGACATATATATACTATTTTCTTCTTTTCTAAATAAAAATGATGAGTTTTGAAAATTACTTCATACATTTATGTGCAAAATCATTAAAGTCCATTTGATTGGTGCCCTTGCCACCGTACACGTTGCGAAGATGGGGACAAGGAAACGAAAATCAAACGAACACGCGGCCAAGTGATATTGGTTGGAAGTCGATTTGTCAGGAAAAGAAAACGATAGAAAGACGCCACCATTATTAGTTTAATGCAAACACAATGTTCTTCTTTTTCTTTTTCTTTTTTTTTTTTTTTTATAAAGAAATAAATACAAGATTTTTATAATATTGTAGGTAAAACCCATCGTCCTCGGACCTACTTTAATGTCATACTTAAAAAAAAAAAAAAAAAAAGATTCTTCACATATATCGTAAGAATTTATGGTTTCGATTTTTAAATTTTAAATAATTTTTTTAAAAAAATAATGGGATTAAGTGAGGCCATGTATTTTTTTTTATGAAAATAAAAAAATTAAAACAACTTATATTTATAATTTTATTTTTTACTGTGTTCGATTTTAAACCACAAGTAATGAGTGGACAGAAGCAAGTAGTGAGCGGACAGAAGTAGGCCCAGCACAAAAAGCTGCAACCAACAAAGTTGGACGAGTTTCAATAGAACGCCACTTTAGAAAAAAAATAAAAAAATGTGAATGTCATGTTTCATATGACATTATGAATCCAGTGTGTAATTGTATCGAGGTTGACTGAGTAACTTTCATTTTTTCTCTTTTCTATTTCTGACTGAAATTTTTAATGGTAAATAACATTTTTATTTGTAAAGCTTTTTTTTGTTTTCTTGGGTTAACGAATAGCGTAAAATATTGAAAGATTAAGATGCACAACTGTAAGATTATTATTATTGTTATGATTTGATTTGATTAATCTTTGTAAGATTATGATTTATCCCACGCCTACCAACTACACATTAAACCACGTGTCATACTTCTACTTCTCTTGGATAATTTATTTATTTCAATTTTAGTGCTTACTTCCGGTTAATGTTGTTTTTAGAGGGGGATTCTGGTACTAAAAATGGAGAATGTCTGCTTGACCTAAACAAAAAAAAGGGACAACATCTAGTGTGAATAATTAGATTTGATCACCCATTCAATTTAAGGTGATCAAAATCCTACAAAGAGCTATCCATTCAATGTCTTGTGCTCAACTATAAGGTTAATTTTTCAATTCAGATCTAAATTCTATTTTATGGCCTTTATCTTTTGGTTAAAACTTAACACGCAGTCATTATTTAATTTATCGTTCCTTCTCTTAAAACTTAACAAATAGTCACTGCTCAATTTAATTTAATTTTATGTGTTAAATTTTAATTAAGAAGACATATAAAAGATATGTGAAAGAGTATGGAATAATAAACTATGTTGTAGAATCAAATTAATTAAGAAAAGCACACACGTTATATTGTGTGGTATGTTGTGTATATATACAACTTAAGGTTCTATCTATACCTAAACAATAGGAAGATGGTCACAGATATAACTCAATATTTATTAAGCTAGTATATTTATCTACAAGATAAATAACCAATAATTATTCTATCTCAACTCATTATTAACAGTACGATTGCTAACATCCCCCTCAAGCAAGATGGGATATCTTGAACATTGAGCTTGGACTTTAAAACAACAAACCGAGAACTATGAAGAACTTTGGTAAGGATGCCAGCCACTTGATCATCAACAGGAACATAACAAACTTCTAGTGATTTTTGCAACACTTGATCTCGGACAAAATGCACATCTATCTCTATATGTTTAATCCGTGAATGGAACACTGGATTGGAGGTAAGACAACCTTCATTAACATTGTCACACCATAGAATTGGCGCTGAGGACATGTTTATTTTGAGTTCTTATAATAATCCCTTTAACCCGATAATTTCTGCTGATCCATTAGCAAGTGCTCTATATTCTGCTTCAGTGCTTGAGCGAGTAACAACCTGTTGCTTTTTGGATGACCGGGCGATTAGGTTTTCACCAAGGAATATACAATAGCCCCTTATGAACCTATGCTCATCAAGATTCGAAGCCCAATCAGCGTTTGTGTAACCAAAGAGAGCTTAATGTGAGGGCCAAATCATAAGCCTATGATGGAGAAGGGAGTCTTAATGAGGGAATCACATGCTTGATGTGCTTTGATAGAGAAAAATATTGGAAAAGGGAGTCCCAATATTTTTACCTAGTTTAATTAAGGCACTAGTTGGTGTAGGATTTATTTTACAGTTTAACATGTTTGTACGAAGGAGAAGATCAGCAATATATCGCGCCTGAGAAAGATGGATGCCATTGGTATCTCTATGTAATTTGACACCTAAGAAGTAAGATAGGAGGCCAAGATCTTTCAAGGCAAATGTAGTGTTGAGCCGAGTAATAAATTGATCAATGACCATTTTGTTATCATCGGTTATCAGGATATCATCAATGTAAATAAGGACCTAAACAAGACCAAGAGACTTTCTAAATACAAAGAGAGAAGCATCCATACGTGAATTAATGAAACCTCAAGTGCATAAGGTATCGTGAAGATGATTGTACCAAGCTCTTGGGGCTTGCTTAAGCCCATACAGAGACCGGTGGAGTTTACAAACATGGTCGATTTTATCTGAATGAGAGAAATCATCTCCATGAAGACATTTTCCACGAGAATTCCATTAAGGAAAGCATTGTTTACATCTATATGTCGTGTATCCCAGCCATATGAGACAATAAAGGAAAGAACCACACGTACCATGGAGGGCTTTATGACTGGGCTAAAAGTTTCAGGATAATCGATTTCAGGAATCTGATGAAATCCCTTTGTTACCAAGCATTCTTTCATTCGTTCAACACTCCCATAAGCTTTCCTTTTAACTCGGAAGACCCATTTATTACCGATCATTTTGGCATTGGGTGGTCGCGGAACTAATGTCCATGTATTATTGTTTTTAAGAGCTAAAACTTCTTCTTCCATGGCTTTGGTCCACATAGGTGAACTGAGAGTAGCATCAACATTTTGTGGTTCTTCTTCAGTTAGTGTAGCAGGTACATGGAGGATTCTCGGTTTAAATATGCTAAATTTGGCTCTTGTTTGTATTGGGTGTCCAAAAAAATTGGAAGAAGAGTTTGATTGATTGGATGTGGTGCTTCTGAAGAGGATGTCGTAGAGAAATAAGATGGAAAGCTGTGTGAGTCGTGGGACCTAGAAAGATCATATGGACATGTTATGGGCAAGGCATGACAGTTGTCTGCTGATGCACTTCTTGAATGAGATGAAGGTGTGGAACCCTAATGGTTAGATAAAGATGGCATGTGGAATTGTGAGTCTCTCAGAGTTGTGTTAGGTAATGGCTCAGTTATGGAGGGTACTAATATTGAAGACTGCTTGTCATCTTGGCTTGAAGACACCTATAAGGGAAAATAAAAGGGATAAACAATATAGGGTGAAGAATCGTTAGTTGGTATGGTATTCATATGGGTCCCAGTTATGTGAGCATAAGGAAAAACTATTTCGTTAAAAATCACATTGGAGGAAATATAAATTTTCCTATTAGACAAATTTAAACACTGATAGCCTTTGTGGGTTAAGCTGTAACCTAGAAAAATACACTGCTCAGAATGAAAAGAAAACTTGCGGGATTGGTACGGTCATAGGTAGGGATAACATTCGTAGCCAAAACAACGAAGTAATTTGTAATCAAAGTTGCATTTGAACAACTACTGAATTGGTGATTGAAAATTTAGGACTTTGGTAAGGAGATGGTTGACTAAGAAGATAACTGTGACACAAGCATCCTACTATCTAATAAAAGGAACTGAACTATGGGCCAAAAAGGATAGGGCTGTTTCAATTATGTGGCGATATTTTTGTTCAATTTTTTCATTTTGATTATGAGTGTATAGACAAGAGTGCTGAAAGATTATACCAAAATTGGATAAAATAGATTGAAAAGGGCGATATTCACTATCCCAATTCGATTGAAAAATTTTGATTTTTCTTTCAGTGAGGTTTTCAACCATTAATTTAAATTGTAAAAACATTTTGGATACTTCAAATTTTAATCATATGGGATAAATCCATGAAATCTAGAATAATCATCCTGGAAAAGGACATAATATCTATATCTTTCAGTTGAAGGTGTAGGTGATAGTCCCCGTACATCTGAGAAAACAATATTAAGAGTACTGCTTTTTGAATGTGAAGGGGGAGAAAAAATTCTATGACTTTTACCCATTTGACATGACACAATATTAATATTATTAAACTATAAATGTGGTGTAACTTTATTCATAACCAAAAGAGAAGGATGACCTAAATGAAAATGCCACAGTTTATGATTTGAAAAATTAGAACTAAAACATTGAAAAGAATTATTCATGGAAATAAATGAAGATAAGGTCATGGCATGATTGGTAGTCTTGACATTGGGAACATTGATCTTGTAAATGCCATCTTTAAACAGTCCTTGCATTAGTATTCTCCTCGTAACCTTGTCCTTTACAACTAAAAATTGATGGTGAAATTCCACAATAGCATCATCGTCTAATGTCAATTTAAAAATGCTCAGAAGATTTTTTGTTATACATGGTATATGTAGTATACTTTTTACAACAAAATTGCCATGTATAGATCGTAAAACTAAAGAACCTATATGATGAATTTCCAGACCTTGTCCATTGCCCACAATCAGCTTTTCTTCTCCATTGTGAATGTGTTTTGAGTTAGATTTAACGGATTAGCTATGACATGGTTAGTTGCTCCACTATCCAACAATGATTAAAAATCTGTAAAATTTTCAAAGAGTAGAAAAGAAAGCATTGGTCTTATCTAAAAATTATGATCAAAACTGTTATAGCATTTAAAGGCAGTATGTCCAGGCCAACCATACAGTTGACAATATACTCGAGAATTATTAGATTGGCCTCTTCCATGTCCATGTGAGAAATTGCCACTGCAAAAACCATTTTGTGTTTACTCATGAATTTGACCATTGTTATCTATTTTTTTTTTTTTGAATGAATGATCAACAAGGTGAGCAGAAGGTACCATTTTAGTAGAGACAATTGTGGCTTGTTGAATTCGTGTTTCTTGACTTAACAATAACACCTGGACTTCTTCAATGTCAAAGGCAATTTTTTGAGAGGTAATATTAGCCATAACAGGATCATATTCTAATGGAACACCAACAAGTAATTGCATTATATAATCCTCATCAGTTAATGTATAGCCAGCCATACATAATTTGTCAGCTAAATTTTTCATTTTACTGAAATACATACTCATGGTCATTGACTCTTTCTTAGTAGACAAAAATTGGAGTTTTAATTGCATCAATTTGGCACGGGATTGAGTACCAAATAATTTTTTAAGAGAACTCCATAAATGAAAAGAAGAGGTTGGTGTATTTATCTGGTTAAGAACTCCCTTGAGATGGACGAGAGAATCCACCCCATGAGCGCTTGATCATATTGGCGCCACAAAAAAAAAAAAATTGAGCTGGAAATCATCTTCACTTAAGGACTATAAGTTGAAGGTTTCTCCTTCTCTTTGCTACTTGAAGTCAACTCCAAAATCAACATAGGTGGTGGTTGATGTAACCCAGTGACAAAGGTTTTTAGATTGCATCCTATAATCCAACCAACACTTGAGTTTTCCAAAGAGTAAAATTATCGATTTCCAATTTGAATGAGAAAGTGTAACTGGGCAATGATAACTGAGTAAGAGGAGGAAGATCTGAAGAAAAGGTGATTGGATCAGACATTATGACTTGTGTCAATTGCTGTAATACCATGAAAGAGTATGGAATAATAAATTATGTTGTAGAATCAAATTAATTAAAAGCAACACATTACATTGTGTAGTATACTGTGTATATATACAACTTAAGGTTCTGTCTTTACTTAAACAATAGGAAGATGGTTACAAATATAACTCTATATTTATCAAACTAGTATATTTATCTACAAGATAAATAACCAATAACTATTCTATCTCAACTCATCATTAGCAGTACGATTGCTAACAACATGTAATCTAAACTCCTAAATTTAGTTTTTTTTTAATTCCTCTATTTATCATAGATAGTTTAGGTTTTTTTTTTTTTTCTAAAAAATAATTCTTGATTATCATCTAGCAATTTTACTCTAGAATTGTTAGTTGTATATTAAAGACTCTGAAATTATTGGAACTCTGTCTGTTTGTTCGTCTCTCTTTAAGTAAATATGTAACTTTCTTTGTTCACCTGTCTTAAATATGGCATTTTAGGGTCTTGGTGGATTGCTCAAGAGTGATGTTAAAAGTTAATTTGTAATCTTGGTTTTTATGTTTGTATTATGAATGTTTTGGAAATATTTTAGGGTCTATTTGGAACTGCTTATGTAATAGTATTTTTTTTTCAAAAGTGCTTTTTATTTAATAACTTTAATGAAAAAGCAGTTTGTGTTTAATGACAAGTTATAAAAAGTGCTTTAAAAATATTTAACAGTGTTTGGTTGTTTAATTAAAAAGTCCTTTTAATTGTGGTAAATTACCAAAAATGATAAACTCTTAGCTAAATAAAATTAAAAATTTAAGTAATCCTTAAAAAATATTATTAATTAATTTTATTTTAAGCTCCAAAAGTATGCAATTGTTTATGAAATTTTCATCTAATCGATAATGACATTATACAGTATTGGAATTTTAGTGAAATATATATAAATTGTATAACTTTTACCGTATAAAAATGAATATTGTAATTATTTTAAAAAGATCCATAAAAATAATTAACTAGAAGGAACATTGATCTAAAATCATATAAATTTTAAGACAAAAATAAATTAATATAATAATTACTTATCAATTACATAATTATGGATGAGACAAAAGAAGATTTGCAAGTTTCTCTCTTTCTTCAATCATTTCTCTTCTGCCAAATGAATTATCTTCTTGATCATTGTCTTCTCCTATCCTTCTTTGTTCATCAGCATCTGGAAGTAGTTCATCATCATTGTCATATGGTTCAAACTCTTGATCTCTTGTAGAATGAATTCGTATGAAATTTTGAAGCGTCATCGAAGCAATAACAATTCATACTTGTTTTTCTAGTGGAAAATTATGCATTTGACGTAACATTTTCCATCAATTCTTTCAAACACCAAATGTTTTCTCAATAGTGCATCTTAAGGATGAATGCCTATGATTGAATATTTCTTTTTTACATCTTGGTACACTCCTACGTCGAAAATCTGGAAGATGATATCTTTCTCCTTTGTAAGGATCTAAATATCCTCTTACTTGTGGGTAACCAGCATCAACCAAATAATATTTACCTACATATAAAAAAAATAAACTTATGAAAATTAAATAATAAATCAAATTTCTTATATTAATTTACATGCATATTTGTTTACTAATCTGGAGGTGGATGTGGGAAATTCAAATTTATCATTCTTAATGCTTCTAGGAATATTCGTGCATCATGAGTTGCACCCTCCCATCCAGCTCATGCAAATGTAAAACACATTAAAATTACAGACAACCATAACATTTGGAGTAGTAATACATTTCCTACTAATATAAGGTACTTGTCTTTTTCTTGGTACCACAACTGATATATAAGTCTCATTAATTACTCTAATGCAATCTTTAAAATATGGCCAATACCGATCATAATTTTTAATTTTATCAAGAACTCTACTAAATAATGGGTCACTAGGTTTTATAATATCAATAGTCATATGAGAAATAACATTTAATAATATGTTAAACCATCTACTCACAGTCTCACCTGAATGTTGAAATCTTTCTTGAATCATCCTATTACTAAATCCATGTCCTAGGATTATTAGAAATATAGTTATTGCCTCCTTTATTGACACATCAATATCTTCTTTTAAACCATAACTACTTTAAGTGTAGTTAATAATTCTTTGAAAATATGTTTTTGCATTCTAAATTGTTCATGACATCTTATATCATGATCATTTAATACATCCATTAACCACTTATATCCAGTGTGTGATGAAGTCCTACAAAGCTCTTTATCAACATACTTAAGCCACTTAGACACGATGACATGACACATACTATAGATACATCTTAATAAAATTCATCATCACTGTCATCAGTAGAAGAATTTGTACTATCATTGTCACTAGTAATGGATTTCATATATGTAACAATAAAAATAATATTAACAAAATGACATTGATGATGTAATTAAAATTCAAACATAAAAATAAAGATTAAAAAGCAAATATTCTATCATTAATTAGATCCGATGAAAATAATACAATAATAAAAAAAAGGACATAAAACTAGTGGTTCTTAATTAATAATACTATAAGAAGTTAACATAGATAAATAAAGTAATAACACATCAAACACTCGAGTGATTTTTAATCCACATTACTTGTCGGTTACATTACTTTATTGCCATAAACATTTTCCTATTTTTCTTTTCAGTGAACATTGTTGCAGCTTTCAAAAACAACTCATCGTCATCAACAAATTTGGGTATTTCTTCTATAACTTGCATCACTTCCTCAATACCACAACCGGGCTTGTCTTTCCTTATGTTATTCATATTGTTTATACTTTTGAGCAAAACATCAAATTGTTTGGTCACCTTAGCACCTATACCAACCTTACTTGATTCTTTTTTTCTTTTTTTTCCCTTTTTCTTGAACAGAATGTGTACTATTAGTTGGAGGAGTCTCAACATCAATTGCATTTTCAAATCCATTATTAAATATATCAAGACCCTCTTCCATATTGTAGTCAAATACTTCTCCCAGACATGGATCATATACATCCTCATTATTTGTATTTAAACTTTGTGAAGGTGCCCCAGCTCTTTAAGCTGTGATAGCAATATCCTTAAAAAGAATGTTTAGTTGGTCAGTATTTTTTGGTCATTTTATTCAAAATTTTGTTGCTTTAGGAATCTCCTACAATAAGACTTAAACTAATGAGAAAAATATAAATTAAAGTAGATTATTTTAAAAAATAAAAAACTTAATTAGACATATACCTTCAATTTACTATCCCACCATTTATCAGGAGCATCAATAGTTTGTTAAAGAAGATCCCATCCTAAGCCAGACTCCTTCCCATTCAAAGTATTCCATAGCTGCCAACCCTATTAAAATGACCATTTGGTTGATTTTCAGATAATGTCTCGGTAACACAAATCTTGATAAATGCATCGCTAGCATTATCTTCCCATTTTGCCTTATTTTGTTTTTCATTTTCTTCCGATTGAGAAAAGTTATCTACCCTCTTAGACATTTTAACCCTAAAAGACATTAACAAAAATAAATTCAATTAATTATTATTTGAATGCTAAAATTTCAATTATGAATAGTATGCATGAGCACCAAATAAAATAAAACTAAATCATACATAAGAACTATAAAGTTATAATATAAAATGTAAATTTGGCACAACTATATGAAGTTTTAATGAACTCTTAAGTTTCAATCACAAATATGTAAGGGTTTAACAAATACATACAGAGAGTGTACAGAAAATCAAAAGTAAAATCCAAATGTTGTACCGACAGTTAGAACAAGACATATAAGTGAGCAGAGAAGGAAACGAGCAACACGAAAGAAGATCTCTCGAATTGATAAAATGAGCACCATTCAATTTGATCCCAATAAACATATAATCAAGCAAAATCCGAAATTTGAAGCACCCAAAAAACAGCAACAGCAAAACCTAGAAGGGGGATAGAGATAAAGAAAGAAAAGGAATAATACCAGGAACAACCTTAAGAAGAGACAAAGGAGGAGGTCAATCATATATTTCTTTGTAAATTTTATAAGAAAAAAACAGAAAAATAATTACATACACATGAACAAATAAAAACACTAGAAAAAGAAAAAAATAGGAAAAAAAATATACATAAATAAAGTAGATCAAAAGCTTACTAGGAAAGGATCAGAAGACACAGATGAGAAGATACAGACTTGAGAGAAGAGAGACAAACTTGAGAAAAGTCACAGACTTGAGAGAGGTCGTTTTCTGCTTAAAATAATCCTAGTGAACAAAGAGTGGAATTTTAAAAATAAATTGAGATGTTTTTGGTACTTTAAATATTCATTTAATATATCAAAATGCTTATTTTTTTTAATTTTTTTCAGAAAATATTTTTTTAGAGAATGATAGGTGCTTTTAATTATAAAAAAAAAAGTGCTTTATAATTTTTTGGCCAAATATATTTCAAATTGCATTTTTTTATATATAAAAAATACTTTTTCATTAAAAAAAACAATTCCAAACAAGCTCTTAGAGTCGTTTGATATTTCCTATATTAGAAACAAACATTGGATGGAATTAAAGATGTAGTGTTGTGAAAGAGAGCGAAAATGTAATAAATATTTAAATTTAATTGATAAATATATCTAGGAATTTATACAACCAAAATGCGGTTGTGTATGAACTAGACTCGTAATAAATCCTTTGTTGTTTTTTTTCCCTCTCTATCTCTTTATAAGGCTTCTAACGTCTATATATTGTTTTATTACTTATTGTATGCTGTTAGCCTTGGGCAATATGAAGTCAATTCTACTTATTTTACTTCTTTTATAATTTTTCTCTTCTTTTTCGTTGATTTCATATGCTTTTTTGTAATTAGTTATCATCTTTGTTGGTCATTTTTTCATTATATATATATATATATATATATATATATATATATTGTAGTTCTATGGCAAATCCACTATTTTGGATCCTTATACATATTGTGATTCCAAAGCGACCAACTGAGTGTGCGGTGTTTAACGTTATACCAAGTACTTGGCAATTTCTTTTTTTATTACGCTTTAATTTTCTAAAGACTTAAATATGATTGTGGATGAAACTTGCTGTTTGGATTTTGTAATTTTGTTTGTTTCATTTTGACTTTTGAGAATTAAAACTTGCTATTTATTGTTATTTATTGTTTGGTAGATATGAAAATGGATAAAGATAGTGACTTTGAAGCTTCTAATCAATCTCAATCCACAACAAATTCACTAACTCTTGCTACATCTCTTCCTCCAATTGTACCATCAATCTTAGAAAGGAGAAAACCTATTAGGATAGCATTTGCTGTGTGGGAACACTTTACTAAAATAGAAAATTCAGATCCTTATGACTCTGGGTGTAAATGCAACTATTGTGGGAGGGATTATTTATATGACCCTAATAGATGTGGAACGAGCACTTTGAAGAATCATTTGAATCAATGTAAATTGTATCATGGTAGAATAAAGGATAAAAAATAAAAGATATTAACTTTTCAAGTACAAATTAAAAGCGGTTGGAGCAATTTGTTAGCTATGGCCTTTAGCAAGAAGCATGTTGGCTTGCTTGTGCAAAAATAGTAATATTAAATGAGCTACCTTTTAATTTTGTAAAAGGTAAAGGTTTTAGAAACTTTTGTAGTGTTGCATGTCCTAAGTTTGATTATCCATCATATAGGACTGTTGTTAAAGATATTTATTAATCATGATGAGAAACTATTGTTGAAAAAGATCTTTGCACATGGCCAAAGGGTTTATCTTACTACTAATACATGGACTTCCGTTCAAAACATAAATTATATGTCTCTCACTGCACACCATGTTGATTTTGATTAGGTGCTTCATAAGCGAATTTGAATTTTTATGTGATTTCTAATCATAAAGGGAGACGATTGATAATGTTATTGAGACTTGTTTGCAGTAATGGGGTATTGGGAATGTGTGTGTACAATTACCGTTAATAATGCATCAGCAAATGACACGACTATTAATTATCTCACACAGAAGTTGAATGGTTGGGATAATAGATGTGTTTTCAAAGGTCAATATTTGCATATGAGGTGTTGTGATCATATTGTTAATTTGATTATAAATGAGGGGTTGAGGGAAGCACACTACTCCATTATTAGTATTCGTGATACTGTTAAATATGTTAGAACTTCTCATTCTAGGATGCAAAAATTTATATAGTGTGCAAGTAAAAAAAAATTTGATTGCAAATTCCTTGTGTTTTAGATGTTCTAACTGGGTGGAATTCCATTTATTTAATATTAGAAACTACTTTGAAGTTTAAGAAAACTTTTAAGTGGTAGAAAAAGAGTGGCTAGATTAACTTCTTGTTCGAATTAGGAAAATACTTCAGTTTTTGTTAAATTTCTCAAAAGTTTTTATGATGTAACTTTGTTATTTTAGAGAGGATGATGGTAGAAAAAGAAGGGGTGGACTAACTTTTTATTCGGATTAGGAAAATACTTCAGTTTTGGTTAAAGTTTTTATGATGTAACTTTGAAGTTTAGTTCTTCATTGCATGTTAATTCTAATGTTTATCTTCATGAAGTGTGTTCAATTCAAACTCAATTGGATGAATAGAGTTTAAGTGGTGATTCTCTTTTAGGTGAGATGACCACTAAAATGAAGAAGAAATTTGATAAATATTAGGGAATAATGGATGCTGTTAAGCAATTGTTGTTTCTCGGTAATGTGTTTGATCTAAGATACAAATTGGATTATGTTGAATATTGTTCTTTATAAGATAGTTGCTAGTAACATGACCAAGAATTTGAAAAATAATCTCATGTCTATTTATGAGTGGTTTGTGGGATGTGAATCAACTGTAGAAATCAATGAAGTATCGATTGGTCATAGGAATTTCAAAAATTCTTCGAGTGGTTTGACTTGTGAAAAAGGAAAGTTCTTTTTCTACCATTACTTCCACTCATATTTTCAATTTCAAAAAGAAACAAAAAGCAAAAGATTCAATTGAGATAAAGAATGATGTGGAAAGATATTTATTGGATACTTATGAAGATATAGAGGACAATAATTTTGACATTCTCAATTGGTAGAAGGTTAATGAAAGTAAATATGGTATCTTGTCCAAATTAACAAAAGATGTTTTTGCAATCTAAGTGTCTACTATGGCTTCCGAGAGTGTGTTTAGTCAAGGAGAAGAATTCTTGAACCCTTTCATAGTTCATTAGGTCCTTGAATAGTGAAAGTTTTAGTGTGCATCCAAAATTAGCTTAAAACTTCATCGGATGTGAACATATTTTTTATTGAAGATTTAAAGTATTATGAAAAATTGGATGCAGGTAATATAACTAAATCTATACAACTATTTTTTTATGCCTAATTATTGTTAATTTAAGTTTTGTTTTTTTGTAGAGATTTTGGATTCATTAAAGGCAAAAACAATGGAAGATCTTGTCAAGAATAGATAACTTGTTAGTTTTCTGATCTATGAGATAATTCATTCTATGGTTGAACATGTGTGTGCTTAATAATACATTAATATTTTTTTCTAAATATTTCTTTATTATAGAAATATGCAATTTAATATAGGAGTGGAGTATGTAAAATATGTATTTGTTGGATGGTTGGAATGGACGGTTGGGCTTGAAGATGTTTATGACTATCAATTTTAATATTTATTTTCATATGAGTATGAGTATGGATGACCGTATTAATTTTTTATTTTATTTATTTATTTAGTTTTGGACGACTGTAATATGCTAATTGTTTATTTCTATTTATAATTTGCATGTTAAGTTGAACTGTTTGATTAATATATTATGAGGTGATGATATTATTGTGATATGTTAATATTAATTTAGGAGCTTATACTTTATAGTAGATTTTATACTTTTTGTTTTTAAAATGATTTTTTTACTTTTTATTAATATTTTTGTTTCATAATTTCATCAATTTGTATCTAAAATCCAAATTGAAATGTTACTTACGGTTCAACCGTTTAAGATGTTAAATATTAATTTTTTTTATTAGTTTGTAAACCAATAAATCTTTTACTCTATTTAGCATTGCCATTTACGTTTTTTATACATTGGCATTATTAAAAAAAATTATTAATACTAGTTATAACCAGTCCATAACATTTTATATATGGGCTATTGAGCTTTATAAAAAAAAAAATTAATATTTCTAAGATTTTTTTTAAGGGCTATATAGATACAACACATTTGTAGTTTGTCTTTATTTTAAATTATCTATACAAATTTGCATATCATCATTTCGCCCTTTAAAATTAATATCCGTCAGTTAAAATTTTTATAACTTTTACATGGCATGTTGAAATGACATATTTGCCCTCAAAGTTTATTAAATTTTATATAAAATTTTTAAAACATAAAATTAAAAGAAAGTATTAATTTAAAATAAAAATAATAAAGATATTATAATAAAAATAATTTCCTTTCTTCTCTTCTCTCTCATTGTCCTTCACCCTCACCCTCTC
The DNA here is from genome assembly GCA_007844105.2 of Rhamnella rubrinervis. Classification (NCBI taxonomy): domain Eukaryota; kingdom Viridiplantae; phylum Streptophyta; class Magnoliopsida; order Rosales; family Rhamnaceae; genus Rhamnella; species Rhamnella rubrinervis. The sequence continues at coordinate 4,404,885 of CM017576.2, forward strand.
CGGTCCCTCCCTTACCTTCTCTACCCATAGCATTCTTACTTGGTTTTTACCAATTTATGAAAATAAAAATTCTTTCACTATAAACTAATTAAAAATTCTTCTCATACACATAACAAAATATCAAATCAACCACCTCTCCTCCCTTAACTAAAGTGAATCCGATCTCAAAAGTTAGAAAGCTACTATCTCCACTTTCACAGCCGAGAACCTCTCTTCTCTATCCTTAAGCACTACGTTTCATAAAAGATACAAAATTATTATAAAAAAAAAAGATTATAAGGATTCAAATAGGAAGAAGACATATATGATGAATAAATGATTCAATCTCCTCTTATGCACACGAGTTAGCTTGCTTACTCTCAGCCACTTATTAGAAAGAATAAGAAAAAAAGGGTTAAGGACATCTGACAGCCTTGTTGCTTACTCCATGAGTTTCTAAGTAGCTTTGATAGAATCAAGAATGAAGTAGTCTGCTTTTTACGATGGCAAATATATAGCAACAAAAAACTTATAAAGAAAATCATACACTATAATCAATTATCCAAGCCCAACATTTTAGATCAAAATACAACAAACCTAACAACATAAATTCTAGTTTTAATTCTCTACAAACCCAACTTCAATTTCTTTATAAATTTACTCTCCTACAGCCCCTTAAAACAACCAAAAAACCCAGATTTTTTTTTAAAAATCCAACTTTAAAAATAAAAATCCCAAAGTATTTAAGAAAGTAAATTTTAACAATGGTTTGAAATATCCATTTAGATCCTTCAAAATCAGCCAAGCCAGGAATAAATATCAGCATTGATAATGGACTCAAACCGATGCAAATACAAACTTGAAGTAATAAGAAACCCAAAAAAAAATAATTCATAGGAAAAACCCAATAGTCTTTACCCATGCCCACCATGGCTGAGATTTTCAATCTAATCTTCCTCCCCTGAATAAGCTCTATCTTGTATGATTGTCATGAAATCCAACTCAGATTCATCATCTCCAATCTCGGCTCCTTTCCTATGTCGCTGCTATTACTAAAGAAAGAACGAGAAATAAAAATAAAAAAGATCAAAAGAGATTACTTGTCGAATAGACGGGAAGAGAAATCTCAACTAGATTGGCATCCCTCTAACCTTGGACAGAAACATTTCAACTAGGTTGGCACCCTTCAATCTCACATCGAGCAAGCAATAAATTTTATTAAATTAAAAAAGTGTACATCAGTTATAATAGTTACAACAGATATAAAAATCTGAAATACAACGATGCATACATAGGTTACAGTAGGTGTAAAAAACCCAATTGGAACAATAACAGTCGCCGACCTCGTTAAAACCTGAGAAGAGAAAAAACTCCGAATGGGGAAAACCTCAATCTAGGAAAAATCCCGACCTCTCGATGAATGAGTAAGTTGGCAACGCAAGTAGAATCGCATTCCAACCACAAGTGATCCCACCCGAAATCTCTAGCACTCTCAATGACAATAATGTCACACAAGACCTCGCTCTCAAAGACATAACACGAGTCCAAAGGAATTGCAAAACTACCTTTAATGAAGCCGACGAAATATCAATCGCATCCACCTGGACTCGAACACTCATTAGTTGCACCGTCAGAATTAACTTTCAACCACCCAATCGGTGGGGGAGACCAAACATTTGCTTCCTTAGTTGAGACCCAAATAAAAGCCAATGAGCAAGCTAAGGGAATGAAAACATTATCAAATTGTCCTTGATTTCGAGCAAACCAAATAGCAGAGAAAGCACTCACAATAGCAGTAATCCATAAATTGAAGACATGAGAGCTCAAGGAAATTGTCATAGCCTTATGGAAAAGAGAAACAACCAAATCTGATGCATCAAATCTTAGCCCGAAAGCAACCCCCAGAAAGTCCCAAATGGCAATGATGTAGAGCCAAGTCAAACAAAAGTCTAACGGGTTGGAGGAATAAAAGTCTTCCATAAGTACTTAACCCACACCGGCGATGAAGCCATCGTAGATAAACAAAGATAAACATCGTGATAAGAAATGGAACCTGAGACGAAATAAGCCTAAACTTTCTCATTCGGCCTATCCACCGCAATTGCCACCTCTTCAATGCAGGTAGTCAATTGAGGGAAAGCGTCATGAAAACTCATCGGAAGGTTCCATACGTCATCAGAATCAACCAGATCACCAACCTGAAGGCTTAGATCACATAAATCGCCAGAGTTCTGTAACAACTCAATCATAGGTATCCCCAACTAGTTGTCAACCTAGAAATAAACCCTAAAATGGATCCCGATAATCCAAATCGCCTCCCTCGATAAGGTAAGATAAAGTTGTCATAGAGGTGGGCAAATTAAAGATGTGCCATGATACAAAGGGTTTAGCTTTCCTAATACCCACGCCCAAAGAACCTGAAAAACAGAGGAGTCCTTATTCATCAACTTCCAAGCAAGCTTGCTTAACATAGCTTTATTAAAAGTGATTAAGTTATTTAGACCTAAACCCCCTTATTTAGTTGGCTAGCAACAGGTAGACCAAGCAACCAAGATAGATTTTCAAACCAATAAAGATCTGATTCATAAAAAATTTTGAATAACCCCATTAGGCTGTATTTGGTATGCAAGATTGGACAGGATTAATTTTTGGACCCGGACTGGGACTGAGCTGGCTCAGACTAGGACTTGAACATTTATCACTGTCTTATGTTTGGTGTAGTTCTGGACAAAACTATGGATTTCTTATTCTGTGTTTGGTACACACCGGACTGAACTGATAATTTTTTTAATATGTGTATTATAAATTATATCTTTTTTATATAAATTTATATTTAAATATGAAATTTTATTTTCTGGATTTTAATTCTAATTAATATGTAATTAAATTTTAATGTAGTTACATAATATTTTATTAAAATACTATAAATAATCTCTTTAAAATTTTATATCACATTATAATAATAAAAAAAGCTTTGTATTTAATTATGTAATTTTTTATCTTTAACAATCTATTCAATCTTAATATTTTTTTAAACATACTCTAATTTTAATGTTGTAGATAATATTATAACATTATATATAAATATTCATTAAACATTACAAACAACCATGCAAAAGAAATTAAAATACCAAGTCCTATTATATATTCATCATAAGAATACATAAGTCGTATTACTATTAGTAAATTGTACTATATATTAATGCAACCAATACATACATATACCCATAAATAATATATTCATACATATAACTCCAACTGCACAACCTAATAGAAAATCATTAATACGTCCATTATTGAAGTGGGCACACCTTTCTTGCAATGGTGATGACTCAATAGGTTTCTTCAAATATCTTTCAACATATTCCAAATATGCAATTTCAGCTTCTTCAATTGTTACATAAGATTGATATGAATTATTTTTAAAACCATTAACTTGTTCTTGACATTCATGCCAAGAAGAACATATTCCAGGCTGCCTATCCTTAAATACAACATAAACTGCTTTCTTAGCCATGATATTTTCCTGCATTAAATTTAATACATATCCACAATGAAATAAGATCAATTGCATAATAAAAGTCAATATAACTGTCATATCCAAATCCAATACATAATAAAAGTATGAACATAACAATACATAATAAAAGCGTGAACATAACAATACATAATAAAAGCGTGAACATAACAATACATAATAAAAGCGTGAACATAACAATACATAATAAAAGCGTGAACATAACATATTGTTTGTTACTTTAATAAATGCAAACACAACAAAGTAATATAAACGACAATAGCCAACTATTCTGGTTTAAACGATAATGCAAATTCTATCTTCTTAGCATCAGTCTCAATTATCTTGAACACCTCTACATTTGAAGGATCCATCCTCATTGCTTTAGATATGTTCAAGTTATCTTTAGTAGAAAACCCTAACCTTTTTAGCTCTATTGCTAAATACTTTGGATAGTTTGCTTCAATAGGCTGAATACTGTTAGTAAATTATTCCATATGCTCTTTTGCTGCCTGTTGGAAGCTCGAGCACATCTTCTCAGATACCTCACTAAGGCCTGCAATTATATCAATATGTGATTTTTCCTTTTCTCTTACGTACTGATTGAGTGACAAAGTTTAAGGATTGATTGACACTCATTGGAGAAGGTAAATCTTCAATCCCAATTGCTTCATTTTCTTCATCCAAGTTCATATCATTTGTCATATCTTCAGCTACTTATGATGTTTTACCAGTAACACGATCTTTTCCAAAAATATTTAGAAGTTTATCATAGATGGGAAATGATTTGCCTCTACAGTTATGACTATAACATAAATAAATAAGTTAATAAATAATAACCTCAACATATGCTTTCCAAGCCTCATTACTATCGACATCCACACGCTTTAGTGTATCATTCCATCCAAATCCGCACTTACTCAATATATCATAAACAATTCTATATTGTTTCTTCCACTTCTTCAACTTGGATTCTATATGTGGGTTAATCTTTAACCCTGATTCCGGACACTTTTGAGTTAAAGATCTCTCAATCATTGTCATTGTTCCAGCCTTGAAAAAGCCCGTGTCACAACGTTGACCACGAGCAACAATATCATCTAAGATGTCTAACAACGCTTCCTCCTCTTCTCTAGTCCAAACACGTCTACTTCTCATTCTTATACGATCATAATCTTTACAGTTTATAAACAACTCATGCAAAATAAATAGCCAATCCATAAACATTCCATCATAATAATAATAATCCATAATAATGACAATCAATTCATAAAAGTAGTGAATTCATAAGTAATCCATACAAAATAATAAATCCATTAAAAATAAGTAATCCATAACAATATTAAACAATCATCTAACAATGTTTATTCAGCATGATTTGCTCTCCATTTATCAAACATTTGTCTAGCCAAATCATCTTTCCATGTAGTCCATTGGCTTGACGATGTAATTGATCCAACCACATCAACCTCTACATTATAAATAGTTAGTGACAAATCATATGTTGTTTCGATTGGATCAATTGACATCTCCCTTCTAATAAGATTGTGTATAAGACAGCATGCCATAATAATTCTATTTTGAATCTTAATCAGATAGAAACATGGACTTCTTAAAATTGCCCAACGCATTTTAAGAATTCCAAAACAACGCTCTATGGCATTGCGTGCAGATACATGTTTTATGTTAAAATATTCTTCAGGAGTCACCGGTACAGAACCATCCCTCCATTCTGAGAGATGATATCTTGTTTCTCTATATGGTGCAAGAAATCCTTCACCATTTGTATAACCAGCATCCACAAAATAGTAATAACCTAACATTCCAAAAATATCTATTATTAGTTTAGGTTAAAATAAATTCACATATTCTTTTTTGTTTTTTTTAAAAAATTCTAAGTCTTACCATTAGGTACTCTTAATCCATTTGGTATACTTAGTGCATCACGTAGCACCATTGGGTCAGAAGCTGAACCTTCCCATCCAGGTAGAACAAATATAAATTTCATATTCCTTGAACAAACACCTAACACGTTGGTTACAATTTCACTCTTTTTTGTTCTGTACCTTGGCTTATCAATTTCAGGTACACACACTCTAATATAGGTACCATCCAATGCTCCCAAACAATTCTAAACCACAATGAAAATTACATAACTTAAATTCTAGTAAAGGAAACATGTTACAAACAATTACATTAAATTTGTTAATATTAAACCAAATAAATTAATACCTTAAACATTTTCCATCTATCATCAGTGCAATTCTCAGGTACTGGGTCTGGCTTCTTAAACAGAATGTGATGTAATCGTATAACTGCACTTAACACCAAATTGAAGTACCTACTAATCGTCTCCCTTGACCTGTAGAATCTACTAACAATGGTACGATTTTTTGCATGGTGAGCTAGTATGTGCAAAAATATGCACACTTGCTCGTCTAATGTAACCAATCCATCTTTCTTAATAGCATTATCATGGTGTAATAATTCACATAATATCCCTAATGTTCTCCTATCCATCCTAAGTTGACTGATACAAAAAACATCACTTTCTAATAGTGTATTTACAAATGACAAACGTGTTTGTTGATTTGCAAATACTTTATTGTTCTTGACAACATTTCTCTCATAATACCATGCAACAAACATATACATCAAAGTACTTATCATCATACATATAAAATAGTTTTCCATCTCCAACTCGTTTGTAATAAACAACGCAATAAGCTTCCTTCGATCCATATCTAACATTTATGAAGACAAAAAAAAAACAATATTAATTTACATAAATGTTAAAAAAAAGTTATAAGTATTTGGAATTAAATTTGTATCAATACATGGTCACTCAAAACATTATTGCCAATCCACGTGTTTTAAATACTTTTTAAATTTAAGTAGTTTGGATATCATTTATGTTCCCCTATATGCATTAATTTGTATCAGGTAGGAATATTTTTTTTCCTCTTTTTTATCAAATTCTAGCTGCAAAAACTAGACTCATCATACATTTTGTCCCAACATATGAAAGAATACAATTTATCAATGAAAATTAAGAGAAGTGGGTCTCAAAAGAGATAAGTAGGACCTTAGAAAAAAAAACTTTTCTCAAATTATTAGAATTGTAGTTACCATTTTGAGAAAAGCCTAAAACAAAATAGCTAAACTTAACCCAAAACAATGTGAGGTGTTAATATATATATATAAAAAAAAGCATCTAAATATAAGGTCCCCCCCATTCAGCATTTATTTTTGGTTTAGAAATCAATTAATCATGTATAAAGCATTTTTTTTGCAACTCAAGTATTATGTGAATATGACTGTTACCATCTCATAATTTAGAAATTAGTAGACAATATAAAGGCTAAGAACTATAATTGCTTGAATTACAAAAAAAAAAAAGAACTAGAATTGCTTGTGGAATGAAGTATGTGCCAAAAGTTGTTCTCATACATATATATGTTTGCTGTGGAGGTCAGGTACCAGTTAGACAGAATACGAAAACACAAAGAAGGTGTCAGATTTGTCATGTTTAATTTAATGGTTAATTATTATCTGTGACAAAGTTAGGAACTGATAAAAAGCAAACAAAGAACAAAAGGAAATAAAAGCTTTTATCCGTCTCCATTTGGTAAAAAGTAGTGTTAAATATTAGGTTCTAGGGGATTGATCAAGGCAAGTTGTAAACCAAATTGATCCGCTTGACTTAATTTTGTACGATCAACCAGTCTTTTTAATGTTTAATATGTTGGATAAAGTAAAGATTAACACACACCAAAGCTAGGATTTCTAGGATTTTGAATCGTTCCCAGGAAAACATAAAAAGGGTATCTTTTTCTTATACACTTTATGGTTTTTGTCCTCTTGCATTTTGCTTTTAGTTTGCAAGCAAAACACCCTATAAATTCCTACAAAGGGGAACCAGTAGCAAAACCAACAACAGAGAATGCAACTTTTTTGTTTACGCAAAACCAAAAAATCATCAAACAATCAAACTAAATAATACAACGAAAACAAATGGAAATTTCGTAGAAATAGAAAAGAAAAGATAATGTAATTTGGGCCATGAAAAACATTTTGTAATGCAAATGACAATAAACCCAATACAGATAAACAATCACCAAAAAATCTACATAAAAAATTACAGATTCACATCAAAAGCAACTAAACTAGTACAAAAATAATAGATCCCACAATAACCAGGTGAGAGAAAGCCTACTTGAGAAAGAGAAAGCACGAGAGAACATGAGGTTGAGATCGACGGCGATGGCAAATACGGCAATCAACGATGAGCGGCGGTTAGCGTGAGGTCGAGTGGATGAGACTGTGAGAGTGAGAACGAGAGAGCGAGCGAATGTATCCGACTTTAACCCGTTGAAATGTGGGGGTCAGATAGTCCATCTCAAAAGCCCTAAATTTTAGCCCATCTTCACTAATTTTTAGCCTATCATTGCTTGTCCTGGTCCAACCAAACATCCATCTGGATTAAATTTTGGACAAAACTGTCCTAGTCCCACCTAATCCAGCTTGCCAAACATAGCCTTAAGGGACTTAAATAACCCCACAGACCATTTATAAATCATAAAAGTGTGCACAAACTTGGAGGTAATAACTAAATTTATCAAGCACAACTGACATGTTAGCAAAATAGTGCGACCTTTCCAGACAGCTAATTGTTCTAAAATGCGATCGGCGATAGGATAAAGAATAGTCTGAGCAGGACTTCATTTAAAGAGAGGAACCCAAAATAAGCAAAGGGTAGAGACCCAGCCTTAATCCCAAAATCTGCTAAAATTTTGGCCCTACGAGAGTGAAAAACCCTGAAGTCAAAAATAAACATGAGATTTGTCCAAGCTAACAATTATCAGATAAAGAACCATAGAGGTACAGGGTAAAAAAAATACCGCTCATATTCTGATAAGTCCCTCTACAAAACAGAAGCACATCATCAACATAGAGAAGGTGAAAAGGAGATGAGTTATTCCTTGGGGAGGAAATCGGCAAAAGAGAACCTTGAGAAATCATTTGGGATAAGAACCTGCTTAAAAAATTATCGGTAATGCCAAATAACAAAGGAGAAAGCGAATCACCTTGCCGAACCCCTCTCGAGCAACTAAAGTTTTGGGACTCTATTAATCAAAACTGAGATTTTTGCTGAGATTAAAATTAACTTTATCCATGAGGAAAATTTAGTACAGAAGCCAAACTGGTCTAAGATTGCCAGAAGAAAATTTCAACTCATCGAATCAAAAGCTTTACGGATATCAATTTTCAAACCCACATTCCCTCCAAAAACTTTACTGTTGAGATGGTTGACACATTCAGAAGCAATAACGATGCAGTCCTCTATGTTTCCACCTTCGATGAAACCAAACTGGTAATTAGAAATAATTTTAGAAGCGATCTCCTTAAATCGATCAGCTAGAATCTTTGAAACTACATTGAAAAGAAAGGTTTCCAATATGATAGGATGAAAATTTGTCCACTGAGTTTGCATCTTGTATTTTTGGAAGAAGTACAATGAATTTAAAGTTGAGGCCCAGATGAATAACTCTCAAAAGAAAAAAAGATTGTACCGCATCCACCACATCAAAATGAATAAAATCCCAATAAGCTTGGAAGAAAGAATCTAGAAAACCATCAGGGCCAGGGGCACTAGTCTGGTCCAAGTTGAACACAGTCTGTTTAACCTCCTCAGAAGTGAGAAGTCCGGTTAAGAATAAGTTGTCATCTGCACTCATTAAGTTCGGAATGAACTCATCCAAGCTAGAGAAGTCAGTACCCAGAGTCTCATCGATCGAAAATAAAGATCTATAGTAATCCACGATATGACTCCTAATAGTCACCGCATCTGAAATATTAACCCCTTGTATTGATAAATAAGACAAAGGACGTTGAGATTTACAAACCCGCAGAAGTGAATGGAAGAATTTGGAGTATTGATCATCTTCTTTCAACCATTTGACACGACACTAATTTCAAAGCATAGTTTCTCTGAAGAATAAGGCCTCATCAAGCAAAACCTGGGCAACAACCTCCTCATCTAATCTCTCCTCAGTGGACCCCTCTGTTCCTATAATAGTCTGTTGTGCAAAAAGTTTTTCCTGAGCTAAAGTTATTTTGGCATGAATATCACCGAAGGCATCCCTATTCCAACCCCAAAGAGCATGCTTTATATTTTTTAATTTAGCAGTAACCCGATGAAAAAGACTACCCGAAATCACCTCATCCTAAATATTGTGAATGAAGAATTTGAAATCCTTATTGAGCAGCCACATAGATTGAAAGTGAAAAGGTCGTGGGCCCACATTACCACGTTTAGAAAGACTCAATAGTAACGGATGATGATCGGAATGCTGCTTGGCTAAAATACAACAAGTAACGGAATCCCAGACCTCCAAACCAGAATCGGAGCAAAATGATCTATCTAATTTGCTTTGAACATATCCTTGGATCCCACGATAACCTTAAGTGAAGAAAGCTCTGTAGGTATTAATAGGTAACAAACTTGTAGCTTCCACTGCGACCTGAAAGTCATAGCAGCTAGATAAGATAGGAGGACTACCAGCAGACTTCTCATGCACACCCAAGAAAGCATTAAAGTCTCCCATAAGAGCCAACGGATGATCAACTAAATTAGCAAAATTTTCCAAAGCAGTCCAAAGATTTTTCCGACGCCTAGGAAACACACTCTCATACACAAAAAAGATCACCTGTTGACCCACAACTCTTGGGATATCCACTGAAATAATTTTCTTGTCAATATGCAGAATGTTGACATCCTCTAAAGAATATGAAGCAAAAATCCACATAATGGGAAGAACATTCGAATTATTAGCTGCAATAAAATACATATTTAAAGAAAACCAAAAGGAATCTGAAACCGTATCAAAGGCAACCATCGACTCCACTAAACATAACAAAGTGGGATTATGTTGACGACAAAAATCATGTAATACCCTTTGGCTATTAGGGTTACCAAAACCCCTACAGTTCCAATATAGAATATTCATTGGACACCATTCTTAGAAGCCCGAGTCGCGAGCTTAACTGGTCCTGTTGTTGATTGCTCCTAACACCTTCTAGCCTGCTCTATTTTCGTTGGATACCCAGCTTTCTTTTGACCATAGTCCATGCATTTTTATCATTGGTTTCCAAAATTGACAGATCCAAGGCGATTAAGTCCAGATTTGAGAACTTTATTTAGTTTCATTCTGAGCGTTTTCTGAAGTCTTTACTGCATGAGGAACCCGTCTGTGCACCATATTATAACTACCCATTGAATGCACAATACTTTGGCAGTTATTGCAGAATTCTGAGAGGTTTTCAAAAAACAACTGAACCTCAATGCATGTGTCGTCGGTTTCTAATAATAAGGTTTTGGGAACGAAACCTGCCAAATTCACATCCACAAGAACTCATGCAAAGTGACCAAAATTTTCTGTTAAAGTTGCATTATCAATTTTCAAAAGAATCCCAATGCGTCTCGCAAGATCAAATATAATTTACGAATGCCAATATTCCCAACTCAAATAATAAAATCTCACTCGGATCTGAGCATGCGTAGATTTTTGCATTGCCGGATTAAAATTCCAAACCTAAGCTTGTAAACGGACTATCCCCAGTTTCAAATTTAGTGATCCATAAGACTATACCTTTTGACGATCTTCCAAGGAGAATAAAAGAACTTGATAGTATCCCCTCCTTAAAGAAATTAATTTTCATTTTTCTAGTTTCCATATACTTTGAAGTTTTAAGTATAACTTATCATGCTTCCATGATTTTTCCCCTTTAAAGAGCACAACTCTAGCAATTAAAAAAAATTGACAAAAATTGAGACGTTCTTTATAAGCAGTGTCATTAACTCGAATTGAGATAAAGTTTTCTTTCCGAGTGAGTACATTTTGAGTGATGGATGGAATTGCGTAAGTAACACCACTGATGTATTTTTGAGTGCCCATAGGCACTCCATCATCTCCTACAATATTACCATTGACCACTGTTGCAAAGGTAGGCATAATAGAAGCTTTTGCCAATACATCAGTGTTTGAGAGCCCACTTGAAACCAAATTAATATGCTTTTCCATAGCCATGAACCTTTGTCTCGGATAACCTAGTGTGTCCGCACCTAAAGAACCTCTCATTTCCCAAGTCGGATCAAACATGATTGCCAATGATGAAAAATGCAGCCTACTCACATGCACCTGCAATCCTTTAGAAGCAACCCGCGAGAACCAGTCTCAAAGACCAACGCTCTGTGGCTTGCGTAGGCCAAGATCAAACTAGCCGAACCCGTAGCTCACATGCGCAGCCCAAGTTTAATGAACACAACCTGTGTTTTACAAACAATAGTCAAACAGAAAACTTACCAGTCTGTGATGCTATAGCGAGCAAGAAGACTTCCCCGATGGCCTGCAATAAAATAAAAGAAATCAATAAAAATAAATTTTGTGAAAAAAAAATAAAAACAAGAAGGAGAAGAGAGAAGAAAAAAAGTATTCATTTAATTTTATAAATTTAATCTCTTTTATTTAATTTAAGTTATAATGATAAATTTGTCATTTAATGGTTAACTTTAACGGTAGAAAACTAAAAGTAAAGGGTTCTGATGCGAATTTTTAAATTTATATAAGTTGACTAAAAATTAATCAAACCTCAGGAGGTTGTATGATAGTAGCCATTTTTTTATTTAGTTTATAAGACAATCAGTTCATTGTATAAATCCATCAGGTTTTAAAAAAAAAAATTATTAGGCTCAAGTCCAACCTAACCTACCTAATTTTAAATTGGGTGGGCTCAGTTTTAGGCCCAAAGTCGGTGCAGTTTGGGCAGTAAAATTTAAAATCCAACTTTGCGTCGGGTTAGTTTAGTTGAAGAAGTGTTTACTTTCCACAAATAATTTTGTTAAAATAAAACTCATTATTAAAATTTATAAAGAAAGTAATTTAAAAATTAGTTAAATAGAATCTACTCACAAATAGGATCATTACTGATCTTCAGGTGTATTTGCTCTTGTGTTTGCAAGCACTGCAGATCCTAACAATATCAAAATAATTTTAATTAATTTCACTTAACTTAGCCCAATGCTTTTCGACACTTAAACGATCTAAATTAATAATTATTATGCACAATTTATCTGGCTTTACCACCAACTTGTAAATCTTTCCTTAAATTATTCGTTTTCCTCAATCCAATTACATCAATCACCCTTAAACATTTTCATAATCTTTAATACTATATAATTTATCTAATTACACTAATTGGGGTCCAAATTATACAAAACTTCAAAATTATCCTAACCCTCAAATTTAGGCACAATAACTGACCCATTCAAATCGTGCATAACCCTACCAATGACATGGTCGAGCTGATTAGTTCAATCTACAACTCCCTGCTAAACCATAAAAGCATCATTATAGAATGTTGGTGAGGAAATAGCTCCCACACTTTACAAAACATTCTCATTCATACCAGTAATTACTTCCACCATCCCACATGAGTGGCAATAACTATCTATACACTCTTACACTCCTACACCTCAGGCAGTTATACACTAATAAAAGGGTAAAGCATGGGAACTGGAACACTCTTCCATCCTTCTATATAAACCCCAAATGACACTTAGCTCATGTATGCTTACTTGCTTTACTCATTTTGCTCATATTTTCTCAACTACTTTTTAAATACTGACTTGAGTATCGTAATATTTTTGACCGGTATCACACCGGTGCCCCAAGCTCCCTGAATTTTTTTTTCTTTCTATTTTTAGCCCATAAACACACTCCAAGTCATATTTTGAGCATTGTAAGATATTAATTTGTTTTTTCTATTAGAATAAATTAAACAATTTTTCTTTTTCTTTCTCTTCTATTTGATTCGGACCTAACGGTCATAATACAAACTAACGATGAAAATGACGGCAAACCAATGACGACATTGATTTTTCAACTGTGAAGATAATGCCTAATGAAATCCAACCACCAATTTCAAACTTAATCTTTGGTTTACAGTAAGTGGAAAGAGAGAAAAAGAGAATACAAAAAAAAAATGAAAAGAAATAATAAAAATAAATATTATATTATTTAATTAAATAATTTTATTTAATTAAATAATTTATGTGCAATGATAAAATTAACTTTTTAACTGTTAAATTTAACATTTTTGATCGAACGACACAGAGATTATAGGCTAAAAATGTATTTATATTAAAAATATATTTATACCAAACCTTACAGGAGGTTAAGGTGATATTACCCCAAATAAAAATAAAAACCCTCATCTTTCCGTGGAAATTTCAAGCATAACCTTGACAATATTAATTACTTTATATATATTTTTTTAAGTTTATTGTTACTCGTTAATTGATCGTTGCAGCATGTATTTATTCGACACCTCTATTATATAGTACAAACTCTCATTAATCATTATTATCAAAAAAAAAAAAAAAAGAATCTCATTAATCACTCTCCATCATATACTTGTCTCCTTTAGCTGTTTGATTCAACCAGACCAATCCCTTCATGTCGAGTGCTTTTGTTGAATAACAATTTTATTTTATTTTTCAGTTATTTTCATATTTATCACATATTAATTATCGTGTGGCCCTATCTCATTCAAATTTAATATTGGAGAGCATAATTAGAATTGAGACAATATCCACATTTGGACGACTACCCCCAAAATAATTATATTTCAAAACGTCGATTCTTCTGTCAAATCTTAAACATATATTATGTATTTTCATTTCTATTAATCCCAAAAAAAGAAGAAAGAAAAAGAGCTTTAGGATTTATCCAACTTAACAAAACTAGATTCTTGAGTATTATTAAATTTAAACCCAACATCAAGGTCGTTGGTACATTTTAAACCGAACGAACGAACACAATACGAGTAAGGGTGTTTTAGGGTTTTTGAAAAAATAGGGGAAAAAAATATGAGTGTACATACGCAGTGCTTTTGGCAGTGAAAAAAGAACGAACGACCCGCCGTTTAAACGAGCGGTTGTTGGCAGCACGGCACAAAACAAAACATTAACCAGGCTGACCCAGGAAAGCACGAGAAAGGTAAAAGCCCTCATTCTTTTCCGTGGAAATTTCAAACATAACCTTGACAATATCAATTACTCTTTTTTTTTTTTTTTTTGGTTTGATAATTTCGTCCACAGTTTATCACCCACCGATCGCCTCCATTTCTTCTGCTTAGAGAGACTCGGGGAAGAAAACCAACCAGAAGAAAAAGCCATCTGAGGAATTCGAAGAAATGGGGGATCAGCTGGCAAGGGCGGAAGATTTCGAGAAGAAAGCAGAGAAAAAGCTCAACAGCTGGGGTTTGTTTGGCTCCAAATATGAAGACGCCGCCGATCTCTACGAAAAGGCCGCCAATTCCTACAAACTCGCCAAATCTTGTAACCCTTTTAATCTGATTCACATGGAATTTAGTGCTTCGAATCTTTGTTATTGACGACTGCCATTACATTGACTCAATTTCTGTTTCTATTTATTTATTTTTGTGTGCGTAGATACATATGCGTAGGTAGATATATTTGTGTATGTGTGTGATTTAGTAAATGGGTTTGCTTTGTTCTGTTTTCATAATTGCTTGTCGATCAAACGGTGAATTAGTGTTTAGATGTGATTGAGGAACACTTATTTTGAGTTCCTTAGGAGATCATTGAATCGTTTATGCTTGAAGAAATGTTGGATTTGCTTTTGAACTAAAGGATAATCTTGGAATTGATTGACTGGTTTATAGATGAATAGGCCTTTAATTCTCAATTTCAGTTGAATTGGTGTTAAAGAGATGTATTTGGAAGTTGTTGTAAGGAGATAAGCAATGAGAATCTCAAACAATGAATAGTTTTTATGAAGATGAGATTGAATGTTCATTGGATAAAGTAAAATGAAAACTACACCGTCTTATACTGCTCATCTATTATCAGTAGTGACCTGCTACAATAAACTCATTTTTAGCGTTAAAATTGATTCTTTGGAAGCTCTTTGCTCTATTGGGTTCTGAAAATAAAAAATATATCATGTTAATTTTGTTGGGGCTACGTGGAAAAGAGAATTAGTTTATTATTTACAAATATTGCTTGCTAATTTCAGTACTACTATTATTTCAGGGGATAAGGCCGGATCAACATATGTCAAGTTGGCGAACTGTCATTTGAAGGTTGCATTCGGTGTTTGGATATGGTGCTTCTTTTCTAATTTATTTTTGTAATTGATTTTCTCCAGATGGATATGACACTAGTCTATTTTTCTATTTTTAGTTGGATAGCAAACATGAGGCAGCTCAAGCTTATGTTGAAGCTTCTCATAGCTACAAGAAAACAACTGTAAATGGTATGAAATATGTTGCCTTACATGAATGATTTTCCATTTTCAATACAAATCGTTAAAGCCCTCCTTGGATTGGATTCTCATCCTCACTAAGTTGTTTCCTCTTCTATTGTCTTTGGCATGAATTCTTTCTTTTCCATTAAGCTGCCTGCAGTGCTATTAGAGGTACTGGTTGGTGGAAAAACTTTATATGACATAAACTTTAAAGATATGACATTATTTACAAGTCTCTCGACTGAAATACATAGCATATTTTCATTTTGATTAGTTTAGTGATCAAAGAAATTTAATTTTAAGTCTCGAAAAGAGTCTTGGATATGCTGGATGTTTGTCTTGTCCCAAAGTGTTTAACTTTGACTGTACAAGTTTAAGCAAACACGCTTTGTTATATTCTCATTTTTGTTTTGTATCTCAATATTACATTATATTTTATCCGTAAAATTTTATATTTTTGCAGAAGCCATATCTTGCTTAGAACAGGCGGTGAATTTCTTTTGTGATATTGGAAGGCTCAGTATGGCTGCTAGATATTATAAGGTAGTGTTCTTATATAGCTAGATTAGTAGCTTTCTGATATTGCAACTAATCATTAAAAATTATTTCTTTTGCAAATAGTATGTTATTTTCTGACGTTCTTTGTACTCCTTCCTAACTGTGCATTTCCCTTTCCATTTCTATGTACTTTTTGCAATAAAGTTAAACCTTCTAGGCACTGCTCTTGGAAGACTTTTGGTCTTCTCATTTAATAACGAATTCATTTATAGGAGATGCGTAATGAAATCCTGAATAAATTCCATGACCTAATTATTACTATTTTCACGTGCAGGAAATTGCTGAACTGTACGAGTCTGAACAGAATATTGAGAAGGCAATTGAGTTCTATGATAAAGCAGCTGACTTCTTCCAGGGTGAAGATGTAACAACTTCTGCTAATCAGTGCAAGCAAAAAGTTGCTCAATTTGCTGCTCAACTGGAACAGTAAGCCGTCTGATGTTACATCTGCATTGCTTTATATAACTACAGAACACATATTGGCTACCTTAAATTTTGCTTCTTATTTATTTCATGTAAAGCCTTTATCTCTGATCATAAATTTATTTTAGAGGTGGTTAGTTTTCTGGGGTTCTTATTGGTGCATGTGGTGATAAATTATGCTGAAAAAAATTGATATTTTGCTTGTGATATATCTGCAGGTATCAGAAAGCAATTAAGATTTATGAAGAGATAGCTCAACATTCACTTGGCAATAACTTGCTGAAGTATGGAGTTAAGGGACATCTTCTAAATGCTGGAATTTGCCAGCTTTGCAGAGGAGATGTTGTTGCAATTACCAATGCATTAGAGCGATATCAGGTCTAAGTTTGGCCATCAGCATCACGATATTTTATCTTGTCTATTGTCTAGACTCTGAAAGTACAAATACTGCATTTGGTTTTGCAGGAACTAGATCCTACTTTTTCAGGAACAAGGGAATACAGATTTTTAGCGGTAGGTTATGTTTATTTTGGATGAAAAACATTTGTTTTGGATGAAATTTTTGTTGGTTTCTAGTTTTTAAAGATGCTTTCTGAAGTTGTAAATTTACTTATGTCTAGTTCTAATCAGTTTAAATTTGATCATCTGAACAAATAGAAATATATACACGGTTCAAGTATAGAGCATTTGCACTTTTACTTATTCAATGTGTTTTCCTTATTTGTTTCCTTGTGTGTGATTTAGGTGCTTTTGAAATCAATACCTCTTTACTTGTTAATTTTACCATGTAATTCTACCTCTGTTGTTATAATGTCAAAATTGAGAATGCTTTTGAAATCAATACCTCCTTGTTAGTTTTTCCATCTAATCGACCTCTGTTGTTATGGTGTTAAAATTGAGAATACTGTTGGTATAGAGGTGACGAATCTTGACGAGGAAGCTTGTTTTTGTGGCAGGATATTGCTGCTGCTATTGATGAGGAAGACATTACAAAATTTACAGATGTGGTGAAGGAATTTGATAGCATGACCCCACTGGTACATCTCTTTAAATTTACTCAAACTTTGAGTTGTCATTTTGTTAGGAATCTTATAAGCTGGATGATGCCAATACAAGAGAGAGGTCTCAGATTTGTGTCGTTGATAATGGATGATGCTTTATAAAAGGAAAGGATTTGACCAGTAGATTCTCTCACTTTCGCACTTACCTGTCGAGTGTTGGATTCATCTACTAGAATTGAAATGCAATAATGCAGGGGACCCACAATTGAAACTTTTTTTCGTAGTTCATTTTAGAAATCTTTCCCCTTTCAGCTCAAATCTATTTCTTGACACATTGATAGTACTGCCTCAGATCTTTCTTTGAACACTAGGCTGTGAAATATGCAAGAACATGGTTTCGTTTGATTGATAAACAGTTAACATATGTATTAGTAGTATATTCATTTTGCTCATCTCGTTGTTTGAATTTATATTTCCTGCTTGTTTCCTTCACGAAACTGTAATTTTTTTCTGCTTGGCAATTTACTGATGTTGTGTGATACTACACAGGATTCGTGGAAGACAACCCTACTGTTGAGGGTGAAGGAAAAACTGAAAGCCAAGGAACAAGAGGAAGATGATCTTACCTGATTATAACAATATAAAATTCCCTTGTGGTTTTCTCTTTTGTTATTGATGATTGTCTTTTGTGTTCACTTTACACTATAAATTCAGATTGCACTTGTGAATTCATATACTAATTTGTACTTGATTTGGGATTTTATGAGAGTGGATCGGTATGAAACGTTTTATGATGAGCAAAAGTTGTAAATTGTGTGGCATCATTTTCTTTGTTCTATTTACTTTGGATTTGGCAGCAACTATTGTAGTTGAAAGAAGTTGTTAAACCCATTGAAACATTCAATTAATTGGGTTTAAAATAGATAACGACGTTGTAAGTTTGATTGTGTTTGAGGGGTGTGAGTGTGTATTATGTTTATGATTATTGTAGAGAAGGTGTAGAACTTTACCTAATAATTGGTAGCAGATACAATTTTCTTATATTGGGTTCATCATTGAGCTTTAGAATTTTAGTGAATCAAATTAAAATGTGTAATGTGCTCTTCCACTACAAAAAGGCTGGTGAATCATTGGACGAGCAAAAGAGAACAAGGAAACTAATTAAAAGTTAAAACATAATCAAGATTATTTATTATTAAAGAGAATTTAATTGTGTCATATTTTGAGATTGGTAGTTTTAGAGAGTTTATTGAAGACATAAAAAATTGGATTATGAAGTAAATTATTATTGAATGTTTATCTCTTTAAAGTACAAAAAGTAGAGTTACGAAATATAAAATAAAAAAGCTTAGAATAAAGAGAGGCTTGAGGCTCCTTCTTTTTCTCTTTTATAAAAATAAAAAACGATTACCAATAAACGAAGGCGTTTAAGAAATTAATTAATTTGTCAATTTCTAGTGATAATGTAACACTCCTTTCGCCACGTATGCTATATCACGTCAATGGGCATGAAAACGACGCAGTTTCTAGCCGACTTGCTGATTCAAGCGACGTCGTAATTAATCTCCGAGTGCCTCTTTCAGACAACCCTTGTAGACTGTTCATTCAACAACCTTCTCTAAATTAGCAACCTCCAAGCACATTGATAATCAAAAACCAAAAGTAACAGAAAATAAATTATTGAAAACCCACTTAATCACCAGGGCTCTTCGGGTTTGATGTTCTTCTATCATTGGTATGCCTCGACCTCTTTACTTTTTTGCTGTATTCAAGCTTTACGCTTCTTTTATTTTATTTTTTCTGATTTTTTTCCGTGAGTATAATGATTGATTCTTCTTAGCATCCTTCGTTTTGTATGGTTCAGTTTTTTCTGGTTATATGCCTGGGACTTAAACGAATATTTCAATGAAATATGTAATTTTATTTTTTGGGTTTTTGTTGGTAAGAAAGCTTGTTCCTTTTAGATCGATTTCTGGGTTTTAAAGTACAAATCAATCCCCCTTCACGAGTATATTGATTTTGATTAGTAATGAAAGCTTAGATTTCACGCGAAATGGTTACTGTAGCATCTTGTCCAATTGGCGTAGATTTTGATGTTTATAATTTTATCAACTGGGTCGGCTTCTGTATATAAAATTTCAGTCTTGGTCAGTGATTTTGCGATTATTGTTCTATGGTTTTCACTCGTAGATTCTTTGCTTCTTTTCTTATGTGAGAATACTTTTCAGTAATTTATACTGAAAAAAATAAGTAGATAACGTATTACTTGGGTTTTCCATTTCCAGCTTTGGTGGTGGAAACATTGAAGAAAACATATGCATTGCATCTTCATGTTGCAGTTCAGACATCGATTGAGACAGCTTTAGTGCCTTCATGTTGCAGTTCTGATATCATTTGAGACAACTTTAGCTTGATTTAAGAATGGTGTCGACAGATGATGGAAGTGTCAAAGAGGAAATTGAGGAATCTATAGGTAATGGATCGAAGGCTCAAGTTCCTCTTGACATTTCGGCGTCTCAAAGGACACTTCTAACCGATACAAGATCTCCAAAACTTTTCCCTGCTGCTGTTCCTGATAGAATGAGGTTCTTTAAATTTGGTTCTGCATCAGCTAAATTCAAGCGGATAGCTCGGGAAAAAGATGACATTTCACGAACTGTTGCTTCTTCTAGTGGTCATGGTTTCAGAGAACGTCTTAATGGGGTATTTTCTCGGAAAATTGATTGGGCATCGGTTATGAAAATGTGCAAGGAATGGATTAGAAACCCGATGAACATGGCTCTTTTCGTTTGGATTGTCATAGTTGCTATCTCAGGTGCAATTCTGTTCCTAGTTATGACTGGAATGTTAAACCGTGTGATAACAAAGAAGTCTGAGAGAGATGCATGGTTTGAAGTTAATAACCAAATTCTGAATGCATTATTTACTCTTATGTGTTTGTACCAACATCCAAAGCGGTTTTACCACCTTATTCTTCTATGCAGATGGAAACCAGAAGATATTTCTAAACTTAGAAAGATTTACTGCAAGAATGGGACTTATAAACCTCATGAATGGGCGCACATGATGGTGGTTGTTCTTCTACTCCATCTGAACTGTTTTGCTCAATATGCCCTTTGTGGTCTAAACTTGGGGTACAAGAGATCTGAACGACCAGCCATAGGAGTTGGAATATGTATCTCTTTAGCAATTGCAGCTCCTGCGATTTCGGGGGTGTACTTAATTGTCAGTCCCCTAGGAAAGGATTACGATTCTGAAGTGGATGAGGAAGCACAGGATCAAAGAAGTCCTCTCAGGCCAGAGAATTTAAGATTGAAATCATTTGAGAAAAGATATTCATTTGCATTAATGGATGAAGGGTCTAGAATTGAGAATAGACCACAGTGGAGTGGTGGGATACTTGATTTTTGGAATGATATTTCTATAGCATATCTCTCATTTTTCTGTAGTTTTTGTGTATTTGGATGGAATATGGAGAGACTTGGATTTGGAAACATGTATGTTCATATTGCTACATTTCTTCTGTTTTGCATGGCCCCCTTCTGGATTTTTAACTTGGCTGCTGTAAATATTGACAATGAGACTGTTCGTGAGGCTCTGGGAATTACTGGCATAATTCTTTGTGCATTTGGTTTGCTCTATGGTGGCTTCTGGAGGATGCAAATGAGAAAGAGATTCAATTTGCCTGCGTATAACTTTTGTTTCGGTCGACCTGCATTGGGTGA
This sequence comes from Rhamnella rubrinervis, assembly GCA_007844105.2. Classification (NCBI taxonomy): domain Eukaryota; kingdom Viridiplantae; phylum Streptophyta; class Magnoliopsida; order Rosales; family Rhamnaceae; genus Rhamnella; species Rhamnella rubrinervis. The sequence goes on from CM017576.2 coordinate 4,426,420, forward strand.
TTGCACATTATGGCTTTTCTGTTGTTGGTGTTCTCTAGCTCAAGAAGTGCGGACTGGGAATTCTTATGACATTGTGGAAGATAAGTTTTGCAGAAAACAGATGGACAATGCTAACGAGCCACCAATTTCACCCTTACCCCGTGAAGATGGAGTGGTTCAGTTCAAATTTAGTCCAAGTTCTCCGCTGGGAAACAACTTTAGCCCAACCAGGAATAATATAGCTGCTTCTCCAAGCTCCAGCAGATTTGCGAAGGAATATTATAGTCCAGAAAGACCACTTTCAACTGTGAAAGAAGAGCCTTATGAAAGAGGTAAGGATGAAACTATGATCCCACCTGCTCCATCGTTAATACAAAGAGAAACCACATAACCCCAAAAGGAAATGAAATCCATATTGCATTTTTGAATGTGAAACCATGTGAACGTCCATGAGCCTTACATGTATTTTTAGTTGAGTGTGTTCATATTGTATCTGTATTTTTGTTTCTGAAAATTTCATTTTCTCTTAAGATCAATAGTTTCAATATGATGATAGAAGATATTTCGTTAGTAACTGTACCTTGAGCAATATTTTATTCTGAAAAATCTCTCAGATTGAGATGCATCAGTTTTTATCTTTCTGTTATTCTGTTCACAGTCTAGATACAGAGATTGACTCAGAACTAAAAAGTTTCCTTTATTTATGGTTGTAACTTATAATGGCTGCTTATGGGAATTTGTTGGTTTTTATTCTGAAACAACAGGATTGTAAGATGGTAAAACTAGGAGTAACATGAATTGGTTAAAAATGTGTACTTAAGGATTCAAAGGTACTGCTTCTTTTACTAATCGCTCAATGGAAGCTGAGAAATGATCCTAAGTTTTGTACAATCATGTACATACGGAGTTAGGAAGGACGATGGCAAGAAAGCAATAACTCAATTACAAAGCAAATGTTTTTGAGAAACTGGTTTCTGACCAGTTTTGTACATGACAAATTATGTGAAGATGATACTGTCTTTATTGAAGACAAGTATTTACGGCATAGAAAAATGTCATCAGTCTCAGATTGATACTGCGTGATTGTGCCTCGTAAAATAGGTGAAGTACCCGACGCGGATCAGAGACGGATCTCTGATCCTTCTGTTTAGAAAAGGATACGGCAAGGCAAAGCAAAAGAGAGTCCATCTTGTTACTAACTCTGAAAAATATAAATGTAAACAAGAAGAGAATCCTATTGGAGAAAAAAAAATTCTAACGAAGAGTCCTACGACATTTAACTTTTACTCTTCTCAAAGCTGGAAAGGGAAAAAATAAAAGAAGATAATGTTATCTATTTTTTAATAATAGATAAGATTTAAAAATTAATTTATAATAAATTAATTTTAATTACATATAAGTTCTAAGGTTAGTAAATTTTTTATTTAGGTCAGTAAGATTTACTATATATTAAATTTTATTAATTTTTTTTAAGTGTCTGAGATGTATCCCTATATTTTGTGGTTGATTATTTGTATTTTGTGTTTTATTTCTTTTAAACAAGATATATTTTTAATTGAACTTTAAATAATTTTTAAATTCTTATTACATTTTGATTTATTATATATTAAATTTTATTAAAAAAATTTTAATTTCTGAGAGTACCATGTACCCGTGTCCAAATTTTGAATCCTTGGAGCCGTATCCCCGTATCATAAATTTTGAAACTTAAATGATAAGACTCTTGAATATGTACCCGCATCGGTTTTTACCCGAGAGTCCAATATAGCTGCGAGATTGAAAAGGAAACCAAAATGGAAACCAATAGAGGTGTTTAGAAAAGAGACAAATAGGTTGGACACAGTGTCACTGGATTTGCGTCTTTGTACTTTGATAGTGTTCCAAAGAATAAATAGTCGGTAAATTATTGAATACTATCCATTGGATTATGGTTGTGGATGCCATGTCACTGTTTTGTGAGCATACCTGATGTTGTGAATTACCAATCTGCAATCTGCTCAAGTAGCTTTCCTTCTTTTGGGGGTGATACTATGCAGTTCACATTCTAAGGTGATTCATTAGAATTTGATTTTCTATTTTCGTGTTTGAGCATTTGATTATTAGATATTGAAATACTTGGGATTATTGGTAGTTAATTCTCCAATCCATCCGACAAGGAAAAGCATCCAGTTTTACCACAATGAAAATATCTCTGTTCCTTTGCTTAATATTTCGATGTGGTATTGACCATAATGGCAAGCTTACTTTCCCAAGGTGTCACTTTCACACGCATGCATCTGAATTCAATGCACGTTATGTGTCCAAAAGTACATGTTTATAGTCTGTGAGTGTGTGTGCGAGAGAGAGAGAGATAAAAGACAGAGCTTGTGCCTGTGGACTAGGAAGTAGGTTCCGCGTGGCTCGATCACAGAGGTAGGTTTAGTGGTGGTGGAACTTCTTTTCAAATGGAAATTATTTAATTGTAAGGCTTTGCTGTTGTCTGTTTGTCAGGTGCTCGTTGATTTGCTTTTCATGTAGGTCCTCCATGCCCAATATGGTCTAAAGCTCTCAATGAATGAAAAATGTGTAATGGGGTTGTACCAGGCACTGTGAAAGCTTCAATTAATTTCTCCAATAATATCAAACCTATTAACATTCTTTACATCTGATTCCATAACTCAAAGATCTGGACCTTTGAGTAGGACAATCGAAGCGATCAATACACCAGTCAGGCTCAAGTATCACAAGAAGTTATTATTATTATTTGTATCTGATGTACCTCCCTTGTGTTTGCATACTGTATTTGTGCAAATTCTGTTCTACAAGTTATTTATTTCTGTTCAATTTCGTATGCTGTCGCTTGCTGTATTATTGAATACGTGTCTAGGAACAGTGCCCACTATGTGTCTCACAGCCATGCTTGAAGAGTGTAATGCAGTGGTTTGATTGGTTGTGCAATTTGCATTATGGACCTGTCGTAAGATTATGTCATCCGAGCTCTCTGGAGTTGATCTGGTGACGACGCCAAAAATGGCCATGATGGCCCAGTAAACCAAATGACAAATGGAAGAGCTTGAGAGCTCCACGCCTACCTGGATAGCTGTAAGACTATAATGTGAGGTCGCCAAGTGGGTGTATAGGAGGAAGCACAGTCATAATTCCTGTAATACTCTTGGATTGATTGTGAAAGTTTGGCATGGCAGTGCCAGTTTAGCAGCTCCCTTTATTGGCTTTCCTTATTTGAATTGCAGGAAGTAGGTGAAGAAAATGGAGTAGATGAAGCAGTTAAAGAACTAGTGGTACGAGTTTGGTATGGGACTATCCTATGAAGCTAATGAGGACCTCGTCTTGAAAATTCTTATTTGCCATCATCATCACCATCTACCTAAACCCTTTCATGCAAAATTTATGATTTGCTGGTTGCCTACCAAAACCCATTTATTAATTATAAATGGCTTGGAATTATATTGGATATATCCTACGAGATAAAATTCAGAAAATAAGAGAGAGAGAGCCCATTTTTTTTTAATAATAAAAAAAAAATTTTATGTGGATTTTATTAGTTTTAAATTTTATTAGTGAATATAATTTTTTTATTATTTTAATTTTATAATTCTATAAAAGTCTAAAATAATTCTCTAATAAATTTTTCTCCATTTAATATTTTAAATAAAATTAAATATAATTAAAATAATAATAAAATTTATCAAAAATTTAAATTATAATTTTTATAAATAAATATATTAAAAGCACTCATTTATTAAATGTAAATAATTTAAAATTATATTGGATGTATCCTAAAGACAAAGTACAGAAAGTAAGAGAGACCCCATTTACTAAATATAAATGGCTTGGAATTATTTTGTATGTATCCTAAAAGACAAAGTTAGAGAAAGAGAGGGAGAGAAAAGTAAGGAAAAAAAAACATAAATGGTTTAGACTGTTTAGCGGAATGGTTACGTCCTTGTTTTTGGTTACAGTTTAATCATTCTTTAGGTATTTAGTATAATCACATAACAATAAGCTCTAAAGAATCCCCAACTTCATAATCTTTATACTATTGTAAGGAAAAGTAAATCGAAATAAAAAAAATCTTAATCCACTTGAATTATACAGGTGGTGGTGGTGGGGGTGTCTTTATCAGTAATTATGGTTTTCAAAAGCACCAGCAACCATGGCTGGATTGGCATTCCTAATTGAGCTTGACCTTCACTTCCAATCCCCTTGTATTGTGAACCTGTTTCTCTGAAAGTGATTACATGATTAAAGACAGCCTTGGACCATATCCTCTTTGGTTGTACAGAGGAGCAATTATGGATGTCCGATCACAATCACACGGTCAAGAAAGGACACCCTTTTGGTGGCAATTGTTGACAGATGAAGAGGGTCTGTATCCAGTCCAGCAACTGCACCGTGTCATGCTTATTACACTTAATTTCATGACAAATTTACTCTTGTCTTTGTTCTTCTTGGGACTTAGGTGGGTCCCGAGTTTTTAATATATAGGATGTGGATGTGGAGATTTGATATATCATATAATAGGCCATGCGGTCCAAAAAACATTATTTTTTTTTATTTTTATTATATTATATTTTTTTATATTTCTTTTTAATTTACAATTTTATATTTATAAATATTTTATCAAACTTATTTAATCTATAATTTTATATTTATAAATATTTTATCAAAACCCATTTAAAATTTTACTAATTTAATGACAAATAATTTTTAAATAATTTTATATGATTTTGATAAAATATTTATAAAAATATAAATTAAGAAATAAAAAATATAGTATAATAAAAATATAAAAAATAATAATAATAATTTTTTTTTGCCATCGTCCACGATTTAATGGCTGGCGACAGCAGTGAATATTTTCTTACACATTCACAGATATTTTATTATATTAAATGTTTGTGGATGTGTAAGAAAATATTCACTACTGTCGTGTCGGAAAACACCCTTCAATGTCTATTTCATTCCCCTTTTTTTAAAAAAAAAATAGTTAAAAAAAAGTATATATATATATATATAAATAAAAATTTCTATCTTCAACAAAATGGTCAATTAATTGGACAAAAGAACAATGGCTAATTAAAGCTTAATGGGATTCGTCATTTCTCTTTTTGATTAATTAATTACCCATTAAAGTTTTAAACCAGGAAATTAAACTTAGGAGGAGTATTATGAAACGGGTTACAATTAGTTATTATTTATATTAAAAAAAAGGGAAGAAATTTTCCTTGAAAGCCACTCCAGAATGAGCTACCTTCTTAAATGGGGAAATGGAATTTGCTGATTGGGCAAGTGGAGCTCAAATATTTCGTTTTCATTTAATCTAACGTCTCCTTTGTTAGAATTGTAAAAAGTTGTAATTGAATCTTAGGTAGTTCAATTTATGGTGGCATCAAAGTTTAGAAGCTAATAGCGTGATACTTATAACACATTAATAATAAATAAACACATTAATAAAATAGGGTGACATTATAAAATTAAAACACATTAATAATAAATAAACACATCAATAATAATATAAAATGAAAACAAATAAATGACTTATACCTGGCGTCAAATAAAGTTGGCTTGACCACTATTCCCTCGGACAGCTCCTCTTGATACGCCGACATCATCAAATCCAGCATACCATGCCATTTCAACTGCCCAATTGTAAAACGCCACTTCATTCCAAACGTCCTTCGTTTATCACAACAATTTTCCCAAATTACGGCACAGTCCCTATAAATTCAACGTGTCGACGGACCATTGGCCGGCCCACAAATATAAAAAATGAGGCTATCGCGGATTAAGAAAGCGCGTCTCATTTGACCTGGGCCCTCTTCATCTCCCTACATCCATATAAACCGCCTCATTCTCGTTCCATTTCCTTACCAGTCCTCTGGTTATTTTCCCTCATTTTCTCTCCCTAGAAAATCACACTTTTCTCTCTCTGCTCCTCTTGTTCTTAAGCTTACGTCAGTTAAGAACTGGCTAACTCTCAGGAAACTCTGGAGGAAAGTGATTCCAGTAATCAAGGGGTGGTTCTCGCCCTGTATGACGCCCTGAGTTCACGAGACGTGGACAAGGTGCACCAGATTGTATCCCCAGACCTCGATTGGTGGTTCCATGGTCCACCGTCCCACCAGTACTTGATGCGCTTGCTCACTGGTGCTCCTCCATCCAAGGACACCTTTCGATTCGTCCCTCAATCCATCGCATCCTTTGGCCCCACCGTCCTCGTTGAAGGCTGCGATCACGGCCGTTCCATCTCCTGGGTTCACGCCTGGACCGTCACTCATGGGATAATCACCCAGGTCAGGGAGTACTTCAACACTTCCCTAACCGTCACTCGCCTCGGCAATTCATCGTCCACCCGATCCTCACCGTCCAAATTCGCTTCACCCTCCTCCTCATCATCATCATCAGCGTCTGAGATTACGTCGTACCATTGTCCCTCCGTCTGGGAGAGCAGCGTCTCCGACCCCAAGTCCGTTCCGGGTCTAGTCCTGGCAATCTAAAATCGTAATCTCTGTGATCGAGTGCAGCCGGTAGCAGTGTAACATAGTACAAGTAAATAAAGGCTGCGTTGATATATATCAGCTCCTGATTGGCTGAGAGTTTGAGTCCGTCAGAGAGATGTAAGGTCTCTAGGCTTGCTTCGGTTTGGCTTTGTTTTGTTTTATTTTATTTTGTCATTTCCTAGCACTCCATCTAGCAGAGTGTGTGTGTGGTTTGGAATCGAGTGTGTGGCGGTGTTGGGTGGAACCATGAGGATGAGGTCCTATTGGTCATATCCTGACGCGTCTGTAATCTGGTATTCCAGTTCTATAATAAAGATGAGCTTTTTTATTAACGTCGTGAGTTTCCGATGGCAGATTTACCTTGTGATCCAAGTGATACCAACCCCTTGACAATTTGACAACATACAAAATAACCTATTTGAAAATTTTGTTGGATGAGTAAAATATAATGGGGTTGGATTGAATTCTGTGCAAGTGATAGTGATAAGTGATGAGTATAATTTAGTTTACTGTATATTTATTTATTTTTTATTTTAAAAAAAATCAACGAAGTTAGTAGGAGACAGTTGCATTTAAAATTTAGTGGCTGAGTTGCTTAGAAAAATGGGATTAAGATGTACAAATTTGAAGCAAAGCAAAGATCCCGTTACTTTACATTCCTATATAATTCACTCCATGATGGCAACTAGGAGTTAAAAGAGTCATGTCATGTCTGCCTCTAACAATCGACCTTTTTGAAATAAAGAAGGGTTGAATTTAATTTAAATTTTTACATATTTTTTTAATTTTTAAAAATTTAAATATATGTAATAAATTTTTTTTAAAATTTTATTAAAATAATAGGGTATTTAATTAAAATTTTTAAAAATATATAAAAGTTTAGATGTATTTAATTAAAATTTTTTAAAATCTATAAAAGTTGAATGATATTTAAAATAGATTTGACTTTTTAATATTATCGATTTTTAAAGATTTTTTTATATTTTTATAATTTTTTTTAATAAAATCATTCTCAAATTTTTCTTTATCAAATTAAATTAAAAGATTTTGATAGATTTTTAAAAATTTCTATAATTTTTAAAATCTATAAAAGTCCATCCTTAAAAAGAAATAATTAAAAATTTATTTTGAATACACTCCTAAATATTTTTTTAAGAAAATTAAACATTTTAAAATAGAAATCGATATTTTATCAATAAATTCAACATTCTGGATTAAAAAATTAACTATTTGAGATTAAAAAATAAAAATAAAGATTGACCTTATAGAAATGTGAATTGACATTGGCGAGTAAAAAAGCAACCTTTTGGTGTTAAAAGACAGAGTATTCACGAGTAAATAAAATTGTAGGAAAAAGTCACTACGTCTGGATATCATGCATAATTAAATATACATCACATTGACCACTGCGTGAGAACAATAAGGTAACATGCTCAGACAAATAGCAACACCACTAACGGATAACTCTTACACATATTAAACTACTAAGAAGTCCTTTATTAACAAACTCCTAAGCAATACGACTCTTTAATTAGCAAATTGAAGACTTGGTCAAAATAACTTCGACACTTGGGGGTAAAAATTAATCATTTGTGATAAAAAAAAATAATAATCTTTTGGATTTAAAAATTGTCCTTTGGATATTTGAAATTGACTAATTGAGAACAAAAATCAGCATTTTATTTTTAAATTTTTATCTTTTCAAAACATGATTGTGTAAAAAGCTGACTTTTTAGACCATAATTGACCTTTTGGTGTAAAAAATTAATCATTTATGTTGTAGTGATAATTTCTCACAAATATTATCCTTTAAAGATGAGCTTATCCATAATATGTATTTTTTTATTTTTGGGTGATTTGATGAATGCCTTTGATTTGTGAATTCCAGCTAAATTTTTCTTAAATTAATATTTAAAATATATCTAATCTTACTCTATTTATTTTTTATTTTGAAAATCAAAATCAGAAAAATTAACAACTGAAGAGAACCTTTAATATTTGATTTTCGACGCTCAAATCAATATTGACATAATTGTTCCGAATTTCTTTTTATATTTTTCTGACCTTTTTCCTTAGGACTAAAATAAGACCTCACCTTCTACCATTGGACTTGTAGAGAGGCAAGATGTTTCTTTTTTTTTTATCTTTATTTATTTGGATCATCTCTATTAAAATTTTTATTCTATAGCCGTTTTGTATAGATTAAAGATTTTCTTTTATGGAATTCACTGCATCGAAGGTCCCTCTTAGACTAGTATATTCAATTTAAATTTTTAACTATTTTTTTTAATAATAAACTTTTATAGACTTTGAGAATCCTAAAAACTTTTAAAAATCCACCAAAATCTTTGAGTTTGAGGAAGGAAAATTTGAGAGTGATTTTGTTAAGAACAGTTTATGAAAGTCTGCAAAAGTCTATAATATTAAAAAGTTAATTACATTTTAAATATCACTCAACTTTTATAGATTTTAAAAAGTTTTAATTGAATACACCTAAACTTTTATATATTTTTAAAAGTTTTTGAATACCCCATTACTTTAATAGATTCTAAAAATTTTCTATTAAATACACCTAGATTTTTAAAGATTTAAAAAATTTATAAAAATCTTAATTAAATATAACCCGGTGTTTTCTTGATGAAGTGTTCTCGACTTTTGGGAGGTATTCATGAGGAGAAAATTCCCTCCGTGGTGTTTTCCTTGGCTAAAAAAAATTGACATTGCGAGATAAAAAAAGGGTAATTGACGAAAATACCCACAAAATTAATACAAATTGGAAAAATACCCACATTCTCTTAATCTTTGCCAAAAAGGTAAAATATACCTATTTTACCCTTAATGAAGATCTGTAGCATTTAACCTATATTTTTTAGTGAAGACATGTAAATTCTTTACTTTTTACCTATTTTATCTATTCATATCTACTTGTATAATTTTTATTTATTTTGTGTCATATTTTTTGATAAAATTACATCAATTTGTGAGCATTTTGGCTTTTGAATCAAGTCATTTCGATTAGTATTGAACGAGATATGATTTTTACAAAATGGTAGGTCGGATCTGTAAAATTGCATGTCAAACCTGCCATTTTGTAAAAATCATATCTCATTCAATACTAATCGAAATAACCTGATTCAAAACCCAAAATGCCCACAAATTGATGTAGTTTTATCAAAAAATATGCCAATAAATAAATAAAAATACTACAAGTAGATATGAAAGGACAAAGTATATAAAAAAATAAGAAAAAATGATACTTAGGACTTGCCATTTTGCAGGTCCTAAGTCTCATTTTTTCTTATTTTTTATATACTTTGTCCTTTCATATCTACTTGTAGTATTTTAATTTATTTATTGGCATATTTTTTGATAAAACTACATTAATTTGTAAGCATTTTGGCTTTTGAATCATGTTATTTCGATTAGTATTGAATGAGATATGATTTTTATAAAATAACAGGTCCGACCTGTAAAATGGCAGGTCCGACTTGCCATTTTGTAAAAATTCTATCTATCTCATTTAATACTAATCAAAATGACTTGATTCAAAATTTAAAATGCTTACAAATTGATGTAGTTGTATTAAAAAATATGCCACTAAATAAATAAAAATTATATTTTGCAGGTCCTAAATTGTGTGAATTTAGGACCTATAAAACGGCAGGTCCGACCTGCCAAATTGCAGGTCCTAAGTCTCATTTTTTTCTTATTTTTTTACATATTTTGTCATTTCATATCTGCTTGTATAATTTTTATTTATTTAGTGACATATTTTTTAATACAACTACATTAATTTGTGAGCATTTTAGCTTTTGAATCAAGTCATTTCGATTAGTATTGAATGAGATAGAATTTTTACAAAATGGCAGGTCGGACCTGCGATTTTGTATGTCCAACCTGCCATTTTATAAAAATTCTATCTCATTCAATAGTAATCGAAATGACTGACAAAAGCAAAATGATCACAAATTGATGTAGTTTTATCAAAAATATGCCAATAAATAAATAAAAATTATACAAATATATATGAAATAACAAAATATGTAAAAAAAAAAAAAAGACTTAAATGAGGTCAGACACACTTAAAAGTCTTAAGTCTCATTTTTTCTTATTTTTTTACATATTTTGTTATTTCATATATATTTGTATAATTTTTATTTATTTATTGGCATATTTTTTGATAAAACTACATCAATTTGTGATCATTTTGGTTTTTGAATCAAGTTATTTCGATTAGTATTGAATGAGATAGAATTTTTACAAAATGGCAGGTCGGGCATGCAAAATCGCGGTCCGACCTGCCATTTTGTAAATTATCTCATTCAATATAACGATTCAAAAGCCAAATGCTGACAAATTAATGTAGTTGTATTAAAAATATGCCACTAAATAAATAAAAATTATACAAGCGATATGAAAGGACAAAATAGGTATAAAAAGAAAGAAAAAATGAGACTTAGAACTACTTTGGCAGTCGGACCTTTTGCAGGTCCTATGTGTTTAGGACCTGTAAAATAGCAGGTCCCACCAAAGAGTCTCATTTTTTTCTTATTTTTTTTTACATATTTTGTCATTTCATATATATTTGTATAACTTTTATTTATTTATTGGCATATTTTTTGATAAAACTACATCAATTTGTGATCATTTTGGCTTTTGAATCAAGTCATTTCGATTACTATTGAATGAGATAGAATTTTTACAAAATGGCAGGTCGGACCTGCGATTTTGCATGTCCGACCTGCCATTTTGTAAAAATTCTATCTCATTCAATATTAATCGAAATAACTTGATTTAAAAGCCAAAATGATCACAAATTAATGTAGTTTTATCAAAAAATATGCCAATAAATAAATAAAAATTATACAAATATATATGAAATGACAAAATATGTAAAAAAATAAGAAAAAAAAATCAAATTTAAGACCTGCAGTTTAGCAGGTCGGACCTGCCATTTTGCAGGTCCTAAATATCTTCAAATTATACAAGTCTGTGATAAAGGTAAAATGGGTAGTTTGTGTAGATTTTACAAGGGTTAAGAAGAAGTGGGTATTTTTCAAATTTATATTATTTTAGTGGGCATTTTCGTCAATTACCCATAAAAAAAGCCAACATTTTAAGAACAAAGATCCACATTTCTAAATAAATTAAACAATCTACCTTTTATGTCAAAATTGATTTTAAGAATAAAAAAACAAATCTCCTTTTGAATCAATACCCATTTTTTTTTATATGAATATATAACATTAAGTCGTAGATGGTGAATGCAGGTCATCATTGCACCTCAATGGTGCAAGAAAAATGAAAATGGATACTTTTTCAAATGGCTTTTGGGATTCTTAATAATTAAAAAAAAAAAGGACAATTTTTATGATCCTAAATATCAACATCAATATGTATGTTTCTTTATTGCCAATACCATGTGCATGCATTATAGAGTTGATCAATATGGATTCTTGCATCACTGCCTCACACAACGGTAGTAACTCAATTTAACATATTTTAAACATTTATTTGGTTTTTTTTTTAAAGAAAAAAAGGGGAAAAATAATCGGTTAGGAGATGAGTATTTTTTTTTTTTGGGTAACTATTGTGTTTGTATAACTGTGTACGAGTTTAGACTAATAGCTTATATTCTTAATAATTTCTCCTTTATTTGATACTTAATAAAATTGAAATACATCGGAGACACTACATAGGCTATATTAAAATTCAAAATTCAACTCTCGCAAGTAGATATAAGGATTCTTATCTGATTTTTTTTCATTGTATCACATTCACAGTTCTATTAATTTGGTTTTGATAGATCTCTAACATGGAAATAACATGGTTCTTATACTACATCATATAATTGCTACATACAGTTTCAACATGGTCTAATATTTCTCTTAAATAAACTTTAATACAAGAGGACAACTCATTTTTATTTTTATTTTTTTTGGAAATTATAATTCTCATTGGCGCTGCTTGCTTCCATAGTATGTAATTTGTTTTTCAGTAAAATAAAAGAGGAACATAATGCCTAATACAACAATCGTCTAGAATATTTATTTGCCAACACACGTGGGAAGCATAATCAGACACACATAAATTATCAAATAAAATCCACGAAATAATTATATATACAAAAAAGTATGGATCTTATAAGAAAATGAAGGGCAATTTGATCTCACTTGATTCGCATGTCAAATGGATAATTCAATTGAAGCCACGTGTAAGGTGGAGATATTCTCCCAGCTGAATGTAGATAACCGGATAAGGTCCACATACGAGTAGGAGCATCGCTCGCAGATCAACCATAGGATGAGAGGAAAATCTGAACATCTCACAGCTCGTGATGTCCGATTTCAATTACCTAATTTTTTTTTTATAAAGAGATTTTTCTCACGTGTACAAGTAACAAGCTTCAACTCACCCTCTGGTTCAAGACTCGAGAGAGTTCTCACAGGAATTGTATTATATAAAATTAATTTGTCCTAAAATTAACCAAATACAACGAATAATAAAGTTTATATATATATATATATATATATATTTTATGTGGACAATCAAATGAGATTGGTTTTTAATTTTTGGTGATTTTAGTAATATATATTCTAGTTCGATTGCTTAGAAACTGGTAGGGGATAAAGGATCATGCTGGGGACTATTTTAATAACTAATTAATTTCATCATTCAATTGTCTAATTTATTTCACATATATATGTCACCAAATAATGTGAGAATAAATGCAAATAATTAAAAACACATCGTTATGTAATTTGACATCCAAATTTTCTTGTACTTTCAACTTTGATATAACAAGAAGATAAGGTAAACAAATTAAAAACAACAAATTTTGGTAACAAACTAATTATTTCTCCTTATGTATAAAAACGCTACAACGTAAATTATTTAGTTGGTGGATTATATATATATATATAATGCTTATTAATCAATTACGCGGAGTCGGCATTCAACCTAGATGTTCCTAGATACATACATGCATATATATAAATCCAAACATCTTTATAATTATAATGAAGATAAATATAAAACTTAACTTGGGACGCTGAGCCTAATTATTTGGTATTTGTGTTTTTGTTTTGGTCGGTAAAGACGAAAAATGTGTCCTGGTTTCAACTTGCTAGTGGTGGCTCCAATGGAATAGTTTTAGGCATGGACTGCTAAAGTGTCTCTTATGGCTAGTCATTCATTTGCTGCTTAATTATTTGTGTGGAACGTAGGTCTTCTACGTGCATTTTTTCCCTCCATGTTTTCGTTTCACTAAATATAATAAATTTTAACCACTTCAACTTGTAAAATTTTACTGTTTTTACACTATTTTTTTTTTCCATTTTAAAATTTTAGAAATAATTAGTTTATTTTAGGTGGCAAATCCTATCTCCATATGCCTGCCATCGATGATTGTGGTATGCGACAAAACTTAAGCCTGTTACCCCAGAGGAAATTTGACAATTGACTTGATTACCACATTGAAATCTATTCTTTCTGTTTAATCCACATTGAGATTGTTCATTAATTCATACAAAATTTACAATTTTATGCTTAATTTTGGTGCTATCTAAATGCCCATAAACTCAATATTTAAAAAAAAATAAAAAAAATGATAAAGACTATATAGGATGAGAACATTATAATGAATTATGTTCTACTGTGAGCGCTCATATACTCTGTTTAGTTCTTCCCCAGAATTTCCTCTCTCTCTCTCTCTCTTTTTTTTTTTTTGGTCACTTTCCAACAGTGTATGAGGTATATTCTCCAGCCCTATTTCAAGAGAGAGGCATCCAATATTAGACAGGATCTGAAGTGGAATATATTCCTGCCTTATGAAGATATTCCTTGAATTGTCATTCCCAATTTCAACCTAATCCTATATGATTCCCTTTTCATTATTATATCAACAATTACTTATGGTTTGAAAAAAAAAGAAAAGAAAAAGAAGAGAATTACTATTTTGTAGTCAACAAAACATCATTCACATTAGAGCTGGCAATTTGCCTCGGTCCCAATCTGCTCCGATCAAGGAGAGGATTCCCTGCCTAATTGAGTTGCAAGGTTAGGGGAAAAAAATTTGTCTTGGGGCCGGGCTCAATATCCCCGCCTTGAACCCGCCTTATATATTCTATATTTTAATTTATATATATTATAATTATATTAAAATTTAATATATATCAAAAAGATGTAACTTAGGCTATTAAAGAAGTTAGGGAAGCCATACATCGAATCCCAAACCATCTAAAAAAAATATAAGTCAATTTTATTAAAAGAGTAAGAAAAAGTACAAAAAATAAAGAAAGATGAAATCCTCAGCTGCTATCACAAGTAGAACAAAAATTGTAAAAAAATTAGTATGTAGTGTGTTGAGAAGTCCGCGTGAAAAGCTTAATCAATCCCAATCCCGCTATCATAAGTTGTAATGTTCTAAATGTTTCTCATTTCTTTGGTCGACTTGGTTTTCTTTTAACTATATTCCATAAATTCTAGTTAGTGGTTTCGGAGACTAACAGATGCGAAGTAACCAATTCAAGTTCCACTGTGCCGGTGTTGAAAGCTACACTCTTCTAACTGTTTCGCCTTTCTTTGGTGGACATGGTTTTCTTTTAACCATATTTAATAAATTTTGGTATGTGGTTTCTGAAACCGATAGCTGCGAAGCAGCTAAATTCAAGTTTCGTTGCGTTGCGATAGGTGTACCAGAAGAATCGAACGGAACCATGACCGTAATATTTGATTACTGACCCACATAGGGGGTACCATCAAACTCCTTTGAGGGTTTTGAAGAGCCCTCACCTTGCAAAGGCGGCCACTCATTTTCAACAATATCATCTGCATCATTACCAAGCTCATCATCCGAGTCACCGAAAGCGTCTACCCACAATGTGATCTAACGAGGGGCCGTAGTATGGTATGATGGAGTCCGAATACTCTCTGATGTAATCCGAGCACTTTTACCCACTTCAGAATTGAAGTCAGTCCTGCTGGGAGCAGCACCTAGATCTGGAGCAGATGGACGAATTTGAATGTTCATTTTTATATCAATGTCAGCCATACTATAAGGAACCGCATTATGATGATGGGTCATGTCCTCTATATGAGTGGGTCTCCCGTCAGTATTTAATACCTCAAAGGCATTGGTAGTAGGTACAGAGGGTGTAGTCGATTCCACATGTAGGGAAGATGCCTGCTTCGGTTTGTACACCTGAGTCAAACTCGGAGTCTTATTCTCTTTGTCGTTGCTATGAGATCCAACTTTAGGAGGAGCCTTTCCAATCACCGACTTCTACTTAGTCATTGAATGACCAACACTGTGATAAGAAATGCAAAAATTCAAAAACGATTGAAAGTATAAATGCACTTATGCGCAGTCGTTTGCCATTTTTAGTAATAGTTTTTCTGGGACAAATCCAACTAAATCCACATCAACTAAGATCCGAGCAAAATGACCATAATTTCCTGAAGCGTAGAGTTATCAATCTTCAAAGGTATACCAATGTCTCTTGCAAGGTCCGTGAGTATGCAAGGATGCCAATACTCCCAACTGAGAATATAAAACCTAACCTAAATCTGAGCATTTGTGGATCTTTGAATTGTCGTATTAAAATTTTTTACCCAAGCTTGCAGCCGAATAATTTCTGGTTTCAAATTCAAAACTCAGTGATACCATATCCTTTGCCTATCCTCTACATAATGTAAAAGAACCTGAAAGTAACCCTTCCCTAGAGAAATCAGTTGTCAATTATCTAGCTTCCGAATGCTTTGAAGTTTTAGACGTAAGTCCTTAAATTTCCAAGGTTTCTCCCCTTTTAATAAAATAATTCGGGCTATCAAAGAAAACTGACATAGAGTAATTCTCTCCTGATAAGCGTCATCATTTACATGAACAAAGACAACATTTCCTTTATGAGTTAGCATAGTTTGAAGAGCCGAGTCTGGCTGTCCCCTTGACAATAATGAACCATTTAAAACAGCTGCAAAGGAGGGTTGTTTACCCTTCTTGTTGTTGTTGGTCTCTAATGGAGTACCGTTAACTGCATATGCAAATGAAGGTTGCTTTGGAATGCCCTGTATAAGCATTTGCTCTTTTGGAGTGCATTGCATAGGAACTGTCTGAATACCTTGCTTAGGTACTGCCTTACCACGGTCATCGTTCTGTGCAACATTTTCTACAGCATGATCTCCTACAGGATTATTCAACCCAGCTAGACAATTCCAGTCCAAAACAATTGGAGCCATTTAAAATTAAGGATAAAAATCAATTCCAAAATATAGAAATCAGTGTCACAAATTACAAGCCCAAGCCAAACCCGCAAGCTCAGCCTTCACTTGACCTACAACCACAGTCAAACCCATCAGCTCATGCCCTAAAAACTCAAAGCCTATAGACGACGACCCTAGATCGCCGAACCAGGTGCTTGGCGAGCAAAAAATTTAATATATATATATATATATGTTATATTAAGATTTAATATAATTAATTATATATTAGTTTTACAGTAAAAAGAAAAAGAAGATAAATTTCCCTACCCCGGCTTCCCATAACCATGGATTGGGGCGGGAATGGAACGAGAAATTCCCCACACCGCCCTATTGCCACCCTTAATTCACATATATAAGTATGCTAAAAAAGATTAAGAGAAAATAAAAAGTATGTCCAAGGAACAAAATAATATAAACATTCCAATGCATATTTAAAATTTAATATCATTTGTGCCACATTCGGTTTGAAGCATTTTCCTTATTCATAAAGACTCCGAATATTCCATGCCCACTTTAAGTAATTTTATTCTTTTTTTTTTGTTCGCAAAAAATAATTTATTGGTTTGATAAGAAGACCAACATGCATGCGTTGGAATATAATACAAGTATAATTAAGAAAAGTCACTCTTGCAAAAGAGGATCGGCAAGGAATTGAACAAGTAAGTTGGTATCTACTATTTGCCATACATGTTGGGAGAATTAGACTTTATTTTTTTATTATTTTTTTATTTATTTATTTATTTATTTTGGTAAATGAATTAGACTTTGATTTGTGATGGTGGTGGACACGTTTTAGATTAAGACTTTAGTGACCATTTTAATGGAACCCACCAAATTGCATTTGTAAAAAGTAAAGCAATATTATGACACTTCAAAACGTGAAAATAATGTAGAGTAGTAATCGTTTTGATAATCTAAACCACCTATTAGTTAATACCTTGCAGATACACCCATCCTTTTTTCTTGTTGTTTGATCACTTTCACTTTCAAGTGATTTAACCTTGAAAAATGATAGATAATAACAAAGTGCAATTATATTATTTAAATCGGCTCAATTATTAATGAAAGGAAACTTGCTATCTAATTACTCTAGCTTCCATCTTTTTTACGTATCTTCCACACCCCTTGTAGTGGATATATAGGAGAACAAGTTGTATTTTTATTGTGCTTGTGATTCTTGTACGTCTTATATGTATCTTAAGCATGTTTCAGACACCGTTGTTTATACATATTTACACGTAATGAGATTATTAATATATGGACAAGAGGACATTAGTATCCTTTTTGTGTAATTTTGGATAAGAGTTGGAATGTTTGTTGGGTTACCTATATGGTAATAATGTGATGTTGGTGTTCTTATCCTATATAGAGTATAAAAAGCCAATTAGAATTGAGAAGCCATCTATTATGGGTAATTAATTGAGGATCATGACTTAAGAGATTCATTAATATGTTGATGAGGAAATTAAGGGGAAATCAACGTAATGGTGCTTATCAAGTCATAAACCACCATATTTACCAAAAAAAAAAAGTCATAAACCACCATTTCACGCAACAACAGTCATGTGGGTATAACTATAAATTTTGGATTTCATGTTTGACAAAGTCCAATTAGACTTTTATAAGTTGGAAATCGAGTGTATTAACACTCAAAAAAGTTCAACCTTCATAAATTAATAACTGGGACCAAGAAAAATATATTAATTTATCATATATTAATTAATCGATAAATTAATAAATTAATAAATTTATTGGATATTCTTTATACTTTTTTAAAAATAATTTCCTGAAATAATTTATTTTTCCCAAAGCATTATTATTCAAGAAGACATATATTAATTTCAAGAAGACACAAGCAATATTAGATACATATTTGACAAAGGCTTCTTAAATAGATTATATAGAGTAAAGAGAGGGAAAAAAAAGAAAGAAAGTGGGGGAATCAGAGAGCAAAAGAGAGGTGTGGAAAGTGAGGGGGGAATCAGTGGCTACGATAAAGGAAGAAGAGCTTATACTTAATAAATAAATAAATAAAATAAGAAAAAGAAAATAATGAACAAGCAAAGTAAAAAAAAAAAAAAACCAATAAAAATAAAATTTGTATTTTATTTCTTGTGATTTAGAAAAAAATATGAATATCACATATCAATTTTCTATTAGAGCTATATATGTTTTTGAACTAAGTTTATATAAATAAAAAAATATATTTAAAGACAATATAATCATTTTAATTGTTAAATCTAATCAGATTAAGTAAATGGATGATGAGTTTTTTATTTTTTAAAAAATCATTATGAAAAAGAAAGTGTAACTATAACAAATCTTAGGAGGTTAAATAATATTTATTCAAAAAATATATTTAAAGATTATAGTACCCCTTGTTTAGATTTAACGAGAATGATTTAATAGATTGTAAGTTTTTTTTATAGTTTTTTTAAAATGATGACGGGTAAATGTATTTTATCAAATCTCATGAAATCCTAGGTATTTTTCCCATATATAAATTAATATGACTTTGACAATTTTTTGTTATGTAATTATATATATATATATATTTCTACACATGCATGCATTTTTTTCATCCACTAATTTTAAATGTAAAATCTCTCTCAGAAAAAATTTACATGTAAAAAATGAAGAGAAATAAAAACAACAAAAAAAAAAAAAGGAAAAGAAAAGAAAGGGACAGGAATTTACGGATTTATATAGTGAGAAAGTGGATAAGAATATTAGAAAAGGGGGAACACAAGAAGGGAGTGATCATTTTCGGACATTTTCAATCTTTGATAAGCAATTTGTTAATGTCTCTTTTTTTGTTGGCTCCATGTGAGAATTTGATTCCTCAAGTGTATGAAATTAATTGATGGGGATTAAAGTGTCGTATTTGTTTACGTATCTTACATTTGAATATACTACCAAGATGGAGACTGGTATGAATATTGTGTATTTTCTGTATCCAGTCTATATTGTCTGCAGGATATAAATATACCAAATTGATCTGCATGCAGTGCAGTCTTTTTCGAATGGAATGGAAAACTATTAAGAAGCAATTGTGGAAAATAATAATTAATACGTAATAATTCTAGCGAGTTTGGATGTACGTGGTCCTAAAATGGGCTAGGTTCGTATTATTCATAATTATCAGGATTACTTAGTATATCTGTTTCATTTCTTGCCCCATATATAGCTGGTTCTTTCTTGGGCTTTAGTGTCTGTTTGGTTTGTGGATAGTGTTATGTTTAGGGTAGAAAATTGAGTTTTTTGGTGCCATAGTGAATATTGAAGTCCTTTAAATTTTTTTAATCATATTTTGTAGAAATTAGAATTTTAGTTAATTTTTAATGTTTTTACTTTACTGCCCCTCATATTCTCTTTCCAAATTAAATGCACGTCTCTCATACTCTTTTTTCAAATTAAATACATATATAACCAGTACACGATAATTTTAGATTTTTTTATCTAATCTTTATTGGGTTATTGATTTTTTAATAATTTTTGGTTTAATATGATTCTTTTATATAAAAAAAAACTATAAAAAATTGCATTCGCTGAAAAATTTCGCGATCATAATTACGAAAGATGAACAGTGTACGATGAAAATTGTATAGTTTTTTTAGAAATTAAATTTGAAGACTTTTCCGAACTCGGATTGAGACATATGATATATGGTTGGAAATTTAAGAGGATAAGCTTTAATATGAATATTTTTTCATAATTTTATGAGTTGATTTTGCCCCATTGGTGGCCCACCAACGATCCTATGGGGCTATCGAAGGTGCTGCCTGCCCTTTTATACTTGTGCGCGTTGTTGGAAAAAATTAAATTTGAAAACCTTTCCAAACTTGGATTGAGACATATGATATATGGTTAGAAATCTAAGAGGATAAGCTTTAATTTAAATATTTTTTTCATAATTTTCTAGATTGATTTTCTCCCATAGGTGGCCCATCGACGACCCTATGGTGGCCACCGACAGTGCCGCCTGCCCCCTTCCACTTGTGCACGCTGTTGGAAAAAATTAAATTTGAAGACATTTTCGAACTCAGATTAAGGTATATGATATATAGTTGGAAACCGAAAAGGATAAGTTTTAATTTAAATATTTTTTTTACAGATTTTTTAGTTGAATTTCCCTCATCGATGGCCCACCAATGGTGCTGCTCGCCCCATTGCATTTGTGCGTACTATTAGGAAAAATTAAATTTGAAGATCTTTCCAAACTCAGATTAAAGCATATAATATATGGTTGAAAATTTAAGAGGATAAATTTTAATTTGAATATTTTTCTATAATTTTTTGGGTTGACATAAACTTCAAAAAAATATATAAATCAGACTAACGTGTTCAATACACGGGTTTGTGCACTGTTGGAAGAATCTAAATTTGAAGACCTTACTTGAATTGGATTTATATATATAACATATGATTTAAAAGATAAGAGGATAATATTTAATTTAAATGTTTTTTTTTATAATTTTTCAAATTAATTTAGGCTTCCAAAAAAATATATGAATTTGAATGATGTGTAAAGTCCACCATAGGGCTGTTGGTGGGCCACTGATAGGGTGGTGGTGGCCACCGATGGTTGGTGGTTGCCGTCAGTGGCCCACCGATAGCCCTATGGTGGCCACCAACGATGTTGTCCACTTTTTTGCACTAGTACACATTATTCAAAAATAAAAAATTTAAAAACCTTACTGAGCTCGGGTTGATGCATATGATATATCATTGGAAATTTATTACGATAATTTTTAATTTACATATTTTTTCATATTTTTCTGTGGATTTATTGATCCAAGAAAATGTATTATTTTAGCTAAAATTAAATTATATTTCGACGGCGACGTCAACAAAGAAGAGGAAGAGGGAGAAGAGGAGGAGAGTAAGATGGCGACAATGACGATGCGGGGGAAAAGGAAGATGGATCGGCCAAAAAAAGAAAAAGAAGATGATGAATCCCCTGTATTGGTATTTGTGATGGTATAAGTGGTTTGACTGGATTAAAGAATTAAATTATTAATTCAATATATTTAAAAGGTATAAAAGTAATTTTGACTAAAATTTTAATTATGTGAAAATGTGTCTTTCTTTCTATTAAACCACGTTGGGTTTGGTTATAGCATCCAAAAATCTTAGAAAATTGGATAATTTCATTATTTTTTAGATAATTGATTTTATAGGGGGATTGTTAAAAGATTGTGTAGCTTCTCTTCACATAAAATAAATTAAAGTATATTTGGATATGCTTGGTTTTCCTTTTTTTTTTCTTTTTTCTTTTAAAAAGAAAAATACAGTTCCAAAAAAAAAAAGAAAACATTTTATAATGTGTCTGATAAAAAAAATTCATAAGGGCCTTTTTTTTTATTAAAAAAAAATAAAATATAAATCTACAAGAAAGGCTTTTTTATTTTTAAAACAACATTTAGTTACAAGAAGGGCTTTTTATTTTCTAAAACAACATTTGATGCTTTAAAAGAATTTTTAAAATATTAAAATTACCATTTATTTTAAAAGCACTTTGTTAAATATAATAATAAAAAATAATTAGTTTATTACAAAATATTATATATATTATTCTATTATTTCCTTATTAAATTATGAACTAGAAAATTTTGATATTGAAACACTTGTTACATTAAAAAAAATAAAAATAAAACGAGACAAAAAATTTAAAATTAATTAAACACCCATATAAATAAAATACAATGGATGAAAATTTTTATTTTAAATAAAAATTAATATAAAAGTAGTAAATATATAATAAGGTTTTTTAATGTCATGGCAATGAAATTATTTATTGGGCCTCATTATTGTGGGGCCCAAACAATTGGCACCCTATCCAATGGCGGCCCTCTTAATAAACACACCCATAAATTTTTTTAAAAAAAAAAAAATCCAAAAGCATATGATATTTAAGATCTTTTGGAAAAATGTTCAAGCCTATACACGTTTAATGAATTTTAACACATTTATTAAAATAAAATTTTAGAAAAAAGAATTTTTAGCATCATTTTTAAAAGGGTTTTCTGATATCATAACCAAGGGTGGTGTAAGTTAATTTATTTTAGCAACTTTTCATACTTTTACCAAATTACCCATTTCCTATAGTTAATGCAAAAGGTATGTACGTATATATCTTCAATCAATGCAAATTATTATTACACATACCTAAAGAAGCACAAGCATGAATAAAAAAAAAAAAAGCACGAATCACAAATAAAAACTTTATCCAATAAAAGTGAGACATTTTCTGTTAAGATTGGAACCTACTGGGATGTAACAATGACCATTTGAGCTACTATAAGTTAAAAGTTGCATCTTATTATATATATTTATTTTTACTTTCATTTGGGTTGATGGTTTTGGAAATTTGAAGATTTTGGGTATCACATTGGATTTTTTCAAATAAAGAAAGGGTTTGATAAAACTCGGTAGTGGTGAACAAATTATAGTCAACTATCTCATTGTTTAGATTGAAGTGGCCGTTGGTGAGCACAATAGGTCCTATGGTAGCCACCGACGACTCTAAAGTGGCTATCCTATGATGGCCATTGACGGGACCTACAGTGGCCACAGATGGCCCTAATTCACAGGTTTTTTTTAAAGCCTAAATAAACCTATAAAATTATGAAAAAAATAATAAATTGAAGCTTAAAGTTTATCCTTTTAGCTTTCGAACGATATATTATATGCATGAATCATAGGTTGGGAACGTCTCCAAGTTTATTTATTTTTAATAATGCGCACATATACAAGGGGCGGGTGTATGCACCGTCGGTAGGCCACCAACGCTCTTATGGTATGGTCCTATGGTGCCTACCATAGGCCCTATTTTGGATTTCAGCATGCCAGTCACATTCATTGGTAATTTTGAAAGCCTAAATCAACTCAAAAAATTATGAAAAAATATTTAAATTAAATTTTATCCTTTTACCTTTCCAAGAGTATATCATATGCATAAATCCGATATCGTTAAGGACTTAAAATTTAGATTCTTCCAACAGTGTGCAAACCTGTTTATTATGCATGTCAGTCAGAGTTGTACATTTTTTTGGAATCCCAAATTAACCCAGAAAATTGTGAAAAAAAAATATAAATTAAAGCTTATCCTCTTAATTTTCAAACTATATATTATATATAAAAATTTAACGAATGTACGAGTACTTAAATAGTTAAATATTGGAAAGTTGTTTTTACCTTCTCATTTAACCATCCACCTTGAAATAAATCCTGAAAGAATTCCTTATTGACTTCACATATGCCATAGTCAATAACTTTATCCGTATCAGAAAAAGGTATTCAAAAAATTTTTTCGAAATATCTTTCGGATGGGCTCGTTTGGGATCAAAATCCATTGGATGAGACAAAGTACTTTTCAAAGTATCACGTGTCTCCGTGGTGACAACCAAAGGTGACTTTAGTCTATCCGCACGCTTCTTAACATGTGGCTTGTGATGAACAACCTTTAATGGTGTTATGAATTGGACCTCATTGTCATCATGCACAACAGTCATTTCCCGATCACGTATTTCACTATCCTCACCCATTGCCATATTGTCATATGTATCTGGCCGATTATATTCCTATTGATAAAACATGAATTACAATAGTTAATACTTATTAAAGAATTTAAAATAATGTATGAATAAAGTAATTTACTTACATTTTTCATATAATTAAATATTTCTCACATTATCTTCTTAATTTATTGGAACTCTCGTATTGAATCCTGCTGAAAATTTTGGGCTCTTGCATTGTATCCAATCAAAATTTATTAAAGTCATTTGCCACGAGATCGATTTTCATATCCATCGAATGGATATAAGCTTTGAGTTCATCGAACTATATCGAATTATAAAGTATACATTAATTATATTAGTCAATTAAATTAAAACTATTATTTTCAAAATAAAAATATAATGGTTAGTAAAAAAATAAATATATATATTACTTCGTGTGACGAATGTGATGGTTGACCAACATC
The DNA here is from genome assembly GCA_007844105.2 of Rhamnella rubrinervis. Taxonomy (NCBI): domain Eukaryota; kingdom Viridiplantae; phylum Streptophyta; class Magnoliopsida; order Rosales; family Rhamnaceae; genus Rhamnella; species Rhamnella rubrinervis. The sequence goes on from CM017576.2 coordinate 4,451,143, forward strand.
CTCAAAAGAAGGGTCGAAATTAGAAGTATCTTGTTGTTGATAATAAGCAAACTCGGCATACTCTGTGTTAATTGCCTCTTTTCTAACTCGTTTATTTTTTTTAGTAGAGGTATTGGTAGGATTGAGTAATCTTCCTTAGGCGGGTAAATGGATTCTTCTTCAGCATTCATCGGTCTCAATCGCCCAATCACATATAACTGTATATTATTACATGAACAAAGTCTGCTAATTTTGTACAAAACATAAGTAATGAAAAGTAATATAAATTAATCGACCAATGAATGAAAATATTATAAAATTACCTCCGCATTGTCAAAAATTATTCTCTCTACGTTTTTAAACACATATACATTAGTAACCTTCCTATTACAAATTCGTGGGAATGAATTATCAACTTTAATTGTAAATAGTTCTCTCATTAAAAGGATTGACTCGTACCCCAAACCTAAGACAAAAAAAAATTAAAATTTGTTAATTAAATAGTTAAATATATAATATGTATAAAACATATCTAATTAAATAGTTGTGTAAATCACCTGGAATGCCAAAAGAAACTCACTGAAACTATATGTGGCCGATTCATTTAACTCTTCATTATGCAAAGTCATAGCTCGGTGCATGGAAGATATGGTTGCATTGTAGGATACCGAACCCCATGCATATTTGCTAAAATAGTCTAAATCCTCAACCATAGACAAATATTGTATATCGATGCTCACTTGACTCTCCTTACCAATTAGAGAACATATGAGGAAGTATATTAATGGAAATCTTACCATGTCATCTTTATCATCTAGTTGCATAAGCTTTAAATTCACAAAGACATCATTTACATCCAAATTTTTAATCTTCTTAAGTGGCAAAAATATTTGTTCCTTATTCGATTGGAATGTGGCGGAGGAGGAATATCAAGTGAATTTTTCATCTTCAATCCAGTGATAAATTCAAATTCTCTTTTTGTAAAGATTGCTCATTTCCCATTAAAGTTGAACTCCATCACATCGTCACTTGTACTATCCACTTACCTAACAATAATATTGTATTCTATGCCGCCACTTAAGATAAGCTCGTGCATTCCTAGATAGAGAGTACCGAAACAACTATTTTCAAGCTTTTTTAGCTGTCTTCTCTTCAACATAAATGACTTATCGGGATCTTCCAAAAATTTATCAAGGATGTCTTTGATACACGACATGATTGACGATTTAGAAGTGACACAAACACAAACATTATTTGTATTAGCTAAGGCATTTAGGTACATCAAGGATTTAATTTCTGCCATTTTCTTATTCAAACAAACAATTAATAGACAAAATAATATATGATTACACTATCAAATTCGTAAAATACATATATAATATAAATAAATAACTAAAATTAAAATCAAATTCATAGCCGGCTAAGGCCCCCATTACGCCGGCCCCACCGACACTAATGCGAGCACTATGTATGCTCACCAACATGCTCAGCCGTGCCATGGCCGTTGGTTCCCACCACCACCCCTATGGTGGGGGCACCGACGCCTTATACATATAAAATTTTCTCTAATTTTTAATTTAAACACATGTAAACTAAGATTACAAAAATGGAAAGTAAAAACACATGTACTTAGACAATAATACTTCGCCAAAGTATTTATTCAAACACCTAGTATGCATTACAAAATTTATCAATTTCAACTTCTAACTACCTCAAATCTAAACACGATCAAGTCAAAACTACACCCTAAACACCCCAACTTCATTAATATATTTAATCTAACATGTACAATGCATTATAACAACATAACTTATAAATAATACACCAGATAAAATTAATAAACTTTCAAAATTTATAACCCAAAACAATTAATGTTCACTAAACCATTTATTCAAACACCTAATATGCATTAGTTCTCAAGCATTTTCAAAGCATAAAATTTACAAATCAATAAATCCAACATCAACAAAAGAAAAAATATAAAAACCCCATAGCCAACAACAACAACAGAAAGAAGTTTATGGACAATGGTACCTTACTTTAACAAAAAAAAAAAAAGGTACTTCATTAAATACTCACATAATCCACAAAATCCACAAGCTATATATACTATTGAAAAAGTTTAATAAGTGATCTAACCTTGTTGTAGACTACAAAGGTGGTGCGACAACCACGGCGACAGAGACTGCGGTGCAACGACGGCGATGGAGAAGGCGGTGCAATAGCGGCGCAATGGCGACTGTAAACAAAGAAGAAGAAAAAGAGAAAGAGAAAGGGGGAAAGCTAAGAAAAAGAAAAGGAAGAACAAGGGGGATAGTCCTAGAAGAAGAAAAGGAAGGAGATAAGGGGTATGGTGGAATACAGTGTAATGATGGGCTAAAATTTTAATTATCAATCAACTATAAATGAAGGGCATAATAGTAATCTCGGGTTAATATTTTAATTTTTAAAAAATTTACCTTCTTTCCATTAACCTATGTTGAACTTGGTTATGACATAAAAAACCCCTTTTAAAACACATAAAAAAAAAAACCTTTATATTTTTTAAAAACTATTATAGAGTATTTTATAATATTAATATTTATTATATATCTATATATTTTGAATATGTGTCCAAAACTCATTATTACTAGTGCAGGCAGATGAGAGAAAAGCTCACTTATTATTGTGGTTACAGAATAACTACTTTATTATCAGTACCAGTTACAACCTACGTGTACTTATATGTTAATCACACCACGTCCACACTAAGTGCACACCTATCGTAATCATTGCACCTCAACTGCAATTGAGGACTCCTATTGAGGATTCCTACTTTAGCAGATAACTTCTCACACCCCATACTCTCACACCTCAATTGGTTACATATCGGATAGGAATATAGGGCGTGGACTACAAGTCAAGGCATTGAGGCATAGAGTAATTACTTATAAGTACTTACTACCTCCATCGATCACCTATAAAAACCTCGAGGACACCTCTTATCAGGTATGCTTTCTGACCTTACTGAACCTCTGCTCAATTTCTTCTAGATTTTTAATCACTCATTTGAGCGTTAGAATGTCCTTGGTCAGTACCGTATTGGTGTTCCGGGATTACCTATCATTCTTTCCTATTTTCAAGTTCTTAAACACTTCAAGTCATTCCATTTAAGCAGTGCAAGGCCTTATATATTTTTCAGTAAGAACATTCAGCGCCGTCTGTAAGAAAACTCATTTTCCACACTAAAAAAGCTCTTGAAGCTTACTAAAGAGCTAAATGACATTTGACAATGAGTTTGAAGCTCTTTTTGCTCCCATGTAAGGAAGCGAACTCGGGAGTCACCATCCCCTCTTTAACCTCCTCAATCTTGACACTCACACCTATTAACTCTGACGGACAATATATCACGTATATACCGTATTGCAGCATCTACGGCTTCATACCTTGTCAATCTCAAGAATATTGTGGGAAATCTTGCGTAAAATGTTGAATAATTGTTGAAGTACCTCTTTCAAGATGCTATTGGAGGCCAGAAGCCTAACTAAAGGATGCAGGATCCTCCAAAGGGTCTTTTTAGGCCGAATGTGCATAATACTCACCAGGCTGCTAATAATGGCCAAATTAGCTTTCATAGTAACCAGCAGGATGCTAATGTTATGTAAGTTGCATTTAGTTATGTAGAAGGAAGCAATCAAGAATATCAACATCAACTAATTGGCTTACAGACAGGTGAGGATTTACATCATTCAATGGATGCTAAACGTGCAAAAGTTTGAGGCATACTTGATAAAGTAATTGATGAAATTAGGGAGAAATTTTTGGACAATGTGCTATGGGAGGCACCTTTAAACAGGGTGGAGAAAGAAATTCAACAACTTAAGAAGCGATTTTATGACATCTAGGTTGCGGGCTCATCCAAGAACATGATGGATCTAGATGAAGTGGAGTCACCATTCATTAAGGAGATTCTACGAGCTCCTTTCTCTCCCAAATTCATTGTGACATAATTTCCACCTTATGATGGAAGTGGAGACCCAATTGAGCATCTAGAGAGCTGCTGTACATGGATGGAATTGCATGGTGCAGCAGGGTCAACTATGTGCATAGGATTTCTGCTTACACTTTCTAAAATTGCTCTCTAGTGGTACAAGCTACTTAAATTTGGTTCTATCTTTTTTTTTTCTAGTTAAATCAAGCTTTTGTGACTCACTTTAAAGCTATGAAGTTTATAAAAAGGCCAAAATCGTACCTCTTACCATTAAGCAGGGAATAGATGAAACCTTAAAAGATTATGTTACACATTTCAACAAGAAAACTCTCTACATAAATGGTTGCAGTGATGACTTGATGATGAGTGCTATGATGGTTGGTTTGAAACTAAGCAAATTGCCATGGTCAATTGGGAAGAATGATTCTAAAGGACTTTTAGGAACTAATGTACCGCGCACATTAAAGAGTTCTTTTCTCTTCCAAATTCATTGTGATATAGTTTCCACCTTATGATGGAAGTGGAGACCCAATCGAGCATCTAGAGAGCTGCTGTACATGGATGGAATTGCATGGTGCAATAGGGTCAACTATGTGCATAGGATTTCCGCTTACACTTTCTAAAATTGCTCTCTAGTGGTACAAGATACTTAAATTTGGTTCTAACTCTTCTTTTTTCCTAGTTAAATCAAGCTTTTGTGACTCACTTTAGAGCTACGAAGTAGATAAAGAGGCCAAAATCATACATCTTTAATATTAAGCAGGGAATAGATGAAACCTTAAAGGATTATGTCGCACATTTCAATAAGGAAACTCTTTACATAAATGGTTGCAGTGATGACTTGATGATGAGTACTGTGATGGTTGGTTTGAAACTAAGCAAATTGTTATGGTCTATTAGGAAGAATGATCCTAAAGGACTTTTAGGAACTAATGTACCGGGCACAGAAGTATACAAATGTTGAGGCATTAATGAACTCATGATGTGATGAAATGGCAAAATTAAAATAGAAAATAAAGTAGGCTCCCAATGAGAGCAAAAATGAACTAGGGGAAAGTAGGTCACAAAAAGATCCTGAAGGTCACTTCCAACAATACAATCCATTGACTACTTATCCAAATCGGGTCTTTATACAAATCAAGGATCAAAACCTCCTGAAATGGCTTGACAAGATAAAGACTCTTCTAAAAAAAAGAAATCGAAGCAAATACTGCTACTTTCACAAAGATCATGGCCATAATACAGAGGATTGTGTTTTTTTTTAAATATGAAATTGAGTCCCTTATCAGAGAGGTTGCCTAGGATAGTTGTAGTAGAAGAGGACCAATTTTCTTTTCAACAATCCGGTAGGATAAAACCCCAATTGAGTTTTTTAACCCAAACACAAATACATATCCTTCGCAACACAAGACATATACATGTCTCCCGTTTATGTACTTTTAAGTCTGTTTAATTTTTCTAAAAGTAAGTATTTTACTTTATAGTAATTAGTTATACTCACAAGTTTAACATTAGTCTTTTAATTTTGTAAGTGAAAATCAAGGTCTTTAACTTCTATAATATGTGCAAATATTATTACAAAGAGAACTTCCATTTTGGCTCAAAGCTAAACAAGGCATAGACTTCATCCTAAGGTGTAAATCGAACTCAATGTGCACTTAACACCTAGTTATTGCACTCAATGTACACCTCAAAACACTCATTACAATGTGTACCCCCAACCCTAGGGCACAAATCGCACCCAATGTACACTAAGCACTCAATTAGTGCACCCTAGTACACCTTACACTACAAAAAAAGTGGAATTTAGTAACAAGCCAATTATGTAGCTGAATGTCTTTTTTCGTAAATATAACATAATAAGTTATAAAAAAGGCTCATAACTAGCTCGTGATTGAATGATCGTAGTAAAAGATCAATAGTGACGAAAAAAAATTTCCGTAACTGAACAGTCACATTTTATTACAAGTGACATATCGTAATTAATATTATGACGTTTAATTACGAAGTAATATATAGCAAATTGTGCTTTTTTTTTCATAACAAAATAACATGTTTCGTAGCCGATATGTATTAATTATTTTTCGGTTTAGTCACGAAACCTAATCACTCACAAACATATTTTGTAGCTGAAACTCTGCTTCAAATACAAAATTCGTGACTAAAATTTAACAACGAATATAAATTTCATAACTAAAATTTAGCTACGAATTATATTTTCTTACTGTCGGTTATCAACTATAAATTAATTGTTTACCGTGTAGTGTGCACTAGTGACAAAATAATTTTGTAGCTAAGGCCTATATTGATTATTAACATATAAATTATTTTTTTCTATATAAATTTTCATACCTATAAAATTATACTATTAGTATTACATTACAATCTTTCAAACATCATAAAATATTAAATTTAAATGAAATTATTTTATTAATAATGAAAATATAAATTGTTATATAGAATGGTGACCTTACATTATAAAAATACTAAATAAGATTTCTAAAATAATCTAACAACTATATATTTGAAATTACATTCAAGTATTATATTTGCAATCTAACACCTTGTGGACCTTCAGCCAATGTCCTTGATACTTGCATATGTGTTCCAAGGCTTGAACTTGTAAGAGTTGATTTGATCCTGTACACCCTCGTCCTCTACTTGCATATATGTGTTCTAAGGCTTGATCTTGTGGGAGTAATTCTTACACACCATCATCCTGTACTTACACTTATAAACTCACTTGACTTTAAATAATAAAATCTACCATTTGATATATTACCATGTTAATACATTAGATTTTACAAAGATAAATCAAGTCGAAAATTAACTAAAAGAATTAATAAGACCATAGCAAAAGCACCATATACAGAGAACAAGTACTCCATCACCCTGATTTCCAATCACCAACATGCCTACAATAATTATGGCACTCCATGAAACAAAGCAAAGTTCAACGATAGTAGAGTACAAGAAGTCTACAAAAAGTTCAAAACTCAACTTTATTTTTCATTAGCAGCAAGCATAATTGCAACAAATTTACGTTTTCGTTGCAACCAACCAGTTTACAGCAACTTTGTCAAAAAAAAAAAAAAAGTTTATAGCAACATCTATTACTCGTTGTTCTTCTTTTTATTACTTTCACTTTGATTCCACATCCTTAAGCCCTTCACACTAATATAGCCTTTACTCTACAATACTCAGATCTCTCATGCTTTTCTAATTATATAAACACATAATGTTAACTTCACTTCATGTAGCCATATAATTAAACTTAGAAAAACAATTAAATAACATTAAAAGTGACAGACATAAATAACCAAATGTGATGTCTTACCTCATATATGCTCACTTTTTTGCTTCCAACAACAAAGCCAAAATTCACACTAGTTGTTTCATGGTCCTTTCAATGAATTATAAAATAATTAAACTGAAGCACTAAAAATATAGATGTTGGCCTTTCAAATCTACAATACAAACCATATGATTGTGGAAATAAAAATATATGAAACATAACTCACATGAATGTAAAATAACAATAGCAACTAAAATCCAATCACAATGCAAAATGAAAAATATTAAAGTAGAAGCACATAAATGTTAGTTGAATTTATAATCCCTAAGTTTTATAATTCAGCCCAAAGGTACAAAAAATCAAAGCAGCAGACCAATAAAACACAAAGAAGTACTACAATAGCTAATTAATAATGCTTGATGTAGGATATGTCCATTGATAATGGTGAAAAGAGAAAATACAAAAGTATATTTTGGATGTAATGAAAAGCACTGTAATTAACTACACACACCTTGATCATTTCTAGCCGTGAAGGTGATCATTCCTATCTCATCTTTTGCATTTGATGAAATTGTGCAGAAAGTGTTACCCTAATCATTTCTTCACGTTAGTATTCACAGCATGCAATATCAAGACCAAAAAGTGTTTTCATTTCAAACAAAAAGAAATATGAGAGATTTGTAAAATGCCCTTGGTTTTCTTTGGTATGAATGATTTGTAAGTTGCAAGAAAAATTGAAAGGCAGCACCAATTTTATACTAAAATGGCATACATGTCCACGTAGCCTAAATCTATGTATAGGTTCATTATTTCATAAACAAATATATATTGCTTCATACAAAGTGGGAATCCAAGATGGAAGCAATTGTAAATCAGTGAGGCAAAACTAACGAGGAAAATAATAACTCTAGCAATTGTAAATTAGCAGAAAACTCATAAATTGCTTTACCATGCAAATGTGGATAAACAGAGTAGAGGTATAGCAAACCTTTTTTTATTTCATGCCATATGTCTTCTACTATGATGCCTTGGGAATTACCAGATATTAAGAAGCAAGGACACTTAGAGACATGAGCAGCAGTTTCCTCTACTGCAATGGCAAAAGTAACAGGAGGATATCCTTTTGCATTTCTAAAAAGGTTATACAATTTAGATGTAAAAAACATTCATCTACCTAGTCAGAATGCATATTAGGATCTCTTAATGGAATACATAAAAGTGATAGACCAATTTCTTGATTTATAGACTATCTTATATTTGCATAAACATATATCAATAATTACCAATCCTTTTACCATTGAATATTGTTAATTTCATATCAGAAATATGCTAAATTCACATAAACACCCTAAAGTAAGGAATTGTGTATCTCAAGAAAAAGAAAACCAAAAACAAAATTAATAATATTTTTGACAAATGCAATCTACAGCCTCTTCTTATCCAGATTCCAAATTCAAATCATCTGTACCAATATTTCATTCCATAACAATTCAACCAAACAAACCAAACCTCCAAGTTGTCAATCTAAACCCTAACTAACCAAGAGAACCAAGAGAACAAAATATGAAATTTGAACATTAAATCACATACTAGACTGTTTGAACTTTGGGGGTTCGATGGTACGTTTCACGTTTTCACCATTCAAGACCGAGCATGGAGTAATCCTTCACCCTGTTTCGTGATTTTTTTCTTCATTGTTTGCATCTTGGATTCATCGGATGTTGTTTGATTTCAACATTGTGTTTTCGCCGATAGTTGTCCGTGTCCGCTTCATGGTCAGCTCGCCGATGTTTGTCATAGGTCGCGATCGCTGGTAAGCATTCGTTTTGTGGCTTGGTTTCGTCTTCTTCGTTGCTAGTTTGAGGGGAGGCACTAGATGTCGATCTAGTTAAATTCAAAATCGTCTATAACTGAAATAAAATATTATTTTTTTTATCAAATATCATTTAATGACAAAATAGATTTGTAATTAGACAAATTAGCTACGAAGGATAGGTCCCTGCTAATTTAAGCAATTTCTTAGCTATTAGTTGTAAAATTATATTTTGAAACAAAAATATAAGAATATTTAAGGTATGAAAAAAAAATTGAGGCAAGAATTTTATAGTTAAATATCATAGGAAAATTTAATTTGAAATTTTTATTACGGAATTTAATTTGTAATAAAATTTATTAAATTAAATACGAATTATAAATTTATTATAAAAATATTAATATTATGTTACAAAAATATAATTTATAATTAAAAAGCCTTACTTTTTTACAGTATTATAAGTGCACTCCAAGAGTGCAGTGCCCTCATTCCATATGCACGCCATATAAAGAGAGCAAAACTAACTTGGTTTCCACCTTCCCTCATTCCATTAAAATTAATTAGACATCTATATAAATGAGAACAAAGAATTAATTTTTTTCATTTTTTTATTTTTTAAATATTGAAGTAGTACTATGAAATTATTGTTTTGGGCCTTTTACTTAGGGCCCAAAGTAATGGCCTTGCCAAGTAACCGGTCTCTTCTAGTTCTTTAAAAAAAAAAAAAAAAATTAAGAGCAGTGGTTGTCTTCTACTTCTCCGTTCATGATGCTCAGAAAACCTCTTGGAAAAAACCAGATAAAGCCCACCCATTGAGCCGAAAGACCAATCCTCTATAGCTTCTCACCTCCCACTATATTAAAATAAAGAATTTTTTTATTTTTTAAATATTTTATTAACTGTTTTATGGGAAAGTCACTTCCTTCCATGACTAGACTCCAAGAGCTCACCAGAATAGTGTCGTCGGACAGATTTCGGACACCCAAACGCACAAAACCCATATCTCAAATCCCGGTTTCGTCCCCAAAAACTGCACTTTCGGATAGGCTGCGAGGCGAGTCGGAGCGACTCAAGCTGAAGATGGACAGCAACGAGGGGCAGAGTCGAGTGCCGTTGGCGCGGGTGGTTTCGGATTGCGTGAATCGTTGGTTTCAGGACACGCTTAAGGAGGCTAAGGCTGGTGACAGTGCTATGCAGGTCTTGGTGGGACAGATGTATTACAGTGGCTATGGTGTTCCTAGAGACCCTCAAAAGGTCATCTTCATTTTAGATTTCAGTGCTATCCTCTGTGTTACGGTTAATCGTAGATTCCCATCGCCATGGTTAATCCTAATGGCCATGTATTACAGTGGCAATGGATTCTTAACCTTGTTAAACGTAGCAATTTGAACTTGGTTAATGCTCTTTATGTTAGTTGGTGTGCTTTGTTCGGTGACGTCTTCAATATACTGGTTCTGGTCTTTTTCATACTAAAGTTCGTTGTTTCTTTGTAATCATTATTAAGGGACGTGCTTGGATGAGTAAAGCTTCAAAAAGTAGAAATTCAGTTTGGAATGTTAGTGACAAACATCCAGGTATGCTTTTGTGTGCGTGTTTGTGTCTCTGATTGTTTACTTTTTTAGAACCTTGCTTGTTCTAAATGATGTGTTGTTGTTTGTCCCCATTAGGATACAATGCAAGTGATTCTGATTCGGATGAACTGAAGGATGATGTAAAATAAGATCAAACGCAATTCCCGCTTGATTTCCTAATGAGGTGAGTTTATTTTTTATTTTTCTTTTTCAATTATCCTTATGAGTAGTGCTACAAAAATTCAAATTTCCAATGTCTTGAGCATTATAAAATTAACACATCAGCTGTGCCCTAACCATAAAAAATGCTCTCTATAGTTGTATGAATGTACATTATTAGGTTTTGCATGGAAGATACAGCTTAGTAATTTGATAGTTTTGCAAGTCTCAGTGGGTGTTTCCCGTTAGTTGTCTATGGGATTTAAGTTATGAATCTGAATTCATATTCTGTAAGAAATATGCCCTCTTTTTTCAATTTTAAAACTGATGTGCCTCTGGTATTGGGAGCATATGATTTTGATTGTCCAATGAAATCATGGAGCTATCTTTTACTCTTTATATTACTTTAGCTGTTTGACATCTAGTTTACCTGGTTGTAATAAAAGGAAGAGAGAATTGAACAGACCTAATCAGTTAATAGAAGCTCTTGAATAAGAAAGTCGCTTTTGAAAAATGGATATTTAGAAGCTCGTGTATAAGAAAGTCGCTTTTGAAAAATGAATATGTTGAAGCTCTTAATCATTATAGTCTTGCTGCTTGTACTTATCTAGAGCACTTATCTTTTGCAGTTAATTTCTGGAATAGCAATTGTAACATTCACCAGGTTTCTGTGAGAATCTACAGGTTGAAGTTTTCTCTGTCTTTTCCTCAACCATTTAGTTCCTTTATGCATTTTCTTACTGAAGTTATATCATATATGTACCCCTTTTTCCTTAATCCTTTTTACTTGATTTTGGGTGAATTTTCTATGTTTTGAGTATTCTTTTTTTCCCTTGATGATGTGAATGATGAGGCATTTACTTCTTTGTTGAGAAAAGATAAAGATCTTAGTTTAGGTTTCTTCTGCAGATCCTCAATGATTCACTTTGGAAAATGATTAAAATTGGTGATACAATTGGTATTATTAGTTATTTCTTTCCTTATGTGTTTGCCCGAGCCTAGATTAACTAACTAAGATATTTTCCCTTCTTTGTTTAGTGCTGGGAATTTCATTTTTCTCTTGGAAATGATAAGCCGTAATCTATTGTTTTCTAGTACATTTTTAGTACTTGAATGTCTATTATTTCGTTTAAGTTCTTGCAATAAAAATTACAACTTTTAACGTAGATTATAAACGCAAATTTTAGGTTACAACAGGTCTTATGAACTATTGAATACAAGTAATCATAAACATTACTAATACATATTAATGCCTTTTTGTCATTTTGTTTCAAGTTACTTTCCTGTCCTGCCAGCAATAATTGGTCATTGATGCAAGTCCTTAACGTATATGACTGCGCATATGCTTGTGGGTTGCGGCCAATTTTAATAGGGAAATTATCTGTTTGGAAGAATGTTATCTTCCTTCTCTTCTGTCTTTCCTCCATTCCCATGGCTTTTCAGGGTTTGAGGAAGCCCATAAGCCAACTTGCTTTGCCCGAGCCTCATTTTCCCACTAGTATAAGTGATGACAGACTTTAGGACAAAGAGGCTTCATAAAATAGAAGTACAAAGTTGAGCAAGGGCAACATAATACTCACCCTTGCAAGTTCTGAACGTTGGTCATAGGCTGTGTAATGCCAAGCAAACCCTTTCTTTAGCATCCTTTCCTGGTTTAGATGAGGAGAAATCAGAATAGTGATTGCTAAATTTCCGTAACAAAGATAGGTATTTAGGGACGTATAATACCTGTACAAATGTGCCATGGCAGTAGATATCACCTACACAACGGCCATAACGATCTTGGTCATAGACAAGGACTCGTAAACACTTTCCCTGAACAAGCTTAGCCAGTTCGTCCTTGGCTTCTTTTCCATATGGCATCGAACTTTCTGGTGCATCTATTCCCCTGTTTTATCTTTCTATATATTATCTACCAATGGTTGGGAATTTAGCTAATTGTGATCTTTTTGCAAGATAAACTTACCTAAGTCGAATGCGATACTTTCGAGCAAGAATCTCCTCGTTGTTTTGAGAATTTAGGACCCTGAATTGAGAAATGTTTCTTGAAAACCATGTTTATGGGAGTTTACTGCTAATAAAGTTAAGAATCTCTGAAATTATCTCTGAATATAGATCTCTAACCGATATCCAGAATCAATTATTTTCTTATGAAGTGCATCTGCCTTTGCATAGTTCCTCTCGGCACGCGCTTCTGCTCTTTCCACAGCTGCCATTTGTATATCGCTTGGGATGCTTGACGACTCCCTGCGGTCTGCTGTGCTGACATACACAGTCACTGTGTCCCCGTCTGAAATTGCTTTGGCATCAACCTGATGATTTAATCAAACCTAGCTTTAAACAGAGTTATTTATGGGGACAATTAGGATTTTGTGAAGACTATGATGGTTTTACTGGTAGTGTCAGCAATTCAAACTTTACTCCTTCAGGCAATGGAGTTGGGATTCCAGCAGAAAGTTCAACCAGAGTATGAGGAAGAGGGAGACCATAGAAAGCCAGCAAGCCCTATAGATAAACAAGGAATATATAATACTTTTGTTAATTTCTTTCCGATGTTGAATTAAGCATCGTGCACAGTGGGTTAAGCCATGGCTGGCTTTACCTCAACGTCTGCCTTCTGGTGTCTCTTCAGGGTTTGGATGACAAGCCTAGCCGCTTCCTCAGCTGTTTTTGGAGGGGGTTTTGCTTCCCTCCATGCCTCTACTATTTTTTTATACCTTGAATTATGACAGAAAAAGTCGATAATTGAATAAAAAAAAACAACTCATAGTAAGTTTAATTACACAATGATTCAATATTACCAATTAGCCTGAGCCTTCTTGGACGACACAACATGTTTGCTGAGTCCATCTGGGACCTTAAAAACCATTAGAAAAGGGAAGCAAAAAAGGACGATCATTTCCATTAAAATTGATGAAAGTTCAAATAACCCAGATAGTTGATTAGCTCACAAACTGAGAATGTAAGTAAAAAAAGGGGTTAAGAACAAGCTGAAACCACCGCAGCAGACCACCATAAACATATGTATGTGTATACCTGAGAGGTGATCTCAAAGTGGAAGAGATCGTGGGCAAGAGCTGAGACACCAACAGTAGCAGCTGAGACACCATGGGGTCCCAGAGAGTCAGAGTCTCCGCCTGTTGCGTTGGGCTTCGACGAACAATGTGCATACAAGAACCTCAGAGCATTCCCCATATTTGATACTTGAGAGAGAAACTGAAGAAACGCAGGGAATCTACAAAGAAAATGGCCGTCTGGGTTTGGTTGGGAATTAGTGGTTGACGAGTTTGGTAGTGAATTTTTGATAGATTGATGAGAAAGATCTATTCCTGGATTTAGATTAGATTTTTGAGAGAGCGATCTTAAGGAACAAGAAGGTTGGGTAACGAATTGAATATCAACAAGACACGTGGCTCATCCTGATTTGTCATGGCCATTTTCACGGTTTACGCGGCTTGATACTTAATATTTATTTCCTGCGATATAAGATCTGTTTGTCCGATCTGGCGGGGGCCGTTAACATAACGGTCAACGGCTCGCCGTACTTTGTAAGCAAATCTGATGTTCGCTCACTAGCTTGTGCGGGGGCATTCGGCCCATTTTGCACTTAACGTGGCTTGTTAACGTTAACTGAAACTATATATATATATATATATACATATATATATATATAGTCAATTTTTTTTATTTTTATATTATATATTTATATGCATAAGACATATTTAATTGAACACAATAAGCTTTAGAGTTTGATATTTAAAATTTACTTAATAAAAAGAAGAAGAGATATTTATGCTATGTTCTGTGGGATTTAATATGCAAGTTGTCTTTTCTAGCAAAACTTATTTACAAGAAGAAAACAGAAAAGCCACAACTTTTTAGCCTTTAAATAGATCATGTTGGTTTTAGATTTGGTAGTGAAACGCAAGTATGTCCTTGGCGTGATCATTGTACAGTAGCTATTATGTAAACTCGTAACGTTTGGGAATGAAGTTAGGCCACGTTTGTCTATATTTTATTGGTATTGTTTCATTTTATTTCCTAAAACAAAATATTTTTGGAAATCAGATTGAAAAAAAAGAAAAAGAAAAATGAGCTCTGAATAAATGGTCATTACGGCAAAGTTTAAACACATGGTGTCTCCGTTTGTTCTTGGCCTATTTTGTTAGCTGTTTTCACATTATACCTTGATTTTTGTTCCCTGTAATTTCAAAGTCTCAGTTAATCATAACAATGTTTACACCGTTTCCCCGTAAAAATTCATCCTTATATAGTATATATGTCTGTATCTCAAGAATTCCCATAGCATCTCCAGCAGTAGAAGATGTTATAATGGGACTACGATTATTAAATTTTAGGGTTATGGGTACCAAAGCCCTTTGAATTTTGTATAAATATAAAGTAGTGAATTATCCTTTAAATTTTAAAATTGGTAATAATACTCTCTGAACTTTAAGAATAATTCAAAATTGCCCTCTAATTGATAAATACAATATACTTTTAACTGTTTTGATATATTTTATTTTTATATTAAGAATTGAGCCAGATGATAATAGATGAAAAATAAATTAGTTTGAATCATTCATATAAAAAAATATTTCTAAATTGCTTAAAAAATACTGTGTTTAAGATAAAAATACACTGTATTTATGAGTTATAGGACAATTTGCAATTCTTTTTAAAATTCAAGAGGTATTAGTAATAATTTCAAAGTTTGGAGAGTAATTTACTACTTTATGTAAAGTTCAGGAGTATTGTTACCAATAATCCTAAATTTTAATATTGAAATTTATTCTTCACTACAGTATTAAATTATTAATATCAAAATTTAGCATATCACTTTAATAAATTATGTTAAAAATATGATAATATAAAAATAATTATACATTTTTATTTTAATGAGTAGATTTAAAGAGTTACAATATATCATACTAAAAAAATAACAATTCAAAAATAATTATATATTTTTACTTTAACGGGTAGATTAAAAAGTGAACCCACTCTATTTTAGACATATTTCTACTCTACTTTGTAAATATTTCTTAAATGATAATGTTACATTTTGGCATCAAGATAAAATTCTTACTGCAATATTAAAAAAAATAAGTGTTAGTGTCAAAATTTAACATCAATGTCCACTTTTGGCACCCCTTAGGAGATGCTCTAACGTGGACTAATGGTGATTCAATAATATACATACATATATACATATATATATATATATATTAGATAGTAGATTGCGGAATGAAGCACTGGCAAAGGCCTGCAAGATAGATACCATGCCAGCTCTGGAAAAGATGGGTGGACGGTGTTTGTTATGCCACCTATGACCATGGATTTCCTTTTCAATTTCTGATTACAGCCAAGCTTATACGATGGTCAATTGTATTATTATAGTGTTATTTTCCCAGTGAATTTTACGTTTTCTCCATAATACGTGCGAATGGAATACTAGCTTTCCACATCTGGGACATCAATTATATAATAAGCAGGCTACATATAAAACAAAAATTTCTCAATCTTTGTCCTAACAAGCCCCGGCAAGCCTCATAGTTTTTGGCCGACCCTCCATATTTGAGGCTCAAGTTTAGCCCCTCGTCAAAGCCAATATGGAATAAAGTGGCTTTATAAAAGTGTCAAGGAAAAAGAAAAAAAGGTTCCCATCAATCACGTAAAGAATCCAATACCTCTCGCTCATCATCATCAACCCCCACTACTGTTTATTTGCATTTATGGGATGGTTTTCACTACGCTCCAAGTTAAAAGAAACCCTCTTTTGTCTCTTCTTCTCCTTTGAAGAGGAGAGGCTCATATATACTGGCAAAACCACCACAGCTTACAACTTCAATCTACCCAAACTAAATGGCAAACGTAAGCCCCATATCAGAAAACGTTCTAGCCCCAAAATTTTCAATGTAAAATTTTATAAACAATGGTACTAATTAACACTGTTTTCTTGTTTGTTTCTGGGTGTATGACTATATTCAGGTGGTGGAGTTGAAGGTGGGTTTGCACTGTGCGGAATGCATCAAGAAGATCTTGAAGGCCATCAAGAAAATTGAAGGTAAGCATCATAACCCATAAAGCTGTTCTAACAAAACATCAATGCTCTAAATTTGATTATTAACTATTATATAATATATATATATATATATATATATATGCCTATTATATAGACATATATATTGTTCTCATCTTGCTTAATTCAATGGCGTTTCTATCTTTTATTGGCCTGTAGCAGATATTGAAACGTATAATGTTGATACACAGCTCAACAAAGTCATTGTAACTGGAAATGTTACAACAGAACAGGTCATTAAAGTTCTTCAAAAGATTGGAAAGACAGCAAGTACTTGGGAAGCAGACGAAACACACTAAAAAAAAACACCATATTATATAAGTTCTTCAGCTTCATTGCCATCTGCCACCATGACTAGAAGTTTTCACCAGCTGAAATTAATCCTCAGTTTATCGTTTAATTAGTTTTTGTGGAGGCTGTATTATTATTTCTTTCTGCTTCTGGGGGTTTTACACTTTAAAAGCCATATACCCTCTTCAATTTTGCAATTCTACCTCCTGGGATTATATAATAATAACAATAATTTGTATCCTGATTTTTTTCCTTTTTTTGGTGAAAACAAATTTATAATAATTAATTTCACCGGAGAATTTTCTTACAGGACAATCATGATGAATAGGAATTGTTTTTTTCTTTTTTTGTTAAGACTTTTATTTCCTCAAAGCAAGTGAAAGGTTCCGAGTACATAAACAACGAGAATTAGTCATCGTCTGTACAGAAATTTACAGCTAGTGAAACCAAATTGACAACAATACTACTCTTAGGGATGATTCTTGAACCTTAGAACACAAGCAACCGAGCTCACTGAGCCAGCACAAGCTTACCTCGGCTGCTGAATCGTCCTCGGGCTCACTTTCACATTCACAATCTTCGGAGCCTTCTCAATATACCTCGGAACTTCCAATGAAGCCCGACCCTTTCGCCATTTCAGAGCCCCCATTGGGACCAATTTGCCACCATAGTCATAGTCTCTTCCTTCCTCCTCTGTCCAAAAAAATAAATAAACGGGAAGATGAACAAACTAAACAGTAAAACGAACCGGATCTGAAACTCGGGCGATTCGATTCAACGTATCTAAACTCACTCACCATCGTTAGCATAATCGTCGTCGAAGAGAGCGTCGATGTCGGGGAGGTCCGGGTCGTAAATATCAAAGGCAGGGTCGTTTTGGGGATCATGGAAACGCTCCTGAAGCCAGTAGTCGCGGAACCAAGGTGAGGATTGCACGAGGGCCCACCATTGGTCGGAGAAGTCCTCCACCGTCCGATACGCCAACGGCACGAACAGCGGAGCGTCGGGATTCAGGGTCGACGACGACGTTCTAGCTGAAATTACGTCCATTGCCACTCAACTCCTTCAAATCCAAAAGAAGACACTGCGTAAGTGAAAAATTCTCAACCTTTGGGCATCCAGAGAGAGAGAGAGGGAGAGGAAGAGAGAGAGAACCTGAAACTGAACGTTAAGAGTATCTTTCTCAGTTGCAAGACAAAAAGCTGAAGACGATGAGGATAAGCTGAACTGTCCGGTAGAGGGTGATGATGATTATATAAACCCGTGGTTCAATGAAATAGGCCCTAGGATTGAGTTTTATTACAGAAACGCCCCTTTCGAAAGAAAGAAAACAGGTGACTGGGACTCTATTTAGTTCCAGTAGAGTAGTTTCGGTTTTTGCCCACAGAATTATTTAAATAAATAATTTAAAAATATTTTGTTTTTGGTGAATTAATTAAAAAATATTTAAATAGTTCTGTGGGCACATTGTATAGAAATGAGTGAGGTCTACGTAGAGGGCAGTGCATTGCCTGGATGATCATCCATAAGACTTACACGTCACTGTTCTTATCCTTTTCCCACGTATTAATGTGCTTTTTTTTTTTCTTTTTTTCGGTTACTTTTTTTTTTTTTTTTTTCCATTTTAGTGAATAACAAAATTCTGGGTTTTAATTCTCTAACTACTGATGGGGGAATGTAGGGGCCATTTTCCAGTATTTATGGATTGGGGGTGACCAGTAGGCTGAGAGTTTTTATATATATATTTTATTTTTTTTAATTTAGCTTAAGCTTTATACACTGTTTAAAAAAGCTTATTTCTTTTTTTTTGGGAATATTGTTAATATGATTTTGGTATTGATTTATGGTGGTTGAAAAATAATATGATTTTGAATTCATAAACTAGACTCAACGAATTTACTGGCCTTATATTCGAATACCCTATTATTCATCTAGTTATTTTTCTAAATATGCTTTATATGACTAATCAGTTGTCAGGTGGGTATTTACCAAAAAAAAAAAATTGTCAGGTGGGTAATAAAATAAGGATCATATAGTTCAAGGGTTGGCATATAATTCAGGTGAAATTAAGGTTGGCATAGAACATTGGAACATAAACTAGGATATAGCCTGCTGTCTAGGATATGAAAGTCCTATTATATTCACCAAAGGAATTTTAAAATCCAAAAAACAGATAAAAGATTGACATATAACTTGTAGTTGCTATAGTATAAAAATGATTTTTTTTAATATTTATCTTCCTTATGTATAGGTCTTCTTAGTAATTCTTGCTCTTTCTACAATATATGTTTTTTTATATTCTTAAAGAATTATAAATTGCGATATCACTTGTGAAAATACATAATTTATGATGGGAAGCACTGTTCATTCGTTTTTTGGTCGGACTCTGTATGGTATTGTGTTAATTTTCCTGTACACAGACGTAATTAAGCTAAACTTACTTAAAAATAATTATAGAAAATCCAAAATATGAGGTTGACCTCCCATTAATCTCTCTCCTTCTCTTTTGCATTCTCACTTTCTTTCTTCTCTTTTGTCTCTTCTCCTTTTCCTCTTCTTCTTCTTACTGGAAACATAAAACGTTAAAAGCAATAATAATGGCATCGGAACGAGCCAATGAGATGGTCATGGTAATCGGAAACAGGACTTTGGTATGCCATAATTTCCATCCCACAACTACAAAGGGCTTTTGGGATTTCGGCCACGCTTTCAATTCTCCTACCCCTCTTCTGTTGCTTCAATTTTCAGCAATATGCATGGTCTCAAAGCTACTTGAATTTTGTCTCAAACCTCTCGGACAATCCTCTATTGTATCACACATTTTTGTAAGGTTCACATCGTTATCTTTCTTTTCTTTAATTTTTACGTAGAAATTAAATCAAGTATTCCAAATTACATATGTACGTCATCTAACAAATCATGCATGCAAAACCTACCTTCAATATTTTACAGGGCGGTCTGGTATTCGGACCATCATTTCTGGGTCACAAAAGGGGATTAGGTGCTAAGCTCTTTCCTTTAAGAGGCATGGTAGTGCTCGAAACCATATCAACTTTTGGTCTCATGTTCTTCTTCTTCGCAATCGGTGTGAAAATGGACCCGGAAACCATGTTTCAACTAGAACGAAAGGCCATGGGAATAGGTTTCTCAGTTTTCATTTTCACCTTGACACTTCCAAGTTTATTATCCCTCGTTTTAATCAAATACCTCCCTATGGATCCCAACCTCGCAGACTCTCTCCCAATCATAGCAGCTTCACAGTCTATAACAAGCTTCCCCGTCATTGCCTGCCTTCTCAACGAGCTCAACATCCTAAACACCGACCTTGGTCGCTTAGCTCTCTCTTCATCAACGTTCTGTGATGTTCTTGGTATGACCTTGACCGTCGCTGTTCTAGCATTCGTAGGTGATCAAACCCACACTATAATCTTACCAGTATTGGGAATTATATCGACCATCTTACTCGTTGTCGCCATAATGTTTGTCTTCCGGCCGGCGATACTGTGGATGAGAAACCGTAGTAAAGGTGGGAAATATGTAAAGGAGACGTACGTCTTTGCCAGTTTTACGTTAGTACTTGTGGTTGCGTTCCTTTGTGAGGGCATCGGCCAGCATTATGTGTTAGGGCCGCTGATTCTCGGCCTGGTTGTGCCGAATGGACCACCTTTCGGGGCAGCGTTGGCGTCGAAAGTTGATACTCTAGCTACCGTATTGTTCTACCCGACTTACCTCGCCGTCAGTGGGCTGCAAACCAACTTCTATAAGGTTCAGGTCAGTGGTTTGGTTGCTGTAGGGATAATCACTCTCTTCGCATGCATAACTAAGGTGGGAGCAGTAATGGTAACAGGACATTATACTAATATACCTAGGTTTGAAGCTTTTGTTCTAGGACTTATTATGAACGGCAAGGGCATAATCGAGCTCATGGTTCTCAACTTGTGGAGGCAAAACAAGGTCAATTAACTAACATGATCAACTATGTAACTTCATGTACGTGTACTAATATGTTCTTATTCTTAACTAATTGCATGCATGCATGCAGATTCTAAAAGACCAAGAGTTTGCGCTGGGAGTGATTTCAGTGCTGGTGGTTACGGCAATCATAACACCTTTCCTAAGAATTCTCCACAATCCATCCAAACAATACTTTGTAGGGATCAAGAGAAGTTCAATCCAGCACACCAAACGCGACTCACCTGAGCTTCGAATCCTGGTCTGCATTCACAACCACGAGAGCGTCTCGACGATCATGAACCTTCTAGAAGTATCGCACGCCTCAACAAAGAACCCACTCGCCGTAATCGCACTCGTCCTCGTCGAGCTCGTAGGCCGTACATCTCCCATTTTTATCGCTCATGACCAACGCGACGACCAGAATCACAGCCCCCAAACCACCACATCGACGTCCGTACAAATCCTAAACGCCTTGAAACAATACCAACGGCGTTGTGACGGATCTACCACCCTCCAGTCCTTCACCTCCGTGTCGCATTTCAAGTGGATGCACGACGACATTTGTAGAGTAGCGAAAGAGAAGAGGACCCACATCGTGATCTTGCCATTTCATAAGCAGTGGGCCATAGACGGCTCCGTGGGATTAGCAAACGCGTCAATACGAAACATGAACCTCAACGTCATCCAAAGGGCACCGTGCTCGGTCGGAATTCTTGTCGACCGAGGAATCTTAGCCGGGACAGGGACGGTTCTAGCCAGCAAATATATATACAACGTGGCAGTTATCTTCATCGGCGGTTCGGATGACGCAGAGTCGTTAGCATATGGAGCACGCATGGCGAAACATGAAACAGTGGACTTAACAGTTGTCAGATTCCTTCAGTTTGGAGACGTGAATAGCAAAGACCGGAAGAGGGATAGCGAGCTGATACATGAATACCGGCAAGCAAATGCAGGGAATGAGAGGTTCGTGATAGTGGAAGAGTTGGTGAAAGATGGTGAAGGGTTGTTTTCGGGTATCGGAGCGATGGTTGATTGCTTTGATTTGATTCTGGTGGGTAGGGACCATCCGGAGTCGCCGCTTCTGCTTGGGATGGATAAGTGGTGTGAGTGCCCGGAGCTA
The DNA here is from genome assembly GCA_007844105.2 of Rhamnella rubrinervis. Taxonomy (NCBI): domain Eukaryota; kingdom Viridiplantae; phylum Streptophyta; class Magnoliopsida; order Rosales; family Rhamnaceae; genus Rhamnella; species Rhamnella rubrinervis. The sequence goes on from CM017576.2 coordinate 4,473,377, forward strand.
GGTGTCGTCGGAGATATGCTGGCTTCGTCGGATTCTGCTACGGCCGCGTCTGTATTAGTAGTGCAACAACAGAGAGTGATAGGGAATAATGGAGTCGTTGTAAACAAGGGAAAAGAAGCAGGGTTAGTTCATGATGCTCCATTTTATGGAGGAAAACCTTCATGGACTATTACAGTGGAAAAGCATGACAAGTAGAATTTTTGCATACAATTTTTTAAGTTTATTTTTCATTCAGTGATTGTAAACTTTTGTAAAGCACCAAAATAGGCCAAATCAGTAAAATTTAGGCACCAAAATTTCTTTCGGACTTGTATCATGCTATAATTGCAATATGAGCGTAAGAATCGAATTAAATCCGAGCTTCTTCTCTGTACACTCTTTTTTCTTCTTTTTTAAAGTTAAAGTTTTTTTTTTTCTTTTTTTTTTTTTTAAGTTAAAAGTTGTCAATTAGAAACAAAGACGAAACTTGCACAGAACGGTCACGTGGATGGTGGTCCCATATAGACTAGTCAAATCCGTGCAAAATAAGAAGCAATTTTAAATGCGGGAGAGCAACCTTGCTAACACCATGAACTTTCCAGGTATGATCCGCCGAAATCTGTCCAAAATACTAACTGGCCGTGGTTATTGGTCAAACAAGAGCTCTCATTTATACCTTGTCTAAGCCTGCCTCTCCACCTTGACTACCACGCCACCATGTCTGTATCTTCCTCGTCTTCCTCATCCACCAATCTGAAAATAGGCATTATAGGCTTCGGCCCCTTTGCTCAGTTCTTGGCTAAGACCATGATCAATCAAGGCCATACTATAACGGCAGCTTCTCGTACAGATTACTCCGAGCTGTGTCACGACTTGGGTGTCTCATTTTTCAGGTAATTTAATGAATTCTAACATTCACAAAGAAAGACCACTACCAGTTTCTAGCTCAATATTCCATGTTTCTATCAATATCAGGGATGTAGAAGCATTTCTTGAAGCTGAAAACGACGTCATATTGATATGCACATCAATAGTTTCCCTGTCAGAGGTTCTTAAGACAATACCACTACACTGTCTGAAACGACCAACGCTCTTTGCTGATGTACTCTCAGTCAAAGAGCACCCAAGAGAAGTTCTACTACAAGTATTCAACCATACTAGTATCTATGTTTACCTTAAAAAAAATGTATTTACACTAGTTTGATTGCATTAAAGTGTTCGTTTGTTGCTTAGGTACTGCCAGAGCACTCAGATATACTTTGTACTCACCCTATGTTTGGGCCTGAAAGTGGGAAAAATGGGTGGAAAGATCTTACCTTTGTGTATGACAGAGTTCGAATAAGGAATGAAGCTACCTGCTCGAGCTTCCTCCAAATTTTTGAACGAGAGGCAGTTAGTTCTTTCCATTCTCATCCTCGTATATGCATTGCACAAACAGTACTTTTAGCAGCTACATAAAAGGGATTAGTTAACCTAGTTTAAGTACATAATCTCATTAAAAAGTAATTAACGAAGCAACTGATTCCCTCATAATCTAAGAAATTTCCCCTGCCTAATGCGTTTCACCCCCCACCTTACTTAAAAGACACTGTATGAACTAACACTACAGCCAAAAGCACTTGGTCCCTTTTTAACTCATACATCTAATAGTGGACTCTTTCCTCCCATGTTTTTGAATCACATATTCACATGGCACATTCGAAGACTTCCAAAGATGACTGATAAGTCACTGAATTGAACTTTATTGCTCATAACAATCAACATGTACCCAGGGTTGCATAATGCTGGAAATGTCTTGTGAGGAACACGATAAAATGGCTGCCAGGAGCCAATTCATAACTCACACCATTGGCAGGTATAAAAGAAAATCATTTCTTTTAACCCACCCATCACCAGCTGAAGAACTAGGGAAATATAATACTCAAGCATCTTCCAATTTTACAGGATTCTATCAGAAATGGAGATCAAGTCCACACCTATCAATACCAAAGGCTTTGAGACACTTATTCAATTGGTATGCTAACTCTACTGTATGTTCCTCTAAAGTTATTTTCTTCTCTTCTAGCTTTATCAGTAAAACAAAACATAATGAATATGGAATTAGCTAACACCAAATTATTTGCAGAAAGAAAACACTATGAAAGATAGCTTTGATCTGTATAGTGGGTTATTTCTACACAATAGATTCTCCAAACAAGAGGTAATGACTGACTGCCTAAGTTCCGAGACGACTTTATTAATTAAAGGTTGTTCCACTGTTTAACAACATACTGAAGGTCAACTCCTTATTCATTGTGTAGCTGGAAAACCTGGAACTCGCTTTCAAGAATATCAAGCTGCGGCTGCTAGGAAGAGTGAATGAGGTACAAGATCTAGATTACATCATACGTTGAAAAGAGTTTTCATGGAGAGAAAGAGCAAGAGTGGAAAAACTAATGCGTTGGTAGGAAAATAAATGTATTGAAACTCAAGCTATTCCTAATTATCAATTTGATTATAATTTATGGGTCTATAGTCCTTACTCCTAAGTAATGTTGAGGGCAACATAACTTCTAGTTCTCTTTGATGCAATAAACCATATGAAATTTCTTTGCTCGATAATAACTAAATGTGTTTACTTCAACGTAGAAATCAGTTCTTTTTAGATAGACCTTACAGACTATGAGGCTAATTCTTATATCGCACCATTCCCCAAAATTGGAAGATTTACATTGATCAAGTATAACAGGGCTATGGAAGAGATGTGTAGAAAACATGGACCAAAATTGTTTCCCTTTTTAAGATGTCTTCTGCAGCTTTTGAAGAGAAATATACAATTTTATATACGAATGTAAAAAATGGAATTATCACCTTACTGATTTTCCATTTCATCTACATTGGTCTCTTCGGTATTGCATTCCAAAGCAGCAAGATTTTGCGAATCTAATGTATAAGAGGGTGATTCACTTTTCCGAGTTTGCAGTCCAGTAGCGCGTGCGATATCAATCCATTGCTGCAGCATTTAGAAGGCAACATTAAAGAAGAATTAACTTGTTGCATTATAGTTATCCTGATTCAGTGAAGTTTCAGAGATAAAATTTACAAGATTCACAATAATGTAGTATACAAAAGGTAAGTTCCACAAGGCATGAGAAAGAAACACTATCATGAATGAATAATAGAAATCCAGAGAGTTTATGAACACCATAATGGAATTATCTTGGATGCAGCCAAAGCTGTTGTGACAATTATATATTCCTCTAAATGAATAATTCCAAACTAATGCAATACCATAATGACACCGTTTTATATTGTGCTCTAGGAAACAATAGTGCTAGGGCTGTCTAAGCTATAATAAATCTTTCAGAAATTCCTAAATAAATGAAGTTATGCACAAAAGAAACTTAAAAATTAAAATCCAATATTTTTAGAGACACAAGATTAAGATTACGAGATGATACCAACCTGTGTTCCCCAATAAGAGTTGATTGTCCGGACTATAAAAGAGATCATATTTACAAAAAGTGTTTGAGAAGGAAATTCCTCAGAAATCCGATGCTCCACTATTCCAGCAATAATCTGCATTACAGTTAATTGACATCAATATCAAACCAATACTAAAGATATAATTAAGTATAATTTTTTTTTCTCAATATTGTACTAGCTGTTAAACTGTTTTATGAAACATTGAATGAAAAACTTTGATCAGGTAACTTCTCAAATATACTATTTGATGCTGGAGTGGGTCTTTACTAACAGAAAAGGAAACCAAATTGTCCTCAGTGCCTCTAATAAGCAGTCAAAATCTTCAATTCTATTGCTGAGGTTACGTTAACTGCATTTTTCAGAAATCTAAAAAACTGACATCAGCCTTTCATAAATATTTATGAGCACGAAATATTTTAGCAAACAGGGGAGACAAGAGTTGAAGCATATGAAGTCAGTACTTTTCAAACCTGATAACGGAGATTTGCTGAAGTTCCAAGAAAGCCACTATAGACAATAGCTGATTTAAGTATTGGAGATCTTTTATTTTGTTGATTAATAACATTTGCTGGATTAAGTAATCTGCGGATTGCATATAAAACATTTGAGACAGCGATAGTCCCAATACTGGAAATGAATCCAACACTAGCAAGTTTCAAACCACCAAAAAAGACTGCTGCAACTCTATGATTGAGATTCCAATGCTTCCCCACAGGGTTCTTTTGAAATGCGTTATCTGGAATGGACCCTAGAAGATCTTTTATAGCATGCATGCCATCAGGGACATTTAACTCATCAGCAGATGAAAGGAAAGACAGAGTTGGTGCAGGAAGCCATACTGTAAAGAAATCAACGACTATTCCCCTTGCTGTATCTGTAATAACATAATCAAGCTCTTCAAAGAAATTCCCTTTACGCTTCTCATACTGTGCTAGAAGAGTACTGGTTATTGATATGGATTCTTCTATAGCTAATCTGTGCAAAAATTTAGGATCAGCCAACAATCTTTCCCTGAATCCCTGCATGCAAAAGAGATATGGTCAACTTGTGTTCTTATTCAGCATCACCTTCCTTGCCAACAACTGGTTCTCCATAGCATTTCAACATGAACCATGAATAAAATTGCAAGCATGCAAAATGTTTTCCTTTGCAATAAAATACTATATAACCTTTGCAAGATTGAACTCAAACTAGTATGTTACCATATCAAAGCTTACCTGGAAACGTTGAGTGAGTTCTGAAATAAGAGGATACTGCTCAAGATCAAAAAAATTCTTTAGTACCTCTGGTGATACCAAACCAAGATCCAGTCCTTTCTGAAGGTCCTGAGAAGCATGTTGCAAACTGTTTCCTTTTAGAATAAGAAGGTGAAAACCTCAAAGCAGTGATAATTATAAGAACATTACTAACTTGCATACCAAGAAAATCCACAATATAGCACATAAGCCCCCCTATAACTAAATCAAATCATTACAAAGTATGAGTTCAGTTAATTTGAATTATAGGATTCATTCAATTCCTTGATGGTTTCATTCTTTAAGCAATATATATTTCAGAAAAACATAAAGAGTTAAGCATATACTTGGACTCCTTATCAGAATGTTAGACATTCATCAAAATCGAAATGTAGATTCAGAGAATACAACTTAACAAATAGAAGCCACCATATGAAGCCAAAATTTCAAGATATCAGGTTCTAATGTTTGGAATAGTGGATCAAAAGAAAGCTCACATATCAAGATAAATAAGGAAAGTATGAAGAGCTAAATATTTTTCTTTGAAGATAATTAAGAACAAATAACCTGAGGAAGGGCATCTCGCTTCCTGCCAGCTGCACTCATAACTCGAGCAATTTCAGCACGATCGAAACAGTTCCGACTGCAGGGTCTGGCAGCAGAATACCACAAGAAATCAGCAACAGGAACTTCCCCCTCTCTTCTTATTTGTTGTCTTTCAGGATCAAGTAGTATAACTACTTGGTTTTTCTTTCGCATCTTTTTTGAAATTCTTGCTGGCAGACCAGTACCTCTAGCTCCATAGATAACATGGCTTGCACCTGTCACTGCTACTATAATACCTGTGGCTCCTCCATCTGCCACAGCTTGCAAGATATTTTGAGACATGGTATAATCCTCAACTACTCTTGCTTGAGCAGATAGATATGAGCTTGGACCAAAAGGAACTAGTTGACTGGAAGAATTTAAGTCAACTGGTGATTGGCGTGAGATGGAAGTGAAGCCTGAGATGAAGCCTGAACCAGCTGGAGGAGCATATGTTTTACGATCAGCTTTTGGAAGTCCACGAATACCTTCTGCTTGGACAGTCCTTAAAACCTGTCAATATTGGAGCTATTACTAAATTCGCCATTGTCACAATATAGACTCATGCACTAACAGACAGAATAAAGTTGCAACGCTTGAACTCAATCAAACAAAATTACAATAAAGCAGTGGAGCATCAAATAGCTATTCTTTAGAGATCACAAACAAGCATGCTTAAAGCACAATTCACACAATAAAATAGTATCTGAGTTAGTTACAATTATTTTGTTCTTGCTCTAGATTTGACATAGATATTCCTAGATAACCAAGTTGAGAGAACATTTTAATAGCATGCCACTGTTTATAAGGAAAATGAAGAGAACCTTGAGTGGAGTACCACAAGCAATGAGCCTAACTCCATTATCACGACAGTAACTTAGAAGAGGCTCATAATCCTGCCAGCTCTCAGGTGGCCAATGTGAAGTGAAAGACTTCAGGGTTTCTCCATCTATACTGCCATCATTTAAAGGACATCCGCATAAGCAAGAGAGAAATGTGATAATGAAACAAGTACAAGGATAGCAATATTCTAAATATTTATTTACTTATCAACTATCAAGTATGGCAAAAGTTTTTTAATTACCGGAATCATTGTTTATAATCATATTCTACTGCATACACAACACATATACACCGGGTAAATAACTATAAGAGACAAGTTTTCATTTTAGATAATGGAAAATAGAAAGAACAGAAGTTCCCTTTCAAACGAAACTAAACTATTCAGCTTCAGCCTTTCAAGTATAAGTTCATTTTGCGACACGTCTTCACTAACTCAAAAGGGTCCAAATTCTCCATCTTTTGAATTCTTTAGCAAAATTTCCTCCTTTAAACTTCCAAACCTATGATTGTTGGCTACCAATAGAACTCATAGTTTTACTCGAAAAGTACTAACTGATAGCAGGGAAACATCATCGACTATGAAATTCAATATTTTCGCCACCGTCCATCTATAACCCGACAACCAGGTATCAAGCAAATTATTCAGAGCACTATACAGAGGTACACATGAATGTAAGCATACATATATACGGATGAGGAAGATATATAAAAGTAGGCCAATAGTTATAGTCAGTCAAAACCTTTTGTCCATATACTTATTGAGCTGGTCCTGCAAATTACAAGGAAACGCTTCCAGAGCCAAAGATAGTGGTCGTTCACTCTCCGCGCACCTTTTCGCCAAATTTTTCACAATTTCAAGCTCCAATTCCTTGTCGTCGCGAATCGGAACTTGTTCTGCTTCCCCTAAATACACAATTCGAGCATTCATTATCTTCTCCCACACCCTCTGTTTGTCCTTCCCCACCGCCATTGGCTCTCCAATCACCGTTGCATCGTAAATCCTCGACGTCATCACGTCCTCACTCTGCTCCTCGGCTTTCGGAACCGATTCCGTCAACGTCGCCGGCGTCGGCACCGGAGCAGCCGAGTTCTCCCCTCTCGCCACGGCCGATTGCAGGAACCACGCGCCGGCTGCCAGAGTTGGCGCGAGCAGCACGTGTCGTCTTGTGTGTGCCAGCCTCTCCCGAGTTCCATCGGAACATTCACCACCATTCTCATTGGGATTATTCCTGCAGCAGACGACTGAGAGGATGTTCCGGTTGCGTCTTCCGGTGGAATAACGCCTGGAAACTAGAGTCCAGGCGGAGAATTTCCTTCGAAATGAATTTTCCGGCGACGCAAGGCGATTAGGTGTTATGTACAATGGTCCACCCGCATCCAAGCCTGCGCAAGTGTGGGGCTTCATTTCCTCTATTGAAGGAGTTTCAAGTTGTCATTCAGTCTCACTCCTTCACGGTCGCCACGTATATAGCCCAGCATTGAACGCTATGTTTTGTGAATGAAAATGAACCACATACACTTTTTCTGAGCCTCACATCTCATATTTGAGGTTTTTTTTATTTTTTATTTTTTTTTCAAATATTCGAGCTTTTCTTCGTACATAATTGTTTTTTTTTTAGGCCAAAATAAATATATCAAATATATTTGGTAGTAAAAATTTGTCTGCCACGGTTTCGTTCCTATCTCCCACGGTTTCGTTCCTATCTGCCACGCAATGCAAACGAAAATTTGGAATCCAACATGTACGTTTTTCTTGGGAAAATCGAATATTCTTTATATTTATAAATACGTATTTTTTTTTCTCTATTTCATAACCAGTGATTTTTATTTTCAAAGAAAGTTATTAAATACTATTTTGGAAAAGAAAATACTATCTAAAATTACAAGACGCCAAACATATTATTTTCTTTATGTTAAGAAAAACAATTCTTTTTCATTTTTGTTATAAATTTGAGACGCTTGGCCAATTATCATTCAATTAAATCGTGTAGATGAGTAATGTTCGCTTGAAAAAAAATCCTTTCAAAACAAGCAACAAACTAGTTTTCTTTTTCTTTTTCACCAACATTGTATGCCTTCTTCCTCTCTATTATGCTCACCCTCTCTACTAAGCATGACCTGCAAAAGATCTCATCAGAGCATCAGATGGGTGCCGAATAAGGCTCCTCTAATACTTGAGTTAGCCATTGTATTTCTCTTAGATAGAAGGGGAGGTATGGAAGAAGAAAATTTACCTTTCTCTTTGTACCTTAACTTTTTTTTTATCCTTTCGTGCCTCCGAGAACGTGGGTGATATGTCAAGAATTTTGTACACCGCTCTTTCATTTTTCTATCTTATAGGAACGTGTGTTATATGGATTGGGTTGTACAATTGGATTTTAAGTCAAACCCTTTTGAATAAGTTTTGTTGCTCTTTTTGCTTATTTAAGCTATTAGTCTTAACTATAAAATTGGGTATAATATTAGACCCCCCCCCAACCCCCCCACTACTTTGCATATTGATTTTAATAGATTGAAGTAGCTGAATCTTTTTTATTTTCTCTCTCTATATATATATATACTTGGTTTGGAGTTTGAGTCCACCTTCGACATTACAACGACGATTTTACATATTGGGATTGGAGCTTGAGTCCATCCTTGGCCTTAGGATGAGGGCTTTGCGTTTTAAATTTGGAACTTGAATCCATTCTTAGCCTCTTTGTGAGGGCTTCGTATTTTGAATTTGGAGCTTGAGTCAATCCTTAGCCTCTTAACAAGGGGATTTGAAGTTTGAGCCAATCCTTAGCCTCTTAATGAGGGCTTTACATTTTGGATTTGGGTTTGGAGCTTAAGTCTATTTAACCCACAATGAATTAGAATCAAAATTCTCATATTAATAAAGATTGACTCATTGAAGCTCAATTTGTCTTGGAAAAGATATTTTATAAATCAATAAATTGATGTGTTTTCCATAGACGTAGCATCATCAATTGCACTTCAAATAAGCATGTATGCAGATATAGCACATAGTAAAGCAGCTTAATATTTTTCATCAATGTATAAAATTGAATCATGGTATAAATTTCATCACTAAAGAGGAAGCATAAATTAAAGAAAAATATATGATAATTTGACATTTAATGAAATGCTAATAAGGTGAGTATTTTGTTCATATATGGCAGGACATTTCCCTTTTAGTAAATATGCATACTTGGAGTTCTGTGTTATCCATTCATTTGCATTATAGATTTCTTGCATTCTTTGAGCAATAAACAACAATTGCAAACAAAATATTTGTTATAATGATGAGAATGTTTAATGAACAATTCATGCATAATCAATGAAAGTAGAAAGTTCACACACAAATCATTTTTCATTATACAGTTATTATTTTAAGTAAAAGGAAAATTAGCCAAATAGGTGCAGTTCTAATCACCAATTTGTCAATGACCAACAAGTTTGGGGGAATATTCCACCGAATAATGGATATTTATATTCAAGCATATTGCCTCAATATTTGTGGCAAGGATAGATGGAAATGATCCCATAAATTGCTTGAGATTTAGTCAAAATTCAATACAATATATTGAAATGCACTATGCCAAAATTTTAACTCCTATTTAGAGAAAATAAATAAAGGTAAGACACAAAACCTGGATTGCCTTATAGCAAATGCAAATAATTTGTGTTGCCCTTTGCTGAATTATAGTTTACAAGATATTTATCCAATGTAAGTATGAATTTGAGAAAGATTGATAATTTTGTTAGAGTAATCAGCCCCTAGTTCAAAACACGGAGTAAATATTAGCAAGGTTTTAGGGCATTCTACAAAATATTAAGTGGTACTCATAAGAAGCAAAGGAAGGATTAGTCTTCCATTATGAATTTATGATGGTTTTAGCACAAATAAATGAATTTTTATGGTAATAGAAAATAGAATGTGGATATGTAAGTAGAAAGACATATGTGATGCACAATCTATTTTTTATATCTTGTTGCCGAACCTAGTATAGCTTTTTAGAAGTATTTTAATCAAAAGAGAGTATCAAAAATACATGAATTATGCCGAAAAGCAAATGTGCACGTGAAAATATAAGCATTAAACAAGCTTTATGAGGAATTTTTATGCACATTAACATAGCAGATAAAAATCACCCACTTGTGCAAATGTACTTCATAGATCCGATTTTTAAAGAATTAATATAAAAGAAGAAAGCAAATAATTTGGAGAAATTATTTGTCATCTTGAATGTCCAAATTTCTTCTGGGACAAGAGGGGAAAAAGATTAGGTATTCTTTGGGAGTAATATTAGCACTTTTATTTCACTTAAGCATACATCTGGCATAAACAAATTGTAAATGGTAATATATATGGCATGTAAGCAGAGTGCAGTGAGTTTAGAGAGTAAATTGATGTATATGTTTCATTGAATGATTAGGAGAATTCAATGCATTATTGTAACACATATGCATATATTCAAAGCATTCTTCAACATATAGTCATTCCAGCATATTAAAAAGTATAAAAGATTTAATCCAGTCTTTGTAATTCTATTGGAAAACATACACTTGAGATGTGAGGATGCCAATATGATTTTGCAATAAATGGATACAATAATGATATGCACCTTATATTGGAGTCACGATTTTTTACTTGCAATTTGTGAAAAAGACGATTATAATCAATTCCTAACACCTTTACTTATTATTGAAGTGATAGAACAAAAATATTATACTACAAAATCGATTATTGTAAATTCATATTGCATTAACTATGTGCATATTTTTTTCAATCAAGCTTGAAAATAAGTGCGTATAGTAAAATAAATAGCCAAGAGAGCTATCAAAAGTGGCAAATTAATACTTCTTGGATAATAAATAAAATATTATTTTATAAATGCTTATAAGTTTATTTATCTTAGTTGTAGCTGCCAACAAAAACTCTCTTTGTCATGGAAGGGCTAAGGGTGAGATCACGGCTGTGAAAATGAGGGGTGTGACCTTGAAGGCTCAAACCCACAAAGGATAGCCACAAACACATGGTCCTTCGGTCCGACCTTGAACTAATAGGTTGAGCATTTTTTTTTTTGTCGATATGCAATTGTAGCCAAGATCTACACTTGTAACTAAAGAAGAAAATGTCATCTTGCAATTAGAAAGCGTGATAGACGACGCTAAATGTTGATGCGTAATTTTCGCCAACATTATCTGTCTTCTTCCTCTCTTATGCTCACCCTCTCCACCAAGTATAACCTGTAAAAAGGCCTCATCGGAGCACCGGATGGGTGCCAAATAAGGCTCCTCTGATGCTTAAGTTGGTTATTGTATTTCTCTTGGATAGAAGAGGATATATGAAAGAAGAAAACTTATCCCCTCTCTGTACCCCAACTGCTTGCTTTTGTGGCTCTAAAAACGTGAGTGATATATCGAAGATTTTATATACTGCTCTTCCATCTTTCTGTGTGTTATACAGATTTGACTGTACAATTGAACTTTAAGTCAAACCCTTCTGAATGAGCTTTGTAGCTCTTTTTGCTTATTTAAGCTATTAGTTTTAATTATAAAATTGGGTGTAATAATATGATTTATTATATCAATTATAAACAATATTAAAAAAATAAAATGAATTAGTAATTTTATAATTAATATTTTCTTTTAAAAATCTATTAATATAAAATATTATGAATGGTTTTTGAAAACATAGTTATGGTATTTATGGTTTTGAATATAAGATTTTAAAATAATATTTTTAGCATAATTTCACCAACTCTTATTCATTGCGTTTTAAATGTGCCTGTGATGTTGGTGGTTGGGCTTTTAAACCATCTTTTCCCGTTGTTAATTTACTATGTTTAAGACCTTAATCCTTTTTTTTTTTTTAATAAAAATATTTAGATGAAGGAGACTACCTCAATTGAAGATCCATGAACTTCAACTAAATTTTACAGTAATATTTATAGATCGTCACTAAAGGGATTGCTTGCAACATTTTTAAAGTAACATTTTTTTTTTTTGAAATATAAAATAATTATGTAGTAGACATAAAAAATATCACTTAAGAGGAAATCATACAGAAGGGCAAATCATTTTGTGTTATCATTTAATTGTTTGTGCCATCAAATAATTGTTTTCAATTGATGTGGGTAGGATGGTAATTTGACTTGGAGGAAATGTTTCGTACGTACGGTTTTCCCATGTATGGGAATTTTGGAATAAACTAGTGGGGTCATTTGGCGGTTCATGACTTCCACTTCATCACCCCTAAGGTTTATAGCCCTGTATCACTATCATTTCCGTTTTCTCATACTCAAACACGCAAAAGACATCATTGCACTGCATCTGCACATTTTCCCTCTCTTTCCCGAGAAACAAACACCGAAAAAAGCTTCCGCCCCTGCGTTTCTTTGCCTCCCGGTAGAAGATCGTTCTTTTGCACACTATCCGCTCTCTATGCACGTTCGTGACGTTCCAGAATCTCTCTCTTCCGTGTTTTATAGGATCATAAAATTTGATTATCTTTGCTTATTTTACACAAACGCGAGCTTGCTTTGTTAACTTTACTCAGTGAGTTTTCTTTAATGCCGCATTTGTTAAAATTTTTCTTTTTTTCATGAGACGAACAATGTTGCTTTTCACTATCTTATCAACTTTATAGCTATTTTTTGGAAATTCTGCGTAGCACTTTAAAGATTGTTGTTTTTCTTTGATAAAACACTGCAAGCTGGGGTTTTCTGGCTAGTTTGATCATCTTTCTTTCTTTTTTTGAATTTTTGTGGGTTACTGGAAGAATGAATATATGCGGTTTTATGTTATATTTACTGGATTTTTGAACCATTAATCGAGAACAGAGATGCGTTTACTGTCTGAGAGTAAGCTCACTGGACGATCAGTTTTTGTGGTGAATGAGACACGGAAAGTAGGAGCTTAGTGGTTTATTTATTTATTTTTTGTGTTACATGTACGCTGAAATTAGTTTGTCTTATTGTTTTCCTTTTTCTTTCTTTTTTTTTTAATGGTTTTGATTTTTTTTTTTTTGGGGTCCTTGTAGCGTAATTTGTGTTTGGTTTTTAGATTTGGTTCTTAATGTTGCATTAAATAGAGTTGAGGAAAGACTTTTTTACATTTACCGCATTTTTGGGGTGAGAAAGCTGTTCCTTGTTCCTTAATTAAGCCTCAGATACTGCTTCCAAATACTGTATTTTGTATGTTTATTAGTTTATTTGTTGGGGAATAACAGAATGATTCGAGGGAGGAAGACAGAGACGTATATTCTGCAAGAAAAAGGTAAACCTAGGTGGACAACAAATTGCAGTGCAGCGGCTAGGAACTTAAGGAAAACAGACCTGGCCGGTGTAATATTTGGTTGTAGGCACAGCACTATGAAAGAATGTTATTCTGAACAGTTGTTTGGTGAGTAGGTTTATCTTATGTCTTGCAATTTGGGTGCATAATTTGTGACTTGTAGAGTCTGAAAGATCATTTATCAACTTTTGAACAGGATTACCTGCTCCGCATATTTCGTATGCGAGGAACATTACTCCGGGTTTGCCACTATTTTTGTTCAACTATAGTGATAGGAAGCTCCATGGTATATTCGAGGCTGCTAGCCCTGGGAAGCTGAATATAAACCCTACTGCCTGGACTGCTGATGGTTCACCTACTCCATATGCTGCACAAGTATGAACCTACATACCACTCTATCATATAATTGCTTTGGGGGTGTCGTTGTTAGATTTTTGGGTTTACAGGCTTGTTAATAAATGCCACTGACTAGTTTATGCTATTTGTGTTTCAAGGTTAGGATTCAAATTAGAATGCGTTGCCAGCCCCTGCTGGAAGATCAGTTTGGTCCAATAATTGCCAGCAACTACTATGAACCAAAGCTTTTTTGGTTTGAACTTGACCAGGATCAAACAAACAAGTTAATCTCTATGTTTTCATCTGTAAGTATGACTATGAGTACTTCCCTCCAAAAAAATATGGACTAGAAGAGCACTCAGATTAAAGTTTCGTGACTTTTATCTGCACCTAATTCAATGCAGTTAGGAGAAAGTGTTGGGAAGCATAGTTTCAACACACATGTTTCTTACCGTAATGAAGCTAACACAAAATGTTGCTCCTCATGGGATGCTCCTGGTATGGGTGGAGAAATCCAGAGATCAGAAATGGTGTTTGATAACCAAACTGCAGAAAAAAATGAGGTTGAGGTTGGGCTCATGAAAACAAATAGTGGGAGTTCTTTTGCTGCTGTTGCTAGAGGTGTACATAATGCTCCTCAGAAGAAATGGAGCTCATTATTTAATGAGTCAACCACATCTGATGCTTGGAAGGAAATCAAAGATATTACAACCGCTTCTTATGCTGGGAAGCAAATCAAAGATATTACAACCACATCTGATGCTGGGAAGGAAATCAAAGATATTATTACAACACTATCTCAGAAATTAAATCTTTCTAGCTATGATCAATCTGAAACAGAATGGGATTGTAATTGTTTTGGACCTTGTTTGGATGAGCAAGTTAGTCATCCTTCCGGAGCTCCTACAGATGAAGATGGAAAGGAAATGATTCATCAAGAGGACATACACTTTAAATCAAATGGTGAATGCACCTCATTGTCAGTCATGCCAAAAGAAAAGATATCGGATGATGATGATTGGGAAGATAGGGTAGATAGGATAACCTCAGATAGTAATTGTTCTCCTAAAGCTGCAATTGCTCTGGAAATGGAGTCACCTGCTGTTCAATCCATTGTAGCCAAGGTAATTAAGCCTGTCCATGATCTTTTAGCTCTAGCTTTTGAATTATTCAGACCTTTTAACTTGGTATCATTTTTGCGCCATGTTATAAAAGTTGGTGGAGGAAGTCAAAGAGTTGAAGTCATCTCATTTAAAACAAGTCCAAAAAATCAGTTCATTGGAGTCAGATCTGGTATGGTTCTTGCCTCAGAACGTTTTCATTCATCTTTATGCACTTTCTTTGATTCTATGCTGTCCTCCTCCTTAGGTAGGCTCTAAGTTTTAGATATGATCTATCTTCTTGTTTGTTTACTCTCCATTTACATTGTTTCTTTAGTTAAGTTAACTTTCTGTATGTCAATGGTTCAGTCCACATGATCTATATTTAGATACGTTATATTCCTTGAATAATTGTTTTGAATAGGATACTGTAACAAAACTACTCTTTTGGTTTATTGAATCTTCCAGTTTCGTAAAAGTTGAGTTCTAAGATTTAGCTTTGGATCCATCTTCCTGCATTGTTTGTTTGCTTTATATGTACATCATATCTTTTAGGCAAGTTAACTTTATGTCTATAGATTTAATCAGCAAATTCTATATTTCAATATGTTATAATACTTGAATAGTTGTTACAAATGTTATCTTTGTTTATTGAATCTTCTAGTTTAGTAAACTTAACCATGATTAAATGATCTGTCCAGGTTGAATCAAGATTAGAAGTTCAAGCCTTGAAAAACATGTTGAACCCCTTGGAATTTGGGTCACTTCCAGAAACTTGGCATGATGATCAAGAAGAGTTGGATCCAACTAATAAACCTGCTAGAAACCTTGAGGAATCAATAGTTATAGTAGGAGGATCTGATGGTTCTACATGGTTATCAGCCAATCGTTACCATCTTTCTCGAGATGTTTTGGAATCCCTCAGTCCTATGAATCTTGTACGTTCTTATGCCTCAGCAGCGAAGTTCAATGGTCAAATCTATGTTTTCGGTGGTGGAGATGGTAAAATGTGGTATGACACAGGTAATATCATGACAGGTTCTTTTAATTTTCATTTTGTATTACTTGTTATCAATTCTTGAGGCACTGACGTTTTACACTGTTTTTTTTTATCTTTAAATTTTAAATGTGAAGTTGAATCATACGATCCAGTGAGGAATCAGTGGAGTCGTTGTCCTCCATTGACTCAAAGGAAGGGTAGCTTGGCAGGAGTTTCTTACAATGACAAGATTTTTGCAATTGGTGGTGGAAATGGATTTGAATGCTTATCGGATGTAGAGATGTTTGATTTAAATGTTGGAAGGTGGATCCCTACACGATCAATGCTGCATAAGGTAAATTCCTTTGCGCCACACGTGTTTAGTGTTTTTAGTGAATGTACAATTGCTTGCATGTATTGAATGGCATGAGAATAAATGAATGAAGATAGAAGAACCTTTCAACATTTTGATGGAGAAAATTTTTAGGAACAATTTATTGTATCTGTTGCAAGTTGCAAAGCTGAACATATTTCGCATCTTTCTTTTTAGAATTCAACATCAGTTTTGAATAAATTAAAAGGACAATTCTGAATATTTGTTAAAGCTTACATGTAGCTTTGTTGTAACCAATTTTATGGTTATGTAACTTGAAATTTGTTCTTTGTTCCTTATTCCATTTTATGGTTACGTAACTTGAAATTTATATCTTGTTACCCTATTTTATAATTATGTTACATGACATATGTACCTTGTTATCGAATTTTATAGTTACGTTACTTGAAACCTGTACCTTATTAACCATTTTAAATAGCACTGTTCTTCTTTGTTATGCCAGAGGTTTGCTCCAGCTGCAGCAGAAATTAATGGTGCAGTTTACGTTGCTGGAGGATTCGATGGACAAGACTACGTCAAGTGAGACATCATTTTAGTTTCATCCATCTATATTTGCTTTCTTGGAACCCCCACTATTTAGATCTCATTCACAAGTTACCAATTTTTCTAATCCATCTTGAAAATTTCTTTGGTTTTGGCATGTTTTGCTTGTAATTATGAAATTTTTTCTCCAAGGTAATTCATCTACCCATTGACCCTTGAAGCATCTCTCTCTGTCTCTCTCAGATCAGTAGAAAGGTTTGACCCTCGAGAACATTCGTGGAGAAGACTTGGGAGTATGTCGACGGAGAGAGGATGTCACTCTTTGGCTGTTCTCAATGAAAAACTGTGGGTTTTATTGTCACTTTCATCTCAATTTTAATATTAGTTTTGCCGACAATTGTCTTCAGGTAATAAATATGAAATAAATCGTTGGAAGTTTTTTATTTATTTATTTTTACTCTTTTTTGTATGGCAGATATGCAATAGGTGGTTTTGATGGAAATAGAATTGCGTCTACGGTTGAGGTTTATGACCCTCGTAGCAGCTCATGGATGACTGGTGAATCAATGAAGGAATGTCGGGGATATTCCGGTGCTGTGGTCATTGGAGATTCAATTTATATGATTGGAGGCTTGACAGATGGGGATCAAATTTCAGATACAGTATGCTGCATATATATTTCAGTCTTTGAATTTCTTAATCTTGTTTGAATGGTGTTTCTCATACTTGCATTTTTTTTTTTTGAAATGGATACTGCAGGTGGAATGCTACAAGGAGGGTGTTGGATGGCAGTTGACTGATTTGAAAGCTATTGGGAAACGGTGTTTCTTCTCAGCCGTTGTCTTTTAAGATAGGGACCTACCTTTCCTGAAGATAATAGTTCTTTTTGGCTACTACGTAGTGCGTACTAACAATTGGGTTTCGCCGGCAAACCAAATCTTTTTGTAATTATGACTGATAGAATCCCTAAAAAATCGTATGATATTACAAGCCAAGTGACTATTAATTAGTGGGTAATAATAGTTTCAAAAGATTGGAAACAAACAATTATTATTTTATTTATTTTAAGAGACAAATGTTGCATGAAATCTAAAATATGAATACGCATTACGCTGCCTTGATAAGCCTCGTGGTTTCTGAGCGGCAGTGTAAAATTTTGTGCCCTAAGAATAACATATCCACAGTTTATAATCAGTAATGCAAAATAACATTCAGAGTCTTTAACAGAACGAAATCCTTTCTCATCATATCATCAATTATTGCTATATCTGCTGCACTCATTTTAACAGACCGGGAAATATCAAATTACATTTAAGCAAACTCCACCATTGAAAAGAATGAAACCTCAATCGGAAAAATGAATCTCAAACCTCAGAGATCACAAACTAATATCACTATAGGATTTAGCGTTGAGAGATTGATCTCACTTGATACCATGGAAAGATGGTAAGATAGCGATGAGCGCGTCTCCATAACCAATAGCATCTGTGATAACAGAAATTGAAAGATTAAATGAGATTCACAAAGCCATTCATTTCACAAAAGCTCATCTATCAGTACGAAAGATCTATAATATTAAGTATGCAGTAGAAAATGTATAATTTTTCCAAGGTTGAAAACTATTGGGACAGCAGTATTCATATTACATGTGCAAATTGGAAATAATAATTAAAACTTATTAGACTGTTCAAGGGATACCAGTCACCCATCCACTCATATTGCAAAAAATTGATTGCTTAATAATAATTAAAAAAAAAAGAAAAACCTGTTTTCCCTAAAGCAGTTACTATAACTGCAAGCAAGTGTAGGAACTTGGAAAATCAAGACTAGGAACTTGGAAGATCAAGACTTTGGCATGTCAGCTCATTATGAATGATTTATGTCATGTTTCTTGGTGGGGCACATGATTTCTGTATAACTTCATTCTGCTCCATTAAGAGTTTGTTTGTGGAGCCAAATTAAAATTCCATAAACAAACATCCTACAAATGTACAAGCAAGCAAGGACACTAAATAAGTCGTAAAAATTGTTCTTGGGTATTTTTACCTCCATCATTGAAGAGGATCTTGAAAACTTCTCCACCAACATCTGACTGCTCGACATACCAGGAAATAACATTTAATGAGAACAGTGTATCATCATGACTTTACAGCCATATTGAACTGGAACAGAAACCTCACCTTCACAGGAAGTTCGGTGCCAAGCTGCTCCACATATCCAATTACTTGTCCCTCTTTAATTACATCACCCTGTAAATTCCAATCCAAACTGTGGTTATGCAGCAGCTAAGATGATTTTCAGACATGTTTACTTCAAGTCTCAAATCCAATATTTGGATCCCTATAATCTCAATTAGGATCTTAAAAGAAATGGCTGGAACCCATGTCACCTATCTTTTTAAAGCATATGTCAGATACCTAACAATTGAACTAAGGGCACTTTTTAAGGACATTTTACTCCTAAAGCTAAGAACATCAAAGTACTAAAATTTCAACAGGCTTAGATAAGCAACATGTACCTCTTTACATATAGGTGGTTGCCTCTTTTCTTTCACTGTTCTGCCCGTTCGGAATTTTCCAATCTGAGAAAGAAATGAGCATAGATGCCAATCATAAACATTTGTATCGAACAAAGGAAGTATAAAGTGGCCTTCCCTCTTAGGAATAACACTTACCGTTGGAGAAGATACAAGAACATAAGCATTAGATCCAGAAGCCTCCAAGGCTGCTAACTTTGGTGATTTTCCAAAGGAGACATTTCTGAATGGACTAGTCTTTTCAGAAGAGGGATTTGGTGGTGGTGTTGTTGGTGGGGCAGCGGGAGTTGATACATTCATTGGTTTGGTTGGAATAGGTGGTGGTGTTACTGGCGAGATGTTAGATAAGGGAGCTTTTGCGGCTCCAATGTTTCGCTTCAACTGCATTTCAAAGTCTCCAACCTATCGCAGAGAAATATACACTAGTCAAATAAGAATGAACACAAAGCCAACAATTTGCTTATATTAGCATATTAGCATATCCTCTCTTATGAATGTAGCATATTAGCATCCGTTTATATTTTTTTACTAATGGAATGCGTACTCCCTAAAATGAGAATGCAAACCACATGTTCCCCTCGTACATCATGTTCTGTGTATTAAAAAAAGAAAAGATTTAACCAAGTGTACTCACTTTGTTTACAGAATGTTCTGAAATTTATTTCTTACTAAATACTCGCTGTACACACTAAACCATAAGATTTTACCTTGCAAAGAAACCAAACACCACATGGAAGTTTACCTTTAGTTTCAGTTCAGCAATCTGAGTCTCATCACAGACCTCTAGCATCAGAGCCTGAAGATTTAAGAAAAAGACATTTGGGTATCAAATGAGAAAAACCTAATAGTATGATAGTAGCAAGAGGATAAACAGTATCAACCAAAATATCTAAAAGTTCAACTTGTCACGAGAAGATAAATCTAATACAATGCAAAACCATCATTAGTGCTGACGATAGCCACAAAGTTGAAACTTTTAGCCTAAAAGAGTCGTATATGTAGCTAGATAATATTACATAAGTTCATTGTACCCCTACCTCAAGCTTAGAGGTAGTTTAAAATAACATATCAAAGCTTGATTAAAAACTGGAGCTTCCAAAAACAATGAAACACAGGAAGCACTGATAAATATAGTATGTGTATATTAATATTAAACAAAAAATTCTTAATTAAAAGGAAAGTAAATTAATGGAGCAAAAAAAAAAATGCTAAATAACTTTTAAAGATATACTCTCACCTCAAATCCATTAGGAAAAGTAGCATTTTGTGGTTTTTTTTCCAATGGGCCTTGCGGAATGGAATCTGATGGAACTACCAGAGTGTGAGAATCAAATCTTAAAGGGTGTTTGCCTTTTGAAGAAAGTCTTATAAACGATGTAGTAATCTCAGCCGCACGAAAAAAATGGAAAAAAAAAAAAAAAAGTAATAAAAGTTGATTATCAATGGGTAACTCAAGACTTGTAAACGACAAACACTAAAATTAAAAGTAACTTCACCATTGGATTTAGCTGTCTCCTTAGCTTCAGATGTCTTTACACATGATACAAGCATTGCCTTCTGCTTTTTGGTAAAACAAATGAACTTCCCACTAACTGTCAAACCTTGGATTTTACACCTACTTGGGGTGGGCCGGCTGGCATTATACATAGGAACTATACCAGGCTTCACAAGTAAGGACTGTGCATTTGAAACAGTGCCTACAAAACCTGAAATTCCATAATACCTTATAACCACCTCATTTGAGATTGAGCTTGTATAACACACTAAACAGTCAAATAATCTGCCAAGTAAATACTCATTTATATAAATGTAAGGAGTTGAAAACCTACAAAAGAACAGTCGGAAGCCTATAAAAGGTGCTATAATACTAAGCACAACATTTAACTGACTGGTTTTAAAATTCTGAAGAAAAAGGAAAAAAAGATGAAAAACCTAGTGCAGAATGATTACCGGCGATAGTCAACTTTTAGATTCTAAACCATGAGTTGAAATCAAGGGTTCTATAAAGTGAGCACATGAACCAAAAACTATGAGCCTAGATATGCCGTAAAAGCTAATCAAAGGTGAGGTCATTAAAATATAAGGATCAAAGGGGAAAAGCCAATGCTCCCACTATAAAGGATTTATTCATATTATATATGACCCTCTATAATTCATCTAAACAAGTTCAAACTATCATTGTCATTTCTGTTGACAGGGAATGTTTTATAAAGTTTCTAATGATTAGAAAAGAATTTTAGGTAAGCAACTCTACTCCTATAGCATGTTATTTTATCTTCCTCCTACATTAGTAGAAGTAATTAGCATTAGACCAAGAACAGCCCATGATTAAACTTAAAACTCATAAATTCACGCAGTACAAAATAAAAGACAGAACCTAAGAGCGAAAAGCTACCAAATATGTTCAGCGTCGTCACTAAGCTGAGGGATGAATAAAACCTCAAATTAATAACACAAAATAAAAATAAGAGATTGTGCATCTCAACTAATTAGATCCATTCAGCTCAAGAAACATCCGCATATACATAGACGAACCTTACAGACAGACCTCAATGCAGCTCGAAATAACATGCTATTAAACAACATTAGAAAATAGCAGATCCTAACTCTCTCGAGACTAATTTCTACCTCAAGGTTCAAAATTTCCATTTTATTAGTATTCAATTAATCATCTAAGAAGACAGAGTGAACAAACAAACCAACCAGCTTTATTTGGTTCTTCAATAGGAAAATGAAAAGGAGAGAATTTCTAGCGTAAATAACAAAGCTAATTTTTTTCCCCTTTAATTTTACAATTCAAAGAATTTTTGTTCATTTTCTTCTCTCATTATTATTATTTTGCTAAGGAAACCAAACACCACCAGAAAACTCAAAATCATCCACCTCAAGCTTCAAATTAATATCTACTAACAAAGCACAAGAATACATATACAGAGAGAGAGCAGAGGAAGATACAGTTAAAGGATCGGAGCACAGCAGAAGACTCCATGGAAGGAAGGAGAGAGCAAAGCGAAGCGAATCGAGCACAATGCAGGTGACGGACAGACAAAATGGAGTAGCTGCGTACAGATAACAATTTATATAAAAATTTGGGTGCAAAATCGAGAGCTGAGAGACAAAAATGCAACGGCTAAGATCTACCGGATTTGGTTTGGTTTAAACACAGTCGGTGGAGGTTGTCTTCGAGATGTCCGCCACCTCCCATCAGTTTCTCCGTTTTAGTTCTCACTGCTAAGCTCCCTAACATGCGCCGACGTGCTCTCATCACACGTGGCGCTTATCTGGCCCTCCACGTGAATCGGAAGAGTGCCCTTTTGAATACGGCATGTCGTAGGATTATCTTGCCCGCCTTAAATTACATTCCGGCAAAGTAATCGTTGGTTGATTTGAGACGTGACGGTGGATCTTATTTATTCACGGTCTATTTGAAATTGTTTATATAAATAATATTTTTTTTATAAATATTTTTTATTTAAATATTATTTTTAAAAAATATTTATTAGGTGTTTTTAAAAAAAATACGTAAAATATTCTTTTTTATATAAAAAAATATTTTATAATTTTTTGATCAAATATATTTCAACTGTTTTTTTTTATAAAAAAATTATTTTTTTATTAAAAAAATAATTTCAAACACTCTCAATTTAGATTGACTATCTGTAAGATCAATCCACTATCTTTAATATTTTTGCACATGACGTTGTGAGAAGATAACTCATAAGTAAGTAAGTAAAATATTAATTTAGCTGTAATTTAATTGAATGATATCACATTTAAAATAATGAACAATGATTTACTGCGAGCTAATCAATCGCATGGTATAAATTTTATATTATTTTACTTTAATGTTAGACATATTACCATATTAAAAAAAAATTATAAAAGTATTATCTATTAATTGTCAAAAATTAAAAGTACAAAGAGAAAAAAAATTACATTGGATGGTTAAGAGTTAAGACTAAGACACGGAGGCATCATTGCAATCTACTAATACTACAAGTCATTTGCCTTTTGCATTAATAATTAGAAGTAGTTCAAATACTATATATTTGACAATATACACACGTGAGAAATGATGAGATAATATTTATTCTAGAAGTTTTTGTAATAGCTGAGGTGTACAGTTTATTATTTTATTTTTATTCTTTCTGGCAATTATATAAAAGCTTTTTCATCTTCTATGTAATTTTTCCAACGTTCTTCTTAATGAAATACAGAGAAAATTTCTTCTTCTTTTTCGTTTTCTTCATGGCTTGCTTAAGTTTTTCCATTGCTTAATTTCACTTTTTTACATGGTATCAGAGCTTGGTTACTTTCAATCTAACTATGGCAGAACCTATGGATTCAAATTAAACCCAAATTATTTCCAATTCAACCTCAACTTCTCCTTACATTAACTTCTTGGATCCCAATAATCCTTATCGAGTTGAGAATGGTGATAATACTGCTCTCATTATTGTCTCAAATCTCCTCACCTCTACTAACTATGCAACCTGGTCACGTTTGATGAGATGAGCTCTGCACGCCAAGAACAAGCTTGGTTTTATTAGCGGAAGTATTCTCAAACATGCCAATAAGTTAGACCCTTTATTCGATCAGTGGGAGAGATGCAATGACATGGTGATTCCTGGATACAAAACTCATTTAGTCCTGATATCATATTTACTGTGGCTTTCGTTGATAATGCAAAACTGATTTGGACTGAGCTCTGAGATCGTTTCACTCAACATAATGGCCCTTGAATCTTCAAACTCAGGAGGGATCTAGCTAATCTTCGTCAAGAGCGAGACTTTGTAAGTACTTATTTTGGCAAACTAAAGTCTCTGTGGGATGAATTAGCTATTTATGATCCTTTTCCTCCATATTCTTGTGGTCAATTGAAGGTTTTAACTGATAGATATTAGTGTGATTGTGAAATTCAATTTTTAATGGGTTTGAATGATCAGTATATCAATGCTAAGGATCAAATAATGTTGTTAGAGCCTTTATCCACTATTAAAAAAGTTTTTTTCCCCTCATCCAACAACAAGAACAACATCATTAGCTCATTACTTTTTCATCAACTCCTAATTCAATGGCTTTAGCTATTAAAACTTTTAACTCCTCATTCAAACCACAAAACAAAACCACCATGACTCAGAAAAAGGATAAGCTATTTTGTACACATTGTCGTGCTCAGGGACACTTATTGGAAACTTGTTTTAAAGTTGGTAATGCCTAAGCCCCTGTACATTCTCATTATAATTTAACTGGTCATAGTGTTGAGAAATGCTATAAATTGCATGGTTATCCCTCTGGATACAAGTTGTACAAAAGTAAAAGGACCAGCACTTTTGTCAACCAAACAAGTCTTTCAACTGATTCTTCTCTAGATGATATGTATGATAACAAAGTTCTTTTCATTAAAGACCAATGTCAACAACTCATGAACCTGCTTCAGCTTAAGGAACCTACCAGTCCTATTGCTTTAGTTAACCAAGTGCAATCCATTTTCTCATATACTTCTCCAGCACCTAAGGCCTCCAAAATATTTGGTATAGATTCTATTTGTTGTACCTCTTTTAGTTATGCTTTTGTTGCTTCTAAATCAATTTCTTGGATCATTGACTCTGGAGCAACCGATCATATGGTTTGCAATCTTTTTCTTTTTACTTCCATTACTACAGAAGTGTCTTACAATGTTAAATTGCCTAATGGTACTAGTATGTCAGTCACTCATCTAGGCATTGTTAAGCTCACTGACAAAATCACTTTTACCAATGTCCTTTGTGTTCCCTCTTTTTCATTCAATCTTACTTTCACCAAGAAACTCACTGAAAACCTACCTTGTTGTTTGGCTTTTCTCTTTAATAAATGTTTTATACAGGACTTCTCATTTTGGACTATGATTGAGATTGTTGAAGTGAAAAGTAGTCTGTTCCAAATTCAACCTCAATTCGTTCAATCTGCTTCTCTTTTTAATGCTTTGTCCCAATTGCCACCTCATTTTCCTTTTGTTTCTTTATCTGTTCAGCATAATAGTGTTGTTCATGATCTTTGACATTGTTGCTTATGTCATATTTCAATTTCTAGATTGAGTTTAATTAGTGATTCGGTTGTAAAATACAACATTATTCTGAATAAAACTTCTCCTTGTTGCATTTGTCCTCTTATTAAACAATACAGACTTCCTTTCCCTATTAGCACACATCAATCTTCTTCCATATTTGAGTTGGTACATTGTGATTTTGGGCTCTTGCTCTACTGTAGCTTATGATGGTTCAAAATACTCCCTAACTATAGTAGATGATTTTTCTAGAACAACCTAAGTTTATCTACTTCAAGCAAAATCAGAAACCAAAAAGTACATTGAGTCATTTTTCAATTTAGTAGAAACTCAATTTAATGCTCACATTAAAATTCTTAGAAGTGATAATGGAGCAAAATTCAAATTAGTTGATTTTTTTAATAACAAGGGCATTGTACACCAACAATCATGTGCTGAAACACCACAACAAAATGGTATGGTTGAAAGAAAACATCAATACCTCTTGAATGTAGCTCAAGCCTTGCTTTTTCAATCTCATTTGCCTTCTGTTTTTTGAAATTAATATGTCCTAACTGCCACTTATCTTATAAATAAGACCTTAACTCCTTTACTTAACAATAAAACACCTTATGAAGACCTTTTTACTGCAAAACCCAATTATTCTTATCTTAGAGTTTTTGGGTGTCTATGTTTTGCTTTAACACTAGCACATGGTAGAAAGAAATTTGATCAAGAGGAAAGAAATGTGTGTTTTTAGGTTATCTTTTTGGGTTAAAAGGTTATAAATTACTTGATCTTGAAAATAACACCACTTTCATTTCAAAAGATGTAATTTTTCATGAAACCATTTTCCCATTTCATTTCATACCTTTTACTATTATTCCTACTTTTATTTCACCATAAGTTGTTTTCACAATTCCTTCTTCAGAACCTGTAATCTTACCTTCTCCTTTTTCTCACTCCCTAAAAGACAATACTTACTTACCTTATAATAATAACTCCACTAACCCCTTTGCACCAAAAATTGAACTTGTCTTCTCTTCCTCTCCTATATCTTCAGATTCTTGTGATAATAGTGACTCTCCTTCTTGTTCTCTACCTCCTCTTCGTAGGTCTACTAGAACAAGAAATGTTCCAAAATATTTGTAGGATTACCATTGTGAGCAGGTTGCTCTCACTTCAGATTCACAATCTTTGGTCTAGGTACCTTCCTCTTCCACATCTTGATTATTTCCTTTACATAATTATCTTTCTTGTAATGTTCTCTCACCAAACTTCCAAGCTTTGTCTTCAAAATTATTTGTTGATATTGAACCATCCTCTTATTCCCAAACTATTAAGGATCCTAGTTGGCGTAAGGCTATAAATGTTAAAATGGCAGCCTTAGAGGCAAATAACACTTTGATTCTCACAGATGTTCCTCCTAATAAAAATGCTATCGGTTGTAAATATGTTTACGAGATTAAGAGGTGTTCTGATGGAAGTATAGAAAGACTGAAAGCTAGGCTTGTTGTAAAGGGATACACACAATAGGAGGACATTGATTATCATAAGATGTTTTCTTCAGTGGCTAAAATGGTGACTATAAGAAGTTTTTTATCTGTTGCAGCTATAAAAGGTTGACATTTATATTATTTTGATGTAAATAATGCTTTTCTCCATGGTGATTTACAGGAAGAAATTTACATGTATAAGCCTCTAGGATATAATAAAGGGCAGCCACACCAAGTTTGTAAACTCCTTAAGAGCTTATATGGTTTAAAATAAGCTTCTCGGTAATGGTATGCAAAATTGACTTATTGTTTGCTGGAATATGGTTTTACACAACCCAAGGCAGATTATAGCCTATTCACAATGAATATTGAAAATTGTTTTACTACTTTATTAGTCTATGTTGATGACATCATCGTAGTGAGTAATTCTGTGGCATCGATTACTGCGATTAAGGATTGTCTTCATGCTGCATTCCAAATCAAGGATCTTAGTCCTTTACGATACTTTCTTGGAATTGAAGTAGCTAGATCTTCTACAGGTATACATATTAATCAATGCAAATATGCTTTGGATATTCTAGCAAATTCAGGAGTTCTTAGTTCTAAACCAGTTAAAGTTCCTATGGAGCAAAATTTGAAGTTCAGTAAAGATGATGGTGTGTTACTTGATGATTCTTCTGTTTATAGAAGGCTTATAGGCAGATTGCTTTATTTAACAATCACTAGACCATATATTAGCTTCCCTATTCAGACACTAAGTCAGTTTATGGATAAGCCTTGTGTCTTTCACTTAGCAGCTACTCATAAAATTCGCAAATACATTAAAAATGTTCATGCACAAGGTCTCTTTTTTTTCTTCTAATTCTGACTTACAATTGGTGGCTTATTGTAATTCTAACTGGGATGCATGCCCTGATACTAGACGATCTGTCCCTGGATATTGTATACTCCTTGGTAACTTTTTGATTTCCTAAAAATCCAAAAAGCAACTATTGTGTCCAGGTCCTCTGCATAAGCTAAATATCGAGCCATGACAACCACAACTTCTGAACTTACATGGCTTCGTTATCTACTCACAGATTTACAGGTTTCTCATCCTTAACCAGCCACCTTATACTGTGATAATCAAGTTGTTCTACACATTGCAACTAATCCTGTGTTTCATGAACGCACGAAGCGTATTGAAATTGACTGTCATCTTATTCAAGGAAAAATTCTTGAAGGTTCCATTCACACAGCTCATATTCCAACACATCTCTAAAGAGCTGATCTTTTTACCAAAGCTTTACATTCTCACTTACTTCAGACTCACTTACTCAAAATGAGAATTGTAAATTCACATTCTCCATCTTGTTGGGAGGGGGGTATTGTAACCTACTGATACTACAAGTTGTTTGCCTTCTACATCAACAATTACAAGCAGCTCAAATACTATACATTTGGCAGTATACACATGTGAGAAAGGATGAGATAACATTTATTCTAGAAGTTTTTGTAATAGTTGAGGTGTACAAGTTATTATTTTATTTTTATTCTTTCTGGCAGTTATATAAAAGCTTCTTCGTCTTCTCTGTAATTTTTCCAACGTTCTTCTGAATGAAATACAGAGAAAATTTCTTCTTTTTTGTTTCCTTCATGGCTTGCTTAAGTTTTTCCAATGCTTAATTTTACTTTCTTATAGACGTGCTCCTCATCACACGTGGCATTTATCTAGCCCTCCACGTGAATCGAAAAAGGGCCTTTTTTAATACGGCAGGTCGTAGGATTATCTTGCCCGCCTTAAATTACATTTCGACAAAGGAGTCGTTGACTTGAGATGTGGACGGTGGATCTTATTTATTCAGTTTGGATCAAGCATCTGCAAAGATCAATCGATTGTCTTTAATGTTTTTGCACGTGAGAAGATAACTCATACGTAAACAAGTAAATATTAATTTAGCTGTAATTTAATTGAATGATATCACATTTAAAATAATGAACAATGATTTACTATGAGCTAATCTATCGCATGGTGTAAATTTTATATTATTTTACTGTAATGTTAGACATATTACCATATTAAAAAAATTATAAAAGTATTATCTATTAATTGTCAAAGATTAAAAGTACAAAGAGAAAAAAATTGTATTGAATGGTTAAGAGTTAAGACTCAGACAAGAAGGCATCTAAAACACTTCTCCAAAACCACTGTTTGACCAACTTAGCTAGTAGATTGAAGAATAATGATTTTTTTTTTTTATCATAAATTATATAATTTCACAACCCATAATGTGTCCTTACTAATTGATAATTATATGTAATTAATAAAACTAACAAATTCATTATATGTAACTAATAAAGACATGTTAAATGGATTATATTGTGTTGAATTCCATACTCTTAATTTTGGCCCACCTCATCATATAAATATTTTCCCTTACAGATTACATAGATATTGCATGCAGTTATGTAAAGAAAAATAATTGAGATTTCATCTTGCACAAACCCCAATTTATAGATATTACTTAATTTCAGTCTCACGTGCTTTATAATAAATCTTGATTGACTTGAAGTAGGTTTTGGAGACAATTATTATATGATCTTTTGAATGTATCTAAAATGATCATAGTAAAAAAAAATATAGAGTGAGAACATTAACCCTCACTCCTATAGTCTAGCAGATCATTTACTTTATCAAATTTAAACCGTAATTGTGTACATAAAATTATCATAATAAACCAAATATAGAGTGAAAACGGTAATAACTTAAGGCTTCACATTCTCATAATCAAAAAATAATCATAATATGATAGATATGAAGTGAAAACCATAACTTATTCTCCAAATGAATTAAACAAGTTACGCCTTTTAATAATTTTAGTAGTTAGAGCTAGAGTAGTCCTTCCATTCTTATCATCAAAAGCTGCCTTTAGTTCTTCATCAAATCTAAGTCGTAATTGTATACCTAAAATGACTAATAGAAGTCAAACATGGAGTGATAACATTCACATCCTCGTTATCAATGAATAACCATAACCTATTGTCCAAAGATATTAAAGAAATTATATCCTCTAGTAATTCTAATAGCTAATGTTAGTCTTCATATCCTCATTATCAACAATTGTATTTACTTCATCAAATCTAAATCGTAATTATCTACCTGAAAAAGAAGTCGAGGAGCAAAAGGAGGAATCCTCCCTGTCTTATGAGCAGTAGCCAGCCTATTCAAACGTGCCAGTGAAGCTAGGAGGGTCTTTATGGTTGGATTATCTTATTCTTTCTTGGTGGATGAGAGCAAAGCAGAAGACCTGCATTCTGGTTGAGCAGTTTACCCAAAGAGAGCAGTCGTCACATCCTCATCACCAACAAATGACCACAATAAAGCAAATATGGAGTGAAAACTATAACCTATTCTCCAAAACTATTAAAGAAGTTGCGCTCTCTAGTAATTTTAGTAGCTAGAGTGAAAGCATTTTTCACATTCTCATCATCAACAACTGTCTTTAGTTCTTCATCAAATCTAAGTCGTAATTATGCAGCTAAATGACTAAATGACTATAGTAAAACAAATATGAAGTGAAAACTATAACCTAAGTTTTCACATCCTCATCATCAACAAATGACATAATAAGGCAGACATTGGGTGAGAACAGTAACATAATCATTAAAGCTATTAAGAAGTTACACCCTTTGAAAATTTTAGTAGCCAGAGTCAGAACAGCAGTCTTCACCTCTCATCATCAACAGCCACATTTAGTTTTCTTGTCAAATATAAATCATAATTGTTTACTTGAAGAAAAAGCCAAAGCAGTCTTCACATCCTCCTCATCAACAAATGACCATAATAGGACAAATATTGAGTGAGATCCATAACTTATATATATACGGGAAATTATATGAGCGACTGTTTAAACTATGACTATAACATAATGGCTAAATTACAATATATGGTCTCGATTTTATACAAGTGAAATTAATATAAAAAAGACAAAAAGAATAATAATAAAAATGCAAGTGAAATATCTTCAATTAATCGCTAAAAAATCATTTTATTTTATTTTATTTTATTTTTACCATTTGATCAACATGTATTGTTTACTTAAATCAGTAATATTGAAATTTAATTTTTGAAAATGAATTTTATTTGAGTAATTTTATTGATATTTTTAAAATTATTAAAGTATAATACATGAACTTAATTTACTTAATGAACAAAATAAACACATCTTTGTAAGCTAATTAAGTACGTAAGTTTATGCATGAGAATGCACAAAGCAAATAAGGCCTTAATACATAGCTTCGTTTGATTTGCATTTTGTACTCTTTGCTTATTTATTTTGTACACTTTACTTCTTTTTTTTTTTTTTTTGCTAATAAACCTAGTTTTAAACTGTTGGTCTATCTCTTTGGTTGCTGGTGGATTTTCAGACTCATTGCTGAAGGCTGTATCACATGTCAACTATGTCAATGTCTTATCTCAGTTGTCAACTAAGGCTTAGTTCTTTCTCTCAGCAGCTCCTAATTGAATTTATTTTCTATTGTAAATAAAAAAATACGTAAAATAAAAACTTATTGGCTGAGACATCGTCTCCTAATTTTCAGTTTACAAATTTTTATTTTATGTATATTCTTTTCTTTTTCTTTTTTTTTTTTGCTTATAACCATCTACGTGGAAAATAATTCCAATATTATTATTATTATTATTATTGTTGTTGTTTTTGCAATCAAAATAATGCCAATTAGGAGTTATTTTGTGACGATGTGGAAAAAATCAGTCCCAACTTAACTGAAAATATTAACAGAAGGGGCTACTTGACGTAATATATATATATATATATATATATATATATATATATATATATATATTATTAGTCAGCTTTAATACGTGTCCTCTTTCCAAAGAAAGGCCACGTAGAAAAGGAGATCCAGATACTGCTTCAAAGTGCAGGGATGAGACTGGGTGGTTAATGGAATTGACCCAAAAATAAACAAGTGATGGGCTTAGATTATTAAGAACATAATTATAAAAGTATTATCTATTATTAATGATATTAAAAAAAAATTATGAAATATATAAAACATATAAAATAATTATTACATATCCAATTAATACAAGTATTACTATGATATATATATATATATATATTGATGAATAACTATCATTTATATTGCTTAGATAAGTTATCATGAGCACTGTTGAAACAGGCCGAGCAAGTTCTACCAAAACAAAATAAAGCTGTGCATGTTCAACTGCACTTTGAGGAAATAATTTTATATTTATTCATGGTGTTTTCAATTTCCAAATGAATAAAATTACAGAAAGAAAACGAAAAAATATGCACATTGCTTCAACAAGTTTTTCAAACAAAAAATTTTTTGAAAAAAAGATTTGACTTACACTAGTTCATTTAAATAACAATAACAATAACATAATAAAAATATCAACGATAATAGTAATAAGAATAAAGGCAACAATGAATAGAAGACGTTTGGACTAATTTAATATATGAGATAAAACAACTAATGGAATACAAGCCTAGGAAAACCACAAACAGCAAATGTAAGCCTCTTAAACTAGGAAATATTACAGGGTTGAACTTTCTGAACCAGCCAATCCTAGTCCAAGTATAAATTTTTTTTTTTTTTGGTTAGACCAGGCCCAGGCGTTAACCAAGCACACCCTCCTCCTACACGAGCTTGCTGCCAAGTGCCAACCACGGCAGCCAAAGTATGCAATTAAAGAACACAGGAGTAGAGGTTGTGTACAATACATGACAAAAACATTCTCAAGCAAAAAGGATTCCATGATACGTATCAAGATTTTACAGTGTCTTTGAGAGGGCCCCAGCTGCAAATAAAAGATTTCTTCGAGAAAACTGCACCATAAATTACAGTATACACATTGTGTATAATAACTCCTTTTAACGATTTGCAAAATAGTATTTTAACTAAGAAAAAGTATAATTATGGAATTGTGTTTGCAATTGCATTACTTACTCGCAAATTGTAGACAGGGGTGGACTTTGTTGGTAGGGTCTTCAGCGATCTCAGCCTGCTTGTATTTCCACTTTTGCTGACAAAAAGCCAATATTCTCAAAAAATAAGCAAGTAATAATAATTTTCAATGAATAAAGCAAGTAATAATAACTACTAAAAGAGAAACGACTGTGAATTGAACAGCAAAGAAACAAACTTACTTTTCTTCGTTTCTAGGAACCTTTGTACTCGTAGTTACATCCCATAATTTCACAGTGCAATCAGCAGAACCAGATGCAAGCAGTGAGCCTTCACAACTGATGAATGAATGTTTTCAGAAACCAGGCAACAAGATAACATTTTTCATTTTTTATTCTTTTTTTAAATTAAAATATTGCGAAAGGAAATAATTATAAGACCAAATGATAACCTGAAAGCGAGTGTCCAAACACACGAGGTGTGACCAATCAAAGGCATAACACAGCGGCCATTTGAAAGGTCCCACATCATGATTGCGCCATCTTCATCCCCAGAAGCCATATACCGACCATCAGGAGACATTGCCAGTGACAGAATCATGCTTCTGTGGCCAATGAAAATCCGGACACATTCCCCACTTTGTACATCCCACAATCGAACTGTTTTGTCACTAGAGCCGGTGGCAATGTAGTTACAGTTGGCATGCCATTGTACACACTGATATAACAAATTCTAATTCATCAGAAATGGTTTTCAATGTTTAGAACACAAAGGCAATAATTCAATCAAATAACAAACATAGGATGGTTTCATATCATTCAACACTATCATATAACCTATATTTAACACTTGTTTGAGAGCCATTAACAAAGATGCCTATATAAATTGAAGATACTGAAAGGAGAAGAGCCAAGATAAAGAAGACATCAAGTGTCTAGATGCCTCATTTCTCACAGAAGCATGCTTTAAGATAAGCATAAATGAAGCAGAATTCCTATGGCAGAATTCAAACTGCAGTAAAATGATTCTTCACACTATTACTGCATGCTCCATACTGTTACAATTTCACTTAGAAGAATTTTGGTTCCTGGTGGGACATTCTGCACTGGCAGACAATGAATTTTAATTTCATTGGATTAATCCATTATTGTTGTGAAATCTACCTACTACCAGAGTTCTCTATCATCACTCCAACAGCCACATGCAAGAAATTGCTGATGAAATTCAATCAACCACTTTAAGTATTCCACCAATGTGGGTTTGTATGTGTCTGCGCATGTGGATTAGCTTGTTACTGTGTAAACATGTAATTAAGATGTCTTGGGAAAAGAATAAGTTTTCACTAAGCAGGATCTTGTCAACTTGTTCAACGAGATAATCCCCACTACACATGCTTAAACTAATAAACTAATCTTTAGTAGATGTAGGACTTTCTTATTTTCACACAAGTACTTGATTTTAAAATCGACAGCATGTTCTGCATGGCAACAAAGATGAAAGCAAACCAGCTAAACCATTGAAGTTTCTCTTTGAAGCAAACTGACATCTAATAAAACACAGGGATCAGAGAGAGAGACTAACATCAACATCAGATAAATGCCCTGCCATTATACGTAAAGGCTGTATTCTGTCCATAGACCAAATTCTTGCTGTGCGGTCATGTGATGCACTGGCAAAATAATGTCCTACAGGACTAAACTGAACCAATAGCAAAGAACAAATATTATAAAACATTAGAGAACTAGACAATCATAATTGATTGAAAGGTTCCAAATATGCATAAAGGATAATGAAGAAGGTAAGGATAGAAGCAATTGAATAAGTTGGGGGCAAAGGAAGTACAATGGCTTTATATTAAAAGTAAAATATTAAACCAAACAGATGATAGCAAACATCTGAGTGGTTCAAAAAGGGGAAAGAGTTAAATAAAAACATAATAATACAAGCATCCAAAATCACTTCCAGAAAGATAAAACAATATGAGCATCTAAAATAACTTCCACTTCCAGACTTCCAGTAAGAAATAAGTTAATAGGATGTTTGTTCTTAGCCACTGCAAAATAGATACAAACAAAATCTAGTTCAGAGGATCAAATTTCTACCTGAACATCCCATACAGGATAATTATGACCCTTATAGCATACAAGGTTTGCATTTAGTTTTGTGCTCCATAACCGAACTGCAGTGAATCATGCAGTTTTCTCATTAAGATCTTCAGTGAATAGTATAAAATATGTAAGCAAGAAAGAACTAATTCAGAGAAATGAGACTGATGACAAAATAGTTTAACATACTTGTTGAATCTGCAGAGGAGGAAAGTAAAAAATCCCCTAGAGGACTAAAAGTCGATGAATAAACTGGTCCAGAATGACCCTGAAATAATGTGTAGGGCCTTTTTCCTCCATTTGACCCAAGTATATGTTCATTTGGAGATGTATCACTTTCACCCTGCAAAATGGCTAAGGCCAGTACTATCTAACATTAAAATTTCCTTGAACCAGTTCATCTGAGTGGCATGAGGAAAAATACTCAGGAAGCAACTGACATATGCACAATCATACACCAAGAAATTACCCAAGCACAAAAACACAAGAATTGTCCATAACTTTTGTGCACAAGGAGCTTAAAACATTTTGATAAATTTCACCAAAAAAGAGTTATTCAACCAAATTGTTGAAAAAAAAAAAAGCCTCTTCATTCCTAATTTTTGGAGCATAAGGCATATAACATTTATCCATCAACTAAACATATAATTTAATTGCATCTCTGAAAAGGACATGAAACAGATTCCGAAAGGAAGATATGATTTCTCATACGCTTAGCATAGGCTAAGAAAAAGAAATAAGGAACATCAAACAAACCAAGCATTATCAAGACTTACAACCAGGAGTCTGTTGACCAAGCTTTGCCATGTCCCAAACCTGTGCAAAAAATGGTCCCGAAAATTTAGCAACACTGAAACCTGAGATGCACACTAGGATAAGATACAACATGTGATACTACCTTCAGCGATGAGTCCGAAAATCCACCAGCAACCAAAGATCCGTCATGAGATATAGACGAACAGTTTAAACTAGGGAGAAAATAAACAAAAAGATAAGTAAAGACTACAAAATGCAATTCAAACACTAACGACCTTGAAGCAACAAAAATGTTACCTATTATGAGTGTTAATAAACGTGTAAAAGCTGACAGATGGCAACGCAACACTACTCAACTGTACCCGATTTCTCAAATCTTCAAGAATAGACTGTTCAACCTCAGTTGGGCTGAAGCAACAAATAAAAGATATAATTAATATGCTTACATGAAAATCTTAACATTAGAAAATCATAGTTTTCTTACATATAAACATTGATGCCGAGTCCATCCAAGTTCTTACTTGGCAGATAGCATGAAAACCATGATTAAGAAAGTAACATACCCCTCACTTATTCACAAATTAGATACTAATTAAAAGAAATAAAAGTATGAATAGTTATATAATGTAAATGCACAGTGATATAGACCCAAAAAGGGAAGAGACACCTTCTTTTTTCTTTTGTGTGGTGGTGTGGAGCTAAGAAATTGGAGCACTTGTCTAATACTACTAATATATACATGTGTATATATATATATATATATATATATATATATATAGAGAGAGAGAGAGAGAGAGGGAGAGAGAGAATACATTACGGGCAAAGTAAGTTCCGGCTTCACTCGTGGCGCCATAGGTACAGAATTGGCCTCAGGACGTGCAGTTTTTCCAGTTACACTGACAGCCTTATCCTTTTTCATTTTTTTAATTGAAGCACCCTGTTTTCCTCCTTCCACTGATCTTTTCTGAAGAAGAAATAAATAACACAAAAGTTCAAGGTAAGCATCCATACTTTCGCAGCATCAGTAGAGTTGGTACTATATTATATATGAGACAAATAAACAATCATGAACATAGAACTCCAATCAAGTACATCATCCAGCTAATGGAGTGGAAGAACATTTGCACCTTATTCTCATCCCATTCTGATTCTTTGGTTTCTCCTTCTGCCTTTTCAGAATCTGAAAGCAAACTACCAGCCTTTTCCAAGCGTTCTTCCAAGGAATCTTCAAGCAGCTATGACAAAAATATGATCAAAGCTATCTCAAAGTTGAACACCAACACAAAAAATCCCCATACTAGCTAAAACATGTATAATAGACTATCACAGAGCTAAATAAACACAAGTCTTTCTACTAGAACCAAAAATTTCTCAAGATTGACAAATGAATGTTAAGATGCGGATAGAATAACCCATCAAAGTTATGTTGCTACCTAAAAGAAATTGAACATGAGCATGGACCAAGGAAGCAACCTTACTTATGTAGAACATTTTCAATGAGAACACTAGCAGTACACCCAACCTCATAACAGCTTAGAAGACATGTAAAGATAACAAGTGGACAGCCTATCCAAATACCATTTTTCCTATAGCATCACTAATGGGAACACATATAACTCACCCCCCAATGTACTTCCTTCTGATTTACTTGATTGGCTACATCCTGGCTGCCTCCAATCACTGTAATAACCTCAGCATCATCACATATTGAGCTTGGCTGTCCAGGAGAAACTACAAAACCAATAGAACAAATTTCAAATTATGTAAATGATATAATAGGAAGTTGAAGCAGAACTTCATTATATAGGTAGTCCAAAAGGCATACCTTGAAAGTTGATACGTTCATTGATGATCCCAAGTATAGTGGTGGACTGTGTTTTATGTAGAAACTGCAGCAGAAGATCGTAGGAATACTGACAAACAACAAGTTTTTTCATAGTTTTCATCAATGTACTCTTATCTTATATAAAGAGTAATGTCAGTAATCATAACCTTTACTGCAATAAAGCATCAGAAACCTTGTTTATGTTATCATTGTCAAATGAATGCAATGCATTAATTAATAAATAGAGTAAATTATTTCCAACACTTGTCACAAGAGCTAACTGCTTCAGTTCAATCAATATAACTAGTGTAAAATAAACTTAAATTATGACATTAAGAAAGAAGAACAAGATTTTACCTGACATATCTTTATGTTGACTTTGCTCTGCCTAAGAGTATGAGCAAATTCCATCTCCTAAAGAAGGATAGGACCAAGAGATCATTTTAAGCACTTATTTAGCATATAAAGAATGTGATAGAGAAGGTTTTGAATAGTAATTAACCTCCAGATGAGATGGGGAAAGAACACCTTCCAACTTTTGAAGGTCTCGTAAGTGCATCATTTCATGGTCTTCACGAAAGGTATTGAAGAAGGTCCGTGCTGAAAACATTAACCATGATAATGAAAGAAATACAACAGTGAAGCTTTGATGGACCACTATGTAAAGATACCAAACAAAAATAGCATCAACCACAATCATGAAAAACATACACAGCACTCGTTGCAATTGCTATGCTTGGTTGATACAAAGAAATAAATAAAGACAAAAGTTCAAGGCATACCTTCTTGAAGATGACCTTTTGCAACTAGATCCATAAAACAATGTATAAATACTGGATAAAGCACGCGAAGCAACTCATGCTGCAAAGTATTAAGGCTATTAAAAATTGTATTAAAAGGTATAAAGACTGCAAATAAGTATCTGTTTAAAAAGAAGTACATAATTCAATACAAGATACCCTGTATAAATCTAGAGAACTATAAGTCCATGACCTCAACTTGCTATACCCATCCTGGTACCGTGTCGGAGCATTCTCTGATCTGGAAAATAGCAATTTCCATTAAGGAATGAAAGCACCCTTAAAAAAAATGAAACCAAATATCAAGGATAAAAACCAAAGTGGAATCTTAATTCTTTTTACAGGTAATTCACCATTTTCTATAGAAATCCTTTTACGTTGGTCTTATTTTTTCTTATTTTCTGCAATCCATTTCACTCACTCGTGCATAAGCGAAATTATAACCTTAAACCCATCAATTCAAGAACATATACCAGACATGCCAAGCTCATTCTAAAGTTCAAGTTCAATCATAAGGACTTAAAAGAACAACTCGCAAGCTATGAAATATATTTAACGACAATGAGATGGTTCGTTAGACTAACAAAGGATTCCCTTCTTGGGTAATCTAAAAAAACCCTAGTTCTGAGCCAAACTGAACAATACCATGTCCACCCCAAACTAATCAAAATGATATCGAAATAATCCCCTAATACAACTCAGACTCCGCAGCTATTACAATTCAATTCGAGGCAACAAAACTCAGACCATGCCATCAAAGCTTTATAAAACAAACTCCGCTAAACATAATTTAGATAGTTTTGAATGCGAAAAAGAAGACAAGAAGATATGAGGTCGGAGCGAGAGATTACTCGACGAAGGAGAGGATGTGCTTGGCAATATCAGGGTCAAATTGAGAAGTGGAAGAGATTGGGGACGAAGAATTGTTGTTGTTAGTCTTGCTGTGTTGAAGTTCGTCTAGGAAAGCATTCTCGGTTTGCTTGAAACCTTTCTTCTTCAGGTAATCTGAGACGAATTTCAGTACACTTTCATCGTCCATTGTTACACCTTCACTCTCGCCACTCTAGCAGCGGATCAAAGCGGGTGATTGACGGCTGGAGAATTCTATTGAGTGAAGGGGCTAGAGGACTCCTTTTAAACCGGGTTCTTTCACTCGGTTTCAGAGCTCGGAATCGCACAAGGAAGACAATCAGCCTACACTTAGCCTCAACTTCGTTATAATTTCCTGTAAGATTTTGTTTTTTGTTCTGGATTAAACTAATTGTTTTTTTTATTATTATTAAATTGAACGATTTTTTATTTTTATTTATTTTTACAGCTACATGCATAAAAAAGATTACTTCAACATTATATATAGGCCTCTAGGCTCTATACAAAAAAAAAAAAAAAAAACAAAAAAATACAAACAAAAATATTATTTAAGCTCAATTTTTTTAAAAAAATAAATAAATAAAAATTATTGGAAGCTTTTAGAACCATCGCATATCCATTGGGTCGACACAAGTTTGATTGGGCTGACACAAGTTTGTTTGGGCTTAACTTAGTCCAAATAGAAGGTATAAGCTCCACACCCTCAACCTCATTAAATTACAATTGGGCTTAAATTAGGCCCACATACAGTTAAGAGCTTAAGCTCTTTTCTTTTTTAATATATTTATTTTAATATTAAGCTTGAGCTTCTTCTTTTTTTCTTTTTCTTTTTTTTTTTAAACGATAAAAAAATTCTCTTTTTCAAAAAATGCCACCATCTAGAAAAAGTCTTTTCTATAAAAAAATGAAAAAAAAAAAAAAAAGTCTAACATGAAAACAGAAATGTAGTCCAGTGGCTTTCAACAGTGCTTTTGGTGAATTTCAACTAGTAGTTTTTTTTGGCTAAGGTTCTTCTACCGGTTCTTTTTTTTTTTTGTTCTTTTCTTTTCTTTTTTTCCTGAAACTTCTAGTGGCTCTTCAAGGATTAAAAGGTCAAGAATATTCACAACAAAATTGCAATGACAATGAGAACTAGTACACACATATGTATTATCCTTCAACTTCACTCAACCTATAGCTAACTATACTCGGGTTTTTTAATTTGCTTAGGCTTCTAGGTAGTACAATTAACAGGATCTCTTAAACGTAAACAAATAAAGAAGCTTCAATTTCGAATCATATACAATATAAGTGAAACAATATTGTTCTTTAATACAAGTCTAGAAAAAACACAATTTTGCAAGACCAATTGAGGGTGTGTGTGTCTCAAATTGTAAGGCTAAGGATTTCTTTGAATTCCAGCCTCCTAGTTTCAGTATAAAAGGTTCTATGTTTGTTAGGCCAATATGTCAACCAAATCCACCCTTTTATTTCCCAATCCATTGTCTTTCCAATAACACTTCTATCCACCTTCCAGCAAACCCTCTCTCCATACTCATCACCAGCAAAAACAACACCACCTTGCCTAGTGAAGGGCCTATAAGCACTTGAATATCTGTCTCTGAACCAAGCCTTGGGTTTGAGTAATGACATCTTTGATGGCTTGTTAGAGTATACCTCTCTTCCATCCTCACTATCATGGAGGTACCAGTTCAGATTTGCGCTATATCCGTTCACAGATTCTTCGAATTTCCAAGGCTTCAAGCTCATTCTTATTGTCTCTCCGGCAGATACCTTGAGACCCAAGTGAGGATTTGGTGGTTCAAATGAAGCTTCTATGCCCTTCTCCAAACCAATTTCTCTTGCTGGGTTCTCTGAAGATTTGCTCACTGAAACACTTAGTACGTTGGTCTGCATAGTTGGGGTGAGTCGCATTGATATTCGTGAAGGAAAATGCTTGTCTGCTGTCCCAACACCTCTCTCGGACATTAGAGTCTCATTCACGAGTTTGATGACATCGTACCTATATAATTGGACATAATGTTGTGGAATTAATAACACAGAAACTAGAATAGGATCACAATTTTCACAACTCATGAGGAAGAGTGTTTCTTAAGAAACCATCTTCTATGACAGAATATTAGTTGAGCATATATATGTATATATGTGTACCTTATGTTGTCAATATTTACTATAACTTCGACCCACGATTGTCGAATAATAACTTTGTAATTGAATTGAAGCACACCCTCAAGTTGGTGATAGTTCAAAGAGAATCCCAACTTCTCATCAACTGAAGGACTGCTTGAGTTCTCAACATGCATGGCAATGAGAGGACAATACAATTGAACTTTCCATAACCCAGATGTTGAAAACGCGTAAGAGAAAAGCGGTGATGGTGCTTTGAGGCTTCCTTGTGTGGAATGGAGTTCTTCAATCCAATTAGTAATAGCAAGATTTACAGACCGCATCCATTGTTCTTCCAAGTTAGATCCTAAAAGCTTCATGAGCAACCTAGTTGCTTGTCTTGACAGACAATTCGCCAAATGATTCTTGAGGGTGTTAAGACATTTAAACCGAAGATCTGCAGGAGCTTCATAGATGCAAACTAAGAACATGAGTGTGAGAAACGCAACGTTGAAGATATCTTTCAAGTTGGCAGTGGAATCTAGCTTGGGGAATTTGATATTCATGGAGTTGCAATTAGTGTTTGAGCCATAACGAAGGACATCTTCAATGAAGTTAATGAAGAGACATGAAATGGCTTCCTCATCTAACAACTTGGTGCCTTTGGAGCTGAACTTGAAGGGTTTTGAGGTCCAAAGAGAGATAGGAAGATTGAAATCTGCTACTATAGAGAAACATGGAGTTAAAGTATGGTTTTTTGCTACTGAGAGCTTGAGGGATGGCTGGGATGAACATGGAGAGCATATACACAGAGAAATGGAAGTTGATTTCCAATAAGTGAGTGGTGGAAGGTTCTGAATCCAGGAAAATATATCAGGAAAACCAGAAGAAGCCATGGAAACAGACTTAAAAAGAAGTTGATGAAAATAATTGAACTATGTCTGGACTACTTACGGAGTCTGAACTTCATTTCTTCATATATAAGAGAAAAAAAGCTAGCGAAGAATCTAATTGGGTATGGGAAAAAGTCAACAAAGCTAAAAGGCAAATAATTGTTTATTAGGTGAATAGCATTGTAGATGGGATGGTTGTACAAGAAAAAATTTTGATGGCTACCATAGCCAGGGCCAGAGGATTCCTCCTAGGTCTCCCATATCTCGCTGGTAGGGACCAACTATCCAATTTGGACCCACCAGAAAAATTATTGTCCAATAACCTATTAGAGGAACAACAATTTGGTTCCAAGAGAAAGTAATAAAAGACTCTCCTTTTGGTTAAAATTAATGAGAGTTGACCGTTCCACATGCACAAATACACATGGCTTTAAAACAAGATTATAATAAGCTGATCTAGCCCTAAATATGCATGAGAATTTCCAACCACGTAAAGGATTCATTGGAGTCTGATGTGGCACACACGTCACACACGTAAATAATCCACATTTCTACAAATTGTATTTCATTTGGAATTATATATGTTGAGTTATTGCTTAATCTCACAAAACTTTTCCATTTCTAGAGACAATTAATTGATGACTCGATATCTTGATTTTCAATTGTCAAATACCAAAACGTGACAATATGTGGATTACTTTGTTGGTGCACTGCATGGAAAACATTAAAAAAAAAAAAAAATCCCAAACAAACAGAGATATGGACTAGCTACCGATAATGATGTCTATTTACAATGAAACAATGGATAGTGATGCTGCTTTGCTTGGCTAAGGATCGATGGAAAGCGAGATTCTATACCTGTATGTATAAAGTGAAAGCGTGCTAAAACATACCAACCTACGTCGCCTTTTTAACTAGCTTTTGGGGTTACCATGCATGCATGTCCTCAAAGAATATTAGTAAAAGAATATTAAAAAAAAAAATCAGCTTTGATAAGAGAAAATTAAAATCCCAAAGTTAATTATATTAAAATTGGTTGTTTATCACACGTCCTTTTCCATTTTCATCTCCTAATCCTACACCCAGAGCATTTTTTATTTTTATTTTATAAATTATACCTAAGGCTCTTCGATTATACCATGCATGCGAATATGTGCTTAAAGCATAAGCTTTTTGACTGATTGATGGAAATCGACCAGACCCTTCTTTATCCAATCTACAACTTCAATACGAAACCTTTGCCTTAGTATCTTACAGAAGTTCCGATTCCACCCAACAAATTAACTTTCTTCATAAGAATATTGCCTCGTTTCAGAAATCACTGACTACTGCTTTGCCATAAATATATTATACATAATCAGTTATAATGCATGTTAATTATTAGTAGTAGTGCGCCAATTTCTTCATGTCAATTAATTAGCTGAATTATTGACCTTTTACTTCTGATGCAGCACATATATATATAACGTGTTCACTGGGGTGCACAAGATCTATATGGAAATAGAAGTTTTACTTGATACGTTTAGACGTGTATGTATATATATATATATACACACTTGCGTACAAGTTATTTTGGCCCTTTTTTTCTCTGATTCGATTCTTCATTAATTAGTTTACTTGTTTAATTGTCTCTCACTCTCTTTGTGGGGAAAGTCAATAATCATCATCTTAAAATTATTAATGTTAAACCAAACTCAATGCTTTGTGCTAATTAATAAGCATATTATATATGCATGATCTCAATTTAACACTCGCCCATATATATATATATATATATATATATATATATATATATATATATATATATACACTCGGATACTCCAAATCCACAGGACTAAAATGCAAGAAATAAATCCTGAGAAATTTTTACTAGGTATTTCTCAGAAAAATAAAATTATAAGCACAGAAAATTACTTTCCAATAAAAAAAATTACGATATTAGAATTAAACTAAAGATGTACTTATGTTCAAAGAAGGTACCATATGTTTCTGGTTTTGCCAAAAATGAAGTCCCTGGCAATTTAATTAACAATCTTATGTTATTGATGCCATTAAACGTTTAAATAGTAACAGAATAGCCAACTCCACTATTCATTTTTCTTCTTGACGTGGGCATGCAGTCTCTGAAATTCCATATAAATGACTATAATATATATATATATATATATTGCATGCTTCTTTTTTCCTCGTGTAATTTGGTTGTGGCAGCTTTGGAAATTGGAAGGGTAATTTTGAAAAATGCCCACTCTGAAAATACAATTTAGAAAAATATTGATGCGTTCGTAATATTATCAAAATTATATATTATTATCGTCAGTACCTCTTATTAGTTAATACTTGCAACTATCCATAAAAGTATCTCTTATTAGTTAATACTCATAACTATCAATGTATCATTCTTCTTTTCATAAAAAAATAAATAAATATATAAATATATATATATATATATATATATATATATATATCATTCTTCTGTTTTACTTTTTTATATTTTTTTCTTTTATCTACTGCTATGTTTTATTAGAAAAAATAATAAAATGTCTTATAACATAGATGTTACAGAACAAGCTCATGAACCTAAACAAAGCAATCAAAAGATCCTACAAACAAAATAAAAAAAGGTTAA
This sequence comes from Rhamnella rubrinervis, assembly GCA_007844105.2. NCBI lineage: Eukaryota > Viridiplantae > Streptophyta > Magnoliopsida > Rosales > Rhamnaceae > Rhamnella > Rhamnella rubrinervis. Next base: position 4,518,029 of record CM017576.2, read on the forward strand.
ACCCGAACAAACACAGCTCTTAAAGGAAGATTCCGCCCATCTAGATAATATCTTACAAAATAAATAACCGAAATAGCCGAGTCATGCATATACTGCCCTTAAGGAAGATTCTTGAGTCACGCGTATACTGCCCTTAAAGAAAGATATCATCCCTCTAGATAATATTTTTGGTGCAATGCTTAAAATTTCATCCCTTTAAATAACATTTTTGATGCAAGGCTTCACGACGGCCTTAATATACTGCCCTTAAAAAAAAATTATTGAGTATTTCGTATATTGCCCTTAAAGGAAGATTTCATCCCTCTATATAATATTTTTTGTGCAAGACTTCACTACAGCCTCCCTTTTAGGGTAAAACAATTAGATGCAATAATAATGCACTTTAAATATTGTATCTTCAAACAACCACTAAAATTGTCTCTTGGTGTAAGAGCTTTATAAAACAAAACTAATTAGGAAAGTTATATTTCTAAAAGTAATAGAAATAATCAATATTTTTTAATATAAATAAAAGTGAATATGGACTATACTTATAGAGAAAAAAGCCTCCCCAACCTTTATTCATACCCAATATGAAACTTTTGCACCCATAGATATACTAAACAAAATAAAACATTTTATACTTTTTATTCAATGTAAGACTAACTACAAACTAATATATTTTGAAATAACAAATAAAATATTATAAAAATAATACTTATATAACAATCCCTCACATATTTCAAAATATTATTTGAAACTCTTTTACAAAATTATTTTATTTTATAGTAGAGTAATATAAGAATTTAATATATATGATTTGGTGCCTTATGAGCTATGAACCAGCTATTAAACGACTAATCGTATCTCACAGGAATATAATGAAACTAAATTTTTATTAACCAAGCCCTTTTGTGTGAAATAGAGGACTAGCAATCCACATCAAATCCTTCTACTTAGTTGTTCTATGGTTTGACACTTTATGACTCTATGCCTTCCTAGAAAAAAGCCTCTCCAACTTTTATTCATAATCAATGTGAAACTTTTACACCCATAGATATACTAAACAAAATAAAAGATTTTATACTTTTTATTCAATATAGGACAAACTACAAACAAATATATTTTGAAATAACCACTAAAATATTATAAAAATAATAGTTATATAACAAACCCTCACATATTTCAAAATATTGTTTGAAACTCTTTTACAAAACTATTTTATTTTACACCAAAGTACTATAAGAATTTAATGCATATGATCTGGTGCCTTACGAGCTATGAACCAGCTACTAAACGACTAACCGTATCTCACAGGAATATAATGAAACTAAGTTTATATGAACCAAACCCCTTTGTGTGAAATAGAGAACTAGCAATCCATATCAAATCTTTCTACTTAGTTGTTCTGCTGTTTGACACTTTATGACTCTGTGCCTTCCTAGAATCTACAAGTGCTCTAAAGATGTCTCCCTAGTTCTCATAGGAGTCGACCTAACTCCACACTTGTATAGGTGAACTTCCATCAACTATGCACTGCAGTTTAACACATCATCATACATAAGGGCTATGGAGTTCATTAAGAGTACACTACTCATCATTACTCACTGCAGTAAACACTACCTCGCCTTAGGATGAACTATGTAAGAATAAAAAATGCAATAATGTTCTCAAGATAACAAGTGACTTGTTCTTACATTTACGAACTTACTTTATGGGATTTTCAATCATATACGTAAGGTTACCATCACCTTTATCTTATGATCTAGGAAAAATTCTCATCCCCTTCAATGTTTGTACCACTAGCATCTTATCAAGTGGTTTTGTTAGAGGATCAGCCAAATTCAACTTTGACCTTACAAAGTTTAGGCTTATCACATCAGACTCAAGCAACAATTGAATAACACTATGTCTCAAACAAATATGTTTGCTTTTCTCATAATAAATTTTACTCTTTGCACATGCAATCGCAACCTAACAGTCACAATGGATATAAATAGAAGGAGGTAGGTGAGAATTAATGGGAAGATTTTCTAAGAGGTTTCTCAACCACTCAGTCTCAGAACATGTTTTCTCTAAGGCTATCATCTCAGACTCTATAATAGAACAAGCTATACAAGTTTATTTGGATAACTTCCAAGACATTACACCTCTACTAGAGGTAAACATATATCCAATAATGGATTTTACTTCATTGAAATTAGATATCCAGTTTGCATAACTATAACTTGCTATAACAAGTGAAAACCTCTCAAAATATAGCCTAAGATCAATAGTGTCTCTCAAATATTTTGCAACTCTATCCAATGCAGTCAAATGACCCTTATTAACATTATAAGTATACCTACTCAATCCATTCACTACATAAGTAATGTCAAGTCTTGTATAATTCATTAAGTGCAGTAGGCTACCAATGATCTGAGCATACCTTGGCTATGAGACATTATGATCTAAGTTTTTGTTTAAATAAGTATTCACATCATAGGGAGTGATAATCAATTTATACTCATAATACTCAACCCTTTTAAAAACTTCTCTACATATTGCTCTTGTGACAAAATAAGACTATCTATTTTACGCAGTACTCCAATCTCAATAATTACATCTGCTTCTCGTATATCTTTCATATCAAAATGAAAAGCCAAGAAACCTTTGATCTTTGTCACTACATTCACACTTATTCTAAAGATAAGCATGTCATCAACATATAAGCATATAATTACATAAACATTAATATCAAAATTTTTGAAATAAACACACTTATCTGCCTCATTAATCAGATAACCAGTTAATACTAACATTTAATCAAACTTCTCATGTCGTTGCTTTAGAGCTTGTTTTAGGCCATATAATGACTTAATATGCCTATACACCTTATACTCATTCCTAGTTGCAACACGACTCTCAAGTTGATCCATATAAATTTTCTCCTCTAAATCTTCATTAAATAATGTAATTTTAACATTCATTTGATGTACAAATAAATGTCAATACTCTAATTAAGGAAATTATGCTAATAAGAGCATAAGTATCGTAGTAGTCTATGTCTTTCTTTTTTTTTTTTGTTAAAGCTTTTGGCTACCAATCTCGCTTTATATTTATCAATCGACCCATCAATTTTCATCTTCTTTTTTAAGATCCATTTACAATCTAAAATCTTCATTCCTGGAGGCAAATCAACTAACTCTCAAGTGTTATAGACTCATAATTGAGTCTATCTCATTATTGATTACTTCCTTACAAAACGGAGCATCAAATGAAGTTATGACATCCTTATAACTCTGAGGGTCATTATCAGTAAAAAAGACATAATTATCACCGAAATTGGTGGTTACTCTCTTTCTTTTACTTCTCTTTAGTTCTTGTTCAGAACTTTCAGGAGGATCACCAGAACATTTCCTTATCTCAGAAGAATCACCAAAACATCTCTCTATCTCAGGAGGATCAACATTATTTTGTTCATGGGGTAAACTTCTCTCAATTGTAAGTTTCATAGGAAATATATCTTCAAAGAACTCAACATCTTTAGTATCAATGACATTATTTGTATCGAACAAATTAGCAACAGTCTTCAAGACTAAAAATCTATATGTAATGTTATTTTGATAATACCCAATAAACATGCAATCCACAGATTTAGGACCGAATTTACTCTTTTTAAAACTTGGGATAAGAAATTTAGCAAGACACCTTCACACTTTTAGATATTCAAAGTTAGGTGAATAACATTTTCATAACTCATATGGTGTCTTCTCTGGCTTCTTATAAGGAATTCTATTTTGAATATGACAAGGTGATAAACTAGCTTCCCCCTACAAGTCAAGGATGCTTCAGAATTCACCAGCATTACATTCATCATATTATTTACTGTTCTATTTTTCCTCTCAGCTACCCTATTAGACAGAGTACTAAGAATAATATAGCGGCATACTTGTTTCCAGCTACCCCATTGGATAGAGTACTAAGAATAATATAGCGATATACTTTGTTTCCCCTTTTCACTTATCCATCTCCTCTTCAAAATGCTCAATATCATTATCAGGTGCCCTTTAAGTCTAGTACTCAGCTAGGTTGAGCACATCCAGAGCATTATAGATCTTCTCTTACCATATATTAAAGTAAGACTCATTAAAGGGTTGAATCTTAGAAACATTAGGTAAAGACTTGACAACAGGGATAGTAGCATCCATAATCTTCCATTAAGATTATTAGAAAATATATATAAATAAATACCTTGTAGTATAAATGTTGCAGAACAAACTCATAAACCTGAACAAAGCAACCAAAAGATCCCATGAACAAAATAAATAACCGAGTCATGCGTACACTACTCTGAAAAGAAGATTTCGCCCTTCTAGATTATATCTTTGGTGCAGACAGATTTCACAACAGCCTCGCTTCCAGGGTAAAATGGCTAGATGTAATAATGGTGTTCTTCAAATATTACGCCTTCGAATAGCTACTAAAATTGCTTTTTAGTGTAAAATAAAACCCTAAAACTTTATAAAATAAAATTACTCTCCCAATAAAAAAATAATTAGGAAATTTATTATTTCCAAAAGTAATAGAAATAATCAATATTGTTTAATGTAAATAAAAGTGAACATGAACTATATTTATATAGAGAAAAAAGCCTCCTAACTTTTATTTATAACCAATGTGGGACTTTTGCACCTATATATATACTGAATAAAATCAAAGGTTTTAGGCTTTCTATTCAATGTGGGACTAACTACAAGCAAAAATATTTTAGAATAACTAATAAAATATTATAAAAATAATATTTATATAACATGATTTTTATTTACTTTTTTAGCAGGGTTTTTTGTAAAACTATATCATGTTATAAGTATTTTGATTTTTAAATTAAATAATTTTCATAAATATTGAATGAGATATGATTTTTCTTAAACTCGACCATTTATGGTAAGACCCACCCATTTCTTGCAAGGCATGTCCATTTTCAGTGAGTAACTTATAAAAATTAGTTAATTTATAATGATCATATCTCATTCAATACTAATTAAAATGATTTGATTTAAAAACTAAAATACTCATAACTTATTGTAGTTTTATAGAAAATATGTCTCAAAATAAATAAGAATTATAAGAGTAGAGAAAAAAAAAGAAAGTAAAAAATAAGAAATAAAAATGAAATTTGGATAGTTGTATTAATAATAAGAACTTGTAAAAATTATTGAAATAATTTGATTTGAAAACGAAAATGCTTATAACTTGATATAATTTTATAAAAAAATATATTACAAAATAAATAAAAATCAAAAGACTAGAAAATAAGAAAAAATAAAAGTGGAAAAATAAAAAAGAAAATAATATATAAATAGTTGTATTAAATAACTTCTAGATATTATAAGGATTTTATAAGCATTACAAATGTCTAAGTATTTTTTAAAATTATATTTTTAGGTGGTCATTTTTCAAAATTATCCAAATTGGAAATGATCCGAATCATCACGCACACGCCTCGTTGAACTCAAAAATTTTATATATATATTTTTTTATTGGATTAACATTCTTGTTTGTTTAGCTTTTACAAAATCTTATATTATATAAATATTGTAATTGTCTCCTTGGAATCACAAATTATATGCCAAAATAAATTTGCATCACTTGGAAAACTACATAAATAAACATATAAATTTTAGGAAAAAAATACTCTAGCACTAACACCTTTTATTATTATTTGTGTTGCACTAACCTAATGCATATGATGTTGAACGAAAAGGTTAACTTTTATGTGTTTAAAGACCAATATGCTTTTAAAAATAAAATTTAAAACAAAGTTTATCAATATTATATCATATAAAAATAAAAAAAAAACTAAAATCGATTATCAATTATTTTAATTATTAAATGTCTAAAAAAAAGTTATTAGAAAAAATAGAATCAAAATATTTATGTTTGATTATGCATTAAATAATTAAAAAATTATATAAAAATAATAATTCAACTATTAAATGCATTATATATATATATAGCAAAAATAGAAAGTTAATAAAAAAAAATGAAATTGGGCATTAAATAGATCAAGTATTAAAAATATATTATATATTTTTCTCTAGAAATTAAATTAAATTAAATTTTTATTATTCCGTTAAACATGGGATAAAGAAAAGGCATAATAATTATTAATAAAAAATTTTATCAGGATTGATTAAAAAGTGAAAAAATAAAAGTGAACTAGTAGAATTAGACCTGAGCACGATTCAGGTGAGATTAGTTTTTGGGCCTAATGAAACTGAACCAACCCAAGGTTGGATTTTTAATTTTACAATTCAAACTGCACCTACTTTGTGCCTGAAATCGAGCCCACCCAATTCAAAATTGAGCAATTGATTTAGATGGGTTGATCGGTTTGAGCTTAAGCCCAGTCCAATATTAATTTTTTGAATGTGGCCCATTTATAAGTTTAAAATAGCTCATTTATAAATTCAAATTGGCTCATATAAAAACAGCTTGTAAGTTAATTAAAAATAATAATAAATCATTTAAACAAAGAATTAATACATTTAAAAGGTTTTATCATTTCAATTCTATAAACAATTTTGAATGTAATTTAGTAATATTTAAATGGGCAAATATCATAAACATTTTTTGAGATTTGCCATAATTATACTTAATTATCATAATTTTTTTAAACTATCACATACCATTTGTTAATCTATTTCAGTTAGATTTAAGAGTCAAAGGGTAGTATTGTCTTTTAATATATGTATTTTTATATATATTTTTATTTAAATTCATAAACATAAATATAATACAGTAAAAAATTAACGTGTGACATTATTTATTTCTTTTTCTTTTTTCCGATTTTCTTTTCTTCTCTCGCCTGAAAGCTCCTCTCCCTCTTTATTCTTTTTTAGGAGCGCATATAGGTGGCTGACGGAGAACAAACATAGCAACATCGCCATATTGATAACCCTCCTTCTAGCGCCAAACACATATTATGCTCACAGTCTAATTATGAAGGATTTTATACAGAATTCTTCAAATGCTACTTATCTAAGTTTTTCATTTGTAATATTTACTATTAGATTTTTTAATTTGGACATACTTATTATTGCAATTAGAGTTTCTATGTGGATGCTTTTATTTTTCTACTCATGACTTATATTATCTGCAAATTGGATTTTACCAATAGACACAATTATTATATATACTATTTGCAAGTTGGATTTCACCAATGAACGCAATGAAAATTGTCAAGCCTTCATCTTTGAATGGAAGCATTTCATATTATTTTTACAATTGAATTTTCTACCGGATCATAGCATATATTGTTTGCTTTTGGATTTTCTATAGGATCATAGCATATATTGTTTGCTTATGGATTTTCTACCGGATTTCAATACTTAAACCCCACAAATAGTTGAGACTAAAATGTCCACAAATCATGCAATGAGTACCCACAAGCAAATTGTGGAGGAGCTTGTTCAAGATTTGATTTGGTGACATATATTGGAATATGGGCCAATGTATTGAAAATTTGGGTCAAATAATTCGCACAACTTTTAAAATTATTCAATCATGCATAACGAATGGTTTTTTAATGGACAAAGTAATTTGAGTTATGCAATGGATGAACTCTCCTTAATATAGCTTTTTCGGTTCTTTGGGGGCATTCTCACAGTTCGAAGTTCGAACTACATGCCTTAGAGCGGACTACATAAACAAATTGATTACTTCAAATTCAAGTCATTAGCACGTGATTTGGTCAACCTGTAATCAAGTTGTTTGTACAGCTCGGACAACGCAATCACACAGGATATTTGCTTAGTTCTAAACCGAAGTCATTATTCGTTTTAGAAACTGAGGGGCTAACTGTGTGGATAAAAAATCACACTTTGAATGATATTTAATTATTCATAATTGATTATAGAGATGTAGTTAATTATGAATAATGGATATACATGAAAATTCCTAAGGGTTATCAAATAAATCAAGACGGTTAGAATTTCCTAAACCCTAGTCTCTAAGCCCTATAAATACAACATCCAACGACGATATATATATATCGCATCACTCATTCTTAGTCTAAATTATCTTTAATGAACTAGACTGAATTGAGCGTCGAAGAGTATTTAGGCCGGCAGAGTCTCGCGGGTCTAAAGCTATTGATGTTCCTTTTCTTTCTTGAAGGCTAATCGGTGAGATTGGAGTATCAATTTAGACTGTTTATGCACCAATTTTGACCGTGCAAATTTTTATATAAACAACCGTCACCGGACCTCACTGCCTACAGTTACCAACTTGCTAGTTACAAGCACACTTTTTTTGGCCGCCCACACGCTTGTTCGCCTCCAATGAACGTCAAATCAAGTGAAAACCCGTGTACCTTCTCTTTTCTCCTTTCGTTGGATTCCGGTAAGATTTTCGACGAAAGGAGGGTGCAAAATTGATACTTTGTAAGCAGCATATGCAGGTTGTGGGGGAGTTGCAGGTCGTAAGAAGAGAGAGAGAGAGAAAAAGAAAGAGTGAGGAAGGAAAAGGGAAGAAAGAAAAAAAAAAAGAAAAGAAAAATTATAATTTAATTAAAAGGGTAAAATAAACATTTCAACATTTGAGTTTTTGGATGTTCAGACACCATTTGGTGTTTTTTTTATAGTTTTTAAAAATAATGATGAGTAAATGTATTTATGCCAAATCTGATGGAGTTCCAAAGAATTTTTTCCCTATTTAAATTTGGATACAAAATAATGAAACCCCCTAAAAAAATATTAATAAATAATAAAAATGTATAAATCAAAAGGATCAAATTCATACATCATGCCAGTGAATTTTTATGGAGTATACCATATAAGGACAAGTGTTTTAAACAGATCCATAGTTTTTTCACAAATCACAAGTAAAAAAAATTGACCTATTTGACTACCATACTTGATTATGAACTTCAAGCCTTCAAGAAATTATAGTTAGCAGCAACGACTTACAACGGTAGATTGTGAGAGCTTCAACTTGCAAGGGCTATAACTTGCGAGAGCATATTGCGACAATAAGAGGGTCAAGTGTGACAGTGCAATAATTTTAACACTACGAGGGCGACGATGAAATGAGAGACAGGAAGTTAGAAATCTAAGGTGGGTAGTGCGACAACACTGCAATGGTGACTCGGTTAGACCTTGCGTGGTGTGACACTACATCAGCGACTTACAACCTAGCTCGCCGTCGAGCAGCAACCGTCAAATTTCCATCTAGATCAGATTCTTCTTTTGACTGATTCAATATATATATATATATATATATATATATATATTCATATTTCATATTATGGGTTTGGATTTGGAAGAAATTTTTTTAGCAATGCCATTTTTTTTTTTCAAAATAATTTTTTTTTTTAACTCTGGTTCCCAACTTCATCTCTATTTGTGTGTACAAAAAAATACAATTTTTTTAGAAATGACTAGATGGGAGTAAATAACAGAAGATGATTACTATCTATAGATTTTTTTTTAGAACAATAATTGTTATAGATTTGAACAAAATAACGAAGAAGATCAAAATTTGACCTTTGAAATTTTAAGCTAATTTTTTTTAAAATATAATTCTTAATGCTAGTTTGAATACTTTAAAAATAATAAATAAGATCAAAACTTGATTTCAGAGTATTCTGTTGTCATATAGGTTATCGCCATCAGATTATCTATGTTTTTAACTTTTGGTTAATGGATTTTGTGGATCTGAATTTGTAATTTAGGGTCTGATTTTGGTTATAATTGTAGAGCTATAATTTAGAAAAAAAAATTGATTGTAATTCTTAAAGTTTATTTGTTTATTGGAAAAATTTTACTTTATTTTTTTAAAATTTTATAAATTGCAAATTTGATAGGGTGGATACGAAGAGAAGAAAGAGAGAGAGATGGTCGGATAGAAAAAGGAGAGAGAGAAAAAAAAAAAAAAGATTGAATGAAATTTATTTAATTTTTAATATATTAAAAAAAGATTGAATGAGATTTATTTAAATTTTAATATATTAAAAAAAAGATAATATATTTTTATTTTATATAAGAGTTAAAAAAATTATTTATAAAAGAGAAAAAAATTAACTGTTAAAGCTAAAAAGCAAAATAAAATTTTTGAAAATCATATAAACAATTTAAAATCAAACCCAACCACAAAATAGGAGTGAAATAAGCCTTTAAATTAAATAGAACATAACTATCCGCAGGGTCTAGCTTTAAAAAATTCATAGACTGAAATTTGACAAAAACCTCGTGCTAATTTTTATTTCGCGTCCCGCCAAACAACAAATTGCGTCCCTCCGTCGACAATCATCACGAAATCCTCTCCCATTTCCCAACTCTCTCCCCCAATCTTTCCGCGTCTTGGATATCTTGAATCCCACGCGCCACCACTGCAAGGTTACACGCGCTAACGATGGCCTCCCCACCGACGCTTCCAATCAACTCCCAACCGACCACAGGAGCGCCGTTGCAGACGCCAGTCGCCACGCCCGCATTCCGCGCGTTCCTCTCACGGCTCTCTTCTTCGGTCCGCCATGGGTTCTCGCAGCGCCGTCCATGGTCGGAGCTCCTAGATCGGAGTGCCATGGCGCGGCCTTTGTCCCTCTCTGAAGCCTACTCTCGGATCCGCAAGAACTTAACCTACTTCCGCGTGAACTACGTGACTCTACTCGCTCTGGTACTGGCTCTCTCGCTCCTCACTCACCCTTTCTCTCTCCTCGTCCTCCTCTCCCTACTCGGTGCCTGGGCCTTCCTCTACCTGTTCCGTCCGTCCGATCAGCCCTTGGTCATCTTAGGCCGCACGTTCTCCGATACCGAAACTCTGGCTGGATTGGTGCTGTTGACCGTGATCGTTGTGTTCGTCTCCAGCGTTGGATCTCTCCTGATCTCGGCGCTGCTCATCGGATTGGCGATCGTTTGCGCTCACGGTGCTTTCAGAGTTCCCGAGGATCTGTTTCTTGACGATCAAGAGCCGGCCAACGCTGGTTTCCTCTCGTTCCTCGGCGGCGCTGCCTCTGCGGCGGCTCCCTCCGTCGTCTCACGTGTGTAGTTGGGTGTCGGGCAAAGTACGTGCCGGGCTACTGAACCATGTAAAACATCTCTCTCTAGTGATAGATATTGTTTTATGTTACATTCATTTTTAATGGATTACAATTTTTAGTGATGATTTTGTTCCATGTTACATTCATTTTTAATGGATTACAAGTTTCCGTTTGTTTGTGTTTCTGCTTATTACTTCTTTGGCTTCTTTTAAGTCACTACTTATAGTTTTAGACAAGGTTGATAATGCTATCTGAGTCTTATAGAGGGTCAATTTGCTTTGCGAGATTATTTTTACTACTGCTTGTAGAGTCTGAGTTTACAAAACATGTTCTGTTGCTTCTTTCATGGTTGCGCTGTTAACTTTTGATGGTAGTAATGATAGTATATGATAAAAGTCAGCTCAAAATTAAAATGGAAAAAGAAAAAATTGAATAAAAGCTCCACAATTATACACGAAGAATTATACACTTGGAAAACTTTAAGCAATGAGTAGAAGAAATAAATAAAACCATATACATTAAGAAGCGGAGTTGGATCAAAAACAAAAGGCATGCCAAAATAAGGCATGGTTTACATATATATAACTGCAAATAATGGGCATTTTACCCACTCGGAGTTCATTCGTAAGCAACTTGACTGCCTTTAAGTTTGATGTGGGCAGCTCGACTGCCTTCCAGTTCATTTATGGGCAACTCGATGGCCCTCGAGTTTGATGTTCACCATTGAGTTGCCCTTATCATTATATCCTTTTCATTGTTTCTTTCATTGGATGTATTTACATACTAGTTATATAGTTTACAAAGCAAGTTCTGCTGCTTCTTTCATGGCATTACTGACAGGATAAAGGCAGGGTTAGTTGTATGCATAGTAAGTCTGAGAAGGAAATCTGGTCTATGGTCTTAGGGGTTTGGAGCAGCATGACCTGATGTTTTTGAGGCATTAGTTCATGATTTGTGACTATAACAACTCCAGATGATGCTACTGGTTCTGCCTTTTGCTGTTTTGGAAGGATATACTGAATGAGTTTAGTGAGAGAAAGAGGCTTCTTGATACTAATCTAACTGATGGTTTAGATATCTGTAATCAAGTACTTTGTAGTCTTGTCTTGTCCAATTTTAGAAGATGATCTTATATTAGGTTTAGCTAGCAAATTTTGTGGACTTATCCCAATTTCTTGATGCCCAAAAAGATGGTTTGTTTCATTTTCAGCCCCCTTCCTTCTCTCTTTCTCTCCTATTAGATGCTTTCAGCATAATTTGCTTATGTAAACTTTTCTTTCAATTTGGTTGTGCCTTAGTTATTTTGGAGCATTATTGATCATAGTATGACCCATTACCATTTTCAATTTGTGCAATTGGTTTTGCATCTTTGAGTAGTTATGTTTTCCATGCAAGTTTATTGGAAAGGTGATCCTTAGTTTCAGATGGAATGTTATCATGCTTTCTCATCCCCAAGTGATGTTTTGGCTATTGAATGAAAGTGCTTGTAGTACTTTTATTAGCTGCCATGTGAGAAATTAATAGATGCATTCGTGTACAAATTACAAGTTTTCTTCACCTTTAAGAAAACTGTGCCATGTGGAAACTAAGTTCTGCCCTTTGCATGATGTGTTTGTCATAAAAAAAGAAGAAGATAGTTTACTTCACCTTTTATTGGTTCTATTATACCGTTTGGAACTGCTTGATATAATTCATAAGCATGTAATCCTTAACTATAGAACTCTTGGTTGGACGTCAAATTTACTACGTTGGCATATGCAATAGTTGGGGCGTTTGTCATTTCTTATTGTGAGTTGAAGTGAAAGATCTGAATAAGAGCTGATAAAAGTAGGAATGGGAGATTGATACTGCTCCTGTTGAGTTCAAATAGAGAATGATGAAACAACTCAGAGAGATGCTTCACAATTCAGTTTCTGTCTTCCATTATTTTTTTCTTTTACAAATAATCTGGTGTGGAATTGCTTACCTGGTCTTTTTGCATGGAAATTTGTGAGGGGGTGGGGGTGGGGGTGGGTTGGATTCTTCATTCTTGTTTGTTCAAAGTTTGTAGCGCTTAAATCACTCATCTACTTCTTCATTGGCTTGAGTGGATGACAATGGCCCTTTTTTTCTCTACTGCACCACTTGTCTACCACTAAGCACTAATGGATTATACGCTAGTTTTTTTTTTCTCTCACTCTTCCTCTGAATTAATCGAATGTTTATTATAGTAGCTTGGTCTTTTAACCTCATCCACCCATAGTGCTTAAACCTCTGGTAGCTTAGTGTTGGACTTTACAATAAAATACAAAAAATGAAACTGACAGGAAAAAGTTGGGACATTTGTCAAGGAATAGTTTCAATTCTTTTTATATCGGGGGGAGGGGATTCGAACTCGGGACTCTACCAAGGAAACAGTGGTTTCATTCAGATTTTCACTAATTTTGTATGAATTGTGTGTACACAGTTCTGCCACGATGTATCATGTATGTTGAACCTTATGAAGAAGTGTATAGAGACGAAACCAGCTATGGATTTGGATGAAACCAAATTTTGCAGGTTTTTTCTTTGTCAGTGGGCCGTCAGCCAATATAAATCTGCAAAAATTCATTGAAAACTTTACACGTCTTAAAACTAAATAATCATAAGTTCATGAAATAATCCTTTCTCTATCCCATATTTTGTTTATTTTCATCAATTTTTATTCTTTTTATTTTCTCTCTCTCTCTCTCTCTCTCTCTCTCTCTCTTTTTTCCCCCCTTTATTTAAGATAAAATAATACAAATTTACTTTTTCTGAAGAAAAAATTAGAAACTGTTTGTAAGACATGCTTTTTGAAACGATACAAATATAAAAAATACAACAAATTAAGTGAACCATATGAAAATTGTTCTCAGGTTGTGAATGAAACACATCTTATGTTATTGGTTCAATTTGTTGAAAAGCAAATGCTTTTTCTAATATTAAAATAGAAAATGTGTTTTTTCTTTTCTTTTTTTTAACCAAACGGGTTCAAAAAGTTATTCGATCCTAGAATAGAAAAGAAAATGTTTTTTTTTTTTTTAACCTAATGGGTTCAAAAAGTTATTAGATCCTAAAATAGAAAAGAAAATGTTACTTTTATATTTCTTCTTTTAAACCCAATGGATCTGAAACTGGAACCAAAGGAATACCTTGTGACTTTTTCAGTGGACCAGAGCTCAGCCACATTTACATCACATAATAAACTTGATGATGACGACCCTTTTCTAGTTTGATAGGAATGGTGATTTCCCATTGGCCAAGAGCTTATGTCCCAAACTGAGTTCAATCCTCACTAATCGTCCACACGATAGCTTAAGCCCCCACCAAAAAAAAGAAAGAAGAAAATCCTAACTAATCGTTCCTTTTTCTTCATCAACACCTTTCCATCATTCCGTACAAACAAATCCAATGGTGTTTGTTCAAATGGGAAACCTACAGCTCCAAACACGTAATCATCACCACATCTGCCAGGAATTTAATGTTGTTTATAGGAAATAAGACAAAACATGTCACTCTTAACCTCGTATTTCTGAAAATCCCCTCTACAAGTCCTGGTCCAATTTCTTCTCTTCAAGTGACCGAGGGCAATATGGTCCAAATGAAAATAACTGGACCCCAGTATTGCAGTTGATGCTCGCTTGAGGGACCCTTCTGAAAAAGATAGCCGTTGGGAGGAGCGGGTGGGCAATAAAAGGACCCGGGATTTAACCCACCCATGACCTTCATATCGAGATGGTCAAAGAAAAAAAAAATGGATTGTATTCCAGCCATGCACAGAGAAGAGAGAAGAAATTAGTAAGAGAAACTAGCCGTTAACTTTGTAAGAAGAGGAGCTTCAGCACCTTAATGCTCTCTCTCACCTGACAAATTTCTCTCTCCCAATACAAGATTCTCTCTCTCTCTCACGTGTCCTATCACAGTCACAGTAACCCCACCTCTCTAACTCTCACAACTTAAAACCATCTTCCAAGTGATTTTATTGTTCATGTTTCATTTCTTCTTTAGTTTTTGAAATGCTCTTTCTCTCGCATTATTTAGCAATAACACAGACAAGCTAGCCAGAGAGAACTAGATAGAGAAACCAATTGGAGGTAGGGGGGGATAAATATTCATTCATTCATCTTCTTCTTCTCCATTTCATTTCTGATGGAGAACCAAAACCGAGTATTAGACAGGTTCTGCAGATACCCAGTTGAGATTCTTCATTTTGTGATGCAAAGACGGGAAGATTGGCACAGCATTTCATATAAGAAGAAAGAAAAATGGAAGATTTTTCGGTGTTTAGCCCATAACCACCATTTTTGGGTCTCTCTTTTGCTGCTGATTTGGGTATTTCAGCCTGTTTCAAGCCAGATTTGGGATGGTGTAATCGTCACAGCAGCTGATTACGAATCCCTTGAAGCGTTCAAGAGTGAATTAGATGACCCAAAAGGGTTCTTGAGGAGCTGGAACGACAGTGCTTATGGAGCTTGCTCGGGTGGTTGGATTGGAATCAAGTGTGCTCAGGGACAGGTCATTGTAATCCAGCTTCCATGGAAGGGACTTGGAGGTCGAATCTCGGAGAGGATAGGCCAACTTCAGGCGCTTCGAAAGCTCAGCCTCCACGACAACCTTATTGGTGGTGCAATTCCTTTTTCATTAGGCTATCTTCCCAACCTCAGAGGGGTTCAACTGTTCAACAATCGGTTTTCAGGTTCTATCCCTCCTTCATTAGGTTTCAGTCCTCTGCTTCAGACCCTTGATCTCAGTAATAATTCACTCTCTGGGACAATCCCAGCTAGTCTTGCAAACTCTACTAAGCTTTATAGACTAAACCTTAGCTTCAATTCTCTTTCGGGTTCTATCCCAGTTAGTCTCATTAGCTCTCATTCCCTCACTTTCCTTGCTCTTCAACACAACAATCTCTCTGGTCCTATCTTAGACTCTTGGGGTGGAACACAAAACAATAATGTGTCTCGTCTACAGTCCTTAACCCTTGATCACAACTTCTTCTCAGGAAGCATACCTACTTCTTTGGGAAAGTTAAGAGAGCTCGAAGAAGTTTCTCTAAGCAATAACCAATTCCATGGTGCTATACCAAATGAAATAGGAAATCTCTCTAGGCTTAGATCTTTGGATTTTTCTAATAATGCGATTAATGGAAGCTTACCTGCCAGTGTTTCTAATTTATCCTCACTTCTTGTTTTAAACCTTGAAGGAAACAAACTTGATAGCCAAATCCCAGAAGAGATTGAGAGATTACATAACCTTACCGTTCTCAACCTTAGGGGAAACCAATTTAAGGGTCCAATTCCTGCAACCATTGGAAACATTTCTAGACTTGCTCAACTTGATCTGTCTCATAATAATCTCAGTGAAGGAATTCCTGCTTCTATTGCTGATTTATCAAATCTCAATCTCCTCAATGTTTCTTACAATAATCTCTCAGGTTCTGTTCCCACTTCTCTGTCTCAAAAGTTCAATGCAAGCTCTTTTGTGGGTAACATTCAGCTCTGTGGATACAGTGGTTCAAAACCATGCCCTTCTGAAGCACCTTCTCAAAGCGTCACTCCTCCATCATCTGAGATATCTAAACCCCATCACCACAAACTAAGCACAAAAGACATAATTCTTATAGCAGCAGGAGTTCTCCTCCTAGTTTTGTTTATACTTTGTTGCATACTGTTGTGGTGCTTGATAAGAAAAAGATCTGCGTCAGAAGCAAAGAATGGTCAGGCCACAGGAAGAGGAGGAGCAGGTACTGCAAGGTCCGAAAAGGGTATCCCACATGTTGGGGTTGAAGTAGAATCAGGTGGAGAGGCTGGAGGAAAACTAGTCCATTTTGATGGTCCAATAGTCTTCACAGCAGATGATCTTCTGTGTGCAACAGCTGAGATTATGGGAAAAAGCACTTATGGGACTGTCTACAAAGCCACACTTGAAGATGGTCATCAAGTTGCAGTGAAGAGGTTGAGAGAGAAGATCACTAAAAGCCAAAGAGAATTCGAAACAGAAGTCAATTTGCTGGGCAAAATCAGGCACCCCAACCTTCTTTCTTTGAGGGCTTATTACTTGGGTCCTAAAGGAGAGAAGCTCCTTATCTTTGACTACATGCCAACAGGGAGTCTGGCAACATTTCTACATGGTAAATTCATTGCAAATTCAGTCCCTTGAACCATTTCCATACACTGAATGATATTTATAGTGAAAAGGCTAATAACTAGTTCACATTTTCTTGCAGCTCGAGGGCCTGACACTCCAATTGATTGGCCAACGAGAATGAGAATAGCTCAGGGGATGACTAGGGGCTTGTTTTACCTCCATTCTAATGAGAACATTATACATGGAAATCTTACATCAAGTAACATCCTCCTGGATGAGCAAATAAACGCAAGAATTGCAGATTTTGGGCTAGCTCGGCTAATGACTGCTGCGGCCAATTCGAATGTGATTTCAACTGCTGCAGCATTGGGTTACCGTGCACCAGAGCTCTCAAAGCTTAAGAAAGCCAACACAAAAACAGACGTTTACAGTCTTGGGGTCATCATACTAGAGCTTCTAACAGGGAAGTCTCCTAGTGAGGCAATGAATGGTGTGGATTTGCCTCAGTGGGTTGCCTCCATTGTTAAAGAAGAGTGGACAAATGAGGTTTTTGACTTGGAATTGATGAGGGATGCTTCAAATATAGGGGATGAATTGCTAAACACATTGAAGCTGGCTTTGCATTGTGTTGACCCTTCACCATCAGCAAGACCAGAAGTTCAACAGGTTCTTCAGCAACTGGAAGAAATTAGACCTGAAACGGCTAGCACTTCTGGTGATGATGCTGGAATGCCATCAACTAGTGAATAAAACATGGAATCCAGAAGTTTGGGCTCCTCGTTTTGGTAGAAAAAATTGCATTAGGAGGAAGACAGACTAGTTGATTATGATGATGATTCTTTCATTCTTCAGTATTAGTAATGCTTTTTGTTAGATTAGATCACATTAGTGGTCTGTAAATACATGTGTATTTCTAGTGAGTTTAAGAGTGTTTCTAGCGATTTCATCAAATTTCTCAAATCTCAATGTAGGAGCAAAATATTCAATTTTGATTGCTCATTTACAGTACAAAAGAAAGGCGTAAATACTGCATTCAGTACTCAATATTCAAGAGGTATATGCACCCCCACCAAGTACAAAAGCATACAAATTTCTAGAGAAATTGCATAGTAAACTCCGTCTAGAAAAACCATCATGCATGGAAGAAGAGATAACCAATAAAAGCTAGAGGACAAGAAAAAGCTATGATGAGCGTGAGAGAATTAAATAAACCAGACATGTGGTCTCTACTAGAAATGATTGATAATGGTTAGTATTTATCTTTCATAAGTTTTGTCGTCTTCTCCTTTCTAGTTCTTAAGTCACTCTGCTAGGGCCTAGTGGGTAAGTTTGTATAGACCAATTTGCCCCATGCAAAATAAGAAGAGGACCACATCCCCTGATTGTGTCAAAGGAAGAAGAAAAAGATAGAAATACAAGAATATGAAGACTAAGAAATTAGTATAACTTACTCTGATTGATTGGATAAAATTTGTTTAGTGTACAACGAATGGGATGTGAATTTTGACTTGCATTTGTACTTTTAGATACAAAGACAGCAAAATGGAAAACCTGAAAACATAAATTCAAAGGCAATGTTTCAGCTGCCATTTCTGGCGTATCTATTAGTTTCTTCTGCAAGATTTTCCCACACAGCTGCCATCTTCTCTGCATAGCCTGCCTGTTAAAATGCATGACATAGCAAATTCATTGTCAAAGAACATTGAGCTTGGGGTACAAAATTTCATGCATAAAGAAATTTATAAAGTAGAGCAGGTAAGAAAATGGGATTTTGAGAAGAAGAAGAAAAAAAAAAAAACCTGATTAAGAACAAATCCTTTCAACATGTCCGTGAAGTCATTATGCCTCTCTCTATCAAACCTTTCAAGCTCATCCCTGTTATTTTCCTGCATTCATTACCATTCATACTTATCACTTTAGGGTTTACAGTAAATTTAGCTTGTTTAATTCCTTGCAGAATAAAACTCACTGCATCATGAAACAACAAATGCATACAATTATTCTTTTAAATATGCTTTACTGGAATAACCTAAGCATTAAAAAAGAAAACAGTATGAAACTGTTTCTATTCTCTATATGCAAATAATATATGTAGACAAATGAAAGACTGCATTGTATAGTGAGAACGAAGAGGAAGCAAGTGTCAATGAGCTAACAGCAATCTTCAAAAACAATTGCCATTCCATTATCACACTAAACAAAGAAGGGCAAAGACGGAAGAGGTAGCAAGTGACAGTGTGCTAACAGCAATCTAACAAAACATTTGCCATCCCACTATAAAACAACATAAAACCAGTATTCTTCGTATTGTAAGAATATGGATGGAAGTTCTAATAACATATGCTGGAAGATTGACTCTCAACAGTAACATCACTGCCAGTTTATAAACTTTATGAAGAGGCCACTAGGAACACTTGAAGGAGAGACATAGTGATATCCAAAGACCTGCCATACTTCACTCATCTTATATAATCATAGAAATTTACCACCTTTTTTTTTTTTTGATCTCACTCCTCTCCACCACCCTACACCCTGTCTTCATAGGTAGAATCAATCTATTGATCTTAATCTGATTTTAGAACAATATAAATTTCCTTAGATAGGACCTACAAAAGAGTTCAATCCTCTCACATAGACAATGTCTGATTGAAGGGGTGAAATTTAGATTATAACTAGAGACTCTGGCAAGGTAACAACAATCACTAAAGCTTTCTGACAGTTTTACTTGATTATGAGCCTGAAATGGAACTAGCCCTCTGAACAGATCAACTTCCCAATCAACTGTAATGATGATGGTTCTATGTAATAGTTTGGTGAACTTATCAGTTGTGGTTCTCCTTTCTTGAAGGTAGAAAATAGTTTGATTTAAGATTAAACGTTATCATATCTATCTATGTCTTGCATTATGCTTCACATTTTTCATTTTTAATGAACAATGGAAAATGTTTAGCTAAAAGTAAGAGAAAATGACATTACCATCTATAGTTACTGTGCAAACTAGACAATCATAGGTCACCAGAAAAAAAAGAGGAAGGTATCCAAAGGGTGGAATTTCATTAATATGAACCTCAAAATTAAGGATGTAAGCCAAATTGTGTAAGTTTCATGAATTTCAGCATATCGCCATGAAGAAAGTTGTTACCTTGATCCGTTCATATTCTCTTACTGCACAAGATTTAGCATCCTCGGTAACTCTCGCAGCTTCTTTTAACTCTTCTATTTTGCGCATCCTTGATCTGTCTCCACCAAATATTTTGGATGAGGCAGCTTCAAGCTTCTCAATCCTGGATTGCAAGGAAGCTAAATCTGACAAAAGAGTCTGAACTGTTAGCAGAGCACTTGAACGGTCTGAAAACGCACAGTTGGCAGCTAACATTACCCCAAGATATTCATGGAGTGTATCCTGCAAACAATATTTAGATAAGTCAAATAGAGGGACTAGAAAATAGATTTCCAAAGAAACTTTAGACATTTAAAAAACTTTATGAACCAGCGAGATAAAAATTATATATGGTTATATTATCCATTTGGAGAAAAATTCTAGTACTTTACCAAATGTTTGACTGTTTGTCCATTTAACTCCCGATACAATCTACTTGCTTTAACAGCAGCAGTAGCCACATTTTTCATATCAGCAACTCTTACTCTTTGAGAGTCGAACATAGCTTCCTCTGTCTCAAACTTGGTCAATTTTACAAATGTCAAACCCAATTCCCCTATTGTCTCTCCCATATCTTGCTGAGCTTTTACCAAAGTCTCAGCCTGCAAAGCAAGCACAGACAGAATCATACCCAGAGAAAACACAGATAACATACACAATATAACAAAGCACACTACTCTCATCCTCAGTTATGCAGAAAATTCAGTTCCTGAATTGTCATCACGAAATGGGCCCATTAGAGAAACAGTGATCCCATATCAAAACAACTGGCCATTTTATTTTTGTGAAGGACAATGTTCTGTCATATTCCATATATGATTCCAATGGCCCCCAAGTTTTTGTTACCGACACAAACACAATCTAAAGTTGAAACCTTTCCATCAATTACTCTCTAACAAAAAAAAAAAAAAAAAAACTTCAAAGTTCACAGAAAGAAAAGCAAACCTGTTGAGATATACTGCTAAGGTGGTGCTCAAACTCCACCACCCAGTCTTTCCTCTCCAAGAATTCCTTATCTTCCTCTACCAACAATGGCTTGACCCTGCCCCAATCGTTAGCTACCGACTGCTTCAACTCCTTGAGCATCCTCAGTAAGTCTCTGCCACCCCTTGCCGGCTGCCAAGCCTCTCTCGCATCCGTCGACACTTCACCCATCAGCTGCTTCGGCAACCTCACCGCCCCGTCCAGCATTCTCGACGCGACGTCGACGCTTTTTGCCAGCGGTAGCTTCCCCTTAACGACGAGGAACACTCTCAGCTCCTCGCTCTTCCGTATCACCGGGTGCGAAGCCAGCTTGTTTAAGTACTTCTCCAATGCTGACTTTCTCTGCTCCACGAACTGACCCATCTGCATAACTTGGCTGTCCACCGTGCCCTTATCGGGCCGTACGGGTACGAAGAACCCCCTATACGATTCCGACAACCGGTCCGATAACGTCACCACGTCCTTGAACCGCCTCCTGACGCTGAATTCGGATCCGGGTCCTCCATATTCGGGCATGTTCGTCCTCGTCGTGATCAGGTACGTGTAGTAAGCGGTTCCACCAGGGACCAATGAATTGGGGGCTAGCTCCTGCTCCTTTTGCGGATCCGAAACCCACATCTTCAAGAAGTCAGAGTGGCTACACGGGTCCAATATCGAAGATAGCTTGGGGCTCCGGTGGCCGTTGGATGAGGAGGTATCGAAGGAAGTGAAGACCGCCTCGGCGTACGAAGGGGGCTCTAGGATGGAGTTGAATTGCGAGCCGGAGCTCTGCCGGTCTGTAAACGACGACGCGGACGTCAGAGATGGGCCGCTGGATGAATCGTCAAGGGCCAGAGATTCCATTTCGTCTCGTGATGCGTACAAATCAGCGTCTTCGTCGCTGGGATTCTCATGGCTCATCATTTTGTCTCGGTAATTTACTCGGAAGTAAAAGAAAATATATATATATATATATATATATATTTGCCGGACAGAAAAAAAAAAATAAAATTTTTTTTGAGATTTCTACAATTCAACTTGCTTTCCGTTGCATCATGAAAAATTGCTCAGAGGGTCGAGGCTAATATGCGCCGAGGTCGATAGTTGAGAGTCGGAGGAGGAAGAAGACGAAGGATGTGGCTGCATTGGATTACACGGCAAGCGCGTGTGCGACACTGAGTCGACTCGGTGCGTTTACAGGGGTTGGGGAAATCCCAAATTCAAAAAAACTGAAATTGAATGGGGTAATTATATATATTACGATAGTGCCACGCAAGCTTACAGGTGTGCATAAACCGTACTTGTTGAGCGCGTTTCTACATTCTGTGTTATACCTAGAATCGCCGCTTGTTTTTACGATTTGACTGGAGATTTTCATTTTATTTTATTTTTTTGCACAATTTGTTTATTAATCATGGGATGAGATCCAAATTGTATGTGTAAGGTGTCCAATACTTTGTAGTTTCTTATGGATAATGCTACGTAGTTGATCTTAGCTTCCACCTAATCACAAATGCATATGGATGGGTGACAAAGAGTGTAATATTCTAGTGGTTTATTTTTTGTTTAATCTTAATCAAAATTATAATCATGTTTCCTATACATCAATCATCAACTCTTCTTTGGCTTCATGTGTAGTCATAAAAAATGCGCACAAGGATGGGAATAAAGGGAAGTAAAAATTTGTCAATATGTTTAATTTATGGTTTCTTTCTAGCAGGATAAATAATTAATAAGTAAACTATGTAGTTTCATTCCCATTTTAACACTTACACATCCTATATAACTAGTTGATGACATCATTTATATTTTCTCTGGAGTTGGATATTTGGGAACAACTAATAAGAAAATTGGAGCCAAACATCATTTTAAGTCCAATCCAATTTTTAAATTTTATAAACGAAGGCCAACAAACTAATGGGCTCAACATGCAAGTTGAAATTAACAAACTGAAAAATAAAAAAAATTGTAATTGTTGTGGGAAAATTTGAGCTATCAACCATACCCAATCTCTTAGAGATGACAAAGCCCAAATTCGTCAAACCTGGATCAGACCCAAATTGTCTGGGTTTTAAGGCTTAACCATCGGGCTTGAAATAAAAATAGCCCAACACTTTTTAATATTTTTATATTAAAAACCCCAAATCCACCCCATTTTGTTTTGTTATATCTGACCGGATCTAGTCTGACTTGGTCGGACCCCATGGGATCCGGACGGATTTGATCGGATTTCATTTTCGTCGAATCCGACTCAATCTGATTGTCCGACTTTTCTTGAAATTAATTTTTTAATATTTTATTTCTTTTTAATATTCTTTTTATTATCGCTGGGTTGATTGTTTTTGTTTTTTAATTGCCTTTTGATTTATTTTACTATTTTTATTAATATTATTATTTAAAAAGAAACAAAAAGAAAAAAAATCCTAAGACACTGAAAAACAAGCAAAAAAAAATAAAAATCCAAAGACATTGAAAAAAAAATGCAAAGAAAATTAAAACAAAACAAAATAATAATAATAATAATAATAAAAACACAAAATGTAAAAAACAAATAAATAAACAAAAATAAGTGGGAGACAGTCGATAAATAAATAATAGGAGAGTTTAAAGAGAAAAATAAAAAAGTAATGCAAGAAAATAATCTTAACGAATTTTTTTAGTATAAAAATATTGAAAAGTAATTAGCGATTCTCCTAATTATCAACTTCAACAATGACCGTTGACCCGCTCGTCTACAAAAAAGGCTTTGTCATATCCAACAACCGGTTCAAATTATGCAAAATTCAAAGCCAGATCCGTCAAGTCTTGTTGAAACCGGACTAGTGAAAACGTGGAAGTACCTGATTGGCTGAAGGAAAAGAAATTTCAATACTATCAAGGAGTATAGATCCCCTCTAGGCCTCTACAAAGTCAAAATGAAAAATAACTAAGCAGCTTGAAATGGATTCACCATGTGAACAATTTAACCCATTTTTGGGGGCACATTTAATACAATAATTGACGCGGTTCAATACTAGGCCTTACACTTATCCACAAAATCTACAAGCAATTTTGCTACATGATAAAAATTACAATAAATTAATGCAGACAATAAGGTAAATCCAAAACTCATATATAAGCAATACATGTTTTTTTATTTTTACTACAGTATATATATATATATATATATATGGGTTTGGTGTGGCAAAATATGTTTCAAGTATTTATAAGTTGTTAAAATAAATAATGGCAAAATTACCAAATGTGATACATTTTCCTTATTCATTTTTCATGAATATCAAAACTACACTGCCAAATTAGAGCACCATATTTTTAGTGGGTTTTAGCATCTTACCGGAATGCTCTAACAATGGATTTTGATGTAGATTGTGCCACAACCACACCCCTAATTAGGCTTAGTTAATCTCACCCAACTTTACTTTTTTTTCTTTTTTTCTTTTCTTTTCTTTTTTTCTTTTTCTGTTGAGAGGTCACTCTTGGGATTTAATGGGGGCTTATAAGATTTTGTTTACCCAGTCTAATATTTTTATTTTTTATTTTTTTGGTACCAAAAAACATATATATGATAATAAGAATGGTCCAATCTCAAGTGGCACCTAATTGTTTGTACAATCAATGAGACAAAACTGCACGGATTTAATCAATCTAGAATCAAATAGCTCACAACCATTTTATATTGTTGAGAATAAGAGTCACAGAAAGCAATATTTTTAGCCTATTTGATGGTGAAAATTTCAATGGATCTGGGTACAACCTGTTATTGGGTGGAATATATATATATATATATATATATAATAGGAACTTGGAAATATTAACTAAGAAAATAAAAAGATAAAATTTATAAATTGATTAATTAAGAGATTTTACATACTTTATATAAAGAAGAATGTGACATATATATATATATTTATTTATTTTGAGTGAGAGATTGAGAAGATCTGTTTTGTTTTGTTTTTTGTTTATAATTGAAAATGATGAATAATTAAAATTAAACAATTTTTTTTTCCTTTGGCACACCCACTTCATAACTACCTATGAAAATGAAAACCCAAGAAATGAACCAAATAAACACTACTACCAAATAAATAAATAAATAAATAAATAAATAAATAAATAAATAAATAAAGCCACGCATAAATAAATTAAAAGACAGAGCACAAGACAACTTTGACAAGGAACTCATCCTCAATCTCCTTCTAACAATTTTTTTTTTTTTTAATTTCATTTTATGTTTTTTAATAATTTTATTTTATCATCTTCGCTCATTAACTACTTCTTGTACTTTGATTCTTCTTCACAAGAATCTCCAAAGTCAGTAACAAACTCTACCAACTTTGTCATGTTTTTCATTTATTTTCTTGTTCACCTATCCAATCCTAACCCTTCTCTGTCTCTCTCTCTCTCACCTCTGCGTGTAATTTGTGTTTGACATTCATGCTTACATTCAAAGAGACCAAGTCCCTCTTTGAAATCTTCTAATCAAAGCCTAGCTTGTGTTGGTTCTCGTAGAGCCTTCTTTCACTTCCTTATAGCAAAGACTAAAAAAAAAAAATGTTTCAATTATGTATCAATTTTGCTTTTCCTTTAAGAAATTTTGTAGGATGTTACAAAGTGTATATATGTACATTGAAACCCAGTTGCTTTTCTTGTTGATAACAAAATTAAAATTGAAAATTGTGTGTACAAAAGCAGTAGAATCTGCAAGACAATGAAAGCAATACTACGTACTCTGTTTCAGACAGAAACGATTAATTCATGAATATTTTGTAGAAGTTGGGAACGTTAAGCAATACAATACACCTCCATTTGGTGTCCTTCGGCTTGACCTGCTTGGTTTTGACAATTACAACAATGGTCGCCATCAATTCCCAGACAAAATCTCATTCAAACTTAGCTACCATTTTTTTTTTTAATTTTATTTAAGTTATGCAAAATGTAAAATAGCTGGCCTACTTAATTGTATCTGCACATATATGTATATATCTTCAATGAGCAGTTTTAACAAATTGATCATGACAGTTCAATAGATATATAATAGGACAAAAACGAACTGGATTAACCATTCATTTTATAATGAATGTCATATCTCTATCTTAATTCTATTCATACATCACAAAATTTTAACTTAAACTTGTTATTTGTTCTCAAACACAAATTTACAATATATATATATATATATATATATATATATATATATAAAAGATCAACAGCTTTCGATACATACTTCATAGAAAGACACTCAATTATTTTTTGGTTTATATATATAGTCAATACAATATGCAAATATTATATATACATATATATATATATATATATATATATATGTATGTATGCATGACAAAAGCTAATATATTTTTGAGTTAGAAGGATCCACAAACGTATAGTCTCATTGACGGGCTACCTAATTCATAACATTATTACTCTAAACTATCCTTTTTAAGTATTCTCTTTTTAACTGAAATGTTGTTAGCTAGAGAGCCAATGAAATATATCCTTGTATTAAATATTCCCACCTAATTATAATTTGATGATCACTTTACTCTTCAATCTTCATATTCTCATTCAAAATACGACTAACTGCATAATTCAATCTACATTTT
The DNA here is from genome assembly GCA_007844105.2 of Rhamnella rubrinervis. Lineage (NCBI taxonomy): Eukaryota > Viridiplantae > Streptophyta > Magnoliopsida > Rosales > Rhamnaceae > Rhamnella > Rhamnella rubrinervis. The sequence goes on from CM017576.2 coordinate 4,544,838, forward strand.
AGCTCTATTAGAAATATAGATCTTGGTCCAAATTTAATATTATTTTATTACACCAACTGATCATCATTACTTAAATCAGTATCCGGTGATTTCTTAATTAATTGGTTGGGTTGGAACCAGAAATCTTTTTTCTAGTCCCTATTCACTTTTTAGATTTTAGAGTAGCTAGTAACCATTATAAATATATTTATTTTTTGGAACTTATTTATATATATATATATATATATATACACACACACACACACTTGAGGTCATAATTTGATTGACTATGGAACTGTTTGGCCAAATTCCCCATTAAACAAGTTATCAAAAGCGCAGTATCTCTAATAAGATATAAGGAGGAAAAAATGGTCCAATATTGGTGTATGTTTCCTAATATGAATTACTTTTCCCCATAAAGCATGGACTTTTGTCTTTGCTTTTTCCATTTCCACCATTTGAAGGCAAAAAGCAATTAAAGTTGGATCAACTAATGCAAGAGTTTGTATCGGCAACTTAATCCAAATTTTAGACTACTTGGGTAAACTTCCTTTTTATTACTACTTTGATATGTATTAGATTAACGCATTAATAACTTGTACGTAGATCCATTTGGCGAAATGGTTAATTAAACCTAAATGAATACGTTTTAATTTAGAGGGGGCGGTGGTGATATATTATAATATTATCGATCAAATATTGAATGAACAAATATGCTGACCATGTATATATGGATGCATGCATGCATCAATCGTAGCTTCAAAAAGATTAACTTGAGCGATTAAATTCTTGGTTTGGATAGAAAAAGAATGTCCTTTGACTATTTCCCACGATAATACTAACGATTTTCTTGGCATTTGGACTCTTCCGGTTGTCTTGTAATAAAGAAAAGTAAGATTTCAATCTCTTTAATTGGTATATATTTACATTTGAATTCTTCAAAACATGCATACATCTACATCCTAATGTAAGTTATAATTAAACTAATATATATATATATATATATATATATATATATGATCGATCAGTTTTAGTGTAAAACCGATTTGCTTTGGCGATCGATATTCATGATAATCTCATAAATAATAATAGGAAGAGCCTTGTATAACAAGCAATTTTGAAGAAATAATTTGCATTTAGTGGGCCAGTGGGTACAACAACTTCTATTAGGGTTGAACTAAGTTTTGCCCAGGAATCTGACCACCTTGCTCAATCAGAAACCTAAGCGCTTGCCAACCTCAAACCACTCTCTCTCTCTCTTCCTTTTTTTCTTTCCTATAAAAACACCTCCTTTCCTCTCAATTTCTCACCCACATTACCACCTTCAGTTACCATTTGCAAATTAACAATGGAGTCCCTCAACAGCATTTTCGCCACCACTCGCTGCTCTCTTCTCGTCTTGGCCCTTTGGTTTCTCTTTGTTTCAGCATTGCATTGCTTTGCTGCAGATGCCAAAACTCAGCACCATGAATTTGTTGTAAGTTGTCTCTATTTGTGATGTCTCAAGCTTAGTTAATTAGTTCCCTAATTTTTTTTCACTTCTTTATCTTCTTAGTTTATGCAATTAGACACTGAAACTGGTTGGCTTGTATATATTTATATACATGGTTTAATTAGGTTCAAGCAACACCAGTGAAGAGGCTGTGCAAAACCCACAACACTATCACAGTGAATGGCCAATTTCCTGGACCAACTTTGGAGGCGAATAACGGAGACACACTCGTCGTCAAAGTCACAAACAAAGCTCGATACAACGTTACCATCCACTGGTATATACATAATTGCACGCATATACATATATATATATATATATATACGTACACACAAACATATATACACGTAGATATTTTCATGAGGCATGCATGCAAGTTCTCAGTTGATTAATTTCCTTTTCATTATTAACTTTCAGGCATGGAATTCGACAATTTAGAACAGGTTGGGCAGATGGGCCCGAGTTTGTGACTCAGTGCCCGATTCGACCAGGTGGGAGCTACACCTACAGGTTCACAATTGAAGGACAAGAAGGGACACTTTGGTGGCATGCTCACAGCTCATGGCTTAGAGCTACCGTCTATGGAGCTCTCATTATTCGACCAAGAGAAGGAGACTCCTACCCATTCACTAAACCAAAGCGTGAAACGCCAATTCTTCTCGGTAATTAATTAATTAATTTAGTCCCTTAATTTATTAATTTGGATGTGATAATTTATTATTCTTATATTAAAAACATCAATATTTCATATAGTGATTAATTAAATGTACATTAATTATATTAATCTATTATAATTTTGAAATATCAGGTGAATGGTGGGACTCAAACCCCATTGACGTTTTGAGGCAATCAATTAGAACTGGAGCTGCTCCAAATGTCTCTGATGCTTATACCATCAACGGTCAACCTGGTGACCTCTACAATTGCTCTAGCAAAGGTTTGCTCTCCCAGCGCATACAAAAATATATGTATATGTAGCTGAACTATGTTCTTTGAATGTATTTTTACCACGGATTTAGTCAAACGTATAAAAATAATAATAATAATAATAATAAACAATATAAATACACGAATTTTTCTTTGTGAACTTTAGTTTTACATGATCATATCAAGTATCTATAACGATTTCAGGAAAGGTCATAATGAGGGCCAACAGCCGTTGGTACAGATTAGCTGGTGGATAAATGATACGATCTCATAGAACATTCAATTTATGTAGTTTTCTTTTTACGATAGATATTTAATTATGTAGTTTACTACTGTGACCAGGCGCATTGAAATGGATTGACACTATGCTAAAAAAAATTTAAAAAAAAAAAAAGGATTGACAAAATGTTATCACTTTTTATACGTACATCATAGTTTGACCTTAACCTGAGTAATAATAACAGTAAATCATTAACTTATTAGCCTTTGATTTGTATGGAAATGAACTTTTTTCCCCTTTGATTTTCTATGCAGACACAGTCATAGTTCCCATAGACTCTGGCGAAACCAATCTTCTCAGAGTCATCAACTCTGCCCTGAACCAACCACTTTTCTTCAAAATAGCAAACCACAAGCTCACCGTCGTGGGTGCTGATGCCTCCTACACCAAGCCCTTCACCACTTCAGTGCTCATGCTCAGTCCCGGCCAGACCACCGATGTCTTAATCACTGGTGACCAACCCCCAAGCCACTACTACATAGCAGCACGAGCCTATGTCAGTACACAAAATGCACCATTCGATAACACCACCACCACAGCCATTCTTGAATACAAGTCTGCACCTTGTCCTTCCAAGAAAGGTGTATCCATTAAACCAGTAATGCCAACACTCCCAGCTTTCAACGACACAGCCACTGTCACTGCCTTCAGTAAGAGCTTCAAAAGTCTCAACAAAGTCGTTGTTCCCACCGAGATCGATGAGAACCTCTTCTTCACCATTGGTCTGGGGCTCAACAACTGCCCAAAGAACTTCAGGTCTCGAAGGTGTCAGGGTCCCAATGGAACACGCTTCACATCAAGCATGAACAACGTGTCATTTGTGTTCCCAAACAACCTATCCATCTTGCAGGCTTATAAACAAGGAATTCCGGGAGTTTTCACAACTGATTTTCCTGCAAACCCGCCATTGAAATTTGATTACACCGGAAATGTAAGCCGATCACTCTTTCAACCTGTTCGAGGGACAAAATGTTACAAGTTGAGGTATGGTTCAAGGGTACAGATTGTGTTGCAGGACACAAGTATCGTTACCCCTGAGAACCATCCTATTCATCTTCATGGATATGATTTCTACATCATTGCAGAGGGTTTTGGAAACTTCAATCCCAATACAGATACTAAAAAATTTAACCTTGTAGATCCACCTATGAGGAACACAGTGGCAGTGCCTACGAATGGATGGGCAGTCATTAGATTCATAGCTGATAATCCAGGTAAAAACATCATTCTCAAAGCTAAATCCATTATCATTTCCAATTGTATTTTATGCTTAAACTAATCTGATCGATACAAATAGGTGCTTGGATCATGCACTGTCACTTGGATGTTCATATAAGCTGGGGTTTGGCCATGGTGTTCTTGGTGGATAATGGAGTTGGAGAAATGCAGACGATAGAGCCTCCTCCAGCGGATCTGCCAATATGTTAAGGGCATGACCTATAGATGTAGTAGAGCTACATACTATAGAAAAATTCACAATCCCAATGATGGGATTCAAAAATTTTCCCTTTCTAGTATACTCGTCCATTGTTGTTTTCCCTGCATTTGGGGATCTAGTTCTTGCTCTGTTTTCAATGTTTGTTTTTGTTAGATTAAGAGGCTATGGGGAAGATGGTGCCGCGGTTTAAACGATGTTTACCATCTGATTTAATTCTATAGGCCCCACTTGTTTCTTGAATTTGATATTGTATTCTTTTATATAGCAAATGTTTAATTCACATTTCAGGTTTTTTCCTTTCTAATTGTTTCTAGCATGTCTCTGTTTCATCACAATTTTCAAAGTACCACAGAGAGCAAAAAAACATGAAAATGGGAGGCGTAATAATTAAAATTGCCAAAAAAAAAAAAAGTATAAGTATTTGAAATACCTTATTACTGTCTGCATTCCCTCCCTGACAACAATTGGAAGGCTTTTCGTGGGCTACCCTTTCATATCATCCTATGGAATTCGTACAAAAATCAAAGAAAATATGTTCCCAATTAACAGTTATATCAGAGACAATTCACATATTCAACAATAGCTGAAATGTCCAATTAAATAAGTTGGAAACTACATACAGAATGATATAATCACATTAATCTCAACTGATGATAAAAAACTGCAACATATTGAACCTTATAACATGCTTATTAGCAACTATAAAATCTCTGGTTCTTAGAAGGCATATATAACCCAAACTTTCTTACATATCTGAATCAAACTTGTCTCAAAAAAAGTTTTATGGGACATGGGTAGTTCTATGGGAAAGCTATTTGTGGTTGCTCACGAGTCCAAAACCATTCACAATTCCTAGAATTGATGGGAAATTCAGCATTTTTATGTCAGTATTTGATACGGTTCTGTAAAGCAGGAGATGAAAGATTTTTACTTGACCAATTGTGTTTTCTGATTGTTATGCTCTCTACAATACACCACATTTCTTTCGGACTGTGGAACTCCACCATGGATATACATTAAACAAAAATTCACATGTTCAAGTCTACTCTACCTGTAAGTCTGTAACAAACACAGATTAATAGCACGTTAAGGCCAATCTCTAAATGCAAAATCGTACAAGGAAAGGATTGGTCAATGTGGGGTACACCCACATGAATGTAGCTAAAAATTGGACATACAATATAAAATAAAATAAATTCATTTCTTTAGAAGACAAACAAGAAAGAATCAAACCCATAGTGACCGGCAGATGCGAAAAACACTGATTGATCAAAAAAGTTTAAGCTACACATTAACGAAACGACGATAAGATGGAATAATCATGGGGAAAAAGCTTACATTTGGATCATCGCCATCCGAATCTACTGCTACAGATTCAGAGCACAAATTTTCCTCAGACTGCATTTGGCGGGCAGGATCGGATTAGGGATTCGAGGGTGTTGTAAAGATATAAAGGATACCGAAGAATTGGAGACTCAGATTAGATAAGCAAAGGGCCAATGGGGGAGATTCAACGACATGTCGTTTCAGTTATTAACTTTTTTTTTTTTTAAGCTCCCCATAGATTTTCATTAAAAGAAAAAAGGCTTCCAATAAATTAAATAATTTTCATTTTGCTAATAAAAAAATTAAATACAAAATAAACAGTGCAGACTAATAGTACTTAAATTTTTTTTGTAAGATTTTGCCATACTATTAACAATTAATTTTTAAGTTCAGATTAAAAATAACTTCAAAAGTTCATATTTTATAAGGTATTTGACATCCAGATATCATATACACGTATATATTAGGAACGCATCTAACACAACAGACACGTGGAAAATTATATTTATAACCATGAAAATTATATTTACTTGGGGATATATTCTTAACAGACACATTGATATTATTTCATTTTGATAAAAAAAAAAAATTGGTTTATTTTTAATTATAGCTATTTATATTTTATTTTATGTTTTCTAATTTTTTGTGAAAACATTCCGAACTTTCACCTAAATAGTAAATAGTAAATGGTCTTTAAATTTTAATATTATAACTCATTAAATGTTTATCTTAATGTAGAGTTTTTATTACCACTTTGTAAAATTCCATCCGTTATCTTTCATATTATGCATCAAGTGTACTATTTGGCTAAAGGTCAAATTGAAACTTTAAAAAATCATTATTCTCCCTCTTCTAATACATCAACGCTAAAAACAACAAAAAAGTTTTTCTGGTGCACTATTTCGTTCCTTTTTTTTATTTGGCTAGGTGTAAAAAATTTTATTTGGCACCGCATTTAGAATAAAGATCAACAATCACAGTAAGATAAAATGAGATTTGATTCAAAACTCCTAATTGAAATATGACAATAAAAATATGTAATTTAAAGGTTTAATGGTCACAATAAATCAAACGCCCAGTGGTATATTCACCGTCACCCATATTGTTGTACATATCAACCAACAGGGTGTGTAGTACACCCCCATGAATCCATTTTCTTTCTTCCATATAATCCACTTCTCCCACAAGCTTGGATCAAAATCATCATAGTTATTGGACTTAGAGTGATGATACCAACTCTGTAGGAGTTTAGAAAAAAGATTGAGTACACCTAAAATAATCACTGAGTTTGTTAAGATTCTAATCATAACGGTCGATTTTCTTTCTGCTAGGTCACGCCCATCTTGCATAATTTATTCACAAAAAAATTGATTATTGAATTCCTAAAAACACCCACAGACACATTTACCCCAGTACCGTATACCCAAAATAAGAAGAAAACCAACACTCAGTAACAAATTTGTCAAATTCTATTTTCTTCAAAAAAAAGAAAAAAAGAAATTGAATGCATATATATTGCAAATCACAAAATTTCATCTACCATAACAATAAAATATGAAACCCTAAAACTTATATATTATCTTAATTCATCTTTAGCCAGTCAAAATTAATTAAATAAACACATCCATGGCCAAATGCAAACTAATTTACTTTACATACCATTTTCTGATCTTTCGTCATCATCTTGTAGAACATTACTCATCATTCTTCATCTCAAAGGGCATACAGTATTTTGTTTTTCTCAAAAATCATTGCTATATTAGACAAGGAAAAACAACAATAATTTTTTTTTAAAAAAATTCAATTTTACACCAAATCAAACGGGACCCTTGATACAGAACTTAAAAGATAACCAATGAAATATAACAGAAATGATGGTAGGAGATAATTCTATATTAAAATGAAAATTCAATGGATTATAATGTTAAAATTAAAATTCAGGGGGCAATTTATTATTTAGGTGAAAGTTTAAAGAATATTGCAAAAAAAAAAATAATAATAATAAATAAATTATAAAAATCCAATTAACTAAACCATACAAAGAAAAAAAAAATTACACATCTCCATTTCTGTCACCAAAAAAACAAAAAAAAAAGGGTTTATATCATCTAACCCTTGAGATTTAGCTTAATATGATCGCACTAATATAAGTTTTGAAAATCATCATATTCATCTTTATCGTTTTCGAAATTAATTATTTGACTCCCTACTGTTAGTAGTCTTTTGTTAAGTTTAACAGAAAGAGAGTTATGATATTAATGATTCTTTTGAGTGCAAACCAGAGAAGATGATCAATGACCCACAAGACCCAAATCAGAAACCACCCAAATTCAAGTGTTAGGGTTTGTATTGCAATATATATAACCCCCTCTTTCCATTTTCTCTTTTTGCTGTGTCAATGACACCTTTTTTCCTCTCTGATTGCAATTGATGATCCTGGTAAATTCTCTCTTTTGATCTCAAAACTCCATTTTTTTTAATTATATAATATTGGTTTATTAAATCAATTCAATTTTGGAGTTAGTTATATTCTTTTTTTTTTTTTTTAAGAATTTGCATTATATGTGTTTCAGAACATGCAAAATAATAGGTCAGACCTGTAGTTTTACAGATCCTCATTCAAAAATATAATTGAAATACTACAGATTTTTATTAAAGGTAAAATAAATATATCCTACCTTTTTTTACAAAGATTAAAGAAATATAAATATTTTTTTAATTTAGATTATTTTAGTGGCATTTTTATTAATTACCCTTTTAATAATTAGTTATGCTTTGAAGATTTGATTTATTCAAGCATTTTAATTCCTGATTTTGTGGTGCCGTTAGACCAACATCCATCATTGAGCGTGTAGAAGAATGGACAGATTTTGAAGGAGTTGGAACCAAACAGCCTTTTTTTTTTTTGCCTTTCTATTTTCTATTTTCCCTTTGTTTTATTTTTTGTCAACCAAAATTCATGTCGTCACCCAGTCTAGTATAGTACAAATTTGAAGAGTTATGTCGTAGAGAATGATTAGCTCCAACACCACCGGAGTGTTGCATTACCAACACAGACACCATCCCGCCACAAAAGTCCGACGAAGCAAGTATGTCTCCGAGCACTCCCAGCTCCGGATTCTCCACAAAGTCCGTCATCTCTTTGTCGCCGATCGTCTCTGCCGAGCTCCATCTCCGTCGACCCACAATCACGAGGTCGTAGTTGCCCTGCAACGCCCGAACGCCATTCACCACCTCCACGTCATCCTCAGCCTCCACCTCACACCACGTCACGAACTCATTCTTCATGCTCTTGAACTTGAACTCGTCCAACGCGGCGTCGTCCAAGCCCTTTTCCCACTCTAATTCAGGGTCTTCTTTGTAGCCATTGCTGGTGCACCACAAGTTCACGATCCTCACCACTGTGACGATCACGTCCTTGTGTTCCGACATGCGTGCCGCCATGGCTATCGCTTCGCGGTCGTCGGGCCCACCGATGAAGATCACGGCAATGCGGCAGGAGAAGTTGGCCGAGAGCACCGGGATAGAGAAGCTCCTGTCGACGAGGACACCAACAGTACATGGCGCAGATGTTTGGAGGTTAACGTTGAATTGTCTAATGGAGTTTGCGGTGCTTCGGCTGACAAGGTATTGCTGGTTTTGATGGAATGGGACAATGAGAAGTGGGATAAGCTTGTCTTGAGAGAAACTAGAAATGGTCTCGTGCATTGTCTCGTACGGAGAGATCATGGTGAATGGTTGAACCGAAACCGTGCCCTTTGAGACCCTACAGTAATTCTCGAAAGCTCGGCAGATGGTGTCGGTTTTGGAGGAGAAAGCTGGCCTGAACGTCCTTCTGTTCTGGTGGTAAGGAAGGAGGAGTGGCGCGGCACGGCCGACGAGCTCAACGGCGTGGATCACGTAGGCGCAAGTGGGGCTTGCGTGGGATGCGCTTGAGACTTCGAGAAGTTTAATGATGGAGTTCACACTTTCTTCGTGGTGAACACAGAATAGGACACGGAATTCTGAGCTTTTAGGCATGGATTGCAGTGTCCGGAGTCCTCTGTTCATGAGGGATGGATTAAGTCGTGTTTGGGGCTTGGTTAATATTTTAATCAGTGGGGTTACCAACATGGTAATCACCATCATAGAAATCACCAGTTGAGTGTAGGTCTGTTCATCAATGAGCTGCAGTATAAAAATTTCAGGATAAGATACAACAATTTAGACACAAAAATGGAGGTGAAAGAAAGAATTAATGTAGCCTAACCTTATGGGTTTTCCATTTATGGAAACTGATAACCTCAAGTATGCCTTTGATATTCATGATCAAGCCCATTAAGAAAGCATTTCTGAACTTGATTTTGCAGCAGAGTGCAGCCACCATAGTCCCAACAAGCTTTGCAAGAAATCCCATATTAATAGTGAACTGAAATCTGTGAAACGAAGCCCAATCCTCAATTGCAGCAATATCCGTATTGAAACCAACATGCGCAAAGAACAATGGCATAAAGAATTCGGACACCAAGTAATCGGATTTCTCTACCAGCGCAGCTCCAAGGGGTGGTCCATCTGGTATGACTAGCCCCAGAAACAGAGGACCAGAAATAGTGGTTCCTCCTAGGGCGTCAGAGAAAAATGCTATGACTAAAGTACCTATTAGCAAAGCAGTGACATAAATCTCACGTACAGGTTTGCCCTCTGGTGTTGACTTGACGATCCGTACAACTGCTGGCCTAATGACCTTAATGCAGATTCCTAGTAACCCCAAAAAACCCAACAGAGCCTGGACAGCATCCCTAGTATTTTCCTGTTTAATGAACACGGACAGTGCCACGAAGAACCATTGGATCAAATCGTTGAGCATTGCAGAGGACATGGCAAGCTGGCCCAATTCAGAATTCACAAGGTTGAGTTCACGCAAAGATTCGGCTAGGACTGGGAAATAAGTGAATGATAAGGACAAGGCTACGTAGAAGAGGAAGGTTCCTTTCATGATTCCTTGAAATTTATCAGATATTGGATAAAGGCATGAATAAGACACTAGCAGAGGAACCACAAAGCTTATTATGCCAATCCTCCAAGCATTCCTTGCGGCTCTAAGGATCATGTCTATGTCCATCTTCACAGCAATAATAAAAACGGAATAAATTGCACCAATTGCTGCTGCTGTACTTAAGAATTCACTCTCTCTTAGTGGGAATATAATCTCCCTGAATCTCTGACTGCGTCCTAGCACAGAGGGCCCTAAGACAATGCCACCCTGAAAATTAGTAAAAATCAATTAATCAAAAGAATGTTTCAAATTAATTTTCAAAACATAAAATTTACCACTCCCATTTAAGAGCTTCAGAATTAAGGCAATCTCAACAAAGTGCATGCATATTTGACTAGCAGGGAATGATGTAAAACAAATTTAATAATAAACAGTAATTTTCATTGGCTAAATATGATCAGGTGCCAACTCAAGTTTCCCATGCAGCATAACCAGATGTTTCCTATCTCCCAAAAACAGAGAATGTTACTAATAGACATCACAAAAGATGCAAAAAGAGGCTTTGTGTAACTTTTATTTGTATGCTTTATAAGATTTAAAGAATTACAGGATCAAATTAGCTCATAAATGTGGACTACTTGGACCACACTTTTTAATTAGGCGGAAATTTGGAGGTAGGAAATGCATGCATATAGTTGGGCAATATGTCTTCTTTCCAAGAAAGATGCAATGCATGTGTTGCAATGGAAATGACCCATGATTTCCTTGTTTAATATACCACATCAACTACCAACAAAAATAAATTGGTTATTCCAATTTCCACTAGGCATTCATATTAATCAAAATTAACAAAAAAAGCCTAAATAACTCGTTCCAGTTTTATATGAAGTTTCTGTAACCAATATTTGTAATTTCCTTTTAAAATGGTAAGTACTATCCTCTTTGTTAAATTTCTTGCCACCTTGAAAGGATTCATTCAATCATTTTTCTAACATGAATAGGAAACCTAAATTCTGTAACACAAGTCAAACGTAGCCCTTGTTACTGCATGTATTACAAAGGTTCAACCAACAAACCCACAGGCAAAACTGATCATTGTGGCAAATAAACCCTCACAAAAAAGACCCAACATGAACATAATTTACAAAAAAAATAAATAGATAAATAAATTGCTGGTGGGCATTTCGTCAATAAGCTTATACGCATGAATGAACTCTCTACAAACCACGCAAGCATTTTACTTCATATTATTTGTCAAACAACCAAGAAACGCAGAGATAGCCAAGATATGATCCAAACCCAATAAAGAACCAAAACCATCCAAAAGTGCACGCAATATATAAGAGAGGGTGAGAAATTTAGACAGAGAGCAAATGTACGAGGATATTGCTGACGAATTTGGGCTGCTTGAAAGGCCTAAGGAGAAAGTAGAAGATTCGGGAGAAAGAAGTGACGAGGATGACTTGGGCAATGAAAACAGGAAAAACGTAGTCGAAAGGATTATCTCCGTTAAAAATGCCACCGGATCTGACACGCTTTTCAGGTGAACAAATCACCCGGTGACCCTTATACCAGCTGGTGTTATACGAGCCATAAAAGTAGTCATTAGATGTTATATTGCCGAAGGTGGTCACGATTTCCACCTTCTGCAACATCTCCTCCGGTGGCGATCACGGAGGTACCAGAGACTTCGAATCGCTCTAATCTTTAATCCCACCACCACATTCTTCTTCAAACCCATTAAATATACGTTTCTTCGTCCTACGTTAAATGACTGCCATGTGTATTCTCCACGGAAACTGATCAAGCGGTCCATATCTTTTTGACCCTCAATTATTTTCAACCCCTTAATCATGTTCAAGGGGTTGATAGAGAAAATCAATTGAGGATTGAGCATCAACGGCTATGCATGATTGGAGCTGGATATTTAAATATGGTGATCGCAAGATGGCTACTGTTTTGCTGGGGTCTGGGAATTGTTGATGATTTTTGCGCGGGCTATTTTTTTTTTTTTTTTAAATAATATGCAAAGATGACAATGAATATGAACATCAAGAACAACAAGAAAAACCATTGTCCATCCAAAATAATAATCATTTTTAAAAAATATATACTGTTGTTTTGAATCCAATTTTGATTTGTTAAAAATAATTAATTATACGAGTAGAGTAAAAAAATTTGTAAGATGAATTATGCATGCAAATATATATTAAGTTTTTCTATCAAAAAAAAATAAAAATATATATATATATATTAAGTTTTTTTTTTATTAAGGTTAACAAAATTAAACAACAATGGATAAAAAAGAATTGTGACATTTTAAAACTTTCCTATTATCTTATATTCTTATTAATATTTTTTTGGTCATATATATATATATATAGTCATTTAAAAGGTATAAACAGTCTTTATGTATATATATATATAATTCTGAAAAAAAAAAATTTGTCACATTAATTTTCTTAACTTCAAAGGCCATTCCAGATTGGAGGCACTCATCCTTACCTGCTAGGTATCATTCTATAATTTGTCCATATGCTTTATTAATAATTTTTGTAGTTGAGTCTAATTCCTAATCAATTATGTGGGAAATCATTTAATTTTTAATATTTTCAATTTTAATCTAATTTAGTAGGGGTGTTCAACGGTCGGTTATGGTCGGTTATCATCGATGTTGGGATTTTTTCTGATGGTGTCGGTCGGTCGGTTAAAAAACCGAAAAAAAAATTTCATTATGAAAACCGACCACAACCAACCGGCGCTAGTTGGTGGCTTGGCCGGTTTTTAGTTTTAAGGGAATGGACTAGAAGAGGTTGTTTGCATAGTGAGGTTTTCATTCTGATATTTAAACAAACAGGTTGAGTGCATCGTTGATTTTGCATCCAGTCCCATTTGGCAAACCATCTCTTCCACCCATAATCTGCTATCAAATTGCCAAAACCAAAAACAAAAACCCCAACTTAAAAATTTAATTCATCCACAACAATCCAGATCAAATCAAATTAAGAGCAAAAAAAAAAAAGAATCAAACTCATCGTGATATCTACCTTTTGATGACGACGAAGGTGAGTGCAGAGCATGGCATCTTGGACAAGGCATTGATAAGAACACTGACACATACGTATTGAAACCAAGCTCTCAACATCCAAAGGTATGCCGTAGTAAATCATCCTCACACCAACTTCCAACACTACCAACGCCATCTTCCGCATGGAATGTTATTGTTGGAATTGAAAACCTCAGCATGTAATATTATATAATTTATATTAGTATGAAAAATTGTAAACAAATACATTTAAGTCCTATTCAAGCACAAATGAGAAGATTCGAGAAGATAGTGGAATCCTATATCAATTGTTTATTAATTTTTTTTTTTATAAGCCAATTGTTTAATAATTTAATTGGTTAAAAAGTTTTAAATACAACGACGTCGTTACTTAAACTACAGCACATATGTACAATAACATCATTGTGTAGTGATTCCTGCTCAAATGAACAGTGCACGCGTGAATAGTGATTTCGAAAAGCAGTAGAACACGCCTACTTCTTCTTCTTCGTTCTTTTGTGGTGTGGTTCAAAGCAAGTAAAAGCAAATGATTTCTTTCTCCTGAGTGATTGTAGAGAGATAGAGAGAGAAAGATCCAGTTTGTAATTGAATATAAATAAAAATAAACAAATAAAGAAGGAGATATATTGTAATAGGGTTGCAGATGGTGACGGGAAAGAGGGCAAGAGAAGAAAATAGAGAAGGATATATAGTTTCATTAGTCGGTCGGTTTCGGTGACCGTGGTTTTTACACAGAGGGAACCGAGACCGACCGACTATGTCTTCCTTGGTGTCGGTTAACCGGCCAATTACTACCGGTCACCGAAAAACTCGGTGCGGTGCGGCGCGGTCGGTCGGTTTTTTCGGTCCTCGGGTATATGTGCACACCCCTATAATTTAGTGTAGAAAAGACAACTTAAAACCTAAATTTTTTTTAGACAATTATTTTAAAGTTATGTGGTCTGTGAAGTAAAATAATGGATTATTATCATTATTTATTTTGAATTAATATGTTATTTCACATAAAGCATAAGTTAATTTCATTTTACACTGTTTATGTCGAATTTTGCTCCGCCACAAACGGTTAAATTCCCCGCCTAGCACCACCGTGAATCTGCAAGAATTAAGGAAAAGCGTGAAAGCTTTTGGGGGCACCGGTGTGGTACCGGCCAAAGAACCTCCGACGCTCAAGTCAGTTAATCGGCTTTGGACTTTTGGTGAATTCTAGTGTAGAGTATTGCGTACCTTTCTTTGAGTCATCAAGAGATATATATATATACATGGCCTTACCTTGTCCATCAAGACGAAGGCTTGAAACCCTAGCCGTCCTGATTTAAGGCAAGTCATAATGGGCGCTCTTCCCAGTTTGGTAAGTGAAATATGGGAAAGTATCTAGTATTTACTACAGAGCGAACTTTCCTTTTCGAACCCTCCTCAGCTCTTACCACATTCGAGCCAAGGGAAACCGTTCCGAGCCATCTCTAGAAGGTCGTTGCCCGGCTCTGATGTCCGAGCCAAGCCCTTTTTCCGAACCACGTTATGATAGCTCCTCCCTGAGGTCCCATGTTCTTCATTGCCGAGCCTCCAAATAGGCCCCGATTCGTTAGCTCGGCAGAAGTTAGCTGCTGGATATGCGGGTTCTTCCCCACCATCGCGACTCGCTTCATCCTCAACCTTCGCCTCACCGCCCTTTCAACGGAATTCCTCCTATATATCACCAGAGCCAAAGTGACCCGAGAATATTACCAACACTATGGCTCGGTTACTGAAACATTCTCGAACGCTCTTTGTTGTATGGGGAAAATCAAACATCCTTCCGACATTCGGCGTAGTTTCACCTACCGTTATGGCGACAGCGTAAACAGCGTGCAAGCGAAAAGGCACATCACATCATAACCGCTTCATTCAAATCTAGAACTCCGTCGCAACCTTTTGCTCACAACCGCCCAACCGCAAAACCCTTTTTACCTTAACTCTTCTTTCATCCCACTTCCTTTGTTTCAAAACTCCGTGCAACCTCAACTTCTTCCTCCTCAAACGCTTTCCATCAACCAAAACTTCCCGATCGCGTGATTTTCCAACCCTAAGACCGCTTCGAGCACAACTCGCTGCGAACACTTCCACAATTTCTACGAGATTCGAAGTTTTCTCGTGAAATCCCGTTCAGTTTCGGTTTCAACGACTTCACCATTTCCTGTTATACTTCCCCGATCTAGCCTCGTGTCGATTCCAATCTTCTAGCCTTTAAAGGTTTCAAATCCTTACCTCATTCCAACGATGGAATCCCCGGATCCGATCCGGCGGTTGAGGAACAATTAGTTAAAAATTCAAACCGAGGGGCGGTTCCTCTCGGACCCTCGCAGGCAAGTCGACAAACCCAACGTAGGAACCCCAATCCAACCCCCATTAGGGTAGACGGTCCAGGCGGCAATAGGTCCGGACTGATAACCATGGAGGGTTCCAAAAGGAAAGTTCGCTCCGTAGTAAATACTAGATACTTTCCCATATTTCACTTACCAAACGGGAAGAGCCCATTATAACTTGCCTTAAATCGATAGGGGTTTCAAGCCTTCGCCTTGATGGACAAGGTAAGGCCATGTATATATATATATCTCTTGATGACTCAAAGAAAGGCACGCAATACTCTACACTAGAATTCACCAAAAGTCCAAAGCCGATTAACCGACTCTGGCGGAGGTTCTTTGGCGGTACCACACCGGTTCCCAAAAGCTTTCACGCTTTTCCTTAATTCTAGATTCACGGTGGTGCTAGGCGGGGAATTTAACCGCTTTGTGGCGGAGCAAAATTCGACATAAACAGCTTGGCTAGAAGGAGGCCCCGACGAAGTTTTTGCACTAAAACCATCAAGCGCCTATTTCCAAGAACCTCGCCCGAAGCCATGCCCAATAAGCGCGTTAGTCTTACTTCTAAAATCGTTGCGCCTGAAAGACAAGAGGAAGAAATCACCCCTATCCAAAAGGACGTAGCAGGGCCCTCATTCACAGGAGGAGGACCCAGTATGATGATGAACGTGTGGATCAACTCCTCGCCTGGATGGAGAATGGTGCAATCCACTCGCACTACAACAACGGAATGAAACACGAGAGATGATCAACAGGCCGCTGGAGGCTTTCGATGCCGTTCAAAACAACTCAGGGCAAGTGCGGGTTGATTTGAACAAAACGTACCTCCGACCTAGTCGGTAAAGGCCCAAACCGGGGAAGAAGCGGCAAAGAAGCCGCTCGGAAAAAGACCCGCGAGGATGGAGACCATTCTCGGAGGACAACGCGGAGCCAGCGAGGGAAGGAACCCAGTGAAGATTTGGACTCCACGGATGAGTATACACCCGCAAAGGAACGGACTGCGAAGCCATACCACCTTCGGAGGGCGAAGCATTATTACACCCTTCGGGAAGATCGGGCTAGCAGAGAGGATTTGGCAAGAGGGCGAACCGAGATTGGTTGGGCGATGGACGAACACCATTGTGGACGAAATCACGAGGTTGATACCCGGCGGATTCTCCCCCAAAGTTCACTCTGTATGACGGCATAGCTGATCCACAAGATCATATAATTCATTTTAAGCAGGCCATGATCCCAACTTGTATACCCCAACCAAAGCGCGACGCCGTGATGTGCAAGGTGTTCGCATCAAGTCTGAAGGGTCCGGCTTTGCTTTGGTTCAGCCGTTTGCCATCCTACAGCGTGGATTCTTTTCATACGCTGGCCCAACTCTTTCTGACCCAATTCGCATGCAGTTGACAGTACAGGAAGGACCCGGATGATTTGTTCAGGGTTCAGCAGCAAAAAGGAAAGTCTTTGAGGGACTACATCCAACGATTTAACGCATGAAGGTGGAAATTATGGACATCCGGATGTGGTGGCATGCAACGCAAACGAGGATATTACGGCACAAAATTCTTACTACATGGTCCTAAGAAACCTGTGAGCTTATGCGGACTTTACAAAAGGCCCGTGACTTTTGTGGTTTTAGAAAGAGAGTTGGACGCATAACGAAGCAATTAAGGAAGGACGGATTGCGCCAATTGGTCGAAAGGAGTACCGAGCTGATTTAACCGTCAGGGCTCGGGATAATAGGTTTACAGAATATCCCCGGGGACAAAGGGGCGGCCGCCGGGTAGGAAAAGGTTTAACCAAGACTACACCCGAGTGGGAGACAAAGCCGAGCCAAACGGCGGAACGATCGGACGGGGACCGTTTGAGAAAGTTCGGTCGATGTCCCCTCCGTTAGTCGCACATGGAATGATTCATGAAGTCCGGGCCACTCGAATTTGGACCAAGAAAAGGATAACTCGAAATGATGTGTCTTCCGCGAGAGGACAGACGGAGAATGCCGCATTCAGAAATTGAAAATTGTTGAAGCGCGCTATCCGGAGCATTAGTTGAGCATCCGAGAATGGGGCGCCAAAGAGGAATCCCCGCGAAGAACAACTCGCCCCGCCGGGTGAACAATGTGGAGAATAGAAGAGTCATTCACTCCATTCATGGCGAAACCGCGTGTGGAGGGGAGCGTAGGGAGGATAGGAGAGCCTATGCGAGGATCCCTATTGCTCAAGTATCGACCGCGCAAACGAAGATCCCGGACATAGTGTTCACAAAGCAGGGACACCGTGGCACGATCTATCCCCAGACGCATTGGTAGTGACCTCGACGCGTTACAGTGAAGAGAATTTTGGTTGAAGGAGCTCGCAAACATCATCTTCCTCAGCCCATTGATCAAATGGGAATTCAGTCGTCCGATATCCAACCTACCGCAGCAACATTGGTAGGGTATGATGGCAATGAAAGCGTGGCTAGGGGAAAATTGACTCTGCCAGTTACCGCCAAGGGAGTAAATCGGCTAGCAGAGATGATCGTGGTGGACGCACCATCTGCGTACAACATGATTCTGGGTCGGCCTTGGTTGCATTCCATGAAAGCCATACCATATACTTACCATCAGAAGATTAAATTCCCGTCAGGGGAGAAAGTGGAGGAATTGCTTGGAGACCAGTCAGGGGCTCGACTCTGCTATGTCAAGGCGACTCTGCTATGTCAAGGCGCTCGATGGAAAAATCAAATAGCAATTACGAACACGGGAGGTGGCCCAAGTAGAGAAGATGGATGCTCTGGAGGATCTAGAGGAGGTGCCACTAGATCCGGACCACCCCGAGCGAATTACCAAGATTAGGACACAGTTGGACCCGGAGATCCGAACCCAGCTGATCCAATTCTTGAGGGACCACCGTAACACCTTCGCATGGTCTACGGATGACATGGTCGGAATAGACCCTGGTATAATATCTCACAAATTGAACGTAGATCCCTCGTACAAACCAGTTCGACAAAAGCGGAGGAAGTTCGCCCCCGGACGGAACCAAATTATAAACGAGGAAATTGCTAAGTCGGTAAAAATGGGTTCGTCAAAGAAGTTCAAGACGGATTGGCCAACGCGTGGTAGTGGTCCTAAGAAAATGGAAAGCCCGGGTTTGCATAGATTTCACTGACCTCAACAAGGCTGCGAAGGATAGCTTCCCGCCCAAGATTGATGAGATGGTGGATGCTACGGGTCACGAGATGTTGAGCTTCATGGATGCCTACTTACAATCGATCTTGATGCATCCGGATGACCGAGAAAGACGGCCTTCATAAGTAACGGGAATATTCTGCTATAAGGTTATGCCGCTCGGATTGAAAATGCGGGGCTACTTATCAAAGGCTGGTGAACAAGATGTTCATTCGGCTAACTACTCCACAATGGAGGTTTACATTGACGACATCTTTGGTCAAGTCTATCCGAGCAAACGATCATATCCAAGATCTGCCCTTTGATGTATTAGGCAGCGATCGAATGAAGTTGAACCCCACTAAATGCACTTTGGGGTTGGTTCGACAATTTCTCGGCTATCTCGCGACCTGGAGGCATCCGGACAATCAAGGCGCCGCTAACATGCCACCGAAAACACCGGAAGTGCAAAGATTGAATGGGAGAATAGCGGCCTTGAGTCAATTTATTTTGAGGTCATCTGACCATTGCATTTCGTTCTTCCGAGCTCTAAGAGGAAATAAAAACTTTACGTGGACAGAAGAGTGTGAACAAGCGTTCCAACGACTGAAGGTGTATCTGAGCTCTCCCCCTATATTCTCCAAGCCAAAGCCAGGAGAGACATTATACCCGTATTTGTGGTGGGATCACGCGGTCACTTCGGTGTTGGTTGGATGGAAGGAAGGAAAAGCGCCTATTATGTCACCGAAAGCATTGGCGACGCGGAGACGCTATACATTCATCGAAAAGCTGGAGCTAGTCTTGCTCGTGTCCTCTAAGAAGTTAAGGCCATACTTCCAATGCCACAAAATTACTGTGGTAACCTCATATCCACTTAGAACGGCTCTTCATAGTCCCGACATTGCGGGGCGGATGGTCCGGTGGGCCGTTGAATTGGGAGAGTATGGGATAGAATACCCACGCAAGAATGCCAAGCGCGGATTTTGTAAATGAGTTCACGGACAAGGCGAGCCGAAGCGTTGGTTGAAAGTTTGGAGGAACCAAACATATCCAACACCGGACATCAACTCATCTCGGCAAAGGCGGTACGCGGCGGAAGCAATTTGGAAGCAAGAGCAGAATTGCCCTGGAAACTTCACGTGGATGGGTCTTCCAATTTTCGTGGAGCGGGGGCAGGAATCATGCTCGTCGACCTAGATGGTTTAGTAATGGAGCAGGCAGTTCATTTTGGATTTCCCGCGTCGAACAACGAATCGGAGTACGAGGCGTTGATTGCTGGAATTAACTTGGCTCGGCGGGGGGCTTCACGACTAATGGCATACAGCGACTCCCAATTGATCGTAAGCTAGGTGAACGGTAACTACACGAAGACGAAAGAATGATTGCGTATTTGGAGTTAGTCGAAAGGGTGCAACTTTGAACATTTCAACTCGTCGATGAAGTGAAAACGTCGGCAGGCGCTAAAAGATTGGGTTCGGCAACCGCGACTGAAAGATGTCGGAAGATTCCCATGGAATTCCTGGCCGAGCCAAGCATCGATATTTACGCCACGAAGGAGAGTGAGGTCGATGAATATAGATGAAATTGACGGCGGGTGGATGAACCCCATTATGGAATATCTCCCTTCGCAAGCTACCCCAAGATAAAGCGAGGCTCTAAGCTCGACTTATATCCGCCGTATACGTGGTCGGGAAAGTTATACGCGATCGTACCGGGGCCTAGGTGCTTGAACGGAAAGATTCGCAGCAAGTGCTTGCTGAAATACATGAAGGACATTCGGAAACCACGGGAGGGCGGTCCCAGCGTAAAGCTATGTCACAGTTTATTGGCTATGCGGAAGGATGCCGCGGATTACTCACGGCATTGTGATAGGTGCCAACGTTTTGCCAATCGCATGCGCGCTTGTGAGTTGACGGTTTGAGCCCATGGCCTTTTACGAATGGGTCCGGATATTGTGGGACACCCCTTGCTCGCGAAGCGATTATCCTTGTGGCCCCGGATTACTTGCAAGTGGGTGGAAGCAGGCATATTCCCAATTAAAGACAAAGACGTCATACGCTTTATTTGGAGGAACATTATATGTCAGTGCGGCGCACTCGAATCGCGACGGCTCCCAATTTATTAGTTGAACTCGTGAATTCGTAAAGAGTGGAAAATTACCATGAGATTCTCCTCGCCAAGACATCCACAAGCCAACGGACGGTGACAAACAAGACTATCGTGTCCAATCTTAAAAGCGGTTGGAGGATGCCAGGTAAGTGGCACGATGAGTGCGGGAGTTCTGGCAAACCAACTACCCCACATAGTGCAACTGGGGAGACCCCATTCTCTATGGAGCGGGTGATCCCGGAAGTTGCCGCTTCGCGCGCCCGATCCAAACAGGAATGACGAACTAAGGCGAAGGTCATTGGATAGCTCGGAGGAATTGAGGGAGCAAGCCTTGGTGCGGATGGCGGTATACCGACAGCGAGTGGCCAAGTACTATAATGCCAAGGTTCAGCCTCGGAAGTTCAAGGTGGCGACTACATTACGCAGTGTTCCCTAATACACGTGAGCGGAAGCAGGACCCCACTGGAAGGCCCTACCGGTCGTGGATGTACCTGCACTGGGGCTTATCGCCTACAATCTTTAGATGGGATGGACGTGCCTAGGAGTTGGAGCTCGACTCACTTGCGCCGCTATTACCACTAAAGTTTTGATAGGATGAACAATGTAACAAATTCTGTTATCTCTTGATTCAAGTCAATAAAGTTAGTTTCATTTGCTTATGAATTTTGTGAATCGAGCATTCCATGTTTCGTGATGTTACGGATGAGTACAGGCTAAAAGATTCTATTTTTTATTAATCGCCGTACGGAATTTCTTACCCGTCGCACACTTTAACTATGGAATTGAGTCATGGTCAATTCAGGTCGTGCTACCCGGTCAATTTGACTCTAGGTTCGAAGTCACGATATTGCTAGTCGAGCGAAATGACAAAGACAGCCGTCCGGAAGGCTAATTGTTCACCTCGACTCATGGCCGTTAGTCCGACGGAGGGATCCTGGCGTTGGACCGACGGAAGCGAATCGATTAGTTAAGTCAATTAAGTCAATAGCACACGACTTGATCAATTAAAACTAAATTGAGCGCCATTTCAACAATCCGTATTCGAGGAAATAAAGGCAAGACATTCATTGACAATTCCAAAGTTTGTACAAGTGACGGATGTACCCGAACAAAAGAAAAACAAAAAGAAGAAAAATAAATTTAGTCTTGAGCCCGCCGTTACGGGAGGTTTGGCCGACCGGACTCTTCGTTGAAGGCAATCTCATAGCCTCTTGAAGGAATCGCTCGGTTAAGGGGAGTTACGGTTGGTTCATAGGAGGGCATCTCCTTCATCCGGTTCATCCTCGCTGAGGTGATCTCCATGTCCTCTTGGCCACCATCCTCTTCGTCGTCATGGGTGGGAGTGACCCGTCTTCCGTCTGCCCGCAACGCTCGATCATGTCGTTAGTGTTTTTGGGATGGCGTCGATGGTGCGCTTCTTGTAAATGTGCTTTTGGCTCGGGGCCATCGCCACCGGCACGCAGCGCTCCCTCTCCCCATGACTTGGGCATAGTCGAGTCCGGGGCTTCCAGCTCCTATCCTTCTCGATCGCTTTTGGTGACCTCGGACCACTTCCTCCATTCCAGCTCGTTTTGCTTCCGGCGGCGGTTTGTTTTGAGGTTGTCTTCTTCGTTTTATTTGCTGCGGCAGCATTGATGTAGGCCTCGGCCTTCTTCTTGAATGCCTTCTCCACCTTGATGGCGGCATCATATAAGTACCGCATTAAGAGCAATTCAAGTTAGAGTTTTATGAAGGGGATCGAGAAACAAGAGAGTAGTGTTGGTTACCTTCAAGGCATTTTGCTCTCCAAGCCCACTTCATCGAGGTCATCTCCCCAAGAGGCTGCGGTCATGGCGAGTCATGAGAGAGTCAACGACGGGCCGACCGCGATGAGTCCGGCGGATGGTGGAGCTATCCTCCAACCCCAAAGATTGATGTAGTTTGTTTTTCTTTGCCCTTATTTTGGTAGGGGGCGTCCGCCTCTTGGGAGGGAGAGTCGCCAGGGAATGGCGATTGGCAAGGAGTGGGCTCGACGACGGCGTTCGTGGTTGGACACTCGGCCTTTGTCGCCAAGACGCACCACCCTGCGGCTTTTGTCCTTCTTCTTCTTGGTGGCCTCTAGTTCGCCTTGGATATCTTCATCTTTAACTTGCCCATGCCACTGGGATAAGAAGCCCACAGAGGGTCAGTTGGCACGCCGTACAAGAGCCTAATGCAACCTTTGAGAATATGTAAGTACGGGACTTCGAGTGTAGGAAGAGGGATACCTTCAGGAATTTCTTCGGACAGTTGGGTAGAAGGGTCCTCCTCTTCAAGATTCTCGCTTTCGGCTGTGCAGGGAAGTTTCTTCCGAGGCCGATCACGTCCGAGTGGAAGGAGTCTTGGAAAGTATAGACATAAGACTTTTGGTTTTAGTCCTGAAGAGTGCCCGGATCACGTTCTTTTGTTCGGCGGTGATCCTGAGCCTTTCGCTGAGATTCGAGGCTGCACAAGTGCAAAGTCAGTTCGATCCTGCATAGTCACAGGAAAAGTTTTAGTAAGCTAAATTTTATACCTCTTTCGGTCAGTGGCGGATTCCCGATTCGGCGTGCCAGCGGTCGCATAGACCCTCCCTCTGACAAAGTAAGCGGTCTTTCCAGCCTTTGTCACGGTGGGGCATCTTCAACAACCTGATTCCTCCGTAGAGGTGTATCTTCCCTTCTTCGGTTTCATGTGAAGAAATACAAAAAGTGGCCATGTCGATTTGTAGGCGCCTCCGATTGACGATGAGTCCAAACAAGTATCGCCATTGATAAGTTGCCTCGGCGATCAGTAGAAGTTCAGACCATGTTAATGATGCTGATGGAAGAGTCGAGCCCTATTTTGAAGGCGATCTCGTACAGGCAGATCCACCCGTCGCGAGGGGAGTCGGCTCTCTCTAAGGGTTCTGGGGCGGATAGCTTAATTTGGCTCGGCATGTCGAACCTCTCCTTAAGGTACGACATGTCGCTTTGTTTGAAGACTGAAGGTATATCAGTCTTGATTATCACGGGTCGCATGGTTATCAGTCCGAACCTATTGCCGCCTGGACCGTCTACCCTAATGCTAGGGGTTCGGATTGGAGTTCCTACGTTGGGTTTGTCAGCTTGCCTCGGGCGAAGGGTCCCAGAGGAGGAACTGGCCCCTCGGTTTGAATTTTTCCTAACTAATTGTTCCTCAACCGCCAGATCAGATCCGGGGGATTCCATCGTTGGAATGAGGTAAGGATTTGAGAAACCTTTAAAGGCTAGAAGATTAGAATCTGACCTGAGGCTAGATCGGAGGAGGAGTATAACCGGAAATGGTGAAGTCGGCTGAAACCAGAAACTGGAACTGGGGATTTCAGTACGCAGAAAACTCGCGAATCTCGTAGAAATTGTGGAGAAGTGTTCGCAGCGTCGAGTTGTGCTCAGAAACGGTCTTAGGGTTGGAAAATCACGATCAGGAAGTTTTTGGTTGATGGAAAGCGTTTGAGGGAGGAAGAGAAGTTGAGGTTGCAGCGGGAGTTTTCGAAACAAAGGAAGTGAGGGATGAAAGCTGAAGAGTTAAGGTAAAAAAGGGTTTTGCAGTTTGACCCTCAATTATTTTCAACCCCTTAATCATGTTCATGGGGTTGATAGAGAAAATCAATTGAGGATTGAGAATCAATGGCTATGCATGATTGGAGCTGGATATTTAAATATGGTGATCGCAAGATGGCTATTTCTTTGGGGTCCGGAATTGTTGATGATTTTTTGCTGGCTATTTTTTTTAAATAATATGCAAAGATGACAATGAATATGAACATCAAGAACAACAAGAAAAACCATTGTCCATCCAAAATAATAATCATTTTTAAAAAATATATACTGTTGTTTTGAATCCAATTTTGATTTGTTAAAAATAATTAATTATACGAGTAGAGTACAAAAATTTGTAAGATGAATTATGCATGCAAATATATATTAAGTTTTTCTATCAAAATATATATATATATATATATATTAAGTTTTTTTTTTTATTAAGGCTAACAAAATTAAACAACAATGGATAAAAAAGAATTGTGACATTTTAAAACTTTCCTATTATCTTATAGTCTTATTAATATTTTTTTGGTCATATATATATATATATATATATATAGTCATTTAAAAGGTATAAACAGTCTATATATATATATATATATATAATTCTGAAAAAAAAAATTTGTCACATTAATTTTCTTAACTTCAAAGGCCATTCCAGATTGGAGGCACTCCTCCTTACCTGCTAGGTATCATTCTATAATTTGTCCATATGCTTTATTAATAATTTTTGTAGTTGAGTCTAATTCCTAATCAATTATGTGGGAAATCATTTAATTTTTAATATTTTTAATTTTAATCTAGTTTAGTGTAGAAATGACAACTTAAAACCTGAATTTTTTTAGACAATTATTTTAAAGTTATGTGGTCTGCGAAGTAAAATAAGTTAATTTCTTTTTACACTTTTTTTTTGTGACTCAATGAGTTTTTTTGAATTGAAATAAAAATAGTTGTTCAAATTATATATATATATATTTTTCAGATCAATGTTATTATTAGCAGATTTAACGGAATAGTTCTTAGATTTTGTGTTTTAGACGTTAAATATTTTATTTTCATTTTTATCTTGATATATGAAAAAAAAGAGAGTTTATTTGTTACTCTTGATAAGTTAAAATGTGCAACAAAATCAAGATAATTGTTTAAAATAGAATTAAAAAAGAAATACAATGAAGATATTTGTATGAAAAAATGCGGTTTTATGGATGTTTTCTTTTCTGAAAAATACTGGCAAATGTCATGTAATTAATATCATATTATCAGTAAACTTTGAAGCTATATTGAAAAATTTTGTAAGTATTTATATTTTTGTAGGGTTTACTTTTAAAATTTTAATAAAAAAAATTAAAAATATTTTTAATATACTGAGGTGTAAATTTTTTATTTATTTAAAAAATATATTTTTGAATAATTAAAAAATAATTATATTTAAAATAAAATATATTATATTTATGAATCAGAATTAATTTATAATTATTTTTAAAATTTATAATAATATTATATTAATTTTATAATTCAAAAAACAATTTATAATTTTACATGTAATTTAGAAATATTGGCGTCCAAAACCCAACTTAATTACCCAAAAAAAAATAAAATAAATAAATAAATTATGAATAAAATCACGAGGACAGAATAAAAAAACGACACCAAGCAAGCAAGGACAAATGCCTCCACGTCAGTGTGAAGGCAAGCATTGTCCAAATTTTAATGGACAGCAAAGTAACAAAGAAGGGGGCGCTCACCGGATAAACGCAATTTAAAGTGGGCGTTTTCAAAAACAAAAGCTCGAACCCGAAACGCCCTCGTTTTCAATACTATCAAATCAAACCCATTGCGTCAGCAAGTACGCGTTTGGGAGTCAGTCCTCACGTTCCTAGAAACTCAGTAAACTTAAAGGCTCAATGTCCTCCGTGGACCACTCCTTGACCGTGTTTCCATTCGCTGTCTTACTTCAATGTCTCTCCTCCCCAAGGATAAGATGTCACTCGTGACGTGAGCCTCTAGCTACACGACAAGCAATAGACTCGGACATACTTTACTTGCCTTGCGTTTTGCCACGTGGTTCATTCTCATCCGAACACGTGGCTCACATGCGGAGCTCAAACCACTTGGTTTTGCCCCATGAGGGCTGTCTCACGTGGAGCAGACACTTCTACGATCTACTTCTCACGTGGAGGAGACACTGCCATGATCTACTTCTTGGTATAAATAATTAAAATAAAATTAATTTTCTATTTTTCTTAAAATTGATAATCCCGGTTTAGAAAACAAGCAAACCACGTGGATGAGAAATAGGACGACGTGGACGATAAGGTTGTCTTTAAATAGACATACATGCGAGTTGAAGAAAATAAAAAATGTTGAAAAATATATTTAAAAAGGGCAAAAACAACTTGCACTTAAGCCTAATGTGTGGATTAAAAATTGATTAAAAGTTCATTTAAAATATTTATATTTTACACGTATAGGTGGCCAAAGAGAGATTACTTCGTGAAGAAGAAAGCGACAAGTGGCTTGAGTGATTCGGGAAGCTTCCGGAGACACGTGCCAGAAGGTTCGGTATCCGAAAGCCACGAAGCGACTGGAGGAGTGCCACGTCATCGATGTCATCAAGCCTTAAATAAATAAAATATCGGAAATATCTAGAGAAGGCTATAAATATCTCGGACAGGTTGCCCTGTCATGGTTTCTGGATTCGCTAAGCTTATAGCTCTCCTAAACTAGAAAAAAAGAAAACAAAACCCAATACCAAGCCGCTCTCTCAATCGGAAAATATCAGACACGCACAGACCGAAAATCGAAGCCCAGAGAAAATATCAGACGCGCACAGAAGGAAAATCGAAATCCAAAGGGAAGTGGAAGAAAGAGGAACGGAGAAGAAACCCTAGCTGTGTTTGGGGCTATTCATTCTGATCGGAGACAGTTATTCGTCTCGGGTGTCGCTGCAGATTGCTGACGGGTTAGTTGATTTTAATCCTTTCTTTTCTGTCTCTCTAATTTTATTTATTTATTTATTTTGGGATTTTTTTTTTCAGTCCCTTTCTTGGTTGACTGTCGGATTTTCTCAGGAAGTAAAAATCTTTGTTTCTGGGTTTTCTGGGTGGGTTTTGGGATATTGAGTTCTGTTTACCCCTTTATTAATTTTTAGGATTTTCTAGGGTTTATGTGAATTGGGGGTTTTTATTTGGAATTTGGGTTTCCTTTGCAGATCTGTTTTCTACTTGCGTGTCCTCTACTCTTTCTGCCTTTTTATTGTATTTTCAGGATTAATATTTTTTATTTTGTTTTCCTTGAGCTGCAAGTAAATTTCAGTTACGCCTTGACATTTCCGCGGGATTTTCTGTATATTTATCTATATTTTTGCAAGTCTTGGGTTCCAAGAAAATTCTGGGTCTGATTATATATAGTTTACTTGTTTTACCATTCCGTAGTAGGGTTTGCAGTTGTGTGAGATGCCTAGCTAGTTGATAGTCCTTCAGCTAGAGAATTCATTCTTTGTCTGGATTGTAACAAGTGTTTCCTTCAATATTTTCCTGCAGATTTTAAAAGTCGCATAGTAGCAAGATACATTTGTTTAGTTCTGAAAGAGTAGCAGTTACAGTATTGGTTCGGTGTAGTTTTCTTTGTTGAGAAGGTGGTTGCATTTCGACATTATTCAAACTTGGTGCAAGAAATTTCAAGGAATGGGTGCGCTCGATCAAGGTTCTAACAAGCTTCCTCTGCCCTTCGATTCTACAAGGAAGAGAAAGACTCGGAGTAGACGGGATGGCACCTCTGTGGCCGAGACCCTTGCCAAATGGAAGGAGTATAATAATAATCTTGATTCTGGCAATGATGGGGGGAAACCAATGCGTAAAATACCGGCCAAGGGGTCGAAGAAGGGGTGCATGAAAGGTAAGGGAGGGCCTAATAACTCCCAGTGTAACTATAGAGGTGTTAGACAGAGGACATGGGGAAAGTGGGTTGCAGAAATTCGGGAGCCAAACAGGGGAAATAGACTTTGGCTAGGTACATTTCCCACTGCCTTGGAGGCTGCTCTTGCTTATGATGAAGCAGCAAGGGCTATGTATGGTCCCTGTGCTCGCCTTAACCTTCCCAATATATCGGATTATGCTCCATTTAAGGATTCCTCTTCAGTAGCAACTCCATCAGGCTCTTCATCAGCGGCGACACCAGCAGGCTCTGATTCCACAACAACATCAAATCATTCTGAGGTTTGTGCAAATGAGGATTCCAAGTTCAAGCCTGCTGCCTTGGATGTGAAAAGTGAGAATGAAGGAGAATCAAGAATCAGTCCCTGGTGTAATGGTGCAGTTACTGGAGATACCATAACTAAGAGTGTAGTCAAGCCAGAAGCAAAGGACGAGGTGACTATGACACACATTAAATCAGAGGCAGAAGATGAGCCTTTGGATTTCTTGAATCATAGTTGGACTGAAGGATATGAACTCAGCGAGGATCTCCTCCAGAATTTCTCAATGGATGAGATGTTTGATGTGGATGAGCTTCTGGGGATTATGGACAAAAATCCGTTTCTGAATCCAGGTTTGGAACAAGGTAGTGGTCATAATGCTGGCCAAGTTGGGTTGCCCGCTAGTGATAATCATCTCCAGTGCGAGAAGCCGTCCCATTTATCATATCAATTGCAGAATCCGGATGCCAAGTTGCTTGGAAGTCTGAATCATATGGAGCCGGCACCTTCAGCTGTTGATTATGGCTTTGATTTCTTCAAGCCTGAGAGGCAGGAGGATAATACCGTTGATGGTCAGGGGTACCTGAATATGGATTTTCCTGAATTAGAGTTTTGAGGCTAGAAGTGGACAGTTTCTTTGCGTGAAGAACAAAGGAGCCTAGATGCTGAAGGGCTAGAGTCTACTATATTCATTAGTTAGTTTATCTTCTGGTTTCTGTCGTCTCTGGGATCCAGGAGCTAAAATTGTTCTAAGGAGCACAATGTGTGAGCTTTGTATGCGGATTTGTTTTTCACTGACTCTCCCTTTCCTTTTGGAACTGACATGCGAGCTGATTCTCTATAGGTTTTAGATTTGGGGAATTTGGCTTATGGCATTTGTTTTTATGGCTATATATCAGGGGCAAAGTACATGGTGTGTCCTATATGGCCTCTTATGCTTCTGACTTTGGTTTTTTGCTAAACTCTGCTTATGGTTGCTATAAATTCTTTTGTTGTAAATTATAGTCAAAGAAGGACGGGTGTGAAGACCCAGTAAAAAATGAATGTAAATGAATAAAAAGTCCTGCGGGCTTATGGTCTCCTGTGTTCTGTTTTATTTTCTTACTGTGAGGTTTTGCTTTGATAATTTTATTTTCCTACTTTATACATTATGGGAGTAAAAGATAGAAGAAGCTGTCAATGTCAACACAAGAATGTCTACAATCTGTTAAAAGTCTAATTCAGATTAATTACAGTACCTACCTTTCTAATTGTGACAGAATTGGAATCAAAATTGGAATCAAAATTGGATCCAGTTCCCAGGTGTAGCATAATTTTGATTTCAATTAATGGGTTTTGAAGATGGTAGATGTAAGCTTAAACTTGGATGTTTACTTGCAGCCTGGCGTTTTAGGTTTCACCGGCCTTCCTATGCCAGCAAAGCAGAGTGACCATTTTAACGCTCAAGCATTGATTTAATTTTTTTTTTCCCTTTAAATGTAAAAAGGTTGCAGAGTCTATTAGGCCTGCTGTATTAGGCATATTCTATGAATGGTCAACTAATTAAATTCTTCTTCCTTTTTATCACTGTCGACAACAAAATGCACAAGACTCGATACTTATCATATAATTGTAACATAAACTATTGCTATTATTGTAATAAATAACATTATTTATAATATGTATATATACAAAAATAAACAAATAGTTATAATAAATTTCCATATAATATTTAACATTACATAGCTTCGCATCCCCAAACTTGTGAAAAATGTTGATGATTTGGGTTAGAATCTTGAAGGTTCTAAAGAAACCAAATACCTAATTTAATCACCACCATGTACAAAAAGTACATACTCCAAACCAATTTCATAGCGTAAGGACATAAAAATACCTGAAATTACGGACAAAAGGTGCTTTTGGAGGAAAAGATTGGAATCACCAGCCACAATGGCATATGTAGGTCGTCATGGCTTTTGTCACTTTCATGTATTGTTTTTGAAAGAAAATTCTAGCTAATTTATATATAGGAATTTCTACACACTTTCTAGGAAAATTCAAGTCCATCCATTATAATCCGTTAGCTTATTCCAATGGTAAAATACCTAGATGCATTTCCACCAGTTTAGATTCAAATAAATTTAATTGTTCAGATTGAATATACCAGTTGACACCCACATAAAAGAAAAGTCCATCCATTATATTGTGACCAATAATAATAAATTGTAATCTTTGGAATGGGTCTTTTTAATTTCTAGTAAGTAATTTAAAAGAACAGTTACAACAGTTGGACAGTGAGAAAATACAGCAAAGATTAGAAGGGCAATGTTTTTCTTTTTCTTCCTTTACATGGTAGGAAAAAATATATAATTATTTTACCAAATAAAAAATAATTATTTTACTATTGGGCCGGGCTTTTTGAAGAGATCCAAAGGCCTAAATTCGACTTTTTAAAAAAGTATTTAATAAAAAAAAAAAAAAATTTGAGGCCGCTGGAGACGGGAGTTAGTCAACGGAAGACATAGAAGTTGGTTTGACAAATTTGGTAATCTGACACTTTTAAGCTGATAAATTCACACGTGCTTGCTCTGCCCTACATGACATAGTTCCCAAACTTCATCACCTGAGGTCGTGGACCCCACAACCACAGACCACATCAGAACATCAATCACCAGCCAGTCATTCACTCGCGTTTTCTTCCACATCCCGAAATTACCCTCACCAGTTCCAACTTTTTACTCGACAGTAAAAAAATTCAACAGAGATAGAGAGAGCAGGAGACTACTATATACGCTCGCAAAGAGTCCCAACACTACTACACACACCCCCGAGCTTCCCAACGAGCTCTCTTTCATGAGGTCAAGTCCCATGCACAGCACGATTTTCGAGATTCTTCGTTTCAGACCCCTTTATAGATATCGCCGTTTCGCTGTCGCTTTCTTTCTCTCTCTCTCTCCCTCTCTTTTTTGTTTCCCTCTTTTTCTGTGGTCCTTTATGCTCACTCCAATGGCTACTACTTTTCGAGCTTAAGCATAGTCTGCACATTCTTCCTCTCTCTCTCTCTCTGTTCCGGCCTAAAAGTTTGCTAGCAGCATTTTAAATTCCGAGCAATTTGACTCGCCGGACTCTGATTTTCCATTACTGACTCTGAGGTCAGAATCTAAATTTTCCAGGTGACATTTCATTGAAAAAGTTCTATTTATTAGTTTAATCTGGTGTTCCTGATGATCGTTGCTGTTTTTGCTCAAATTAGAAGCGAAACTGTGAGTTTCGTTCGCATGGTTCGGAACTGAAATCTGACTGATAGTTGACCAGTTCGTTGATTGATCAATGATTTTGTTCTCTCATTGTTTTTAGTAATTTGTTCACTGGATGATTTATTTGCCATTTAAGGGAAAAAAAAATTTTTTGAAAGCATTTCTTTGAATACCTTATTTACAAAAAATTGACTACATTGAGTATTATATAATAAGTTGGATTCTAATCGAGTGTATTTTTTTTTTCTTTCTTTGCGTCTCTAAAATTTGTCATTTTTTGCTTTTATGAATTGAATGAGCTGCGAATTTTTTTCCTTTTCTTTTATATTTACCTTATTTGTTTTGCTCCTCTTATAGGTATATCAAAAGCAGAGTTGTTGTGGAAGGGTTCGCTGAGAGAGATTGGAGAATGCTTTTCGGAAACGACATTGTGAGTCGCAGCTCATTGGTGGAATCTAGTGTAAATGGGTTGAATGAGCTACGAATTCTTATCCTTTTTCTGTTATATTTACTTTATTTGTTTTGTTCATCTTATAATATGTATATATAGATCAAAAATAAAAAAGAAGATCATCAGTTGGTAAACAAGTTGGTAAATGAGTTGGTGGCTCTAGTATTATTGTTTGCAATCATATTGATCAAAAAGCATATCATCAGTTGGTAAACAAGTTGGTAAATGAGTTGGTGGCTCTAGTATTATTGTTTCAAGATTGCAGAAGAAAAATAAGCATATTTAGCCGCGAGAGAGACATTATTAGTCACACCCTATTGGTGAAATATGGTGTCTCAGGTACCTGACTTTCGGAACTGAAATATGCGAATTTGAATCTATGCAATCAAATTATTTTGTATTATATTTCTAAAAAATGTTTTTGTTATTCTTATTACTCTAATGTACTTTTGCAGTATGATGTGGATCAGTGAGGTTGAATTATTTAGTCTACTATACACGAGGCAATAGATAACAGAAAGAAAAAGGGAAAAAAGAGGAACAGAAAAGAAGATAAAGAAAAAAGAGGTAACTGATGTCGTTCTCTTGCTACAACTGCAACAGTGAAGAGGTCTTTCAATGCCATTTTTGCCTACGTATCTGTTTCTTCCAACTTTATGGTAAATTGTGCCTTACTATCTATATTAAACTTGAAATGTGTCTAATTGACAATGTGTTGCAGATACGGTCCTCATTATCGTGGTGATTATTTGAAGATTTCAACTATTGGTTAACCAAGGATGGTGACAAAAAGGCATTTATATCAACCTAAGCATCCGTTGAATCCTTATCGTAAGAATTGCCTCCTCTTTTTCTAGCTTCCTTGTTTTTCCTTCAAGTGGTCCTACACCAGCATAATTGTTGCAATTTATTTCTTTTACTCCATTTTTGGAGACAATATGAGGCTTTATAAACATGCATCTCAACCAATTGTTGCAACCAGCGGAATAAATCTTTTCTCAGTCCTGGCCTACTTTGGAATGGGAGTGAAGCAATTGTATTGAGTTGTTTCCTGACTATTGGGAATCAAAATCTGGATGAATCATTACCAAAATTCCCTCCCCTGGATTTTCTTATTGTTATGTGTGATGTTATTTTTGGAAATATGAAATTTTATTGTAATATTATTTTCTCAAGTTTTCTTTGTGTCTTTTTCTCTACTTGTAATTGATCCCTTACATGTTTTAGTCTTTTATCTAAACCTTTACGCTAAGACAAACCTATAATGTTGTTACTTTAGTTCATACGGTAGCAGACTACAGATTATGCTATTAATAAAACAGAAATTAATTTTCAATTCCTGACTTGTTAGACTATCACTTGCCTAAGGCAAAGGCCTAAAATCCTATTCTTGCAGTTGCATTATATATCTCTGTTCTAGTAGTTGCTTTTGGAGTAGCATGTTGGATTTACCACTGTGTGATTTATAATGTTTTCTCTACTGATTGTTCATCTGACAGCCTTTGAAGCTCTTTACTGTGGCTCATGGAAAAGCGTGGAGCTTATAAGTATTAGGAATGGGAATATGAGTATGAAATTTGTTGATGATCAATATTTGATTCATGAGAGAGGTCCTTTCACAGATCTTCGGATAAAGTCAAGGCAAGCAACACTATCTGACTGCACCTGCTTTCTGAGGCATGGTGTTGATATATGTGTCCTTTCAATTCCCCAACAAACAGAAGGTGCAGATGATGTAGTAGAAGATCCTGTAAGTGATTATAATTTGGGATTTTAACTTGGAACTAATGACTTCTTTCACTTACTTATACAAACTTTATTCAAGTAGATGCTAGAAGTGATTGGCTTTTCTTTTCCTTGCATCTATTTTCTAGAACTATGAAAAGCACTGTCCGATTCTGTGTTTTTCTAGA
This sequence comes from Rhamnella rubrinervis, assembly GCA_007844105.2. Taxonomy (NCBI): domain Eukaryota; kingdom Viridiplantae; phylum Streptophyta; class Magnoliopsida; order Rosales; family Rhamnaceae; genus Rhamnella; species Rhamnella rubrinervis. The sequence goes on from CM017576.2 coordinate 4,579,270, forward strand.
AAGGAAGTAGAGCCATAGTGAGCATTGTCTCAATGTTGTTTTTTGCTTGCTTGGTTTTTTTTTGGCTGACGTTTTCTTTTCTTTTTTCATTCATATTACTTTTCAAAAATGACTTTACTTGTTTAGTTTTATATTGCTAATGCTAAATATTCTATTTACTTTTAGGGTTGTAACTTCCAGTCATTTTGATCAACAGATTCTGTTTCTATTATTATAGGTTTGGGTTGATGCTAGAATAAGTTCTATAGAAAGGAAGCCTCATGTATCTGGATGCTCATGCCAATTTTTTGTTAACTTATACATAAAGCAAGGTCCTCTTGGTTCAGAGAAAGGAACACTTAGCAAAGACCTTGTGGAAGTAGGGATTGATCAGATTTCCATCCTCCAAAAGCTCGGTCGAGATTACTGTGAAGATCAGCGCTACAGGTGGGATTTCTCTGAGGACTGCTCTTTGCTGCCAAAAACTAAATTGCTTTTGGGGAAGTTTTTATCTGATCTGACATGGTTACTTGTTACATCCTTTAAAAAGCATGTTGCATTTGATGTCAGATCAGTGCAAAACAAAATTATATATCAAATTTTGGGAGGTGTTGATGGCTGCATTTCTTCAGACTCTCATAGTTACTTAAATGCTGTGAGTTTTAGAGTGGAAAATAATATTCTGTTACCTACTGTAGTTCATTTTGTTCCGACTGATTCTATTGTGTCAAATCCTGCAAGTGACCTGCTTGAAACATCACCATTTTCTGAGCATATGGGCTTGCGGCGTTCAAAACGTAGGAATTTGCAACCTGAGCGTTTCCTAGGTTGTGATAGTGGTTCAGAGATAGATATTGGCTACTTGCGTTCGAGGCCATATAAGGTAGATCAGTCACAAGATGATGATATGTCAGTGCCCTTGTCATCCCTTTTTGGTGTCAAAGTAAGATGTTCAGAAGCGCATACTGAGGCTGAAATGAGAGTTCGTTCTCATAAGAAAAGTTCCTCTAAGAATCTCCATATGAGAAAAAGCAACATTGTGTCGGTGAATGTGGAATCAGGTATGACTAATAAAAATGAACATCAAGCTCAAGCTATAATTCTTCCTCTTCCTTACAAAAGTGAAGCTGTAAATCTTGGAGATTATCATCGCAATGCCAAGAGTCCTCCAATTCATGAAAAAAAGAATGGTGAAATTTCTTTCAATTATTATTACAATAACAATAATTCTAGAGTACGGCAGAAGCATACTTCTGATTCAGAAGATACAGATTTTGATAGTGTATGGGAAGGCAAAACATTACATAGAAGAGTTCGGAAGAAAAGATATCAGTCTACTAGTTTGAGGACTTCTACTGTAGAAAGAACCTATCAAAGGAGATCCCTAAGCGTAGGTGCATACAATGAAGTGATAAAGTCATACTTGAAAAACATGGATTGCACAAGTAATCAAGATCAACATATTACTGACCAGTGGAAAGAAACTAAAGTGAGTGGAATTGAAGTTCCACCAACTGAGGAGGAAGAAGAAATGTCGGAGACTGAAATGTTGTGGAAAGAGATGGAACTAGCGATAGCATCGACTTATCTTTTAGATGATGATGAGGTAATTGTTTTGTATACTCACACAAGCATTATGCATATATCTCGTTAAAGCATATGACATTATGTGGCCTCTTTAGTTTTCGTATGGTAGTGTTTGTTTGTGTTAACTTTGTATTACATAGTTTGGCCTTCCTTGCAGCTTAAGCTTCTAGTATTGATGGTAACTTTTAATTTTTATGGATAACAAAATATGAATAAGATAAAGAATGCGGCAGATTGTCTAAATTCTCTATGTTAGTTTATGTTTGAAGTACACTGAAGTCTTGCATTAAGTGAGTGTCTATATATATTTTAAAGAGGAAGATCCATATATATATATATGTATATATATATATAATCTGGAAGCAGTCATCATTTACTGCAGATATATATCTAGCACACATTACAATGAGCAAGTAATTGCAAAAAAAAAATACTCATTGAAGGTGTGTAAGATTGTCACAGCTCATTGAATGTGAGGCAGGGCTTGAGAAGAGCTAGCTTCAAGATGATAAAAAAATTGCCGCTGCTTCTCCTGCCTTGCAATTAAAGTGTTTCATAACTTGCGTATCCAGGACCAGTGGCAGTGACCACCCCTTAGTTATAATTAAATGTGGACACTACCTTTAATATGGGATTCAACTAAAACTTTTTGAAGAAAAAATTAATACTATAGGTGGTTTTTTTTTTTGTTTTTGGTACCACTAGTACCAAGTGCTATAGCTAACTGTCTCAAATATAATTCTTGACACAAAAGGAATTATTTCCTCAGTTGATGTTCTCTGTGCCTATAATTGTTTCAGAATGCTTATCTAATCTAATATAGCTCCTGCTAGCTTTTACAACTTTTTACAGATTCAATATGGAATTAATTTTATTTTTTACCATATAAGATATGATCTGATTTTTATCTATTCAATACTTAGTGATGGACTGGCTCTCCACATATATTTTTTCATTGTCTTGAGATTTCTGGTTTAAGACAGTTCCAGCTCTAGCTAAACACACATAAATTGTTAAAGAATGAAAGCCAAACATGCTGGTTTACCTCCTTTGTAAAATTTCTGCCCCATGTGTATTCTGGAAGGCCATTTCAATTTGAGAAAATTATTTCAGGTTTCAAGTGATGGTGTGTCAAAAGGAACTGTTCGAATGTCATCTGCAGGTTGTCAGCATCAGTACAAAGTAGATGAAGAAATTGGGGTTTTGTGCCATATATGTGGTTTTGTGCTCACTGAAATAAGAGATGTTTCACCACCCTTTGTAAGTCATTTCAGAGCTCATAAAATGCATTTCTTGTTTCTATTGGTTTTCTTACCTGCCTTATAGAAGAATCAAAGATATCTTTGACGTCCTAACCTGCGAAATATGCAAGGGATAACATCTCCTAACTTCAGTAGATATAGTAGAAAATCTTGAGCTCCTATTCCTTTGTCTTCGGGTTGTTTAATTATGCAGGAGGAGGAACAGGTAGAGTTTCTTTGAAGATATTTGATTGATTGTTTATTTCTCCAGATGCAAAACACAGGCTTGAATGCAGATGATAAAAGGTTGGATGAAGAAGATTCAGAGCACAGGGCAGATGAAAATGATGAAATGGATCTTCAGTGCAAACACAATTCTGTGGATGAACATTTGTCAGAAGAAAACGAGAATGTTTGGGCTCTAATTCCTGAAATCAGAAGGAAATTACTGTTCCACCAAAAAAAAGCTTTTGAATTTCTGTGGGAAAATATTGCAGGGTCATTGATACCAGAAGCTATTGACCCAAAATCCAAGAAAATAGGTGGTTGTGTTATATCTCATTCTCCTGGAGCAGGCAAAACTTTTCTAATTATTGCCTTCCTTGTCAGCTATCTTAAGTTATACCCCGGAAAACGACCGTTGGTTCTTGCTCCAAAAACAACACTCTATACCTGGTACAAAGAATTCATTAAGTGGAAAATTCCTGTACCGGTTTATTTAATTCATGGTCGTAGAACCTATAAAGTATTCAGGCAGCAAACGGTGAGCATTCCAGGGGTCCCAAAGCCAACTGATGATGTCATGCATGTTTTGGATTGCCTAGAGAAAATACAGAAGTGGCATGCACACCCAAGTGTTCTTGTCATGGGTTATACTTCTTTTCTTACATTGATGCGAGAAGACTCAAAATTTGCTCACAGAAGATTTATGGCTAAAGTTTTGCGGGAAAGTCCAGGGATCCTGGTACTAGATGAAGGGCACAACCCCAGAAGTACTAAATCAAGATTGAGGAAGTGTTTGATGAAAGTTGAGACTGAGCTGAGAATTTTGCTTTCAGGTACATTGTTCCAGAACAACTTCTGTGAATATTTTAACACCCTTTGTTTGGCAAGACCAAAGTTTGTCAATGAAGTGTTGAAGGCATTAGACCCAAAATACAAGAAGAAGAAAATGGTGAAAAAGGCACGCAACTTGTTGGAATCCCGAGCAAGAAAGTTCTTCTTAGATAAGATTGCAAAGAAAATTGACTCAAATATAGGAGAAGAGAGGAGGCAGGGTCTAAACATGTTGAGAAACATTACGAACGGGTTTATAGATGTGTATGAAGGTGGAGGTTCTGACATCCTTCCTGGTCTGCAAATTTACACCTTGTTGATGAATTCAGCTGACAAACAGCATGAGATTTTGGTGAGACTTCATGAAATAATGTCAACATACAATGGTTATCCTCTGGAACTAGAGCTTTTGATAACCCTTGGGTCAATACATCCTTGGTTAGTCAAAACTGCAGTTTGTGCTAATAAGTTCTTTAGCGACAAGGAGCTAATGGCGCTTGAGAAGTGCAAGTTTGATTTAAAGAAAGGTTCCAAAGTGAAGTTTGTCTTGAACCTCATTTACCGCGTTGTCAAGAAAGAGAAGGTTTTGATCTTCTGTCATAACATTGCACCTGTGAAATTGTTTTTAGAATTGTTTGAAAATGTCTTTGGGTGGCGGAGGGGTAAAGAAGTTCTGGTGCTTACAGGGGACCTGGAGCTATTTGAACGAGGAAGAGTGATGGATAAATTTGAGGAACCAGGTGGACCCTCAAGGGTTCTTCTTGCTTCAATTACAGCTTGTGCTGAAGGAATTAGTTTAACAGCAGCTTCTCGGGTAATCTTATTGGATTCAGAGTGGAATCCTTCCAAGACAAAGCAAGCCATTGCGCGTGCTTTTCGGCCTGGTCAGCAAAAGGTGGTCTATGTTTATCAGCTCTTAGCAACAGGCACTCTGGAAGAAGATAAGTATCGTCGGACAACATGGAAAGAATGGGTGTCAAGTATGATTTTCAGCGAGGCATTTGTGGAGGACCCTTCCAGATGGCAAGCTGAAAAAATAGAAGATGATATCCTGCGAGAGATAGTGGCTGAAGACAGGACTAAGTCATTCCACATGATCATGAAAAATGAGAAGGCTTCGACCATTTTAAAAGATGAGAAGGCTTCGATTGTGATCAGAGAGAGTGGCCAACCTTGATGTGACAGTGTAATTACAGATGCGTTGAATTAAGGTTCTTCTTCTTCTCTTACATATATATGCAAGTTTACATATTGACAGCCTCCCACCAGTTTCTTTACTGGATTTTCCATAAAAGATGGCTTTCTGGATTTTTATTTTTTTTAACAGGTCATGCACATTAATTATAATGTAACTGAATTTTAGCATAATTTGTTTATGGTGGCTAATTACTCTTTAAGTCATTTTTATTCATTTATGTGAAAACTTAACTGATCTGTAACATTTTAAATTGCAGACTGAGCTTTGTCTGCAGCTTAGTTCTGATGTAATTTTATTGTAGTTTATGTCCTGGATCTTACAATTTTATGCTGATTTATATAATTGGAAGACTACCTAATAAAGCAGCTCACCACCATCCTGCTTTGTCCATTTATCTGATTACTGAATCCTTTTACTTTATAAAACCTGATACTCCTTTTAGTTCAGATAGATAGATGGAAACAAATATTACATGTACAATTTCTAACAACTTATGCTTTTATATATGCCTATTGCCTACTCTCCATCAACTACTTAACCAAATATGCTGACAACTTGGCCATGCTACATTTTTTTTGGTATGCTTTAACATTATTTTATTTTTACTTTTTGCTTTTTCCTTGTATGTTCAAATCTCCAACAAATAGCGTAACTAGTGTATCTAGAAATTAATCCCTTTTTTTTTTTTTCCTCTCTCATTATAACACAGTTGATTATTTTATCTGCTTTATAAGAGTTTGCTGGTGGCTATAGAGAAATACTTCCAGCACAACCTGCTTTTTGATAAGCTCCCATTTAGTTCTTGCACCAATATCTCCTGTATTGCACGCATAATTGCAAATTGCCACCCAAATTATAAAATTAGCACTAATATTACTGAATTTTAAAAATAATTATAAATTACTCCTAACTTGTAATCACAGTATATTTTTTTAACTGTTTAAAAATATTTTTTTCTTGAATGATTTAATCTAATATATTTTTTACCTGCACTTGGGGGTATGGCCTAGCAGAAAGGAAGTCGGTCGTTCCATTTCGCTCTATCACATTCGCATACGAGAGTTATGGTTCGAGTTTTAATAAACTCATTATTATCTCGGTATATTCAAATTACTTGAGTGTCTTGAGTCTACTTCATACGTCCGTGGAGGGATCTGTTAGGAGGTGTGGGTCAGATGTTCTAAACTCCTATTGGATTACAAGGTTGGAGTAGTAAAAATTTTCTATCCACTAACAGAATTCTTCTGGATCAACAAGATCCACATCTAAGATTTTTTTTTTTTCTATATATATATATATATTTTTTCACCTATTGTCATTTATTTTAGCATTTAAAACTAAAAAAACACTTAAATGGCTAAAAATAGATTGTGTTTATGAGTTAGAAGGACATTTATTAGGATTATAATTCAAGGGATATTGTTGTCAAAAATCTTATATATTATTATAATTTCACCATTTTTTTTTGTTTTTTTATTTTTGTTACTTTCCTCTTAGTCAGTAGAGACGATGATAGTAAAAGAAAAAAGGCAATGAAAAAAAACAAAAAAGCTCGTTTTCTACATTTCGAAATGTGGTCCTTCCCTACCTTAATATCATAAATATAGTCACGCTTAGTCCAACACAGTGATTCCAGTAGATGCTATTTCCCTTTAAGCGTGAATTATGCTACGATAAGGAAATTAACTCAATTTTTTAATTACTTGGGACGGCAAGTTATACATAAATAAATGCAACCATCAACTCTAAATTATTTCTTTAATTAGCATTATAATTTAATTGGGGTATAAAAAAGTATCATAAGAGATAATATCCTTTATATTTTTGGTACTACATTATTGCGATTTTTTTTTTGGGTCTACATTTAAAGGAAATTTGATCCCTTTTATAAAAATGTGAGATATTTTTAAGCATTTATAAAGCCATTGGACCAAAAAAAAAAACTCAAAACCTAGTCATTTTAGAGGTTTATTTCAAATTGTATGTTAGTTCGGAGCTTAGACCTTTTAAGTTTAACATTGTTGATGTTGCTAGCTATAATTTTAAATCCCTGTTATTTAGATGTGTTTAAACATTTATTGTAAGTTTTATTATTATTTTTTTTCACTATTAGTTTTTTTTTTTTTTTTTGTGAAATTTTTCACTATTAGGTATTAAAATAAATTCCTGAAAGAAAGAAAAAAAAATTATCATAATTTACGTATCAACGCTTGAGAGTTATGATTTGAATCAAACATATACACTAGCTAACTTTTCTATTTTTATTTTTTAACGTATGAAGACATTGGTAAATTCTATTGGACGCCTTGGTCTAGGACCTGATTTTATAAATTAATTTGTTATTCAATATTATTAATGCTCTTAATCCATATCATATTACAAAATAAATAAAATAACATTCTCTGCAGAATAATGAACAGTTTTTTCACTTTTTTTTCTTCTCCGTTTGGTCGTCTTTTTCGGTGTAGAGAGAAAATAATCAAATACTAAAAGCAGGAAACTATGAACAGGGTTTCTTTCTAGGAAGGCCCAATAGGCAATAGCAGCAGTACATGATCATGATCAGTCTTATTCATCACAAAAAGAACATCATCAGTCTCGTCGGCCTAGTGGCTGTAAAGAGGCCTACAATATTATATATATATATATATATGTATATGTATACAGGTCTTAATTCTTATGAGAGGACAATCTGAAATGGTGGGGTTGCTTATCTTTGAGAATGAACAACTTGGTGGAAGTTGGTAGGAAAAAAGAAAGAAAGAAAGAAAGAAACATGTAAAACAATAAGAAAAATAAAAAATAAAACAAGAGGGAAAATAAAAACACAAAAAATAAAGTTCATGGAACCATGGTATCATGCTTAAAGTTGGAAATGGAGTACATTAAACGGTGAAACTTCAACTACTTTGAATGTGAGACCCCGACAAGATTAAAAGTTAGATATATATATATACACTAGTTCATAGTTGTCTTATTATATTTTAGATTCCTATTAATTTATTGATATTTTATTTGTTCTCATTGATCCTATTCATTTTTTTAACAAACATGATCCACTTTGTTACATCATTTCTAACATTACCATCTACAATTTGCTAAAAAGAAGTTTGTAATCTAGAATTTGTTGAATCTTGCTAAGCCTTTTTTTTTTAAAAAAAAAAAAAAATTTATAGAAGCATCTTGCTAGTTATTCTCTATTTGTGAGAAACAATTAAAACAAAGGTAAATTTCACCACGTCATTGTATAAATATATATATATACTTTAAGCTTTTTGTAATGACATCCTCATAGTTTCAAAAGTCAAAAATAGCACATTTTACATACAACTCTTCGCAAGTGAAAATGAAAATTATGTCGTAAAACTTAAATAATGTTTTTTGAAAGCATTTTTTTAAGTCATTTAGATGACTTGCCAATGTACATTTGGAAAAAGCTAGGGAAATAAAAAAATTTCTCAACATTACACGTGATAATGTGTCATATATTGGCCTCTATTTAAGATTTATTTGTTCTTTATTAAATTATATTAATATGTCAATTAATAATATTATGCTGCTTCAATTGAGAAACAGAGTTTGAAAATATATTTAACATGCAATGTTTCATTTTTATTTGACAAAAATGTGTATATGAGGGATCAATCTGAAACTTTTTGAAAGTACAGGGGTAACATTGCAATAAAAAAAAGTACAGAGAATAAAAGTTCAGAGTATAGGGTAGGTTTCCAAATTTACCCTCAAATCAAATATCATAATTCTTTTTATCTATTGAAAAGTTAAAATGATATAACATCTTAATAATTAAGCAACTGTAACTAAGTCTTCAAATTATTTTCAAATTCAATGGATCTGGTCTGTATATTCAATGAATCTGGTTTATACAGAGGCTCACTTTCCATGGTACATATTTTAACATAAAAAATCGCATTATCAAATTATGATATTTTAAATTTCACACCAATGATTTTATAAAATATAGACTGATATTACCGGTTAAATATAGATAACTAAAATTCTCTAATTGATCTAGAATTGCTTGGTTTTTTAAATTGCCTTGAACTTTCTAATATTAATATTAAGTAAATAATAAGGACATAAATAATATTAATTAAAATAGGGGATATTTTAACCCCCCACAATTTATATATAGTTGTGAAAGTATAATTGTGGTTGAATATAATAATTGCTTTTACTCCTGGAATTCCATTTTGTAATGAATTATTAACCAATTGTGGTGTCTCTTCCGAGTCGAGCATGCATATTTTAATTTATTTTATTACATCAGTGGAAAATCTCTTGTACAAAAATTCAATTTCAGTGCAAATTATCTGGCACAGACCAGATCAACTTTAATATCCTTCTTATATTGACAAAAAAACATATATAAAAAAATATTTTTATATTATAGATTATAAAACTGAAGCAATAAAATTTTAAACTATTTAATAAAATTCTGAAAACACTTTTTTTATTTATAAAAAAAAAGTTAGTATATTTTTTCATAAAATATTAATTAATATTTACGTAGTTAATTCACAAAACTTCTATCAAAGATTAAAGACCGTTACATATATATAATTTTGATTGGCAGAGCTTTGCAAGATATTATTTATTTAGAAAATTACTTATATATATCTATTATATATATGTATGGCTGAGATATCTTTAATTAATTAATTAGGAATACTAATTATGGTTGGATGAGGTCATTGGAGGTAACAAAATTGGTTTTTGACTTTTTTCTTAAGAAAATTAGTACGTTGTATTTGCATGATCGACCCGCCAATGGCTATGTTTATAGTGGTAAGAATGAAAGTACTATTATGCCCCTGGGTCCCCTGGGAATAGAGATAGCTGATTGGCTGGTTTGATCAAAATAGTCAAGATAAGAAGTGGTGCCCTTGGGACATGTGTGTGGTTCTTTTCAATCAATCAAATTTCTGTTTTCTAAAAAATGCCAATTTGTCAAAAAAATGTTGAATTGGCAAAAGAGCTGTTTGACGTACGTTCGTACCAAAAATTCAAAATTATGATTCATTTATTCACGTACCTCCGAATTGAGCCTCTTACATGCATATATTATTAAAATGTGAATCTTTTTAAAATTGATCCTTTTTTTTTTTCTTTATCTTCTTATAATTTCCATGATTTGATTTATTTACTCTTATTTATAAATTGAAAAAAAAAATAAAAGTTACTGGATTTTTTTTTTGGTATTCTTTCCTTGAACTACATATATATATATATATATATATATATAGAATTAATGTTCACAACATGTATTAATGTTCTTGGGAGTAGTTTAAAACTTTGAACTAAAGTTGGAAGAGGAATATATGTGAGATTATATGTACTACCCCTCATGACTTAAAATATCAAAAAGCCCGTAGTGAAAATTAATGTCTCCTTTTTGTAACAAATATTGAAAGATTTCATATATATTTATTATTATTGACTTAAAAAGGCAATATATATATATATATATATATATATATATATATGCATTCAAAATTTCAAATCTTCTGTACCACAAATTATTTTAATTTCAAGCAAAATATTAATTATATAATAATTTAAATATTGTGGATGACATTTCTGGAAATTTGAAAGAATTAATGATAAAGGAAAACTACACCAACTTGTTATATAATATTATTCTATTTGTTTAGGAATATACTAATGCATTCAAATACAGTGGCAGTGGCAAGTGACATGTAAGAAAATATAAAAATAAATATTTAAAAAATTTTACTCTTTAATCTAATTAAAAATATTTGAATTTTTATATTCAAATTCTATTTTAGAATAAATGAATAATGCTAATAAAATTCTTCCATATCAGTATATATGTAATTTGATAAATATTATTATTATTTGTCTTTTAAGTTAAATGAAATTTGAAAGATTTTCTAAAATTTAAGATTCCTAATATTTTTTATTTGTTTAACAAATACCTAAGCTTATATATATAGTTGATATAGTTGTTAATCTGGTCTAGTAGCTCATCATATGCTGAGCTACATTACATTAAAAATATGATTGGTCCATTTATATAAGATCGAATAAAAAAATATATTATGTATTTATATTTTTATTTATATGTAATAAAATAATAAATAACTGTAATTCAGTATGAACTAGGATAATATATATATATATATATATATATTCTTGTCAATAGGATGATTTTAACAGCCATTTTCCATATTAAATGGACAAGAAGTAATTATGATAGCGCCCAATCAATCTCAGCCAAAGATTGCAAATGAGGATCTGAAGATTGCAAATGAGGACATGACCCTCAAAGAAACTATCAAGTCGACCCGTAGAAATGATGTTTGTTACTTGACTTTCATGTAACTCCATTGATACATGTTGTTTTTTTTTTTTTTTGGTAATACATTGATACATATTATTGAAATGGTCAAAATAATTACGCTTGGTGATAACTGCAACTATTTTTTAAATGCAAATTGGTGAAAATACCCAAAATATTTCTTAACAAATATTGTTTGGACTACACAAGCTATAAATATATATTAATTGCCTCTCCAAATCCTATACATTGCACATTAAAAATATGTAAAAGCAAATCCAAAACAAATTAAAAAAATAAAAAGAACACTAGCTAATATAATAATAATAAATAAATAATAAACAGATAATAAGATAGTGGCAGACTTGTAGTTTTTTGATGAATGGCAGACTTGTAGTTAGAAACGAAGAAAAGGATAAATAAAAAAAAGGCAAACAAAGTCCAAAGGAGCATTGCAAGTTGAGCATCCACTTGCGAGTCCGGCGTAAGGTGTGTGTGATAAACATCATCACCTTCCTCTCTCTCTCTCTCTCTCTTTCTCTATCTCTTTCTCTCTCCAAGAACCAAACCAAAACACCAAAAACTATTCCAAGTGGTGACCATAAAAATATAAACCTAAAACCAATGTCTCTCTCTTCCCATTTTATATACCCAGAATAAAAAGTTAACACACACCCATGAGCCGAGCCTCTCAAACTATCTCAACCATCTTCTACATCAGAGCGCTCGCACTCTGAGATAGCTGAGCTCTAACAACAGACAGCTCTCCAATATGCCTTCTTCACTGCAACTCCACAGAATCAACCCCTCAAAGCCATCCTCCGTCGGCGTTGTGCTCAACTTCCAGAACCAAAAGCGTCACTCTCATGGTCATGGACCACAACCCGTTCCTCTCTCCTCACCCATTCCTCTACCGGACTCCGTGGCTCGCTACCACTCCCACTGCTTGGCTCCTAACCAGTGCTTCTCTGCCGTAGTCCAGCACATCGACGCCCCTGTATCCACCGTCTGGTCCGTTGTTCGTCGCTTCGATAACCCTCAGGCTTACAAACACTTCCTCAAGAGCTGCCATGTCATCGACGGCGATGGGAACGTCGGCAGTCTCCGTGAAGTCCTCGTGGTTTCGGGACTCCCGGCCGCGTCCAGCACTGAGAGGCTGGAGATTCTGGACGACGAACGGCACGTGTTGAGCTTCAGCGTCGTCGGGGGTGATCACCGTCTCACCAACTACCGATCGGTGACGACGCTCCACGGGTCGCCGAATGGTGCAGGGACGACCGTGGTGGAGTCGTACTTGGTGGACGTGCCGCCGGGGAATACCAAGGAAGAGACGTGCGTGTTTGTGGATACGATCGTGAGGTGCAATTTGCAATCGCTGGCTCAGATCGCTGAGAATATGGCTAAAACTAACAAAAATATACCCTCTTAGAATTACTCATATGAACATCCATATATCAATTTTTTTTTCTTTTTTTCTTTTTTGGGTCTTTTTCATGTGGGTGTATTCTTGTTCATTGGATCAGTGTCACCTATGTTGGAATTTCATAGATTTTTGTTAGGTTTTGTTTTTCTTTTTTGTTTTCTTTTCTGAGGTCTTTCTGGGGTCTCAGCTGGGTTGGAAATGGTTCAAGGGTGAGACAGAATGATACACTGTACATGTTTTACCTGTTTTTGTTCCTTAAAACCATATCCTTTCTCAAGATTGCTCTCCTACATTAATTAATTACCATACTATCATACTCATCAATATATATTTTACGTTTTAATTATGGTATATTCATTTTATTTTGTGGGTTTTGTTTATTATTTTATATGTAATGTATGTTAGAAAGTGTTCTTTGTTCTATGTTTTTTTTTTTCTCTTTATCTTTGTATATATTCCTTTTTGTTTTGTCTGCTTCGTCTATTTCTGAGCACTTATCTGAAATACATGAAGGTTTTCGAGGCATTTAAGTCAACCCTAAATATAAAATATTGAAACTTACTGATTTAATTAAGATCAAATAACATGCTAATTAACTAGACATTAACATGGATTTGTTAAGCTACTAATTAATGAACAATAGATAATACAACTACCACACTTAATATGTGATTTGGCTTCTTCTTGTACTAGTAGTAATATTTGCTAGCATGAGAATTGATTGTTTTGAGTACTAATTAAAATTGATAAACAAGTTTTAACTAATAATATACATATATTCTAATTCATTTGGTACCTCCATCAATTATCCCAAGGTATATTAATTAAATGACCGACATTGAATTATAAAATGCCAAGAAACTAACCATTTTGCTGATCTTCAAAGAAATGCCGCTTTAATTAATTAGATACAATTATTTTTCTGACATTGTATAGCTGCCACTGTTATGATCACTTGTGCAGCTTGAAGTTCGCAGTACAAAGAGGTGCAAAAACAAGAAAAATTACTCAGCACACAGCTTAATTAATTAATTGCGGGCGATTAATTATGATAATCTTATTCGAAAAACCACTATTGTTCATTCTCAGTACTTGTTTGTCTGCCTTTGATGATCGAATCAAAATAATGATTGTGTTTTATTTCAAATGCAAACCAAGGCAAATGGGGTTGATTATTAAGCTTTAGCTAATTGCTTATTAATTCTTTCAAACTTAGTAAATCATCGTACAATACAATAATAATAACCCAAAAAAGAAGATGATAATTAAAGAAGAATATTTCAAACTCCGGAGTTGAAAAAGCGTTGAGTTGGAATTTCTTTTTTATTTTTTATTTTTGGTAGTTTGGTATGCACGGAGAGGTTTTAAAAGAAAAGTAGAAATAAAATAAAAAAAAGAAAATGGCAATAAAATAGTACGTAATAGTCTTGACGATGGGAAAGAATCCAAACACAGCTAGGCTTCATTGCAACTTGGGGTTTAATAAGTACACCAACTTGCTGTGAAAACGAAGGCAAGTGGGTATTTATTTTTATTTTTATTTTTTGGGACTCTTTATAAAATATTCTATTTTTATATATTGATGTACCATATGTTGCATGCCTTAGCACAGAGAGAGAGAGAGAGAGATTGCAAGTTGGAGTGCAAGTTGGGCAAGGAGGGCTATAATGTCCCCTTTTGTTTACAAAGGCAGCCAGGCAGCCAACCTGCATTCGCTTGTCCGTCCTATGCCTGATTTGACTTGACAAAACTTTCCTCCAATTAATCTTTCTCAATTTATTTTACCCTCTACCTTATTATTATCTCAAACTTTGTGGATCATTGCCTATCAAATTTGGTACATATACATTATTTGATGTGTATATAAATGTATATACATGTATAAGCACCACAATAAAGGATGAGGAATAGAATGAGATGACGGGGAAAAGTCCCATATCTAAGTAATGTTTGTAAAGCAAATTAACCTAATCGATTCTAAAACATTACTCTAGGTGCTATGATGGGGCGTTACATTTGCTATCAGCTATATATATATATATATATATATATATAAGCAACTTAACATACATGCATTTTTTTTTATCCAATTTAAATACCTAAAGAAGAGGCCAGCTTACAAACATCGATTGAAGTATAAATCAGCTATATATGATATATATATATATCTTTAATTATTAGGTTAGAAAGGAAGGATAAATATTTATTGAATTACTCGATGGACAATTTAAAAAACTGATATCAAAAGATCGCGTACATGTCAGACTATCTACAAAGCTTCAGGTTCAGGTAGGACAGATTCCAAAACACATTAGACTTTTTGTTTTGCTTTTTGTTCTTTTATTTATTTATTTATTTATTTTTAGCTTTTAAGTACGGACAAATTAATATCACAGTGACTGTGCTATTTGCTAGCTAGCTACACCAAAAATAGCAAAATCGTACGCCGACTTAGAAATCAAATATCAACCCCATTTTCACCGGTAGTACTATCCCTCCCCACACACACACATATATATGTATTACGTCACATAATATAGACATATATGTTTCGAGGTACAGATGAACATTTGTATATATATATATATATATATATATATATATTTTATCGTATTTCCAAAATCTGTTATAACATATAATATCAAGAATTATCTATTTTAAATTTTGCTAAGTGTGGATGTGCGTGGTTGCGTATATATTGTGTTTGTGTGTTAGAGAAAGAGAGAATTTGGCCATGCATGCAGTTTCTGTAGAGAAGATTGGCAAGCATGAATTTGGCGTTACCATTTAATTAGATAGGAGCTAGCTTTAGTGTGGTGCATGATGACGAGGATGAGGATGGTGCCTAATTACATATGAGAATCTTTGGTGTATGTGTTTGTGTGTGTATATCAAAAAATTAAACCAGCAATTAATTTTGGGCCCTCTAAAACTTTTGTTTAGTACCTTTACTATTTCAGTGAATCGTTTTGTAACATCAAACACCATATCTCACATGGCCTTCAACAACTTCACTGATTATTTCGTTGGTTTTTTTCTCTTACATTAAATATATGTACCTTCTCTATAGGGGACAGCTACTTAATTGCTTGGCTCCTAGGCCTCTCCTTTTATATATATTATGTGGCTAAAGATATGGCAATAATAAGCAGTTCAACTGGTTAGGTTTTCAGTTACTTATTCTTTCGTAATGAGGCTGAAAATATATATATATATATATATATATATATATAGAAAACTGATATAGTGAGTCGTTCAATATATTTTACGTGAGCCATTTAAAAATAATGTGTACCGTTTGACATTTAAAATGCCCGGGGTGAGAGCCTATAAGTATATCTCGGTCAAACAATCGATGGGTGGGGGCCTATAAGTATCTCTCAGCCAAACTGTCGAAACGCAATTTGGTCGAGAGATGTCTCAAAACCTACACATAGATACTAATTGATAAAACTGTTGAGGGGTGCCTCAATGCCTATGCATGGGCATCCCTTGGCTAAATTGTCAAGGGACTTAGCGGTTTGATAGAGGAGTGTCTCAATGCCTATACATTGACATCTCTCGGTTAAACTGCTGAGGGTCTCAACAATTTAATTGAAAAGTGCCAATGTATAGATACTAATTAAGGTTACAGGCCCAATAATTAAACGACACGTGTTATTTTTAAACTACTCATGTAATTGCTCAGTATATCAGTTATATATATATATATATATATATATATATATATATATATATATATATATATATAACCACAAACGGTATAGCTGCATATCTGATCGATCGCCACTTTTTTATATTATATAAAAAAATTTACAACATTAATTAATATTTAATATATACGTGGAAACTTGCCTATTTGCAATTTGATCAGCTCTAGCTTGTTCTTCGTCGCTGATCATGATGATCCGCAGCAGAGATTGAACATTACAGCTGCGTCAAATTTTCATTGCCAGATGAGGGGTCAGTGTGTTTTACTGAGCATATGCATGCATGCATGAGTCTCTATGTTCATCAATGTCTTGGAAATTTACATTTCCTTTTGTTCTCTAAGTATGTATATATATATATATATATGACAGGCCTATAGGCTATGGCTAACTCCCAAACATATATAATAGCGTTATATTAAAAATAATATTCAGCATGAGTTAAATCTTTGACAATTCCTTCCTTGAGTATTGCTTATGGAAAAAGTCTTTAAAACAGTAATTTTCCGTATGAATCCCTTGTCTTTAGTTTAATTATAAAATAATTTTAATTATAAAGTGATTTAAAAAGCTTGTTATAATTAAACCATTTACAAATAACACTGATTTTATATGGTTTAGTGAAAATGCTTCACCTATATCCATGGGAGCTCTCCATAGAAATTTACAGCACTGTAATAAAATTTTGATACGCACTAATCCTCTCAAGCTCTAACCCTAAGACATTTGCTGCTCTCATTCCGTACACTGAAGAACACAGTAACTATAGCTCAGAAGACGGAAGAAGATGAGAAACCATAGACAAGTAAACCACACACAAAAATAGCTGCACAAACTCCCAAAACCTAAAAAAATGTCTGAAAATAAGCCGAAAAACAATAAAGTTAAGTACAATATATAAAACAACACAATATTACAAAATAAAGAAGCTTTGACTTGTTGACTTATCTTGACTGTTGCTGATCTTGTAACAAACTTGTAAAAATGTTTAATATGGTATTGCGTTTATTGCATAAATATTGTTGTAAAGAGATTGGCCTGTTTTACAAAATAACAAAGCTTCATATTGCACCTAGGGGTGTAGCACAATGTAAAAAAATTGATAGGACTCTCTCACTTATAAAAATTAGGATTCGAATTTTAATATACCTTATAGTGTATGAGGTGTATTCAACATTGCTAAGTGATTGATGAAAGAGAAATTATTAAAGGTACGGATCAGCTATTATGGGTTTTCACAGTTTTATAACTCATAACAGATGAAATAACAAATCTATCATATCTCCTAATTAATTTTTTTATTTCTTAAAGAAAAATATTTAAAAAAAAAGAAAAAAAGAAGAAGAAAACTTCATGTTGTATGTTTTTAAAGTAAGAATGCACTCTGACATTGGGCCCATCAGATCTTTTACTGTGATGGAATCGCGCACTATATATTAATTGGGAATTCTTTCTTTTTGGGCTTGACTATATAATGAAATTGCCATTTTCAATTTCTACATTGTTATATCCTGAATCGCGCACTATATTAATTTGGAATTCTTTATTTTTGGGCTTGACTATAGAACGAAATTGTCCTTATTCAATTTCTACATTGTTAAATCCCTATGTTGCTTGTGGCTGAAGTATGCGTGTGCGTAATACACCAGATAGCTTGCATGGAAAAATTTGGATACAGCTACATGTTTAAAATACTTAAATATGAAGCTTAATTAGTTGAAAACAAAATCAAATACCCTACGTCTTGCAAGAAGTCATCACCAAACTCATACATATGCATGGCCATTCAGTTAAGAAAGAGAACTAATTGACCGTCTTCATTGAACCATTATGCCACATTTAGAGCGCATAATTAGATAATACTATTAATTTGTATTTAGACTGAAATGGATAGTATTATCCTATGTTTGATATTGTAATTCCATATTAAATACTTGACTAATTATATTGTATTTTGTACACATATATATTCTCTTACAATATAATTTAAAATTTATATTTGTATTAGGCAAAATATTTATTTTTAATATTTTTCTCTAAAATAAAAACTTAATTTTTTTTTTAAAACTAGCTACATAATATTTACAAATAATATTATTATTTGTTTATAATATGATACCAAATGCTAGATTGAGATTGAATGCCTTATTCCGTCACCCGAGATCTAAGTTAGCACCGGTAAAGATCTTTTAAGTTATCGCTTTTGCCCGCATTCATTCAGTCTTAGTGGCGGTGCTCGCGCCATTTCCTATTGCTTGCTCTATTATTCCCTCACTGGCACATGCTCTGGGCTCCTGCTTTGCCTCTTACCAATCAACAAATGAATGTGTTGCGACTTAACTTAATAAACGAATCTTTTCGATTAAAGCAGGAACATCTTCTATATATGAATATGTAAACCACACCCTTGAATTAATATATTAAAATCGGCTAAAAACTCTATCCCCTGGGTGCCACAAATGGGTTCCTACTTCATCGCGGTAGATAGCAGGGCAGATTCCTTGCGGTCGGGCTGGCTTAGAATCAAGCTACCTGTCACCTATCTCACCCCCTTTCTTATTATTAGTCAGATAAGTTGCCCCTTTTGCATTTCTCTATAATAATAAGGTAAGCTTCAAAAGCTCCTTCCTTCAGCTGGGTGAGCCTTCACTTTTTGGATCGTCTTCTGCACAATGTGGTACCCTTCCGTTTTTTGGTTCTCATTGAGTTTACCTTATTTACAGGTCGACCCCATGGCAGCAAGAAAAGGTGATCTTGTGCTATACTCCTTCCCCTCATAATCCGATTGCCTTTTATCCGCCTGAGATGAGCTTGTTCTCGAATGCCCTGTTGCTGCAAGAAATTGAATAAAGGCTCTTGGATAAGGAATAAGCCCACAATCTAAGCAAAAGAAAGGGCAGGGACTAGGGTAGCAATTCCATGAAAATAAGGTATAGTACAATTGAGTGCAGTCCTGTGCATCAATTATAGTTCAGTCCGGTGTCTCAAATATGGCTTAGTGTCTAAGGATAAAAGAGTTTGGCAAGTAGAAGCTCATTCTAAGTGTCTACTCTCTTTCTCCCCTCTACCTCTTAGGGTTTTGAATTTTTCTCTTCTTTGTAATCTAAATGTCACTGCATTGAGTATTATTAGTCAACTTCACTATACCTCAACCTTTTCATATGCATTTATTTTCATATGTATTGCAGTTACCTCCTATACCGCTCTCAAATAACATGCTAAGTCAAAGCCAACATCATCAATCAAGCAATCAAATTGGTCAAAGAAATTGAAAAGTCCAGCTGCATAGAAGCTTCTTCCCAGCTAACCAGCCACCCATCATCCACACAGTCAAGAAGAGCTGTTGGTGCATTGAATGAGGAAGGTGGCTGAAGTTTCTACCAGCTGAACAGTCGGTGCAATAATTATTGAATTTTGTAACCCATCATTAAATGTATTCACACCTTAACAATTGCCTATAAAGAGGCATGAATATTGTGTGTAATTGTATTCTAAATCTCAGAGAGAAAAGAACTCTAAAGAGAGTTGAGAGAGAACTAGTGTTTAAGAGTTTTATTTTGTTCTTTTCACTGTGTAATTATATATAGTGAAATAGATTTTGTTTTCTCTCAAATTGTGTATCATTAGTAATAAGAGAATCACAACAAGTGGTATTAAAGCTCAGGTGAAGCTGGAGGGTGCGTTTGGAAGAAAAAAAATAAAATTTAAATTTTTGTTACAGTACACTGCTACAGTTCCGTCTAGAGGTTGAAGACGAGCTACAGTGACCTCCCACATTAGCGACACAGTCACTTACCAAGTCGGCATCAGGTTTGAAATTGTCAAAAATTATAATTTGGTCCTTGTAATTTTTAATATTTATAATTTGGCCTTAGAATTTTAGAAAATTACAGTTTGACCCTAAAAGTTTTAGAAACTGCAATTTGACCTCAAAAAGTTTTGAAATTGCAATTTTGTCTCAAATTTTTGGAGTTTGAATTTTTGACCCAGAGGAGTCAAATCCACCATTTTTGACTGTTCTAGATCTAACGGTGAACTCCGTTTAGCCCAGTTCAACTCCTATTTTTCTAATCAAGCCATTGTAAAGTGGAAACAGTAATGAAGGAATCAACTTTGAGAGTTATGATCAAGCTTACTGCTACCTACTATACATTATGGAGACCTCAGATGGAAGATCTTCTTAGTTGTAAAAATTTATTTGATTCTCTAGAATTGAAAGGGGAAATCCTGACCCTACTAAAGAAGGAGAGTGAAAGAAAATGAACAGGAAAACGATTAGTCAAATTAGTCAATGGATTAATCACAGTGTCTTTCACCATGTTGCACAAAAGACATATGCGTATGCCTTCTAAAAGAAGTTAGAGGACATGTACCAGGCTAAGACTGCCTGGAAGAAAGCCCTATTAATGAGATGGTTGGTGAATTCGAAACTACAAAGTGGAACTTCAGTAGTCGAGTACATTAGTAAATTTTAAAGTCTAGTGAATCACCTTTCTGTGGTGGACTTGACGTTAGAAGATGAAGAACATGCCTTCCTACTACTCAGCTCCCTTCCAAATAGTTAGGAAATACTTGTAGTTTCTCTCAGCAATTCAGCTTTCAATGACAAACTTACTATGTCAATGATTAAGGATGCTCTATTCAATGAGGAGGCTAAAAGAAAAGACGTAAGAGTTGATTAGTCACATGCCTTCGTCACAAAAAGAAGAGGAAGACAGCTAGGAGGAACTCAAGGTATGAGGAGAAGCATTGGTCATTTTTACCTGAGAGGTGACATATTGCTCCACCCAGAAAGAGATATGCCTTCACATTTCCAGTGAAGATGTCGAATGGGTAGTCGATACAACAGTATCCTACCATGTCACTTCGCATAGAGACTTCTTTAACACGTACAAAGCTGGAGACTTTGGTACTATAAAGATGGAAAATACTAGTTCTACAAAGATTGTGAGAATTGGTGATATTCAAATCAAAATAAATGTAGGGTGCACAGTTACTCTGAAAGATGTCTATCATGTTTCAGATCTTTGGCTTAATCTGCTTTCAAGAATAGTTTTTCACAAGGAAGGCTATGATAACCACTTTAGTAAAGGCATATGAAAAATGACAAAAGATGCCACAGTTGTTGCTTGAGGATATAGTTATGAAACTTTGTATTAAACTCATGTGAAAATATGCACAGACAGCCCCAATATCACAGAATGAGAGGCATCTTAAAATTTATGGTACCAAAGACTTGGTAACATGAGTGAGAAATGTTTGACAACTTTGACAAAGAAGATGTTTATCACTATTTTTAAGGATGCAATGCTAGATCCTTGCAATTACTGTCTATTTGGTAAGTAACAAAAAAGTCTCATTCAGATCCTCTTTATCGAGGAAATCAAAGTTGCTCAGTCTGGTGCACTCTGATGTTTGTGGTCCCATGGAGGTAGAATCATTAGGTAGCAATAGGTATTTCTTGATCTTCATTGATAATGCCTTTCAGAAGGTGTGGATGTTTTTGTAAGGACGAAGGACCAAGTACGAGATTACTTTAAGCTGTTTTATACCATAGTAGAAAATGAAATCGAAAAGAAGTTGAAGTGCCTAAGATTAGATAATGGAAGTGAGTACACTTTCAAAGAGTTCAATGCCTACTATAGTAGATACAACATTCGATATGAGAAGATGGTCCTGCGAACCCCATAATATAAAGAAGTAACCGAAAGAATAAACCGGACAATCATGGAAAGGGTTAAAAGTATCATTAGTATGACTAAGCTGCCAAAGCCATTCTTGGAGAAGCTATTCGTACCACCTGTTATTTAATCAACAGATCCTCGTTAATTCCATGAAATTTTAGAATTCTAAATAAAGTATGGTCTAGTAAGCATTTCTCCTACTCTCATTTAAAAGCATTTAATTATTCAGGCAAAAGCTCGATTCGAGGACTACCTTATATATTTTTATAGGATACGGAGATAAAGAATATAGATACAGGTTATAGGACCCAAAGGCGTAGAAGATTATTAAAAGCAGAGACGTAGTGTTTTATGAAAGTAAAACCATATAAGACATTGAAAAACCCATGATGTGTTTTGAGTTGAAAGCCAGTGTCCAAGATTTTATTTCAGATAATACACCTGCACAACCAGTCATAAATAATAATGATGTGTATGAAGAAGTACCAGAAGCAGAACAAGGAGAAGAAGAAAAGGATGCTAAGTAGCTGGAGACTCAATCCTCTACACTAGAGAGTAGAGATTTGAACGCGGTAGAATTCTGTCAACTAAATATTCAAAATTGGAGTATATTCTGCTTGCTAACGAGGGGGAGCCAGAGAGTTTTTAGGAAGTTATATCTTATCAAGATAAAAGAAAGTGGCTGCTGGCAATGAAATATGATATGAAATTTTTAAAGAAAAACCACATGTATGAGTTGATTGAGCTTCCAAAAGGAAAGAAGGCACTAAAAAATAAATGATTGTTCAAGCTCAAGATAGACGGTAGCGGAAAAATGGTGAAACACAAAGCCCGATTGGTAGTCAAAGAATTTTTTCAGAGGAAAGTAATTGACTTTGAAGAGATATTTTCACCAGTTGTGAAGATAACTTCAATTCGTATTATTCTTGGATTGGTAGTTAAATTGAATTTAGAGTTTGAACAAATGGATGTAAAGACAATATTTCTTCATGGAGATGTGTATGAAGCAGTTAGAAGGGTTTGAGATTTCAGGGAAAAAAAACCTTGTATGGAAGATGAAGAAGAGCTTGTATGGTCTTAAACAGGCACTCAAGCAGTGATATAAAAAGTGTGATTCATTCATGTTGAATCAAGGATACAAAAAGACTGCTGCAGATCAGTGTGTTTATTTTCAGAGATTTCTGGATGGAAATTTTGTTGCACTTCTATTATATGTAGACGACATGTTGATTATTGAAAAAATTATAGCGAAGATTAGTCAGTTGAAGAATGAACTCTCTAAGTCTTTTGATATGAAAGACTTAGGATTAGCTCAATAGATTTTGGGAATGCAAATCGTCTGAGACAGAAAGAAGAAAAGGTTGTGGCTATCTCAAGAAAAGTATGTTGAACGAGTGATAAAGAGATTCAAAATGGATAATGCCAAACTAGTCAGTATTCCATTAGGAAATCACTTCAAATTAAGTAAGAGTTTGTACCCTTCATCTAGGAAAGAGATAGAGGAGATGAAATCAATCCCTTATTCTTTAGCAGTTGGGAGTTTAATGTAAGTTATGGTATGCATTAGGCTAGATATTGCTCTTGCAGTAGGAATAGTGAGCCAATTTATTTCTAATCCTGGAAATAAACATTGGAGGCAGTGGATTCTCAGGTACTTAAATGGTACATCGAATATATGTTTGTGCTATGGGGGAGCTGATCCAATTTTGGAAGGCTATATAGACTCACATATGATCGGAGATCTTGACGGAAGAAAGTTTACTTTAGGATTTGTTTATACTTTTGAAAGAGGAGTTGTATCATGCTAGTCAAGATTGTAAAAGTGTGTTACTTTATCCACAATAGAAGCAGAGTACATTGCGATAGTAGGAGTAAAAGAAATGCTATGGTTAAAGCAGTTTTTTTAAAAACTAGGTTTCAAGTATAAAGAGTACAAGGTACATTGTGATAGTGAAAATGCTCTAAACTTGAGTAAGAGCTCAATGTACCATTCCTGACCTAAGCACATTGACGTTCGCTATCATTGAATATGTGAAGTGATAGATTAACAACTTTTAAGACTAGTGAAGATCCATATAAAAGAGAATCCAATAGACATGTTGACAAAAATAGTTACTTGGGAAAAATTAGAGCTTTGCAGATACATAGCTGGAATGAATGGCATGTGACCATCAGTTTTGAATGCTGCTTGAGGAGGAGAATTGAAAAGTCCAGCCGCATAGAAGCTTCTTCTCAGCTAACCAGCCACCCATCATCCACACAGTTAAGAAGAGATACTAGTGCATTAAATGAGGAAGGTAGACCGAAGCTTCTACTAGCTATACAATCGGTGTAATATTTATTGAATTTTGTAATCCATCATTAAATGTATTCACACCTTAACAATTGCCTATAAAAGGACATGAATGTCGTGTGTAATTGTATTCTGAATCCCAGATAGGAGAAAACTTCAGAGAGAGTTGAAAGAGAACTCTAGAGAGAGCTGATGTTTGAGAGTATTATTTTGTTCTTTTCATTGTGTAATTATATATTGTGAAATAGATTTTATTTTTTCTCAAATTGTTTATCATTAGTGATAAGAGAATCACAACAGAAATGACTCAGTTAAATTGCTGCATGTTTAGTATAGACTATAACCGATTCATCGGCGTGTTCGTACATTACTTCTGCTTCTTAGCCAATAACTATTATTGCGAGATGATACCTTAAAGATTTTATTTGACCCCATTTTCGTACTTGAGGTTCATATTGTTGCATTGTGTATGAAGAAGATGAGGGATTTTTATCTCTTTGAAAAACTTTTTAAATACATGTACAAACTCCGATGTATCCCTGACGTTTGGGAATTCAATATATATTTGAACTTTTTATGCTGTGAAAATTGATTAAAATTGGCAATGCAAGTGTATTCTACAGAATAGTTAAGTAGGGAAGAGAGCCTAACTTTGTCACATACATCGTAATGATTGATAGGTTATGTAAAGCTAGACATTTTAACATTGTAGTCGAAATTTGGGATAGTAGTGTGATTGATAAGTGGTTTATCCTTTATAGTAAAGTGTGTACAACACTTGTTATTGGGTTGCATGATGGTTGGAAAGTCAATTTGGCTTATGATCTTAGCATTTATGAAATGAATGGTGGAGTTCAATTCGATTAGTAGATTTTGTTGAGCAGATAGGGAAAATAAAGCGGTTGCTATCATGCTATTTGTGAAGGATGATGAGAATGCACCAAATTTAGTAATTATAATGTGTTTTGAATTATCAAGATAAAAAAAAATGGAATGAGAATGGATGTATATAGTTATAACCAGCACCTCAAGGGCTATTGTAAAGATTGTCTATTAAAAAAGGCTTATTTCTTTATCTGTGGGTATAATGGAGCTGAAAGGATCGTGTAATATTTTTTCACTTAATATAATCATTGAAGCTGTTACTAGAAGTGCTTACGAGCTATTTAAGGAGATGGGCTTAAAGGGATTGTTTGTTTATGATGTGGTGACATTCACAATTCTTATAAAAGCTTTTCTTAGAGAATGTAATTTTGGTGTTGCCAAGAAGCTTCTTGATCATATGATGGAGATGGTATTGTTTTAACAAAAAAACTACGTAGTCACATTACATTGCTCAAAGTAGTGAGTATAGTATATTGAGGGACCTGAAACACATAAAATATGGAGAAAATTGAGTAGAGTTTTAGTAAAATGAAAGTGTATATATAGACGGAGTGTTCCTTGGAGGTTATGTAGGAGGATAATGGTAGCATCTGTGCAGTTAGTGTGCAAATGACAAAGGTGAGAGAATGGTTATTACGCACCTTATGCTCCCACTATATCAGTGGTTAACACGTAACCAACAAAGGTATAGAAGCGGTTAGTGTGCATCTTACGCTCCCACCATGTTAGTAGTTAGTATGTGTTAATGGTCAATTTGAAATTAAAAGTCTATCAAGCCTATAGGGCACTATTAGACTAACTTTAGCAAGAAAATAGGTATATTAAGGAATCTAAAACATATAAAATATTGAAAAAATTGACCAGAGTTTCAGTAAAATAAAAGTGTATATATGAGAGGAGTGTTCCTTGGAGGTTATGTAAGAGGATAGTGGTAACACCTGCAGTGTTAGTGTTTAATCGACAAATATGTAGGAGTGGTTGGTGTGCACCTTATACTTCCACCATATTAACAGTTAATACATAATCGACAAAGCTGTAGAAGTGTTTAGTGCACACCTTATGCTCCAAGAATATCAACGGTTAATATGTAAATGACAAAGGTGTAGGAGCGGTTAGTGTGCACCTTATACTTCCACTATGTTAGCAGTTAGTATGTGTTAGTGGTCGATTTAAAATCAGAAGCCCATCAGACTCATAAGGCATTATTAGATTGACTTTAGCAAGAAAATAAACTCAAATCTTTTACTGGGACTTTTCAATAGGGTATGATTTGATGGACACAAAAGTTATATATTATGACTTAGATTAATTTATTTATACTAGGCTAGTCCACTGGGGGTTTTGAGCTTACCGATTTGAATGAATTAGCCTAAATCTGTAGTTTAGTAAATTTGCAAGCTTCTTTTTATTATTTATTGTTTCTTGCTTATTAATTTGCAAGCTTCTTTTTATTATTTATTGTTTATTGCTTATTATCATGTATTAGTTGGGTTTAAATTATTTAATTATTTTTATTTTGGGATTCATTTATTTGTGTCAAACCCACCTATTTGGGGCCTTGAAATTTATAAAGTCCAAATCTTTTCTATTGATTTTCAAGCCTGCAAAAAAGTTAGAGGGAAATGTTATTATTTGATTTTTTTAACTTCATTTTTTCTTCTTCAATATTATTATTTTAATTGGCTTTATTACAAAACATATTTATTGTGATTTTAAACGAAGTATTTTTTTTCCTTTTTTCAAAGGCTATTTTTATGAAAAAGAGTGTCAACCTTAATTTTCTACTTCAAAATAAATCTTAGTCTCTCCGGAGCATCTTTTTTTAGGATGTACTACTCTTCAGATGCATTTTTCTCTAAATGTATTTATTTCTAAATGCATCTTTAGCACAAATATCTTCAAATGCTTTCTTGGATAAGGTGTGCTTTAAATGTCCATTTATCTCTGTTGCTTTCTTGGATGAGATGTGCTTTAAAGATCTATTTGATTTAGTCAAAAGCTAACCCTTCTTTTACCCATCATATAAAAACTCAAACCCACTTTTTTTTTTTTATCTCTCTATTCTCTTTTTCTTCTCCCTGCCTTCTCTCTTCTATTTTTATTTGCCTTCTCTCTTCTATTTTTGTTTTCTCATTCACTTTACTTTTTCACCAAGAACAACTACTCGATTTTTACTAAAAATGACAAAGTTTAAAGGAGGAGCACTTATTAAAAGCTACCATTTATACACCCACATGAAGAGCTTTTGGAGGTCACCATCCTTGCGGTCATAGAAAAGATACTTTTAGAAGCCATCATTCTTTCTACCCATATGTGGAGCTGTCTTTGGGGAAAGTCTTTAAGAAAACTTTTAGGTTGTATTTTCTTTAAAAGGGGGTACCCCCAAGATTATCAAAGAATCAAAAGAGATTTTTAGGCCATATCAAAAGAGATTTTTAGGCCATAAAAGGTTTGTAAGGTTTTGATAACTTTTTAAAAAATGGCTCTCTTGAATCTTTGCTAGAAAAGCTTTATTTTGTTTTTTTTTTCCCTCTGTGTTGTTTTCACAACAAAACATTTTTATTTTAAAACTTTCATTTTCTAAAAGCCATGATTTTATTTTCTTAAATCTTAGTGTTTTTTAAAGGTTTCCTTCAAGATCGAGGCCAAAAAATAGGTTGTTTATATGCTATCCCTTTATATCTGAGTTCAAAATGGGTTTTCCATGCATTTGTCTTAAGAAAAGTTTCAAACTTGGTTTTTATTTTTCTCCCTTTACTTAAAATTATTGGCTTGCAAGTTACTAACTGAGAGACTATTACTTTTGCTCCCGTAAATCATATGAATTTGAGAGCTTTTTTTCTTGCTTATCCATTGAGTTATTACCATTGTTGAAATATAGTTTATTATGTTAGGAGATTGGTGATAATATTGCTATTATGAGACTGTTACATGAAAAATATTTTATTGGCTATGTGATTATGCTCTTATATTTGTCATTAGGTATCCTTTGAATCTTTGATAGGATAAGAATCTCCTAGCCAAAAAGCCTTTCCAACTCAATTCATCATAAACAATACAAAGAATTTGAAGAAGGCATCAATATGTTGTTTGTACTTAGCTCGTCATCAAGCAAGTATGCCATAAATCTGGATACTTATTGATTTTGCACCACAATAAGACTCTCCAAAGGAAAGCATCTCCTAGTGCACCAAACTCTTCGGAGAAAAGCATCTAAAGGAACTAAAACATCTCCGAAGGACCACTTTTCTCAAGGCATTCAAAATATCTAAAGGAAAGTATCTCAAAACACTAAAGCATCTCTGAAAGTTCACTTCTCTCAAGGCATCCAAAATATCTGGAAGACCATCTTTATAGGAGAAAGCTTTCTGTAGGCCTATCTTTATAAGTCTCAAGATCCACTGCTTTTTTCAAACCTATTTTTAGAAGTCTCATGATCCACAAAAGGCTCACCTCCAGAGGACAGGACTCATTACTAAAACCTATATCTTGTGGAAGAACATATCTATCTCCAAAAGGGTTTTGGGCTGCAACCATAGCAAAGCACTTAATCTGAAATCCAACCCAATAGTATGTAACCAGTAGAGTTGGCAGAGCTTTTCTCTCCTAGAACTCTCAACTAGTGTGGTAGTTTACCACTGAATGCTAATAGTGGGAACGGCACGCTTAGCAGTTTCTTGGACATGTGCTCATCACATATTGGTGTGCAAAAAATATTATGAGTTAAACGGTTGAGTTTCTAAAATACTGAACTTATTATAAAAAGCACTGTTATGTATAACAGGGTATCCGTATATTTTACAGTGCCATATTTGATCACCATTTCAAGACAGACAATATAGGGATGGCTTCTAGTGTTTTCAGTGCCACGGTGGCAAAGGGTATCTCTACTGATGTGATTCCGTACAGTGCCCTCATAAATAGACTTTTTTTAAAGCTTCGAAAGTGAATGAAGCCATGCATCTATACCAGAAAATGCAGACTAAAGGAACCAATCCTTATGAGGTCAATTTCAAATTGCTAATTAGAGGACTCTTGCGGCCGGGAAGATAAGGTTTCAGTGGCTCGTAGGGTATGGGATCAGATGATGGAGAATTAACATTTACTAATTTCCCAATGTCCTCCAAGTTTATATGATAGGCCTCTAGGCTATGGCTAGCTCCCAAACACATATAGCAGCACTATATTTTTTTTTGGTCAGTTAGATGCACAAATTAGGTTACACACAGGGAAGAGGGTAGAGAGCAGAGATGATATACAGTAGCATTATATTAAAAATAAGATTCATCATGAGTTAAATAAATCACAGTCCTCTTCAGTGCTTGGTTATGGAAAAAGACTTTACAATAGTAATTTTCCGCATGAGTCCCTTGTCTTTAGTTGAATTATAAATAATCTTTATAAAGTGCTTTAAAAAGTTTAATTTCTGTATAAAATGTTTATTGTGTCATCCCATTTACTGCATGTTGGAAAGAGAATGGTCTATTCTACTAATTAACAAGCTCGTGTAACAATGTCATATTTTATAATAGTCAGTGCCAACTGACGTAATTTGGCCCATCAGATCTTTCACTTTGATGGAATCGCGCACTATTATATATACTAATTGGAATTCTTTATAAATTGTTGAATCCCTTTGTTGCTTGTGGCTGAAGTATGCTCGTGCGTAAGAAACCAGATAGCTTGCATATACACAAATTTGGATACTGAAATACTTAAATATGAAGCTTAGTTAGTTGCATGAATATTATATTTAAACTGAAATTTAACTCCGAAAAAGCAAATTTTTTAATTTCGATATTACAAATTAAAAAAAAAAAAAAAAATCTTCTTCTATCTTTCTTTCTTTCTCTTCTCTGATCTCTCCCTCTCCTTTTCTTTTTCTTTTCAATTTGAAACTTTTTACACAGATTCAGCCCCACAACCCACTTCGTCCATCCCATATGTGTCATGGTCTACTTTCAAAACAAAAACAAAATCAAATGCCTTACATCTGCAAGATGTCATCACCAAACACATGCATGCATGGTCATTCGAGTTAAGAAAGAGGACTAATTGACCGTCTTCGTTGAACCATCTAGTGTCTAAGCGTAAAAGAGCTTGGCAAATAGAAGTTCATTCCAAGTGTCTTGAAGGCCAGGTAAACACCAATGCACGCAATCTGCATAGCTTACAGGGTTGGCTAATTGCTCAGGTGTCAACGGGCTCCACTGCTTCTTGTAGATTGATGTGTGCGCATCTTTACGATAGCTTGAGAGTTGGGTAATGTTGAGGAATGTAATTGGCACCTTTGATTTACCAAACACTTCACCAATCACCTGCATTATACTTTTCCTGCTATCTGAACCCCAATATGTTGGATCTTCAATCATCGTTGTCTCGTTGTAGCAGTTTCCTCCTTCTCTGCCTCCCCAATCTATGCTCCTTCATTAATATTCACACAAATTTTACTTCAAAATTTTCCATGCATAGAAATGATTAAAATAGGCCAATCCCACACACACACACACACACACACACACATATAAATATTAGATACTCACTTTGCATGAGTTGGTGACATGCTGGTGAAGAAGACTCTAGTTTTCTTTCGGTCCATATTCAAGCGAACCCATCTCAACATACTCTTCATCGCCATGCGATAAGCATCTTCCGTTGACAGCTCCACAATGTCTTTCACTTCATCGTCGAAAGAACCTAGCCTGCAAAACTTAAACGCTTACACATTAATTTGTTTAGTACCAAGACAAAACCTCATCAAATATTCAAATGTATATTAAGCAGTTATGTATACATTTGTATGTATATTGTACTCACAAGATCTTCATCTTCAACCCAGTCATCCACCATAGATAAGTATTAAACACTACTATATCGACTCCTTTCCAATGTTTGCCATGCTTGTTGACAGAACCTTTCCTAACAATCCTATCAGATACCCTGTGGACGACAGCGTCGTCCGAGTTCGATTCGAGAAGAAATGGTGCCCAATAGAACTCAATTGTGGCATTATATTCCTGTACACAGAAATCAAACCAAAATTTAAGCACCACTACTTGATCATGATATGAGTCAATTTGTACATTAAAGAACATCTCTAATATCGAATTTGTCACCTTGGCAGTGAAGACAGTCAGTGAACCAAAGGTTTCCATGGATTTGGCATCTTCGGGGATGATGGAATGAAGAAGACAAATGAAGGAAACGTATTGACCCCGGTTCAGAGAATCTCCTACATACATCATCCTCTTCCCTCGGAGTGTCTCGAGCATCAATGTGGCATTGAACCTTTCATGATTTGTGACAACAACGTTATTTTATGCATGCTACATTATATAGGCGAAATAAGAATCCACAAAACATGTAGTAGTATATATAACACAAAGTACTTCCCAAAATAAAAACTATAAGAAAATTAAAAAGGTTCTTAATCCTATATGCTAATTAATCCAAATTTTTTCCTTCTTTGCTAATTCAAGCACTACAATGTCAATTGGTGCAAGTAACCAATTTGCATGTGTTTGGGTTACCAATGATTAGGCCTCAAGGGCCCAATCTCAAAGTTTGAGCCAATCTTATTGATCAATATTCCCAGTAAATCCTAATTAAATAAAGTACGATGACTGTTAGTTGTAAAATGACCAAAAAGGACAAAAAAAATTATTGGAAAGATTTGTATCCGTCGATTACTTTCCACAATTATTCCCAATTATCAACCGTTGGATTCTCTGTCCAGCACGAATCATAGACTTTCCAGTGCGGACAGGCTTATTCTAATGTTTAGTCTCCGCATGCATTCCAACACGATCAACGGCAGTAACAATATCCTCCTCCCACACTACTGCTTTGTGTACAGGTGGACGAAATATTCGTGGTGACCACAGCAAACTTCAGTACGACTCTACACGCGTGTACGCCATGGTTAGCGATCAGCCGGCCGACCGGTCCGTTTACGAAAACCGGTTCGTGAATGGAGACAAGAAAAAACCGGCTTGCAGATTAATAAGTCCAACGAATTCTATCAAATTGTCGGTGAATTTTCAAAGAATTTGACTTTTCGTAAAGGCCGGAAAAGCAAACTCCGTCGACGAGCAAAAAAGCGACCATGAATAATACGAAATTGATCGGAAATCTAAGACTAAAACGCAGAGTTTTATATATGGTGGTTGGTTTAGAATCGGAATTGGAAGAGGAAGAGACCACAGACCTGGGAAGATCACAGCCATGGGGTTGCCATCTCCAATACTGATACTCCTTCTCCGGTCGTCCATGCTCTTGGCAGGTCAACTGTGGCTGTATGTACGGACACTCCGATTCCTCGTAAAGCGGACGATTCGACTCGTCCCTAACCCACCTCCCATTGAAGACGTCGCAACCTTCTTCAGCCCTCCCGATTGCGAACGGCAGCTTCTCCCTCTTCTTCTCTAACCCCAAAACCAAATCCCCACCTCAGTGATGCGAACCACAATTCAAATTGGCAAAAACAAAAGATAAAAAATCGAAGTCATTAATGGGCTGTTAATTAAAATAGGCTGAGTCGACTCACCGGGTCTGGAGACCGGTCGTTCTAAGTCGGGTCGGAGTTGGAGTTGGCGGCCGAAGATGCACATGAAGTCCTCGCCATAGAGGATGGCGACGAAGAGAATGAAAGTCAATAAGGAGAAGAGGTACGGAGAGAGACGAGCTGGCTTCCTCAGAACGGAGGACGAAGAAGAAGAAGAAGAAGAGGAAGAGACTGGAGGTTTCATAATTTTTGCATGCTAATTATAAAACCAGGATTTGAATTCGTTGATCTTATGGTTTATGAATTATATATGAGAGGTCTCAGACAATGGTGGTGTATGTGTAATATAGAGAGTATAGGTTGGACTTTTTTGTAGGATACAAAATCTAATCAGTATGCTAGAGATTAATCTTGGTAGTTCAAACAGCTATGAGATGTGAGCTTCATTTCTCTGCACCTTGAGGCGT
Organism: Rhamnella rubrinervis; assembly: GCA_007844105.2. NCBI lineage: Eukaryota > Viridiplantae > Streptophyta > Magnoliopsida > Rosales > Rhamnaceae > Rhamnella > Rhamnella rubrinervis. The sequence goes on from CM017576.2 coordinate 4,612,616, forward strand.
GCACATGGGAAGAAAATTGATAAGATTTTTATATTAATTTGTAAAAATTAAAATTTAAAGGTTGATGCTTGCGTTTTGATAAATTCTACTTTAAATGTATTCAGCCTCATAATATCATATAAATATGGTTTAATTTCTAAATTAATAATTATTATAATGAAGCTTTTTTTTTTATTGTTTACATAACCTCTTGATGAATTCATGAATCTGGCATGATGTTAAGTTTGGTTTTATATTTTTCACCACAAGAAAAGTGACTGTTTAACAGAGACAGAGCAAAAGCAATAAAGATTAAGAACGCTGTCATTTTCATTTATGAATAGAATTAATGTATAGTTTGTCCTGATATTACAGCTGGAAATACAAGCTTCTCGATCGTATAAATACTTTTTACCATATTATTATTTCTAGCTATATATTTATATATATATATAAACATATGAATTCTTTTTTCCCACATATATGAGTTTTTTATTTGTATAATTGTCGTAGTCATAATGCTTTAGATTATGAGCTTCCTAAAGTATATGGCTCATTTATAGTATTTTTCAGTTTAATATGTACAGTAAAATATGATAAAACTTGCACCGAGGAAAAGCGGATTGTTTTAACTTTTCCGTTTTATTTTCTTTGTTTGACAATAAATATCTACCATGTCTATACCTATCAATAATTTTGAATACCAAATCAGAGAGTTGTTGAAAAGTGAATAACAAAACGAACCTACATGTAAATGGATGGGATCAATATAAATAAAAATAAGAAAAAATAATTACTATTTAATAATTTAAAATTATAAACAAATATCAATAATGAATTTGATATTATTATAGATATTGATAAAATATAGTGAGAGGGTGAAATATGATAGGAGGACGAACGTGATGAGAAAGCTGTGTAGTGGATGACAAATGATGGTGCATGGAAGGTATGTATACAATGTGGCTTGCCTTACAAGTGAAGTGTGTTGTTTGCTTTTTATACATAATTATAACTCTCTTAATTATTATCATCATTATTAATAGTGTTTTTAAATCAAATAAGGAAGTAAACAAATATGATAATTTTTTTAAGAAGGGAGGTTAGGTAAGAAATGGAGGAATGGGTGAAGTTTCAGCTTCAAAGTGGTTGGTACATCTTATATTGGACTATAAGCAGCTGTAGGCTTATTGCTCCACCGATAATCAGAACTAGTAACAGTGATGACTCAACTATATTAATATACTTACCTATTTAATTTTAAGTAGTTAATTTCTCTATATTTGTGCAAGATTTTTAAAGAATATTTTAAGTTTTTGTAAGCTCCGTCTGTATCTTTAAGTATACTTAACTTCATTTAGTATACTTAACTTCATTGAATTGTCATATGGATGAGAAACTATTAAGCATATAAATATACTATTTTAAACTAGGTTACAAAGCTCAATAAAAAATAGGTCATGTTTTCTAATAGATTTTTTATTTGATAACATGATTATTTTTTATTTTAATTTTTTTTTCTTTTGAATTATGTGTAATTTGATTAATTTAAAAATTAGTTGGAGTTTATTAAATTTTTGTTATACTACTCAATTGAGTAAAAATATGAAGAAAAATAAAAAATAAATATAGAAAATGAAAACACAAAGTGTTTCTATTTGTATTTTTACATTTTTAATCAATTGAATAACCTAATTAATATTTAATAAACTACAACAAACCTCTAAACTAACCAAATAATATATAATTCAAGAGAAAAAAATAAAAAATAAAAACAAAAAAAGTCATGTTATCAAACAGACCTTTAACTGATGATTTCCACATTAAAATTACTTTTTTATTCAAAAAAAAAACTAATTGTTTGAGAATTTTATTCAAGTGGGTTAAGTGGGTTTGTTGCTATTAATGGACCTCACACCTCTCCAACTCTCTCTTTTAATATATAATAATTTTTTTCCTTCCTAATTTTGTATTTTTGTAGAGAAAATACGTCGCAAACAATAATCATTAGGCCAAGACTATTTCATTGTCATATGGAATATTAGGCAAACATTAATTAGTAGTAGTAAATGCTTGAAAAAGACTATGCAAAGATTTAATAAAACATTTCAGTACATATGTACATATATTGTTATATTTTAATTTTAATTTTTAATATTTATTATTATTATTATTATTTTGATATGTACGATGATATAGTAAATCTAATAAGGTTTGAATTAATCAGAATTAAATAGTTTACTTAATTTACATTTAATCAAACCTATTTTTAAGAATTGAGTTTTGGATAATATCTTGTAATTATACAGTTTCAAAGTGAGATTTCCTTAAAAATAGGCTTTATCGGTTACATTTTCTTTTTATATAAATATGTCTTTTCCCAACTATATATATATATATATATAGAGAGAGAGAGAGAGAGAGAGAGGGGGGTTTACGACTTTGTTTTCTTAAAAAAAAAAAAATTAGAGTTTTATTATGTTAACTTTCTCAAAGTTTTAGCCGAGACAAAAAAGATTAGTTTCTAAATTAAACTATTTATTATATTTTAAAATGTACTTTGAGCATTAAAGGTATTTCTTGAGTTTATGAGAATTCTTAACAGCAAATAAGATTTCATGGGGAAACATTGTATCTTGGAGGAAAAATGTTGACAATTTAGTGCTAAGAACAGTGCATTTGTGTGTCTCGATTAATGAAACAGGCCTTCCTAAACTCTATTAACTTGTTAATTAATTTTTTTTTAAATTTTTTTGGTGTTTAAAAATTCAAGCATAATTTTCAACATTCATAGAGAAGCTAAAATTGTTAGATTTTTTATTTCATAATTTTGATGGTATTTGTTTATGATTCTTACAAATTTGAAAAGTGTTCAAGTCAAAATTTCAAACGATGGCAACAATGGATGAAATTTTGACTCACTATTTTGGGTTTTTCTTTATTATTTTGAAAACTTTAAAAGAACTTTTTTTTTTGAAACTACTAGTTCTTCAAAATCTTCTATATCTTTGGATACTAATAAATACTCTGAATTTACCTCTATTGATGAAAAACAATATGGTATGCTATGGTAAAATTTTGAGTACTTCATCTAAGAATATGTATGTTATAATTTTTGTTCTATAAAATCTGCTTTTGAGTTTTTCAATGCTTTGGAACAAAAATATGGTTTGATGAACTTGGTTATAAAAGATATTTTGTTGAAAAATAGCTTGATTTTCATATGGTTGATTGTATATCTATTTATGATAAAATTCATGAGCTTGATAATATTATTTTTGATTTGAAAATAAAAGATATTGACTTGGATGATATTATAGTTATTGCTTCTTTGATTAAAAAATTGCCTCTTTCTAGTGTGATTTTCAAAAAAGTTTAAAATAAAAGTCTGAGAATTTTTACTAATAAGCTCCTAGTTTGTCTTCGAATAGAGGCTATACATCATAAAATTCTAAAATTACTTTAAAATCCCTTTTTAATGATTTCTTGCTAAAGCACATTTTGTAGGTTTTAAGAAAATTAGTTTCATCAAAAACCAAAATACCAATTTTGACTATAAAAAGTATAAGCCTATTAATTAGAAAATAGTAGTTGCTGCTTATTGGGTTTGTGGCAAAACTAATAAAAAAATACCAAGGATTATTTTTTCAAAAAAGAGTAACAAAATCAAGGGCCTCCTTTTGGCATAAAACCATAATAAATATTGTGGAGACAAATTCTTCTTCCGATGCTAACAAGTATTACATTTTTAGCCTTCAAAATAATTTTATTTTTAAAACAAATGATTGGGGGCTGATTTAGGAGCTAATGTACATATGTGTGTTGATAAAAGATTATTATGTTCATATTATAAATCAAACACAAAATTGTAAGTATGAGAAATGAAAATTTTGCCTCAAATAAATGGAGATAGACGAGCGAAATTGAATTTTTCTTATGGTAATTTTATTATTTCAGATGGTGTTAAGCGTGTATATGAGATTAAGAAAAATTTAGTTTGTACTTTTTTATTGGCCCATAATGATTACAAAGTTGGTTATGAGTCCAATAGAGTTGTACTTATTAAAAATGATTGTTTTGTTGGTAAATAATATTTGGAAGATGTTTTATTTATCGATGATTTCTCTATTTCTGATGCTTCTATTGCAAATGTTGAATGTTCTAATTTTTAGCATGGTAGACGTAGGCATGTCAATTCTAATTACATTAAAAGAATGATGAATTTAAATCTTATTTCTAAATCTTCTATTATTGATGGAAAGTGTGAAGTTTATATTCAAGCAAAACACTTTAGAAAGCCTTTTCAATCTCTAGAAAAATAAATTTCTTTATTGCAGTTAATTCATAGTGATATTTGTGATTCTAATAATGTTTTGACCTTCAAAGGTAAATGTTACTTTATTACTTTTATTGATAATTATTCTAAATATTGGTATATTTATTCAATTCATTATAAAAATAATTTGTTTGATATGTTTATGGTTTACAAAGCTAAAGTAGAAAATCAGTTTGAGAAAAGAATAAAGATTTTGAGATTTAATAATAGTGGTAGGTATACTTCAACTAAGATGAACAACTTTTGTGAGTCACGAGATATTGTTCACCAGGTTATTATTGAGAGAATGTGTTGAAGAAGCTTTAATCACATGTGAATTATTTATACAATGTAATATAGAAACATAAGAAGATCTTTCATCCTGGATGAGTAAAAAATGCGCAGACAGTTAATAAGATATTCCATACTATCTTTAAGGTGATGTGTGAGTGTCCTAATTATTGTATAGAAACATAAAATTAGTTAGAAAAAACAAATCTAGAAAAATTAGTACTTTTCTTTGTTTTTTCTCTAGTTAGAACCGAATTCTCTGTCTTTGTCAGAGGCAATCAACCATCCCAAAGTTGTAAAAAAGCAAACTATTTATAGATTGCAAACTCTACAAATACTAATAGGGTTTAGAGAATATTTTAGCCATTGGACCTTTACATTTTAGGATCCAAATCTATATATGAACTTTTTTATTTATTTATATAGGCTTGCATATATAACAAAATCCAACAATCTCTCATTTACTATAAAGTACGCCAAGATTATTCTTTTAACCATAATAACAGTTTCATCACTTATCCTAAGCTAACACAGGAATAAAAAATTCAACGGCTATTATTAATCAAGGCTACTTATAATTGCTAAGTAATTATCTAATTTAATGTTACTCTACTAAAAGTCCAAAGTTAAACTCTAATATTAATTTCTGCTTTATAAAATATCAATAATTAATCTATGATAATTTTTGCCAATCAATTAATTATTTATTCTCTTAATTTAACAATTTTTCTAATAAATCCAATGCACCGACTTCATTACATCCAAGTACCGAAAAATATCAAGAGTATATTTCGTATAAATTTTATTTATTTTATAAATATTGATAATTAAATAATGAAGCTTTTAAATAATCAATATATTGGTCGTACAAAAATACCTCACTTATTGACAACTCAAAAAATAATAATTATTTAAGTACAAATTTATAATAAACTTGAAATTGAGATAAATATAATAGTTAAATATTATTCAAAATTTAACTCTTTCACAAAAATTGAACCTTAACTAAATCACACATTGATCTTATCAATGTAAATATAATTTACACCAATATTTTAAAATAACTAAAATTGATTATTTCATAAAATATTACAGTCTAAATAAAGCGCCTAACTTTATTTAATAACTATGATCTTTTTTATTAATTATGAGAACCTATGATCATGTTTTGCATAAACATATTCATATGATCATATACTCCATAATTAATTTGGCCTTATAAGTAAAATATTATTGTGTATAATAATATGAAAAAAAACTCGTATATTTTGTTAAAATATAGAAAATACAATGTTAATTTGTCTTGTTCAAAGAGCCTAAATAAAACAAACTTTCACTTGCTCCAATACAAGTTTGGGATACTCCTAACAACCATACAATTTATATGTCTCTTGAAAACTCTTATACATAGAGTTTTTATAAACGGATCTATTGGGTTCTCTTTCAATACTATCTTCGTAACCACTGAGTCTCATCTCTAGATTACATTATAGATTAAATGGTATTTTATTTCTATGTATTTTTTATTTTTGTGATACCTCAATTTTTTAAACTGTTCTACGACCTTACTATTGTCACAGTAATGGGTAGTTGGCCAACCTACACTAGGTATTATCTAAAAATCCCCTAAAACTTCTTTAATCATATAACTTCCTTTGCTGCTTTAGAAGTAGCTACATTTAGCTTCAGTGGTGGAGTCAGCAACACAATATTGCTTTACCATTTAAGGTAGGCACATATGTGACACACCACATACAAATTCTCATATCAGTTCCAAATATTGCCCAAGTAGTCCTTAAAACTAAGGTAAAAACCTTTAAAGAATACCGTCAGCTAGTACTTTTGTGTGAGACTTAACCCTTAATAGGGTATGTTACCTTTGGGATCAAAGCCATGACTTAGTTAGAATTGTTTGTAGGAGCCGTTAGTGGGTAAGCTCGTGAACCGATTAACCACGAGGGTGCATTTGGGTCTCACAAAGAATGTGATTTGGTTGACTAACCGATAATTAATGCACATGTGGGGCTCACGAGAATGCAATTCAACGAAGTGTGGTGGATTATAATGCACCATAAATCTTATATTGGCCGCAAACAGCGCCTAAACAATCCTTAAAACTAATCTAAAAATCTCAAACGAATATCTTTAGCTAACACTTTTGAGCGATGCTTAACCTTATGGTGGAGTGTTTACAACATATCTATAGATGAATTTTTTTTATGTCAATATCCTCTTGAAAGTTTGAGTTTGTATAATCAATAATTTCTGAACTTCTATTAGATTATACTAGCATATAATTTCTCATTATTATTAGGTAATTGAGTATATGCTTTACAACAATTCAATATTCTTTTTTGGGATTTGATTAGTACCGGGGTACTATTATCACTACATGGTACATATTCGATTTGATACACAAAATGGTATATATGAGACTACCTATTGCCAAAGTATAAGGTATCCTATTCATCGGTTCTTTCTAATTAAGAGTTTTGGTAAATACTTTTTATACTTATAAATTTCATACCTAAAGGGTAAAATTCCCCGTTTGAAATTCTCCATAATAAACTTGACAAAAATTTATAAAATTAGGAAATTTTATATAATGCTAACAACTTATTCTTTGGGGCTTACAGAAATTTGATTCAAAGAATATAGTTAACTTCTCCTAAGTTCTTCATATTAAATTGTTTTTGTAACTACCTTTTTAAATTTTGACAATTCTTCTATGTCATTTTCTATTAACAGAATGTTACCTATGTAAAAAGCTATGAAAATTACTTTTAGACCTTGGATCTCTTTATATACACTGAATACATCAAAACTTATTTCAACTTATATAGCTTGATCAAATTTAATGTTCCATAATATGGATACTTATTTAAGCCCATAAATGGACCTTTACAACTTACATATCATATGTTCTTGCCCTTTATTATGTATGTAGATCTCTTCTTCTAAGTTGCTATTCAAAAAGACTGTTTTGATATTATTCTGCCAAATCTCATAATCGAGATTAGTAACAATGGTTAAAAGAATTTGGGTAGACTTTAACATGACTACTACAAAAAGGTTTTTTTTTTTTTCATAATCTATCCTCTTTTTTTGGGTATAACTTTTTGCTACTAATTTATCTTTGAAGATTTATATCATTCCATCTAATTCTCTTTTTCTCTTGCAGATCTACTTAGACCCTATGAGTTTTATTCCTTTGGACGTCTTTACAAGGGACCAGACTGAGTTAGACTACATAGACTTTATCTCAAAGTTTATGGATTTGTGCTAGCAATTAATATTATATATATGTATATATATATATATATATATATATATTAAAAATCATTAAATTAAACAAATGGTCATCCTAAACTCTTCACATCCATCTCTTCCATTCTAAAACAAAGAGTTTGGGTTGATTGAATGATTTTAAAATATATATATATATATATATATATATAATATTAATTATTGGTTAAATATTTTGTGGATCTTGACATGCTCTAGTCTGTTTATTTTAACAAAAAAAATTAATAGAAGGATCTATTTAGTAATATTGAAAAGTATAGGGATGAGATTGTTCAAATTAAACTAAAATGTAGGGGTAATAAACATAATTAACCCGTTAATATTAATATCAATATATCATTATAAGTATATTCAAGGATGAAAAAATTGAAAATTTTCATGAAATTTTGATTTTTTTCATGATATGGATATGATATTTGAAAAAAAGAGAGTATAATTTTCAAAGTTTCCCTTGGAATTTCCGATATTTTCATCAAAATTTATATATTAATTGCTTCACAATTTAATTGAAATTTTCACAATTTTCATGGAAATATCCATTAAAATTTCTATAAAATTTTTGAAAATATTGATTAATTTTTTTTATTGTAGAATTTTAAAACTCTTATGGGTTTTTATAAAATAAAAAATAATATTTTTAATTACTTATACAAAAATATATAAAATGATATGCTTTTAATTGGCAGCATCTACTTTTGATCAAAAAATTGCTCTGCAAGAACAAGAAGATGGTATAACTATTCTAATAGTGATCTCTGAAGAAGTAGGTAAAGCTTATGAGATAACCAACTAGAACTCTTAGGGCATGTTTGTTTCATGGGATTGGAGGGGATGAGAAGGGATATAGGGGCTATCCAATGTTTGGTTTGGAAAAAAATTGAGGGGATGTCAAATTCTGGATTTCTCTATATCCGGCTGTTAATGTCTTTTTGTCATACCACTATATCCCACCTTTATTGAAGGGATTTGAGCGGATAAGAATTTACGCATATCGTTGAAGCCCACCCATTCGTCTAGCCCTCTTTATTGAAGCCGATCACAAACGTAGTGGTCGTCGAAGCGAATCGCAAATGAAGAAGGTCATCGTTCTTCAAACCCAACTCAAAAACTCATATTTCCCCAAAATAATCTCATAATAAAAAAATGGACTGAAAAAAAAACCCAAACCAATCTTCTGCGTGATAAACACCTACCTTTAGTGATTGGCGTTGCAATAGCAATCGCCTGCGACGCTGCCTTTGGCTTCCTAAAACTCACACTGTCACAAAAAAAAAAAAAAATTCACAGCCAAACCAAAAAAAAAAAAAATCCAAACTTTGACGCTCCTTAACAATGACCATTCAACCAAAACAAACAAAGAACATATTTTTCTTTAAGAACACCTTCTGACGACTTCTTTTGCTATTATTGCTAGAGAGAGATCCACTTCGTCTCGTTGAAATCATGGCTCTCTGCTGGTCTTCTTCTTTTTTTTTGAGATTTTTTTACTCTTTTATTTTCTCTCTGTTACAGTGCCATAAACGAGAAGATATATATATATATATATTATTTATTTATTTATTTATTTTCTTGATATATATATATATATATAAATGTAAAATTGCATAATGAAAATCTAAAGTTATATTTATATAATATAAATTTATATTTTAAATTTTTTTTGTATAAATTAAATTTTAAAATAATATATATATTTTTATCTCATCTTATCCCCTGTGCACCAAACATAGAATATGAAATCCTATTTTTAATTCCGTCAACACCAAACACATGATAGCATTATTCTTATCCTATCTCATTCTCTCCCATCTCAGCCTCTGTTATTCCATCATCTCAAATCATTATATATCCTGTATACCAAATGTGATCTTAGTGCTTCACCCCCTTCCAAGGGTATATGTTCAGAATTTTAAACCATTAATAATGACTCGGGTTCAAGTGGTGGTATCAATTGATACTCTGGTAAAGTTAGTAGAAGTGATTATGAAATAGAGTAAGAAATTCAAAAGAGATTGAGTCAATTTACTGGTAAAGAATATTACACTCATGCAGTGCAATATATTGATTATGGAATTAGAGATGCTGGCAAGGAATTTGATGTTATTGGAAATGACTAGACACATAGGGAAATAGGTACAATGGAAACATCACAATAAGAAGAGGAATCTTTTTCTATAAATTTTGGATCAATGAGGATCATGGGACAATAGTTATGTATAAAATCAACTAATATTATATCCATATCATGACTATCAGAAGATGAAGAAGAGATTGAAAATTTTTAACCACCAAAAAATTCTATATAGTACTGAGTTATATTTAACGGTATTCTAAAAGGCATGAAAAGGCGCCGTCCAGATACAAAATATTTAAAAAACGCCTTGCATTGGGGTAAAACTTAGCAAAAGACGATTAATATTGTGTTGACTGTCTAATAAAAGTCTAAATGTAAAAAAGGCGTGAGCCTTTTTATTAAATTTTTTTTAAAGATCAAGTTTTTAAAAATAAAATTAAAAAAAATCATAATAAATTAGAAAATAAAAAATTAATATTAAAAAAATAAAAACTTTTTTCAATATTAATTTGTTTCTTTAAAAATAATAAAATACAATGTATAATAAAGAGTTAGACAAAAATTAGTTGGAATATGATAATCTCTAAATTATATATTAATCTAGGAATTATTAAGTAATTATAAACATGTACTATGTATAATTTGAAACTAATTTTTTTGTTAAAAACTTAGAAAGTATGAAATTTTCATAAATATATATAATTATGTACTTGCTAATTTATGTTAATTGCATATATATATATATATATATATATATATATATATATATTGGTGATATAGACTTGTATAAATTTTAACATACAAAATATAAATTATTTTATTTATTTAATAGTCTTATAATAATTAAAATAATAATATAATAGTAAAATACTTTTTTAACGCTTAAACTTCACTTATGCACGTTTAAACTCACAAAACTTAAGATTTAACCTTGCCTTACGACTACTTGCGTCTTTTAAAACACTACAATTTAAAACACTACAAAGTGTTTTTTTTATTATCAATTAGAATGAGTGCAATAGATCTTTTGATTTAAGAAATATGATTTTTACTCAATATATATATATATATATATTTTAAAATTTTTATCATTAAATTGATAAAGCCTTTAATAAATTAATATATCATAAAGTTTCATTAACAATTTTCATACTTTATTATAAATTTCCATAATTTCTTTTAAATTTTAATCAATATTGATATTTCTATTAATATATATTTCCGTATTTTTTACCTTTTGCATCTTCATCCGTCATATTTTCATCCTTAATTACATTAAATATAATAATTAGATAAACACAAACATTTCTTGTTCTATCCACTACTTTATTTCATAAATCCAGAAAAGCCTATAAACCAAACACAGATCCGATCCGAAACCTCTCTCCACTCATTACTAAATGCTTTCTTATGACAACACAGAACCACTTTTGAATGATCAATTTCAACTAAATCAAATTCCCAATAAACTATCGGAAATCTACTATTTATTTCTCAGTTTATTTTCTCAAGTATTGAAACATATTGGAAGAAATGCTTATCTAGAATCTGCAGGAAGTAAATCTAACAGCATACTTGAAATCCAAAGAATCCCATGCTTTCTTTAATCAACTTTATGAATAATACATTATATATATATATATATATTCAAAATTGTTGGCTAACCGGAGCTACTAAACGTCCATTTGAGAATAAGAAAAATTAAGAAAAGAAAAAGATTGGTGTGTAGAGGAGTTACATTGTGGTTCCTCCTTTCAATACTGCAATTTGCACTCAGTTTGCAGAAATGGCCATGGTAGTATTGGCAGAGCTGAGATTGATACAAAATGAACTTGCTAGCTAAGTCCGGAATGGAAATACATAAACGGCTCAGAAGTTGACCGCAGAATAGGAGCTCCGATAACCTTCAGAAGGTCCCCTGAATCTTCGCACCAGAGAAGCAAAAAGACTCTGCCATAGAAGGACTTGAAGTTGTTAAAAGAAAAAAGAGAGTGAAAGAGAATGCCATTTTACTGCAAAATTCTCATAATTCCATAAGAAAACAGGTGACGAAGCAGTAGACATAAATAATGTACCTGTATTCTTTGAGGTAAGCTGGCCCAAAAATTCAAGTTTGGAATGACCTTGATAAAAGAAACGTATAATGTATCAGCGGGTGCAACATAAGATATCATACCATGCAATATATTCACTAAACTTGAAAACATAATGATTAATGATACAAGATATTCTAGGCCTGACATTATTAGCGAGGTAAAAGAGTTGAATTTGATGACTATCTAAAATGAGAAACTTCTTGTAACAAGAACGTTTAGCTACATAATACATAAATGACTTGTAGAGACAAACTCTACAAGCTCTACAAAAAGCTTTCACAGACAAAACCTTGGAAATCAGATATACTTGCATGAATCTGATAGTTGGGGGTCTTTCTAACGTCTCTCTCTGTCTCTCTCTTTCACTCACTATACGTATATAAAAAGATTAGGGAAGACCAGACTCCTTAAAATAAAATCTTAATTATGAAGAGGTGCTTGGCAATATAATAATTTCTGCAATTTATGATAATATTTTTCTTTGGGTATTATTGTATTTCTAAGTAAAAAAATTTACTTTCATTTCATAGTTTCAAAATCAAGTGAGGTGTCAATTTCCTCTTTAGAAGCTTAAGTACGCATCCTTAGCATAAAGGTAAAGAGTTCTCAACATCTAAATGCCTATATTTCATCTTCCCGTCTACTGAAACGAGAATGAAAATGAATAGATTATTATGCTTATATGTCATGCCACAAAATAAATTTGCTGGTTCTAGAACAGGCTGGTCGATCCAGAGTAACAGAAAAAAAACATTGCCTAAAGCATTTGGGTTCTCTCCCCTTCAAACTTTCTAGTCATAAGCCTATATATTGTTTATATGTCATCATGCTTACGATGGCTGAGCTATCACCACTTCTCCTGTGACTTATTTCACATTACTAGATCCAATTTCTTCCCTATTTTATAATAATCCACAGCATGCGATTGGAGAAAAGAAGGAAAAAGAAAACTCAGCACACGCATATAGGTTGACAAAATCATGTACATAAACACTTGACAAAATGAGAAACTCCGTTAAGACTAAGAAAACTTACATCTATACCACGTACTCCAATGGAATAATATCGGTAAACTGCACCAGCCAAAAGATATGCTCCAAAAAGGCATATGACACTGAAACCCAAAACAGTCAGTGGTAAATCAAGATGATATGTTAGAAAGTTTAGCTCTAAGCCAGATTAAACTGTTGCAAATTAAAAATCTTACATGAGAATGAAGGTGCCAAACCAGCCCCACCCTTTTCCATGAACATGGACAATCTCAGCACACCCGGAAGGATGTCTAAGCACTGCAGTCTGTCATAGAACTAGAATTATGAACCTGAAACACTATGAAAATATGATATGTACTAGCCATTCAAAACCTTGTAGACATAGGCGGAAAAAAGAACCTTCATAGTAAGAAATTGTAAGAAAATATGATGATGCTCGTCCCCCAAATTGAAATCGTGTAAATAACCTAGCTTTATATAACTATAAGCAATAAGCATAGAGAATTAATATTATTATTGTTTCTTTCTAGAATTGAATCACTCACATAATCACATGTTCCGATTTTCTCCAGTGAATGCGGACCCTACAAAATAGAAGAGTGAAATGAGCCATAGCAGGTATGTAAGAACACCAAGATCTTACAAGAGAAACAAGATTCTACCTGAACTCCATTTACATCACAAAGCACAGACACAGAGATAGAACAGTTGAGTTTTAGGCCTCTATTTGACATTTTAACAATGACACCTGCATGTGGACTTCTCTCATCTACAAAATTACAAAAAGGGAGTAACCATTAATATTTTCTAATTGATTTTGCAAACAGTATCATGCACAAATAACACCATGAACGCCTTTGTTGCATTCATGCACAATGCCTATATTACTGAAAAATTAAGTATTGTTCTGTGCTTAATATTGAAGTGCAGCTAACGAATGAAGACAGGTCTCACCAATAACTTTAATTTCTATGCTTGAAGCTTGCCCAATGGAGCTGCAAATAGAGTAGCCTGCATTCACAGCATGAAACCATTAGCTCAATGGTAATGCAAAAAGAAAGCCTGCATTCTAAAAGGCTACTGTAAACTTTTTAAATCATTAAAACACTTGATTCCATATATGTGGCTCATGTAAGTAATGCTGATTTTTCATACCTATGAAACAGATATGAACTTCATTTTCTAGTGTTATCCACTGGAAAAAGTTACAGGGAACAAGATGATGAGACTACAAAATTAATTCCAAGCCTCAGATCACTTACCACCTAAGTTGCTAGCCATAAGTGCACTACAAGTCATGCCACAGTGTGATGGGCCTCCACAGTCCTACAACATGCAATTTTGAAAATAATTAGAAGGATCTTTTTATAAATTAGTGATGGTAAGAATGAATAACTATCTTTCCTAAGTTGGTCAAATTCGAACCATCCTAACTCATTGAAACTCTTATCACTTGATCCAAGGCCCAATTCAGTAATTTACTATGTATTTTGTAGAAATAACTAGCTGAACACAGGGCAACTTTCAGCACATTGAGTTGTAAAAAGCATTACTTGTAAACAGACAGCCAGCTTATTGGGTAAATACAAATAAAGATAATGCAAAACAATTTTCATACTAGTTCCAAAATTGTTCTATCAAAGCTCCCTAGGGCCATGATTGACAGCCACAAAAACTTTGCCTCAGTAAGTAACATTTAAATGCAACCTTATACTGATGTATTTTCGAAGCTTTATATCCAAAGTAATCTTTTTTGTTAGAGAGAGAGAGAGAGGGGGGGTGATGGGGAAAGAACCAAGCAGGAATAGTTCCAGTTACAATTTCATGGAACAATAGGAATAACTACACCGAGTAAATTGATATATTGCAAGGCTCAAAAAAATAAATAAAAATTTGACATACCGTAAATGCGAGCAGAAATGCATATAAAGCCTACTCCATAAAAAAATAATGACATTAACAAAGTTGAGAAACATTACCCAGCAGTCAACACATCTAGGCGGATCATGATTGAAAACCATTCCATCACAAAGCTGCTCCAGAAAGTCAATAAAGAACTCAAATAATGAATCACATTGAAGTAATACAGTCTAAAATTTCTAGTGGAAAGCTAGCATAATTTTTCTTTAGGAAAAGAAATACATCAAAATAATAAAGCTTTGTGTTTGAACTTGACTCCAGAAGATCTAGGTCTCAGCTCAACACAGTTCTTTAAAAGTCCAGGGAAGGATCCACGTGCCTTAAAATATAATTAAAAAAAGCTATGTCCATATTGCTTGCAAGTAAAATGATCATTTTCCCATACAAAAAACAACTGTGAAGTCTTTACATGATTCTAGTGATGCAAGAAAAAAACAAGAAAGCGTGACCTAATGGAGGCTACCTGAAACCATATTACAGTCTCGTTCAGTGCCACCTTATAAAACCTGGAATAATGAATTTCAAAGGGCAACAAAAGGTGGTAACTTAATTAGAGACCAACCTCATTAATGTCAACAAAAATGCTATAAAATGCCATAACACAATATTGCAACCAATCAGAGCAAAATATTCATATACTTAAAAGAAGTTAAAATAAACTACACTTCTACTATAAACATTCAATCTAATATCCAATCTAATATCTTCAAAATGAAAGGGTATTAAGCTGTTTTATAGACAGAAGCGAGAAAGTACATAGTGGTTAAAAGACACATTGGTTAGAAGACACATAATATGGATACAACGGGAAAATGTCACGAAAACCCAAATTAGTCTTAACATTGCAACTATAGCGCCAAACCCACAAGGTGCATAAAACTACACGATTTGTAGATACGAGTTGTACTAAAATTAGATCTTAAATATATTAACATTGAGAAATATTCAAATAGCACAGCATTAATCAGCGTGAATTCCAAATTCAGGCAACAAATATCAATTCACAAAAAGCAAAGTCTACAAATATTAACAAACGCAATGCAAACTACAGGTATGGTATTATAGTTCCTAGACAATGAGAAATAACCCTCTTAAGCAAAATAATGCATATACAGATATCCTCAAATCATGAACAAAGTAACTGAGCGAGAGACAGAGGGAGAGAGAGAGTACCCATCTTCGCTGAGGACGCCATGAGGGAATTTTGATATTGGAGAAGCCAAGTTGAAGTTGTAGAGCTTGTCACCTTCAGTAACACTGAATTCGCAGAGGGCCGAGACGGAGTTCAAGGACATAACTCGATGTAGAATGCTTGAGAGAACAACAATCAGCCATATCAGTGATTCGCCTCCTATTATCATTATCTCTAACAAGCTCGAACCAATGCTTTCAAATTTTCATTAGTTTTTCTCTCTAATTTTTCTCGCAGAGAAGCATTTACTAAGAAAGTGGTCCATGTGCTTTGAGCGTTGGAGACGGACCCAGATATGAAAAAACGAGGTAAATGGCAAAAATCTACGTTCTCCGAGTCAGAGACGCTATTTTTATTTTAATTGCAAGGACACCCCTAAGGTTTTATAGAAATACTTGGAACGCCACTTATCTATTGCTGCGTCTAAACGACATGGCGTTTTATTTTTCCTTATTTTGAAACGACATGGCTTTCTGAAAGCACTGTCACAAAGAACCCCTTGATAGAAGACCGGAACCAGAGTGAACCGCCAAAACGACTGGAAGGCACTGTTGCTGTATAGTCATGGAGGCAGAATCTCGCAATCCCAACAGCGCGTTAACGAACACGCGCTTTTCTGACCTCGAGCCACCACTTTCCGAGTCGGTTCTGCAAGCCCTAGCCCAAGGTGGGTTTGATTTCTGCACGCCGGTTCAAGCCGCCACAATCCCCTTGCTCTGCAGCTTCAAGGATGTAGCCGTAGACGCCGCCACCGGCTCAGGAAAAACCCTAGCTTTCGTGGTCCCGCTGGTCGAGATCCTCCGCAGAGCCTCAACTGCTCCAAAACCTCACCAGGTTTGCTCACTCAGTTTTTTCATTTTTTTTTTATTCAACACTGTTTGGCTGCCGATGAAGGAAAATTGAAAAGGAGAAAACAATCGTTTTTTTTTTTGTTCCATTGTGCAGGTAATGGGAATTATAATTTCTCCGACGAGAGAGCTATCCTCTCAAATATACAACGTTGCCCAGCCATTCATTTCGACGTTATCGAATTTCAAGTCTATGCTTCTAGTTGGAGGAGCCGACGTGAAAGCAGACATGAAGAAGATAGAGGAGGAAGGAGCTAATTTATTGATTGGCACTCCCGGTCGGCTATACGACATCATGGAACGCATGGAAAGTTTGGATTTTAGGAACTTAGAGGTTCATATTTATTTGTTTAGAATCTAATTTAGTGCCATGTTTAATTTCTAATTAGAAACAGTTAACTTCTGGCCCTTGCGTTTTGTTTGTTATATAGATTGACAGTTCAATATATTATGTATTATGCAAAACATGAGTTTGACTTTAGTTTCAATTGAATTCAAGGCCTTTCATTGATATTGGCTGAAACCTTGTAGGCGTTTGTCTATAAGGTTTGTTTAATGTATTATCATATTCTTTATTCTGTATGTTAGTTAGGTTTATTTTAGAAAAGTTTCTATTACCATTTTGTGAGGTTGATCGAATCCTCCAATTCTGAAAGGAACTATATATTGAGTGTTTATGTTGGGGAGTGCACTGTAATATGTTACATTGTCATGAATATGTGTTTTATGAGTGATTTTATTTTATCGTCATAGGTTTTGATTCTAGATGAAGCTGATAGACTATTGGATATGGGATTCCAGAAACAGATAACTTCCATTATACCTCGCTTACCAAAGCTTCGTAGAACTGGTCTCTTTTCAGCTACTCAAACAGAGGCAGTTGAAGAACTATCCAAGGCAGGACTGAGGAATCCTGTGAGAGTTGAAGTACGAGTGGAATCAAAGTCAATGTATAATTTAGCATCATCACAACAATCATCCTCTTCAAAAACGCCTTCTGGCCTTCACCTTGAGGTATGCTTGTTTCCTGTATATGATTGTCATTGTGTTCTGTTCAATTGCTTTATTTTTTGAAAGAACTATTCAATTATTTTTGTGGATATTCTTTATATTTGAAAAGGTATTGCATGTCTAATTTGTTAATATGAACTTTCTTTCAAAGTGGAGAGAAATAAACAGTTCAAATACTCAATGCTTTTGCTGAGTGTCATATACTGACATTGTTTCCTTCTCTTTAAGTTAGTACTTACAAAATCACTGAAACCTTCATTTGTTTACAATTTTCATTTATCCTTGCTGCAGTATTTGGAGTGTGAAGAAGACAAGAAATCATCGCAGCTCGTGGATCTCCTTGTTAAGAACAGGGATAAAAAAATTATAATGTAAGTTATGTGGACATTTTCCCTTAAGTGCAGTCAATCTTTCTAATTTGAGTTCAAAACACCTTAATTTGCAAAATGATTTCATTTCATAGATACTTCATGACTTGTGCTTGTGTTGATTACTGGGGCCTTGTTCTTCCACTGCTGGCTTCTTTAAAGGGTTTCTCTTTGATCTCTCTACATGGGAAAATGAAGCAGGTAATAATTTAAATCATCACTCCTGTTCATAAAATATATTTGGCATTTCATTAACTGATTTTTGTTTGCTCTTTTTGATTTTCGTGCCCTAAAGACAGCAAGGGTTAGCTTCTTTGCACTGATGTTTCTTCAGCACTGATGGACTTGACATTCCAGGTGTTGATTGTATAGTTCAGGTAACTTATTTATTACCTGGATGGTGCAATTTATATGGGCAATTTAATATTAAGGTTACATTTTTATTTTGAAGTTCATGTTACAAAGTTTGTATTTTTTCTCCTGTTTCCAAGAGCTATCTAATTGTTTACCAATTTTCTGCCATTGCAGTATGATCCCCCGCAGGATCCAAATGTCTTCATACATAGAGTTGGACGAACAGCTCGTATGGGTAGACAAGGAAGTGCAGTTGTTTTTCTATCGCCGAAGGTGTAGATCTTGCAACATATACTTTTGGATCCTATTGCATAACATCTGCAGTTCTATTTTTTGTTATTAAGTGTGATATATTTCTTCCTTTGCTTTTTGTTTATTTTTTTTGTTGTTATTATGGTTGCATTATTTTAGGAGGAAGCTTATGTAGAATTCCTACGTCTAAGAAGGGTTCCACTTCAAGGGAGGAAGTTCTCTGATGATGCTTCTGATGTTGTTCCTCAGGTCAGCTCGATTCCTTTCATAGCAACTTTTTTTCTTTTATACCTTACTTTTTTTTTAACTTTCTTTCAATATGATCAGGCTTCTTTTTTTGAGCTATACTTCTGCAGTTGAACTTGTTTAGTTGATACTGGTTTGACTGTGCAAGCCACTTAAATTTCTTCTCTTTCTAAGCTTTTTGAGATTTTCTTGCTCTTCATTTATGCTATTTTCTTCCAAGAGTGCTTAATTGAAGTTACTAGGCTTTGCTATTTAAGTGTTTAACAGAATATTATTTATTATTCTTCATCTTTATTTAGTTACGGTCTGCTGCAAAGAAGGACCGTGATGTCATGGAAAAAGGACTTAGGGCATTTGTTTCTCATTTTCGTGCCTATAAAGAGCATCACTGCTCTTATATTTTCAGGTGTTTATGCCTTCTCTCTCTCTCTCTCTCTCTCTCTCTTTCTGTGGCAATAATTATTTTGTTTTCTGGTACAGGTGGAAAGAGCTCGAAATTGGGAAGTTGGCCATGGGATATGGCTTATTGCAGCTTCCTGCAATACCTGAGGTTAAGCACCATTCACTTTGCACCAAAGAGTTCACCCCAGTTGAAGATATAAATTTGGAGGAAATCAAGTTCAAGTAAGAAGTCTTTTCATTCGTTTGACCAAAAATTTATGACATGTAGTCAAATTGCAATTTCAGTATAATAAAAAAAGATAAGAAATAACCCCTTTTATCTCGCCTGTCTTAAAATACAAACTGTTATTCTCCAGAATAGTCAAATAGCTGACTTTGCTGTGCTGTCTTAAAGATTTAACTTCTATGCCTGCCTTGGGCTTGCATTGTGATAAAAATAGGAATTTTTAATATTCAAAGTAAGCTGGTGCTAAGTGAAAGCTGTTAATTTAGGGATAAATCTCGTGAGAAACAAAGAAAGAAGAATTTGCAAGCAAAGAAAGAAATAAAGCAGCAAGAACAAATGCCTCAAAAGTTTAGCAAAGCTCCAAATGCTGCAGCTACAGCTACTGTCATGAGGAAGAAAACTGCTAAACAGAGACGTGCTGTCCAGTCAGTTGAAGATCAAGATGAGTTAACACGAGAATACCGACTACTGAAAAAGCTGAAGAGAGGAGCTATTGATGAATCTGAATTTGCAAAACTGACAGGAACTGAAGAGTTACTTTGAAGTCTACAGTTCAGTTCACAGTTTGTAAGTTCGTGAAAGTGAATCTTAACCCAGTTTTGGGGCAGAAATTTTCACGAGAGCCAAGAGTTTTTTAAGACAGCAATAGGCTTGTTTGAAGACTAAAGCCGGATAGGAAAATGTTGTAGGCAACTACTTAAAACGTTGCAGGTGATGGAGGGTAAGAGCTTTTAGTCCCTGTTAGCTTTAACTTATTTGTTTTTCTTTTTTTGGAATTTATTATTTTCCTTAGAAATTTCATACTATGTGGAAGGTAGAGAAAGAACCAGAACAGAGGACTGAGAATTGTATCGTGACAATAATCATTTTCAATAACAAATTAAAGCTTTATTGTTCTGGTCTTGCATTGTTTATGTGCTTTGCTTGCCTGTCACTAAAATATTAAAGATTCATATTTGAAGTTCCATTATTTTTTCTTCTCGTAATATCGTGGTAGGTTTCCCACTGAAAGTTCACTTTGGTTTATAGAAGTTCGAGGAAACAACATATCCTAATGGCAAGTTTGCTTTTATTTATTTTAATTAAAAGGGCATTAATTACAGAGAAAAGTTGCTCAACTGACGCAGTTTCTCAAAATTGGCACCTTGCTTTCTGGCAGAGGAAAGCATCAATCTCTTTGAATAGATGCTTCCCTAACTTCAAAGTTTATCATAAGAATAAAGTCACTTGCCTGTTCTCCAATAGTCAACACCAACGATTAACAGAATTTTCAAGTTCATCAAATTTCCATACTATATCCTGCCTCTTTCTCTTCCTCCATGTTTCTCTTCCTGTGCTTCTTCTTCTTGTGTCTTTCTTTGCTTCTTTCTCTTCTTCTTCGCGACTATGTAAACCGTCAAAATTTAATGTCTCTCCGAAACCTTTGTAGATTGGTTTACCAACTAGCCCAAAGGGTCTTCTTTTTCCTCAAAATGTCCAAAACCAGCTCGGAATCAGAGGTCAAACCCAGCTCGGAATCAGATGTCAAAACCTCTGCAGACGATTCCCCGCTGTTTGATCCTACCAAACCATCGATACCAATATCTTACCCGATCAAAACCCTGGAAGAGCTCGAGTCTCGTTGCTATTTTGAGTCCTTTCACTACCCATTTAATAAAGCCTCGGTTGCTCTTCAATCTGGGCCTTCTTCTTCTTCGTTGCCCAGTCGGCCAAGACTGCTCGTGTGCCATGATATGGCTGGTGGGTATGGAGATGATAAGTGGGTTCAGGGAGGGACCAATGCCGATGCTTATGCGATATGGCATTGGTATCTGATCGATATCTTTGTCTACTTCTCTCATAGTCTTGTTACTCTTCCACCTCCTTGTTGGATTAATACAGCTCACAAACATGGAGTCAAGGTACACTGCATTTTCGGGCTGCTGGATTTTTTGGAAAATTGCTTGCTTTATAGCGTGCTTCATGGGATTTAGAATCTGTGTTGGTGTAAATAGAATGATTTGTAGTATGGGTTAGTTTGAAGTGAGGGGTATACTCTGAACCTCAAACCTGAACTTCTATTGAAATTTGACTGTTTTACTTTTGGCCTGTGAATGTTGCGATAATTGCTTGTTTTGTGACTGAATCCTCATCAAGAATGATGCGATGAGGCATGGCGCTTTTGACATATAATTATGAGCTCTAAATGGGGTATTCGTGAAAATGATTAACCGAAAAAGTTTCCTCTTTTTCTTTTTTTTTTTTTTTAATAATTAATTCCAACAAAGAACACTCTTCTCCCCAAATTATTTTTTGGGACACACCCGTCTCTCTCAACTATATACCTAGGAACGTGATAAAAGTCGTCTAAGTAAAATGGAATACAAAAAGGGTGAGAATGCCCACACGATAGAATTAGTATAGTATAGTATAGGAAAAGTGTACAAAGTTATCCACAGGTAATCCAGAAACTAAGGTTCCCAATAAGAAATGCAAAGGGGTTCTTGGCCCATCTAAGTGCAGGTAAAAGGTATACTGCAGTTCCATTTCGCTCCAACATTGGACTTGTGTTTTGAGTATGCTTCATTTCTACCAAAAAGATTTGAATATGCTTCAAGCTCATTATTTTATTTTCATTTTAGTATTGATGAGAATTTGATACTATGTTGCATTTGTGTTTATTCGTGGACCAGGATTTATTTTGCTCAAGGCATCTGTGTTTTATTTTGCCTATAGGGCATGTGTGACTTACATTAATGGCTCAAGGAATTTGCTTAGTTGACATTTTTGGTTTTGCCTGTGGAATATAAGGTTTTGGGGACATTCATCACAGAATGGGATGAAGGGAGAGTTATTTCGAACGCATTGCTCTCAACAAAGGAGTCATCACAGATGTATGCTGAGCGTTTGACAGAGCTTGCTGTTGCCTTAGGCTTTGATGGATGGCTGGTAGATCATTCACTAATTAAATCTCATGGTTTTCAATTTCCAGTCTTTTAATTAATTTTCAGGTCTTATTGCATTTAATTATTTCACTTTGCTTAATGGGTGGCTTTACCTTTACAGTTAATTATGATATAGGTTTAAATTAGATTAATAATTCCTTGTTTGTATGTGCACTCTTAGACACAAAAAAATGCATACTTTTTTCATGTTATGAGTGTTCAGTTCAGGCATCCAAGATATCGACTTTGCAATCAACAGGTAAATGGAAACTAAATTTCAGCTATCAAATCAGTTCAAGGGGACGGATATTACACTAAAACTTGAAAATAGTTCTCAAAAGCAATTTTAAATTATTTGTTGAAAAACATGCATACCCACACTAGAATGCACATGCACTGGTCAGCGCATTCAAACATAGGTCACAACAAGAAAATGTATATAGAATGCTGTTCTTTTTGTTCAAGGAAGAGATAATGCAGTTCCTATCAAATACTTTATTACTTTGTTTATGGAAATCTAATCTGTTGCATTCCCATCCTATAGTTGACATAAGAACTATTCCTTGCAGATCAATATGGAGGTTAAATTAGACTTGACTCAAATCCATAATCTAAAAGAATTTGTCAGTCATTTAACCCAGACTATGCATTCCTCAATGCCGGGCTCTTTAGTGATATGGTGAGAATTAGGTGATATCATGTTTTCAGTTACTTGTATTTTTATCTAAAGGGTACCCACTCAAACTTTGTATTCAATTGATTACTGTCAATTACGCAGGTATGATAGTGTTACAACAGAAGGTAAACTTAGCTGGCAGGATCAACTGAATGAAAAAAATAAGCCTTTCTTTGATATTTGTGATGGAATTTTCATGAACTACACATGGAAGGTATACTATTACCACTCATGGAAGTTTGATTCTTGGTTCATTTCTGTTGCATAATTTTACATATTTATTATGCAGGAAAACTATCCAAGCCTGTCAGCTGCTGTTGCTGGTGATAGAAAATTTGATGTCTACATGGGAATTGATGTATTTGGGAGGAACACCTATGGTGGTGGTCAGTGGAATGTGTGTGCCTTACTAATTACTGATCTTTATGGATTACAAAATAACAATCCCAGTACTATCCATACATATTGATTTATGTGTTAGTAGCTTTTTTGTAGTTGAAAATTTTTCTTCAATTACCTTTGAAATGTGAGTAATGAGTTTTGAAGTGGCAATTAGGGTTGGAATTTGCTAATTGAGCCAGTTAAAGTATTGATTAGTAAAATCTGGTGATTTTTTGTGGTTCTCTCATAGGCTTATATAAACTTGATTGCCGTGAAATGATTATTTTCTCACTTTTAGAGAATGCATATATAACAGACAAACATTGCACTTGATTTGCTGAAGAAGGATGATGTGTCAGCTGCTATATTTGCGCCTGGATGGGTCTATGAGACTAAGCAACCACCAGATTTTCAGACTGCCCATAATCAGTAATGCACTTGCCCTTGACGTTATCAATTTTTTGTTTCTGTGCTATTCCATGAAGTGCAGTTTCCTTTGATTAATGTATTTTTGCAATTTTTGTAACTTATTTTTATTATCTGTTGGAACTCTATTTTTTATGGCATTATGAAGCTTTGAAATTTTTATTACAGTTATGTGGCTTAGATGATTTATATCCTGACACAATCTAGCATAGTTTTCTTGTGGAAACCTTTGGATTTTCTAGGTTGTTTTGCTGAAAATCATGATAATCAAACATGATTAACTTGATTGATGCATAATCTATCGTGTTATAGTGTCTTTCTTTCTGTCCATCTTTCTGTTCTTCCATAGCGTTATAGATTTTGTGTCATAGATCCATTTCTTGAGTTGTCAGACACATGAATGAATGCCTATATACCACATTCATCTTATTGAACCACTGAAGAGCTTATGCTTTAGGTTCTACATTATTCAATCCCTTCTTCCTAGCAATAGAATACAATTACCTTCTATTGTGACTACCACAGTTTTTTGGTCATCTTGAGTGCCATTATTTGGTAATGCCTGCTTTATTAGTTGGGGAAAAGAAGTAATGTGACCAAGCCTAATCAGCTGAAACTAGGGCATAGTTAGAGGGTGTGACTTTTAGATATACAAGTAATGTTTTGAAGATTAAAATTTCACTATACGAGTTTCAATTGTTTGATGAATTCATTGTCCTATACTTTGGGTTTTGCAGTTGGTGGGCCCTCGTGGAGAAATCATGGGGAATCACACAAAATTATCCTAAAGTACTACCATTCTATTCAAATTTTGATCAGGTTGAAACTCCTTGGAAAAATTTAATTGCTGGGTTCTTTAGTGACTTCTAAAGTTAGAATATAGTCATTAATTCCATTTAAAAGTAGATCATGCAATTAATGGATCTGATGGGATTGCACCTGTTTTAATTATGGATATCGATAATATTTTTTTAATCTTCAGGGTCATGGTCTCCATTTTTCTGTTGATGGAGTACAAGTTTTAGATGCTCCTTGGTGTAACATTGCATGCCAAGGTTTTCAGGTATGTGTACCAAACAAGTTTGTTGATCTAGATGCATCATAGTATTCCTCCTTGTTGTGTACACTTTACTAAAGTTCTGTAGTTGATCAAGCATGCTTATTGATGTTTGATATGGAGGAGCATAAAAGGTTTCTAACTTCTGTATTTATTGCAGCCTTTTCTCGAGTACAATGACAGTCAAACTCCAGATGCTGTTCAAGTGCTTCTCGAGTAAGTTTTAATGCTTCAAATAAAATTGAGATCTCAAATACTATGCCATTTCCTCTGAAAAGCATGACTCATCACTTCCTTTTAAATTCAATAATGGGCATGTCCTAGGACTTCAGGCCTATGTAGCACAGAGATCAGTTTAGTTGGGATAGGTCTTGAATTATAATCTTATTCCCCTTTCCTCTAGAAATGTTTTTAGGGAATTTTAGAAACTATCTAGTATAGATGTGTCTTAAAACATTCAGATGGTTTGATGAAGTATTGGGTTATCTTCTCTCCTTTTCTTGTGGATTCAGAAAAGGCCCATGTGTGATGTTGCTGGCAATCAAAAAACAGTATCTCTTCTATTTTCATAATGATACCTCAGCATGACATTGAAATAATGAACTTAGATCTACAAAACTGGTTTACTTAATCTTATTTTATTTTTAATAATAAGCTGAGTCTAACATTGTGTTTATTTAATATATACACGGAAATTGTAGTTTCAAGGTCCCATCTTATAGTGGGGGAGGAAACATCATATTTAAAGGAAATCTCGAAGAAGGTGCAATTTTCAGAAAAAGGCTGTTTCAAGGAGAGCTTATTTTGGGCGGCTTACCTCTTTACCTTACATATTCCGTGAGTTATTTCTTCTGAGGATTAAGTTACAGACAGACAGAGTTGTTATTTTTAACGTTGGTATGGTGGGGGCCGAAGCCCATAAATTATTATTTCATGTGATGCTTAATTGGTACAATTATGTCCTTATTTTTGTTTAGCCAACGAGAGTTGTTAGAACAACAGACTATCAACATTTTAGTAAGACTAATCATATGCTGTGTAGTTTCTTATGATTTATCAAGCACAAGCAGACCCAATTGATATTACATTATTATACTTTCCAGTGAATGTTTCTCTACTTATATCTAATTAAACTTTGAACATCCACAATTAATGCAGGTGAAATCAGAGAACGATTCTCTACTAGGCCTATTTCTTGATTTTTCTTCCATTGCGAACGAAAGAAAGACAATACTTCTTGCGTCACGCGGAGGAAAACAATTCTCTAGCAAATTTGGTGAAGTGATTACAACGCGTCAACTTGAAAATCCAGGATCTTTCACTGGATGGATCATAAACGAGAGTAGTATCACAATGAGTGGATACAAATTGGCAGAAATTGGTGCTGTCTGCTACAGGTCAAA
The DNA here is from genome assembly GCA_007844105.2 of Rhamnella rubrinervis. Classification (NCBI taxonomy): domain Eukaryota; kingdom Viridiplantae; phylum Streptophyta; class Magnoliopsida; order Rosales; family Rhamnaceae; genus Rhamnella; species Rhamnella rubrinervis. The sequence continues at coordinate 4,639,355 of CM017576.2, forward strand.
GCCTGATGTCGGAGAAAGTAGGCTAGAGTATGAAACAGACAACAGTGATGATGGCAGTTCAACTGAAGCTCAAGCAGCGTATTATGCTGTGCTTGGTCATATTTCTATACGAACTTCTGCGCATAATTCATTTTTTCCTCCCTCTGTTTCATGGCTTGTTGAGGGTCAACATGTCACATGGAGTAGAAGGTCCAATGGTTCCAAGACTCTTAGTGTCAAAATCATCTGGAAACTGAAAGATGGTAAAGATTCTGCATTCCCACATTACAATATTTACGCTGAGAAAGTTGCAGAGAAACCGGTTGGCAAGCCAGCAGGAAAGCTAGTAGCGGCGCAGAAGTTCCTTGGAGTTGCACAAGTAGAAGCCTTTTATGTCGCTGATCTCGCATTCGCTTCTGGTATTTCTAAAATCAGATTTGTCATTCAAGTGTGCAGTGTCGACGGAAGCATTCAGAAATTGGACGAGTCTCCATTTTTCGAAATGGACGTCAATGACAGTATTTTTTCTGCATAACCAATGCGTGCAAGTACAATAATAATAGACATGTGTAATAAATAGTAAGGACTATTTTTCAATATATCCGACTTTTCTTACACGTGTAATAATCGAATATGCTTGACAATAATTTTGATGGATTACCTGAATTTTATATGGTGTGAATGAATGCGTGAAAATATTCATTTCCAGACATGAAAGAGCTGGTTTACCAAAAAGACATGAAAGAGCTGGTAGTATACTTTCAGTAAGAAACATAAAATCCGGTTGTGTGTGAATTGCGATGCAAGGTACTATTGCTACCCTGAGTCGAACATGGAACTATAATCAGTATGATCAGGTGCTGAGAACACAAATCACTATGTTACAGGTGGGTTTTTTTTTTTCATAATTAAATTGATACAATTTTTCGTCAAATGATTTATTGTCTTCCACCATTCTGGAAACTTGGGGGCTTCCATAAACTGGGTTTTAAGTAACTTACACAACAAGAGTCAGAGTGGTGCACTCTATGTGATTAGATTAATTTGAATTTAGAACCAAAGGCTGCTAAAAAAAAGATAAAATTAATAGTAACTTTTACCCTTCTAACAAATTTGCCGCACAATTCGTTGTGTCATTTAGCAACGAGTTATACACTTTATGTAAATATTGCGGAAAATTGTTGTCGAATCTCTACATGTCTTATTAATTAAATTTATTTCTTTTTTATTATTCACAATTGCTATTTTTAATTCATCTGTGTAAATATACAAATTATTTTTTATTTTATCTAATATTCCTCTTCTATACAAATTTTTCTTTTAATCTTTTCAAAACCTTTTTTCTAACAATATATTTGCATCATCTTCATCTATTATTCCTTCAATTCTTTTTATTATTTCTTTACCTTTTTACTAAAAAAATTTAAGGAATTTCTAAGTTTTTGCACTAAATTAATATCTAAATTAGTTTGTCTTCCTAATTCCATTTTTTAAATATTATTTTTATCCTAATATATCTTTATAGTTTGTCTAATTATATTATTAATTTTATATTTATTATCTATTATTTCTAACTCTTTTTGAAAATCTAAAATTTTTACTCTATTATTTAATTTATCTATTTCTTTATATATTATTTATTGTTGTTTCAATATTTAAGTTTTTCATATTTATTTTTATATTATTAGTATATTCCATTTGTTCTAGTATTTTTTTTTTATATATGATCTAGTTTATTTAAGATTTTTAGTAATGATTTAGTTATTATATTGGATTGGGCTTGCTTTATACTATTGTTGCCTTTTTTTTTTTTTGGGTTGCCTTTGCTAAAATGTATAGTACTACATCCTACAAGTAAAATTGACGATTCTTACTTTAATTCTTCTAATAATCTATTAATTTATCTTTACTCATTAACTATTTTATTAATATTATTTAATTGGGCTTGTAAACTATTTTGTGTTTGTTTAATATGTTATACTTCTTTCCTAAGCATTTCTATTAACTGTTTAATTTCTAACTCTACTTGCTTAGGAGTTTTAGTATCTATTATAGTAATTAATTATAATATTTCTTTTTTATTTGGAAATCTTTTAATTTGGTTAGTAAAATTAGTCTTGATTTAATAGTCTAAATTTTTTTTCTCAAAGTATTAAGATTATTAATTTCAAAATGATATATTAAAGCAGAAACTTTTTTATTTATTCTATCTAAATTAACTTGTAAATTTTTTTTAAATTTATTAATAAATCTACTATAAAATTTTACTGACTATCACTAGTATAAGGTATATACTTATATTGATTATCTAAATGTTCGATATTATACAAAATTTTATATTGTCCTAAATTAATTTTAATTATTCTATGATTTAGTATTTGTAAATCTAAATAGTATAATTTATTAAAGTTCATAAAATGAAAGACTTAGATTTTTGGAAAAGCGATAAAAATGCATACAATTATACGAAAATGAGACAGTTATATGGAAAATGAAACCACTCTTAGCTTACTACTCATATAATAAAATTTAAAATAACTTTAAAAAGGAATGTTATGATACCAACTTCTAACACAGAGGAGGGATGAGGGAAGGATTTTAACAAAACTGGCCTTTATGAGTTGAAAAATAATTTTCAGATAGTCACGTCTGAAAAATAATCGAACTCCTGATTACTGCCTTATACACGCCTTCACACAAATCAATAGTTAATCAGACCAACGGAGTTCGTTTTTAAAAAGATTGTCAAAAAACTACTAGGTTCTTATTGTTTTAATTAAAAATCCTCTCAACACTCTCTAATGCTAGCAATTACCAAAAGGATTCCCTTTTTAGAAATTATTTTAAATGTGTTATATTTTTGTTAGTAAAGAATGACTTCAAACAAATTTAAAACATAAGCAAATTAAATAATTTATTTACTTTATCTATCTATTTTTAATATTTAATTTGTCTAAGAGTTTGTCTAAATAGAATTATAGCAACGTAAAGTATATGTCTAATATAAAGTTAACTGTCTACTGTATAATAAAATAAATTATCTTTTTAATATTAAATTAACTTTCTATTTCAAAAAATAAATATCTATATAATATTAAATTAACTTTTTACTACATAAATTAAATATCTGTCTAATATTAAATTAACTTTCTATAATTAATTTGAAAATAAAGTAGGATACTTACTATATTGATGTTTAAAGGAAGGAGGTTTGTCTAATTTAATTTATATTTTTAGAATTTTTACAAGGAGATGGAAACTGAAAATGAAAATAAGCAGAGAAGTGCTTTTTGCAGAAAGTTTTGCAAAAGAATTTGGGTTTTTTGGTGCCATAGCTGAGGATGGGGCGGCTTAATGGATTTTAACCACTTTTTGTAAAAATTAAAATTTTATCCATTTGTACTGTTTAAACTTCATATCTTTACTAAATTATCCCTTTTCTATATTAAATGCAATACATTGCACGTACATATCTTTTCTCCATCACCGTCGTCGTCACCATCTTATTCTCCTCCTCTTCTTCTTCTTCTTTATTGGGAAAGTTAATCAAAATGAATTTTAGAGATACATTAGGAAAATGAAGAATATTGACAAACTCAATCAAAATGAAATTTTTTCTAACAGCACGCACGTCCTTTTAAACTTTCAAACGTCTGTCAAATTTACTGTATTTTTTAAAGATCTAAATCAACCCAAAAAATTATGAAAAATATTTAAATTAAAGCTCATTCTCTTAGCTTTCTAACGATATATAATATGCACGAATCGAAGTTTGGAAAGGTGTTCAAAACTGAATTTTTTCCAATAGAGCGCCCTTTTGAACTTACAAACGCCTGTCAACTTTACTGTATTTTTTGAAGACATAAATCAACCCAGAAAATTATAAAAAAATATGTAAATTAAAACTCATTCTCTTAGCTTTTTAACGATATATCATACGCACCAATTGGAGATCAGGAAAGTGTTTAAAATAAATGTTTTCCAACAGTGTGCAGAAGTGCACACCGATGACATTTGCATGTCTATCAACTTTACTGTATTTTTTGAATACATAAATCAACCCAGAAAATTATGAAAAAAATATGTAAATTAAAGGTCATCATCTTAGCTTTCAACGATATATTATACGCATAAATCGGAGTTCAGAAAGGTATTCAAAATTTAAATTTTTCAATAGCGCGCAAAAGTGCGAGAACCGGCACATGTCGGTGGCCACCGACCCCCCCTTCCCAGTAGCCGCCATAGGGGGTAGGTGGCCACCTACCCCCTACGGTGGCCACCGACCCCCCTTCCGTGCCCACCATAGGGGGATAGATGGCTACCTACCCCCCAATAGTGGCCATCGATCCCCCTTCCATGGCCACCATAGGGGGATAGGTTGCCACCGTAGGGGGGTAGGTGACCACCTACTCCTTTATGGTGGCCACGGAAGGGGGGTCGGTGGCCACTGTAGGGGGGTAAGTGGCCACCGACGAGTGCCCATTCTCGTAGTTCTGCGCGCTATTGGAAAATTTTTATTTTCAAAATCTTCCCGAACTCTGATTCATATGTATAATATATTGTTGAAAACCTAAGAGGATGAGCTTTAATATAAATATTTTTTCATAATTTTCTGGGTTGATATATGTATCCAAAAAATACATTGAAGTTGACACACATGAGAATGCCGTCGGTGTACACTTCTGCGCGCTGTTGGAAAATATTTATTTTGAATACCTTCTTAATCTCCGATTGGTTCGTATGATACATCGTTGAAAAGCTAAGAGAATGAGCTTTAATTTGAATATTTTTTCATAATTTTAAGAGTTCATTTAGTTCCATCGGTGGCCCACCGACCCCCAGGTGGCTACCGATGGTGCTGCCTACCCATTTCCACTTGTACGCGCTGTTGGAAAATATTAAATTTGAAGACATTTCCGAACTTCGATTGATGTATATGATATATGGTTAGAAATATAAGAGAATAAGATTTAATTTGAATATTTTTTTATAATTTTTAGAGTTCATTTACCTTCGTCGGTGGCCCATCGACCCCCCTTAGGTGGCCACCGACGGTGCTGCCTACACGCTTCCATTTGTGTGTGCTATTGGAAAACATTAAATTTGAAGATCTTTCCGAACTCCGATTGACATATATGATATATGGTTGGAAATTTAAGAGAATAAGCTTTAATTTGAATATTTTTTCATAATTTTTAGAGTTCATTTACCTCCATCGGTGGCCTACCGACCCCCCTTAGGTGGCCACTGACTATGTTACCTACCCGCTTCCACTTGTGCGCGCTTTTGGAAAACATTAGATTTGAAGACCTTTCTAAACTCCGATTGATGCATATGATATATGGTTGGAAAGATAAGATAATAAGATTTGAGTTGAATATTTTTTCATAATTTTTAGAGTTCATTTAGTCTAGTCGGTGGCCCACCGACCCCTGTAGGTGGCCACTGACAGTGTTGCCTACCCACTTCCACTTATGCGCGCTGTTGGAAAAAATTTGAAAACCTTCCCGAACTCTGATTGATGCATATAATATATGGTTGGAAAGCTAAGAGAATAAGCTTTAATTTGAATATTTTTTTCATAATTTTTAGAGTCCATTTACCTTTTTCGGTGGCCCACCGACCCCCCTTAGGTGGCCACCGACGGTGCTGCCTATCCGCTTCCACTTGTGCACGCTGTTGAAAAATATTAGATTTGAAGACTTTTCCAAGCTCTAATTGATGCATATGATATATGGTTGGAAAACTAAGAGAATAAGCTTTAATTTGAATATTTTTTTAGAATTTTCTGGGTTGATTTATATCTCTAAAAAATTCGGTGAAATTGATAGGTGTTCGAAAGTTCAAAAGGTCGCGCTGTTGGAAAAAATTCAGTTTTGAATACCTTCATGAAATTCGATTTATGCGTATAATATATCATTAGAAAGCTAAGAGTATGAGATTTAATTTAAATATTTTTTCATAATTTTCTGGGTTGATTTAGGTCTTGAAAAAATATAGTGAATTTGACAGATGTTTGAAATTTCAAAAGGTTGCGCTGTTAGAAAAAATTCATTTTGATTTAGTTTGCCAATATTCTTCACTTTCCCAACGTGTCTACAAAATTCATTTTGATTAACTTTCCCAACAAAAAAGAAAAGAATAGGAAGAAGAGGAGGAGAATAAGATGGTGATGGCGATGACAATGGATAAAAAAAAGGTGGATCGGTTAAGAAGAAGAGGAAGGAGATGATGAGTCATTTGTGTTGGTATTTGTGCCGGTATAAGTAGTTTGACTAGGCTATATAATTTAATTATCAATTTAAAGTATTTAAAGGGTATAAAAGTCAATTCGGGCTAAAATTCTAATTCTACAAAAATATAGCTTTTTTTCGTTAGTGCATGTTGGGCTCGGCTATGGCATCAAAAAACCCAAAGAATTTCTATATTCATTCGGCTTCTCTCTGATTTACAAATGATTGCTACACATATTTATGATAGAGTGGTATGAATTACAAGACAAACAACTTTGCTACGTGTCCTATTATATTTACAATGCATGTCTAGCATTTATTCAATGCGTATAACTCTTTTCAATCTTATAAATGAGTGAGCCATGTTATTTAAGACTATTCTAACAAGACTATGGCCACGTACATGTAAGTAAAAATAAGCGCATGTTCCCATTTTTCAAATCTTGGTTTTTGCGTACACATAATGTGGTACACATGCTAATTTCTCTAATGCTTCCAAATATGCTTCATTTTATATAGTTGTCACTTGTATATTTATCTTTTTTTTGCTACTAGTACTTTATCTACTATTGAAAATGCTGATAAATACTAATCTGTATAGACTTCTATATGATTTTCTAGGCTGCTTCAAGATCACTATCTAAACTCTGATGACTTTGATATGATTGCTGATCATAATCTTTATTTATTAGCTATAATCCAATTTCTTCTATTATTGTATTTAGGTAACTTTCTACTTTTCCTTTGTCTTCTACATATAATGAGGTAAATGCCAATATATCTTTATTATTAAGGATAGAGTTAATAATGAAGATATTGCAATTTAGTCCTTGTGCTATAAGTTTTGATTCTAGAAAGGAATTATATTCAATAAGTGCTTTAACTTCATGGATTCTTTTGTACAAATCAATTTGTCTGGATTCTGGGTAATTATGTGAGATATTACAAAGGTCCATTTCTTCATGGGCTATCTAGATAATATGGTAGGCTAGTAGAATTATTTTGGTTTTTACTCTAGATGATAAAGAGGTAAATTTAAGAAGTGGAGGATGACTTCTATATATTTCATACATATCCAAAACTCAATTTAGGTTTCTGGAAAGAAAGGAAAACGAATAGCATGATTTTCTAAATGAATATATCCAATCATTCCAAAGCTTGAAGGCTTGGAAGAGGTCATTCAATTATGGAGGATAAAAAGTTTTTATTTACGTATTTGGTAGAAAAAGAAATTCTTAGAAAATTATGTTTATATAGTAGTTTGAAAAATGTTCTAACACATAGTCTTGATCCAGTATGTATATGTATGAGAAAAAAGTTATTTATGACTTTTTGACTATAGACAGTAAGGATTTATAATGGCTGTTTGGTATGAAATCTCTTATTTTTTGTACAAGGTCTATTCCAAGTTGTGCTTCCAATCGAAGGAATTTGATTCTTGACTTGTTGTAGTATGATTAAATAATTTTTGTAAAATATTAAGTCTATTTACATTTACATTACTTTCTACATGCAATCTATCTATATTTACATTATTTTCTACATGCATGTCATTATTTTCTATTGCATGCTTTAACAGTCTTTCTAAATGCTTTATGCTGTCTTAATTAATTTGCATCTGTCTACATGCATCTTTTAGTTGTCTTTCTAAATTATTTTTTTTCTCATTCAATATTTTTATTGTTCTCGCTAATACTTCACAATGATCATACAATCCTATGGATGATGATGCAAATGATGTTATGGAATGTGGTGTTAAATATTTAATTTTATTTTCTGGACTAATAGTTTCACTAATATAATAATTAGGTCCTAAATATTTTCTAATATCTTCTATTGCTTTATAAAATGCATAATAACATTTATATGTTGCCTTTGGAAAATCTCTAATTTGTTCATCTACAAGGGACCAATGTCTGTCTACCATGTCCTTATGAGACATCCCAGATGGCTAATATCTCTGGTTTTCAACTTCCAGATCCTGGGTTTGATCAGGCCTGGAGAGAGTGAACCCCCTTCCCTTTAGTGTAGTGTAGCGTAGAAAATTTCTATTGTCCAAAAAAAAAAATGTCTGTCTACCATGAATAACTAAGTAAAATGCAAAATTTTTAATTTTGACATGATTATTAATCTATCTAAAATAGAATGCTAATGCATTTAATGCTTTGATTTTTTCTTGAATATTTTTATTGTTCCATAAGTTGTCTAGTAAGCATTGCCAACTGTCTACTAATTTAAAATTATGTCTAAAAGATAAATTGGTACATGATGGAAATTGTTTAAGAGTAATTGAATCAAAGTTCACATAGTGATACATGACCTGCAAAAAGAATTAAGTGTCAGTAATTAATCTAGATAAAATATCAACTGACTTATTACCTTTACCATTTATGTATTCAAATTTTGTTTTGTAACTTTTGCTTGTAATAATTTCTAAGAATAAAATCCATCTTTTATGTGCAAATAAATTTTTCTTTCCAAAATTTTTCTCTTGAGATTTTTTATAAAATACTATTATATTTTTACAATCTGTTCTAATAGTAAAAGTACAATTTAGTATATATAGATGAAAAAAATTTAAAATATTTATAATTCCTAAAATTTCTAATTTTATGCTAAATTTTTTATTTTCTAACTCAATAAATTTTTCACTTGTATACATTATTATTTCTTCTTCTGTTTTTGAACTATCTTTTTTGGGCTTTTATAATAATACTCCAGCCCATTCTAAATACTTGCATTAGTCTGTATAATTTTATAATAGTTGTCTATAGGTAATGCTAAAGGTTTAATATTTTTAACTATCTGTTTAATTTTTTATGTTAAACTTTATATTTTCACTATTAAAATATTTGTGTCCATGCTCACTTAATATATAATATAATGGTCTGACTCAAATACTTAAATTAGGAATAAATTTTCTATTATAATTCAATAATCCTAAAATTTTATAATTCTTTTATTTCTTCTATTTTATCTAAAATTTCTAAAATTTTTGCAACTATATTAGGCCGTAAGATTATTTTTCCTCTGTCTATGGTTAATTCCAAATTTTCTATTTTTTGTTTAAATAGTTCTAACTTCCTTTTAGAAATTACAATATTATTATGTTTAAAATAATCTAATATTTTATGCAAATTGTTATGTTTAAAATAATCTAATATTTTATGCAAATAAATCATTTGCATAAATTTATTATGGCTATATATTAAAAAATCATCTATGTATACAAAATTCCGAGTATAATTTTAATATTTTATCCATCCTAATCTGAAAAATTTGATGTGCATTTTTTAATCCAAATTGCATAACTAACCACTCAAAGTGTCCTTCAGAGTAACTGAAAACTATTCAAAGAACTAACTTTTCGTGTAACTTGATTTACCAAAAATCACTTTTACAGTCAATTTTAGAAAAATAATTAGCATTTTGTATACAATTTGCTAATTCATCTTTGTTTAGTATTTTATAACTATTATCTAAAGTATTATTATTAAGTCTTTTATAATTAATTACCATTATACTTTTACCTCTTTTTATTCATTATGATTATTTATTATGAATGCAGAGCTTCTATGTCTACTTGTATTTTTCTAATTACTTTTAATTATAATAATTCTTCTATATGCTTTTTATATTCATTTATATCTTCTAGGCTATATATTAAATTTTGTGTTTTAATTGTTATGTCTGGATTGATCATTTCTAATTTAAATAATTCTTTATTATTATTATTATTTCTACTACGATTATTTCTAATTTTTCTAATTCCTCTATTTTTAATTTTATATATTCTACCCATTTTCACATTCTATATAGTTAATATTTTTACTCATGTCACTTAAATATAAATATATTTCCTTTTGTTCTAAAATTTCTATTTTTTCATCTATTGCTGCATCTTCTTCTAATAAAGAATGCAAAGAATTCTATATCTATTGTTTCTTCTATGTTTACTAATTTTTTCTCAGAAGGAATATTATTAGTTTCAAACTTAGGCTGTATAAATGTTGATTGTTTAAAGAAATTTACTTCATCAGATGTTATCATTATACTGCTATTATTTTTTAGAATAAAATTTAATCCCAAAATAAATTTATATCCATTAGTAAAAATAAATATCTATGGTAAACTATGTACTTCTCCATTTATTCTAATAGGTATATTATTTAATCATTTGGTTATCTCTATTAAATTTTTATCAAATTGTCTAATATTTATTGGTTGTTTTAATTTATTCCTATATTCTTTTGGCACCAAGCTTTCATGTATTATACACTTATTTGCTCTTGTATCTATCATTGCGTTAGCATTTACAGTTTCTGGTTTAAATAATAATTCTACATCTTTATTAATTAATTCACTTCATATTCTATTTACTTTTATAGATTTATTTTCTGCTATTTCTTCTCTATTTTTATAGCAATTTTTACAAAAATATTTATTATCTATTTTATCCTTATATTCTAACTCAAATTTTATTTTGCAAGATGAATAATTTTTACCAACAAATGATTTATAAGTTTCTAACATATTTACTTCTAAGTCAATGTCTAAACTATTATTCTCACTATTTTTAGTGCTCTCACTATCACTATTATTATATTCACTAATTATATATATGCTATTATTATCAGATATTTCTTCTATATTTATGATTTCTTCTAAATTATCTAATTGATCTTCTAATATACATGCTTCTAAACTATTTACTCTTTTATTTTCTGGACAGTTCAGTTTAATATGACCTATCTTTCCATATAAGTAATATTTACAGTAATTTATTATTTCTTTTAAATATTTTCTTACCTTTATTAAAAGCTTTTCTAATTTTTGGTTTATTACTAGAGTATTTAATAAATTTATAATTGATCGTTCTAAATTTATTTCTAAATGACTTTCTAAATTTCTATGTTTCCTTTTATTACTACATATAAAAAGTTGGTCTTCATATAAATCTATACACATACGTCTAAATTGATACTTTACATACTGTCTATATTTTTCTTTTTCACAGTATTCTTTTATTTTCCTTTTACAAACTCTATTAGTGATAAAAATGTTAAATAATAATTGAATCATTCTATAGTTTTATTTTGAAACCAAGTAAATATTTCACTGCAAAATTTTCTCCTATTTTTTCTAATAATTTAGTAACAAATTTCCTTAATAAATCTTGATAAAAAAGTATTCCTATATGACTAATATTTATAAAAATAGTTAGAGTATTGATCAAATTGCTTAAGGTCATATGTTTTTAACTGTTCTAAGTTTCTTATAACTTTTATCTATTAATTACATTACTTTTTATCTATTTCTACTCCTAAAATTAATTTACTGATTGTATCTACAAAACTAATTATAGTAATATTAGTATCAAATTCATTTAATTCATCTTCATTATTTTGTATCTCTTCATCCTAAATAAATTTATTTTCTATTTTATCCAAATGCACTTTATAAATATATTAATTAATATATAGGATATGTTATTACTGCTAAAGCTTCTATTGGGTGTCTAAGTAAATTTTCTTCCCATTCATGAAATATTTGCTTTCAATCACTAGGTTTATGTCCTTGTAAATTTAATATTAATAAATCTTTAGATTTTGATATATTTTTTGTCTTATATATTCTTTCTGCTTCTTTATACTGTTCTTTACTATATTCCTCTTTTTTCTAAGTATTTTTCTATATGTGTTGGTTCTGTAAATAATTATGAATTACTATTTTGACCAAATTTATATTTTCTTTACTATCCACTTCATTTACACAAATTTTATTTTCTAAATAAAAAATTTCATTGGTGTGGATTATTAAAAATTATGTCTATTATTTTATCCCTATTTACTTCTAATATATATATCAGTCAATGGAATTTTTACATACGCCATATTAATTTCTTCTTTTATTTCTACTTCAAGATGATCAATCTTTCTACAATTACTAAACCTCTATGTTATTTGATTATTTCTATTAGCATAGATATAACTAATTTCTAACATTTTTATTTTTTTATCTTCTTCTAATTTTGGTAAATTTTATTTTAAACCATTTAATTCACTAGTATTGAATATGAGATATTATCATATAACCCTTTAAGATTTGGTCAAATTTTAATCAACTTATATGATTTCGAAAAACTTGCTCAGAATCCCCTACCGTCAGTTTACTTCTGTTTAAATTAAGCAAAAAAGGTTAAAAAAAGTAATTACACTTTATTTATTAAAAAATAAAAATATTGTAAAAATATGTGGACAAATTATCAATTGATATGTGACATAAATAATTAACTATTTTTTTCTTTCGTTTTCTTTTTGGAGTCTTCTTTCTCTAATGAGTGTCTTTTTTTTTTTCTTTCGTTCCAACATCTTCTTCCTCTTCTTAGCATCTTTTCTTCTTCTTCTTCTTCCTCTGTTTTTTTTTCCTTCTCCATCCTACAGCTACGTAGACATAGATCCATCATGAGCCTCTTAGCAGAAGGTTCGTTGCTCCCTTCCTTTCTGAATCGACAATGGTACGTCACCTAAACTTGAAGCTATGATTAGATCCAATCCCATTCAAATTCCACAGATCCAGTCGATTTTGTCTATTTTTATTTGACCCAACCTTAGAACCTAGAACGACCGACATGTTTTGGTTAGTAGAACGGGGAAAGGGGGAGTTGTGCCCGACACTAAGAGGGAAAGATAGGAGAGAGAGAAAGTAATGAGGGAGAAAATTTTTATTTTGTATATTATTAATATTATTTTTTTGTGTCTATCCATGGCGTGTGAAAAATTGAATTTGAGGATGAAAATGATCTGGAATAGGCTAGAAGATTCAGATCTAGTGATGGATTTGAGATGCTGACATGTTGAAGTGCAAATGGTGTTGATGGCTGAGAGAAATGGAAGTGCATGTGGTGTTGATGGTGGAGAGGATTAGAAGTGTAGGTGGTGTTGATGGTGGAAAGAAACGGAAAGGGATAAGAGGGGGAGAGAAGAAAGAAAAAAAAATTAATTTTTGAAATTTTTTTTATTTTTTTTTCTAAATTTTGAATTGCAGATGGTGTTGATGGTGGAAAGGAACAGTAAATGGTGGAGATGGAGAAGAATGGAAGTGCACATGGTGCTGGAAAATTTTTATTTTTTACACTATAAATTTTTATATTTTAATTAATATTTTATTATAATTTTATGCTTTTTATTTTATATACTTGTTTAATTAATACTTGAGGGTAAAAATGTCAATTTACTATGTCAAATAGGATATCAGTTAAAATTAACCATTGATTATTAAATTAAGGGGGTGTGATGATATTTTTAAAAACTAAATGACTAATTTTATTTTAAGGGAAACTTTGAGGTACTTGAGTGTAAATAACCCATTTAATATTGTTGGAACTATTATTTTTACATATTTAATTTTAAAACATTCTAATATATTTTGTGTTTCAAATTTAATTTTTTTTATTGTATTTATTTTATATTTTTTCTAATACAAATATCTTAATTATAAGATTTTTATATTCTGTATTCATTTTATAATATTTATTCATTTATATCTATATCTATATTTGGAATGCATCTTACTATTGCTAATTTATTTTTAAGATCTATTTCTATATTATCTATTTGAGTCTGTTCATGATCATAAAATCTATTATTATATAAATATAAATGTGCTTTTGTATCTAATCTCTCTCTAACTTGGCTAAGTGCACCTTATATAAATATCTGTAAAATTTTATTTTTTAAAAAAATCTCTACCTGTCTTACTAATTAAATTTATTTCTTTTCTATTATTTATAGCTGCTATTTTTTTATTCATCTATGTAAATATACAAACTACTTTTTATTTTATCTAACACTCCTCTATACAAATTTTTCTTTTTCTTCTTTTCAAAATATTCTTTTAATAATATATTTGTATCATCTTCATATATTATTTCTTCAATTCTTTCTATTATTTCTTTACCTTTGCTAAAAGAATTTAAAGAATGGTAAAAAAATTGAATGAGAAAATGCATAATTTAGAAAGACAGTTAGAAAATGCATGTAGATAGATTCAAATTAATTTTGACTACATAAAACATTTAGAAAGACTGTTAAAGCATCCAGTAGAAAATAATAACATACATATAGAAAATAATATAAATGTAGGCAGATTGCATATAGAAAGTAATGTAAATATACATAGACTTAATATTTTATAAGAATTATTTAATCATACTTCTATAGGATAAGAAGTCAAATTTCTTCAATTGGAAGCTCAACTTGGAACATACCTTGTATAGAAAATAAGAGATTTCATACCAAATAGCTATTATAAATCCTCTCTATCTATAGCCAAAAAGTCATAAATAATTATTTTCCTTTATTCATAGACCTTATATCAACCCTTCAAGATATTTCACTAGAAAATTCCCTTAAACATAATTTTCTAAAAATTTCTTTTTCCATTAAAGAAATAACTAATGCCTCTTATCCTCTAGAATTAGAAGATCTTTTCCTTAAAGTATTAAGTTTTGGCATCATTAAAATAATTCATCTAGAAAATCCAAGTTAGTGTCTCATTTTTTATTTTTATTTTTTTCTGAAACCTTAAATAGAGCCCTTATCATGTATATACAATTTTCTAGTGCTTATAAATTTTTTATCTTTACTCTTTAAAGTTAAATAAAAATCGAGAATTATTTTACCAACTTATCATATTATTCATATAACTCAATGAACAATATGGTTTAGCAAGGCTATATACCTAATTTATCCAGAACCTAGACAAATTGATTTGTATTGAAAAATTCAAGAAGTCAAAACCTTTATGAAATGGGATTCCTACAATAATTCAAAGTTCGTAGTACGAGCACAGAATAGTAGTGTCTTTATTATAGATAACATAATAAAAAAAAATGTGACATCATGCAAATTGTATCCTTTGTGAGCTATATGTGCCTACATGGTATAAGACGTTTATGATCATCTCCAATTCTTCTTTTCTTTTAAGGGTGCATTAGTAGGAGTATGTAGAACCAAGCTCTTGTCTCCCTCTCACTTACTTATTTTATATATGATTCACATGAGAGATCTTAATGTTTTGAAACCAAGCTCTGATGGGAAAATGGCAATGGAGGTATATACATACTAAAGTATGCATATCACTTCAAACAATGTTTGACATTAACATATGAAGAGATAAATGACTTGACATTGTAATTAGCCTATTGTTGGGATGATATTGTGTTTCTTTAGTGAAGAAAAAATTGTATAACAATTTTGCATGGTTACAGTTTATTTGGACTCCATGAATGTGTAATTTAGTTTCACCATGTACTTTACCTGGATGCAAATGATGAGCATAACTTATTTGCCTTCCCATCAGAGTGTAATTTCTCAAGTTTGAGATTCAACCTTGATATGGTGAAGATAAAAAAGGAAGATTCTAAAAGAATTTTGGAAGGCTCTCCATTTTGCAAGTATGAGTCATACTATATTGTGTATACTGTTAAAATTTGGGTTCACCACCACTAAAATATAATTCTAGTCTAGTTAAACTGATTAGTTTTGAGTTGTTGTCACATTTCATACCAATTTCAACACCATGAAATCTTTTAATCTTTGTCAAATCTCCTATCCATTTGTTCTATCTCATTTGGAGATTAAGAAGATTGGTTGTTTCATGCTTCTTAAAGGGTGCTTCATTTGTTTGAATATCATTCACTTAATATTTGTGTAAATTTTTTGATATCACATACAGTCGTAAGTGGATGGTGTTGATTGATGCAGCAAAAGGATGTACTACAGAACTAACAGATTTTGTTGTTATATCTTTCTATAAGGTATAAAAGTTTATAGTTTGAAATTTACAACTATGAAATCTTGAATTTGGATGTTTAATATTTTCATTTTTCTACAAAGATGTTTGGTTATCCAACTGGACTTGGTCTTCTTGTAGCTCGAAATGGTAAGATTTAACAATTACAGTTCTAAGAATCATTTTATATTATATTATTTTTTTATTTTTAAGCTGGATTATTATTTACTAGGCTTGTGTTCTCTTCTTAATTTTCCTCTTCATTTGTTAAAACAGATGCTGCCAAGTTATTGAAGAAGACTTATTTTAGCAGAGGTTTGCATATAGATGTCATGCTTTTCAGTTGATACTTTATTATAGTTTATTACTTCTATTGAGGTTAATACATTACAGGAACAGTTCCAGCCTCAATTGCTGATATCGACTTTGTTCAAAGAAGAAAGACTGTAGAAGAGCTGTTTGAGGATGGAACTGTTGACGATAGTGCTCTAAAAGCATATTTATTGTATTTTTGTTGCTGAATAATAAATAAAATAATAATTATTTTTCATATTCTTTTTACTAGTATTATTCGTAATACTTTATAAATATCATGAAAATTTCTTGATAACTAATGTGACCTTAAACTTAAAATATAAGAGTTATATATGTGACGATTAAGTTTAAGGATAAAAATTTAAATTATTCCATAATTAATAATTAAAGTTTTAGAATCTTTAATTTTACAAAGTTATTAATACTATTTATTACCATTGAGAATGAAACGGTTTGATCCAGACTGTTAATGTAGTGATATTTAATGGAGGTATTTTATATAATAAGATTATATAGGACTGGAGTAGATAAATATTAATTCTCTTATAATATCTGTTAAGTACAAAGAATTTATATTTGTCATTATGATGATCATATATAGAATAATCTTAATCCTAAGTATTTAACAGACTTCTATTTATGACGTTATATTTTTTGATTTACTTGAAAAGGTTTATTATTAATGATAAACTACACTCTTGTATTTTGAAACATAATGAAGTGAATAGTTGAGAATGATAGATACAGATATGGAATTCATTTCTTATGAATTTGTTATATAATAGTTCTCTTAAGTGGTAATTCAGGTCTTGAACAATAGAACGCTTAATTCATGATATGATTATGAATTTATTATTCATTATAAAATTATTGGTACTTGAGGATAAAGATGTAATTAGAGAGGTTAACAGATTTTGGTCCTATCTCTAATTATAAACTAATTATGGAGGATTGATCTATATATAGTGATTGTATTAATGGACTATTCAATGTTTATTTTGGGTAAATTAATGTATAATTTCAAGAGTGTAGTTTTAATTTTTAGTGGAGTAATACTGGAATTAATAAATTAGATATATTAATTAAAGAATTTAATTAATTATCAAATTTATTGGAGCTTGAAATTATAGGTCCATAGGTCCCCTTGCCATCTCTATAAATAATTGTATTGAACATATAAAATGTGAATAATTAATTTAAAATTATTGAATTTTAAATTTATTATTATTATTTTTGTAATATAAGAAAAATATTTTTTTCTGAATTATATATTTGTGTCATTACAAATATTGTAAATTAATTTATTGTGAATTAATTATGCAATTAAATACTATAATTATTTAATTATAGTTAATATATATATATATATATATATATATGTATTATATATGGATATAATATATATATATACTGTTAACGTGTATTAGATATAATATATATATATATATATAGTTAACATGTTAGCTAGTTTTAATTATATATATATATAATTATTAAATTGTTAAATAGTTAATTAGTAAACATATTTTACGTGATAATTTTGGTTATACGTTTCCTAATCAGATTAGTTATCTGATATATATATATATATATATATATATATATATATAATTGATTAATAGATAATTAATTAGAATTTAAAAATAGAGTTATTTTTTATTTAGGAAACCTAATAACTCTAGATTTTAAAAGATGTTTTGTGAGACAGAAACCTATGAATTTTTTACACACAAATTTTATACATTTTATCTCATATGTTGAGAAAACAGAGTGTATTCATAAAATAATACTATTTCTATAGACGCCAACTCATCTATTCATTCGGTAGGAGACTAGCTAAGGAAGATCGTGATACCAAAAAGCTTGGGTGGTAGATCGTGGTATTCGTCCTAATCGTTTCTTTGATAATTTTCTTTTAACTATGAAAAATTAAGTCTATATACATCTATAATAGATTTTGGTTATAAAACTGTTTTTATAAAAAATTTTAAATTTTATTATGGTTTTATTCTACTCATTTAATCTCTAAAATCAACAAATAGTATCAAAGTCATATTATAAATCCATATAAATTTAATGATTATGTGTTATGAAAGCATAATTAATTTTATTATATGGATTGAGTAGGCACATATATATATGATGTATATTATTTTATTTTTATTGATTTTTAATTCATGTGATTAAAATTTGATCGTTATTTTTGCTGGTTCCCTTGGATTAATTGTTTTTTTAGATTAGAAGTTATTGTATAATTTTGTAAAATATAGGATTTTATTTGTAAATTAATGTAACTGATGGATATCAAATCAAAGACAATTTTATCGACACAAATTGAAAGCTATCAAGCAGACCTCGACATAGACCAATGTACACACGACCCACAAATCACGCGCGGGCCTATTGAGAATGTGACCCACTTACATAACTCTCTAACGCAACCCATAACTTTCTGGCATGACCCAAACTTTACCTAGATGGCTTGCTGCAATGGATGGCCCGTCTCATATGATTGGGCTCAAATGTGGATTTGAAAAGTAAGTCAGTAGAGAACTTGATTGTCAGGCAAAAGGACGAGTAAAAGTCTAATTGTAGGCAAATAATTGAGGGCCCACATGATGATGGCATGAAGAAATTTCTACAATTCACTAAAAGCCTACGTAATGATGACATGAAGGGTTTTTTTACACAGATAGCCCAGTTTTATCAGGATTTTTTTAAAATATCACATTTTAATAAATTATATAAAAATAGCCCAAAAGCTAAATTCTGTCACTTAGAATTACTTTTTTATCCCGCTTTTAGTTTTTTTTCTCCATCTCTATCTTTGTCTCATTCCAGTTCACTATTCCTCATTACAAAATGACATTGTCTTTCTCTGCTTTTCTTTATTTCTCTTCTCCTAAAGCCATGCTGATGCTGAACCATCATGCCATCGTCGTCGTCATCTCCTAAAACCATAGAAAATCATAGAAAAACTATAAAAAATCATAAAAAAAATTATAGAAAAATTATAGAAAACTATAGAAAAACCATAGAAATCATAGACAAGTTATAAAAAACCATAGAAAATAAACAATTAAAAAAAACTAAAATGTAGAAACTTTAGAAAAACATAGAAAATAAATAAAAAAAACTGTATAAAATCATGGAAATCATACAAAACCATATAAAAATATAAAAACTAAGAGAAACCATAGAAAGTCATATAAAATAGTTAAAGAAAATTATAAAAAAACCATAGAAATCATAGAAAACAATATAAAATCGTGGAAATATAAAAAGCCACAGAGAAATCATAGAGAAGTTATAGAAAACAATAGAAAATAAGCAACTAAAAAAAACTAAAATGTAGAAACTTTAGAAAAATATATAAAATAAATAAAAAAACTATACAAAATCGTAGAAATCATACAAAGCCATACAAAAATATAAAAACTCATAGAGAAACAATAGAAAACCATATAAAACCGTTAAAAGTTATAGATAAACCACATAAATAGTAGAAAACCATAAAATATCATAGAAAAACTATAAAAAGCATATAAAAATAATATAAAACCATAGATAAACTATAGAAAATCATAGACATACCATAGAAAATGAAAGAAAATCATAGCATAATCATGAAATGGTTGTCTTCTCCACATATCCATTATCTTATTCATAGATCAAGCAAACGATTCCATATATCACATATTAAATGATGATGACATGGTGGCTCGGCAACGATATGATTTTAGGAGAAGAGAAAAGAAGAAAAGTAGAGGAAGACGATGACAAAGAGAATGACATAAATATTGTGAAGATGATGTTGCAGATCTGCTAGAAGAAGATGAAGACGAAGATTGAGAAAAAAGAAGAGGAAGAAAAAAAAACCTAAAAGCCGGGTAAAAGAGTAATTCTAAATGATAAAATATAACTTTTGGACTATTTTTATATAATTTATAAAAATGTGATGTTTTTAAAAAACCCTAATAAAAATGGGTTATTTGTGTAAAAAAACCCTGTCATGAAGAAGGCTTTTTGTATTTTTTATTCATTTAATTTTATCTATTAATTTATTCATTTAATTTTAGAAGGGTTTATAAATTTTTTATAAATATCTAAGGGGACCTGACCAAATTTCAATTGTGTTTTATTTTATGGTTGTGAAGATATAATTGTTTGACATGCATATAACATGCCATTTAGTTTAGCAGTGCCTACTCATTCTGATATAATATGACATGCATACATATATATAATTGTCATTTATATATTTTTTTCTAATATTATATTAGAAAAGAGGATCAAAATAGTTTTGAAATAATTTAATTAGATTAAATTCAAAGGATAATTTGTGGATAAAATTTTAAAAGTTAAAATTATTATTCTACCATCCTTATTGATTATATATTTTAAAAAAGTTTAAAAATAGGTTGTCATATATAATTATTCTTAATCAATTAATAAAATTACGTTTATTAATGTAGCTTATCTTATTAATTAAATTGTTTAACTAATTAAGATTAGAAAAATATGATAATTTTTTATAAATAGTGAGTGAGAGAAGGCTATATGACAATATGACCTATAGTCTCTACCACTAGTACAACACCGTTCAATTTAAATGACGCTTCGAGATGTTTTGATTCGTCCTCCCTACGGAGGGTGTTCATTTAGAATTATAACAAAGTTAACTTCTAAAAGATAGGAAACCTAGATGGATTTCAATTTTAACCCTCCCTACGGAGGCATTTATTAGATTAAATCTATGGAATCCGCAGTGGTGGGTTACACTTGTAAAGATATATTTAATAAGTTAATTATATCTTGACTAAATAACGAAGGTAATTAATAAGTGTGAAAATATGAGATATTTTGTTTAACATTTATTAATTAAGAAAGTCTCTATTTAAAGTAAGTATTGTGACCTACCCTACGGAGGCACGTTACTTGGAACTTGAATAATCTTGATATTGTAATTTTGCATCATGCATCATGTTTACTTTTTTAAATTTTGATATGATATTTATGTGATATTTTTATTTATTTATTTCAGCAAAATGACCAATTCTATCATCGCTATACTTGCAACTGAAAAACTAACCGGCGATAATTTTGTCAAGTGGAAATGTAATATGAATATCGTACTACTCTGTGACAACTATAAATTTGTCCTCATGGAGGATTGTCCTCCAGTACCTGCCACCAATGCAACTCGAACTGTTCGAGAAGAATATAATTGCTGGATTGAAACCAATAATAAGGCCTGATGCTATCTACTAGTTGGCATATCTGACATGCTAAGAGCTAAATATGAGAATATGGAGACTACACATAAGATGATGGAGTCTTTACAGCAGATGTTTAGGCGATCTTCTGATCAACAGCGTCATGAAGCTATAAAGGCTGTAATGAATGCTAAGATGAGAAGTGGTACTTCAGTCCGAGAGCATATAATTAAAATGGTTAATTACATCAATGATGCTGAAACTAATGGAGCAATTATTGATGAAGCCACTTAAGTGGGAATGATTTTGGACACCTTATCCCATGATTTTCTCTAATTCAAAAGCAATTATTTTATGAATAAGTTGTAATACAATATGACTCAATTGTTGAATGAATTTTAAAATTTTGAATCTTTATTAAAAGAGAAAAAGCCTGAAGCAAATATTGCTGAAGTGAATATTTTGAAGGGTCAATCCTCTTGTAAGAGTTACAAGAGGAAAAACAAAACTGGAGGAAAAGACAAGTCGACAGGTGGAGGCAAGTTCAAAAAGAATAAGAACAACAACACTAAAGACAACACCAAGAAACTAAAAGGGAAATGTTTCCATTGTGGTATAGATGGCCACTGGAAGAGAAACTGTAAAAAGTATCTCGAGGAGCTCAAGCAAAAGAAAGGTAAATATGATTTACTTGTTTTAGAAGCTTGTCTAGTTGAAGATGATTTGTCACCCTAGATAGTTGATTCAGGAGTGACTAACCATGTTTGTTCTTCATTGTTGACGAAGATTTCAAATGAGGATGGATATTGGTTGAGTAGTGTCGGCTAAAGCAGTGGGAGAAGTTAGACTTCAATTTAGGAATAGTAAATTTCTTATTCTGAACAATGTTTATTTTATTCTAAAATTTTGTAGAAATTTTATTTCTGTTTCTGTTTTATTTGAACAATTATTTTAAGTTAATTTTAATGGTAATTCAATTATTATTTCCAAAAATGGTTTGGATATTTGTACTGGATATTTAGATTCTGGTCTTTATATGATAAAACTAAAACTTGATTCACTGTTTAACACTGAAATCTAAGACTATGTCATATTAACTTAAACAAGATAGAAAGACTGATTAAGGATGGTCCTTTAAGAGAACTAAATGTTGGTACTCTATTAGTTTGTGAACTTTGTCTGGAAGGTAAAATGAGTAAAAGACCTTTTAATGCAAAAGGTCAAAGAGCCAAAGTACCATTTGAGCTAATACATTTAGATGTATGTGGTCCTATGAACGTACAAGCAAGAGGTGGCTATGAATATTTTGTCATATTTATTGATGATTACTCAAGGTATGGTTATGTATACCTAATGCAAAGGAAATCTGAGACTTTTAAAAAGGTCAAAGAATTTCTTACTGAAGTTGAAAAACAATTAGTTTAAGTGGTGAAAACTCTTCGATTAGATTGAGGAGGTGAATATCTTGATAATGAGTTCAAGGATTTTCTATTTGAGCTTGGTATCTTGTCCCAGCTCACAGCACCTGGCACGCCACAACAAAATGATGTTGCAGAACGGAGAAATCGAACGCTACTAGACATGATAAGATCAATGTTTAGTTATTCTTCATTACCTACTTCTTTATGGGGATATGCACTTCAAACTGCAGTGTATATATTGAATATAGTTCCATCTAAGTCTGTTCCTAAAACACCCTTAGAGTTATAGAATCGACGTAAACTTAGTTTGCGTCACATTCGCATGTGAGGGTGTCCAACATATGTATTGAAAGGAAAGATTAGAAAATTGGAACTACATTCGAAACTATGCCTATTTTTAGGTTGTCCGAAAGGAATAAGAGGAGGTTTGTTTTATAATCTTCAAGAAAAGAAGGTGTTTGTTTCGACAAATGCTACTTTTCTTGAAAATGATTACATGATGAATTATAAACCTGAAGTAAAGTTGTTATAGAGAAGTTACTTTATGATGAGATCAGACCACATTCGATAATTGTTGCCGAAAGACAAAATAAGGAGACCACATCTGTTATACAGGATGCATTACCTTCTCGTAGTAGTAGGAGGGTTATTAGATCACCTGTTTGATACAGAGAAGATAGAATGACACCGGTTGCTATTACAGAAAATGATCCATTGACATATAAAAATGTAATGGAAGATCATGACAAAGAAAGATGGCTAGAGGTTATGAACCTTGAAATAGAATCTATGTATTCTAATTCAGTTTGGGAATTAGTAGATCTACCTTATGAGGTTAGACCTATAAGGTGCAAATGGATTTACAAAAGGAAAAGAGAAGTGAATGCGAAAGTATAGACTTTCAAAGCTAGGCTAGTAGCCAAAGGTTACACCCAAAAAGAAGGAGTCAATTATGAAGAGACTTTTTCACCTGTAGCCATGCTTAAATCCATTCGGATACTTTTGTCCATTGCAGCATGTCTTGATTATGAGATATATCAAATGGATGTTAAGACAACTTTTTTGAATGGCTATCTTGAAGAGAGCATCTATATGGTACAACCAGAAGATTTTATAGCTAATAGGCAAGAGCAAAAAGTTTGCACACTAAATAGATACATATACGGATTAAAACAAGCCTCTAGGTCATGGAATATAAGATTTGATGAAGCCAACAAATTTTATGGTTTTGATCAAAATGTTGATGAGCCTTGTGTGTCCAAATACATCAAGGATAAAAGGTGGTCTTCTTAGTTATTTATGTTGATGATATTCTACTTATTGGGAATAATGTAGAATTATTGTCAAATCTAAAGAAATGGCTAGCTAACCAATTCCAAATGAAAGATTTGGAAGAGGCAAGTTATGTTCTTGGGATATAGATTATTCAAGATCGCAATAACAGATTGTTAGCACTATCTCAATCATCATATATTGATAAGGTACTAATAAGATTTGCAATGCAAAACTCCAAGAAATGTAATTTACCTTCACGTTATGAAGTTAATCTTTCTAAAGAACAGTGTCCAAAAACACCTCAAGAGAAAGAAAATATGAGCCGAGTACCCTATGTATCAATGGTTGGAAGCCTAATATATGTCATATTATATACAAGACTAGACATCTACTATGCAGTGGGTATAGTTAGTCGTTTCCAATCAAACCCAGGATATGATCATTGGGTTGCTGTTAAGCATATTCTCAAGTATTTTAAGAGAACGAGAAACTATATGCTTGTATACTCAAGTAAGGATTTGATCCCAGATTCTAATTTTCAATCATATAAAGATACACACAAGTCCACTTCTGGATCTGTATTCACTCTTGGTAATGGAGCCATAGTTTGACGAAGTACAAAGCATGCATGTACTTCTGATTTTATTATGGAAGCTGAATATGTAGCCGCTTGTGAAGCTGCCAAAGAAGATGTTTGGCTTCGTAAGTTCCTAACGGATTTAGAAGTACTTCCGAATATGGATAAATCACTTACGTTGTTTTGTGACAACAGTGGAGCTGTGGCGAATTCAAAGGAACCAAGAAGCCATAAAAGAGGAAAGCATATAGAACGCAAGTATCATGTGATTAGAGAGATCGTGAATAGAGGTGATGTTTTAGTTTTAAAGATTGCATCAGAAAACAACCTTACTGACCCGTTTACTAAGACGTTGCCTACAAAAAGTTTTGAGGGTCATCGGATATGTCTCATTTGCTTTAGGGCAAGTGAGAGATTGTTGGGGATAGTGCCCTAAAGGCATATTTATTGTATTTTTGTTGCTGAATAATAAATAAAATAGTAATAGTTTTTCATATTTTTTTGCTAATATTATTTGTAATACTTTATAAATATCATGAAAATTCCTTCATTATTAATATGACCTTAAACTTAATATATAAGAGTTATATATGTGAGGACTAAGTTTAAGGATAATAATCTAAATTAGTCCGTAATTAATAATTAAAGTTCTAAAATCTTTAATTTTACAAAGTTACTAGTACAGTTCATTACCATTGAGAATGGAACAGTTTGATCCGGACTGTTAATGTAGTGACATTTAATGAATGTACTTTATATAATAATATTATATAGGACTAGACCATATATATATATATATATTAATTCTTTTATAATATTCGTTAAGTATAGAGAATTTATATTTGTCATTATGATGATAATATATAGAACGATCTTAATTCTAAGTATTTAGTAGACTCCTATTTGTGACGTTATGTTTTTTTATTTACTTGAAAAGATTTATTACTAATGATAAACTATACACTTGTATTTTGGAAACATGAGTAAATAGCTAGGAATGATAAATACAGATATGGAATCCATTCCTTCTGAATATAAGTTAGATAATAGTTCTCTTAAGTGACAATTTAGGTCTTGAATAATAGAGCGCTTATATTATGATATGATTATGAATTTATTGTTCATTATAGAATTGTTGGTAAGAGAGACTAACGGATTTTGGTCCTAACTCTAATTATGAACTAATTATGGAGGATTGATTTATATGTGGTGATTATATCAATGGACTATTCAATATTTATTTTGGATAAATTAATCTATAATTTCAAGAGTGCACTTTCAATTTTTAATAGAGTAATACTGGAATTAATAAACTAGATTTATTATTAAATAGTTTAATTAATTATCAAATTTATTAAAGTTTGAAATTATAGGTTCATAGGTTCCATTATCATCTCTATAAATACTTGTATTAAACATATGGAATGTGAATAATTAATTTAAAATTTATTATTATTTTTGTAATATAAGAAAAATATTTTTTTTCTAAATTACATTTTTGTGTCATTACAAATGTAGTAAATTAATTAATTGTGCAATTAAATAATATGATTATTTAATTATGGTTAAAATATATGTATGTATTACATATGGATATAATATATATATATATATATATATATATGTTATAAATAGTTATAATATATATATATATATAGTTAACGTGTTAGCTAGTTTTAATTATATATATAATTATTTAATTGTTAAATAGTTAATTAATAAACATATTTTACATGATAGTTTTTGTTATTGTCCTATACGTTTCTGATATATATATATATATATATATATATATATATATATATATATATATTTTGATGTATATAATTGATTATTAAATAATTAATTAGAATTTAAAAATAGAGTTATTTTTTGTTTAAGAAACCTAACAACTTTAGGTTTTAAAAGACATTCTATGAGCCTATGAATTTTTGACGCACAAAATTTTATATATTCTATCTCATGTGTTAAGAGCATATTCAGAAAATAATACCATTTCTAAAAACGCTCACTCGTCTGTTTATTCGGTAGGAGACTAGCCAAGGAAGATCGTGGTACCAGAAAGCTTGGGAGGCAGATTGTGGTGTTCATCCTAATCGCTTATTGGATAATTTTTCTTTTAACTATTAAAAATTAAATCTATATGCATCTATAATAGATCCTGACTATAAAAGTGTTTTATAAAATTTCTGAAGTTTTATTATGGTTTTATTCTGCTAATTTAATCTCTAAAACCAATAGGAACTACTTCTTTTCTGAGCATTGCTTCTATAATTCATGGATTCAAAGTTCTTAATTCTCTGACTGTGGCTGCTATATCCAGCATGTAATAATTGGTTACTTTTGTTATTTGCATGCCTATTGTCTGCTTGCTCCTATAATAAGGTGTATAAAAGGATTATTATCATGATAGCATGGTCTGTTATTATCTCGGCACACAACATCATTTTCCTTATACGTGAGGAAGATGCTTTTGTCCCTAAGGCATAAAAATGGAGCCCGTGTTTGTACTATTTATGGAAGTCAAGTTTCAAAGGTCAGTTCTCCAATTATTTGATAGTAGTTTGTTTTATAAAGCTGCCGAGTTCTTGAGCAAATTGAATATGGATATTTTCGTTATATGGAAATAATAATAATTTAAGAAATTAGTGCCTCAAGGCATGATATGGCTTTATTTCAGTTATACTATCTCATTTAACTAATTTGTGGGGGATAAAATATAATTGAGCCTTTGCGAATCACAGGTTGAATATGATAATTCCTTTTGTGACTTCTCTTACTTAGAAAGGATTGAATATTCTGCAATTAGCACCTATATATATATATATATATATATATATATGTTGAGCTAGAAGCATTTCCATATATTAATGCATTTTCTTGTTTTTAAAATACATAAATAGCTATGCAATGGACAGGTTTCTTCCAAAGCTGTACATTTATTTTATCTAAAGTGTGGATGTGTCGAAAACAATCTGAAAAATATTGGAACTTTCCTGTACTCGGTATCATATTGTGAATTCGGTCCTGTAGTCTCATTCAACTTGGCAAAGCCAGCACTACAAGAAAAATTTGAATTAGTCACGAACTAAAAAAACGTAGGTGATAATTAATCAGTTACGGTTTTTCGTGCCTTAATACCATATAATAACGAATTTTTTTCGTGGATTGTTCGTGACTAAAGGACCGTAATAGATTAGTAATCAGTCACTAAATTCGTCATTTCGTGACTAAAGATAGTATCTTTACTTACGACACATGTTTCGTAACTACATAATACCTTTACTTATGAAAATTATTGTTACTAATTGACAATTTTTTTCATGACTAAATAGTCATTTTGTAACTAATTAGGATCCTAAATGCTGATCAAGTGGCCATTTAGTTACAAAATCATTATATTACTTACGACCACTCTTTCGTTGTTATTTGATTAATTATTACAAAATTACATTTCGTAACTACATATTAATTACTTAATTTTTATTCGTGTGTGAATAATAGCTACGACACAATTTCGTAACTAACTTATTAGTTATAGTAATATAATTTGTAACTCTATATATTTAATAACGATTTTTTGTCACTAAAATATGAAAAGTTACAATTATCATATACATGTCATTTGTTACAAATGCTTAATGTTGTCATTGTTTGTATTATAGTTACCAAAAAAAGTAATTGCTTAATAATAGTTACATTTATCTTTGTAATTATTATTTCAAAATTGTACAATATGCAATTTAATTCATTAAATTATTTTTAATGAAATAATATCAAGTTACCTGGAACACAAGACAATCGACAATGCATAATATATAGATTATACTTGAATTAAATCCACAAAATATTATAACCAACATAATAGTATGCTAATTGAAGCACTATACAACATTAAATCCATACTTAGATTTAATTTATAAGCAATTGTAACAAAGCTCCTTGTCTACTAGAACTAATACATCATATAACAACTAGCTCAAGATACTCGAGCAATGTTAAATCCTAATTAGTGTTTCACACAATTCCAATCATAATGAAGTATGTATTAGTCGCATGGTCTTTTATTTAATCACACTCAAATGTAAAGTTCAATAAAAGACCAAAGCATAATTAGAGTTTCCATATAACATACATTATGCCTAATCCTAAGTGGATATACGATAGTTCTCAAGTGTCTTACCAAAATATATTGTATATCCATAGACCAAAATAACTTCCAAAAGAATCTCCATATGCACCTTCCTCATATCCTCCCATCAATCATCTCAGATATTAAATATATATATGTCAGTTCACTACATTTTGGAATTGAATTATTCATAATAAATACCAAGGACAGATCTGTCACATTATATTAAAATTTATGAGTCACTCACGATTGATAGAAAACACAATTAAAGAGTTAATTAAAGCTGAATCATTAAAAAGATGCAAGAATTCTCCATCCCGCAATTCCAAATTTAGTGCCACCAAGATAATAAGATGCCTAAAAAATTTCCAACAAGGATATGCACCTCTAGTAATTTCTACCTCTCTCTCTCTCTCTCATATATATATATATATATATATGTTCATCCCACATGCACATATATATGATGTATATATAATGTATGTGGAATCATTTATCACAAATATCATACAACAGCATTTCTTGTTAATATCAATTCCTTTTGTTTCTTTTCTTTTCCTCACTTAGAATAAATGCATTTCATCAAAGTACATCTTGTGTGTGCATGTAGAATTATTCAAAAAAATCACTTTGTCTTACAATCGGGTCAAACTATACTTATAGTGGATACATATATATATATATATATATATATATATATATATATATATATATATATATATACATAATCCACTCATGCAAATTACATGCGAAAGTTTCAAGTCATGAGCAAGCATTTTACTTTATTGACACACCACTTTAATCACCAGTATTAGTAGGCGTAAATCATTTGCATACATATTAACTTGGTTTGATGTCTCCCATTTTTATTTATGATGTTATATGCTTCTTAACATTTGGACCAAAAAGAAAACCTCTTCAAATATGTAAATCCAATCCACTAACCCTTAAAAATACATATTCCAAGATCACAGCACAATACAATTACAAATCATGTAAAAGCAGTGCATAATTAGAGTTTCCATGTAGCATATATTATACCTAATCCTAAGTGGATATACGATAGTTTTCAAGTGTCTTACCAAAATATCTTGTGTATCCATAGACCAAAATAACTTCCAAAAAAATCTCCACATGCACCTTCCTCATATCCTCCCATCAATCATCTATATATTATACATATACATTGTCAGTTCACTACATTTTAGAATTGAATTATTCATAATAATTACCAATGACAGATCTATCTCATTATATTAATGTTTATAAGTCACTTACGATTCCGGTCAATGTCATGTATGAAAGAAGGCAGTGAGTTGCTAGTACTCCACCATTGGTCCTCATAGTGTTGTCTAATGTTAGCCCGCAGTCTATCATATAAGGATGCTTCCATTTGATCTTGACGTGCTTTCAACTCGCCACTTGCTTAAGCAATTCTTCATTCATTTTCTCAGCTGTCTTGGCCCTTTCTTCAGCAGCCTTGAGTCGCTGCTCAGATCCTCTCATGCTTGTGAAGGTGGTTTTGGTCCCGACCACGCACAAGCATAACCGACCTTGGTGGAAGAACAAGGTCAAATATCTCATCAACTGCCATTGGTGGACCCTCGCCAGCCTTCTCTTTCATTGCACACAACCTGTTCTGAAGATACAAGTAAACCGACATATATTGTTCAAATAAGTAAGCAAATTCAAGTATACATTAAATTTTGACTTCCATAACTATGCTTACATATATGTCCTCGATTTCTTATCACACCAATTCTTTGTCTTCTTATTGAAGTGGGTCTCATACCAAAGTTGAATTCGATCGAGCTCTATGCTTTCTTTCATCTACAAGAAACATAGCATACATCTCATACTTTGATATAGTATGTTAAATGTAATGCTTCTAATAAATTAAACAAAATTGTTCACCAATTCTTTTGAAACACGAAATAATGATTTAGTCCCGGAGCAATGATGTGTTTGTCGAGCTGCCCTATTCCGCTTGTTAATTGCACATCTTTTCTGCTTTTAAATCAACACACATAAAGTATAAGTATATATATTGGACTAATAAAGTCACCACATATTGCATTTATCAATAGTTTCCACACAAACAAATAACAATATATATTTCTACTCTATATTACCCAATTATATTAAATAAATATAAATTCAAAGTTTATTAGTTACATGCATGCAACCTATCAAATTTAAATTACATGATGGAATTCAGAATAACATAGGATCAAGTTATCAGTACAATGTATTACCAAAAAAAAAAAAAAGGTTATCAGTACAATGGTAGAACAAGATACAAATAGTTTTATTTTATAACATCTTCATTATCGTAATTACATATAGATGATTACTAGTTATTGTACTGAAAGGTAATCTATTGTGATATAAAATATCAAGCCAGACTACTAGTTATAGAGAACAAACAGAACTCCTATTTTAATCCTTAAATTTTTCTTGTATTTTCTTGAAATCAAAAGCCCTTGTGCTTCGATTCTCATGGGTAGTTAGGCTTGGCTTGGCTTGGCTTACCACCTTATGACATAAGATCCATTGGTCATAATATGTTGAGGCAATTCATAAAGGTAGGTGGGTTTTTGGGTCTTTAATAGATACTAGCTCTGCATCAATCACATTGTTCTATTTTTTTTCCTATTTTTTAAAAAGCTAATCCAAATTATTGAAAGTCTGTTGTTCACTGGATAGGATGTGAAGAATATATCAAAATGTGAAGTAAAGGGAAAAAGTGGATATCTAGAAAAAATTCAAGACTAGACATCAAAAGCTAATTTTGATCCTTAAAGTTATGTTCGGTGGGTCCCAAAAAAATGAGCTGGGTCTCTAAGTTCATGCATGTGTGAGAGTATAATGATTTGTGGTATATGCGTGCTTTTCATTTTGTTTTGGTATGTGTGTGCTTTCGAAAGATTTTAGACTGATGTGCAAAGACTACAGGGACAAGGCTTAGTTTCCTATTCTAAAGGCTTCTCGCTGAATATATATTATGCACACTAAGTCTCTCTTTCTCTCTCGCAACAAACAAATAACAATATATATTTCTACTCTATTATGCAATTCTATTAAATAAAAATAAATTCAAAGTCATAGGTGATTACAATGTACTCTGGACTTGAGAAATGCTCACAGAGGATTGGCCGCTTCCGCTTCACTTCCTTTGGCCTATTCTCAAAGGCTTCTTCCTTTGTTTTGAACTTCATAAAGTGCTTATGTATCTTGTGTTTATGGGTGCGATACATACGACCCATTTCCGCAAGAATTGCCACCTCACTATGATCATCCTTGGCTATGTCAAATGATTTTTACATATGGACAGTAAACACAATTATAACAGCTTAATTAAAGCCTAACCATTAAAAATTATGCAAGAATTCCTTATACTGCAATTCCAAATTGAGTGCCACCCAGATACTAAGATGCCTAAAAACAATTTTCATATGTGGATATGCACCTCTAGTAGCTTTTACCTGTCTCTCTCTCTCTCTCTCTCTCTATATATATATATATATATATGTTCATCCCCCATACACATATATGTGATATATATATAATGTATGTGGAATCATTTATCACAAATGCCATACATCACCATTTCTTGTGGTTTTTTGGTTAATATCAATTGACCTTTTGTTTCTTTTCTTTTCCTCACTTACAAAAAATGCATTCCATCAAAGTTATTTGTGTGTACACGTAGAATTTTACAAAAACAATC
Organism: Rhamnella rubrinervis; assembly: GCA_007844105.2. Lineage (NCBI taxonomy): Eukaryota > Viridiplantae > Streptophyta > Magnoliopsida > Rosales > Rhamnaceae > Rhamnella > Rhamnella rubrinervis. The sequence goes on from CM017576.2 coordinate 4,672,028, forward strand.
GTTTTACATCACAATCAGGTCAAACTATACTTACAGTGGATACATATATATATATATATTCCTCTCATGCAAATTATATGCAAAACTTTCAAGCCATGAGCAAGCATTTTACTTTATTTACACACCAATTTAATCACAAATATTAGTAGGCGTAAATCATTTGCAGACATATTAACTTGGCTTGTTGTCCCCCATTTTTTTTTATGTTGTTATATGCTTATAAACATTTGGACCAAAAAGAAAACCACTTAAAATATGTAAAGCCCAATCCACTAACCCTTAAAAATATATATTCCAATATCATAGTATTCAATGTATAAATACTGTATGGCCATGCATGGACATTAATGGTGAAAAGTTCGCCAATATTGAGCTGATCAATTTCCTGGTCATGCATTCGTAGAACTTACCTGAACTGAAAAGTTGCATTTTCGCAAACAAATTAACATAAAGTAGGGCCTAATTGGCTATAAAAGTAATTGAGATAAGAATAATTAAGATCATATGCTATCATTTAATTATGTGTTGTCGCTACTAGTCAATTCGCTCCACTTTGTTCTCTCTTAGCAATCATTTGAATCTAACTTGTTCTTCCATATATATGTACTTACATAATGTAAATGCGAATATATAAACCACCAATCTTCTACTCATTTTAATTGTAAAAAACATACCCTCATTTGACGAAGCAGTTCTTCTCCTTTTTCCTTTTTCACATCTTTCCACCCTCGGGATACCACCGGTGCAAATCCACACACAACACAACCCTCTTCTGTTATCAACATTTGGCTGTTTACTCCCACTAGTCTCATTATATGTTCTGGTATCTCAATAGCCAGTTTTATATCTCTATTCTTCCACTTTGTCAATTCTTTTCCACTTGTTTTCTTACGCTTCTTATGAATTCTTCTAGTACTTTCTACACTCATGAGAGGTAGAAACATATATTGTACAGGAAAACAATAGAATGTGATATAAATAAGAAAACAAATATCAAACGCTCCATCAAATTGCATACAAACCCAAAGATATATCTTTAAAATAAATTAACCCTTGTTAACAGTTTTCTTTTGTTTATTTTATTCTAACATAATACGAAAGGACACATTCAAGGTGTACAAAAAAGAATAACCTAAAAATCCAAAGAAATTAATCTAGACTACACTTAATTCCATGCATAGTTTTTTTTTTAATCATATAACATTCTATCACTAAGAAGTTTGAAATTTAATAATAGTTAAATGAAGTTTGAGGGAGAGGTTGTTATTTGACTTGACTTCCTAATATTTTATAGCATTTCTTATTATATTCTCTCTTACTTTGTAATTATAAATTTTAATTAATATTTGAAGTAAATTACAAACAATTCAAAATTAAAGTTTTCTAGAAAAAATTAAAATCAGAAAACCAGAAAACCAAAAAACAAAAACGATATCAAATTTCTCTTGGTTTGTGATAATTGAGAAAAAAATTCTAGATTTTATCCTGCATGATATATAAAATATAATATATTGACTTTTATATGAATTTTTATTAAAAATTATTAGTATGAAACAAAAAATGTCATTATTATATGAGAATTAAGTTGTAACTAAGTGAATGTTAGGTAGAAATCTTCAGTTTTTTAATCCATTTTGAATCAATAATGGGTACTATTAAATTCAATTAAATTTATTTTAGATTAAATGATGAAACAATTTGTGTCATTTCTCACCGCATGGACCGTGGTTAGCTGACGTAATATTCAAAAGTATTTCATGGGGCAATAAAAAACTTTTAAAAGTATCAGGCAAACTTAGCTATAATCTTCATCGACCAATAAATTTACACTTTAATCCTTAACATAACTTTTTTTCAGCTTAAATCACTTTATAAGTGGCAATTTAATATTTTCTCAATATTATTCGTTAGTTTGTCTTCTTTTTTCTTTCATTAAATTCATGTACTTTTTGTTATTTAGAATGCATGCTGAATACAAACATAGTATGCAGTTTTATGAAAAATCAAATTAATTTATATGTGTTGTTATCTTACCCATATTTTCCACTTCAGTTGCATTCTCCATACCATGATCCTCAACATTGCCATCAATTGGTGGTTCTGTAAGCTCAGTGAAGGAACTTTGTCTTCCTTGTTCACATCTTGAATCATTGAAAAAGCCATATGGTGTTTAAACATATTGTGTATGGTTTCACAATATTATTTTTCATATTAATGTAGCAATCAACCTTCTTCATCTTCATGTGGTAATCGTGATCTTCTTGAAGGTCTTCATTGGGGGTTTCATTACAAGGACCCTCTTGTACTGTCACCTCTACATTTCGTATATTAGTACTACACTAATGCAAGTAATGAGAGAATAAAACTGTCTGTATAAACAAATAATAATTCCACTGTAATCGAAACAATCAGGAAAGATATACCTTGTACATTTTTGCTTACTAAATTCAATTTCTTCCTCGGGCTCCTCCTCAACGGACCTGCATTGGTTACAACTCATTTATAACATCAATTTTTTTTTTTTGTATAACTTGTGCTGATCAAAAGTAAGTATATGATATTAACTACCTTTCAACTTAATTGTTGAATCCAATGGCCTTCGTGAATTGCTCATCATCTCGAGGACTAGTAATGCGCTAAAATTGAACTTCCAGTAGCAATTCCTTCTTTCCCAATTTGAACTTCAGTTTGTTTTAACGTGTCATTCACGTTCCTACTTTCTTCTTGTATTTTTCCATCCACGCAACGTGTTTGAATGGAACCCACACTTCCACTTCCTTCATTAGCAGCTGGAATTTCATTAGGTTTTGGATTAAGATTGGTAGACACAGGTAATCTGCTGAATTTTCGTGGACTTCTACGTGTTGGCATTGGAATTCCACTTCCTTGTCCTTTTTTCCCAGTAGGTACTTTCTTCACTTTTATCCAAGAACTATTGTTTACTACAAATAAATGTAACAGCTTAAATTTTTTCAAATGCAGGATCAGTATATTAAAGGCCAAATAAAACTGAGGTCATACATATTAATACAAAATTCATGCTACTTAAAAACCAGAAATATAAGTTAATTAATCTTCATTATTAGCACAAGTACTAGGGTTGTGAATTAATCTTCACAACAAAGATTCCATACGTAGAAGTAAAAAAATAAGTAAAAAAAAAAAGTAACAAAGAAGTAAAAAAAAAAAAGAACAAGAAGCTACACCTAGCGGTGGTGTTGGATTTAAACAAAGATAGGGGATTCCGGTTAGTTGGGTGAATAAACTTGTAATACATAAGCCATAACAAGAGGCTCAATATTAAGTTTCATGTTAAATGATGTATATTATGTTTGATAAAAATAAATCACCTTCACTTGCACTATCTCCATGTATGATTCTAAGACCATATTTACTTGAAGTTTGTATTTTGATCCTCCATCAACCGATGTAGCTCGGATGTACCACCATTGTCCTTTCCTGCAGTATCTTTTGTCCAGTAGCCTGATTCTTTGATGTACATGAAAATATAAGAACATTGCAAATACATGAAAAAAGATTAGATACTAATTAAAGGCATTACTGTATTTCCAATTATAAGAAACTCACAAGTATTCAAATATAGCTACAATAATATACCATTATTAAGCAGGAAATAAAAATTCAAATTTTCAATGTAAATGACTAAATTTATTACATAATAAAGCTAATACTTAATCCAACACTTATTATGTAAATGTAAAGATTAAACTAAATGTTCAATGCATGTCCCAAGCTAGTCGAGCTCATCATCATCATCGATCTCGCCAATGTTTTGTTCCATGTCTCCTTCAATGTCATCATTTACACATATTGTATCCATTTCAGCCTATGCATCAATTCGGATGAATATCGCCCTCATTGATCTTCAAGTGTTGTGTAGTACAATCTTCCTGTTGGAATGGCTCGCATCATCGCGATCGCATTAGGTGGAAGTTGTATATCGCATACAAATTTCTTGGTTGAGTCCCTGAACAACTCTCCAGTCCTTTCCCAATTTAATAACATTAACATAGAATACCTGTTGTACTTGTGTAGCAAGTACAAATGGTTGATCCTTATACCATCTTCTAGAGACATTGATACTAACAAATCCAAACTCATCTACTTTGATTCCATTTCTTCTGCTAGTGTTCCACCAATCACATTTGAAAATCAGTATTACATATTTTGCTGCATATTTTAACTCCAATATATCTGTTAATACACCATAGAAGTCGATCATTTTCCCTTCATGTTCTGCTTGTACAACAACTCCACTATTTTAACACTTTCTATGTTCCTCGCGATTTTTTGTGTGGAATCGATGGCCATTGATTGTGCATCCACTTAATCAAGCAATGCCAATTTGAGGCCCATTGGCCAAATACATAAGTTGTGTTATAACTTCATGTGACTCTCCTTCCCCTAATACCGAAAGCTGTACAGGTTTTTTTCATATCAAGTTAATTAACAATTAGTATAATTTATAGAGTGCGAGATAATAAAACAACTTTAAAAATTAAGTGCATTAAGGTAACTTACGCTTTCAAAACCACTTAGGAAACTCATCTTCATGTCTTTGGTAAAGATTGTTATCATTTGAAGAATGAAGCTCTTCCAAATGATCTCTATTTAAGATTCAACAAGAAGACAACTTATATTAATTGTCATAACTAATTTTGTATAATTGTAGTATTTTGTAACCTATATATTAGAAAACTTACCGTATGAATGGGAGGACTTCAACACAATTATTCAAAACATACCATCTTAATTGCTTCCAATCATTTTGTCCTAGTTCATCACTAATTGGCCCACTTAAAGGATGGTAAGATGTCCTAAATACAGATACAGTGTTCTCCGCATTGTTCACATGTACATCGTAGTTTCATTCAGTCCTATTCCATACTATATCCATATTATTGTAGTACAAAGAACAAAAGGTCAAACACTCATTGTCAATGTACCCCTCAGCTATTGAGGCCTCTGGTTTAGCCTTGTTGCATATATGACTTTAGTTTATGCATATACCTTAATCAAATTAAGACACATAATCAGAAAAATTGTAAATGGAAGTTAACAAATTCATATACATGACTGTAAAGCTGAATATGAGCATTGATGTGTACTAACCTCTCAATGGGTACATCCATCGGAATTGGATTGGTCCATCAATCAATGCCTCCATAGGTAAATGAATTGCTAAGTGAACCATTATATCAAAAAAAGCAAGAGGGAAAATCTGCTCCAGTTTGCACAAAATGATGGCAATATCACATTCTAGTTTCTCTAATACTTCTACCCTCAATGATCTTGAAGTCAACTCCTTGAAGAAAACACATAAATGAATTAGTGACTTGGACACATCCTTTCTTAATGAACCACGCAATGCCAAAGGAAGTAGGCGTTGTAGAATAACATGACAATCATGACTCTTCAGCCCTTGAATACGCCAATCTTTAGTATTCACATACCGAGAGATGTTTGATACATAATCATCAGGGAGCTTAGTAGAAAGCAAAAATTTACAAAAGGTTATTTTCTCCATCTTAGTGAACACATAAGAGGCATGAGGAATTAATATCCTTCCATCCATGGAAATTGATGCAATTCTTTTCTTATACCTAAATGCTCCAAGTCAAGCCGAGCCTTGTATGTATCCTTTGTTTTTCCTCTCAGATTCATTAATGTTCCAAGCACATTGTCACAAATATTTTTTCGATGTGCATAACATCAAGATTGTGCCTTATAGTAAGTGTCTTCCAATAGGGCAAATCAAAGAAAATACTTTTTTGTCCAATATAAATGAGATGCATCTCGCTTTGTAGACAAGTGTGGTGTCTTACCAAAAACAGGTTGTTCAACAACACTTAATTGTTCCATCACTTGATCTCCACTCAACCTAATTGGTTTTGGCCTTCGCTTGTCCATCTAACCATTTACAATTTCTTAATCTATGATCATTACAAAGGAAACGACGATGACCCTTATAACATATCTTCTGTCCATGTTTCAAATGTAACCAAGATGTATTATGATTACATATCGGACATGCTAATTTTCCTTTTGTAGACCAACCTGAAAGATTAGCATATGCAGGAAAATCATTGATAGTCTATAAAAGAGCTGCATGTAATTGAAATGATTTCCCAATTGAAGCATCATACGTTGTCACACCAACATCCCACAGCTCTTTCAACTCATCAATCAAAGGTTGTAAGAAGATATCAATGTCATTCCTGTGTGCTTTAGGACCGGAATTAATAGTGACAGATAAGAAAAGGGTCTTTCATACATCTCCATGGTGGTAAATTATAGGAACAACACCATCAGGCACATACTATATGAAGCTACTCATGTTATTGAATGGATTAAATCCATCACTTGATAAACCAAGTCTCACATTGCGCGGATCACTAGAGAACGACACATGCAGCTTGTCGAATTCTTTCCATTCTTTGGAATCAGCGAGATGACGTAAAATACCATCATCGTCACGTTTATCTTTGTACCACCTCATATCTTCATCAATCTTAGTTGTTATAAACAACCTTTGCAATCTTGGTTTCAAAGGAAAGTGGCGTAATACCTTATGAGGAATTTCCTTACTATCGTCATCATTAAATTGGAATCGAGGCAAACCACAAACAGGACAATCTTTTCTGTCTCTCAGGTTCTTCCAAAAAAGTACACAATCATTTTTGCACACATCAATCTTTTCATATTTCATTCCTAAATCACTTAATTATCTTCTTGGATTGATAATGTGTCTTCGACATGTGCACCGGATGGCATAATTTCATTAAGAAATTCCAGCAACATATCAAATGACTTGTTGGACCATCCATTCAACAATTTAATATGAAGCAACTTAATGATAAAAGACAGCTGTGACACTCTACTTCCAGGATATAATTGCTGGTCAGCATCCATAAATAATTTCTAACCTCACATCTTCACTTAAATTATCTTCATCAATATCTTCCCTGTGGTAGTGACATGTGTTCCATTACACAAGTCATGTAACATACTGAACTGTCTCATCCATATTGTCCTCCACTTCTACATTCATATCGACACCGCGCCATCAAAATTTGAAAACATATTTACACTATCGCATCTTCACCATGATGCACCCAATTAGTGTAATTCCTTATCATTCCATTAATAAAAAGGTGATCACTTAACTTGGTTATGATTTCTCCATGTACAATTGTTGCACCTCGAACATGGACATCTTATTAGACTTTCATTATGGTTGTTGGAATATGCAAAATTCAAAAATTCCGTAACTCCCCTAATATAATCCGAATGTGACCTATTGTGGATTTTATCCAACTTCTATCCATCTTCATTTAAGTCAATCAAAGAATAGTTAGAACATGGCTAAAGAAACAAATTGAATGCCAAACAAACAAACATATGCAGTAAAATGTATGTACAAAGATCGCCATTAATCACCCAACTATTGTCATTTATATAACCCATCAATACTGTTAGAAAATGTAGAAGTACATCTTTGAAACAAAACTAATATAGGCATACAAGAATGCATAATGTTATAAAGTAATAATTAAAACCAAAACAAATATAACCTACAAAGATTGGTAGGTCCAAAATCTATGGTAGATAATTAAATATGATGCCATGCAAAGTCAGCCTTATTTTAGACTAATTTAACCACCATACATTGCTATAAAGTGAAAGAAACAAGTGAAACCTACTTCTTGTTATAACCCAGAAACAATTTATTTATTTAAAACATTTTATGGGCAAGGGGGATAGAAGACGCCTCATAAACTATAACAAATCCCACACAATGTGAGTTATATGTGAACTTGGTTCTAAATAAACATGACTGGAGTAACTAATTCGTATTATGAAACGTACATGTACCTCGTAAAAACACTTTTCTCCAAAATTATAAGCAAGTAGCTATGGGGAAATTTCCTAAACACCCAAGTAATTAAATCCTTGACAAACCTAACGACATATATTCCATCATATATTCAACTATCAACTAGGTGAAAAAGTTGATGGGAGTCGACCTTGCAAAGCACCCCTTAAAGGGTACATATAACTAGTAAATATACAAACATATATACATATATATATATATATATATATACATATATATATAATCATTGGCAATACCCACTAATAATCTTCCACTAAATAAAGATTAAATTTCCATAACATATTATTTCAATAATATACTGCTAATTGATTGAGATGAATAATGGAAGCAGAGCATACAAATGGCAACATCTTGGTTAATTAGATAGTTTTAAATAAATAAAACATTGTTTCCCAACCATGATTGTGATTAAAGTCCTAGGTAGTGTCTTATTCGATGCACTACCCTCCCACTGACAAGTCAACTTCCAATGTAAATCCATTTTGACCATATTACCATATTACCAATCCAATTTGACAGCATGGAATTATCAATCCATTTTGACTATATTACCCTTTTTCTCATTGGTTAAATCAATTTTGTTTGTTCAAAATTGCTTGGATAGTCACGACCATTATCTTGTTTTTAGAACATCAATTTAACCAATGAAAAGAGAATTTCATCTGTCTGTATGATCAAATTTCAGCTACATAAAAAAGGGCCAATTGTCGATATTCAACAGAAGGAAAAAAAAAAAAGAAGAAAAGAAAAGAAAAAAAAAGGGATAAATGAGGAGAGGAATAGGAGTAATAAATTGGAAACAAGTGGCAAACTCATACCCAAAATCATGAAAGCCGAAAGCATAATTATTGTTTTACTTTTAATTAGCCTACTTAATTGCAAAATAGTCAACCTTTATTACTATAAAAAGGAAGAAGCCACCAACATTAAATTTAAAGACAAAAATTATAACCCAAGTAACCTAATTTATACATTATAATTACGCCAAAACAGAACGAATAACATACACACCCACGCATGCACACACACATCGCCGAAATGAAATACCTGAATCAGAGCAAGATGGAGTAGATGCAAACAAAGAGAAGATAGATGTGGCCAATTGCCAAAGTAGGGATCTTTTCCCAGCCCAATCAAATACTTCAAGGTGTTCAGGCTTAGTGACAAAATGAACCAACATCGATATAATCGCATAAATGGAACCCCGACATAAAAAATCAAAATTCAATTTCACCGATCATCAGCCAAACTTCCAACAGTAGGAAATTCAAACAAAACTTCTGTGTCAGAAACTCATTCAAAATTGGAACACCATAATTTCAGCTCAGAAACGTTAAGCTCTCAGCTCAGAACATCCACAGATGAAATGAAAACAATAATTCAATGACATTCGTAGACCATAAACAGAAATCTATACTTACATGGATGAAGACTTCGTGCCCAATCGACGACAGTTGCAGGCAAAGGAGCAGGACGATGGATGAAGACTGAAAATGGGTAAAGTTTCTTGAAGAGCGTACAATCAATGGATGAATTTACAAAGCAAACCAGAATTCACAAGGTTCAGGCCCTTTCCAAATCAGTGATGAACAACGAGAGTGAAGGCCATTCAGTTTTAGTTAATTGCACTAAACGACGTCGCCTAAGGATAATATAAAAAAAAAAAAATTACATATGTCAGCCTAGTGGTGGTTGTTTTTAGTTGATAACGATTTTTTCATGCCACATACGCATATATTGTGGCGGGAAAGTTGCCGCCAATAGAGCATTGTGATGTTTTTAGTATAAATTTAATAACAAAGACCTATTTGTAACTAATTGCAGTACACATATATATATCAGTTACGACATTTTTTTTCGTGTTAAAAACATATGCTTTAGTTACAAAAAAATTAACTTGTAAGTAGCATTTTCGTGACTAATTCAAATTTTTCTTGTAGTGCAGATGGATCATGGCATGGATATCGTGAAGTTGAAAAACTGGCATCTTTGTCTGGAATCCAGTTACCGGTAAAGTTTCAGAACTGCTTGTTTGCATATAAGTTCTACTTAAATAAACTCTTAAAACTATCTTATAAACCTCTCTGTTATGACTTTTTCTGCTAGCTGTTTGTTCCTGAGAAGTTTATCACTGAATGCTACTTCTTTCAGAGTGGATTAATTTGCTTGATAATCTTAGAAATTGAAAATCACCTTAAAATCATCCCAAGGTTCTTGCTAGTTCCACTTCTTCGATCTCTAAGTCCTTGTACATTTTATTTCTTACATCAGTTTTGCAACTAATATGTACCTATTATGCCTGTTATGTTATTTTAAGCCCTTCTTGACAATTTTCCATGCATTCCATCTGCTACTGATGTGAATTTTTATTCTTGATGATCATAAGGTTATGACGTTCAATACTTTAACTTAATTTTGAGAGATGCTGGGTACTTTTTCCCCGCTTTCTGTGTAGACAGGATGTTTTTGCAATCCTGGTGCATGTGCCAAATATCTTGGATTGTCTCACTTGGATCTTCTCTCAAATATTGAGGTACTTCTAATTGTTTAATTTATGTATCAATGAATTTAATTCTATTCAATAATTGCATCATTTTGTGTGTATTTGCTAGATTTATGTTAGTTAAAAGATGGGAGACTATTATTAACATTTCAGACTTTTTGTATTAGGTTGGCCATGTCTGCTGGGATGATAATGACATACTAAATGGAAAACCAACTGGAGCAGTGAGAGCATCCTTTGGTTACATGTCAACCTATGAAGATGCCAAGGTAGATATTCTTTCTAAAATCTTTTAGAGTTGAGTAAAATTTCAGAGTATAAATTAACTATCTTCTTGTGGCCCGGCCTCTTCGTTACATATTCTAAGTGACTATATAGAAGTAATTCCAGGTAATGTCTAATTTTTGAAAGTTTTGAAAGAGTACTTTATACCCTTGTTTGGTAGAACGTATTAGTGGAGGGATTGAGGGAAGGGGAGGGATTGGCAGAGGGATTTGAGATGAAATGGTTGTTTGGTAGAAGGAATTGATGGAGGGAGTGGATTTGAGGATGTATGCAAATCCATCATAATCCATCAAAACCATTTCCTCCAATATTGGATAGATTTTAGGAGGGAGAAGTTCAATAACTAACTAATGTAAGTTTTAATTACATTGAGTCCTCTATCATCTTTTTCCTTCCTAGCATATCAAACAACGTGAGGAATCAATATAATTCATTTACTCCTTTCACCTCCCCCTCCCCCATCTCCTCTCCATCCTTCCCCCTCCCATTCCTTGCTACCAAACAGCCTAAATATGTAGCAAAAGAAATTGAAAAACCACAATTTGGACCTTTTGTATCTGTCTAATCTTTGTTCTGTATTGTTCTATTAAATCCAGAGTTTTGTTGATTTTGTGAGGAGGTCCTTTGTAGATTTGCCAAGTTGGAGTATAAATGCTTGTCGATTGAAGCAAGGTCCATTTATTTCACAGATGATTATTACTTTATGTGCTGCTTCATTTTCTGTTAGGAAATTAATTTAATTTAACTAGAATCCCATACCATCATTTCCAAGGTCGAAGTTTGATCTTTATTGTTGTCTTTCTCTAGAAAGTGATCCATTTTTTAATAATAAGTTCTGGAAAAACATACTTCACTGATGCCACATTTACCAAGTGGCTTCCTCATTATATATGATTAGTGACAACTGAAATATTATTATTTTGTAGATGATGAAACCAGACTCTCAGCTGCCAGTTTCTATTTCAAGTACATAATCATCTACCCAATGAAATCATGCGGAGGATTCCGTGTGGAAAGTTGGCCTCTGAGCACTACAGGTAGCTAGTCATACTTAACATATTGACGTGCTTTTAGTTTGATTAGTATGTTCATTTGTTATAAGTTTGATTAGTTGAATTTGAAGGGAAAATGTGAACAAAATTCATAGACTACAGTCGCTACATTAATATGAAGATGAGAAATGACTTTACAACCTCAAAAATTCAACACATTATAAATCTCTTCTCATGTTCAAAAAGTAAATTTATGAGAAGTAATATCTAACAATATAATTGGGATTTGAGATATGTTAAAGCTGGCTGAGGAGTTTGGAACACACACTAGTCATGTTTATGTTACCTAGTGTATGAGATTATGTTGAAGAATTTTCTACTACTGCAAATGTCTTGGGCTTAAAAAATGCTAAAGGAAAACAATGTCATTTGTAGCTCATTCAAAAGTAGCAATTGCAACTATCTGTTGTACGCCTATACTTCCAAACTACCTGAGTGCCACTAAGCACTCAAAGGCAGAGTAAGCTTAGCTAGCAAAACCGCAAACTAGAAGGTAGGGAAGTTACAATAATCACAGTAGAGTTTGAGAGACTGCTTGCTTGCTTGGTTTTCTAAGTTTTGAGGTTATGCTGTAATTGAGACCATACACCTTCATTGAGGGCTTTGCTCATTCAATCAATATCTATGATCTGAACTATTGTCATAGATCTAGCTACATTCTGTAGATTTTTCTATTTACTTATGTTTGTAATTTGGTTGTTCAATTCTTCAATGGACTGCACACCTTTTGTTGCAGGTCTGCTTCATGATCGGGAATGTGTACTTACAAGCCTAAGTGGTGAAATTCTTACGCAGAAGAAGGTAAATTGTTATTTCCTGTAAAGCATAATCGTTACACAAACACCAAGATGTATGCCTGAAAGTACTGGCTAAGAGGTGAAATCAAGTTTAATTCTTCTTAATTTGATGTTCTAGTTCCCGAAATGTGCTCAATAAGTACTTTTATTGACCTCAATGAAGGAATATTGTTTGTAGAGTCGCGACGCTGTAAAGACAGACTATCAATCAACATTGTGGTAGATACATGTTATTTATAGAAAGAAAATAATGCTCATGGCCACAGGTGAGGTTTCAATTTCTAGTTACTTTTTGTGCATGCTTGTTAGTCATTTGGCATTGTTAATGAGTTTCCATGTGGCTATTTGAAAGATTTAGACTGATAAGGAGTTATTATTTAAAAGAACTGTCAGAGTTAGATAATTTTTGGCAAAGTTTTCCTTTTCTTCCTTTTCCTTTTGGTTTGTTATTATTAGTATCTGTGTCATATAATGAATCAACATAAATTGCTAAATTACGACACTAGTATTAGGATCTGATTTACCCTAATGAAGAAATAAGTCTTCCAACCAAGCCCATCAGATGCCTTTGGTATACTTCCACAAACTATAGTTTTATTTTTATTTATTTATTGTAATATATACATCCAAAGGTTAGTTCTTCATACGAACCCCTTCATTACTTAATTAGAAATTTAGAACGAATAGATGACTCAAATAATGTGGGGAAAAGACATCAATATATACATCAATATATACATTCCAGCATCCACTGATAATAAACGATGTTGGTTCATCTATTTGCTAAGTCATTTATCTATCTGTTTAGTGGTCCTTATCAACACTTACCAAGGTTTTCCCTAGTTGAAAATATTGGACTGAAGGTGTATTTACTTTAGACTTATATCTTGAAGTTTACGAATTTCCCTCTTTCATGGTTTAATCTAACTTTTCTAATTAGATATGAAGTTCAGGGGCTACAATGATGAAGCCAGAGCCTGGTTTAGCAATGCCATTGGTCGACCATGCATTTTGTCAAGCTGTTTTAGTTCCAATTACAACCGTTGCTTGTGTAAGTACAGGCACATGCAGAGATGTCCAGGGCATATTAAATTTTGTCAATGAAGCTCAGCTCTTACTAATATCAGAAGACAGTGTAACAGACCTCAACAATAGATTAAGCAAAAGTACCTTATACTGTACTCTCTTCCTTTTATATAAAAAGTTAATTTTAGCTATTCTTATTCAGAAAAGCCTGTCAGCTCTTACTATAGCGTGATGAAAATAGGTTTTTTTCAGTTTTAAATGAAAGTCACGAACATTGATGTAATCAAGCCTCAAGTCAGCCACATGCGAAAGAGCTTCTAAGAAAACCACCACCAACCCCTCTCTCACCCCGCCAAAACAAAAAAAAAACACCCCAAAGAATAAAATTGAATGGAAATGGATATAACTTGTATTTTACAAAGTATTTCTGTAAAACTTATTCGTTGATGGCAGCAGATGTGAAAAAGGGTGCTCAAGGAGCACCAGTCCAAGTCAACCCAACGAGATTTAGCCCCAGCATCGTCATATCTGGAGGTGAACCATTTGCTGAAGATGGATGGAGAAATATCAAAATTGGGAATAATTATTTCACAGTAAGTACTTGTTATAGAAAGAGAAACCACTACCTCTCTAATTGTTGCTAACACACACTCTGGATGCTGGTTGAATTGGCTTTCATGTGATGAAAAGGAAAACCAAACTCCTATCACTTTGAATTTCACCTTTTTGTCGTAGATATTTCACTACAATGATGTTTCCACCGACACATTTCTCTTTACAATGATTGTTGGATGCATTGGTGCCACCTGCTATTTTAGACTCTATTTGAGAATATGCAAATAATCCTGTTCTAGTCATTTATATTACTGATTGATAGTATGAGAAACTGATAATGTACATATAGAAACTGGTAATTCATAAGCCTGAACTTTGTTAATATGAATGTTTGGAACTTATCCAAGTCATTGATTACATTTACGATCAATTACCCAATACCCAATTAAATTGAATAAATAAATAAATAAATATATATATATATATATATATATATATATATATATATATATATATATTTAAAGTTAATATAAGCTTTAATGTTTTGAGAGTCTTTAGGTGGATGCAACCGTAGCCAGATGAACAACATTTTCTATGATTGTGGACAGCACAGAAATCTAACGAACCATTGGCTACTTTAGCATCATATAGGAGAGCCAAGGTCAGTCATGATCAAACTATTTACTACATTCCATGGCTTTTTTTTACCTTCATTGCTCATGAGGAAGAAGGTGGAATTTTTGTACTATAACTTCCATTTTTTACGAAATGAAAATTAATTGGCCTTGTATATATATGTGTTGGGAAGCAGGGAAAGATTTTGTTTGGAATACTGCTAAGATATGAAAGATGTGAAGATGTAGGTGAGGACAATGATTTGTGGCTTCAAGTGGGACAGGGTGTACATCCAAACTAGAATCAGTTACTGACCCTCTGCAACAGAATATGCTCACTGTTGTATCCGCCCATAGATATACACATTCCCTTTAGTACAAGAAAAGAAAAAACTACCTAGGAGTAGAAGAAATTCCTTTACAAGTTGACAATTTGAATAATGTGAATAATAATATGCATAAGATTATGAATATTTGTTATAAAGTTGATAGACTGGATTTGTATACTGCAGAACTCCTTGTTGAATGACTAGTTTCACTCCTCAGTTCTTCATTAATTTTCTGAAAATCTCTGATTATGTTTGACTCTTTTTAAATTATCGATCGGAGCTCGATTCTTTTCATGGTTGATTGTCTATTATTATATTTTACTTTTTACTCACCTTCACTGGATAAATAGATAATCTTTCCTATAAATATGGCGTGCATAAGAAGAAGCAGTCAAATAATTACCAGTCAGTCAACATATATATATATATATATATATATATATATAATACTAATAATACTTCCTACAAGGAATCAAATTGATCCAAGAAGCAGCTTCTGCAAATACCAGCCGGAGCTGTAGTTTTCAAAGTTTTTTTTCCTTGGTGAATTCTGTAGTTTTCAAAGTTAAATCCTTAGAAAATGTGTATTCAAGTTGTTTATTGGTTTCTCTTAGAATAATGGATCTGTTGCTTTCAGAAAAAGTTTGAACATGGTATCTTAATTTTGGAAACATGCTCCAAAACGATGAACATGGATTTAATTAAGCTTATGCATGAACTTGTCATTTTGAATGCCAAGAAAAATATTACTTTATTTTCCCTCCAATATTGAAGATTCTATATACAGTAAAGCATCCTTAAGTTAATATTCAATGATTTGATAATCTAGTAAATATTATTTTTTTTGTCGGTCCTGATTTGGGATTTACATGTTAAATTAATAATTAGATAAATTTATATGACAATATATTATAAAAAAAATCTATATAGTTTCATATAGGACTCATCTACTATATAAATTAATGATTTCATAATACATAGATATATTTAAGAGGACTTGGTAGAATATGTATCAAAGTTTCTCATTTCTTCTTGAAATTAGTATCAATTTGGATCTTCTCTTTTACTTTTCAGAAATAAATTATAGTGAAACATAAAATTTCATTAATTTGAATTCAATTAATGAAATTTTGATACGACTAATGAAAGTTAATTAACTTTGAAAGTTAATCAGGTTGTTTAAATGAAATTTTGATATGACTAATGAATTTTATTTAAACAACCTCTCGTAACTCTATTTCTTTATATGGGTTAGTTGATTGTACCTATGTACTGTGAATTCAATTAATTTTCAATAGAGTTACGAGAGGTTGTTTAAAAAAATTTCTAATTTCGAAAGTACCTTCTGCTCAATCAACTAATCCGTATATACAAATATAAACAGTAATCAACACATTCTCATAATGCAGTAAAAAATTTACTCAATTATTCTTGATAAATCAATAATAATAGATTTTTCTTGATCCTAAGGCTATTAATTTATCGTGATTTCATTATATGTTTTAATGAAAATGAAAAATAGAAGAAAAAAAGCGGGGGTAAAAGAAGAGAATAAGAGGGTTATATTGGACATAATTCATGCGGCTGTTGACCAAGGACCTATGACTTTGTCTCTTCCAGTCTTCCTCATTTTGGCTTCTTATCAGGTCTTTCATTATGATCTCTGACTTGGAAGCATTCTAGATCATTTACATAATTTAATTGAGGATTAAGAATTTTCAAACAAAAGAAATCAACTAAGGATTAAGAATTCAATTATTTGATTAGCTTTGAGTACTAATAAATCACTGGGCTGGTATTAAATTTAGTGTTTAAGGATATCTAATGGGCGTACAGTTCAGATGCAATGAACTAGATTAAAAATAAATAAATAGTGAATAACCAAATAGGAATTGATTATTTCTTTTCCTGGCTTTATCATTGAAAAGTTACTAAAAATTTGAAACGTGATTGATCGTACTAACTAATAATAATGAAATAAAAAATTCTAATCTAAAATAAAAATATAGAAAAAAGACAGTAAAAGATTCAAAACCTTATTCCTCTATGGTAATTTTCAAATTGAGAATTTATTTGACAACTCTAGATACGTTTTAAATTAAAAAAGAAGAAAAAAAATGTTATAAATAATTTATTTTAAAACCATAGGATATAATTTTATAAGTTCATTACCTTAGGTAATTGGAAATTTATAATTATATTTGTACTCTTCTTCTTTTCAAACAAGGCGCACGGTTTTAGAATAGAGAATATTTAAATATATATATATATATATATATATATATACAAAAGAGCAAAAATAATATAACAGAGGAGGTCGCTTATTTTATCCTATATGAGAAAATAAAAAAAAATAATGCGCATTTTTATTAAAATATACATTTTCATTAAATATAAGGACCTACAATTAATTCTCAGCCAAAAGAGTAACAAAACTAAACATTCTCAATCATCAATATCGAAACTTTTACTAATTTTATGAAATTATATATACTACCAACACTTTTAAAAAAAAAATTCAGAAAATAAAAATAATATAAATATATATATATTTATGTTTATGAATCCGAAACATATGCGTAAAAGAAAAAAAAAAAAAAAGGGAAGTGAAAGCAGAAGTCTCTGACCAACAATAGAACCCCAGCATGCCAGCACGGTCATGTTCACTTGACTGCATTATTGGTTTATGACCACAGCTCCTGAATATCAGATTTCATTTTGACCTGACTCATCCTTGTTGAGTGTTGACCAGGTTTATGTACATATATGGGATTGAGTTTGTTTTTTATGATCAATTTTTTCAAAACAAATATGGAAACCAACCATTTGATGATATGTGTCTCATTTTCTCTGACTTGGTAAGTGAGTCATTGAATCACTCAAATGACTCAAACCAATGGGTGTGATACTAATAATCTTCAATATATAGGACTAGTTCTTATATATCTCTAATTATATATTTTCTTGATAATAAAAATTTGATGTTTTCCTCAGCTCAATTCTACCAACGCTACAGTAGACGTCACTATATTAATTCATTATTAGTGTGCGTCTGTGTTTAATCCCAACTTGGCATTTTTTTTTTCTATTTTTATTATGAAACTCAATTTTATACCTACAAACCACTAACATATATCAATGATAATAAGACGGCTAGTTTATATATTAACCAACTTGTTTTTCTATTACCAAAAAAAAAAAAGTTATAAAGCTGCTATAGTCGCCTACTAAGTTGCAAAGATCAAGCAGTAATAAAGTCCTAACTTCTAATAGAATTCAAAGCTGATAATTTCTACACTAAAATTCTTTTCTATTATAAAAAAAAACAAAAAAACTTGTTTTTACCAAGTGACGATGTGTCATTAGATTTTATTATTTTGTTAATTAATAATTAATCACATTTTATCACATTATTAATTGGTAAATAAATTTACAAACGAGTTGGGGCTACTCAATATATATAGCGGTTTTTATGGGTTAAATAGCTCACATAATACGAATTACAATAAGAGTAGAATCATCTAATTCATAAAGGGCTAATGAAAAGTAAAAATTAAAGATAATAAATATTATGCATTTACTTTTTTATTATATCACATGGCTATAACTCAGGTATATTTATTATGTTACTTAGGAGATCAGTTATATATATATATATATATTCCTTTAAACAAAAACAAATATCTAAGGGCATGTTTGATAACACAACTATTTTATATTTTTGTTTTTAATTTTTTCTTTTAAATTATGTGTAATTTGATTAGTTTAGAAGTTGTTAGAGTTTGTTAAATGTTGGTTAGACTATTCAACTGAATAAAAATGTAAAAATAAAATGAAAACACTTTCAATTGAATTAAAAAAAATTTATTTTTATTTTTATTTTATTTGTGTAAATTTTTATTTTTAGTTGGATAGAATAATTTTTATTCTTTGCCTTATTAATTAAAATCTGCATAAATGTTGACTAAAGAAGATTACATGCTTTACAAAATGAATCCTAAGCACACAATGAATACCCACGTAGGCATAATAATTTCTATGTCAAGGGAGCTTCTTGCTTATGGAATAAGATTGTCAGAAGAAGAAAAGATTAAAGGCTTGATTGATTCCCTTCCTGATTAGTATGATGATGATTTGCAAATCATCATAAGGAAAATAGATATATGGAAATTAACTTTTGTGAAAGTTGTATGTGAAATTGAGCTGGCAGAAGAGCTCCATATCATGAGGGGTATTTGGTGATTTATAGCATTGTCACTCCACCTGAACCTGATAAGCGCAAGGCAAATGGGTACCAAGCACTGGAAGGGACCTTCTTTTGGAAGAGTAGCGCTTCAAGTAACTTCTGACTGTTGTGATGTGACAAATACAATTGGTTACCATTATAATAGAAAGATGAGAGATTGTCTTCCTTATTTCAAAAACTATGAAGCTATTCATAATGAAGCTTGGGGTTGTATGATAGATAAAATGAGGCAAAAGAATTAATTACATAAATTTATTATTTTTGTATATTTATTTTTAATCTTATTGTACATATTAGCATACATGTATAAGATTGTATGTTTCTGTTTGTAATGATATATGATTTCAAAGGGATGCCCTGGATATTGTTTTTTTACTTAAACTTGTCTAGAACTATTTTGGAATAAATAGACTAAATTCTATAATTATGAGACACAATGTAATGAAAGATGAATAGAAGCCTTGACGACTTTTCGATTTCATCTTTGTATTTAAATATTGTGTTTTTAGTATATTGTGTGTTCCAAAACATATGGATGCTAGTTTTGTTCTGTTTTAAGATAATTCATTTTGTATCTCTATGTAGAAATTATTAAAAAATGGCATATGCATCAAAGAATATCGTGGCCAAACTGAAGAAGGATGAGAAAGTTAATGGTGACAATTACGACTTGTGGAGTCGTAAAATTCAGCTCATTTTGGAGGAGTAAGAAGCCACTGAATTATTAAGCTATGTGATGGTAGAACCTGAGCATGGCTCTACTACTCAACACAAAAGAGACTCTGAGGCCTATGTGACCTAGAAAAGGAAGAATATTATTACTCGCATTACATTGTTGAACAGTATGGATGATGTTGTGATGTGTGAATTTGAGCAGTATGAAACCGCCCATGCTATGTGGATAGCCCTAAAAGATAAGTTTGGTGGCACCTCAACTACTAAGCTTAGGAAACTGACTATCAAGTTTGACACTTACAAGAAGCGCCCTAATCATACTATGGCTTAGCATCTCAAGGAAATATCAAACATGGTCAGAAAATTAAAGTCAGCTGGACACACTCTCATAGATGAACAGTAGGTTCAAGCTGTGATTAGATCTATTCCCAATAGTTGGGAACATATGAAAATCCATATGACTCATAATGAGAACATCAATATTTTTTATGACATAGCCTTTCACCTAAAACTAGAAAAAGACCGTTTTAAGGCTGTTGGAGTCTCGAGTGAGGCTTATACAATGGCATCTGGCTATATCAAATGTTCCAGCTCCAAGCAAAAGCAGGAAGATTACAAAGGTAATTTTAACATTTGAATCATCTAGCCATTCTAACAAAAAGAATAAGGCATGAGGGCGCAACCAAGGCAAACGCGCTAGCAAGAAGGACAAAAGTAAGATGGAATGTTACAACTGTGGCAAGTTAGATCATTTCGTTTGTGAATGCACTAAGCCGAAAAAGGTACAACCCAATTCAAACTCCATTGATTTTAATACAATTTTTGTTTCAAGTTCTATTTTATTAACTGAATCTCATCCTATGTAAATTGTAGACTCAAGAGCTACCGACCATATAGTAAGAGAAAGAGAAGCTTTTGTGGAGTATCATCGGATTCCGTCTCACACTAGATGGATATATGTAGCGAACAATTCTAAAGCAGAAGTCTAAAGGATCGGCACTTGCAAGTTAATCATGCATGGTGACCGTATTTTACTTTTTCATAACGTTCTTTATGCACCAGAGATCCGATGAAATTTAATTTCTGTTAATGTCCTTCTTAGCTTAGGTTATGTTTTAATTTTCAAAGACAATGGCTTGGATATATATTTTAATTCAGTATTAGTAGGTAATGGTTATCTATTGGACACCAATATTGAATCTTGTATTAATGAAAGTTGTTTTTCTTATATTATATCTGCTAGTAATGCTAATGTTGATATGAATATATGACATTCTAGACTTAGACATATAGGGCAAGATAAAATTGATTTGCATATAGAAAGTTAATCTTGTATTGATTCTAAACCTGTATTAATCTTGTATTGATTCTAGACTTGTATTAATGAAAGTTGTTTTATTTATGTTACATCTGCTAGTAATGCTAATGTTGATATGAATATATGCTAATGAAATTATTAGCGAGAGAGGGGATATTATGTCCACTAGCTAAAATTGATTTGCATGTATGTGAGAATTATTTAGCTGAAAAAAAAAAACTAGAAAACCATTTGGAAAAGGAACTCTGAATATCTATTGCAATTAATTCATCTAACATTTTTCGCCCAATGAATGTGAAAGCGAGACATGGTGCTGCTTATTTTATCACATTTATTGATGATTTTACTCGATATGGCCATATCTATTTGATGTCTCACAAATTTGGGGCATTAATTTGCTTTATAAAATATGTAAGTTTGGTTGAGAATCAACTAGGTAAAACTATTAAGGCTTTAAGAACAGACCATGGACGAGAATATCTTTCTGAACATTTTAAAGAATTATGTAAAAGAAAAGGCATTGAAAAACAATTGACTATTTCATATACTCTGTAACAGAATAGAGTAGTAGAAAGAAGGAATAGAACTTTATTAGAAATGGTTAGGTTCATGATGGTGCAAACAAATCTCCCTATTTCGTATGAAGGTGATACATTGTTAACTGCAGCCTACATACTTAATCGTATTCCCACAAAATCAGTCATCTAAAATTCATATGAACTATGGACAGGATGAAAATCTGAACTAGGTCATTTACGACCATGGGGTGCAGTTGCATATGTTCACGACCTATTAACTTAATATGGAAAATTGGGTTAAAAAGGTAAAAAAAAAAAGTGTATCTTTATAAGATACTTAAAACACTTTAAAGGGTATGTGTTTATTGGTAAACATATAGAAGAAAGTATGACTGAATTAGAGTCAAGAGATGTCACATTCATTGAAAATGAATTTCCTAGCAAAGGTGACAGATAAAAGCGTCCAAATTGAAGAGTTTGAAGATTAGGACATGACTGTAACTCTTAGTTAGGTATCTAAGGATCAACCTGGACCATCTACGATTAGTAGGAATGATCCAAATGTCGGATTAGTTCCAAATGATCCACTAACTAGATGGAGTAATCGCACTATAATTCCTCATTGTCGTTTTGAGATTGAAGAGGAAACTTTTATGCTTGTAGTGCATGATAGTGGTGAGCCTAAAAATGTAATGAGGCTCTCACATCACATGTTAGAGAACATTGGATTAAAGCAATGAAAGAAAAGATGGAGTCGATGAAAGTCAACCATGTCTGGGGCTTGGTTGATTTATCGCCTAATCGTAAGGCTATTGGGAATAAATGGTTATTAAATATTAAACGTAAAGCAGATAGCATAACAGAGAGATATAAGGTTCGTTTAGTACCAAAAGGCTATACTCAGCAAGAAGGTATTGATTATGAAGAGACCTTCTCTTCAGTCGTGAGGTTTACATCCATTCGATTGATTCTAGCAATCGTAGCTCATATGGACTTAGAGTTACATCAAATGGATGTAAAGACTGCATTTCTAAATGGAGATTTAGAAGAAGAAATCTATATGGATCAACTAGTAGGTTTCGTGGCAGAAGGCCAAGAGCATAAAGTTTGCAAGCTTAAGAAATTTATATATGGTCTTAAATAGTCTTATAGACAATGATATTTAAGATTTCATCGAACCATAATTATCTATGGGTCTACGATGACCGATGAAGACAATTGTATCTATGTGAAAATGTCTGAGGATAATTTCATAATTTTATCCTTATATGTGGATAATACTTACTAGCTAGAAACAACTTAGAGTATCTTATAACGATCAAAGAATAGTCATCCTCTAATTTCGAAATGAAGGATATGGGTGAAGCAGCCTATATTTTTAGGTGTTAAAATACATAGGGATCATTCTAGAAAACTTTTATCTCTTTCACAAGAACCGTATATTAAAAAGGTTTTAGAATGATTTAATATGGCAAATTGCAAACCCATGGATACTCCAATTGCTAAAAGGCAATATTTAAGCCTTGAAATATGCCCTAAAACTCTTGAAGAACGTAATAGAATGGCTAGAGTTCCTTATGCCATTGCCGTTAGAAGTTTAATGTACGCTATGATGTGTATAAGGCCAGATATTTATTATGTTATTGGATTGGTAAGTAGATATCAATCTAATCCTGGATATAAGCATTAGAATGCTATTAAAAGGATTTTGGCATAATTGAGAGCTACGGCGGATTATGCTCTATAATACCAAGGAGGTGATATGTGCTTAGAGGAAAAAATGTTGATTGGGGAGGCGATATAGATGAGGGTAAATCGACATCGGGCTATGCATTCTTACTCAACAGAGGTGTCATTTTATGGTCTAGTAAGAAACAAACTTGTACTGCCTTATCTACAATGAAAAATGAGTTTGTGGCATGCTTAGCTACAGTGCAAGAAGCAGTGTAGTTCAAAAGATTTTATGAGGATCTGAATGTTATTACTGATGCAACTCAACCAGTAACACTATATTATGATAATTATGCAGACATAGCCTATACAAAGGATCCTAGATATCATAGCAAATCTAAGCACATAGAGATCAAATATAATTTTGTGAGAGACATTGTGGTACAAAAGGAAATGAAGATACAATATATTTTTATACAACAGATGATAGCAGACCCACTAACTAAACCTGTGACTAAAGATGTGTATGCATTATATTCTAGGTCTTTAGGTTTGCGTAGATTGTAAATTTAAAATATTGTACTTATTAAGCACTATTTATATATATGATATATTTTATCTCAAGTTTAGGTGCTTATAAAAAATTAGCATGATATTTGTATTTTTTAGAGTATGCTATCAGGTTGAAATTGACTTTTTCACATAAGCGGTCGTCTCAAGCACTGTGGCAGAGAGCTGAGATGAGACAAAATAAAAAACGATGAAAGTTGTATTGGAGCTAATAATTTTGTATTATTGTCACCTTGACTAGGTCAAGATGAGGTCTTTATAAATTATTTAATTTAAGACCAATCATAATGTACCCCAACATTATGATAACTTGATCAAATGCTAGATATGAAACTAGATGTTTGATGCTAAAATGGATATACATGAGGACGATAGGAAGATTTCTGTCTGTTTTACATCATTTAATATGTATTCACTGGTCGACCAATTTTATTGCCTTGTTGGAAGTATATATATACAATTATGAATACATAGTTGTAAGTGTTGTCAGACGTAGCCTTTTAATGAAGGATTAGGTACGTCTAAACTGATGTAATAGAAGAAATCTAGGGCACATTAAACAAAAGTTAATTGGGAGTTAACCTACTTATATAAGCTCCGAAATATATTTGTTTAAGGGTCGTGCGGTGTATTTGCAAGTATGAATATTGTATGAAATTACAAATGTGTTTGTAGCTCAGATATGTATAGTCATTTTCCCATTATGTGCGAGTGGGAGATGTTGGCAGTCACATGTATGGCCTTGATGGGCAGTTGCCAAAATCAGTACGAAACTGCTTTTTAGCTGTTATATATATATTGTAATATACGTAGTTAGTTAACGTGGGTTACTAATTTTCTCTAAGAAATAAATATGGCATGAAAACTTACAAAAAACAAAAACCCGAGAACACAATTTCCACCAATTCTTTCACAACAAAGGAATTTACATTGTAGAAAGAGAAGGATTTCCTAGCGTGATTTTCTTCCAAGACCGATTGAAATTGCATCGCATTGGTTTTGCTGGACAGCAAGGCTAGAACTGGTTTACTGTATATTTTGTATATTTTCGCTTTGATTTTATGTCACAAACACAAATCTTCTTCACAATTTAATATTTTCTCCGCACTTCATATGGACGTATTGGAAGGGATTTACAAATAAAAACTCTAAAAATAACATTAAACAATGAAGGCATTCACAAACAAAAACTCCAAAAATAATGTTAAAGTTAATGTAATTTATTCATTTTTTAAACTTATCAATCAATTAGTAATAAGCTAAGTAAGTAGAGAAATTATCACTATGAAATTTGGAGCCATATATTTTTTTCCCATAGAAAAAGAGCTGAAGATTTTTTTTATTTTTTTTATTTTTCTCTTAACTTAATGGGAAAAAGGTGATGATAATTGTGAAACACAAATTTGTATTTTTTTATTAAATTAAATAGATAATACTTTTGTAATATTTTTCTTATTGGTGATAAAAAGTTGCATAAGAGAAAGAAAAAAAAAACTAAAGAGAATTAGGATATTATAAATGGTAATAAATATATATATTTTAAATATTTTAAATTGTGTTTTATATGAGAGAAAAGATTTAAGAAAAAAAACTTTCCTTTGAATAACATATGATTTGGTATATATTTTGATTTCTTGCACTTTCTATTAATTATTGATGTTTATGGTGATATATATATATATATATATAAAGGCTCTCATGTACGATGTCATTTATATATCTTAAAACAATAAATAAGAAGTCATATATTTTTAAAAATCATATATGGGGCCAAGTAAATAAAAAAATATTAAAAATATATACCACATCATTTGTCGATCAGTATATATAGGTTACATCTAAGGATGAAAAAATCAAAAATATCCATGAAATTTCATGGATATTTTCATTTTTTTAGAGTATGGATATTATCCATCAACGGAAATTGAAAATGGTTATAATTTTTGTAATTTCCATCAATATTTTTTATATTTCTACGATATTTCCATTAAAATTTTCATACCAATTCCTTCACAATTTTATCAGAAATTCTATAATTTCCATGGAAATTTCCATAATTTCCATTAAATTTTTTGAAATTTTCATGAAAATTTCTAAAATATCCGTATTAACTATTAAGTACAATATTAGTATTTTTAAAAAAATTGTAATTATTATACTTATATGTTTTCAACGTTTCACATATTGTATAGAGTTTGTTTTGCACAATTTATACTTGTACAAATCATGAAGCATCTTCTCCTTTTTAAATTCTAATAAATTAATAATTACTTTATGTTTTTACAATTTATACGGATATGATACATATAGAGAGTTAACCAATATCATATTTATATCATGATTATTAGTAACAATCACATATAATACTAAATTTATATGGTTGACATATTAATAATTACATGCAAAACTATCAAGGAGATGTGTCATTTAATCAATATTTTTCTCAATACACTAGTGGAAATGAAGTTACAGAAGAGAGTGAATATTTTTCAACCACCAAAAAATTCTATGTGGTATTGAGTTATATTTAAGTAATTATATATTTGTATCATTATTCTAATTAATGAATAATTTATTATAAAAAATAGTCGCATTTTTATTATTGTCAACGAGTACTGTAGATTTCTTAATTATAAAAAATATAATTATGTTCAATATTTTTTTAATTTTTTTAGTTAAATTGATAAAGCATTTAATAAATTAATATATATTAAAATTTCTTTGAAAATTTCTATATTTTGTTATTAATTTCTATAATTTTTTTAAAAGTTTTATCGATATCGATATTTTATCGATATTTCCACCAATATTTCTGTATTTTTTACCTTCAATATTTCCGTAGATACCGATATTTTCATCCTTAGTGATATCGTATAGGATAGCGATTCTCTTTCTATCTCTATGTATAAAGAAGATGTTAGGATTTTCAAATGCATAACAAACGACATGGCAATTGCCATATCAACAAATTAACAAAAAGATATTATTTGAAAATTTTCTAACTTAGCCTGATTAAAATATGTATGGAATTTTTATACTAAAACCCTATTTAGGCAAAGTGAACCATAGAGCAGATAATGTTTCTTTCAATTTTTTTAAGTATGTCTTATATAATATTTTTTCATTTGGCGACGTGAAATTTACTATGTCATTTAATATGCATTGGGGATTTCATTGAGATTCTAGTATTTTTCTTTTTTATATATGGGGACACAGAAGGAAAATACCAGGGATTTTAAATTTTAGGATTCTAAATGTATCTTGAATGACATAATATTTTATCATATTATTGCTATTTTACAACTCAGTTAATTAAAAAATATAAAAAATAAATTAATAATATTTTTTTAACATTAGTGGGCCCACATATGATATGGAAGAATTTAATTGATATTATTCTTATGCTATGTCATTTGATATTTTACAGCTCAATTAATTAAAAAATATAAAATAAAAAGAATTAATAATAATTTTTGTATCATGGTGGGCTTGAATATAATATAAAAGAATTTTATTGATATTTAATTTTTTGGGATTCATTGAGTTTTTTAATAAAAAAATAAATTAATTAAAATATTTTTTAACAGGATAGATATAAATTTTTAATATTTTATGACATGTCATTGATGTAGCAAATTCTATGTCATTTGTTAAGATCCCTAATATCTCCCTATACATAATTAATCTTGTAAACAGGTAACCCACATACCTCGAGCATATATTACTAAATGTAAATAAGAAAAAGTAAACATATAGTATTTATGTTTTTTATTCTCATTTTTTATTAGGTATGCGTGAATTAGCCTATTTTACTCTATTATATTTAAGAGTATATATGAGTTATGTTGCATAGAAAATCACAACTCTCTCTCTTTCTATATATATATATATATCTTATCCTGTTTCTTGCTCCTCTTACTCGATCTTATGCCAATTTAACTAAAAATATTGTAGTTAATGTATTATGATCTAATGATTTAAAAATTTAATTAATTAATAGTACTTCACTTCCAAAGAAAAAGCACAATGGATGAAAATTTCCGTAACTAGTCACGAGAATAAGTTTTAATTAAATATTAAATATTTTGTTATTATGACTAAAAATTAAGTCAATTAATAGAACTTCAATTCACTACCAACAAAAAAAAAAATTAAAAAAAATACAATGGATGAAAATTTCAGGTTAGGTTCAAATCTCCTTCTTCTTTCAAAATGTATCTCAATTTTCTATTTCCCGCCTATAATGTCTTCCCAAGAGTCTAATTTCTCCATCGAGGAGTAATTAGTTAGGAAAAATTCAAATTTAGAGGCCAGTTCCTCTGCTAGTCCAAATCAAATGGTAGAGCCAACCGTAAGAACTCTTAGCATAATTCCTAGTGTTAGGGTAGATGGTCTAGAGGGTAATAGATCTGGGTTGATAACTTTGCGACCCATCCTGATCAAAACTGACATCTCATCTGTTTTCAAGCAAAGCTACATGTTGTACCAACATATAATATTTTTCCATATGACCTAAACCACTTCCTTATCCTTGATCTATGAGTAGGCCTCAGCTTCTACCCATTTGCTGAAGTAATCTGTTGTAATGAGAATGAACCGTTTCTACACAGATGCTAGTGGCAATGGCTTAACAATATCAAGCCCCCATTGCATGAATGACCATGGACTTGTCAAACTTGTTAGCTCCTCAGGATATGAATAGGGAATTGGAACGAACCATTGGCATTTGTCACAGCGCCGAGCATACCCCGCAGCATCCTTTCCCATGGTTGGCCAATAGTATCCTTGCAACATTGGTTTGTGTGCCAAAGTTCGTCTGCCAGAGTGATTACCACAATGTCATTCATGAATCTCCTCCAAGACTTGGTTTTACTCTTTTTTATTCAAGCACAGCCTTCCATCTATCACCGAGTATCGAGATGAGATGAGCCTAAGCTTTTGAGCCTTTAATTTTTCTAAAGGAACTGTTCCCTACTCGAGGTATTATACTATCTGGCTCTTCCACCCTAACCCTTCTTCATAGTCAATATTCATAGCTTGCTCGCCTCCTGCTTTGACAACATTGCCACCCCTTGGCTTGGACAGGAAGTCTAATGGTATTTTTTCTATGATGTTTGCCCTTTGCCAATGCACCTAAAGCAGCGAGTGCATTAGCCTATGTATTCTCACTCCTTGGGAGTTGGTGCAGCACAAAATGACTGAATTGATGAGTGTGCTCCTTTACCAATGCCATGTACCCAACCAACTTCTCATCCTTAGCTGTATAATTTCTATTAACCTAACTCACTATTAGCTGAGAGTCACTGTACACCAACAACCTCTGCGCCCTGGCTACCCAAGCCAATTTTGTTCCTAGCAATAATGGCTCATACTATGCCTTGTTGTTTGACATAAGAAAATCAAAGTGAAAGGCATATTCCATAATTAAACCATTTGGGTCTTTTAGCACGATTCCGACTCCTGGTCTATTGTAATTCGAAGAACC
The DNA here is from genome assembly GCA_007844105.2 of Rhamnella rubrinervis. NCBI lineage: Eukaryota > Viridiplantae > Streptophyta > Magnoliopsida > Rosales > Rhamnaceae > Rhamnella > Rhamnella rubrinervis. The sequence goes on from CM017576.2 coordinate 4,701,590, forward strand.
GTCTACAAATAGTTTTCAAAATGGCGCGCATTCTTCATTTTAGACTGCACCACTTCTTGATTCCTCTATTCCAGCAAGCTTTTGTTCAGTTCCAATAGCATCGACTGGTTCTTCCAAATTTCTATTTCGTCTCCTCTACTCGTTGGCTCAACCTTCCTTGTGAATTCGGTAACAAAATCTGCCAACACTTGGAATTTGATGGTCATACGAGGCTGATACTTTATTTCATACTCCCCCAATTCAATGGTCCATCGCACCATCCTTCCTGCTATGTCTGGGCTATGGAGGGTGACTCTTAAAGGGTATGAGATGATGACGATAACCTTATGGCTTTAGAAGTACAGTCTCAGTTTTTCAGAAGAGATGATCAGAGCCAATGCTAGCTTCTCAATAAATGAATACCTCGTTTCAGGGTCTATGAGTGCCTTGCTAAAATAATAGATAGGTTGTTGCTCCCTTCCCACAGTCTGAACAAGCATAGAGCTGACAACGTGATTCGAAACGGAGAAGTAAAAGTACATAGGCTCGCAAGGTTTTGGTTTGGACAGTATAGGTGGATAGCTCAGATATGCCTTCAATTGTTGGAATGCCTGCTCACATTCTTTTGTCCATTCAAAGTTTTTATTCCTCATCAAGGCCAAGAAGAACGAAACACAATAGTCGGACGATCGTGAGATAAACCGACTCAAAGTCGCTATCCTTCCATTCAATCTTTACACCTCCTTTATAATCTTAGGGGATGACATATCTAACAGAGCTTGGATTTGGTTCGGATTGACTTCAATCCCTCTCTGCGTAACTAAGTATCCAAGGAACTGCCCCGAGCCAACTTCGAAAGTGCATTTGGTGGGATTCAATTTCATTTGGTGTGCATCCAAAACCTCGAAAGCCCGAGCCAAATGTTGCACATGATCTACCATACGAATGAATTTGACCAGCATGTCATCGATGTATACCTCCATGGTCGAGCCAAAATGTGCTGCAAATATTTTGTTCACTAGCCGTTAGTATATTGCTCCCGCATTCTTTAGTCCGAATAGCATGACCTTGTAGCAATAGATTCCCCTTTTAGTCACGAATGCCATCTTTTTTTGATCATCTGGATGTATCATGATTTAATTATAACTTGAATAAGCGTCCATGAAGCTGGGTAACTGATGGCCCTCAGTGGCATCCACCATTATATCAATCTCTGGCAATGGAAAACTATTCTTAGGGCAAGTTTTATTCAAATCTATGAAGTATATACACACCCGAGGCTTCCTATTTTTCTTACATACAACCACTACATTGGGTAACCAGTCTGGGTAGTGTACTTCCTTAACGAACCCATTCTTCAGCAGCTTATCAATTTACTTGTTGATAACTTGGTTCTGTTTTGGAGAAATTTCCTCATCTTTTGCCGGATTGGTTTGTGAGCTAGTTCCATGTTCAACTTATGGGATATGACTTTTGGATATATCCCCACCATATCATCCGTGGACCAGGCAAAGGTACTTCTATTATCCCTTAGAAATTGAATCAACTTGAGCCGAATAGCCGAGTCCATCTGGGTGCCTATTTTGGTCGTATGGTTAGGGTGGTCCGGATCTAGTTGCACGTCCTCCAGATCCTCCAAAGCATTCATCTTGTCCACCTACGCCACCCTTGAATTCTTTAATTGTTATTTGGTTTTTCCATCCATAGCTTTTACATAATAGATCCGAGCTGTGGATTAGTCTCCTTTAACCTTGTCCACCCCTCCGTTAAATGGGAATTTGATCTTCTGGTGATAAGTAGATGGAATGGCCTGCATTACATGTAACCATGGACTCAATATCATGTTATAGGCTGAAGGGGCGTCCACTACCATCATTTCTGTCATCTGAGTCAAGTTCTTTGGTGTTGTGACTAGGAGGGTAATCCTTCATTTAGCCAGGCTTTCATTCCCATCATATTCAATGAGAGTACCTTGGGTTGGTTACATGGCCAAGGGGCTGATCCCCATCTTATCCAAGGTACTCGAGAATACAATGTCCGCCAAGCTACCATTGTCCACCAGAATTTTCCAGACTGTGCAATTTCCTACATCTAGTGTGACCACGAGGGCATCATTGTGCGGATAAAATACCTCAATAGTATTCTTGGTTATGAAGGTTATATTTGGATCATCTTCCCAAGGCAAAGAAACCAAAGCTATAGGTTGTTGAGCGTAAGCTCTTCTATCTTCCCTCTTAAATGGACAACAATCTTTAGTGGCGTGGCCACGTTCCCCGTGGAATGCGCACCATTGGGAGTTATCTTTCATCTTTGGGTCAAAACTCATAGGTTGCGGACACCACACCTCATGTATTCGTTCCATTCGTTTTATCAATTGGACATGAGACACGATCAGTCCAAATTTCCTCAACTAATCCTTAAGGGGATCGTCCTGCTCCTTTTTCTTACAGGGCTCATCCTTTCTTTTTTGATCCCTGTATGCTCGATGTAGACGTTGTTGGTCCAACCGAATTATAGTTCGACTGTGTGACTATTCTGTCATTTTACTCTGCTGAATATGTATGCTTGGCTCGGTGTCACGGCCTAAGCCTTTGGCACTCGCAGTAGGCCGTGCGGTGCTTACTAGCCCCTCGCGGGTAGTAAGCCAACCGACAATGTCCCTCGTGAAACAAATAACCCACACGATATTAGTATTGGCAAGCACAAAGCAAGCAACACAAGAATTAAAATATGGACTAACTAATTAAACGACAAGCTCACAAAGGCAACGATCGATATGAAATGCACTCGCTTTTATTGATATCTCGATGGCAAGAGTACACCTGAGGCCACAAGACGTATTAAAAGCTCCCTACCTATGCTACTGAAGCTAGCCCAACATTTCACACTAGTCACCCTCCGTAGAGCTTAATTAACCGCTTGCTTTGTGGATGTTGAAACATTACAATGCTCGAGGAGACATAAGAAGAGAAAATTACAAACAAAACTTAGAAACATCAAAATGTTCGAGGAGACATAAGCTACCAAGAAGCGTACCATGGCTCACTAATGGCCCGACAAGCTATACTGGGCATTACATGTGCACACTCTCACATTCTCCCCACTAACTGCCGGCGGCCTCAATTTAATTTAGCGCTTCAAAATCTTCAATCATTTGCTTGAACCGCCTGTGTCTTCGCTTTCTCCCAACTTGTCTCCTCCTCTCCAAGTCCCTTCCACTCACCGCATACTTTGTCGGAGTCGCTGAACTTTGATGATCCCGCTTCGCAGCGATCTCTTCAAATTGCTTCTCCTCATGGCGCCTCGTCTTCAACTCAACCGCCGCCGGGATGGCTGCTACCGGATCTTCTTCATCCGGGTGGTACGGCTTTAAGTTGCCGACGTGAAACACCGGATGCACCTTCATCCACTTTGGGGTTTCCACCTTGTGGATGTCTTGCCCACCTTAGATATTATAGTAGAGGCCCTCGAAGGCCTTACAAGTCGCCATCCAACGATCGCGAATGATCAAACCGTTTCAGTAATCTTGACCATTACCATGTTCCAGCTTTGAATTCCGCAGGTCTTCGCCCCGACCGCCCCATTTTTTCATTCGTCATGCCTTCTCCAAGTAAGCTCGAGCACGCCACATTATTTTTCCAATCCCAAGTGAAGTTGAAAGCTCTGGGATTCCTTCCACGATAATTGTCCACAGATGGGCAATAAAGGATTCTGCCCATTCACTATCTCAAACGGGCTTTGGTCGCCGAAGCTCTTTGAGATTGAAATGTAAACCGCGCAATCCAATGCTACCAATTCTTTTGATTCGCGACCGACAAAGTGGCGTAAGTATTCTTCCAAAGATGGCGCTGAATCTCTCGTTGCCCATCCGTCTCAGGTGTAGCTTGATGAGATATTTACCAGGACCCAAGGAGGTTAAAGAGCTCCTTCCAAAATTCCCCAGAACCTGTGGTCTCGATCGCCACAATGTGTCATGGCACCCCCAATACTTGACTACAAACTCAAGAATAAGCTGGCAGCCTCTCACAGGCAATACTGGATGTCGTGATGAAAGTGGCATACTTTGAGAATCTATCAATGATCACTAGTATGCTTGAAAATCCCCGCTGCATGCCATTTATGAAATCATGGACACACTCCCATGGTCGAAGCAGCGGGTAGTGGCTCTAGCAATCCCGCTGTTTTGGCGCCGGCCTTATCTTGTTGGCATGTGCGCAAGTTCTAGTGTAGTCCATCACGCCATCCCGGTGGCCACATAATTTCGCTTGATCAACGATAGTTCTCTCGCAACCGGTGTCCCCCCATGAGTATCGTGGCATTCCCGTAGTAGGTTCTCCTCAAATCTCCAAACTGACGATAACATTCCCTTTCGCCCGTAGTAGACCATCTTCTTCCCAAAATCGGCGAAGTCTTCCCTTCGCTGCCAAACTTTAGTATATTTTGAGCTACGGTCCTTCCCAAGTTCTTTATCCGCTCCCGCACGGATGTCAAATAATGCTACCGACAAGTTGGCTAGCGCATCGCGCCGCAAGTTCCGCTTTACTTAAAGCGCCCGGCTGCTGATTAGCGCCCCGCTTATGCTCAAAATGGAAATCAAACTCGCGGTGATTTCCGCCAACGACTCGCTTAAGATAATTTTGGCGCTGACTCACTACCGAAGTTGTCTCCTCACAATGAATTTCGACCCCAAGATGTAATGTCTCCATGTTCTCAAACAATGGATGACCGCTAGCATGGCCGTATAATTCTTTTCAGATAATTTTCTACTTTCGTATGCAACTGACCTTCAAGTAAAACCCTCCCAAAGCAAAACTGGAGGCATCCGCTTGTATTTCAAATGGCTTCGGATGTCCGGAAGAGCTAGTAATCGGGTCTTTCATCATGGCTGCCTCAGTGTCTTCAAATGAGGTTTGACATTGATCACCCATTCCCACGCCACCCCCTTCTGCATTCAGCCAGGGGTCGCCTCCTCGGAAGCCTTCAACGTCACGATAGAATTCCAGCCGAGGAACGATCCGACCCCCGACATTGGTAGTGTCTTCCACTTTGATTGCCTCACCTTATCCAAATCCATTCTGATGCGCCCCGCTCAATAATGTGGCCTAGAACTTGATTTGGTCCCGCGTAAAAGAGCATTTCTCTTTCTTCACAAAGAGTTTGTTCTTCCGCCTTGGAACACCTTCTCAATGTGCCTTCTTCTAGTCGCGGCTATAGATTACAATGTCATCCAAATGTACCACAATCTAACTTGTCAAGATAGTTGTGGAACACTTGGTTCATTAATGTACAAAATGTCATGGCGCTGGTCAATCCAAATGGCATCACCAAAACTCATAAGCCCCGTGCATCGAGTCACGCGATGTTGTCTTTGCTCATCTCCTTCAAGAATTCGACTGGTAGTACCCTCGATCTCAAGTCTAGCTTTGGAAATATTTGGCACCACTAAGTTGGTCAAATAGGTCCGCTATCAAGGGATAGGTATTTATTGCGACCGCGGACCTTATTGAGCTCGATACCACGACAACCGTAGCTCCCATCGCTTCTTTGGAACAACACAGTGCTCCGTAGTGGGCCTTGATGGCCTTATGGCCGCTTCCAAGAGTTCTTCTAGTTGTTTTCGCACTTACGGGAGCCATTCAGGGTGCTGCTGGTGGCTTCACTGTATGAGTTCAATCTCATGGTCTATACTTTCTGGGAAGGCCTTTGGGAGCTTATCCGCATGACATCCCGGAAAGACCGTAGCATCTTCTATCACCGCACGCTCGCCTTCCATTCCTCTTTCCGCGTAAAGCATATATGTTCGGCTCCTCGCCTTCACTCCTTTCTTAAATCGCCGTCGACAAAAATTTCAATCATCCGCTTTTTATTTTCGCGAACAACACCGTAGTTTCTCCCATCATAATCAAACTATTCGTATCGGATAGGAATTGCTTTTGTTCTATTAGAAACTCCATGCCCAGCACCACGCCGAAGTCGCCCACGGTACCGCGATCATGTTGGTATGCCCTTCCCAAGCGGCCTAGTTTTATCGCAGACTTGTTTTGCCATACCCACCGCGGGCGTGGCCTTCGAGTCGATCCGCTTTCATTCGACCGTCCTTCTCCAACTTCAGCCTAATCTTCTTGCCGCCGAGATAAAATTGTATGTAGCACCCGTGTCCACCATCACGCCCTCGCTGCTTTCCGATTGATGGTGGCTTCCACAAACATTAGGCCCTTTTCAGCCACTCTCTTTGTTTCAACCATTTGTTTCTTCATGGCTCAGAAATCGGCGCCCCATTCGAAAGTAGGCTCTTCCTCTTCTTCGCATTCTCCTCACTACTGCTCTCATGGGCGAAAGAAGCTTGTAAAGCATTTAAAGCAGCTCAGGAGGACATTCGCCACTCATGTGGTCCGTTACATAAAAAGCAAGATATGGGTCTAGGCTTTTGGCCATATGCATTTGAATTGTAATCAATTGAAATGGACGCCTTGTTGCTGATGGTCCCCGGGAGGGAGGTCTCTATCACCTCCCCACTTTTTGTCCTGATTCGCCCAAGGCTTTTATCCCGCTGTGGAGTATTGACTTGGTTCCTCTTGCTAGCGCCGCTTCAAATGCATAATCGGTAAACGCCTCACGCCGCTGGCCGTTGATAGTCTTGGACCTCGCCTATGCAATTCTGTTCTTGCCTACGGCCGTGCCTTCTAAAAATAGAATAATTTATCTTTCTGACATGTCACGTATGTTCAGCATGAGTGCCGAGAATGCCTTCACATAGTCTCGTATGGAACCTCGCCTGTTTCAACTCCCGCAAGTTGCGCCAAGAATGTAATCAACATTCTCGTGGAGGAATTGAAGCCAGTTCCTTCTTCGTGTCTCCCCAAGTATTGATAACGCATCTATTTTCTTGTATATCGACATACTTGGTCCTCCACCACAACTTCAAGCCACCCGCAAGGTACATCGTAGCCATTGTCAATTTTGTTTCTCTCGAAGTTTGCTTCACCGCTAGAAAATATTGCTCCATGTCAAGAGGAAATTTTCGAGCTCCTTCGCATCACGCGCCCTCCATATGCCCTGGCTCTGCACTTTGATACTTATAGTCTATCCCCGCTGGGGGTGATGGTTTCAACAGCAACCATGGTGACATTCACCTTGGTGCTAGATCCGCAATCTCTTTCAGAGTGTCCACGGCCACCGCCACGCCCTCCACAACTCGCTGACAACCCTTGTCAACTCCGCACCGCATTGTTCTGTTGCACTGTGTTCTCTCCCGTGAGCGGTGCTTGATGTGTGTCCGCTCTCCGACGAGGGAGGGGCTCTTGCCTCTCGAGCTTTACTCGGCTAGTCGCTCTCCAATGCCTCACTCGCACGAAGCTCATCCAACTCGAGGCTCAATGTACGCCTCCAAATTTTCCAACCGGCTAGGTATGCTCGCTAGCTCTCCTAGCCGTTGGTCGTAGGAATCGAATCGCTGTTGATTTGTGATCCTCGACATGCTTGCCCGATGGCCACCTCGACGCTTTGGCTCGATACCAACCGCCACGGCCTAAGCCTTGCACTCAGTAGTAGCCGCAAGGTGTTTACTAGCCCTCGGGTAGTAAGCCAACCGACAATGTCCCTCGTGAAACAAATAACCCACACGATATTAGTATTGTGTGCACAAAGCAAGCAACACAAGAATTAAAATATGGACGCAACGTAATTAAACGGACAAGCTCACAAAGGCAACGATCGATATGAAATGCACTCGCTTTATTGATATCTCATGGCAAGAGTACACCTGAGGCCACAAGCACGTATTAAAAGCCCCTTACCTATGCTAATGAAGCTAGCCCAACATTTCACGACTAGTCACCCTCCGTAAAGAGCTTAATTAACCGTTGCTTGCTTACATTGGAAACATTACAATGCTCGAGGAGACATAAGAAGAGAAAATTACAAACAAAACTTAGAAACATCAAAATGTTCGAGGAGACATAAGCTACCAAGTAAGCAGCCATGGGCTTGACTAATGGCCCTCGACAAGCTATACTTGGGCATTACATAGGCACACTCTCACACTCGGCATAGGTTCTCTCTATAGTTGAGGACTCCAACTGTCCCTCCTTGATTGCTCTATGCATATCTAATTTTGTTTCTTCTTTTAGGATTACGAAGCTCTGTGCTTTTTGTAGTGTTTATAATAAGGTTTTAGGCTTCTTTCGAACCATATAATCATAAATTTTGGATCCGAGCAATAAGCCTCTTTTGAAGGGGTTGCAGGCCACTACATCCAGGCAATTCATTATTTCCATTTTCATATCATTGAATCCCTGGATGTAGTCCTGAAGTGGCTCTCCCTTTACTGCTGCAATCTAAATAGGTCATCCGATTCTTTTCTGTATTGACGGCTGGATGCAAACTGAGTCATAAACAGCTCAACCAAGGTGGAGAACGAGTCAACACTTCGTGATGGAAAACGGCTGAACTAAAGGAGCGTTGGTCCCTTCAAGCTTGAGGTGAACACTTTGCACATCATAGCATCCCGATCTGATTGAGGAATGCATGTTGGAATCATAGCATGCTTGAAGTGGATAATATGGTCTCTTGGGTTGGCAACTCCATCATATAGTGTGAATTTTGGCACGAAAAAGCTTGGGGTGGATTGACTGATGTGATTAAGTTCATGAATGGTGTGTTTGCTACCTCATCCTACCAATCACTCGCTCTCCCCTCTTGCTAAACAAAGTCCATCCTTTCAATCCTACTGTTAGGGCCATTGTCCCTACATCCTCCCCTTTATGGGTATAGCTCTGCAATCGCTCTTCCACTTTCAGGAATACATTCGTCAGTTGAATGGGAATCCCCGCTCGACTTTTGTTCCTATGATGTCCTGTGAGAACGGCCATCATTCTCAGCTCGATTGAGCTTGTTTGAACAGTTGCCCCGATTTGCATTTTCATCCCGGCTGTCCCTTTCTCCGACTTTGGCTTTCCCACGGTTTGTTACTTCAACCCCTTGATCCTATGTGTAGGACTCGTTTTACCCTGGGCACGTGTTGTTCGAACAGTATCGAATGCATCCAACAGCTGCCTGTTGATCCATTCCTATGCTTCATTCCTTTATTGTTGAACCTTCGTTGATTGAACCAAGTCTTCCATCTGCGCAAGGGGCTGTTCGATCCTTATATCGCTTGTGACAACCTCGCAGCCAACTGATGTTCGTTAGACTCCAACTGCGCAAGGGTCTCCTCTTCCTGACGTGACCCTGGAACGACTACCTTAGACGCCAATGCTTGATGTCCAGATGCCATAAACAATTGCTTTTGAGATTTGCTAGAAATTTTCCTACGTTGGTTTTTGTGCCAAAATACAGTTGCACACCCTCCTTCTAGCGCCAAACTCTTTATTTCATATTTTGCTCCACCACAAACCGTCGTGCACTCCACCACTAACCTGCAAGATAAAAGATAAGGGTGAAGCTTTGTGGGGTACCAGAGTAGTACCGGTCAAAGAACCTCCGACGTTCAAGTCAGTCTTGTCTGAGAACGAGAATCGGCTTTGGGTTTTTGAATGCAGGTACAGTGTAAGAGTGCATACCTTTGCTTTAAGTGATAATTAGGTATTTATAGATTTTGTTTTGCCTTCCTTACCAAGGTAGGAGTAGGAAACTTAGGGTGGGAAACCCTAGTCGCCATGGTTTAGGGTAAGTTCCCAAAGTTGGTTCACCCCAATTAGGAAAGTAAAATCCAAGAGGATGTCTGTCACGAATAAACTTTCCTATTTAGAACCTTCCTTAACTCTAAACACTTCCAATTAGGTCACTGCTCAGCTTTCCTTCTGTCCAAGCCAAGCAAAACACTGATGCCCCTTCCAGAGAACCCTTCTCTTTGTTCGAACCGAGTCAGCACTCAAACAGTCTCTGTTTTATGGTCTTGACTCTGCTAGGTCAATCTGATGGATTTGACTATATTCTTCCGCTGTAGGCTTGGGCAATCCAACTCAGCCTCTCATCTTGGGCCTGCTGGGCCCAGCTAGCTGGAAATTAGTTTATACATTATATAAACGATGTGATATGTTTTTATTAAATAAATATGTAAATTTTATTAGTTATATGTAATCTCTCAATCAATAAAGACATGTTGAATGCGTTTCAAAATTCCAATATAAATTGTGATGAAAAATTTTACACTTACACCTCAACCTCAAGTGTGGAAATCATTTTTAAAAAGGATATCCATAAAAGTAACATGATATATATACGTACTTGAAACCCATAGAGAAGCGCTAGTGAAATCAGTGGCCTTCAACTGAACTTGTACAATTTTTTTCTTTTGGTTAAGTACATATTAGTCTTCTCTTGTATATTTATCCAAACTAGCTAGTAATTACATATGCATGCAATTAATATATATAGCAAGCTTAATATGCCTTACACATGTTCAAATTAATCTCTACATTTTTTTTTCCCTTTTCTGTGTTCATGTCATTATTTGATATAGATAGTCTAGACAATTGAGATCTTTGCGGCCCCAAATCTAATTATTTTGATAATATATATATATATATAAATGGACTTTACAAATATTCTATTTTCGATTAGACGAAACATTCCCTTCCAAATAAAGGTTGTTCTACTCATCTCTCTTAGCTCTTTGTTTAAATTTTTGAGATTGGGTTCAATAGAGACTGCGTCAACCAAAACAAAGGGACATTAGGCGCATGTAAAACAAACGGAAAAAAACAACTAACAAAATGCCAAAAGAATCGTCTTTGTACTGATTTTATCTATCAAATTCCAGAATAATTTTTTTGCTAACTTATATACGGCTCATAGAGCAAAAAAGTCAGGGACGTGCAATTTATTCACCAAAATATATATATATATATATATATATATATATATATATATGTATATATAATTGTGTGAGTTAATAATTTGTTGGCAGATTATGATTTGTGCTCCACATGGGCATTAAAAGAATGCACAATCATACAATCTTCTTCTTGTTCGTTTTCTTCAGAATTTAATATAAAGTCTGCTGTGGTGACTTCAAAAAATAAATATTCAAGACTTGGGCCAAGCCAGAGTCAAACTCCATGACTTGACCCGATAAAAAATAACCAACTCCTCATGACGTCTTATTGTGGAAGCTTCTGTATCATATAATATTCCAAGAGTGGAAATGCATATCTAAGTATGTATATATATATGTGTACAGATATAAAACAGTTTCCACCACAAAAGGAAAAATATAGAGAGTACAAGAATCAGAGGGCTTGGATGCTAGGTGGAAAGATATATAGCTTGATAATTGAAGATATGGGCTGCAACAACAATAATAATATGAACCCTAGTGACGAAGATCATGAAGATGTTGAAGTTTCACTTCCTGGGTTTCGATTTCACCCAACAGATGAAGAACTCGTAGGTTTTTATCTTCGCCGGAAAGTTGGAAACAAACCAATCAGTATCGAGGTCATCAAAGCTATTGACATCTACAAATATGAACCTTGGGATCTTCCAAGTATGTTTCATATCCTACATGTTTTGCTTTTGCTAGCTAATTTTTTATTTATTATTTCCATCCATTCTATAGATATAACACATACGTTGTGTGTAAAGTCAGTGTTTGGCTAATTGCATCCATCTCTCTTCAAGATAGATCAAATTAATTGATTATGGTTTCTTTAAAGTTATATCGTCAATTACTAGAACTTTTATAACAAGCAGTAGACTATTATTCAATTAAAAGGAGGATTCATATATACTCATTATGTTATGTACCTGATCATAATGAATGGTTCTTAATTTCAAACATCTCCTTAGAAAATTTTCACTCTTTTTTCTTATTAAATTAACTTAAACTTTAGATATTTTATAAGAACAAAGTTGATCATGAACCCAACTTAATTGAAGGCAATCCCATAAAATCAACCGTTTGGTTTTCCATGTAATTATATTTGAAGGAGTGCAAACTCGAGGCTTAAGTTATAGCTTATATTGTTTTCTTATTTTATGTCGTTCTCACATATATGTTACATTGCAATATTCAGGAACCGCTAAAGCTGAAGATAAAGAATGGTACTTCTTCTGCAAAAGAGGTAGAAAATACAAGAACAGTATAAGACCGAATAGAGTCACAGGTTCCGGATTTTGGAAAGCAACCGGCATAGACAAACCAGTTCATCCTCATGGAGGAGAAAGTAGTCGTTGCATTGGACTCAAGAAAACATTAGTTTACTACCGAGGAAGCGCAGGAAAAGGCACCAAAACTGATTGGATGATGCACGAGTTTCGCCTTCCCTCGATTATCAACAACACTAACCGACCGAATGCCAAAGCTGATCTCCAAGAAGCAGTAAGTCATGAACAAGATCGCCATTATTTAATGCATTTAGATTAATAACCCTGACACATTTTTCAGTTAGGAGTTCAAATCTCATGTCCCAACCCTGTTCCCATATCTGTGTGGTCTGAGCGTTTGACTCGCCATGTAAAACGAAAAATTAAAATTGGCAAGAGGTGAAATGACGTTAAACAGGAGATGTGTCAGTAGTCCAGGTGATAGATTTTAAGCGTAAAGACAATTATGAGAATGGAGTTGGAATAGGAGAGATTTTGAAAAGTAGTAAATAAAATGGGTTGGTTAGTTTTCAACTTTACAATTAATTCATTCATACTAATTATTTTTACTTGGTCTGAATCTGAACCAATTCAACATTCTTGGCTGGGTTTGGCTGCAGGAAATATGGACTCTGTGCAGGATATTCAAGAGAAGTATGTCATATAGAAAGTATACACCAGACTGGAGAGAATTGTCTTCCAAGCGTCAACCAATGGACACAATAAGCTCTAATATCAATAAGAAGTGCACCAACAATATTAATGTTGTAGATCAGTACTCTAGCAGCAGATATAATATTGGAGAATCTTACATAGATTTCACTGCTCCAATGACCATGACTTTCCATGAGGAGAAGAAGCCTGTCGTTAATCATCATCATCATAATCATATCGGAAATAGTATTATTACTAGTACTGCTAACCAGTTGCATGTTGAGCAATTGAGCTCATCATCAATGGCGGCTACGTATCCATCCATGACTACTACTACTTCCTTCTCAAGCCTTTCCTATCAAGATATTGAGAACGAGTTGTTTGCGTATGGAGATTGGGATGAGCTTAGGTCAGTTGTAGATCAGTTTGTATAGTAGGTTTAGTACTTCTGTAATTATATATACAATATAGTAGTTATATATATAATATTAATTTAAATGAAATAAAACTTGGGGCTACTTAGAATGTTTTACAGTATAGCCTTTAGGTTTATCGGCATTCTTTTCCCTTATATCCTTTTGTATACCTTGGAGTCGGACTTGTGTTATGAATATACATTTCCTTTTTCTTGTCCATATATGGAGTTTGAACTGATCTCTGATCATTATCACTAATATGTTTCTTTAATGAATATCCGCAGTATGAATTTTTTTTTCTCTCTATATATATTTCATTGCATACATTAAGGAATTTGATTTTGCATTTGTTAAAAGTTACGATCCTTTCACAAATCGGGTTAAGGGGTTCAAGAATAATAATAATAATATAAAAATTTTCTTCAAGAATAAATTTCGAACCATGTAGAAACTTTTGGAAAATTAATATGAAGCATGTTGTTGTCAAAATTTCATGCTGTACTGAGCTGGGCATGAATCTGAAAAGATTTGGGTCGTCTGAGTTGGCTTTGGATTGGATCAATGGAAGGGAGAGCTAAGAATTTTGCTAAGAGTAATGGATCAAATGCATCATTACATGTACTGGAAACTATTTTCATACAGATTCCACTTTATTTGTTTCATAAATATTAGCAATTAAATAATTATATTGTCAAATTATCAAGTTGTTTGTCATATAAAGTACCACTTATTAAAAAAATAATAATTTAAATATCTATTTAAAATAAACTTAGGATTGAATGAAATATAATAATCAAATATTACTCAATATGTAATTCCTTTTATAAAAATTTGACTTTAATTAAATGTCATTTTAATCATATCAATGCAAACATAATCTACACTAATATTTTATAATAAACAAGATAGATTGTATCATGAAATATTGTATTTGAAATAGAGCACCCAATTTTATTTAACAACTATAATATTATTTATTAATTATGAGAACATATAATCCTATCTTACACAGACGTATCCATATAATTATAAACTACATAATTAATCCAAACATTATACGTAAAATAGCAGTGTAAACAATAATATGAAAAATAGCTCATATAAATTTATTATTAAAACCTCATAAATAACAAAATAAGTTTTGTCTTGCTATAAGAACATAAATAAAATAAACTCTCACTCGTTCTAAAACAAGTTTGGTAAACTTCTAACACCCATATAGTCTACATATTTTTTGAAAACTTGAATAGGTATAGATTTTGTAAATGAGTCTCCTACATTTTCCTTTGACCATCTTGATGACTACTATATCTCTTCTCTTGATGATACCTCACATCAAATGGTACTTTTTCTCTATGTATTTCTGTTTCTTGTAATACCTTTTGTTTGGACTGTACTACGACCCCAGTATATCTTTGGATTGTGCTATGGACCCATTATTGTCATGGGAAGGGGTAATGGGCCAATTCACACTAAGTATCACCTAAAGACCTAGAAGGAACTTCTTCTGCCATACAACTTTTATTACTGCTTCAAAAGCAGCTACATACTCAGCTTCAATAATGGACTCACCAACACAAGTTTATTTGACAGTACTCCAATAAATGGCTTCACCATATAAGATAAACATATATTCGAAAGTGGATTTTCTTAAATCAATGTCCCTTTGGAAATTTAGGTATGTATAACTAGTAGTTTTTAGATTTCCATTAGAATACACAGCACAAAATCTCTTATTCTCTTTAGATACTTGAGAATATGCTCCACTGTAATCCAATATTCTTTTTTGGGATCAAATTCATTTTGACTTATTACTCTCATTATGTAGCAGACATATGGTATAGTACATAACATAACATACATTAGATTACCTACACTCAAAACATAAAGTATCCTACTCATGCATTTTTTCTACTTTGGAGTTTTTCGTGATTGTTTCTTAGAAATATGAACTCCATAAGCTAAGGGTCCCCTATTAAAAATTTTCATGTTGAATTTGCCAATAATTTTATTCATATATGAGGTTTAAGATAGTAAAAACAATTTATTCTTCTAGTTTCTCAAAACTTTGACTCAAGAATATAGTTGACTTCTCTTAAATATTCCATATTGAATTATTTATTCAACCATCCTTTTTAACTAGACAATATATTTTTTTGGTTTCTTATCAACAAAGTATCATTTACATAAAAGACTAGAAAAACAATTTTTCCACCTTGAATCATTTTATAAATACAAGGTTCATCAAGATTTTTATCAAAATCAAAAGAAATAATAGCTTAATCAAACCTAATGTTCTATGACCTAGATGCTTGCTTAAGTCCATAAATGAACCTTTACAGTTTGTATATCATGTGTTATTGGCATTTAGCTATGAACCCTTCTAATTGTTGTATATAGATGTCTTCTTCGAAATTGTAATTCAAAAAGGTTGTCTTAACATCCATTTGTCAAATCTTATAATCGAGACTCGAAACTACGACTAAAAGAATCCAGATAGACTTTACCATCTATTAGCCAAAAGGTTTCCTCATAATCTATAACACACCCCAACCAAGCTCCATAAAACGAACAGGACTGAGATGGCTACCAAAAGCAATACGAACATATATTTGCAGAAAATATTTTAAACTTAATAAATTTACTATATAAAAACCTTCGAACACACAAGACCCATACCTTGATCGTCAAATACTAATTAAGATAAAATTTAACTCTCGTCCATTTTTTTAAAATCCTTAACAAAGAAAACAACCAATGCAAATCTTACATTTAAAACAATAAAATGCTTAAATAAACAGAAACACCCATACTCTTAACTTATTTCCTAAAACGTAAAATTACTAATAAAAAATTCAAACTTGGTAAACCCAACTTCTCATCCTAATAATGGAAAACCTTCATTTTGTACTCCAAAGGTCTCCCCTCTTGAGCAGCCAAAAAGTTCACCATTTTCAATAATTGTCTAGAAAGACAAATCATTTTATGCATTATTACCTGGGAACAATAAACATACTAAGGCGTGAGTTAAATAACTCAATAGAATTCCCACACAATTAAAGCATACATCCATATACAATCTTAATCATAATCAAAATTATAATTCAAACTTAATCATAATCAAAATCATAATTCAAACTTATTATGCAATTATAACATATGTCAGTCCATACTCTAACAATATGCTTATTGGTTGGAATTTTCTTTCACATACCATAACATATCAAATCATAAGTGCGCATGCATCTCAATCTCACTTATAGCATCACACAGTAAGCATTTCAATCTTACATATAGCTTACTTAGTTTATTATGATCAAACTCAAATATTTATATAGCGCTTTTATGTACCAACCAAATGTAATGTACCGTTCATAGTCCGTCGTATATTATTAAACTCATACATGCATGTTCACTAAGCCTAATCATTATTTTAGGCAACTTATAATCTTAATCAACTACATGTTTGACACACACAAAAATCAAAACATCACTACAGATATCCATTGCAAAAAGAAAATATCTGCGTCAAATTCTATTTCACAATCAACACAATTTGCACAACCTCCATACAAATAAATTCATAAATCAGATTGTACACAACCAAATAATTCAATTTCAGCGGAAAATAATCAATTCATGTGTCCATAAAAACTCAACTAAATTTCAGCATTTTGTGTGATCTGTAAATATTTTAACAAAAATAATTTACTCAAATAGTCACTATATAAAAAGAATAACCCAGCCAAATTTCAGAAATTATAAATAATTCATGAAAATTCCGATTGACCTAAAATTAGTGCCAAAACAACAATACAACATATATCTATCTGCTGAAATTTTCTCAGAATTTACCAGGTAAAATAAACTTGGTTTCCAAATTTAAGAACCAAAACTGTAAAACCAATCTAGCAGTGATATAGAAACTTATAAATTCACAGTTAATTATATATAACTCCAAAATTCGAGATTTTTCATATATATGTTCCAGAGGGTCATAGGTAAAGCATATAAAAATTTCAAATTAAGACAAATTGATTTTCCTATCAAAATTTACAGTGAAACCGAACTGATCAGAAATTTACAGATTGAAACAGAGAACTTCGAAAATTCATAATTAATTATAGAAAATTCGGATTGAGGTAAAACAAAAACCAAAATGTTCAAAATTCATAGATCTATGCACAATAAATCATTCTTGTTATATTTAACATCAAACTCAGATCACGAAAATTCAAATACCCCTTTAAATAGACAGGTTTTTTAGCAAAGTTTAGAAATAACCCAAAATTGTAATAATTCATTTATCAAAAACAGCAAAGAAAACACATAAAGCAAATTGGGGTCAGGAATCCTACCTGAAATCCTTAATTTGATCTTAAAAAGTTACAAAAACCCTAACCCCTAAATCAAGCTCCAAAAATAAATCTCAAGAAAAAGAGAGAAAAAGATTTAGTATTTAAATCTTTCACAAGAAAAATCAAAACTCTAGGTTTCTTTGATCCAAGTATCAATTACTCACCTTTCAAAATCAGTAGGTTCCTTCTGCTCTCTTTTTCGAACCCTCAAAAATTCTCAGACGTTCCTCTCTAAAATCATACGTTTGTTTTTTTTTTTCTTTTCAAAAAGGCATAGCCATAGATCTATAAATGACTTAAAAATTGAGTTTGACTTGAACTCTTTTTTTTTAAATAATAATAATAATCCAAAAACTTTATCAGTTCTGTTTAAAAACAGATTTCAATCTACTTTATTTTAAGATAATAAAATCCTATATATTCAGGTTTATCTGATAAAATCTTATCTCAACTAAATAAACAATTAACAAAAGAAAATAATATATTTATTCTTAAATTTAAAAACCAATGATTCAGATCCCACATAATCCTTCTTTTCTTCTTTATAATCTTTTGCCATCAATCTAGGTTTGAAAGTTTCTACATTCCTATCTGATCCTCTTTTTTTTTCCTTATATATCAACTTACACCCTATAGGTTTTACCTGTTTAGCACTTCTATAAGATACCAGATTGTATTGGAATATATAGATTCCATCTCACATTTCCTGGCTTTGTGTCCCTCCTATGCATCAACGTCTTCGAATACTTTATTATAATTAGTGAGATCGTCTTCTTTATTTCTAACTATGACTTAGTATGATTTGTGCAGCATAATGTATCCCACTGGCTTGCATATCATTCTTCTATTGCGACAAAGCTCCATTAATTGTTTGGTTTTATAGAAAGATCCTTTTGATTATTGTAAATTTGATTTTCTAATTCTACTTATATGTCTGCCTATTGTTATACTACTAGTTTCACCTATGCTTATTCACCTTCTGCTAAATCTTCATTTTCCCTTCTTTGAATATGCACTAGAAACAATGCTATAATAGGTCCAAACTCAGGTGACTTAGGTGGTTCTTGAGCTTATTCAAGCTCCTAAAAAATTACATTACTCTTGGTTTTGAAAATGTTTATATATCTTTCTTTAAAAATGTGACATGAGTACTCACAATAACTTTCTTATCTAAGAAACTATATGAGAGTGCACATCTAATTTCTTTGAGATATCCAATAAAAAAAGACATATCTCTGTATAAGATTGCAGCTTATATGATTCATTTCTTAAGCCACGTGCCAGAGCACCCCATATTCAA
The DNA here is from genome assembly GCA_007844105.2 of Rhamnella rubrinervis. NCBI lineage: Eukaryota > Viridiplantae > Streptophyta > Magnoliopsida > Rosales > Rhamnaceae > Rhamnella > Rhamnella rubrinervis. Next base: position 4,720,384 of record CM017576.2, read on the forward strand.
ATATGACTCAAAGTAGGCTTACATGCTTTCCACAACTCAATGGATGTTTTAGAAATTGACTTAGAAAGGACCAAGTTCAATAGTAACATAGTAGTCTCAAATGCGTATCCTTAAAATGATAGAAGTAGTGATGAATAATAGAGTATTGATCTCACCATGTCTAGATTAGTTCTATTTCTCTTTTTTCTGCAACTCTATTTTGCTGAAGTGTTCCTAAGGCATTAAAATTATCTCCTATTTAGTTAAGTAAGACTTGAATACTTTAGATAGGTATTCACCGCCTCAGTTAAACTAAAGTTGTTTGATATAAGCTCCTAATTAATTCTCCACCTTAGCCTTATACCGTCGAAATTTATTGAAAATTTCTAACTTTTAGCACATTAAGTAAATATAATCATATATTGAGTAGTAATCTATGAAAGTAACAAAATACTCATACCCAGCTGTACTGTTGAAAAAAGAATTGCGGAAGGAAAAAAATGCCTCAAAATTTTATAAATAATGAGGAAGAAAAAATTATGAGAGAAAATGTAGAAAAGAGAAAAAATAAAAGTCTCAAAAAACAGTCGGCTGCAATAGAAAAGTCCCACTTACATATTTCAGCTGTTGTGTTCCTTTTATATGATTAACCGAACAAAAACCTAATCTTTATAGGAATAGTATCCTAATTAAACAAGACTAAATAATAAATAAAAACAATAATAAAACTAAAACCTGAAAAAAAAAAAAAGAAAAATATCATCACACGCTTCAACACTCCTCTTTGAGATTTTTCTTGTGTAAACCCAACTTGTTGCATAAGAGTTCAAATTGCCCACATGGTAGTGCCTTTGTGAGAATATCTGTAAGCTGAGATTTTGAACTACAATGAGCAAGCTTGATTTCAACATCCTTTTCAGCTTGCTTTAATAAATGAAACTTGACTTTGATATACTTTGTTCTCCCATGATGTACTAGATTGGAAGTGATAGCAATAATATATTTGTTATCACAAAATAATTCTGTAAGACCTTCTTGCTTAAATCCCAAATCACCAAGCAATTTACGAAGTCATATTGCTTTATTTACAGCTGCTGCTACTCCTGAAATATATTCTGCTTCAGCAGTGGATTGTGCTACAATCTTTTATTTCTTTGAATTCCAAGAAAAAAACTCTAGAACTAAGAGAAAAAAACATAACTTGAAGTGCTTCTTGAATCATCATCACAACTAGCCCAATCACTATCACAATATCCAATCAATTTCAGATCACGAGTTAATTCAAATCAAATTCCAAAATCTTTTAGCAACACCAAAATGAACTTCGCTAAGTGAATTCATATATCTTAATAGCATACTTGCAGGAAACATTAAATATGGTTTAGAAGCAGTCAAATATAACAAACTTCCTACTAAACTTCTGAAACTAGTAGGATTTGATAGTTTATCTTCATCATTCTTTGACAACTTTAAATTTAAAGTAAGTGGAGTAGAAACAAGTTTGTATGTATTCATCTTGAACTTCTTCAAAATGTCTTGTGCATACTTTCTTTAAGAAAAAAAAATACCATTATCTTCTTGATGAATCTCCATACCTAGAAAATAATGCATATACCCCAAATCTGACATCTCAAACTTTTTCCCATCTCAACTTTAAAATTTTGTAACATTTGGGAATCGTTTCCTGTCACAAGCATATCATCAACATAAAGAGAAAGAATAACTTCCTTAGAATTTTCACCAACCTTCACATACAAAGTAGCTTCATTAACGCTCCTTCTAAATCCTTGTCGACATAAATAAGAATCAATTTTGTTGTACCAAGCTCGTGGTGCTTGCTTTAGTCTATAGAAAGCTTTCTTCAGAAGATACACTTTGTCTTCGTTTCCTTCCTTTATGAACCCTTTAGGTTGATTTACATAGATCTCCTCCTCAAGTTCACCATTTAAAAAAACTGACTTAACATCCAAGTGAAATATTTTCCACCCTAACTGTGCAACTAAAGCAATAATCAATCTTATAGTATCATGTCATGCAACTGGTGTAAAAGTTTCTTCATAATCAACTCTAGGCTATTGTCCATGGCTATTGTTCATAGTCTTTGACTACCAATCTTGCCTTGTATTTATTTAATGAACCATCTAAATTATACTTCACTTTAAACACCCATTTGACACCAATAATATTCTTACCTTTAGGTCTTTTTACTAGCACCCACGTACCATTTTTGTAAATCATGTCCATTTCATATTTCATAGCAGTAATCCATTCGGCAGAATTTGCAATTTTAGAATAGGTGTTTGGTTCAATAATAACTAAATTGCACCTTTCGTACACCTCAACAAGTGATTTAACTTTATAATTGGAACCATCTCCAGTTGCTTTAACTAAAGCATCATCATTTAATGAGTAATCTAGAGTACTGAATCAGTTGAATCAAAAGATATGTCATATAAACTTAAATCTTCAACTTTAGTAGGCGAGTAACTCACAACTTCATGTTTGTCAAAGTCTCAATGGCAACTTTCATCAAAGATGACATCACGATTCAAAATAATTTTTTCAGTCTTCAAATAAAAAATTTTATACCCCTTTGAATTTGGAGTATAGCCAATAAAAATTATTTTCAGTACTTTTTCATCAAGTTTGGATCTTTTCATAAATGGAATAAAAAAATAACAAATTGATCCAAAAATTTTCAAATTTTTGACAGAAGGTTTTCTACTTGCCCAAGCTTCATAAGAAGTCTTGTCCTCTATGGCCCTTATGGATAATCTATTAAGCAAGTAAACAGCATGAAATACAACTTCAGCCAAAAAATTCTTTGGTAATTTCTTTCCAAAAAGTAAACATCTAGCCATCTCCATCACAGTTTTATTCTTCCTTTTAAATGCCCCATTTTACTGTGGTGTATGTGCAATGGAAAATTGATGTTGAATCCCAAAATCTTCACAAAGCTTGTCAAATTGCTTGGAGGTATATTCAGTTCTATTGTCAGACCTCAAAGTCTTGAGCTTGCGTCCACTTTGTGTTTCAACCAGATTAACAAACTTCTTGAAGATATCAAAAACTTGAGATTTATCATTCATCAAATAAATCTAAGTCAACCTCGTAAAATCATCAATAAAAAGAATGGAATATTTATTATTCCCAAAAACAGTAGTGCGCATAGGACCACAAACGTCAGTGTGTACTAATTCAAGCTTTTCCTTAGCTCTAAAAACACTACCTTTAGAAAAAGGTAGTCTATGCATCTTTCCTTGTTGGCAAATTTTACATATTTCATCAATAAAGTCAAAACTTGGAAAATCTTCAACCATAATTGAAGAATACAAAAACTTCAAACCCTTGTCATTATAATAACCAAAACGTTGATGGCACTTTTTATGCTATTCAGTTTTGACATTTAATACATGATGATGTAGAGAATCACCAGTTAAAAAAATGCATCATCAATCATTTTAACCTTAGCAATTTCTGTACCTTGAGGGTCATATATGGTACAAATATAATTTTTAAATGTCACAGAAAATTTATTATCCAGCAATTAAGCAATACTAAGTAGGTTTTGAGATAATTTTGAAACAAATAAAACATTTATAATTTCCTTCTTCCTAACTTAGTATGCATGGTAACAGTACCTTTTCCTTTAGATAGTGCAGTCTCTCCATATCCAAGGACAACCCATATGAGAGGTGCATCCACTATTAATTACCCATGAATTCAAATCTTTTCCGTCGTCAATATGAGAAGCCATAAATAAATATTCTGAATCTTTTTTTTGATATTCTACCTGATTTGCTTGCTTAGATTAATTCTGCTTGGCACGACAATACCTCTCAAGATGATCATCCTTATTACAGTAATCACAGTGAAAATATTGCTTTTTTTTTCTAACAATTTTTCTCAACATGATTACCTTTTTATAATAATTACAAGGAGGAAATTTACCTTTCTTCTGTGCTCCTCCTTTTTCCTTGTTCTCTTAATCTTCAATTGCCTTTTTATCATTCTTAGCAATAGGTTTTTTGCCTTTGAACTTGGTATGAAAGGCACCTTCAACATGCTCTTTATTACGGATAAAACTCCTTGGCTCATGGGCTTGTAATTTACTGATTAATTCAGCAACAAAAATTGTAGTCAAGTCGCATGACTCTTCGATTGTTACAATTTTTGCTTCAAACTTGTAAGAAATACTCACCATCATTTTTTTTTACAACTCTTTGATTTGAAATTGTTCAACCAAATAGTCCAATTTGATTCATAATAGACATTAATTTGGTTGTGTAGTCCTTCACAGAGTATGAATCCTTCATATTTAACATCTCAAACTCCCTTTTGAGTGTTAATAATTTGACAGCCTTCACCCTTGTGCTTCCTTCAAATTCCTCCTTTAATTTTTTCCAAGTTTTCTTAGCTGTATCACAGTCAATAATTCTAGAAAAAATAGAATACGATAAAGCAGCATGAATATAAGATAAGGTATTGGGTTTCTTTGACTTCTCCTCCTCATGTTGCCTAATTTGATTCAAGGTTGGATTTGCTAACAACGGTGCAGGAATATCATCACTCAAAATAGAGTCACATAAGCCAAGCGCTTTGAGATAGGATTGCATCTTAACAACCCAAAACTGGTAGTTGTCATCATTAAATTATGGAGAGGTGGAAACACCAAAACTAAAAGACATATTGAAAAAATTTAAACAACACTCAAACAAAAAATTTTCTCTCAAATAAAAAAAAGCAAAATTCCTCTCAAACAGAGTAAAGCACAGTCCCTTTAAATCTAAAGGCTATGATACCACTGTTGAAAAAAGAATTGAAGAAGGAATAAAAATACCTCAAAATTTTATGAATAATGAAGAAGAACAAATTATGAGAGAAAACGTAGAAAAAAGAAAAAACAAAAGTCTCAGAAAACAGTCGGTTGTAATAGAAAAGTCTCACTTACATATATCAGCTGTTGTGTTCCTTTTTTATAACTTACCGGAAAAAAAACCTAATCTGTATAGGAATAAAATCCTAATTAAAACAAAAATAAATAATAAATAAAAATAATAATAAAACTAAAACCTAAAAAAATAAAATAAGAAAAATATCATCACACGCTTCAACATATACCTTGAATATTCATTGGTCCGTACTCATCAGTATATACCAATTCCAGTGGTTTAGTTATACAATATTCTTTGGCCTTTAATAATCTCTTTATTATTTTACCTTCCAAATATGATTCACAAACAAATATAATTTCAAAGACTAGAGAATTTAAAATTCTATTTTTCACCAAACCATGTATCCTATTAGAGTTAATATGACATAGTCGTAATGTCAAAGATAAATTTCATTTGTAACTTTCCTTTTCTTGGCAAAGTACTAATGCTTATTATCTATAATTTCAATTGCATTTATATCATAAGACAAAGGACTTCAAGATTATCATTAGATCACTAGAACAATAAATGATGATTTACTTCTTATTGAAACTAAGGGATTAAACTAACTGTTAGAAACCAAATTCCTTTTAAAATCTAGAGCAAATGAACAATATTCCAAATATAAAATCCTATTACTATCTAAAGATAAAAGAACTAATCCTATTACCTTCACGGTGATCAACTTCTTATTCCCAAGCCTCAAGTATATTTGTCCTCCTTCAATAGGGTTGCTATATTTGAGTCACTGTAAAAAAAATAACAAACATGATTAGTTATGATTAAAATTCTCTACTGAACAAGCACCAACAAGTAAATCACCCATACCTAGCATTTCAGTGGCCTATAACCAAATCTATTTCCAAGGTCCCTTCTGTATGCATTTGAAGCTCTTATCTTTTGGCCTTTTCATTGCATTTGGTTTGGTTATTGATATCACTTCCTTCTTCTTCTTATTTTTGTTACTGATCTTAGATTTTCCTTTAGACTTAACAAAATCATCAGTGAATTTGATATTCTCTAGCCATTTGAGAGACTATTCAGCACTCATACTCATGCAATCAGATTCAACTTGTTCTTATTTAACTCACTTTAAACTGACTGAATTATTTTGGTAGTGATTACAAGATAATGTGTATCTTCATATGTTATTTTAGTTTTATCCCTAACACTTCCACCTGACTGATATGTGAAATCATTGCCAAGGAATGATCCTTTATAGGCTCCTAGTCATTCAAGTATTCATTAAATTGTTGATCTCTACCTGCCTTGTAGAACTAGTGGACTTAGCAAATATCCTTTGAAAAGTCTGTAGCATTTTTGCTCCAATATCGATAGTGGTTAGGTGCTGCTGCAAGTGACTAATAACACTGGTAAAAATATAGCTGCAAAATACAATATTTGTCTTTTACTAGTCTGAATACTCCTTAAGTTGATTAGAAGCATCATTTGTAGGTCAGTTGGTTTTAAGGGTGTCCATGACAAACTTTATTTTCTCATAATCTAGAATAATAAATAGGTTCATTTTCCATTAGTTATAATTATTTCCATTTAACAGTTTTTTATTCAAAATCACAGCAAGAGGATTGAAAGTCCCCATTTCTTAAAATAAAAAAAAAATTGCATACTAAACTCATATTTAGCCAATCCAAAAATTATTTGTTGTTTATTGTAAAGAATAATTTAGTTTTCATTATAAATGCTTATATTTAGGCAAGATATTCATAATAAATTAAACTTGATCATGGAATACTAAGTTAGCTCTCAGAAAAAGTTAGGAAGTCACAACTAAACTACTCAAGACTTAATTTCATTAGACAAAACCTTCCTAGATAATACATTTTCATTCCACTCAAATTGATTACATAGTCAATCATTGTTTTTATAAACTTTTGAGTCTATAATAATATAAATAAAGTCACATCAGGAGGTTAATAAAATTATTTTAGTTGAGGTTTTTTTAAAACTTTTGTTTAATTTAAAAATTCCTTTGATACGTAGAAATTATCGACATTAGGTTGATCAATCGAATTAAGATTTTAAATTATTTAGGTCCAATCAAATAAAATTTGATCATGTTTATCTATTGAGACATCAAATAATCATTTTATTAATGGACTCACAGAGAAGCCCTTAGGAGTAAAATGTTGAAATTAATTACTTTTTACCTTCATCCACTTAACATTTTTTAAAAAATACTTTTAAAGCTTTTCCATAATAATATTTATCTAGATTTCAAAAATAAAAAATTATTATGCCTATATCTGTCATTGATGAAAGATAATATGATACTACCTAGTCTATATGGTATGTTATTACAATTAAAAATGTTATACAAATATAATTTAACCATTAATGAATACTAAATTAATTAACTAATTAATTAAATTAAATCAAATTATAATCCATGATTTTCCTAGAGAAAAAAAATTAAAATTACAAATCTAATCATATTTGAGCCCAATATTATTATCACAGCTCATCCATCTTCTTCTCTCTAGTGAACTTTAAGGTTTTGGGCGTAGTCAGGTTCAATTCAACTAAACCTTAAAGCTCAAAATTGTAAAAACCGTAGCAATTTCCAAAAACTCTAACCACACAAATTTGGAATATTGTTGCTGCATCAGTCTTCTATGCACCGCCACCCAAACCAAGCCATCCATTGATGCATTACAGCTAAATTAGTTAACTATTAGAAGTTGTCGCGCAAAGGAACTGCCAATGAGTGCCAGCGAGTGAGGCACATACCTAGCCACTTTGGGCGCCGCATGTGGGCTTGTCTGGGTTCTTTTCTTCTATGCTGCTAGCCACAACTTCATCTCTGCCTCCCCTAGTTATCTATGGTGTTGGTTTGCCGATCCGCTATATGAATTTTCTGTCGCATCCTCAAACAACCACGGGTTGATGGTTTTTCATAGTGCAATTATGTTCTTCCTTTTTTTTTCTTGTGTGCAATAAAATAGTACAGAATAAACTTATATCTTATAAAAGAGGTGTACAAGTGATCCACATATATAAATTTAAAGAAAAATAAATTAAAAATTAAGGAGTAATCCTAATTTTATGATTAGCCTCGTTATTACAAATCCAAAACAAATACACACAAAAGCTTTACAATATATTAAAATAAACAACAAAAATAACCATTTATGAATAAAATTATATTAAACGAACAAACAGGGCGAATCAATAAATATAGAAAACCTAAGCGCCATATTATTAATCAAACATCAACATACATAAAATTATCTAGATCCAATCATATATTTAATCAAATGGGGCTCTAATACCAATTAAAAAAGCAGAGCGGAAGCCAGGATCACATGCAATTTACAACACACAATTTAATATATATTTAACCATAATCACATAAGATCATCCCTTATGAACTAATGGAGTGACATACACACAATATCTATAAATCTTCTAAACTATTTTCAAAGTGATGAAGCAACATATGAATGCTCTAATCACTATAAGAAATATACAAAATAGTTAAAAAATAATAAACTGAAATCACAAAGAAGATTTCTTATTTTTCTATGGTTAAAATCCTAAGTTTTTTATAGGAGGCAATCAACTATCCTAGGTTCACTATATTACACCATATTTATAGAGCAAAAACCATACAAGCCCTAACAGGATGAGGAAACCTAATAGTCAATGAGCCTCCGAAGATTCAAATTTGTGTACGAGCCTCTTTAATTGTCTTAGATGTGGGTTTGCACATATAGGAAAATCTACCATATCAAACTATAATATTATATGTGTGTGTGTGTGTGATGTACTTAAATCATATTAATACAAAGTTTATATACTTTTGAAAAATGAATTAATTTATCTAATGTTTTGATGTATAAAGGAAATTAAAGGAAAAAGAAAAATATATGAAACTAATTAAGAGAAAAATAGCCACAGCCCAAGAATGCGCAGTTTCATGGGATACGGCCTTAGGCCCAATTGGAAACCCAACCCAGAAAACAGAACAGAGCACAGAGTCATAAGCAATAAAAGCCCATAAAGGCCCAATATGAAAAACCCTAACAATATCCTGAAAAGGAATGGGAGTTCAGTTTGCAGCCGCATGTGCTTCACTCGCCGGCCCCTTTTATTCCTTTGCGGCGCCTCTCTCTCTGTTCTATTTTGAGATCTGAGTTTCTGGTTTCTCATATTATCTACGCCTCTCTTATTCATTCCTGTGTCCGGATTTGTTTGGCTCAAGGATCTGGAATCAAACGGTGAAAGATATTTCGTTTTCCTTTTATTTTCTGTGGATCCGATGAAAAGTTGTCTTTGCGTTTTTCTTTGATGTGTTTGACTTTGATTCTAGCTGAGTTGTCTAGGGTTTCTCTGGTTTTGAAATATTTTTTTTTTCCGTCTCTTTGATCAAGATTTATAGAAGGCTTGTGTTTCTTTGGTTTTGAAAATGTTTCTTTTGATGGGCAGGTTTTGTGTATATTGGTCAAGCGCCTGAGTAACATTAAGACTAGTCAAGATGGTAAGTGGTTTGTATGGGAGTTAATTTTAGTTGGTTTCTGTGTAACTGTATTTGTATTTTCTTAGTTGTAATGGGAAAATGTTATTGATATGTGCAGGTGAAGTTCACAGCAGAGGAACTCAGACGTATTATGGATTTCAAGCATAACATCCGTAATATGTCTGTTATTGCACATGTCGATCATGGTATGTTGATATTTTTCATCCAGATTTCAGTGTCTTGAGTTAGTGTGTTGATGTGAAAGAGTTTTCACCAAATATCTATTATGGTTCACGTGCTTATGTCAATGTTGTTTTTTTTCATCTCTCAGGAAAATCTACCCTCACCGACTCCTTGGTGGCTGCTGCTGGTATCATCGCCCAAGAAGTGGCTGGTGATGTCAGGATGACTGATACCCGTGCTGATGAGGCAGAACGTGGTATCACAATCAAGTCGACTGGTATCTCTCTCTACTATGAGATGAGTGATGAATCCTTGAAGAGCTATAATGGGGAGCGCCAAGGGAATGAATACCTTATTAATTTGATTGATTCACCGGGACACGTTGACTTCTCATCTGAGGTCACAGCTGCTCTTCGCATTACTGACGGTGCACTAGTGGTGGTTGATTGTATTGAGGGCGTGTGTGTCCAGACAGAAACTGTACTCCGTCAGGCCCTCGGTGAAAGGATTAGGCCTGTGTTGACTGTTAACAAGATGGACAGATGCTTCCTTGAGCTGCAGGTGGATGGAGAGGAAGCTTACCAAACTTTCCAGAGGGTTATTGAGAATGCTAATGTGATTATGGCCACGTATGAAGATCCTCTCCTTGGCGATGTTCAGGTCTATCCTGAAAAGGGTACTGTAGCTTTTTCTGCTGGTTTGCATGGTTGGGCGTTTACGCTAACCAACTTTGCCAAAATGTATGCTTCAAAGTTTGGAGTGGATGAGTCTAAGATGATGGAGCGACTGTGGGGTGAGAACTACTTTGATCCTGCTACCAAGAAATGGACCTCCAAAAACACTGGTTCTCCTACCTGCAAGCGTGGTTTTGTACAGTTTTGTTATGAACCAATCAAGCAGATTATCAGTACTTGTATGAATGATCAGAAGGATAAACTGTGGCCTATGCTTAAGAAGCTTGGTGTCACAATGAAGTCCGATGAGAGAGAATTAATGGGCAAGGCATTGATGAAGAGAGTCATGCAGACATGGCTGCCGGCTAGTGTTGCTCTCTTGGAAATGATGATATTTCACCTTCCTTCTCCTTCAAAGGCTCAAAAGTATCGTGTTGAAAACTTGTACGAAGGTCCCCTTGATGATGCTTATGCTAATGCTATCAGGAACTGTGATCCTGAGGGGCCTCTTATGCTTTATGTATCTAAGATGATTCCTGCATCTGATAAGGGTAGGTTCTTTGCCTTTGGTCGTGTCTTTTCTGGTAGGGTCTCAACTGGTTTGAAGGTCAGGATTATGGGACCAAACTATGTACCTGGTGAGAAGAAAGATTTGTATGTCAAGAGTGTACAGAGAACTGTTATTTGGATGGGAAAGAGGCAAGAGACAGTTGAAGATGTTCCCTGTGGGAACACAGTTGCTATGGTTGGTTTGGATCAGTTTATCACAAAGAATGCTACTCTGACAAATGAGAAGGAAGTTGATGCACATCCTATCCGTGCTATGAAATTCTCTGTCTCACCTGTCGTGCGTGTTGCTGTTCAGTGTAAGGTTGCATCTGATCTTCCAAAACTTGTTGAAGGCCTTAAACGTTTGGCCAAGTCTGATCCTATGGTGGTGTGTACTATGGAGGAATCTGGAGAGCACATTATTGCTGGTGCTGGTGAACTGCACCTTGAGATCTGTTTGAAGGATTTGCAGGAGGACTTCATGGGTGGAGCTGAAATTGTCAAGTCTGACCCTGTTGTCTCCTTCCGTGAGACCGTCCTTGAGAAGTCATGCCGAACTGTGATGAGCAAGTCACCTAACAAACATAATCGTCTGTACATGGAAGCTCGGCCTCTGGAAGAGGGACTTGCTGAGGCTATTGATGAAGGCAAGATTGGTCCAAGAGACGATCCTAAACTACGTTCTAAAATATTGTCCGAGGAGTTTGGTTGGGATAAGGATCTTGCTAAGAAGATTTGGTGCTTTGGCCCTGAGACGACTGGTCCCAACATGGTTGTGGACATGTGTAAGGGGGTCCAGTACCTTAATGAAATTAAGGATTCTGTTGTTGCTGGATTCCAATGGGCATCTAAGGAAGGTGCATTGGCTGAAGAAAACATGAGGGGCATCTGCTTTGAAGTTTGTGACGTGGTTCTCCATGCTGATGCAATCCACAGAGGTGGTGGCCAGGTCATTCCAACTGCAAGGAGGGTTATCTATGCTTCTCAGCTTACAGCCAAGCCCAGGCTTCTTGAGCCTGTATACTTGGTAGAAATCCAAGCTCCAGAACAGGCACTTGGTGGTATCTACAGTGTTCTCAACATGAAACGCGGGCATGTGTTCGAGGAAATGCAGAGGCCCGGTACCCCACTTTACAACATCAAGGCATACCTACCGGTCGTTGAGTCCTTTGGATTCTCAGGGACTTTGAGGGCTGCAACGTCAGGACAGGCTTTCCCGCAGTGTGTGTTTGATCACTGGGATATGATGTCATCTGATCCAATGGAGTCTGGTTCACAGGCTGCACAGTTGGTTGCTGATATCAGGAAGAGGAAGGGCTTGAAGATTGAAATGACCCCTCTCTCTGATTTCGAGGACAAGCTATAAGGAGTTCACCGGACTGTCATTCAAGTGGCTTAAAGGCGAGGGTGATATGGAGACAAATACAACTGTTTTGTACTGGTTTTCTATAATTTCTGCTTAATTTTAGTTTATTTTTCAATTGTTCTTGTAGCATTGATCCCCTAGGGGAGCAGGAGTCAGTCATGTTTTGTCCTGTCTTTATTAGGTGCATGCGTAAAACTATGACATTATTATATTTTGTTTTATTTTATTAAATGTTGTTTTTTCCTAAACAATCTGCTTTAATTTATGAGTGGTGTTTTCATGTTCCATATGGTTCTTTTTCTTCATTGCTTTGTATCTTTGCCATTTTACTTGTTTGCGTATGCAAGACAGACAAGTTCTGTTAGGTTAGCTTTTGGTGCGAATAATGTTTTTGGAGTTGAGAGGCCCTGTTAGATGGAGCTGCTTCTATACAAGCTAAGATGCCCTTTTAAAATGGAAAAGAAAATAAAAAGCTTTTGTCTTAAAATTCTTCAATCAGGCCCCCTTTGTGGTGCAATTAGCCGGGGAAAGAGATTAAAAAAACAAGTACTATGTACCCAAGTAAATGAAAGTATCTGCCCCATCATACCTTGGAATGCCACAAAATTAGCCAATTGTGTGGTCGACATCGTCTTCTTCATGAAATTTCTTGGCAGGATCTGTGTTTCCTGGTTTAATTTCAATCTCGCTGAGTAGGAATTTGTGACTATTGCTTAAACCTCGTCTATCAACCTCTGTCTCTTGTTCAATTCCTAGTTCTTGTTTGTTGGTGTTTGTGTTTGTGTCTAAACTCATCTCTTCTTCCATATTCAAGGGCTTTGTCACATATATTGAGCTATTAACCCTCTTCTGATAAGCAATGGTTGCCTTGATGAATTCCTCTGTGAGATATTTCATTCAAAAATGTCATATGGATGAAGCTAGCTTGTTCCTTATTTTCATCAAAAGTAGTAGAAAAACTAGCCAGAGAGAGTACATAACTGTTAAACAAGGGAGCATCCGGGGTAATCGAAATCATGAGAATCCAACCTCCTCGTTCGTTTAGGATGAAATTGGAGTCCCAACAGAAACCCTCCTCAGGATCATAAGCGTTTGGGTCATAGAATCCTTCAACCAAGCCATCTGGTGCAAAGCCCATTGGAGCAAAGCGATTCGCCAATTTCTTAACGCCTTGATGATGGTAACTACTTGTTGAAGCAGTGGCAATTTTGCCATAAACACATGATTATTTTCAAACTATGCAAGCTGGAAATCTCAGTTTTCTATGTGAGATTAGATTTTTTATTGTATTTGTCAATACATATAAACCTCTTGTTTTTAGATTGTAAACAATAGGCAATGATGTTTTTAAATTTAAATTTGAACCTTTATATCTTGTAGGCTTTTGTATAAAAGCCAGCCGATTATCAATGCAAAGTTGAGACCTTTATGCTATCTTCTTCTCCATTTTTAACAGCTATATATGTCATTTTCGTCCATACTCACAACCAGCCATATTTCTCTATTTTTGTATGAAGAAAATAGAGTATAACCAAGCCAAACCTGCCACCTTTACGCCAAACAAGTTTCATTTTGCATGTTTTTCTTGACAAGAGCCCACAGAAAATGATTTTTATTTTTTTTTATTTATTTATTTTTTTTTTTTTGCTTTACATAAAATGACTCGAGTGTGAAGTTTGATATGGCTTGTCTGTGTGTGTTGTATGGGGAGCCAAAAATAGAAATATTTTTTGACAACGTGAGGATCTATTTTCTCGCTTGTTTCATTTTTATTGTTAATTTTTACAAATGATATAGTTTTTAGTTGGTTAAAAATATATAAAAATAAAAAATAATTAAAGCGGATTGGATAACCTACTACATGCTGATTAAGATTTTTCATCTTTCACGTGTATATGAGGATCAAATAGCCAAATTGAATCACGTCCGTGGATAAGTGAAGGAAAATATATGTTCACACACAAACAGGTATATAATATTAATCATAAATGCTTTCCAGGGGTGAGATTATTTGGTTTCCATTCTACAATATATTTTTTAGTTGATAATTTATCCAATTTTAAAATTATTGAAAATTATCATTTGTTTGGACAAATATGTCTAGAAAGTTGACATAAAAAAATTATATGCATATATGTAAATAAATCAAAAGCATGTGAACCACTAGCAAAGCGTTAAAATAATGGCAGATTTTTCTTTAAAAAAAAAAAAAAGGCAGCATGCGACGCTTGTGAAAATATATATATATATATATATATATATATATATATATATAATACAGTTTCTTTTTTTAATAGAAAAAAGAGGCCTCAACGCGTGATTATTATTGTTTTACAAGTGTAGAGTAAATAGAAAGCTCACACCCTAATCGTTTCTCTTTCACCATCTTTAACCGTTCCTCTCCACATGGCATTTCAATAAGCATGTTAGGATTTGAACCTCAAATCTAAACTCTTGTTGAAATGCCAAGATTTGAACCTCGAATCTCCACCTGACATTTCAGTGGGCTTGTCAGAATTTGAATCTCGAACCTCAACCCCTAATAATTTCCTCTCCACAAAATACTTCAGCAAGCTTGCCAGAACTCGAACTTTCAACTTCAACTCTTACAAGATAGTTTGAAAATTATGTCACATTCCTTTTCCACCACACCATATCCTCAAGTGCTTAATTTGATCACACTAACATGGTGGTTTATGTACATATATAATTTGCACACATTGATACATAACATCTTAACATTTTCCATTGCACCATATCCTCAAGTGCAAAATTTGAGTACACATACATAGTTGTTTGTGTACATATATAATTTGCACACATGTATACATGACATATTGGAAAAGGTTAAGTAATTTATGGTACATGTTAAAGCATTGACTTATGGAGCAATTCAACAAGAGTAAATCCTAACACAAAGTTTGGAAGAATTGGAAAGCTACTCATGAAAATCCGGAATGTTATTAACGGACTCTACAAAATCATGAATTCCCATTCAGTGTCAGCTAGTGAAAGCTTTTAGGTTGCAAATGATTTATTTATTATGAATTTTCTAGCTATGACTTGTATGGCCTGTATTTAATTGGAGATGATAAAGAATTTAAATATAATTATAAATTTATTAATTAATTATTAAAGCTCTCCCTCTTGTAATTCAATAATATTGGAGAAATTGATTTGAAAGTAATAGGATGGGTTCTCTATCCATCCTTCCATCCCCTTCCTCCATTCATCCATTTCATCTTACTTCAATCACTCAATTTATCTCTCTCCCTCCCTCAATTTCTTTGATCCCTCCTTCCAAACATATTGTTAGCTAGCTCCCGGGCTCTAGCCTAAAATTATGTATTAGATTATCTATCTTTGATGGTATAAAATTATCTATATACATATATATATATATATATAGAGAGAGAGAGAGAGAGAAATACTCTAATACACTATATTGTTAATATATGATGAGCAATTGATAATGATATAATTAACCAATTCACACGGCCCATATTGAAAAGTAAATAAAAAAAATTAATAAATAGAATTAATTTATTTTTTTGTCCATTTTTATTAAGATATCATGTATATGTTACTCATCATATATAATATATGCTTTTAGATAAGTGCATTAGAGTATTTCTATATATATATATATATATATATTCTATATATATATATATATATATATATATATATATATATATATATATATATATATATATATATATACATATATTAGTTTATACATAATTGATATATTGAGCGATGTCGCTCAGTATATCCTACATGAGAAAACATAAAAAACGTGTGTTCATTAAATGTGGGGCCTACAACCAAACAAATGCATCTCTCAACCACACTGCCGAGCCCCTCAATAGTCTGGCCAAGGGGTATATTGTTGTTGCACCCCTCGGCCAGATTACCAAGGCCCTCAACAGTGACCAGGGGGTAGGAGTGCATTGTTGTTACACCCTACAGCCAAATTGCCAAAGCGCTCGGTAGTCTGACCGAGAGATGATCTGTTTGGTTGTCGACCCCCATATTTAATGAACGCGCTTTATTTTTTCCTATTTTATTATGTAGAATATACTGAGCTATATCGCTCAATATCAATTCTTTTAGTTTATATTGAATAGTTATATCTATGATAAGTACAGATTAATTTGATATAAGACCATTACTTAATAAAAATGACATAACAGTACTTGTATTTAATTGTGTAGGGTAAAAACTTAGAAGGTTGAAAAAGTAAGTTCCATTTGAATGACTTCCTTAATACTTTTTATTTATTGGGAAGGAAACGGTACAACAGCAACACAACAAAATGTTGCCAGTTTTGTTTATTTTTATAAAGTTTTTAAGTAGGTATTTCATTATACAAATTAAAAATAGGTTAAAAGTATCCTATTAAAAATTGATAAGGCATCAAACTCCTATTAAAAATTGATTAGGCACCAAACTACAATAAATTATTATACATTACTGTTAACATATGAATTTTAAATGTTTTCCAACCAAAAAAAAAATATAAAAAAATAAAATTCACTGGTTATACATAATATATAAAAAGTGATGATAAAAGCCAAATATAATGTCATAGCAGATGGTATTACGTATTTAAGTAAAACTTGTTTCTACCAAAAATTGCCTTCATGGCCTTGCCTAGCCGGCCCTGGTATCCTATACATTTAAATCCAACAACTAAGCTCTCAAAAAAAAAAAAAAAAAAGAAACAAAGGAACTGGTGTGCTTGAATTTGATTTTTAATTTTTTTTTCTTCAAAGGTTTCTCTCCAGATTCTCCTAGATATGCTTCTGCATTGATGTTCTCAGCCATCTTTTGTTTCCCAAACTCCTTCGCCTTTTCCTGCATAATCCCCCACACCAAAATGGATGAAATGGGTGAGATTCATATAACAAAAGCATCAATTAACTTAGTCTAATTGGACACCCATGGCTTGGCCCAGCGGTACAACGCTGAGGGTGTGTGTTCCACTAGTCTGAGTTCAACTAGGTCTGGTTGCCCAGTTTAGATAGACCAGCTGTCATCCACCCAAAAAAAAAAAATCTTATCGGAATAACATCTAACAAATCATATAACCAACTGCTGAAACAGAATTTTAAAGGAAGTAAATACAACCTCGCCAGGGGTCTTCTCATTTATCAAATTACCTTTAGAGACAGAGCCATGGAAGCCACATCTTTATTGTCATTGTCAACATTGCTATATCTTGCTTTACAGGCTCCTGGGAAAGGAATGGCCAAATTTTTAAAATTTATAATATGTACCATTAACATAACTAGAACGAGAAAAAAGCATATGTTATCAACAAATATCACATACATTGGGCGGAATAAAGGCGGCTTCTCTTTTTCTTTTGTTCTCAGTTGTTTTCTCAGCCTGTTTCTCCTGCCTCTCTTGCAACTTTTTTGCCAATTTTATTTTCTCACTCAAGAAGTATTCTCCAGTTTCCAGTTGTATGTCAGTCTGTATTATATATCCCACAAACATTAATACTACATTAGTAGCATGTATCATTTGACTGATAAATTATAAACACATGCAAAGCACAAGAAGGGATTCAAACAAGTAGATACAGAATAATTCTTCACAAGACTTAGAAAAGAGAAAAATTACCCAAATAATTCACACAGATACATCAGCCAACAGGGAAAGCAAGTTGAGAAACAAATAAATGCATAAACAAGAATGTTCATCATCTGACCTAACAAGCTTAATAAGAATTTCCTTCACTACATAAAAAGGCTACAGATCATATCATATAGTTCAAAAAACAAGTCAACAATGAGGAAAATTATTCTTGAAAATTTTGTTTAAGGTGATGCCAATTTAACAAAATAAAAGTATCTAAATAGCTACCCTTTATGGTGGGAAAGAGTGAGATATAATACAGGCCGCAATAGTAGACAAAACAAAGAACCCTTTATTTACCCTGATATGGAAAACAGGGTGCATATGGTTCTGAATGCAATCTTCCACAATCTTTCTAACTTGCTTTAAACCTTTAAATGAACCCATGGCAGCAACAGTGTTTCCCTATTTATTCATAAACAAAACGAAAATCATTCTGTATCTCCACTTCACCAAGGGGTTAGAGAACCAAAGAAAAAGGATAAAACCATCAAAATAATAAAAAGGAAAATTCAATTACTTGAACCAGAATATAGAAGCCCGTCAGCATTTCAAGTGCCTGCAGCCCAACAAATTTTGGAAAATAAGTGATTCAATCATAAGAAAGATGCGTCTTATAGCACACAATGTCAGAGATGGTCTAAAACATAGGCTTTCTAAATCCATAATAATTGCTAAAATATCATAATAAAAAAACGGCTTCACCTTCAATGTGGAAGAGTTAGCACCTATTAAATGTCGTCTTCGCTTAACAAATTTTTCCTGCATATACAGTTAAACCATCACCCATTAGTTAACAATAGTTTGAATTGCACAACTATTTTACAATTTGCACATCGCCAGTGTTGTGAAAATTTTACATAACACAACAAGCATAATCAATATTACATGGCCAACTGATTATTTTCTTTTGGTAGAAGACCAATTGATACTTTACTCTTTAGTAAATTAGTGAGTGAAAACAATTGCACTGACTGCGACTTTTTATGAAAAAAAACACTTTTTGTTCGTCAACTTCGCTTCTCTATAGTTGCTCACTTTATTAAAATAAATAAAAAGGTGTAAACCTTACAATGCACAGTGCCTTATGCTTTAAACATACTCCCAACAAACATGCTGCTAGCAATGGATCTCAGTCTTAATTATAGTCAAATTGTGTTGTCAAACCTTGTATTTGGTTTTTAGTAGTAAATCAACATATTGCATGCTCAAACCAAAATAAGCCAGAATCAGAAACACTGTGTTCCAGTCCAAAAACATTAAAACAGGATGATTATAACTACATGAATGTCTTAAATGGAGTGACGACCCTAATCTGTTCCATACACACCTTATTGCGAACCAAGTTCCCAATCTTGATGATGTCACATTGCATGTCATCATTCAGTACTTTTATTGCCTGAGATTAAAATATTGTAAGCAAAGTAAAGTCAGAAACCTTAAACTGAGCTAAATGGTATATTAGTGCCGGACAAAACACTTCCTCAACACAAGCAAAAATATTAAAGTAGTTAAGGTATATAATAATCATAAGAATAAAAATGATACTAAAAATTCAACACAATATAAGAAATATTTAAAGAAACTATCTACTCCCCAACCAACTTTACTGTCATGCTGCTATCTTTAAATATTAAACATAGTAAAAGATCATCAATAAATAATTTTGCCAACCATTTCTTAGTGTGTATACATAAAGAAAGAAGTTAAGATATATATAATAGAAAAGCAAACAATTTTACAAAGACGTGGAAATGCATACCCGAGGAGCAGGGACACTTCTTGCCAAAAGCTTGATAAGATCCCTAGCCTTGACTATGATACTGGGGTCCCTGGTCTTTCTGGTGGTTGAGACCGTCATCGATCCTTCAACTTGTGCAATTAAGATTAATTAACTCAATAAATGATAACAACATATCAGTCCACTGCAAATTTCATAATTTAGTAATCTATGAATAACAAAATCATATTTTCCATATGCCATTTAGAATGACTTACCAAATTTAATTCACAAGAAATTCCAAACTCTTTCAATGCAGATTTCACACTTGGCCATGCGTCTTGCAGATATTTCCCTGAACAAGGAAATGAAAATGCCATATACCAAAAATTACAATGAGATTGATTATAATGCTAATAAGAGATGTATAATAAGAAGAAGAAAAGAAAAACAAAAAACAAAAAATAAATCTACTTTAGTAATTACTAAATAAAAAAGAAAGAATAATAGCCACTCGGCCACTCTCCCCTTCCCCGGACGAGGCCCCCCTCAATGGGTTCTAAGGAGGAGGGCGGCGCCCTGAATCCCAAATTCGATTGGAGGGAACTCATACTTTTTCTTAGCTTAGCTAGCATTCCGGGAGAATCTAGTAATTTAGTCAGTTCATCACAATCTCTGTAAGAAGGGGCAAAGTTTCCAAGTTGCAGAAAAGAAAGAGCAAAGGGACGTAAGTATTACGAGAACTGCAGGTTTTCTATAACACCCGCTTGATTAGTAATAGGAATATAATGCTATACAAGCGGTTCGTACCACATAAAGATATAATTTTTATCTATTTGGCGCTACATTCATCATTACTCTAATCACCGCCACCAAGTCAAAAAGCTCTACAGATTTCGTTTTTTTTCTTTTCCACCACACTTTCCCAAGAACCAAACAGAAGACGGTAAAAAAAAAGGACTAGTATTGAATTGCGAATAGACACCTCTATACTCGGGAAAAAGGGTAGAGAAGGAAGTGACGTCGACCATGCCCCCTTCGTTCCAAGACGGATCAAACTTCTCGACCTCCCATCGATCGCCGTTAGGGTCCTGGTCCCATGGTTTCGGCTTGTCGAACTTCCCCACCATTGTCGCTGCTGCTGCTCCGTCTGACTTCTAAAACCCTAGCTGCAACGTCGATATCTAGATTTTTCGATTTTAACTGAAAAGGAGAAGAAGAAGAAGATGATGAAGCAGAAGGCCATGTGGGCCTTAATATACCATTTCTTTCACTAAAAGTACGAGATGATAAATACCAGCATTATCTTAAAAAAATAATCGATGAATTTGGAGAACAGTCAGTTTAACAACGAGTCTCGACAAAGTAGCAGCAGCTATTACGACAGTGTCATAAAATCAAATGGAAGTCTAAACAGATCAGCATTTATCAGCATTTTCAACAGTAAACAGAGTACCAGTAGTATATAGAGATAAATACACAAGTGATAATATGTAAAATATAACATACGTGAAAGCATTAAAGAAATCAGCATGTGTACCGCATTATACATGTACATGGAAACCAAGACCTAAAAAAGAAAAACATATGCTTATTTTTACTTGCATGTACGTGGCCATGGTCTTCATAGTCCTAAATATACATGGCCCACTCATTTGTAAGATTGAAAAAAGCTGTATGTATTGAATAAATGCCAGACATGCACTGTAAATAGAATAGGACACGTAGCAAAGTTTGTTTTTTTTTTTTTTTTTGGATGAATAACACGTAGCAAAGCTGCTGTTTGTCTTGTAATTCATACCATTCCACCATAAATATATGGAACAATCATTTGCAAATCAGATAGGAGTTGAATGAATATAGAAATCCTTTGGCAGAACTTTATGCCAAAAACACTGATCAGCCTATTTTCATTCCCAGTTTCCATCTCTCGTAAAAATTTTAGAAATATAATTTAAATTAGATAGACCCCTTTCTTTAAACATAAGTATCCTACTTTATTTTCAAAGAAATTCTAGAAAATTAATTTAATATTAGATATATATTTATTTTATGCAGTAAAAAATTAATTTAATATTAGAAAAACAATTTATTTCATTATGCAATAGACTTTTAACTTAATATTAGACAAACAATTTATGCTGCTATAATTATATTTAGAGAAAATCTTAGACAGATTAATTAAGAAAAATAAACAGACAAGGTAGACAGATTATATAATATGTTTATGTTCTAAATTTATTTGAAATTATTTCTTACTAACAAAAATATAACACATATTTAAAATAATTTCTAAAAAGGGATCCTTTGGGTAATTTTTTTTTTTCGAATCAAAGAAAAAAAGTCTGACAATAAAATATTAGCTAGTGCTAACTAATTAGAAGGTCTCCAATCAAGCGGTAACAAATTATTTAGGGTCCTTTTAGTTATCCAATCAGCTACTTTATTTAATAATCTAGATACCAAATGCAAAGAATACAAAACAAATTCACGAGACAACTGCTTAATATCATAAAGGATAACATTGATTTTCTAGTTGTTGTCGGCTGCATCTCCTATAATCCCTTGATATAAGTTTTCATATTCAGTTTCAACTTGAATACGATCATACCCCATCTTTCGAGCCGTAAGCAAAGCATGGAAAGCCGATTATCCCTCAACAGCTAAGACATCATCACCAAAAATATGCATGTTTCTATAGCACACAATCTGGCCCTGCCAGTCGCGAGCTATAATCGCCACAACACCATGGTAAAAGCGAGCATGGAAAGCTGCATCATAATTAAACTTAATAGTACCTTGGGAGGGGGCGTCCACACCATGGGAGGCACACTAGTCCTACGCATAGAAAGATAATTGCTAGCACAAGAGAGTGTTGAGATGAATATTTATTAAAATAGTAAGAACCCATTAAGAGTTTGATTTTCTAACAGTCTTTTTTAAAACGAACTCTATTGACCCAGTTAACTATTGATTTATGTGAAGGCGTATATAGGGCGGTGATCAAGAATTTAGGTGTTTTTCAACTGTGATGGTCTAAAAAATTATTTTCTAGCCCTAAAAGGCCGGTTTTGTTAAAAAATATTCCCGCAGCATGATTATCTACTAGAAAATAGAGGAATTAGAAGACTTAGAAATAACACTATTAGAAATAATAATAATAAAGAATTGTAAAAATTAGAAATTATTAATTTAGATATAATAATTAAAATACAAGATTTAGCATATAGCCTAGAAGATAAAAATGAATTTAAAATGCATATAGAAGAATTATTAAAATTAAAAATACTTAAAAAAAAGTACAAATAGACATAGAAGCCCTATATTCATAGTAAATAATCATAATGAATAAAAAGAGGTAAAAACATGATTTTTTTACTTTTTCTCATATATATATATATATATATATATATATGGTTTTATTAAGTCCACTTCCACTTAGCCCATCTAAGGGCTTTTTGGTGCCATAGCCGAGGAAGGGTGGCTTAATGGATTTTAGCCATTTTTTTATAAAAATTAAAATTTTAGCTATTTTAACTGTTTAAACTTCATATTTTTACCAAATTTCCCCCTTTCTATATTAAATGCAATATATTGCACGTATATATCTTTTCTCCATCTCCGTCGTCGTCATCATCTTGCTCTCCTCCTATTCTTCCCCTTCTTATTCTTCTTTGTTGGGAAAGTCAATCAAAATGAATTTTAGAGACACATTGGAAAAATAAAGAATATTGACAAACTCAATCAAAATGAAATTTTTTCCAACAGTACGCGCTTTTAAACTTTCAAACGTCTGTCAAATTCACTGTATTTTTCTAAGACCTAAATCAATCCAGAAAATTATAAAAAAAATATTTAAATTAAATCTCATTCTCTTAGCTTTCCAACAATATATAATATGCACGAATCGAAGTTCGGGAAGGTATTCAAAACTGAATTTTTTTCAATAGCGCGCCCTTTTGAACTTACAAATGCCTATCAATTTCACTATATTTTTTGGAGACATAAATCAACCTAGAAAATTATGAAAAAATATTTAAATTAAAGCTCATTCTCTTCGATTTTCAACGATATATTATACACACTAATCGGAGATCGGAAACGTGTTCAAAATAAATATTTTCCAACAGCGTGCAAAAGTGCACACCGACGGCATTCGCATATCTGTAAATTTTACTGTATTTTTTGGATATATAAATCAACCTAGAAAATTATGAAAAAATATGTAAATTAAAGCTCATCATCTTAGCTTTTCAACGATACATTATACGCATGAATCGAAGTTCGAGAAGGTGTTCAAAATTAAATTTTTCCAACAGCGCGTAGAAGTGCAAGAACGGGTACTCGTCGATGGCCACCTACCCCCCTACGGTGGCCACCGACCCCCCCTCCATGGCCACCATAGGGGGGTTACGTGGCCACCGACCCCCCTCCATGGCCACCATACCCCCTTTAAATGGCCATCGACCCCCTTTCCGTGGCCACCAAAGGGGGTTAGGTGGCCGGTGGCCACCGACCCCCCATCCGTGGCCACAATAGGGGGTAGGTACTCACCTAAGGGGGGTAGGTGGCCACCTACCCCCTATGGTGGCCACAGAGGGGGGGGTCGGTGGCCACTGACGAGTGCCCATTCTTGCACTTTTGTATATTGTTGAAAAAATTTGATTTTGAACACCTTTCTGAACTCCGATATAATATTTATTTATTCATAATTTTCTGGATTGATTTATGTATCCAAAAAATAAAGTGAAGTTGACAGACATGCGAATGTCGTAGGTGTGCACTTCTACACGCTGTTGGAAAATATTTATTTTGAACACCTTTCCGATCTCCGATTGGTGCGTATGTATTTTATTGAAAACCTAAGAGAATGAGATTTAATTTGAATATTTTTTCATAATTTTTAGAGTTCATTTACTCCCCATAGGTGGCCACCGAAGGTGCTGCCTACCCTCTTCTACTTGTGCGCGCTGTTGGAAAACATTAAATTTGAAGACTTTTCTGAACTCCGATTGAGGTATATGATATATGATTGGAAATCTAAGAGAATAAAATTTAATTTGAATATTTTTTCATAATTTTTAGAGTTCATTTACCCCTATTGGTGGCCCACCGATCCCCCATAGGTAGATACTGACGGTGCTGCCTACCCGTTTCTACTTGTCCGCACTGTTGGAAAATATTAAATTTGAAGACCTTCCTGAAATTTGATTGAGGTATATAATATATGGTTGGAAATCTAAAAACATAAGCTTTAATTTGAATATTGTTTCATAATTTTTAGAGTTCATTTGTCCCTATCGGTGGCCACTGACGGTGCTACCCCATTGCACTTGTGCACGTTATTGGAAAAAATTATATTTGAAGACATTCCCAAACTCGGATTGAGACATATGATATATGGTTATAAAGCTAAAAAAATAAGATTTACTTCAAATATTTTTTCAGAATTTTCTGGGTTGTTTTATATCTCCAAAAAATTCAGTGAAATTGACAGTGTTCAAAAGTTCAAAAGGGCGTATTATTGGAAAAAAATTCAATTTTGAACACCTTTCTGAACTTCGATTCGTGCGTATGATATATCATTAGAAAGCTAAGAGGATAAACTATAATTTAAATATTTTTTCATAATTTTATGGGTTGATTTAGGTCTTCAAAAAATACAGTAAATTTGATAGACGTTTGAAATTTCAAAAGAGTGCGCTGTTGGAAAAAATTCATTTTGATTTAGTTTGCCAATATTCTTCACTTTTCCAATGTGTCTTCAAAATTTATTTTGATTGACTTTCCCAACAAAGAATAAGAAGAATAGGAAGAAGAGGAGGAGAATAATATGGTGACGGCAACAACAATGGATAAAAAAAAGTGGATCGGTTAAGAAGAAGAGAAATGAGACAATGAGTCATTTGTGCCGGTATAAGTGGTTTGACTAGGCTATAGAATTTAATTATAAATTTAAACCATTTAAAGGGTATAAAAGTCAATTCGGGCTTAAATTTTAATTCTACAAAAATATGACTTTTTTTCATTAATGCATGTTGGGCCCCGGCTATGTCATCAAAAAACCCCTCATCCAATCACCAAAGCCCAATCATAAGGCCTTTAGCCAAAGGTTCTTAACCCAATTATCTTTAGAACCCAAGCCCTACTAACCCTTATTAGCAACACTCTACAATATCTATATGATTATGGAAGTATGATGAGAAAGTCATTCTTATACTAGCTAATTGTTTTCACACTCTCACACCTTAATCGGTTATAGAAACATAGGGTGTGAAACATACACCACTAATATGATGGTCGTAGGGCGGCAATTTCGATTATGACACAACAACACAATTCAAAAATGACACAAAGTTAGCTGATTCGAGTTTAGTATAAACAAATTTGGATAAAAATCGGGTTGACTTGTCTAACATGATTATTAAACAAGTCATTTTTGGATCAACCCACTTAATCCGAAAAGTAACCCATTTAGAATGAATATTAAACGGCTTATTTTCATATCAATTCATTTTATCTGAAATTGACCTTTTTAACATGATTGTTAAACGGGTCAACTCACTTAACTTAAAATTAACCGGTTTAATAATTATTTCAATTTTAGTTCTTTATTTTATGATACTTTGAAGCTTAATTATCTAATTTGTAGTTTATAAATTTTTTTTCAGACTAATCCAAATTCTACAAGGCAATATAACATATTTTGAAGTTTTGGAGTTTAGAGATGGAAGAGAGTTAGAAGCATTATTATATATATTATATTGTTGTAATATATTTTGATAATAATTGTATTATATTAGATACACATATTTTTTAAAACTTAACAAAGATTGTATTGTGATTTAATTATTATGGTTTGTAAAAGTAGTATGTATGAATTTAACATTAATTGTATGTTATGATTATAGGAAAAAATAATTAAATATTTTTAAGTTGTTAAAATGGGTAAATTAGGCTAAATAGGTAATTTTCGTATAAATGGTTTGATTCATGTAAACAGGTTAATTTCGTATAAATGGATCAGTTTCATATAAACAAGTCATGTTGACTCGAATTGACCTATTTAATAAACGGGTTACATTGGTTGTGTCGTGTTACTAGTTTATTAAACGGGTCATATTCGAGTTGAGAGTTTCTAACACAATTAATAAATGGATCGTGTTCGGGTTGAGAATTTCTGACATAATTAATAAATAGGTTTACACGAATATGACCCGCCAACAAGAATTGCCACACCTAGATGGTAGTGGAGAGCTACTTACACATAATTACTGCTTCCACCATACTCTTATATAAATCCCAAGAAATACCCGTCTCAGGTATGCTCACTTGTCTTACTTAATTCTGCTTAATTATCTCTAAACACTTTCTTATTACTGACTTAAGCATTAAAGTATCCTTATTTGGTACCATATTGATGCCTTAGGTCCCTAATTGTTCTTTTGTTATCAAGTTCTTAAACACTCTAAGTCACCCTCTTTGAGTAGTGTAAGGCTTTAATTGTTTTTTTAATTAAAACATTTGACACTGTCTATGGGAACACCTAATTGCTACATTTGGAAAGCTTTCTCTCAATGGCATTTAAAAAATGAGTCAACAACCTCTTCAATTTTTAAATAGGGTAAGCGAACTTCAATAATGCTACCTCCCCCTTTGCCTTCGAAGTACATTAAGAGCCACAAAATTCACCTTCAGTGGCTCGAGAACGCAACCTATCTCGTCACTATCAATCGGCGAGAGTACAGGATGTTGTATTGCAACAATGCCTTCAACTCAGGCTTCACGCTTAGCCAACTTGGAGAACACTATGGGGAATTTTTGCAAAAAACATTAGACGTGTTTTGCCAATCTTTCTCAAAATGTTGTTGGAGGACAAGAGAGGTGTGATTATGTTTAGAGTTCTCACTAGGGTGCTTCTACTGCAGGTGCTCACGACGCCCATCACAATGCGCACTAACATGGTGGAGCGCAAACAACGTATAGAAACATAGGGTGTGGAGCGCAAACCACTAATATGTTGGTAGTGGGGCGCATAGTAACCGCTAATTTGAAATTACTACCTCTATCATACTTCTATATAAAGTCAAAAGAACATATGCCTCATTGCCTTACTCAATTCTGCTCAATTAATCTCTTTCTTATCAATTACTTAAATGTTGGAGTGTCCTTAGCTAGTACTATATTGGTGCCCCAGGTCCTAACTATTTTTTGATTTTCAAGTCCTTAAACATTCCAAGTCATCTTTTTGAGCAATATAAGGCCTTAATTGTTTTTTGTTTAATATATATATATATATATATATATATATATATATATATATATATGTATATGTGTGTGTGTGTGTGTGTGATTTTAAAGTAAAAATATATATACACACACATGGACATGTGATTTTACCGTCCCACATAGGGTTTTTGTCAAATGAGAAGTATTCATTTATATTTCAAATCACAAATCTTAATCATGAATTCATAATCAATTAATAGCCATATCTTCCTAATATATTCCCATTACAATAAATGTTACAATTGCAAATAATATCCACATCAGACTTTTGTCTAAATAATAGAGGACAGAGAATTGTAAATTGACATTAATCATTTTCAGTAACAATTAAGCTATATTCTTTATTAACAAAAATTAAGCTATATTGTTTACCCAAAAAAAAAAAAACAAAAGAAAAGAAAAGAAAAAGCAATTAAGCTATATTACACCATGTCACTGAAATATTCAGATTGAAGTTCCATTATTTTTCAATTCTCCTAAGGTTTGCTTTGGTTAGAAAAGTTTGAGCTAACGGCATATTCTATTATTCATTATTCGTCACCCACCAATTGTAAGTTTGCCTTTTAGTTATTCTGCTAAAAAAGAATGGCATAAACTTTCTAGAAAATTTACTCAACTGGCGCAGTAAGGTAAGGCATCAATCCCCTGAGATTTTCTCAGCCATCAAAATTGGCATCTTTGCATTCTCGTAAAGCAGTAAAGCATCAATCCTTGCCTATTGTTCAAAGCATTAAATTAAAATGTTCCACTTTCCTGATTGATTGTCTCTGTCGGATTTGATATAATATTCACTCCGCGTTCTATCTGAAAATATTTAGTATTTCTTTTTTTTTTTTTTTTCCACGTCAACCCCACTGCTTTTGTCAAAGTCAATATCAACGCCTAACAGATATTTATTCTTCGTTCATAAATTTTCCATGCTTGACTTCCTATACATCTTCATCTTCTGTCGTCCCCTGCTTCTTCTTCCTCTGCTTCTTCTTTGCGCCAACGTAAACTGTCCGACCATAATTTGTCTCCGAAACACCTGTAAACTGATTCAACAAAAAGCACGAAAGCTCTTCTTTTTCTTCATTCTACTCAAAATGTCCCATACCAGCTTGGAATCAGCTGTCCAAGCCGCCTCTGTAAACAATCCCCCATCATTTGATCCCACCAAACCATCCATACCAATATCTTACCCGATCAAAACCCTGAAAGAGCTCGAATCTCGTTCCTACTTTGAGTCCTTTCACTACTCCTTTAACAAAGCTTCAGTTGCTCTTCAATCTGGGCCTTCTTCTTCTTCGTTACCCAGTAGGCCGAGACTGCTGGTGTGCCATGATATGGCTGGTGGGTATGGAGATGATAAGTGGGTTCAGGGAGGGACCAATGCCGATGCTTATGCGATATGGCATTGGTATCTGATGGATGTCTTTGTTTACTTCTCTCATAGTCTTGTTACTCTGCCACCTCCTTGTTGGATTAATGCAGCCCACAAGCACGGAGTCAAGGTAAACTCGATTTTTGAAATACTGGGTTTTATTTGCTTTATTGAAAATTTGCTTTCTTCAGTGGATGCTTCATGGAGTTTAGAATATGTGTTGGTGTAAAACCGAAAGATTTTAGAGTATTGATGAGGTTCCAAGGAGGCATGTACTATAAATCTCGAACTGAACAACTTCAATTGAAATTTGACTGTTTTCCTTTTGAATGTCGTGACAATTGCTTGTTTTATGACTGAATGCTCATCAAGACTGATGCGTGAAGCGTGGCGCTTTTTTGAACTAATGACACGATGATGAGCTTTAGATGGGGTATTCATTTCAATGAGAATGATTAATGGAATTTTTTTTTTTTCATAATCAATTCCAACAAAGGACGCTTTTTTTCCCACTTTTTAAATTTAATTTATTTCTTTTTATTTTTATTTGTGGGACATAAATTTTGTCTAAATAGAAATGGAGCACAAAATGGGTGAGGGTGCCCAAAAGATACAATTAGTATAGAAAAACAGTACAAGGCTATCCAGAAAATAAAGGCTTCCCAATGGGAGGTGCAAAAGGGTCTTTAGCCCATCTATCTGCAGGAAAAAGATAGAGTTCTGTGTAGTTCCAGCATTGAGAGGTCATTTGAATATGCTCGAAGCTCATTATTTTCTTTTCTTTTTAGTACTGATGAGAATTTGATACTATGTTGCATTTATGTTTATTTGTTATGAATTTTCTTTTTTTGGCTCTTGGGCATCTAGGTTTTATTTTGGTATAGGAGATGTGTAACTTTAGATGAAAGACAGAAGGAATTTGCATACTTGACATTTTTGGTTTTGCCTGTGGAATATTAGGTTTTGGGGACGTTCATCACAGAATGGGAAGAAGGGAGAGTTATTTGCAACACATTGCTCTCGTCCAAGGAGTCATCACAAATGTATGCTGAGCGCTTGACAGAGCTTGCTGTTGCTTTGGGCTTTGATGGATGGCTGGTAGATAATTGCTACTAAATCAGCATGGTTTCAATTTCCCGTCATTTAATTTATTTCGCGGTCTTATAGAATTTTATTTTTTATCACTGGGCTTAGAGGGTTGGTTTACCATTTCAGTTAATTATGTCAGTTTTAAATTGGACTAAAATTCCTTGTGGGAAAATGTGCAGTCAAACACACAAAAGTGCGTACTTTATTTGATATTAATTTATGAATGATTAGTTCAGGGGATCCAACGTATCAACTTTGCAAGCGATATGTAATTGGAAACAAAAATTTTCAGATATCACACCAGTTTTTCTTTGTCCAAAAAAAAAAAAAAAGCTCAACAGAGATGACACACTAAAACTTGGAAACAGTTCAAAAAAGAAATTTTAAATTATTTGTTGAAAAACATGCTTTTGCAAACAAACATTCGCATACACTGATGAACACGTTCAGACATGTCACATACAAGGAACTGTACATAGAATACTGTTCTTTTTTGTTCAATAAAGAGGTAATGCAATTCCTATGAAATAAATTGTTACTATTATTATGGCAATCTGATCTCTTGCATTCCAATTCTGTAGTTGACATAAGAACTATTACTTGCAGATCAACATGGAGATTGAATTGGACTTGGTCCAAATCCCTAATCTAAAAGAATTTGTCAGCCATTTAACCCAGAGCATGCACTCTTCAATGCCAGGATCTTTAGTGATATGGTGAGAATTAGGTGATATCATGTTTCAGTTACTTGTATTCTTATGTTACAGGGCTGTACTCAAACTTTGTATTGAATTGATTAGTGTTGATTACGCAGGTATGATAGTGTTACAACAGAAGGTGAACTTAGGTGGCAGAATCAACTGAATGAAAAAAATAAACCTTACTTTGATATTTGTGATGGAATTTTCATAAACTACACATGGAGGGTATATCTTTTTCCAATCATGGAAGTTTCGTTCTTAGTTCATTTCTGTTGCATAATTTCACTAATTTACTATGCAGGCAAACTATCCGAGCCGGTCAGCTGCTGTTGCTGGTGATAGAAAGTTTGATGTCTACATGGGAATTGACGTATTTGGGAGGAATACCTATGGTGGTGGTCAGTGGAATGTATGTGTGCCTAACTAATTACAGATATTTATTTATTACAAAATCACAATCCTATTAGTGTACATATGTATTGATTTATGAGTTAATGGCTTTTTTGTGGTTGGAAATTTTTCTTCAATTACCTTTAAAATGTGAATACTGAGTTTTGAAGTGGCAATTAGTTTGGACTTGGCTAATTGAATCAATTAAAAGTCTTGATCAGTAAAATAAGGATGGCACCTCTACTATGTGCTTTCATGGGCATAAATGAAATCTGGTGATTTATCCAGTAGTTTCACATGTAAGATTTATTTCATAGGCATAAATAAACTTGATTGGTGAAATGATAATCTTTCTCACTTTTAGAGAATGTATATATAACAGACAAATGTAGCACTTGATTTGCTGAAGAAGGATGCTGTGTCTGCTGCTATATTTGCACCTGGTTGGGTCTATGAGACTAAGCAACCACCAGATTTTCAGACTGCCCAAAATCGGTAATGCACTTATCCTTGATGTTATCAATTTTTGTGTAGTGTGCTATTCCATTAAGTGTATTTTCCTTTGATTAATGTATTCCATTTTTTTATAACTTCTTTATGTTATTTGTCAGAACTCTATTTTTTATGGCACTGTGAAGCTTTGAAATTTCCAATACAGTTATGTGGCTTAGATGCCTTTTTTTCCTGTAGAAACCTTTAGCTTTTCTAGGTTATTTTGAAAATCAGGATAACCAAACATGATTAACTTGATTGCTGCATAATCTTTAGTGTTCTAGTTTCTTTCTTTCTGTCTTATCTTTTTTTGCTTCTTTGTTAGTGTTATAGACTCTGTGTCATAGATCCATTCTCATGTCTTCAGATACATGAATAAATGCCTATATATAGTACGTCTACCTTATTGAACTACAATAGAACTATGCTTTTGCCGGAGTTCTACATTAGTCATTATTCAATCCTTCTTCATATTAATATAAAAGTATAACCTTCTATTGTACTACTAGAGTTATTTGGTAATTTTGAGTGCCATTTTTGGGGTAATGCCTACTCTATTAGTTGGGGGAAAAAGGTAAAGTGACCAAGCCTGATCAGCTGGAACTAGAGCTTAGTTAAAAGGGTGTGACTTTTACATGTACAAGTAATGTTTTGAAAATTAAAATTTCACTATACAAGTTTCAATTGTTAGATCACTCCATTGTTCTATCCTCTGGATTTTGCAGTTGGTGGGCCCTTGTGGAGAAATCATGGGGAATTACACAAAATTATCCTAAAGTACTACCATTCTATTCAAATTTTGATCAGGTTGAAACTCCTAGTTCTCCATGATTTTATTGCTGGGTTCTTTGGTGACTCTCACTTGAATGTTATAGTCATATGATTCGAATTAAAAGTAGAAAATCTGATTTTTGATGGATCTGATTGGAATGTACCTGTTTTAACACTGGATCTGGATTCATAGGGTCGTGGTCTCCATTTTTCTGTTGATGGAGTGAAAGTTCTCGATGCTCCTTGGTGTAATATTGCTGGCCAAGGTTTTCAGGTTTGCACCAAATAAGTTAGTTGTTCTAGATGCATCATAGTATTCCTCCTTATCGTGTACACTTTACTAAAGTTCTGTAGTTGATCGACATGCTTTTTGATTGATATGGACTAGCAAAAAGGTTTATTTCTAACTTCTGTATTTGTTCCAGCCTTTTGTCGAGTACAATGACAGCCAAACTCCAGATGCTATTCAAGTGCTCATTGAGTAAGTTTTAATGCTTCAGATAAACTTGAGATTTTCAATACTATGTTATTTCCTCTGAAAAGCATGACTCATCATGTCCTCATAACTTAAATAATGGATTGGTCCTAGGACTTGCCCTAGTACTGAGATCAATTTAGTTGGGACTTGGGATAGGTCTTGAATTTCAATCTTATTCCCCTTTTCTCAAGAAATGTTTTCAGAGAATATTTAACACTATCCAATAAAGATGTGTCTTAAAACATTCAGATGATTTGATAAAGTATTGGGTTATCTTTTCTCTTTTTCTTGTGGATTCAGAAAAGGCACATCTGTGATGTTGCTGGCAATCAAAAAAACACTATCTAATGTATTTTGATACGTCATGACATTGAAATATTGAACTTAGATCTACAGCTAAACTTGTTTACTAAATCATTGTTATTCACGTTATCTAATTTTTAATAAGAAACTAAGTCTAACATTCTATGTACATGCAAACTGTAGTTTCAAGGACGCATGTTATAGTGGAGGAGGAAACATCATATTTAAAGGAAACCTTGAGGAGGGTGCATATTTCAGAAAGAGGCTCTTTCAGGGAGATCTTCTTTTGGGCGACTTACCTCTCAACTTTACATACTCTGTAAGCTATCTCTTCTGAGGATTTAAGTTACACACAGAGCAGAATCAAGATTGCTGCAATGATAACAAGATACTGAACCTTATGACTTATCAAGCAGACTATATCATCCCAACTGATATACTTTACAGTGAATGTTTTTCTACTTATTTCTAATTAAACTTTGAACACCCCCAATTAACGCAGGTGAAACCAGGGAACGATTCTCTACTAGGCCTAGTTCTTGATTTTACTTCCATTGTGAATGAAAGAAAGACAATACTTCTCGCATCACATGGAGGAAATCAATTCTCTAGCAAATTTGGTGAAGTAATTATGACGCGTCAACTTGAGAATCCAGGGTCATCCACTGGATGGGTCATAAACGAGAGTAGTATCACAATGAGTGGATACAAATTGACAGAAATTGGTGTTGTATGCTACAGCTCAAAGCCTGACGTGGAAGAAAGGAGACTAGAACCAAAAACAGACAACAGCGACAATGACAGTTCAACTGAAGCTCCAGTGGAGTACTATGCTGTGCTTGGTCATATTTCTATTCGAACTTCAGCACATTATTCAATTTTTCCTCCCTCTGTTTCATGGGTAGTGGAAGGTCAACATGTCACATGGAGTAGAAATTCCAAAGGTCCCAAGACTCTTAGTGTCAAAATCATCTGGAAACTGAAAGATGGAAAAGATTCTGCATTCCCACATTACTATATTTATGCTGAGAAAGTAGCAAAGAAACCAGTTGCCAAACCAGGTGGAACGCTAGAAGGAGCGCCCGAGTTCCTTGGAATGGCACATGTAAAAGCCTTTTACGTTGCTAACCTCGCGGTCGCTTCTGGCGTTTCTAAAATCAAATTTATTATTCAAGTCTGCAGTGTTGATGGAAGCATTCAGAAATTGGACGAGTCTCCATTTTTTGAATTGGATGTCAATTGACAGTTAAGTAGACTTTCCTGCATTACCACTATATGTAAATTGACCATACCCATCACCATGCCCATCTCAGATTCACAGTACAATGATATAATTGTGTAATAATAAGGATGTTTATTCAATATATCTTACTTTTCATTTTCCTGACTATGACTTTTTTTACTTTTTTCTTCTTTCCAGTCTGTAATCGAATATGCTCGACTATAGTTTTGATGGATTATCTGAATTATAATACATAGAAAATTCATTTCCACACATGAAAGCACTGGAAGTACTTTCATTAAGAAACATATGAAAATTTACAAAACTGGTGTGGATTGTGATGCAAGGCACTCTTTCTGACTTGAGGCACACTTGGAACCTGGGGGAATATTTGAGACTCCAAATCCACTTTTTGAATCATAATTTCAACCACCGGCAAAACTGCACCTAAAAGCTCAATATTGCATAGTGAAAATGGTAATTATAATTAATTTGCACTTCTCATGGAAGTCACTACATTAAATTTTCCAACTAGACTTTCAAAAAAGTAGTAAGATTCTTGAGCTATATGATCAGCATGATCAGGTTCTGAGAAATCAATCCCTATGTTACAGGCGATTTTTTTTTTTTCCTCTTTCTTTTGGGTTAAATTGAGGCAATTTTTGGTCAAATAAGGTATTGTCTTCAACTATTTTGGAAACCTGGGAGCTTCCATAAACTGGGTGCTAAGAAACTTACACAACAGGAGTCAAAGTGGTGCACTGCATATATATATATATATATATATATCTGATTAATTTAAATTGGGAACCTAAAGCTGCTGCTAGATGGGTACATCTATAGGATTGTCAGGTGGGAATTTTGCAAGTAGTTCCAAACTTGAAAAGTGAATGGAATCATTGAATTAACGAAGTGATTAATTAACAACTACCCATCAATCACTTTGGCAATATTTGGTATTGAAGTAAAGTCATGCCACTGAAAAGTGGACAAAAAATTACTTGGACAATAGAAAAAGAAAGACAAAAAAAGAAAGAAAGAAAGATGAAGATGCAAATGACCAAAATTTAAAAAAAAAAAAAAGAAAAGAAAAGAAAAAAGGAATATTAATTAAACAACCTTCGTTTTGGAAGTATTGATCTCGAGCCCTCAAAAGAGAGAAGCCAGCCATTAGTACTATCCCCTTTTTTCCTCGACTCCATAAAGAGACAGAATTTCAAGTGGGGACAATATCTTAGTCATGAAATTAAGATATCAATTCGGTTTGATTAATCTGTTAATTAAGATATATTCTTATTTCTTTGTAATTTCCAACTACATATTTGACCTCTTAGACTTCTCTCTCTAATAATTCCAGTGGAAGTTTCATGTGGTAACAATTCCAATGGGGTCGAGCTCTAGCTGAAATGCTTGCATGCACATTAAGTTGTGTCATTTAGCAACAAGTTGTATGTCAAAATTGTGGAAAATATTGGACTGTTCTATAAGAAAAAGCAAGCAAGTGCTACCAGTACATCGTATGCATAAGCATTTATATACATGGACATGTGATTTTACAGTCCCACATAGTTTTTTGCCAAAAATATATTAATTAAAGTCTCAATTTACACATATCATAATGATTAGCCACAAACCTAGTTAGATCTTCATTATTCCCAGTACAATATTACAACTGCAAATCATATTCACAAAAATAAACTTATAAAAATAAAGAAGACTACCCTTTTCTTAATTTGTAAGAAAAAAAAAATTAATTAAGGGTCATTCTAATGGAGTACTGTTTGCTGGCAAAGCAGGCACCAACAACTGTCATTTCTTAATTAAAGGGAGACTTTCTTGCACTACAATCAATTTCGCTACTTTTATTTTTATTTTTTTGGATACAAAATTGTCCACATTTAAAATATTAAGATTGCACTTTAGTTCTTACTTTAATTAGCAGCTACCTAAGTGAACAATTATGAAACATGCAAAGAAGCCCTTAAATAGAATGAAATTCATGATTGTGATCTTTTATGGCAAACTGCTAATTGTGTCCTCAAAGCAGTACTTTTGATGATAACACATCGACCAACTAAATGGGAAAGACATCATCTTTCCTTAAAGTTCATATAGTACTTAAATTAAAGCTTATCTTTTATATAAAAAAATTAAAATTTATATAAAAGTTAAATTTCATTTCATGGAGTTGGGAGTGATGATTATTATCTAAATAGTAGGTTTACTAAGGTGCTTTAAATAATCTTTAAGCAATTAATTAATATAAATATATCCCAAACATATGTCTGATCTAGGCTTAATCGCCTTAATTAATTTGCCGCATGGATATGTGGAAAATTTCTAGTGTAGATACCAAGGCTTGTCCTTTCACTTTTTGTAAAATAATTTTTTATTTTACAAATACAAAAACGTCTCAAATATATTGTCTGCTGTTATATTTTAAATATAGAGTTTCCAAAAGTATAGATAGGCTTTGAAAACAATAAATATGTTTTATAATAGTATTTTTACAAAATTGTTTTATAAAATGAAAATAAGAATTTTTACAAATTGTTTTATAAAATAAAAATAAGAATTTTTTTTTATATTTTAAGAATTTGAGAATGCGTTCAGTAAAATTAATGCACAATCAATTTTATATATTTAGTATATTTGTATCCATGTTTATCTTAAATATTTATCATAAAACTTTGTAGTATATTTTTCAAAAACGAGTAAAACATCTCTACATCGTTTTAAAATTGTTGAGGAAAACATCTCCATTAAAAAAAAACATTATTTTTTATGAAGATACATATTATTTTTAATATTTTCAATATTCAAATCTATATAATTTTATTGTTTTCATTCCTAAATATATAATGTTAAAAAATATTATTAGACACAAAATGATTTTCTAAATGTAATTCAAGAATCATCTAACGGGGCTAAGGATCTCTGAAATGGTATTATGATTACTTCATATCCAACGCACTAGTTTTATTTATATATATGACATTCATATATATACATATTACTTCATATCCAACGCACTGGTTTTATTTATATATATGACATTCATATATATGCACACACTATTATATTACATATAATTAATCTATTCAATTTAATCACTAAAAGAAATAAAAATAAAAATAGTTCCCATCAAGGTAGGTCGTTTTGTGTTATAGGCATAAGTAAATTAGGGATTGATAAAGTTCTGAAATATGGTTTGTAGCAAGGGTTGCTCAAAACTTCATAAATTGATATTGAAGTGACTTTAATATTATATTAGGATCCTCTCTTAAAGTATAGAAACTTCTGGCTATTTGAGAAATAACACAAATTTAATAAGTATAGCTTTTTACCCTAGCTACTAGCTACTTAATTAATCACATTTGTATATGTCTATATATATATATATATATATATATATATATATATATATATACACACACATATATATTTAACTCATGGTAGAATTCAGATTATATAAGGATATAATTGTCCTAGTCAAACATAAAATAAGGAATAAAAAAAAAAGAAGCAATTAAGCTCCAAAATGATCTAAATGATAATCTCTCTTAAGTATAGTACTCCATTAACGAAACTCAAGATTAATGTAAATAAATTTTAGCCAACACAATATATAGGTCGAATTTATGTCTGAGCTAGCTGTATCATACAATTGATTTAAAAGGCCACCGACCTCTCTGTATTTACGCGTCAATATATGTGAATTGATTGAAGGCTAGCTTAAACTATTCATGAATAAGTTACTGGCATCTATATATATATATATAATTAAACCCCTAATTTAATTAATCACTTTCAGTAGTTATCGTCACATGCTAGAGTTGACCCCATTACTTACCCTTGTTTTAAGTTGCGTCTCCTCTGGCTCTATTTATCATATATAAAAACAAGTATAAAACCAGTGGTAGTAGCGACACACATTATATATATGTATATATATATATATATATATATATATATATATATATATATATATATATATATCACAATAATATATAAAAGTATGTCAATCATAATAATGGGGAACTGAAAACACATGGATGCATATTATATTACGAAACCAAGTCGTATCCAAACACTCCTTCTCTTTTGAGAGAGTCAGCAAGAATCACATTGTTGCTAGAAGAAGCAAAATTAAGGTACTGATGATGATGTTGATGATTAATATTAGTGAGGTTATTTTGTAGATAATATGATCTTTCATCACGATCATGATCATAATCTGCTGGGGCAATATCTTCTTCTATCTGTGGGGTTGGCACCAAGGGCTCTTGCTGCATCTGGGTGCAGAGAATCTCAGCCTGAGCAACTGCAAGTTGCATTTGTAGCTGAGAGACCTGGTTTTGAAGGTAAGAAATAGCCCCAACGCACCCGTAAACTGGGTCCCTCATTCTTGCGTTGGCTTCATACACTAGGCTGCTTACTGCATCAGCTCTCTGATGAACTGGAAGCTCCTGCTTTCATCACATATATATAATCATTTAATGTATATATAAACATTCAATATATATATATATATAAACCGTTCTCGACACAACATTCACAAGTTCCAGCTTTTCCGATGATGAATAAAATGTTATAAAAAGGAAAGAGAGATTTTTTACCTGCAACATTTTGCTGACATTGCTGGCACCAAAGACTTTGTGGACCATGGCAAACTTGTGAGGGTCATCGGAGGGAAAGTAAGGTGCGAAGATGCAGTCCCTGGTGCACCGGCGGCGAAGCAACTTGCATGAAGCACAAGGTGAATGTCCGCTACTGCTACCCATTTTCTTGATGTTTGGAAGAAAAGAAAATTTGAGAAGAAAACTTTAGAGAGAGGGAGGGAGGAGGAGGAGAGTAAACAAGCTGGGTGAGAATGACAGTCAGAGTTATCCTTTTATTTATAATAGCTCGAGAACGTGTGAACCTATAGTGTAAGTGTTCTAATAATAGATCGAACACACGCTCTTTACTGTTTCAAGTGGGGAAAAAAAATTAATTATTTGATAATTTGTTTAAAAATAAATGATTTAAAATAATTAATTACAATAATGTCTTCACATGACGAGGGAGTACTTTCGAGATGATCATTGTTGTTTTCGAGTGGGATTTTTTTTTGTCCTTGTTTTACTGTGGAGAAACGAACCTCTCGCAGATCAAACCATGTTAATAGCCGCATGTAAATTAAATCACAAATTAATCATGATCATCACTTTCTTCTTTTTGTCGCCAAATTATAATTAAGACTTGGGTAGACTAATTCCACCCCCAAAACATATATATAGACTTCGCATAGAATAAATATTCCACTCTATATACAACAACGTCTGTAAACCCTCATTTAAAAAAAAAAAAAAAAAGAAAAATGTGAACTTTTGTTGAATTCAAAGAATTGTCCATATTTAAAATAAAAGTTTACATTTAGGGTTATTTTTTTCTCATCAGGTTTTATTTATTAAATTTACTTTATCATTTTATCATTTAGGGTTCACGTTTTTCTTATTAGATTTTATTTATTAATTTTTATTTTAAAAATTAAATTAATGATCCAATGGTCTAGATTTATACTTGAGTGAACAAAAATTAATAAAGAAAAAGTGAATTGTGGATGTAAATTTTTATTTTAAATATGAACCACTGTTTTAATCTGACTGACTTATATTCAATTTTGCATTTTTTATATATGTGAATGGTGTTTTATATATATATAAATTTTAATAACATTATAATTCATTTAGAATAATGCTATTGATATAGTTTTATTTACTAACACACCGTCTTGACACGGCAATGCAGTTATTAATTAATTATTTAATATAATTTAATAAATAAATAAATAAATTTAAATAGAAGTCAATAATATATTATCATTTGTATCTGGGTTAAAACTCACCGCATGGCCAGCTTTATGGCAATGCATATATAGCACGGCGTGAGACGGTCTTAAATTTATCAAATTTTTTTTATTGATTTGCATGAGAATTTCGTTTTCAAAACATGGAAATATTTTATCGGTTCCGACCATTGTCACCATTGTCATGTGGTGTACGTAAGTATTTCTTTTGGATTTCAAGGAAGTAGAAATAAGAATGTGAAAATCCAAAGCAATTCTTAATATAGGAAAAATTGGACTACATGGAGTAGAAAAACCGAAATTGAATTCTTAAAAGAAAGAAAAAAAAAATTAATAAGGGACCAATTTATTCAAGATGTCTCCGTGAAAATATTGTAAATACATTAGTTTAATTGGAAATAGTTAGTAAATCTATATATTAAGCTATAGTTTTTTTCCAGGAAGCAAAAGAAAAAAAAAAAAACACATGGAATTTCTTTTCATACGTAACATAATCAATAGGAGTCCCTTTCAAAATTTCTATAGTATTCGCGTGCACATGAATCTTAAAGCAAAGAGGAAAAAAAGGACCATTGGCCTAATTTGGCCTCATAGACAAAGAAAAAAAACACTAAAAATGTTTGATAGTTGACCGCAGCCAAAGCTCGCGTGCCATGGATATATAGGTTGGCAAAAAGAAAAATAACATGGCACCGCATGGCTAATTTCCACGTTCTATTCATTGCATTACTTCTCAAGAAAATTTATATATGTAAATGCGCATTATAATTTCTGTGTGCTGGTGTTTTAGCCTTCTAATCTTAGGGCCAGCTTTGTATCTAGGTATATTTAGCAACAACTTGGAAAAAAAATATAAAAAAAATGGAAATCTCCTTCCCTACACACCAATTATAACAAAGGAATGCTCTTTAGACTAAGCCCCACAAACATTCACGTGAAACACACCCCAAATGCATGCAATTTTATGTATATATGTATCAGTTTTAGTGATAAGATTAATTGACCATATTGACTTGTTTCATATATTAAAGATGGGATCACAAGGGAAAAAAAAACAAGCGAACAAACAAACTTCATATATTTGCGCATTGAAGTGATTCAAGATTGTTTACTTATAGAATTTAGATCACATGTCCAGCTTATTCCCCAATTAAAATTAGTACATGTTTAATGCTTTTTTTTAATGTGTTAGGTAGAAGATATGTGTTAAATTTTAATTAGGAAGGCAATTATATGAATTTTTATTTATCCAAATATGTGTTTGTAGTTTAATTTCCTTACAATGTGTTCTTCATCAACCTATGTACCATAAATATTAATTGCAAAATTGTGTCCCTAATCGCTTCACGTTAAGATTTAGATCGACCATATCCAAGATATTATAAACTAATGATAGATTGCTAATGATTAATTACGGATATCGTTTGGTAAGTGTATAGCTAAAAATTTGTTGGCCTGTGAGCCTTTGCAGTGAACCCCAAACAAAAAATATATGTAGAAAAAAAAAAGCTTATTTTAATTAAAAGTGTCATATTGTAGAAACTGTCAGATAAAGACAAAATGGAGATAAACATATGGAAAAAATTAGCAGAGAGAGACAAATCAGACAGAAACAAGTAGAGAGAGGTATTTCTCTGTGAGAGAGATTCAGAGTGTATAAATTAATTTATAATGGATTTGTGTGGTGATATGCGTTGAACGTAGAAATCACATATCAACCATATTAAATATTATTTTTTTAAAATTTATATAATTTTATTTTGTATTATGTGTGTTTAATTCTTTAAAATTCATCAATTTCAAAATTATGATGAATTACATAGGTCTTGTTTGATAATATAATTATTATTTTTTTTACTCTTGAGTTATATGTAATTTAATTAGTTTAGGGGTTGATTAGAATTTGTTAAATATTGATTAAACTAAAAATATGACGAAAAATAAAAAATATAAAATTGAAAGTAAAAACACTTTCAAAGTGTTTTCATTTTCTATTTTTATTTTTATATTTTTACTTAATTAAGTAGTCTAATTAATATTTAATAAATTTAAACCAATTTCTAAACTAACCAAATTATACATAACTCATGAGAAAAAAATTAAAAATAAAAAACAGTTATGTTATTAAACACAACTATAGTGATCTAATTACCTAACGAAAAGAATGTCTGAAAATATAAAACCTTTGTCAATTAGTAACGAAAGATCAACAATATATATATATATATATATATATTTGAATTTAGAGAAAAATACAAGAGCCAACGTTAAATTAGAGTAAGGGTCTAGATAATTTTAAGGTTAAATTCATTTTATTCAAATACCTATATTCCTAAGGAAAAAAAATATTTCTTAGAGCCCATTTGATAACATAATTATTTTTTATTTTTATTTTTAATTTTTTCCTCTTAAGTTATATATAATTTTGTTAGTTTAGAGGTTAGTTAAAATTTATTAAATATTAGTAAGACTATTCTATTGAGTAAAAATGTAAAAACAAAAATATAAAATAAAGACACTTTCAAAGGTTGTGTTAACACAACTGTTTTTTGTTTTTGTTTTTTGTTTTTTATTTTTCTCTCTTGAATTATGTATAATTTAATTAGTTTAAAGATTAGTTCGAGTTTATTAAATGTTAGTTAGATTACTTAATTAAGTA
The DNA here is from genome assembly GCA_007844105.2 of Rhamnella rubrinervis. Taxonomy (NCBI): domain Eukaryota; kingdom Viridiplantae; phylum Streptophyta; class Magnoliopsida; order Rosales; family Rhamnaceae; genus Rhamnella; species Rhamnella rubrinervis. The sequence continues at coordinate 4,763,520 of CM017576.2, forward strand.
AAAATGTAAAAATAAAAACACTTTAAACGTATTTTCATTTTTAGTTTTGTATTTTTTTAATTTACTTCACATTTTTAGTCTAATTAATATTTAACAAACTCTAACCAACCCTTAAACTAATCAAATTACACATAATTTAAGAAAAAAAAACTAAAAACAAAAATAAAAAATAGTTGTGTTATCAAAGAAGTCCAAAATGTTTTCATTTTCTATTTTTATTTTTTATTTTCCTTTTACATTTTTATTCAATTGAATGATGTCCATAAACGTTACCTAAAAAAATAATAATATATAATATGTTAAAATCAGGATATGATATCAGTATTTTTAGGACCCTTGTACCGGACAACTAAAGGTTTTTCTAATAATCATGGCTATATATCTACAACTTAGATAATATATAATGTGATTAAATTTTAAGCTTTTCCATTTAAATTTAGGATCATCATTTCCTATTGGCTTCACTTACCATGACTTGGGGCTATACTATCTCTTTCAGGGTTAGTTTTATATCATACATTCCCTTTATAGTCCTATACCATGACTCATTTACCTTAATGTCATGCATTTTCTATCCACCTTGTCTATTGTATTTTAGTAAAAATCCAAGATCCTAGATAAGAGGATGACTATGTGTGTGTGTATATATATATAAATATGTTATTCTAGACTACATGGTTTACATATGTTGAGCTAGAATATGAATATAATCGGTCAATTCACGTGAGCTTTAGCGAGAAAAAAGAATAAAAAGATAATGAATGTTACACATTTATATTTTTATGAATCTGATTAACTTCCTGAACCACCAGCAGTTTACTCTGGGTATGAATATGAGACTAAAGTGCCTCTATGCTACCTATTACTAGCAGCTCATTCTATGTCCCATCTTATACAATGCATATGGATCCACAAATTGTTAGAAACACAAACAAAAAATAAGAATATAATATGTATATAAAATATAGGTATTAAAGAAAGGAATAGAACTGGATTTTGACCAAGATCACATCTTAATGTGAGCTTTAAATGTGATAAACCAGCTAGCATCAGTTAAAGCGTTTTGAAAAGGAGTAGCTAAATAAGGCTCTCATAGGCCAGAGAGAGATGGGCCAATCTATTCTTGATTGGTTGGAGATTGGGTTGGGCTTCATTACGTCTGCTTCTGGAGAGAGAGAAGGGTCTGTTAGTTTAAAGTCTAACGGAAATTAGAAACGAAGGCGTCTACTCAGAAGGTGAAAGCTTAAAGGCAGCCCATTACAGAAAAAGGAGTTCGGTGCAAGAGGAAGAAGTAGAAGAGATAATCACGCTATTTAGGAAAAATGTAGAGGTGAACGGGGAGGAAACTATTTCACCATTCGTGGTGGGAAGTCGTCATCACCAAGAAGAACTAGGTCTTGGAAAAGGAAGAAAGATGGCGTTTGCGAAAAACAGTGGTTCACACCTTCGACAATAGTGAATGAATAAAGACAAGAGGGAAGTAGCTGGAGACAACACAACAGCTACACCAGATGTGATTGGAAGAGGGACACCAGAGCTAATCGTACAGGAAGGTTGGGCACGGAGGGGCAATACTCACCTATACAGATAAGGGATTAGGATTTTAAAGAGGCCAAGGAGACAGGCCCGAATAAGCCCCTTCTCCCCTCTAAGTTGTATGTCTTGGAATTGCAAGGGAATAGGCCGCACGAAAACGGTTAATAATCTGAAGGCCTTGATTCGAATGCATCAACCTAATTGTAAAGACAAAAGGAGATGAAAGAAGATAAAGAATCTATGTTTAAAGCTGGGATACCCAAACTCAATCATAGTGCCAGTATTGGGTTTTGCATGAGGTTTAACTTTAATGTGGCTTAATGATATTGATCTGGTTTTGGAGTGAAGTAATAAGAGGGTCATTTATGTTTCTATTTCATATATGGAAGGAAGGTGTTGAAATTTTACTGTTACTATGGCCCCCCTTAATTTCGAGAAAAGAATATTTTTTGGGAGATGTTGGGATTGACAATTATGCAGGAAGAGAAACCTTGGTGTGTTATAGGTGATCTAAACAAGGTTGTCAACAGCTTTAAGAAGATTGGTGGTCGTGATATTAGGGGCAAGAAAATGTTCTTGAAAGATTTTATTTTCCAAGCTGCTGCAATCGATTTGGGATTTCATAGGAGGAGGTACACCTAGACTTACAATCAAAACGGCCAATTTCACATTAAAGAATGCCTCGATCGAGCTTTAGCTAGTGACGATTGGCTAAGTTTATTCCCAAATTTGAAGGTTCTCCACTTATCAGCTGAGGCTTCAGATCATTGCCCAATTGATGCAGACTAGTGAAAAGGAAAGTAATCAAAATAAACCTTTCAAATATCTTAAAGTATGGTCTAGGGATAAAATGAGCTTTAAGGTTGTCAAAAGAGCTTGGAACCAGGCTAATGGAGTGGGAATGGAGGTCCATAAAACGTCAAGGAAACTAATCAATACCACGAAAGCTCTTAAACGGTGGAATAGAGTTCATTTTGGCATGGCATATCTGAAGATTAAGGAATTAGAACGGGAACTGACTGATATTGATTCTAATAGCTGTAGCAATGGAAGAAGGAGAGAGGTAACAAAGCAATTAATGGAGCAGCGTAATAGGATGGAATTGATGAACAAATAAAATCCGTGGGAGTTGTAGTTGAAAGCTGGTAATAGGAACTCTAAGTTCTTTTTCGCCAATACTGTCGTCTGTCGAAGGAGGAATAGAATCGAAACTATTAAGGAAGGAAATATTTAGCATTCTAAGTTCACAGATATTAGAAACTACTTTTCTAAGGAGTTTACTAATCTTTATGATTCAAATGAATGCCAAATTCCTAATGATATTTTTGAATTGATGACGAACTGTATCAGCAAATAGGAGAATGAGGATCCCTTCGGAGGAAGAGGTTAAGGATGGTTTTTGGAGTCTTCACTTGTTGAAAGCTCCTGGACCTGATAGGTTTCCTGAGGATTTCTATAGAACTTATTGGACCATAGTGAAGGATCGGATGACTAAGATGGTGTATGAGTGTTTTCGGATTGGACGAGTGGATAAGGCTATTAATCAAACTCTAATATGCCTCATTCTGAAAACAAAACAGGCTGTTAATTTTAATCAGTTTCGTCCCATTAGTCTCTGTAACTTCTCATACAAAGTGATTGTAAAGATTTTATCACAGCGAATGAGGAAATTCGTGGACCGCATTGTTTCCAACAATCAAGTGGCGTTTGTTAGTGGAAAATGAATAGCAGAAAACTCTATTATTGCTCATGAAATAGCCCACAAGGTAAAAAGCCACAAAGAAAAAAAGGGATTGATGATGATGAAGATCGACCTAAGGAAGGCTTATGATCAGCTTAAATGGGGTATGCTTGATAAAACCTTAAAAGCAATCGGTTTCTCTTCAAAACTTCATGAGATGATTTTCAACTGTGTTAGCACAATGGAGTATAGTGTGTTGATCAATGGGAGCAAATATGGCAGTATTGTGCCTAGAAGAGGGTTGCGTCAAGGAGATCCGATTTCTCTATATTTATTTATTGTTTGCGTAAAGGTCCTTACTCGTCTGATCAAGAGAGAAGAATCTGCTGGTAATATAAAGGGAATCAAAATAAATAGGAATGCAAAACCTATTTCTCATTTACTTTCTGCAGATGATGTATTAATCTGTTGTAGAGTGAATAATCAGAATATAAGGGCAGTGGAGGATTGCTTAACTAAGTTTTATACATGGTCTGGTCAGGAGATTAGGAGAGAGAAGTCTAGTATATTATTCTATCCAACATATGACAAAACACTAAAGAGAATTATAAGGACCTCTTTGGGTTCTGAAAAGATGGAAAATGATACAATTTACCTTAGGAATAATATGGTATATAAAATAAGTAGGTCTAAGGAGTATGACGGAATAAAAGAAAGGGTGTAACAACGCCTTGGGAGCTGGCAGGGGAAATTACCATCAAAAGCAAGAAGGACAATATTGTTAAAGTCAATGGTACAAGCAATATCAGTCTACTTAATATGTACTTGCAAATTTTTAAATAGGGTTTGTGAAGAGTTAGATGTCATTGCTCAATGGTTTTGGTGGGGAATTAAACCTGGTAAGAAAAGGTACATGGCTTTAAAAAGCTGGAAAGGGATGTGTAGACCACAAGAATTAGAAGGATTGGGATTTTGCTTGTTTGAAGACTATAACGCTGCTCTGCTTGGGAAATTGGGCTGGAAGATAGGTAGGAAAGAAGACAGCTTGTGGGTTAATTTGTTGAGTTCAAAATAAATTAAGGATGAGAATTTTTTTGGTTGTGAAAGAAAGAAAGGAGATTCGTGGATATGGAAGGGAATTTTAAGCACTAAAGATACTATTGTTAAAGGAAGTTGCTTTAACCTTGGGGATGGACATGTTAACTGTTGGAAGGTACCTTGGTTTGCATAGCTTGAGAATAAGATACCGAAGCCTAAACCAGGGGTTGAGGGGGCTAATGGGCTAAATGTGGCTGATCTGCTTATCCCAAACATACGACAATGAAATGAAGACCTTCTGGCTACTTTGTTTACTCCGGATAGTGTTCAAGCGATCAAGAAAGTTGAATAGTCTACTTTATTAGATCAAGATAAACTAATTTGGAAGGCAAATAGCACAGGTATGTTTTCTATAAAAAGTGTCTATTTGGTGATGAAAGGTTTTCCCGAGTCTGAGGAGGCAGATCCTATTTGGAAACAACTTTGGAAGGCTAAGTTGCATATTCATTTAAAAGTTATTCTTTGGAGAATTCTGTCTGGTAGTTTACCTACTAAGGAATGCTTAGTTGCTCGTATTGGCTTAAATGAGAAAAACTGCATGTTCTGCGACCAAGAGGAAGAGACGGCAACTCACCTTTTTTGTAAATGCAATGTTATACGGGCGATTGCTTTCAGAAGCAAGTGGGGTATAAAATGGGAAGGTTTCCAATGTTCTGATGTTAAAAGTATTATTGCTACTGTGCTAAATCCCACAGAGGTGACTCAGGATAGAAGGTTAGAGATGGAAGATGTAACCTTAATCCTGGCTTCAGCTATGTATTCGACTTGGCACTTTAGGAATAAGCTTTTATTTGAAGGGAAGGACATTACAGCTTCAATTTACAAACTTGAAACTATTGTTGAGGAGTTCTTTTTATCTGGTCTAGCGGAGGAGATAGTTAGAGCTACAAATGAGGATGTGTGTGGGTGGCCTTCACCCCCTGCGAAAGACTGGCTAGTAGCAAATACAAATGTGGCAATACACTCAACTGGGACAGCTTTTGCCTTGGTTGTTCGAGACTGCAGAGGGAAGCTTATCTTCATGGCATCCAAGATCACAGAAAGACTTACATCTTATTCTGCAGAGCTAAAGGCTATTGATTAGGCTTCAAATTTGGCAATGAAAAGAGGCTGGAGGAATCTGAAATGGCATACAAACTTTCTCAGCTCAGTCAAGTTTATTAATTCTAGTTCAGATTATTTATCTTGGAATTTTATGGATGAGGTGCTTAATATTAGGAGGAAGTTTGCTCAAATGAACTGGCTATTATTTTGGATCAGTAGGAAGTATAATTGTGTAGCGGATAAGGTTGTAAAGTATTCTTTACATAATGATGTGTCTTTTGTAGGTTCTGATGATTGTCTTATTATTCCTAGTTGTATCGACCTCCAGTTATAGAAAGATGTGTCACCTAGAGGCTTCTCTTTATAATGCTCCTTCTAAGGTTTTGGGCTTAATGCTATTATATTCACCAAAAAAATATACAATTCAACAAATAATATAAAACACTGTAAAAACTATTTATATATAATAAGAAAACACATGTTACTTTAATATTTATATATTATTAAAGTAATATATATATATATATATAAAGATTGAAAACGGTAAACTTCTATACGACAAAATAAGAAATTATTAATAACGTATATGAAAAGATAAAGATTGAAATATATACTGACAATGGAGATAGAGTCTTGCATAGTTTTGTAATGTCCTAAAAACAGTATTTCAACCCTTCCCAAGTACTTGAAGTTTTACGGATGATTACCTCCCAGGATTAAACCATCCCTGATTAAAATTTTTGCACAGTGAATTTTAATCATATCTTAACTATATTTCTTCCTCTTTATACCAGACAATATGCATATAACAAAATACGTATGTTTTTATTTTTCTCTGTAAAAAATTTCAATCATCTCACATAAACTCTTATCTCTATAAATACATAAGAATGCATCCTCTCTGAAAGTTTGCAACCTTTCAGAGAGTTGCATTGTTTCTTAATAATAAAAAATTACGTATATACATTAAAATAGTTATTTATTTTTTAAAAAATAGTTATTTATTTTAAATAAATAAATATATAAAAGATTAAACCTCTGTTTTATTTCAAAATATACATTTTACTAACAATACCCACATTTTGAAATAAAACAAAAATGATATGAAATGCCTAAAGAGGATACAATGATATTGTGCTTCAGGAAAAATGTCTTTTAAACTTGAACTTACCTTAGTGATAACATATCGAATTTACTTGGTAACGCAGTGATATAATGATCTTGAACTGTTCACCTTTTTATAGTAAATCAAATATATCTCTCACACAATAGAATTTGAAATACTTAAGTTCATGCGTTTATATTCTTTTTTGTTTTGAATATATCCCGGTGTTCATGATAGCTTTAGAGAATCAAGTCATAGAAATTGTCATGAATACGACCCACATTACTATCATATAGGTGACAATGATTAAACTTTTATGTCTAAATTTATCTTTATAAATAAAGATATCATTGTCATTAAATGCAATGTATAACCTATACATCAACAAACAACACACTAAGTTTCTTAGAAATGGATACATTATGTGTTTCTCTTTTGAGTTTCACTGAACCAGTTTGCCTATTGAACCTAGAACCAACTATATTAGGTTTCCGCTCAGGTAACTCATTCAATTGGCTTTAAACCCATTCCATTTGAAGTATATTTAACTTGTTCTCTTGGTAAGCCTTCGGTCAAAGGATCAACAATATTTTCCTTTGACTTTATGTATTGTATGGATATTACTCCATTAGAGAGCAATTGTTTAATAGTATTATGCCTACGTCTTATATGTCTTGACTTGCCGTTGTATATATTATTTTTGGCTCTTGCTTGAGCTATCATACTATCACAGTGAATACAAATGACTATTACTGGCTTAGGCCATAAAGGAATGTCCTCTAAGAAATTTCTTAACCACTCAGCTTCTTTAGTAGCTTTATCTAATGTTATGAACTCTGACTACATAGTTGAACATGCTATACATGTTTATTTGAAGGACTTCCAAGACATAGCTGCACCACATATTGTAAATACACATCCACTAGTTGATTTGGTTTCCAAACTGTCAGAAATCCAATTAGCATTACTATATCATTCAAGAACTGGTGGATATTTTGTACAATGCAATCCATATGTTACAGTATATTTGAGATCTCTCAACATTTTAATCAAAGCTTCCCAATGTTCCCTTGATGGATTACTTGTATATCTATTAAGCTGACTTACTGAATAAGCAAAGTTTGGCCTTGTAGAATTCATTAAGTACATTAGGCTACCTATAATTTATGAATATTTCAATTGAGAGATTGCCTCTTCAGTATTTTTCTTTAATTTACAGTTAGCATCAATAGGTGTTGCTGCAATCTTGCAATTAAATTGACTATACCTATATAGTATTTTATCTACATAGTGAGATTAAGTAAGAATCTATTCATTAGTATTTCTCTTAACTTGAATTCCCAAAATGGCATCAGCTAAACCTAAATCTTTCATGTCAAATATAGAACTCAACATTTTCTTGGTAGACATAATTACACCCTTATTAGTTCTCATTATAAGCATGTCATTAACATAAAGACATACAAAAACACATGCATTGTTAAAAGTTTTTATGTATACACATCACATTCATTGATCTTAAATCCATGCGACAACATTGTATGACCAAATTTTTCATGCCATTATTTTGGTGCTTGTTTAAGTACATATAAAGACTTAATAAGTCTATAAACTTTATTTTCTTGACCTTCAATCACAAATCCTTCAGGTTGTTCCATATATATTTATTCATCTAGCTCTCCATTTAGAAAAGACGTTTTTACACCCATTTGATGAATATCCATATTATACAAAGAAGCTATTACTATAACTATCCTTATAGATGTTATTCTAGACACTAGAGAATAGGTGTCAAAATAATCCAATCCTTCTTTTTGTTTATATCCTTTAGCTACCAATCGAGTCTTATATATATGTATAGTGCCATCGGTTTTGAGCTTTCTTCTAAAACTCTATTTATAACCTATTAGTTTATTACCGGGTGGTAAATCAACCAATTCCCATGTATGATCTTGTAGAATGGATTCAACTTCACTTTTAATAACTTCCTTCTGTAAAGATGCCTCAAGTGAAGCCATTGCTTCTTTGCATGTTTGTGGTTCTCCAATAGTCATGAAACTTATAAAGTCTGGTCCAAAATTCTTTGGCTTTTTAATTTTACTTCCTCTTCTAGGTTCCAAGTCTTGTTCTTGAAACTTCGAAGTAGATGGTTCATAACGTACTCTCTTTGATGAACTATCTTGACATTTTTGTTTGTAAAGAAAAATATTTTCAAAAAATTCAACATCTATAGATTCAATTATTGTGTTCACATGTAAATCAATCGCATTAGATTTATAAATTAAAAATCTATAAGCACAAAACATAGTCAATTATTTTAGGACCTAGTTTAATTCTCTGAGGTAATGGATTCAAAACTTTTGCTAAATAACCCCACACTTTGATCATTTTGTATGATGGAATCCTTCTTTCCATAATTCATATGGTGATTTATTAGAATTCTTGGAAGGAACTCTATTTAAAATAAAGTTTGCACTAAGTAAAGCTTCACCCCAAAAACTGTATGGTAGCCCAGAATAATTTAACATGGAATTTATCATATTTTTTAGTGTTATGTTTTTCATTTCTGCCACACTATTTTGTTGTGGTGTATATGGTGCAATTGTTTGATGTATTATTCCATGTAAAGTACAAAAATAAGAGAATACAGTGGATTCATATTCACCACCTCTATCAGATCTTATGACCTTAATTTTCTTTTCCAACTGATTTTCTACTTCAGCTTTATATGTCTTAAACATATTCAAAGCTTCATCCTTGCTGTGAATTAAATATACATAGCAATACTTACTACAATCATCTATAAAAGTTATAAAGTAATTTTTCCACCACGTGTAGGAATAGTTTTAAAATCACAAAGATCACTATGAATTAAACTAAGAAATTCATTTGACCTCTCTTAAATAGGTTTAAAACTTTGTCTAGTAAACTTAGATTCAGTAAAAATTTCACATTTGTTATGCATATCAAAATTAAACTTTGGTAATAAATTTAAGTTAACCATTCTATTTATGTATTTATTATTTACATGTCTTAACCTTGCATGCCATAAACCAAAAGAATCAACCATATAAATAGAAGAATTATTATCTTTATTAATAGCATTAGTAACCATTGCATTGAGTTTGAACATACCCTCAGTCAAGTAACCCTTTCCCACATACATCCCATACTTAGTAAGAATAAACTTATCAAATTCAAATTCAAGTTTAAAACCTTTTTTACTAAGCATTGGGCCTCAAACTAAATTCTTTCTAATTTCAGGAACATATAACACATCAGTAAGAGTTACAATTTTTTCAGAAGTAAATTAAAGCATTACATTTATCTTCCTTTCCACTTTAGATGTGGATGAATTTCCCATGTATAGCTTTTCTCCTTCCAAAATATGTTTATATTCAGAAAACATATTTTTGTCTCCACAAACATGCCTTGTTGCTCCAATGTCAACCCACTATCCTTTAATCTCTGAAATTATATAAATTTCAGACACAACACTAACTAAGTTTCTATCAACTTCATTTGTTTGATTAGTATAGATTTTTTTTTTTTCATTCTTGTGGTGGTGAAAATCTTGAGCCTTGTGTCCAGGCTTTCCACAAACCTAGTAACTTCCTTTAATCTTTTTGAAGTTCTTGCCTTTTGATGCATATGATTTGGTGAATTTCTTTGTGATCTTTTCTCTTTAAACTTCTGAAATTTTGACTTGGTGGTAGTCACTCCTTCCATAACATTTATCTTCATTCCTTCAACATTGTCTCCTTTTAACATTTTATTTGAGACATTCACATTATTTGTTTGTGAATCCATATTGAAGAAGTTTCTACTGTCTTTAGATTGTTGGAAACACAAATAAAAATAAGAATATAATATGTATATAGGGTAAATTATATGGACTACCCCTGATGTTAGGGGTATATACAGTCTACACCCAATAATATTGAAATTATACAAATACTATCCTTAACGGTGTTAAAATAAACGGTTTGATTTGGTTGACTGATGAAATATATATTTTGCTCTTAGATTTAGTTGTAATTGTATAAAGTGGCTTATATATCCTTGAACAACTAAGGAAATATCCAAAATAAATATACATATGAACCAATTAGAAAATGACACATGGCGCTATAAAAATAGATAAGTTAATAATTAATTTAAAATTTAAAAATACACATAGTCTAATTATACTGTAACATGTGGCATATAAAAAATATATATAATTTAATAATTAAATAATTTTTTTTCTTCCTCTCCATTTTTTTTCTTTTTTTTTTCTCTTCTCCGTTACTCTTCTTCTTCCTTTTTTCCCCTCTTCTCTGTCGTTTCTTCTTCCTTTCCTTTTTCCTCTTCCTTTCCTTCTTCCTCTTCTTTCTTTTCTTTGTTGCTTCTTCTTCCTTTCCTTTTTTCTCTTCTCAATCGTATACAAAAATTAACCAAAAAAAAAAAATTCCTCTTCTCCACAACCTGCAAATCCATATAACAATTGCAAAAAAAGTTTTTTCTTTTCTCCACAACCTTCAAACCCATACAAAAATTACGAAAAAAAATTTCCCTTTTTAATCTTGTCCATAAAGAGAATTTTCCTTTTCAATCCCTTTTTCAATGAACTTCATTTTGTAATTTTTCAAAAATTTCAAAAACTTATTAGCAACTTGGTCGGAGGAGCAGTTTTTTTTTAGAAAAATTCTAATACCAAAGGTCAATTTTCCAATGGGTATATATGGGGGAGTCGACGACAAGTGAGAGGAAAGTAAAAAAAACAATTAAAAAATTAAAATTTTGCTTGACCTTGCTGCTATGAGAATCAGAAAGGAGAGAAATAAAAAACAAAAAAGAGGGAATAAGAGAAAGAAGCAAACTAAATATGGTGAAAAACTCAATTGACCCATGATTTCCTTATGCTCTGTTATGACCCACGCAAATCAGGGATGGCATGGCTGGGTTTTAAGGTCGCAAAATGAAAGAGAAAACGATAGAGACGAGAAAGAAAAAGAAAAAAAAAAGATTAAATTTTTTTATGCTACGTGTGACACCTAGTGCGTAAGAGGTAAAAATGAAGGAAAAACAAAATATAAATATAGGTGATAAACAGTTAATTATTTTAAAAAAAACATAAAAAAAATAAAATAGAATAACTTATATACCCTTTTAAGAGCATCTCCAACACTACTCTATATAGTAAAGAGCATTTTTTTAAAAATAAAGAGCATCTTTAGAAGTAAAGAGGTAAATTTATTAGACAAATCCAATAGACTCTTTATCATAATCTTTATTTTGTTATTTTTAATGCATAATTATGATCTATTCATTTTATTTTTTAGTTTATAATTAAGCAAAATATAAATATTATATGAAATATGCAAAATTAAATGCAAATAGTAGTTGAAAGTTGTGCAATATTAATTGAAAAGTATATTTATTATGAAGAAGAGAGTAGTTTGGCTCTCTACATTTGGAGAGTCAAACTTTACTGTTTATTTTAAATATATAATATAAAGAGTCTGTTGGAGCTTTTTTTTAATCACTTACTCTCTAAAATAAAGAATATTAAGGATTTAAAGAGCCCTTTGAAGATGCTCTAAGTGTTAAAGTTAATATATTCCAACTCACGGTGAGGAAGGTAACAAGCCAAAAATAATATTTAGGCCTAATCTCAATATTAACCCTATGTATATAAAATATACATTTCAATAAATAATATAAAATACTATAAAAAAACTATTTATATATAATAAAAAAACACACGTTACTTTAATATTTCTATATTATTAAAGTAATATATATATATATAAAGATTGAAAACGGTAAATTACTATACGACAAAACAAGAAATTATTAATAAAGTATATGAAAAGATAAAGATTGAAATATATATCGATAATGGAGATAGTCTTGCAGATAATCGCAATGTCCTAAAGACAGTATTTCACCTTTTCCTACGTGTTTGAAGTTCTACGGATAACTGCCTCCCAGGATTAAATTATCTTTGATTAAAATTTTTACACAATGAATTTTAATCCTATCTGAACTGTATTTCTTCCTTTTTACACCAGACAATATGCACATAACAAAATATGTATGTTTTATTTTTTTTTGTAAAAAACTCCAATCGACCCTTTCACATAAACTCTTATCTCTATAAAAAGATAAGAATACATCCTCTCTGAAAGTTTACAACCTTTCAGAGAGTTGCATTGTTTCTGAATAATAAAAAATTACGTATATAAAATATACATTAAAACAGTTATTTAACTTTAAAAAAACAGTTATTTATTTTAAATAAATAAATATATAAAAGATTAAACCTCTATTTTATTTCAAAACATACATTTTACTAACAAGGATGACATATGCATTCGTATCATCTCAACAGCTCCCCCCTTACCTTACTTCTTCCTTCCTCTATTAATTCAATATCTATCTCATCTGTGAATTTTTATCTTAATTTTAGATGGGGCTGTAGCGCAGTATATTTGTAGTTCAGGATATCATTTATATATATATATATATATATATATATATATATATATATATATATATATATATATCACATGATGTCATAAACGTACCTAAAAAAACAATAAAATATAATATGTTAAAATCAGGATATATATCAATATTTTTAGGACCCTTGTACCAGACCAACTTCTGGTTTTTCTAATAATGTTGGCTATATGTCAACAACTTAGACAATATATGACCCGTGAAAGTGATGATCTTAATTACAATGTGATTCTTAACTTTTTTTTTTATGAAAATCCGCGAGTCAACCTGTTTGATTCCTTTAGGGTCACACTTCTTGACCATAAAGCTAATATTTTCCCCTTCTTTTTCCATTATGTAAAAAACTAAAGAATATATGATATACTATAACTTAAACTGAATTTTTTTCTTATTGAAATAAAACAAAAATATTATATATGGGAGTATTGAATACAACTTCAAAATACGAACACTACACCATGGTTTGAATGCAATAAGAAAATTGGTAAATAGTTGGAGCTAATCTCAGTAGGAATTTAAAAATAAAAAATGTTTCATAATATACAAACTAAGAAAACACCATCCAACAAGAAATTAATGAGTGCCTGACATGTATTATAAGTGGACGAATTATTAAAAAATTGAAACCAATTTCGAGGGAGATTAATACTAAAATTTGTATTACGTAGTGTAGGTCTGATTTTTAAGAGCCCCAAAGTCTATTCAATTTATTGACCTTCACATGATTCTATGCCCTCTTTCCTTTGTCTTCCAAAATAGAATGCCTCGATCGCCTTCCATTTGTACATACGTGTATATATTGGTCTGCTAACATGTTGGTCAGTTTCAACGTATACATGTATAAATATAAATATATATATATATATATATAAGCAGGGTCGGTCTTGAGATATAAGATGTCCTATATAAAATTTAAAAGAGCGCCTCTTTTATTTTGAAATTTTTTTTATATTTATTATCTCTAATTTTCGTTACATTTTAATTTAGAAAAAAAATATTTTTTTTAAGAAATAAAGCTCTTACGATATAAATATATATTTATATATATAGCTAATATATATTTTGAGTGCCTTTATATTTTAGAAGGTCTTATGCGGTCGCACCACTCGTACATACTCCGGGCTAACCCTGTATGTAAGTATAAAATAATTGTTTTATTTTTGGAAGTTACTTTTGGAACCCTTTCTTTCATGCCTCTTCTTGGTGGAAATATTTACTTGTCCCTAATACATTTTTTTCTCTATTAATTAATACTAAAAGAATTAAAAAAAAAAAATTAGAAGCTACCTGTAATTAAAACCCATTTCCAAGATACATAAAAACCTTCTATGCACTTTTGTTAAATTCCAGAGTCTTTTTATTATTGCTATTATTATTATAAAAATATGAGTGCATGCACCAAAAATTATAAAAATTTGTGTGTTTTGAGGACCCTAAGTTCTATTGGAATGAGAGACAACGGCCTAGTAATTAAGAAGAGGCTAAGAATCTTTGCAGTTTGGTTTCTGCGATGAGAATTGATAATTGAAATTAATTAATGGAATTAATTACAAGGAAAAAAACAGACATCTTCATCATTTTACAAGGAAAAACATGAGACCTCCAATGCTAGCATTAAATGAGCCTCGTGGCTTTGACGATTCACTTTTGCAGATGCATGGTTTTTTTATATAATGATAATAATAATAAAAAAAAAGTTATCGTAATTTGCAATAAGTAGTATTTTTGTAGACCACATTGGTGGTCTCGCTGCTGAACATTAGTAATTAATATATATTGTGTTTAGGTAGTGTTTCTATTTTATCTTGGTTTTAATTTCATTCATTTAAAAATAAAAATATGCGACCAACATAATGGTGACAAAGCCTATATATGGTCTTTTCATTTGTACAAGCCAAGCCATCATTCGGACCCCCGTTCCGATTAGTTCGACTTTGACATGCCAATCCAATAGGTTTGATTACTTTTCCTCCTTGGACCCTGACGGCCCAATCCATTCCCTCATCTTGAGCTCGTTCGACCCAGTCCGGTGGAAATTTTATTATACATAAGCCAAACTCCCAGATGCCTATAGCCTATATCTCTAATCTAAGACTTCCTTTCTCTTTTACTCGAATTTCTAACTAGCTAGAAATTACTACATATATGCAACATTGAAAACTAATAAATAAATATTCAAAAACACATGACTACTTTCTGAAAAGGACATCAGTGTTTGGCTAAAGGGTTGGCTCGGATATGAAGAGAGTCGAGCCATGACCTACGTTGGTGATTCGGAACAGGCTTTCTTAATTTGAATGTGGTAAGACTTAAAGAAAGTTTCAAATAGGAAAGTTCATTCAGCGGTTAAAGTTATATTCTTTTCTATATTCTACTTTTCATATCTGGAATGAGTTAACTTAGGGACTTACACTAAACTAAGACAGCTAGAGTTATCTACTCCTACCTTGACGAGGAAGGTAAAATCAAGTTTATAAATATCCTACCATCACTCAAAGCAAAGGTACATAATCTAATATTGTTTTAGCATTCAAAGCCCAAAGCCGACTCATACTCCCTAAATCAGGATTGACATAAGCGTCGAAGGTTCTTTAGCTGATATCATATTGGTGCCCCCAAAAGCTTCAAGCTTCCTTTATTTTGCAGATCAGTAGTGGAGTGCACGACGGTTTATGGCAAAGCAAATTTCGGCATAAATAGCTTAGCGGTAAGAAAACCGATCAAACTTTCAAACTCACTTGTGAGAGTTGTGATTCGAGTCTTAATAAGCCCATGTTAAGGTCTCAGGTGTATCAATTTTGCTAAACTCTAAATGGAGGGGGAATTTTTAGAATAATGGGTTTGCTATTCTAAACTACAATAGGCTTATAAAAGATTTTATCCCCTAATATAATTATATACTAATGATTATTACTGAGATCCTTTTTCATTTAAAAAAAAAAGCCAATATGGGCTATAGATATTAGGATGCCTATAAATATTTCAAAAAATTATTATATAGTGAAGGTGACATAGATTAACCATTTCAACAGTATGGTCTTTTAATTAAGATGGTGAATACAAAATTTACATGTTTATTTTCTTTTTTTATTTCTTTTTTTTTTCCTGCAATTATTTTGTTGTTATATCATTGATTTTCAAAACCGAAAGAAAAAATTGTTTTGATAAAGATGTAGTCTTTTCTTTTTATCTCTTAAATATTTAAGAAATGCATTTTTGATGTGATAACTAATGGCATTAACAATTTAATTCCAAAACGAAATTATAAACATGTATTATGCTATTTATATATATATATATATATATATATATATATATATATATATATATATATGTATATATTTGGTCAATTATAAGAAACACACATAACACGCACACGTGGAAAAAAAGAAATGTGCTACCCTACAATGTGAAAATTTAAGATATATACCCTACTGTATTGGGTACTCTCTTAATAAAAAATGTCTAAGAATAGCAATGTTATTTTTTGTGTTTCACAAAAATGACATTGTAATATTTTGACATTAAAAGCCTGTTTTTTCTAGTATAAACGTGCCCTTTTTTTTTCTTTTTTTTTTTATGAAAACTCAATTTGAAATATATTTGACAAAAAAATATTAAAGCACTTTTTTTCATTAAAAAACAAAAATTCAAGTGCTTTCTTTAGTAGGTTAGGGCTTCTTTGAAAAAGTGTTATTTCTTGATTTAAAAAAATTGTGACAATTTTAACATATCCAAAATATCCACATTTAATTTTTTAAAATTCCACAACTTATTCTAGGTTTATTTTTTAATATAGTTAAAGGTTTATTTTTACAATTAAAAGTATTTTTTAATTAAATAATCAAACACCATTAGATATTTTTAAAATACTTTTATAATTTGTTACCAAATACAAGCTGCTTTTTATTTTTGAAGCACTTTTTAATTAGCTGCTTTATTTTTGAAGTACTTTTAACTAAAGTAATATAATGAAAAGCATTGTTAAAAAAATATATATTATTACAAAAGCACAGTCAAACAAACCCTAAGATAGTATTACTGTTGGATGCTAAAAACACATACTAATGTAAAAATTTAACATTGGCATATGCTTTTATCATATTTCCGGAGATGCTCTTAGTAAAATAGTATTGGGGTGGACTTCGAGTTAGATGTTTTGTTGTTGATGTAGCTTCTTTGGTGACAAGCATTCCTCTGATAATGGATTTTAAAAGTGACTTGGTCCTCTAAAATAATGAGCCTTCAAAGAGCATTTAGTCCTTTGGTGAATGTCCTTGGCAAAGTGGTTTTTCATAGGGTGCTCTTTCATAAGTGATCATCTATAAAGTCTTATTAGGATCCAAATTCTCTGAGTGTCTAAATTCATAAATAGTTCGCCTAAAATGAGTCTTTGATTTTTGTATAGAGTGATTCTTTGTAAAACGATCCTCTATAGGTGGTCGTCTTTGAAGTCTTATTATGACCCAAATTTTCTAAGTATTCAATGGTTTACACCTTCTTGGGTCTGGCTAGAGTCGAAATCTTTTAAGTGTCTAAATGGTGCACCTCTTCAAAAAGTTTTTTGGAGCCTAAATCCTCTAAGTGTCCTAGTCTACTAATAGCCTCTTTAGAGATGAGTTTGGTCTATATATGTAACACTACAAATGCCTCTATTCTTTGAGTAATTTTGTGGCGAGGTGAGTTAGAAAAAACTCTTTGCTAAAAAGTTTTATCCTTGTTACAGATTTAAAGAGTACCTAAAATAAAAACATAACCACAAAGTCAAAATCTCATAACAATAATATTTTCACTATTTTCAAAGCCTAATAAACAATATTTCATATACTCTAAACAACATAATCCATAAGTAAGAAGGCGACTTGCTAATAGCGATGCTAGTCTAGCCTGGGTGGTAACTGGGGGGGGCGAAGTGCCCTTCCCTGCCTCTGGGGATTTTACCACCCCGCCCCTCGCCTCTAATCCCCATTATGGGAGGTAGGCTGGGATTCCCGTGCCCCGTTTATTCTTTTTTTTTTTTTTAATTATAAAATTAATATATATATAATTATATTAAATTTTAATATAAATTTAAATATAATTATATATATTTTTTAATTAAATATTAATATAATTATAATATATATATTAAAAATATATAATATATATATACGGGGCGGGGATATTATGCCCCGGCCCTACCCGCCAACCCGATTAGGCGGGGAATCCCCGCCCCAAACGGGTCGGGTTAAATTGTCAACCCTAGTCCAGCCTAGTCTAGTGGGCTACTAGAGATGCTAATAGTGAGCCTGGCCCAGCCACAGTCCACCTAGCTTAACCATAACTGGCATTCCACATTTCTTAGAACATTATATAATGAATTATATAAATGCAGCACAAAAATCTTCTATAGATTGAATTATTTTTAATGCAAAACAAAAATCAACTATATACACCCATCGATATGCATAGTAAGTTTTTTTAGGTATTATAAGAAATACTGTGGTGAAACCCAATAGCCGAATAGTTGATATAGGCTAAGCCCATAAGCAAAGAGAGTGTATATGGAATTTACTTTATACCACCAATGGGAATCAATTATAGTTTATGTGACCTTTCAGTGTTTTGATATTTGATGGTCATAAGAAGCACTAAGTGTTACCAACCCCATCTTCAGGCATATTAAAACTTTTATTAAACTGAGCATTTGAGAGTTTTTTGTCGTTTTTATTTTTTAAACCCAAACTCATCATTCAAGTTGCTAAAAAGTTCCACCATTCTTTTTTCTTTTTCCTCCGAATAATCATTCACAATTTTTTTTTCTCCTACAATTACTATAAACATTCATATCATGGAATAAGATCAATACTAATCTTTGTATTTTCTTCAGAAAAATAAAATTTGAGAAATACATTATAGGAAAAATATTCGTCTATTTAATAAATAAATTATATTTAAGCTAATAATTAATTATATAAATATATATTTAATTATTAATTAATTAACTATCACAATGGAAAAGTCCAAGGAAACAAATGGAGCAACTAATGAGAGAGATTGTCCTGATTGCTAGGGCCAACTTATAAAACCTGTCACGAAGCCAAAATAAGCAAGACAAATACTTCAAGCCCTATAAATACCAATACCCCCAATGAATAAAGTTACATGTACACTTTAAATAATCACTCATGCCACTTCCTATTAATCAAGATAGTGACTTGATGCACTTGGAGTTGTGGCTTAGCGGAAAGGAAGCCAACTATTCCATCATATTCGCTTGTAAGAGTTATAGTTCGAGCCTTAATAAGCTTCGTTATTACCTTAAATATATTTAGTCTTACTTGAAGAGTCAAATGGAGGGGAATATACTAGGGGGCTAAGATGTACTCAGCCTTATTTGAAGGACAATTTGGAGAGATCTGTTAGGACTAAGTCACTATTAGATTCCTACAGCGCAAAACGCTAAGGCTCTACCTATTAATAGAATTCAAGGCGGATGAGATCCACATCAACGCCCAAAAAAGCTCTATTCACTAATAGAATTCTGAACTGATGAGATCCATATCGAGACCATTTTTTATTCATTAAAAAAAAGATTAATTATATTTATCACCCCTACACTTTGGATGTTGTGTCAATATTATTCCTACACTTTCAATTTGAATAATTACAACACTTACACTTTTCAATAAAATCAAAAAAGTCATTTTGTTAAAATTTTCTGTAAAATTTAACAGATTATGTCACATCAGAGTCCATATAAATATTTAAGTGGAATTTTTTATCACATCAAAGTCCAAATAAATATTTAGATGGAATTTTTTATTATTATTATTTTACTAAGGAGGCGAACTGTTTATTTGATAGAATGATTTTTTTAAAATAATAATAATAATAAAATTTCACATGGATACCTACTTGAACTCTAATGTGAGAAAATTTTAACAAAATAACTTATTTGATCTTATTAAAAAATATAAAAATTATAATTATTTAAATTAAAAGTGTACAGATCATACTAATATAACATCTAAAATATAGAGTGATAAATATAATTAAAAAAAAAATGATAGTGACTTGACTATTAAAAGCTCTTTAAACCGGTAACACCGTCAATCCATAATTCACTGATCATTATTCTGATGAAACTTGGATATTACTGCATCTGGCCTTTACAATAAACAGGGTAAGCAAATGCTTCAAGCCCATTATGATGTGGGCCAAAAAAATATTATTGTATATAAAAAAATTTAATGTATTAAAATAAAAATTTAAATGAATTTTAATGTATAACTTATTTATTAAAAAGTATGGTGGCTCACACAGGCAGCTTATCCCTCATATGTTATATTTGTCAACTTTCAAAATTTACTTTCTTACCTAAATTTATCTTTATATAAGTGGAAATCTCTTATCATTTTATTATCCCTCAATTAATTTAAATTTTGAAAAAATTATAAAATGCTAGAAGAAGAAATTTTAAATTATAGAAGAGAAATTTAATTAACCTTTTAAAAGGTTTAAATTATTATTTCTGTAACTTTAAATATTTTTATTTAATAAAAATTTAACTTTTTTTTAAAAAATATTATTATATATAAAATATATTTATAAGTATTAAATAAAAATTTAAAATAAATTTTAATATATAACTTATTTATTAAAAGCATGGTGGCCCACTAGTGATAACTTTCGAAATTTACTTTCTTGCCCAAGTCTGCACATTGGCTCTGACATGTGGTAATTTATTTTATTAGTCTATATAATAGTTTTTTTAATGAATTTTCATTCTTAATATTTTGCCGTTCGAAGAAAAAAGTTATGTGAAAATCTCTTATTAATTTTATTATTCTTCAACTAATTTAAATTTTGAGGAAATTAAAAAAATGCTAGAAGAGGAAATTTAAAACTTATAGAAGAGAAATTTAATTAAGCTTTTTGAAAGTTTTAAATTATTATTTTTATAACTTTAGATATTTTTATTTAATAAAAATTTAATTTTTTAAATTTTTTAAATTATTTTTTTAATATTTATACAGTGCTTCATATTTTAACTTGGTCTAAAACCTCATAATGTCACAGCGAGCATTGAGTAACAATTTTATAATTGTGCAGTTTTCTACATAAAATATCATGGGACTAAGGCTTTTGCCTTTTGGTGGGTTTGGAAGTGGGGTGAGCCCTCTCCCCCCAGCCAGTAGTTCTTTGACGGGACAAAAGGTTAAGATTTGGTTTTTATTTGACAGAGATGTTGGACAAATTAGCAAAGGAAAAGTGTAAAGAACAAAAGTAAAAATTTAAAAGATGCTTTCACTCACTTCATCCAAAGTGGCAATATACCATGATGGGACCTGGAATGTGGCTTTAACAGTGAGAAAATACCTCATGTTTATGGGTGATAATTACGATTTGAGTTTTAATAAATATCTGTTAAAATTTTATATATATTTAATTTTATTAAATATTAAATAAAAAAATTATTAAAAAATATATTTATTATTTTAAATTTTTATAAAATTATAAAATTAAAATAGTAATATATTATGGTGGGATTTGTGGGTGGAATGTGATTTAACTGCGAAAAAGTCAATCGAACTCTCATATTTATTAATGACAGTTATGGTTTAAATTTTAATAAATTTTTTAAGTATCACTTGAAAAAGAATTATCAGAGAAAACACTTACTGCTTTAAACTTTTATAAAATTAAAACAGTAATAAATTTCTATCTTATAATAAAATCCTAGAGTAATAATTTTCATACAGAGAAAAAAATAGCAAATAATTACAAGTAAAATTTAGCTGATAAGAAAATTACACTTGGAGTTAGACCTTTGAAATGCAATAAATGTTGGCATGAACAGCCATGCATTTTTTTTTTTCTTTTGTATCATCTTTCCGAAAACTTATATTTTCGTAATGAAATCTACAGAACCCTTGTTATATAAACAGCCATGCATTCATCCAGAATGCTACATTTTGGTGGATACATTAATAGCTGATATCTTCACAATATTTTGATCAATTTTTTCAGTTGTTTACTAATTCTTTACCTCTATAAAAAAAATAGATAAAAATTATTGTCATTTTCATCCCTTTTTGTTTGTTTTTTATTTTCACATTGTTTGCGTGTGTCGCCTCCAAACTTAATGATAAATTGAAGAAGATAATAAAAAAAAAAAAAAAAATGAAAGAGTTGATCAAACTAATGTGGTAGAAACATGGAATATTATAGAATTCTATACTGGTTTTAAATGCCTTAAAAAAAAACTTTATTAAATATTGAAATTCAAATAACAATGAAAACTGAAAGAAAATAACAAAGAAATACTAGACTAAAACTGAAATAAAATAAAATGAACTAACTGTAGTTGATGGGTGTGTTTTTCCTCCCTTTATGTAGCTGCTAAAACTCCAAGATAATAATAAAAACAATTAAAAGATAATATCATCACATAAATAATTATTTCTTAAATTCTATCTTATAATTACCTTAGATGTTTGGGTTCCAATAAAATTCTTGCATATTTTCCTCTGTCTCCTTTGCTACCTAAGCTAATTATTTTCTGAGTCAAAACACATATGTACTAAACTTTTTAAAATCATTTTCATCCCCTTTTTGTGTTTGTTTTTTTATTCGTTGAACTTTATGTAAAAGTTCCAAGTGGGGGTTTAAAACTCATACTTGTAATTTGCTTACTAAAACCGCTGAAGAATGGCTGTCTCATTCACATTCACATATATTAGAAATTAACATATATTCTCATAGTTTTATTTCCCTTTGAGTCCCAAATAACACAGTAAATATCATATCACTAATATTTTTTAGTTAATTAAAATAAATAAAATAATATATATTATATCATTAGTGGGTCTAAAGCTTACATGTAGAAATTTATTGGCATTAGCTTTTTAAGGTTCACTTTTTCTAAGTACGATTTTATTTACTTTTCTTAGATATGATTTAAGTATAAAAAAAAATTAAATCCTATTTAATTAGATTGAGGTATAAAATTTTTCAAATAAATATGTCATATCTCTTAACTGATTCGTAGGTTAATTATTTCCAAATTAAGTTTTTTTTTTTATTAAAAAAAAAAAGAAAGTCCTCTGTTTCTGACTGTTTGCCTATATTTTTATTATCTCCGTGACCATGAAGACTCCAAGAAAGTAACATACACACTCATAGAGAATGAGAGGCAAAGGGAGCAAAAGACGAGAATGGCGAGAAAGTGAGAGGATGAATTGATTTTTCAGAAATTAAAGATTAAAGTTGAGTTAAGAATAAAAAACATAAAAATTAAATTATATAATATAAATAAATTTTAAAATATACAATATATATATATACGGGGGGCGGAGATGTTGCACTCCGTCCCCGCCTAATTTGTCTCGGCCTTGCCCTGTCAATTTAGATAATCAAGGAATTTCTGCTCCATTATGGGCGGGATTGAGCAGAGCGTGGCAAAGCGGGGTCCATTTGCCATGCCCAGTAACATTCTATAATTCCATAAATTTCTTTACAAACATATAAATATCGTTTAGAAATATACTAGGATCTAAATTTGAGAATCTAAATGTATATCAAATGACATTGTTAGAAAAATAATACAGTTTAAAGTGTAATTCACAACTGTTTTTGAAATTTTATCCAATAATTTACAGCCTTATATATAAGTTATTTGTCCAAAAGACCTTTTTTTTTTTGTGACATTTCTCGTATCTATTATATTTAAAATTTCAATTTAGAATCTTTAACATTTTCCTATAGTTTAATATTGAATTAGATAGGAATACATTCCTACTTAAACAAACTTGCCAAATTAATTTATATCCTTTTAGAAACTGATCAACCATGGAAGATATCAACCTAACCGCGCACTCGTTGAAAAAAAAAATAAAAAAAAAAAAATCACCTTGTAATTTCCTTTATCAATCGTATCACAATTAGTTTCTTCGAAAAAAAAAAGAAAAGAAAAGAGTCATATCACAATTAGTGGTTCAAAAATTATTTAATTATTTTCTTTTGCCGAAAACGATTATAAAAAAGAAATGAAAATATTGAAAACCTTATATGAATTATCCATGTCCTACCATACCTTTATGAAGCCCTAAACAGCGTCAGCAAAAGATTCCTACTTATTTTGTCTCTTTACCCTCGAAAACAAACAAATTTAAAAATAAAACAAAAAAATGAAAAAAAGACTTGCAGTTTTTAAGATGAAAAAGGTACAGAGCCTCTGCTACGAAAGCGGACCAAAATTCCAGATATTTCCTTCGGATTCCAAAGCACCAAACAGGACCATAAAATCCAGCTATGCCACGAGCACGCCACGCGCCCACATACTCCAATCAATCTCAGCCATCCACGTTTCAACTCATCCTGTGGTTCACACCAATCCTAGCCACCCATTATATAGTCTTCTTCCACATCTCTATCCTCACTTCCCCACCACATCCACACACACAGAGACCTCTCTCCATAGCCAGCCCTTGATTACCTCTATTTTCTCTTCCTATATCTCTACCGTCTCCGTCTTTGTTCTCTTCAACAACATGCTTCTCAAAGCCTCGCCAGCT
Source organism: Rhamnella rubrinervis (assembly GCA_007844105.2). Taxonomy (NCBI): domain Eukaryota; kingdom Viridiplantae; phylum Streptophyta; class Magnoliopsida; order Rosales; family Rhamnaceae; genus Rhamnella; species Rhamnella rubrinervis. The sequence goes on from CM017576.2 coordinate 4,788,049, forward strand.
TCCTCGCTCCTCAGCACTCATCGGGAAAACGTGGGTCACCTGTTTTCCTCTGTTCCGTCATCGTCCTCGTCTTTTTCTTATTCAGTTTCGCCTCTGAATTCGTCTGCCTCTCTGTCCTCAATTCTTCGCTCCTCTCCGGCGAAAAATGGAGGTGGGTTTGTGGTCTGTGCATCGAAGAGTGCCAATAACCGACCACTAGCGGGTGTCGTTTTCGAGCCCTTTGAAGAGGTGAAGAAGGAGCTTGATCTCGTCCCTACTGTACCACAGGTTTCTCTTGCTCGTCAGAAGTTTGTTGACGCCTGTGAGGTCGCCATTAACGAGCAGATCAAGTGCGTATTCTTTCCTGATCACTTATTTTGATTTACATATTCGAGTGAAAAGTGATTTGTTTATTCATTTGGGAAATTGGGTTTCTATCTATTTTTATAATCGGTTGGTTAAGGTTATATTTACGTGCTTTTGTCACGGTTCTTTTTCAATTTTGAGCTACTGATTCTGGGTATGCCTGTGTTTGGGTGTCTATTTGTTTGTGCTTTAAGTATTCATTACGTGTGCAAAAGTCTGTTTCTAGATCATTTCGTTTGGAAATGGTAATCTGTTTGTATTGTCTTTGAGATTCTTTGATTTTGTTTCGTTTTTTCTAATTATTTTGTTTTATTTTTTATTTTGGGGATTACCAGCGTGGAATATAACGTCTCGTACGTCTACCATGCCTTGTTTGCCTACTTTGATAGGGACAACGTCGCGCTCAGGGGTCTTGCCAAGTATTATGCTCGAAATTCTCATTCTTTTGGAGCATTTACACGATATTTTTATTATTCTTTTGTTTTTTTTAATGCTTTTTTGGTCCACAGGTTCTTCAAGGAATCAAGTGAAGAAGAGAGAGAACATGCTGAGAAATTGATGGAATACCAGGTTCTTTTATATATTTCGCATGAAGCTTTTGCTTTCAAGATGTTGTTGGTGTGGTTTGAATTTACCTTTATTAGTATAAGAAATTAAATTTCTGATGTTCTTTGTTTCTGATTCTTAGAACAAGCGAGGTGGTAAAGTGAAATTGCAGTCCATAGTGATGCCTCTCTCTGAGTTTGATCATGCCGAGAAAGGAGATGCTTTATATGGTTAGTTTTCATTGAGTCTTATCTATATGTTTGATGAAAAGCATACTTGTAACAATTAAATTTGCTTCTGTTGACACCCTTTTTCCACTGATTGTTTTGTGAACCTACTTGTTCTTCTTCGTAGCTAATGTGAATTTGGTTTGTGGACGTGTTTTCTTGATCATGAAATTGGATATACTTTCTTAGTATAGAAGTTGTTCAATTTATACTTTGAAACTAGTTTCTTAGCATATACATCCATTATACTGTTAATTTTTCTATTTCTGCCTTCATGGATCCTACTGTTAGTTCTTCAATATCAGCCTTTGTGGATTCCCCAAAGCTTGTCTTTAAATCATAATTTATATTATAGGTTCATATCACAATAATAATTGGTGCAAAAATTCCTATAAAGGAATTAGGACCAGCCTTGCATTTTCTACTTAAAAAATTAATTGAGATAATGTAGAGTTTTATTTAAATAGTTCTGACTCTGTATTTAACTTTCTTACTTCAGCAATGGAGCTTGCTTTATCTCTGGAGAAGCTGACAAATGAAAAGCTCCTCAAGTTGCACGGTGTAAGGCATCTAACTCTGCTTCATTCTGTTGTGTTGCTGGAGTTCAATTACGTATTTAGCTACTTGGTTGAATATAGTCATAACTTTCTTGAAACATTCCATGGCCTTTTAAATCAAAACTATGTTAAGTACAATCCAGTTTAAAAAATGTAATGCTTTCCAAGTTGTCCCTTTTTCAGATTCTAGTTTGCCAGACAAATTCATTCTGCTCGAGACATGATTCAGTATCTTTTTAAAAAATCTGTTAATGGTTTGATTCGAACGCAGGTAGCTGAGCAGAACAAGGATGTGCAGTTGACTGATTTCGTTGAAAGTGAATTCTTGGCTGAGCAGGTAAAGTATAATGTTCTTGTCGTTCATTTACTTTGGAAATCTGTTTTCCCCGATTGAGAAAACCATAGTATAAAATTGTATGTATAAATTTTCTGTGAACCTTATAACTTTTCATCCTTTTAGGTGGAGGCCATCAAGAAAATCGCAGAATATGTTGCTCAACTTAGGAGAGTGGGCAAAGGACATGGTAGGAATATCCTTGTTTTCATCGTTGTCATACGCCTGTGTGTATAATATCATGGTTGTCTAAGCTGGATTTTTTATTTTGGTTTTGAATTATCAGGAGTTTGGCACTTTGATCAGATGCTGCTTCACGAGGATGCAGATGCTGTTGCTGCATGAACATAGAGTATATGAGACAGTTGATGTTGTTGTTTACTATTCCTTTGTCACTGTTTTGGAGGTTGGGGGTTCTAAAAAGTGTTAGTACTGGGTTCGTAGTGTCTTTTTTTTTAAAATGGTTAAGAGAGATTAGAGTGAGTGCATGGATAGAACCTATGAATGAGAAATAAATATTTGGAGTAATTTTAGTTTTGATATATTAAATGCAGTTGTGCCTAGATTTAATTACATGATGGTCACTCCTTTAGAAGTATAGCGCTGCCAACCACTGTGTATGGCAATAACATGCAGTCGTGATTACTTGGCTTGGGTGGGTGGGTGGTCCACTATAGTACATGAAGATTTTGAGTGGGGGTGTTTAAAAATTAATCAATTCAATCAATTCAATTCAAATCGATCCAATTCAATTTTATCGGGTAAATTCGGTGTGATTGAATTGGATTGGATTTGTATTTTTCAAATTCAATACCATTAGATTGGCTGTGGGTTTTAGGATAGAAAAAAATACAACTAAATCAATTCAATTATATATTTATTATTTAATATATATTTTAATATATTTTTAATATAAATTTTAATTCGAAATCACAATTACTCAATTAGCATTTGGCAAGTTCTAAAGCCCAATCATTCAAATTTAATTTCTGTTATAGGGAAGGAAATTAATTGGAGAATCAAGATTATTATGGGCAATATATTAATTGTATTTCTCTTCTACTGTGTTTGTCTATGTTTTCTAATTAGGTGATATTTTCATCCATCTAATCTCTTATTGCTACTTAATAAATTTTCAATATACACAACTGTTTTAGTTACTTTTGCTGATGTTGGTATAATGTGAATTGATTTGTAATGTTATTTTCTTATTTAAGATTGAATTAGATTAGTTAATAATCAATTCAATTTAAAATCAAATGAAACAACCAATCCAAACCGATTACTATTGGATTGGATTGGATTTGAGTTTTTAATTAAATTGGATTGGATTGTAAAATTTAAAAACCAATTAATATTGAATTAGTTTGGTTATTATCAAAAGGAATTGAATTTTAACCGATGAACACCCCTAATTTTGATATTGGTTTGATAATTGATTCACTGTAGTACAGTGTGGTCTATTTTCCATATAGAAGTAGTGGTTGGAAATGCTTCATTAATTGCGTTCGTTTACTTTGGAAGTCTTAGAACTGTCTCCGTACTTTTTGGTAAATAGATCTCCATACTTGGGTCCTTATAAATCTATGTTTGTGGTCCTTTTAATTTTTCAAAGCAGTCGCTTTCAGAAATACATATATATGTGTACTTTTTCCTGGATTTCCTTCCTAAGTAAATAAAGAAAGATGAAAATGATAGAAATTAGAAATAACGAAAAAGTTGTATAGAAGACTAGAGGAATTAGAATGAAGAAAAAGATTCATAAATCAACTGCAATTCACATGCATTTTTCTCCTTTTTTTTTTTTTTTCTCGATGAATTGTAAATATTAGAATGTTCAAGAAATAATTTCTTTGATCAACAAATTGACATTTTATATGTTAGTTTTGTATTAATCCCCTCCGGTTTAACTACAAGTCGTACAATACAATAAAATTTTCGAATTTCGATTAGGATGATTTGAGAAAATGCCATGCCCACAATGCCAAAATGGATGATGTCTACAATTTGAACCCAATTAACTTGTCTACTCATTTAAGCCAAAATTACCCTTGGCTAGTCTAAAAATTGAAAGTCAATTTCTATTGAAGACCCGTATGTCATTTCACCGTTGTTGTTCCAGCGATCGATTCGTTGCAGAGCCTTAGGAAAATCAAAATTTGCAAATCAGATCGAAATCCTGACCAACTCCGAACCACTTTGCCCTCTCTCCAGTGTCTCCCTCGCTCTCTCTTCACCGTTCGAGATCGTTATCACCGTTTGAGAGCTGCCGCCACTGTGTCCCTCACACACAAATAGAGGTTAGTTTATTGAAGTAATTGTTTTTTTGGTTATGGGTTGGGTGTTTATGGAATTTGTGTGCTTATCATATTTATTAGTTTGATTTTGAAAATTAGGGGATTTTTATTGTACTAACTATTGGTTTAACGTATAAAATATGCTGATTCAAATATGATTGGTTTGATAACTATGTTACCTCTGTAACTATTGGTTTAAGGTGGAAAATGTTGCGCCAAGTTTTGATTTTGTTAAATGAATATCGAAGGGAACATGAATAAATAATTCAGACTTTTTGAACTGACATTTTTGTTCTTTATAGCTGTGAATTTCCATGTTGAACTTGACCTTCTAGCTTGGGCATGCACGAGTGGTCTGTCAATCAATATTAATCTTTTAAGTTGAATTTTTTTCCCATATATATATGTAAATTATATACTGAGCTATAGATATAGGATTGACCAATTCATGTAAAATTCAAAAAAAATAAAATAAAAATGTAATAAATTTATGCACTTATATTTTTATCAATATTTAATAAAATAACAATGGTTTGGTTGTAGCTCAATATATATAAGTTATATAGCCAAAAATAATATTTTTATATATATTTTTTGAAATTGTTAATAATAGGGTGTTCTTTATACTTGTCAAATACTGAACATATTTACTTCTACTGCCTATAATTGATACATGGGTTTGTTTTACTTTCATAAATTTAGAAAGATTCCATTTATTATTCAACTTTTGCATTGTCAATTTGTTAAGAAATCTCGACCTTCACATTATTCAGTCTTAAGATTTTAAACTATGTGATGATTCATTGCAAGCTTACCAATTGTCTCTGAGGACTCTTTATTATCTCTCCACTCTTTATTGAAACTGTATGTTGGTTTCAACTCTTTTTTCTTCAAATCCTAGGTCTTTGGTTTGAATCTAACCAAAAAGGATATTACAAGAATTTGAATATGTAGTAACAAGATTTTAGGCATTATGTTTCTTTTTCTGTACATAGTCTCTGCTTTACCAGTCCAAACAATGAATTGGAAAAGTGTTTTATTTGTGAACAAAATTCTTGAATCTGATTATTTTGTTATCTCTGTATTATGGTATATATTTGCTCAATGCTGCAGAGCTCTGTCTGTAAATAGGATTTAAAAGTTGGCAAGACTTTTTTGCCCACAATAATTGAGCCAAAAAGTTGGCAAGACTTTTTTGCCCCATTTTCCCAACAATAATTGAGCCAAAAAAACATTGTGTTTTTTAATTAACCATCGTAGGGAGAATTATTAAGCATACCTTCTTTTATCTTGGTTTGTGATGTGAGATTAGCTCTAGTTTGGATTTGACTGTTGTTACATGCACTTGTTAAAATAGTCTGACCCTCTTTTCCGAAATTACTATATATTCTTTCTTGCTTAGGAAATGTTAATTTCTGTTATTTTATACGGCAGGTCTGTAAAAAGTGTGCTGAAAAGGTTGTCTATCGTCTTTTGCCGCCTCAAATTCAATTACGAGCTGTTTTAGTGGGAATCGAATTTGGATTTTGTAATGTTACTGTTAGTAGATATTGTTATGATATTGCACAGCATGTTAGCACAATCTGAATGATTAGACTTTCTATTAGTGGTAGCTTGCCCGATATTTTTATGCCACTCAGTCTCTCCTTTGTAGACATTACAATTTGGCTTAATACACCACTGCCATGATTAAAGTTGCATGATATGCTTGAATTCAGCTTTCATTTTCAAACTCGTGTATTTTTTATGTTTTAAAATTCAAACATTTATTCAAACTAGGTCTTGTATATATAAACTTTTTATTTTTTACCAAATAGAAACTTTAACTGCAAAGAAAAGATAATACAATATACTAAAAGAATCTATTTGCATTATGAAATAGAAATTTACATTATAAATTAAAATAATAATAATAATATAAACCACCAGAATAATCTCTTTACATTATTAAATTCACGTATTCCTTTTATTTTGACATAGAAAACAAATAGAAATTCAAATTACAATAAATACACACAATTGAAATTCTTATTTCTAGAATCGAAATTTCAATGGTTGTATGAAATTATCACATAGAGTTTTCTAAAACTCATGTATTCCTTTTATTTTGAAATAGGAACCAAATAGAAATTCCTATTATGACAAATGTACAAAATTTTGAGATTTCTATTCTTGGGATAGAAATTTCGATTCCTATATTATGCGATCAAAGATATTTTCATGGTTAAACTCATACGGTCCTTCTATTTCGAAATAGAAACCAAATAGGATTTCAAGTTGTAATAAATATACAAAATTGAAATTCCGATTCTAATATGAATTCATCATAGGGAGCTTGCTAAAACTCATGCATCCCTTTTATTTCGAAATAGAAACTAAATAGGAATTCCTATCACGAAAAATTTACTAGGAATCAAAGGCAAACTTCGTGACAAAATGTACCATGTTTCGCTTTAGTGTCTAAAAATATAATTAAAATAACTGGAAAAACATCAGCCATAAAGACTTGAAAGATTGGAATCTAGTTGCAGTAGGATATGATTGATAACAAAGCAACAATAAATTTTCAAAAAGCTAAATATTGAAATCCATAGTACTCATTAGCTAAAGTTACCCAGTAGCATACTAGCAAACATAGGACATGGCAAAATTTGAAAACAAAAGATTCATTTGTTCATAGGTGGACCCAGTTATGAAAATAATAACGAACGCTTCAAAAAGTGTAGTTCAAATAAAGAGTGATGGACCAATAATCATAGTTCGTTTCAAGCTGTGGCTGCTGATTGGGCTGCAAGCCTCTTCCTAGCCTCTTCAATGATGGACAACTTGATACCTTTGCCCTTTGGAAGAGATACCCATGGCTTTGTCCCCTTGCCGATGGTGAATACATTCCCCAATCGAGTGGCGAATTCATGGCCAGTAGCATCCTGCACGTGGATGGTCTCGAAAGTTCCCTTATGCTTCTCCCTGTTCTTAATGACTCCAACACGACCTCTGTTCCTTCCACCAGTGACCATGACTACATTCCCAACATCAAACTTGATGAACTCAGTGATCTTGTTGGTCTCTAGGTCTAGCTTGATGGTGTCGTTGGCCCTGATTAGAGGATCTGGGTACCGGATTGTTCTTCCATCATAGGTGTTCAGGTATGGTATACCCTTTTGGCCAAATTGCACAGAGCGGACTTTGCATAGTTTGAACTGCATCCAGAACTCTCAAAAGATCAGAAATAGCGAAGTACCCAATCAAGGAATCTACCAAGTCAAGCACTGTGTATAATTAGAGTAAGCATTATAAAAATTTGGATAGATCCCTATATCACAGAGCGGACTTTGTATAGTTTGAACTGCATCAAGAACTCTTAAAAGATCAGAAATAGCGAATTACCCAATCAAGGAATCTACCAAGTCAAACACTGTATATAATTATAGTAAGCATTATAAAAATTTGGATAGATCCCTATATTCAACCATAAAACGATATAGTAATGCAAAGTGAATGATGTGGTTTAATTGCAACTTTAAAGTGTGTGCGCGTACCATCAAGGACACCAATATGCAGACCATTCACAATTTACAATGATGTAATTCACTTATTCCAATCATTCAAATAATTTATTTTAAAAGAAAAAAAATAATAATTGAAAGACAATTACTAATGAGTCACCTTTGCCTCTTCATCTCTGATGGAGTGGAGACGGAACCGACCCTTAGTGTCATAAAGGAGACGGAAATTCTCATTTGTTTTGGGGATTGATACAACATCTGTCAAAGCAAGTCATGTGGTAAGAATAATTACAATGCTAACCAAAATAATCACAGATTATAAATTCAGGAACCAGAAAATCAGTTAACCGCCATCACATCTAATGCAACATTAAAAACTGAGCCAGTCCACACTAACCAAATGGCCAGCTCAAACTTTTAAACACCTTATCCAATACAAGAAAAATAACCAAAAGAAATTCCACATCATCCTATTTCTTATGTATGAAAGACTTAACTATTAGCAACTATCAATACATAACTTAAACATAGAATAGAAAGAGCCACCATAAATTCACTTTCATACACAGAACTTATAGCATGAAACAGATTACATCAATAAAAATCATAAATAAAGATCAAGGGAAATATGTGCTTACCCATGAAACCTGAAGGATATGTTTTATCAGTCCTAACTTTCCCATCAACCAGGACTTGTCGTTGCATCAAAATGAGAATGACCTCACGGTATGTGAGTGCATATTTCAATCGGTTTCGCAGGATGAGGATCAATGGCAAGCATTCCCTAGATTTGTGAGGTCCAGATGAAGGCTTGGGTGCCTAAAGAAGAAAAGCAAAATATAATTAAGGAATTGAAATGAGCCACTGAAATATTAACAAAATATATAAGGCCAATGTAGAAGAATCAAGTACTGTAGCAAATGAATTTGGATACTAGAAATTTAACTTACAAATGCACCACCAAGTTTGTCCAACATCCAATGCCTCGGGGCATTGAGCCTCTTCAAATGCTTCTTCAACCCTCTAGCCTGTTATAATCACGAAGTATAAACTTCAACAACTCATGTAATCCAACATGAAGACAATATGGAAACCCTCATCTAACACAGCTTATGAAACTACATTACGCTTTCATTATGCTTACTTTTTTGATGATATGAATAATTTGTTAAAGGGTTTCTTAATAAGGATTGATTTATCAGACAGGACTGACTCAGAAAATATATATATATGTATAAACACGCGAACTGTTAAGGGCCAATGCATATCTGACATCCCTATTAAGTCCAAATACACAACTTCATATATCATTCTAATGCAGAAACACAAGAGTTTAATTAGATAACTTCAGAAAAAATTCACTGGAAATTTTGGAGAATACTAGGGGGATGGGCATCGGCCAAATATGAAATAACCACACTAAAACTTAGTGACCGTATCAAAATTTAAACAAGCTCTCAAACCAAGGACACAATAAGTCAACTTATGCATTAAATTGAAGTCTAAAACAAGCTTTCAAATAGTTTACAGAAAGAAAAAAAACAAGCTCTCAAGATTTGACATCTATTCAAGATATTTAGCATGCAAAATAATGTTCATGGCAAAACCAAGCATACGTACGGCTGAAGATGTGCAATGAAGTTCTAAATGAATATTACAAAACCATATTCATAAAAAATAAAACAAAATACGAATCTATAGAAAGAAGAAGAAAAACAAACAAACACCTAAGTTCTCTATGCCTTTCGAAAAAAAAAAAAAAAACTAAAGCAAATAGATAAAGACACAAACTACGGAAGAGAAACGAAGCGATCTGAGAAAGAACAGAAAAATGAAGTAAAAGGAGCGCGAAAGGCGAGTGAACCATATTGTGAATGCGAACAAGAAGATCTCTGGAGCAATAGCAGAGCCTCCGCGGCTATGGCGATGTGTAGCGAGTCCGTGCGAGAGGCTTGAATGTACGCCTTCGAAAACCCTAATAAGTGGTTTTTCTCAGGTGGTTATCGTGGTGGTTACTTGGGTTGGGCTACCATATAGGGTTGTGGGCTTGGATTAAGTGGGCCTAATATGAGCTTACAACTATTCATGTTACCCAACTAAGCCCACTGGTAAATATTTAAATTTGTGAAACCAAATATATATAATATTTTATGTTTTATACTATATTATGTTATATTTATTACAATTTTTCAAATGAATATTAAAATCCTTTACTTTTTTTTTTAACCATGTTCTAAATTCTAATCATAGATATAATATTTTAAAATTCAATAATGATAGACTTGTCAAGAAGTTTACAGATTAAGTGATATTAATGCGATGATCTTCCATTTAAAATTTATTTATATTTTATTATGTTATATTAAATTGTCAATTAATAATATATTATCAACTAAATCAATTGCTATGTTAGTTGGTAAAGTAAAATTTCTTGATAGGGCTGGCGTTACTCTTTAAAATTGCGAGGACACAATTATTTGAAATCTCTTTTATATAATAATACATAAAACTATGAAAATCCTAAAATGATTTATAGCTTAATAAATACATTATTTTTGCATCATTTTATGCTTCTTTTTTATTTTTTCCTTGAAGGACACATGAATTTGTTTGTTTGTTTTTTTGGTTTTATGAAATTTTTTGGTATTTATGCATTTATACAATTAACTTTATCATAGAACATGCCACGTAGAATAATAATAATAATAATAATTAAAAAAATAACTTTGTCATATAACATTTGAAAAAATCGCATATAGCCAGCTTTAGTAGCAATTAGGCTACGACTGCCACGCGGCGTAATCAGGCAGGGCAATCTACATCAGCTTTACACGTTATTCCCTCCATCGGCTTCTTTCTTCCAAAGGACTTCTTTTTCTTTCTTTTTCTGTTTTTTCATTCGGTTTGTTTCCGTCCTTCAGAGACTCAGAGATCGACAAAATGAAGAGCGCCATTGTTGTTTCTCTGGTAATTTTATTGTCAGTGTTCGTCCATTCAAATTCCGAAGAAGAAGATTTTGATGTCCGCAAGCATCTTTCTACTGTATCCAGGTTTCCATCACTTCGAATCCACATTGTAGCGTGAAAAGAAAAAATATACCTTTTGTTTAGGTCTTTTTATTTATTTAAGCATGAATAGTTATGGATCATTGATGAATTCTGGTGCATATTTTTTTCTTAACCTTCTGTTTGTATGCTCAGAAAATTGACGGAAAATGAACAGAAAAATTAACAATTTTAGCTCGGCTTTATTGTTATAGTGGTCGTCAGTGGTGGCGCATCAGAATGGCTTGTTATGCAGAGAGAAAGAGTAACTGATAGATATTTAATCGCGTTGGTAATTTTGTGTGCAGATACGGTGTCGTCAAAGATGTTGCTGAGAATTCCTTTGTACCTTCAGATATTCCAAATGGTTGTACTCCTATCCACCTGAACCTTGTGGTAATCTTTCAAAATTTTACTCACTGGAATTGTTTGTGTGTTCAATGCGCAACTAGCTTTAATTTTCAAGATACATATCAACTTAAAAATCAACGTTAGGATGAGAAAACGTTTACTAATTTTGTAATTATCGGGAGAAAAAATATTGAATTATTTGGATGATAGATTATTGTTTTCCAGTGAAAACTATTTTATGCCTAATAATCTTATTCCTTTATATCATATGATTTAGTAACATTATTTATTGAACATGTGCATAGGACTTTGTGGAATTTGGGTTTGCCATGTAACATTTTAATACATGACAGACTTAAGAATGATTTATGCGTCCATTTCAGTTCCAATTTTAGCCTTGATTGAGAATTTTCTAGCACTGTAGTTTTTCTCCGGAATTTTTACAATTGTATTTTGCTATCTTATCCAATTCTATAAGTGCCTTAAATATAGAGTTGCAGAATTAGTGATTATAAAGTTACTTTGTTCTCTCAGGCAAGACATGGAACTCGTTCTCCTACCAAGAAACGGATTAAGGAGTTGAACAATTTGACAGATCGTCTAGAAGTACTTCTAAAAGATGCAGAAGAACGAAAAATTTCACTGCAGAAGGTTCCTGTATGGTTTCACAAGTGGAGATCTCCTTGGGAAGGAAAAGTGAAGGGTGGAGAATTGATCAGAATAGGAGAGGATGAACTATATGATCTTGGAAACAGGATTAGAGAAAAATTTTCAGATTTGTTTAATGACGATTACCACCCAGATGTGTATACAATAAAAGCAACTCAGGTGAGCTGTGCTTACTTTTTTCATCATATAAGTAGCATTTGCTGGATTCCTTTTTATAAATATTGCAATCATAAAGAGTTGTTTTAGATATTGATGGATGTGCTCAGTGTGTTGCATAATACAGATACTAGTTTTGCCATATGTTGTTGGAATAGTTTGGAGCTAATTATTTTTTACTTTAGGCTGAAGCCTTAAGTTGATCAAAGTTCATTTCTTTAATCTTTTCAGATTGATTGAACCTGTCAACTTATACATTGTTCCATTCTTTGATGATATAGGTTCCCCGGGCATCAGCTAGTGCTGTAGCATTTGGCATGGGGTTGTTTTCTGGTAGAGGAACTCTTGGACCAGGATGTCATCGAGCTTTTTCCGTAAGCTCTGAAAGCCGTGCAAGTGATATATTCCTGCGGTTTTTTGAATGTTGTGAAAACTATAAGGTAATTGCAGTCTTGATAGCTTTTTTCTTTTCCTTGGTTTCAAGATACACATGCAATCACAGTGATAAGAAGCAAACAAAAAGCATAACTGTCAGAATGATGTAATAAAGGTTGTGCTAAAATTTCACTGGACCTGGTAGCATTCTTGGTGGAAGCATTCCATGGATTAAAGTAAAAAAAAACTCCTCTGTGGACGATGAGTATTTATGTGTGTTAATCTTATTTAACGCTTGGTTCTTAGGGAAAAATATCTTATTTCTGTTGAAAGCAAGTGTAGAACTTGAATGTGTACATGGCTCATAGATGTCTTTTTGGTGGGTAAGCTTCAGCTACTAGGAAGTGGGTTTGTGTATATCAAATTCATGTCAGTGGATAGTTGACAGTGGGGAAGTTGTGATGTTGTGCTTTAAACATTGTTGAGAACTTATGGATGCAGGACTTTAGGAAACATCAGGAGCCTTTTGTTAATAAGCTTAAGGAGCCTATATTTGATGAGATCACATCTGCTCTAGTGAGGCGCTATGGGTTGAATTTTACAAGGCAGGACACATCTTCTCTCTGGTTTTTGTGCAAACAGGTGGTTTAATTATTCTCTTTTTATGAGCAGACAAAGTTTATTTTTGCTGAGTGCTGAATGAATACTTACTGCAATCAATATTGGCTTCTTTTGTTATTCCAAATTTGTGGCAGGAAGCATCCTTATTGGATATCACTGATCAAGCTTGTAGTCTTTTTAGCCCTTCTGAGGTATATGGGATTTGCTATCATCTATGCTGATGTCTGACTTTAATAATTTATTTTTGATTTGCAGAGATTGTTCCCCTAATAATTTAACAGAGGATGCTCTGTCAACTTTTAGTTCAAGAAACATTTATATTGCTGTATTTTTGTCAACCACAAGTTTTTCCTCTTTTCCTCTTTCTAAAAGATTAATTGCAACCTTGTAATTGATTAAAGCATTGCTTCTCAATTCTTTTTCTACTTATTTTGCTTATTCTGCTTGCAAAATTCTGTGTGTTTAGGTTGCTTTGTTGGAGTGGACAGATGATTTGGAAGTGTTTATATTGAAGGGTTATGGTAAATCATTGAATTATCGGATGGGGGTGCCATTACTTGAAGATGTTGTGCAATCTATGGAGCATGCTATTCAGGCCAAGGAAGGTAAAAATAAATGTTCAGATTTCCTTGTCTTTTTTCAGTTCTATATTAGGCTTACGGAGTCTTCATTTCTCCTTACTTTATGTGATAACAAAACTGTGTTGGATGGAAAAGTTCATCATACTTATTGTGGTGGACACTTATTGCTGAAATGTTCCTCTTCTTTTGCTTCCCCTTTCCCATTCCAAAAATAAATATTTCAAAAGTAATGAGGCTAGGTGTCGTGCATGGTAATGTCTCCATTGGAGCTAACATCCTCATGGGTATGACCTAGTTAGTAGTTTAATCAGAGCCTATTTAAAAATATCTCGATCCCTTTCATTGAATCGTTATTAAGTTTCTGTTTTACCCTTATGGTTATTGTTAGTGTCCTAATTCATGCCTCTTATCTACATGTGTACAGATTTGGAAATTTTAATGTATAAGTAGTTTCTTTATGAAATTTAGGTATATAGTAGTTCATCTTACTTCAGTAATGTGTTCTTCAGCCTACAAAAGCATTATTAGGAGAAAAATGTCGTCCTTGCATTACTGTTAATATATCAACTTCTATCTTTGTAGAAAACCATCCTCCTGGAAGTTATGAAAAGGCAAGGTTAAGGTTCGCACATGCAGAAACTGTGGTTCCATTTTCATGTTTGCTTGGACTTTTCCTCGAAAAATCTGGTGAGGGATTTCACCATTACATTGTTTAACTTTCTTGTAGGAACTGTGTGCATGTGAATGTTAACCCAGTGAGAACGCACTTTATGGGTCATCCATCTAACTTGTTCTGTATGCTACCTTTCTTGCTATTCTTGTTTCCAAACGTTTCAGAATTTCAGCAGATACAGAGGGAACAACCATTGCAACTTCCTCCAAAGCCACCCCAAAAAAGAAAATGGAGGGGCAGCACTGTAGCACCATTTGCAGGGAATAACATGCTGGTTCTATACAGCTGCCCAGCTAACACTTCAAACAAGTACTTTGTGCAAGTATTGCATAATGAACATCCTATCCCAATGCCAGTAAGCCTTTTTATCCCAAACACATACCTTTTTTTTTTTTGTTCTTTCCCTTTTCTGATATTTCTTTCTGCTTTTAGTTGTTGGAACTTGGAATTATAGTTTCATTTTTACTTCCTAAATATATGTAGGGTTACAATAGGTTTATCAACCAAATCTTGGTCCTTAGTATGAATAATTCTATCAATTTGTTTTTTTCTTTCTTCCTTTAATTAGAAGGTAAACAGTGTTGAGCTGTTGCAGAAATAGTTATACTGCACCTTTTTCCAATCTATCCTTATATTGAACTGTTTTGGTGAATAGGGTTGTGGTGGTTCCAACTTCTGTCCATTTGAAGAATTTAAGGTACTTTTATGTCCAGCTCTTGTAAATAATAGACAAAATCCTTCATATCATGCTCATTACTGAAATTTAATCTTTCTTTCAGGAAAAAATAGTTGCTCCTCATTTGAAGCATGACTATACTACAGTCTGCAATGTGAAGTTGGACAAGGAGGAGCAGAAGCCTGTAACCAGTAAGTTATCTCTACTGTTCCGTTGGCTCTTCTCGATGGGAAAAGATGATAAATGGTCCCAAAAAGATGACTTGTAGTTTGTGTATTTTCAAGTAAGGAATATCTCTTCACATGCTTTTGTATAATTATTGCCACTCCCTTACATGGTTTCAGCCACGACCAGCTCTTCCTTCTAGCTGACTTGACTTACACTCTGGATCATCGAAACCATTGCTAATTTTGGAAACTGCTTTGTCCCAACTGAGTTCTTTGTTACGGTCCCTTTGTTCCTCATTGCAGAATTTTTTAGTAGTTTTGCTTCTACCACAAATTTTACTGGCTCATTTGAGAGTGATGTGCTCGTGGAGAGACTTAGATTGTATTTGCTAGCTTTGTATGCCTGCGTTTGGAGGCAGGTCTTAGGTTTTACTTGTAGAACGTATAATACGATATCATAGGATTTCATCCACAGTGAAAAGTCTTTTAACTCCTGAAAACCTTGAGATAAAAACAAAAAAGAAAGAACTTCTAGTTCTAATGATAAGGTTTTTCCTTAACGAATTAATATGCTCCATTACAAAATCAGATCTGTATGGCTATACAAAAGTTATAAGAATGTTCTTATGTATGTATGCTACTTTCATGGTTCTTTTTCTTTTCAGCAAAATGAAAGAGCGGGCATTAGATTAATTCATCCCAAGATTTTCTTACCTGCCCTCCAATTTGCTTCCTAAGATATTTGTGAATTAGACAGAACATACATAATTTGATGTAAACGCATGCAAGTGCATACGTATACGTACTACATAAATAGAAAAGTCTAGGTGTTAAGAGTCTAATTTCTTCTATTTGGAAAGTCTATTGGCACAATCAAGTAAGGGATTCAAGGCTTCATGTATTGGAATGGTGGAGGAATCATCTGTCTTCCTTGGCAACCTGCAAAGACATTTGGACTCACAGTCAACTCCTATACTTGAGTAACTTGAATAAGTAATCTATTATCTAACCTAGTAATGAAATTACCCCTAGCTAGGACAGTTCAAGGCTCAAAGATTACAAGGAAATTAAGATCTTAATGTGTTGAGAATTTATTTACTTCACAAATTACCAAAATCGTACTTGTAGATAAAGGGCAATTTTTAATGTGATAGTATCGAAGGTGAAGTATTTATCAGGTGCCATACACCGAATGCAAAATGTTCAACTCAACTACTAGTACCTGAAATCAATTAATTTAACGGTGCATGTATAGGTTTATATACCTTTCATGTTACTGATTTAAAGCACAAAGGATTAAAGACACCTACCCTGAAACTCTCTGAGCTCAAGTTCACGGCGCTCTTGAATCAACGCACAGCAGCAACACATGAGGTGAGTTAAGAAGTCATCACAGGAACCTCCCTATAAAAGCAGAAGATGACTTTAAGAGGACAATAACCCAGAAATTCATCTCTCCACAAAAGCAAACTCTAAGACCTCTATGTTAAAAAGTGCCCGTAGTTTCCTTCTGATACAGCAGCTATAACAGCAACAACCCCCAAATATAGAGTATGCCATTAGGCTATTTATTGCTTTTTCACGAGCTGTAGTTCAAATGTGAAGATGAAGCAGTGATTAGAACTTGTACTACAAGCAGCCTTAATTCATAAACAATTCATAAACATAGTATATAACAAAGATAACTGAATGAACTCACATATTTTTCCTTCGGACACCACGTTAGCTATCCATGAAAATGTTCCACATGGATACAAAAATGTCTTCAAGCCTGTAGTTATTTGCACAAGGATACAGTATAACTAGATGACCATAATTTGATTCAGAGAACAACCATTACAAAGGATTAGAGGGTCAAAAAAGCTCACTAAGACAAGGCTCGCTGCAACAACTAAAAAGATCAGCCTGCCACTCAGACTGAACTTCATTTTCAGTCCTCAATCCAAGGTCTTCGTGGCTGGATATCGCATTGGTTATGTACCTGTGACATGATCGTTTTAACACGTAAAGGGAATGCTTTACTAACAGAAATCATTCTCGAAACAAGGAATTTGAAACATATCAAGGAACTTACGTACCCCGATACTACATAAGCTGGTTCATTGGCAACGATTTTATGAACATTTTTTGCTGGAAGCACAGTGACGACGTTGTCTGTTACTTCAATAAGATGTTCAATGACTCGGCATTGATCAGTGTCGTTAATTGTTCTTGATCTTTGCAGTTCAATACTCAGTTTCTCTTTCTCCTCTTGGAGTGCCTCATGGAAACCCAAGTCCGGGTATTTGCGAGACAGAGACTTCTCCAAAATGGCTGCATCTTTCTTTGTTCGATCACGTTTCAATACAACATTGTGAGCCTCAACGTCCTCTTCATCAAGACTGTAATCTCTTTGATCCTTTTCAACGGCTTGCAGGCCTTCCTCTAAATTCTGGTTTCATTTTTATAATATTACATTAGCTATCTAATAAGATTATAGTACTTTATGATAAATAAAACTAAAACAAACAAAAGCATATATATTTTCATAGCTCTGCCAACTCTGACAAGCTTGAAGGCACTTTTTAACACTTGTCAAATTTCTTGTAGTCAGTAGTCACACCGACAATTGTTCAACAGTGTGGTAAAGCAGTTGATATTCTCTATATTGACTGGAATGTTCATAGCATTTAATAGGGACCGCTCAGATATGAGAAGGAGGTGACATGGACGGCCCATATTCGTGTAACTTTTTGAACGCTTATTTTCATAGGACAGTTCCGAGCAAAGAACTTTTTTTAGGACCCAGTTTGACAAAAACTCACTAGGAAACAGCAAGAATCTTCAGGGTTCTGATGAAATGGTGAAGCTGCAACTCTTGCACACGTGGACTAACAGCTAGGATGGCCTTATTCAAAACGGCAACCAGCTGAGCGTTTCACTTATTCCCGTTATGCATGTCCTGTTGCAAGAGTTAATCCTGATCGTTTATTTAATTTGATATTCATTCTCTGCCGTTGCTCTCTTTAGCTCTTCTCTGTATAAATTAAACATGATCCTCGAGATTGAGGTAGGGTTTTCCTCTTTGGGTTTCTGCTGTATTTGGGAAAGTTTCAGACAAGGTCTTCTCTGTAACCTTGTGTTTGTAGTGTGAGGGTGCGATTCAATCTTGAGGGTGTAACAGACTCTGATAAACTAGTGAAGAGGGCTCCTACTGTTGCTGGAGCTCAAGTGGACGTAGCCTGGAATTATTCCGGGTGAACCACTATAAATTTATGTGTGTTTATCTTCTTTAAGCTTTCTGTTCCTTGTTTACTAGCTTGATCTGTTTGAGTTTCTACTTCGATCTGGTTTCAGAGGATTTTAATTTTTTAAATCCTAACAAATTGGTATCAGAGCCCTCTCTCATTTGAGTGTTCCTAGGGTTTCGTTTAGATCGAGTCAGTTCTCAGAAAATCGAGTCTAGGTTTAGGGCTTCTTCACGATTTGGAGAAGATGAGTTCGTCACGGTTCGAGATGAGCGTGTTCGACGGAAAAGGGGATTTCGGAAGCTGGAAAAAGAAGATGAAGGTTTTTTTATCACATCACAAGGTGGTAATTGCACTGGAAGCAGATGAAACCAAGTGGACAGCTGATCAGAAGGTGAAAGCAGCTGAGATCAATGAAGAGGCATTCAACCTCATTTTTCTCCATCTTGCCGATTCTGTAATCCGCAAGGTGGACGGTATGGAAAACCCTCTAGACCTCTGGAATAAATTAGATTCTTTATACTCTGTTGTGTCTGCTCCTAATCTGGTTTTCTTGAAAGGCATGTTATTTAACTATAAGATGGATAGTTCTAAGAGCATAGATGAGAATATTGATGAGTTCACAAAAATGACACTGTTATTAAAAGGAACCGATCAAGCCCTAGGAGATTCTAGTGAAGCAATGATACTGTTAAACTCTCTTCCACCGAATATCAAGTTGTTAAAATGCATTACGATATCTGGGCTGCTCCTAAGCTTGATTTGATAATCTCGTATTAAGGCTCGTGAACTTGAACTAAATGCAAACAAACGAGCGAGGAAATAGCACGTATGCTAGGGAAAAATAGATAAAAGAGAAAGTTCTAGTGGTAATGATCAATGGTTCAAAAGGAAAGAAAAAGATAAAAAGGTAAAAACTAAACCTAAGTGGAAATGTTTTCATTCTGGGAAGAGGGCACATTAAGAATCTGTTATGATTTCCTTAGAAAGCAAAACAAGGGATAATGGATCTATTTACGTAGCTTCAACTAGTAACAATGCTTTGCTTAGAAGTATTAAGCTGCTTCTAATATTGTTGTACGATGAATGGATATTAGACTCGGATGCTCTTTTCATATGAGTCCTAATCGTAATTGGTTTATAAATTTTGATGAGAAAGAATCTGCTTTTACATGGGAAACAATAATACATGTTGTTGTTATTGGGGATATCAAACTCAAATTACATAATGGGAAAATAAGACTTTTAACAAATGTGAGATATGTCCCGTGTCTCAAACGAAATTTGATATCCTTAGGTACCACGGATGAAATGGATTTTCTTATTTGGCAAAGAATGGGTGCTTGCATGTTACTAAGAATGACGCATTGTTTTGAGTGGCATTAAAAGAATGGATTGTATGTGCTTGAAGGTGTGTATTATGCTTACGATGATAGAGCAGTTACGACTTGTTTCGATCGTAATATGGCTGAATTGTGGCACTTAAGACTTCGGACATATGAGTCAAAAGGTATTCGATTCGAACAACAAGGCTTACTTGGCGGTGGCCCTATGGTGACTTCAATTACGTCCCACGTGTATTTTAGGCAAGCAACGGGAGAAGTTCCCAAAGGAACTCACCTGTGACGGCGTGCTTAGACTACATTCATGCTGGATTTATGGGGCCCTGCTAAGGAGGCAACTTTCGGCGGTAATAGGTATTTTCTATCCATTATTGATGACTTTAGTCGAAAAGTGTGGGTTTACCTACTTAAGTCTAAAGACCAAACCTTGGAGAGTTTTAAAACTTGGAAAACCTTAGTTGAAAATCAAGTTGAAAGAAAGGTTAAGTGTCTTAGAGCGGATAATGGGTTGGAATTCGCAATATTACTTTTGATAATTTCGTAAAGAAAATGGAATTAAGACATAGGATCATCCCTATACTCCCCAACAAAATGGGGTAGGTGAGAGAATGAATAGAACATTGCTTGAAAAGGTTAGATGTATACTGTTCACTTCTGGTTTACCAAAGTCCTTTTGGGGGGAAGTCTTGTATTCTGCTGTGTACCTTGTCAATAGAAGTCCATCAAGTGCCATAAATTTTAAGTGTCCTGAAGAGAAATGGGTGGGAGGAAGCCAAACTTGAGTCACCTTAAAGTTATAGGTTGTGAAGCATCTTCACAAACCGGAGGAAAATTGGACCCTAGATCAATTAGAGGTGTCATGTTAGGATACGAGAGGTACCAAAGTCGGGTGTGGGATAAAAGTTTAATTGGGATTAAGGTTATTGTGAGTCGTGATGTAATTTTCAATGAATATGTTTTTCCTTGTGTTTACGCTAACACGATGCGGGATCAAAGAACAACCTCCCAAGAGACTTATCCCTCACTGGTGGTGCTCAGGTTGAGGTGGAGCTTGATAATGACCACCAAAACCAGCTTCCTTCAATCCAAAATCAAGTTCAAGAACCAGATCCTAATGGTCAAGAAAATGCTGAACCAGAGGAGCAAACCGGAGATGATGATGATGTTGTTCAAGAAGGAAATGAACAACAACTAGAGGAAGAACAACCTCAACAAGAGGATTTGTCCAATTATCAGCTTACAAGGGATAGAGCAAGGAGAACAATTAGACCTACTACTCGTTATTCTTTTGCTGACTTGATGTTTAGTGCCTTGGTTGCAGGTAGTGAGCTGAAGACAGAACCAGCAAGCTATGAAGATGCAATTCGATCCAAGGATAAGTGTAAATGGCAAAAGGCCATGGAGGAGGAGATGGAATCTTTGAAGGTGAGCGGAACTTGGAAACTAGTTCCAAAACCGAGAACAGAAATGATGCAATGTAAGTGGTTGTTCAAGATCAAGGAAGGTATAAGCGTTTGACCCTCTTAGATATAAGGCTAGATTAGTTGCTAAGGGGTATACACAGAGGGAGGGTATAGATTATAATGAAATATTTTCTCCTGTTGTTAAATTTAAGACAATTCGAATGATGTTAGCTATTGTTGTGCATTTTAATCTTGAACTTGAACAATTAGATGTTAAAACCGCCTTTTTGCATGGTGAGTTAGATGAGCATATTTATATGACTCAACCCTCGTTTCATTGACATTCATCATCGATTATGTTTGTTTATTGAAAAAATCTTTATATGGTTTGAAGCAGTCCCCGGCGTGGTACAAAGATTTGATGATTTTGTTACAAGTATTGGCTTTGTCTTGAGTAAATATGATAGCTTGTTTCTATTTCATGTCCTCTAATTACACTTTTATTTATTACTATATGTTGATGATATCTGTTGGTTAGCCACTCTATGTCTAAAATTGTTGAACTGAAGAAACTTTTACATGCTGAATTTGATATGAAAGACTTGGGGTGTGCTAGGAAAATCTTAGGCATGATGATAGACAGAAATAGAATTGAGAGTAAGCTAAAAATTCATCAATACTCTTATCTGCACAAATCTGTTCAAAGTTTGGATTAAGTACTTGTAAATCTTTACGTACCATTGGCAGACACTTTATTTTGTCTAGGGACGGTGTCCTTCAACTGAATCGAAAGAATTCAAATGGATAACATACCTTATTCAAATGCCATAGGAGCTGTGATGTATTCAATGATAAGCACTTTCGACGATTTAGCTTATTCCATATCTTTGCTTAGTCGATTTATGTCCAATCACGGAAAGCCTCATTGGCTGGCTCTTAAGCATCTTTTGAGATATATTAATGGCTCTTTGAATACTGGATTATGTTATGAAAGAAGGAAAAATACACTTGATCTTGTGGGTTTTGTAGATGCTGATTTTGCGGTGAGGGGATTCTAGAAAGTCTACCACATCATATTTCTTTACTCTAGATGGCAATTGTATAAGTTGGAAATCCCAACTTCAACCATTGGTGGCTCTATCCTCAAGCCAGTATATATAGCCATGATGATCTTAAGGAAGCTATCCGTTACGTGGCATACTTGAGGAAATTAAGTTACTTGAGGAGATGTGACTATCTATACATATAACCAAAGTGCTATACACCGTAAGAATCACTCCGCATGAGAGAACAAAACATGTAGATGTGAAATTCCATTTAAGAGATCAAGTGGCTGGTGCGTGAAGATTGAAGATACCAACCGAAGATAATCCGCCGACATGGGAACTAAGGTAGTGCTAAGTTCAAACAGTTTGGACTTATGCACATTGTGCTCTATAGCATAAGCATTAATGGGAGCAATGATAGCAACCTGAGTTGAAGTCTTCTTTACTAAGTTATGTTCGAGTTTGGAAGCACCTGGAGGAGCAAGAGATTGAAGCTTCAAGGTGGAGATTGATGAAATGGTGAAGCAACTCTTGCACACGTGGACTAACAGACTAGGATGGCCTTATTCAAAGCGGCAACCAGTGGCGTTCACTTATTCCGTTATGCATGTCACATTGCAAGAGTTAATCCTGATCGTTTATTCAATTTGATATTCATTCTCTGCCGTTGCTCTCTTTAGCTCTTCTCTGTATAAATTAAACATGATCCTCGAGATTGAGGTAGGGTTTTCCTCTTTGGGTTTCTGCTGTATGTGGGAAAGTTTCAGACAAGGTCTTCTCTGTAACCTTGTGTTTGTAGTGTGAGGGTGCGATTCAATCTTGAGGGTGTAACAGACTCTGATAAACTAGTGAAGAGGGCTCCTACTGTTGCTGGAGCTCAAGTGGACGTAGCCTGGAATTATTCCGGGTGAACCACTATAAATTTGTGTGTGTTTATCTTCTTTAAGCTTTCTGTTCTTTGTTTACTAGCTTGATCTGTTTGAGTTTCTACTTCGATCTGGTTTCAGAGGATTTTAGTTTTTTTTAAATCCTAACAGGTTCTAATTACCAACAATTAAGGAGCATGAGTGTCTAACACAAACTATGTGGGACTATAGGACTTCATATGTAATGCATCTGAGGTTACCAAAGCCTCAACGCATGACCTCATGTACATCTCATATATATACCATATTAAATTACTACGGTTTCAAAAGCGTTTTTTTTTTTTTTTGGTGAATCGGTTTCAAAAGCCTTTTTTTTTTTTTATGAAATCGGTTTCAAAAGCTTTAGCTTATAGAAAGTACGCCCAATGAATGCCAAGCGACACACTTTCGACAATAACAATTACTGTACAAAAGTAGGCTGTAAATGACTTGTTTTCATAAAACAGTTTTCAAGCTCAAGGATCAAAAACTTTAATACTAAATACATCCAAACATGGCCTTAATAAGGTACGCGCACCTGCATCCGAAACTCATGGACCAGCGAAATCAACGGCACGATCTTAAGGTAACGATCAATCTCGGCCTGGACTCGACGGAACTGATACACTACGCTCCACCCCATGGCAAGCATGTACAAGTAACTGTTATCTCTGCAGCTCTGAACCAGCTCAAGTGCTTTCGTCAGCGCCTCCTGCAGACCATCCAGTGGCTCCTTGGTCGCCGGGAGTTTCATCAGGTCCGTCTCTTTCAGCTTCTCCAGTAAATTCCCTATCAGCCTGACGTGCTCGGCGAGTTGTTCGCAGTTCCGGCGGTGAGAAATGGCATTACGCGCAGACGATACGATCATGTTGGTGAGTGTGAAAGCGTCTAAGCCCGTTGCCTGAACCAAGCTCTCCATCATTTTCGAAGTCGGAAACTGATCGTCCACAGGGAGAGACAATGAAGGAGAGGTGGTTTTGGGGATTGTATTTGTATTTCCCCCTGCCTTTTCTATGAGTCTGTTGCTTCTTTCTTTCTTTTTTTCTTTCTGCTTCGGTTTCTTTTTTAATTTGCTTTGGAACAAAGTAAATGGCCAATGAATATTGCAGTGACCAGAATAGTACTGCTGCATTAATTTGTGTGCAGTATGCCTCTTGGTTTTAATTTATTATTGTACCTATTGCTTTACCTTTTTTTTTTTTTGGTAATACCTATTGCTTTTCCTTCCTAAAATACCTTTTGATAACATTTATATAATATCTGTCCCCTTCTAATTATTAAATTTGAAGTCTAATAACTGTCATCTTTTCTTTTTTATTTTCTATTACCAGTTTTTTTATGTTTAATACATAGGAGATTTATCAATCTAGCTATAACATGTATGACAAGCTACAAAATATTTCTTTTGTGGCATTGGACATAGTCATGAACCGAAATTGTTCAATATTAAGACAACTTCTTAAATTGTCAGAAAAAATAAGAATAGAGTTTGGTCAACAATTGGTCAATCTAGTTTAAAAAATAATATTAGAATCTTCCGCCGTTAATTTTCCACCATTTAAGTTAACTCTAGAACATTTTACATCCAAACTATTTGAGCTAGTGCTACCCACTAGACACTGTTTCTCAGGTGTTTTTCAAGCAGTTTGCGTTGAAGATTTGCACATTATTCCTCCATCCAGTCACCCAGCCACTGATATAGGCAAAAGGCACGAAAATTTCCCTCCGTTTCACCTATGGGCTGTGATTGTGTGATAAGTAACGAACGAAGAAACTGGTTCATGTTAAATTAAAATGTAGAGAAATGAAGAAGATGGCCACGAGAAAGAAAGAGACGAGAAGAAAGGAAAGACTTAACCAACCATTCTAGTGAGTATTTTGCTTATACAATTTATTTTTGTTTTAGGGTTCTTAAATGGGGATTTGATTTGGGCATTTTTGGTTAGGAGTTTTGTTTGGGGTTGGCTTTGGCAAGAGATTTAAAAATTACTTTCTTTTTTTTTTTCTTTTCCAATTTAGGTTAAAGAAATAGATGTATAAGTATAAATTTATATAATAATATTAATTAATTTTTAAATATAATTATGTTGGGGTTACCAGGCGACATCTCTTTTTGAGCAGCAATTGCTGTTGGTTTTCCAAATCCTTTTCTTGGATTTTTAAAATATGTTAGTTGACAATAAAATTGAATTAAGTTATAAACTCTTTAAATATATTAAGTTAACAAACTATCAAAATAATACCTCATTTCCAAATTGGCCGATTGCAATTGATTTGGGGTTTAATTTATAGTATATATCATGTACTGCCTTTATAAGCTAAGAATTTTTTCCAACCCCTGGTCTATATTGGTATTGCGGATTTAAATAATAAGCTATATAAAAGAAAAGATAAATACGTTAATATAATTAAGTATGTGCATAATTATAAGAGTTTCATATAAATTGAATATTAGTTCATACTTGCTGTATGTAATGGATGAGATAAAGTTTTATCCCATCTATCATTGATGATCTTCAAAACCCATTTTGCGCCATGTTTTCTTCTAATTTCCTCTCTAACAATATGCATCAACTTATATATTGCTCCCATTGTTGGACAGACCTTAGTGTCAATAACATATAAAAGCCTATATAATGGCTCAAAAATTTCACACATCTTTTGTGCTTGATCCCAAAAAATATGATCAAGTACTATTATTTCTACTTGTTGACCTACTTTGAAATACTATATTTGTGGCTTGCCCAATCATCAGATGTGAATAATTACTTTAGTCCAGCTTTCTTTTTCATCAAATTATCAAGTGTAAGATAGTTTGTGACAAATTGTGTAATTCCAAGATGAATAATATCTCCTCTGTAAATTTTACGCATTTTTGCTAGTAACCAATTGTGATTGTAAATGTAATTCATGATCATTTTAGCTTGTTTGATCACACTGGCCACTTGCTCTTTTTTTCTAATGTCTTCAAACATAAGATCAATGCAATGTGCTGCACATGGAGTCCAATACAAATCATAATACTCCATCAATTTTTTCCCAGCCTTAACAAATGTAGAACCATTGTCTGTTATTATTTGTACTATATTCTTTTTCCCCACTTCCACAATTACTTTTTTCAACAGGCCATAAATGTATGCATGATCTTTTATCATATTCGAAGCATCAATAGATCTTAAAAAAATGGTTTTTCCTTAGGAGTACACCATGAAATTGATGATATACATTTTTTTGGAACCTGTCCATCCATCACACATGATTGTACAACCATAAGTTTCCCATGTTTCTCTCATACTGTTCACATATTCTTTTATCTCATTATGCTCCAAATTTAAGTAATTTGTCTTAATCTCATATAGGGTTGGGAGTTCTACACATGTGCCTACTTGTTGACATCCTACGACTAAATTCTTAAAATGATGGGATGCTGCTTTATTAGCTGAAATATTTTCATGAATAAAAAATTTACTTATAAGCTTTGCTATACCTTCCTTTATCTTTCCTCCGGAAAAGATATTTTTATATTCTTTTGCCTTGCCTAAAATGACTTGTAGAAACTTGATTTAGGCCTTGGTTGTGGTTCTCTAAGACTCTGTGTTCATTGTATTGTTGGTCTAACATGACTGCTAGACTCAGCTTTTCCAGTCCTAGATGAAATTTTGTGGAAATGACTTCTTTCCTACTCTGTTTGTTTAGAAGTACGAATTGCCTCTCTATATTCCTTTTTCTCGTAAGGATCTATTCTAGGTGGAAACATTATATCATCATCAGACTCTTCGTCAACATTAGTTGCTTGAGGATGAAGTTGTCCTCATAATTCTGCATGAATTTCATCTATTTGAATGATCTTCTTTGTCTTAAGCTCTTCTTTTCTTTTCAATAACCCCATTATGTAACTTTTTACTTCAGGAGGCATCCTTTCACAACGCTATGCATTGTGTGAGGGATCCATATCACTAAGATGGTATTTAAGTCTTGTTGCTCCACCACTCGTTATCACATGTCTACATTATTTTCATATTGTTTCATTTTTATTGCTATCAATTGGAATGTCATGCTCTCAGGCAGGATCATGTTTGCTTCCTCCACTAGCCATTATTTATTACATTTCATATAGTAATAATGAGATTAAGAAATAAAATGCAACGAGAATAAAAGTTATATATATATATATTAATCAACAAGTTTTAAAAAATAAATAATTATCAACATGTTATTGGTTTAAAAGATTATACTTATTTAATATCGCAGTTTGACAAAAGACAAGGTTTGTAGTCACAATTATCATTACTAAAATTACATTTGTTAGTGGCTAAATTGTGGTTATAATTACAAAGCATAATAATTCATGGTTCATTCAATTCCTTTTTCACATAAGTAAATATAAAAAATCTAAGCAACTAAACTCATCTAGCATAAAGGAAAAAAAGCTATTTTCGATAATGGGATAATATCCATACTTTATAAAAATGAAAATATCCATGCAATTTTGTATATATTTTTTTGATTTTTTCATCCTTGGTTAATACAAAAGTAAACACCGCATCCATTTTATTTTTTACTCAGCTCAAAATAGTTCACTTCAAAACTCTACCAAGCTTTTATTTCTCTTCTCTTTCATGAGCATTTACTTATGATTCATTGTGCTAGTAGGCGAGTTGATTATATATATAGCTGTTATGGTTTTGACATCATTTCGTACAAGCATTCCATATTGGAATTCTCATATAAGTGTCCTGTAGATCTACAAAGAAGGTAGGTGCATATACCCATATTTGAATTAGTTGATTGCAAGTTTTATGTTGTATTTTATGTGTGATCATGGGTTTATATGAGTGTTTTCAAGGTACATTCCGCCCGTAGAGCGTATATAAGGCTTAATGGTTATTATAAATTCAACCCGCACTCGCTACAAATGGGTAAGTCTTGCTCATGAATGGCCAGTATGGAAGGAATATTCTTGTCATTAATGGGCGAGTCTCACGGATTATTGGCGAGCACATTCATTTTTTACTCGCCAATAATGGGTGGGTCTTGCCCAATATTGGCAAGTATGGAAGGAATATACTTGAATATGCAATTATGTTATGCAAGCTCGGTATGACCAAGTTTATTCAAAGATGCTTTGGATATTTCATGAAAATGAAAACTATCATATTCTCCAATATTGTCGTTATTGCGACTAATGAAATGTTATGATTCCAAAAGTAATTGAGTTTTACTTTAGGAGGATCGGGGCGAGGTTCTATAAGAAAGTATTCCCGTTAGTTACAAGATTGAAGTGTGAAAGTTTTCAAGCTATGTGGAGACTAATTAGCTGACTAATACTCCAAAGGAAAAATACTGAAGGAGAATCAATACAATTACGTTAGGTAAATTCATGAAAAGTTCAAGACATATCCTTTCAATAAAACAAAGATAGAAAACAATGTGAAGGCTTGCATGTTCTACTTGTTGAAGTTTATATTTCTGAGTGGCAAAAAAATATATGTGAATAAAACTAACTTCTAAACTGTCCATAATACAAAACTTGCTGATACGTATCAATGGGTAAACTTATCATACAATTTGAGCATTGCTTTACTTTTTAACACAGTAGACTCCAACAACCACTAAAACGCGTATAGTATATATGGGTTTTGTATAGGATTTCATGTAAAATCTCAATGCATATATCATCTTTTAAATATTTACGTTTTAGAGATAATTTATTATATTATTTTTAACTTGCATTCTATCATAATTTTGCAGGCATGAGGTTTTGAAACGTCACTTATACCTACATTAACGGGGTGTGAGAATTATTTTTTCAATAAATTTTTAAAATTCTCAATTAGAAGCTCCCTAAATCGACTCATTTTGATAAAGTGTGATTCATAATCTTTGTTAAGTCAAGCATAAGTGTTAATTGCATTTGATATGAGAAGGATATTTATAAGTAAACCACCAAGAAAAATAGTTAAAATTTTAATTATTATATATATATATATATATATATATATAAAGTAGCTAAAAAATTTAGTGGGCTTCTTGGGTGACCATGACGTAAAAAAAAAAATCATTTTTTTATTATTCTTTTTTATTCTCAGTTTCTGTTTACATTGGGCTTAATTTTGTCATTTAAAAAAAAAAAGAGGCTTTATAATTATTAATTCGAAAATTGAATCATCTACATCTAATAATACAAAACTGAATACATCTGAGATATTAAATGACACTTATCGATACTTGAACTCCAACTCTTATAAGTGAGTATGAGAGTTTTATTAATTTTCTTCCATTACACTAATGATAGGGATAAATAAAAACGAAACTTATTAAAACTTTCCAACTCTTATAAATAGATGTGTGAATGTTGTTGATTTTTTTCCTCCACCAGTGCAATTTTGATAGGGTTTTTTGATGCTATAGTCAGGTCCGACATACATTAATGAAAAAAAGCCGCATTTTCAAATAATTAAAATATTGGCCTAAAATTACTATTATATCCTTCAGATGCATTTGATTGATAATTAAAATTTAGCTTGTCCTTCAAACACCCCAGTCCATACACCTCTCATCTACTTCCTTTTCTTCTTGGCCGATCCTCATTACTCTTCCTTTTATTCTTCTTGGCCACCTCTCATACTGCCGTCGCATCACCATCGCTATCTATTACCAAGGTTAAAGCCCTTATTAAACATTTTCAATGGTATATGTAACTTGTGTGTTTTATGGATTAAGTGGCTATGTAATGAAATACTTTGTTTTTTTTTTTGTGTTAAAGTAAGGTATCATTGTCTATAAATTTCTTTATATTGTTGTTTTTTGGCTATGAGGATTAAATTTTTATTTTTGTTCATGTTGGGTTATTGAATTGTAAATTTTATGCTTTGAAAATGGTTAAGAAATAATGCATATTAAGTGTTTGAATAAATGCTTTAATGAATATTAATTGTATGAGTTACAAATTTTGAATTTTTTTTTGTTTTATGTGGTATGTTGTTTATAAGTTTTGTTGTTAGAATACATTGTATGTGTTAGATTAAATATTTTAATTAAGTTAGGGTGTTTAGGGTGTGGTTTTTATTTGCTTGTATATAAATTTGAGTTGGTTAGAAGTTGAAATTATTAAGTTTTATAATGCATGTTAGGTGTTTGAATAAATGCTTCAGTAAATTATTATTGTCTAAATACATGTTTTTAGTATTTAAATTGAAATTTTACAAAAAAATCTCATATGTACAAGGCATTAATGCCCCCACCATAGGGGTAGTGGTGGGAGCCGACGCTCATGGCGCATATGCTGGGTGTCATGGCTTATACCTTTGACACTAGCAAGTAGGTCATACAGTGTTTACTATCCCTTCGCGGGTACTAAGCCAAATGTTAATACTCATAAAGTAAGCAACAAAGTAATTAATATTAACACATATAAAAAATAAATGAGACAAGCTCATAAAGATAACAATCGATAGAAAATGCACTCGTTTTATTGATATATCGATGGTATGAGTACATGGTCAAAAGCCTTTATTTATGATAGTGAGTTAGTCCAACCTTTCGCCAACTAGTCACCCCTCCGTAAAGAATTTTATTTACATCTATGTTTATAACAACGGAAAATATCAAAATGTTTGAGGAGACATAAGGAGAGAGAAAATACAAATAAAAGACTATCAAACAAGCAACCATGAGCTTGACTAATGACCCTGGACAAGCTATACTTAGGCAATACATAGGCAAGCTCTCACATTCTCCCCTATTTAGTTTGCCGGCGTCCTCGATGAGTTAGTTGCTTTAAAATCTTCAATCATCTGCTTGAACTACTTCAGGTCTTCAGCTTTCTCCCAACTCGTCTCCTCTTCACCAAGTCCTATCCATTTAACTAGGTACTCTTGCCGTAGTCGTTTATGAACTTTGATGACTCTGTAGGTAAGGGTCTCTTCAGTTTGTTTCTCTTTCTGGCGCTCTCGCATGCTTAAGTCGACTACTGCTTTGGTTGGTTAATTGCGCACTGAATCTTCTTCATTTAGGTGGCATGGCTTCAAGTTGTTGACGTGAAACACCATGTGCACCTTCATCCACTTTGAGGTTTCAACTTTGTAAGATGTCTTCTCCACCTTCACAATTATTGGGAAAGGGCCTTCATAATGTCTCACAAGTCTTCCATCACACGACGAAGTGATTGGAATTGTTCCTCTGTTACTTTGACCATCATTATGTCTTCAGCTTTGAACTCAAAGGGCATATCCGCTCACTTTTTCATTCTCCAAGATGCCTACTCCAAGTAAGCTCGAGCAACTTTAACATTGTTTCTCCAATCCTTAGTGAAATTGAATGCTCTGGGGTTCTTTGCACTATAATTATCCACAATATAAGGTAATAAAGGGTTCTATTCATTAACTATCTCAAACAGGCTTTTGTTTGTCGTCGAGCTCTTTTAAGAATTAAAGCATATCTGTGTAGCATCTAAGAGTTGTGCTCAATTTTTTTGATTGACGATGACAAAGTGGCGTAGATATTCTTTCAGGCATCGCATTGAATCTCTCTATTTGCTCATCTATCTGTAAGTGATAACTCGATGAAATATGTAGTTGTGGATGTAGGTGATAACTCGATGAAATATGTAGTTTTGATCCGAGGAGGTTGAATAGCTTCTTCCAAAAGTTCCCTGTAAACCTAAGATCTTGATCGCTCACAATGTGCTATGAAACTCCTCAATATTTGACTACAAGTTTGAAGAACAAGCAGACAGTCTCCTATACTGAGCAATACTTTGATATCGGGATGAAAACAGCATACTTTAAAGAGCTATCAGTAACCACCAATATGCTTGAGAAGTCCCCTATCTTTGGCAAACCATTTATGAAATCTAATGATAGACTCTCCCATGGACGAGTCGAGGTGGGTAGCAACTTTAGTAATTCGACTAGCTTCTGACATTTTGTCTAGTTCTATTAGCATGTGAGGCAAGTTCTTGTATAGTCCATGACATCATCCCATAATTGTGGCTAATAATACCTTTGTTTACCCAATGCGTAAGTTCTCCGCCAACCAGGGTAGCTTGCACATAGAGTACCATGACATTCTCATAGTAGTGTTCTCTGTAGGTCTCCAACCCTTGGGATGAATAGTCGATTCCTTTTTGTCCAGAGTAAACCATATTCTTTTTAAAACTGGCGAGTCTTCCTTTCTATTACCAGCTTCAATATGTTTTGAGCTATGGGGTCCTTCCTTAGGTGTTCCCTTATTCGTTGTCGTATGGACTTAGAAATGGTATTAGCCGACAAGTGGGTTAGCATTCTCAATGTCACAAGTTCCATTTTGCGACTTAAAGGGTATGCTACTTGGTTGGTGTGTCCCACTTTATGCTCGAAATAGAAATCAACTTCGTAGTGACTTCTTACTAATGACTTTGTTTGGAGGTGAACTTCAGCTGAGTGAATAAAAGACTCACTGTTGAATTGTCTGTCTTCATAATAAATTTCGACCCCAGCATATAATGCCTCCACGTTCTCAAGCAATGGACGACTGCTGTCATCTCTTCCTTTTATGCCGTGTAGTTCTTCTTGGCTTCCGATAGTTTCCTACTTTTGTATAAGCAAGATCCTTTTTAAAACAAAGTCTAAAGCATTTGTTTATTTTTCAAATGGCTTTGAGATGTTCAGAAGAGCTAGCACTAGATCTTTCATCATAGTTGCTTTTAGGAGCTCAAATGATGCTTGGCATTGGTCACTCCATCCTTATGCTTTCTCTTTCTTCAATAATTTAGTTAGAGGCATTTCTCCCTTTGGAGAATCCTTCAATGAAGCATCGATCGCCCTCACCTTTTCCAAATTCATTAGTTGTTAATTTGTGACCTTCAATATGCTTGCCCTGTAGTCTCTTCGATCGCTTTGGCTTTGATACCAACTAGCACGGTCTGCGCCTTTGACACTCATAAGTAGGTGGTACAATGCTTACTATCCCCTCACATGTAGTAAACCAACCTCAATGCTCCTTGTAAGATAAATAACTTACACGATATTAGTATTGTGCAAGCATAAAGTAACTAATAAAGCAATTAATATAAACACGTATAAAAAATAAACGGAACAAGCTCACAAAAGCAACAATGTATAGAAAATACACTTGTTTTATTGATATCTCAATAGTAAGAGTATATAGAGGCTACAAGCACCCATGAAAAGCTCTTTGCTTATACTAGTGATCTAGTCCAACCTTTCGTCGACTAGTCACCCTCCATAAAGAACCTTATTTATATCCATGTTTGTGACATCATAAAATATCAAAATATTTGAGGAGACATAAGAAAAGAGAAAATAAAAATAAAAAGCTATCTAGTAAGTAATCATGGGCTTGACTAATGACCTTGGACAAGCTAGACTTTGCCAATACATAGTCAAGCTCTCACACTGAGCACTGATGGTGTTCATGTCACTTCTAGGTCGTCAATTATGGCGTGCATCAATGACATCATTGAGAAATTTATGGAAGATTTTGATAAGCCATCTAGGTTAAAGAGTAGCAGTTGAAAAAGTTTGAAGACAATTGTTATGATACTCTTTATCTAGGAATGCACAAGCTTATCTTGATTGGCGGCATAATACAAAATATGATTGTAAGGCAATTAGATAGTATAAGTGAGGATGTGATGAAGTTCAACTTTAATGGGAAATGAACAATCTTTACAAAAAGAGAATTTAGATTTATTAGTGAACTGAAGATGAAAAATTCACTTGATGTTCCTCTTCTGTCATATTTCAATTGAATAAGGAACACATACTTTGGCCACCTTAAGATTAAAAATTCGAATGTAAGGGATGTCTTTGTGTATTTAAAGCATAGCTAACTAGAGGATAAAGATGACGTGGTCAGATTGACCTTAATATACTTCCTCAAAGGTGGTCTACTTGGCAAGGAGAGTCAAGTGAGCATTGACATACAACATTTGTCTATGGTTGAGGATTTAGACTACTTCAACCAATATGCATGGGGTTTGGTGTCCTACAATACTACCATATCTTTTATGTATTGAGCTTTGGTTTTTGTATAGCGGATAGTTAAATGAATTAGCCACATATAGTTTGGGTGGGTTCCCTTTGGTATTCCAGGTAATGTAAATTACACAACTATTC
The DNA here is from genome assembly GCA_007844105.2 of Rhamnella rubrinervis. Lineage (NCBI taxonomy): Eukaryota > Viridiplantae > Streptophyta > Magnoliopsida > Rosales > Rhamnaceae > Rhamnella > Rhamnella rubrinervis. Next base: position 4,822,218 of record CM017576.2, read on the forward strand.
AATTAGATATTTTTATACACATTATATATTTAACTATTTAATTAACAAATTTTAATTTTTTTATTAGATTTGGGGTACGAGACAATCCATTTAATAATAGAATTATTTAAAACTAAGGTTGATAATTCGTTCCTGTGAATTTGCAATTGGAAGGCTACCAACGTATATATGTTTAAAAATGTAGGAAAAATAATTTTTGGCAATGTTGAGGTAATTTTAAAATATTTTCCTTTATTAGTTGATTAATTTATATTAGTTTCCATTACTTATTATTTTTTATAAAATTAACGAGACTTGTTCATATAATAATGTATAGTTATATGTAATTATGAGATTAAGACCGAAGAATGCCGAAGAAGAATTCATGTACCTGCCTAACAAAGATTACCTAATCCTCCAATATCTCAATAAAAAAAAAAAATAAGCGAGGTAGAAAGGAGGCAATTGACACGGAGAATGCCAAGTTCATTTATTATAAACAACAAGATGCCTCTAATTTCGTCAACTCTTCTTTTGAGGATGTTGGTCAACCATTACATTTGTCACATGAAGTAATATATATATATATATATATATATATATATATATTTTACTAACCATTATATTTTTAATTTTAAGTTAATAGTTTTAATCTAATTGACTAATATAATTAACATATACTTTTTTATTTGTATCCATTTGATGGATACGAAAATCGATTGCTTGACAAATGACTTGAATAATTTTCAATTGGATTTAATGCGTGAGTTCCAATCGATTAAGGAGACATTGCAAGAAATGTTTCATTATATGAAAATAAGTATTAACTGTTGTATTTCATGTTTTATCAATAGGAATATCATCTGTTCAATACGTATGATAATATGACAATGGGTGAGGAGGGTAAAATACGTGATCGAAAAATAACGGTTATGCAGAATGATAGTGAGTTCCAATTCATAACATCATCAAAGGTTGTTTATTGCGAGCTACGTGTTAAGAAGTGTGCAGATAAAATAAACTCATCTTTGTTGTCACCACGGAGACAAGCGAGACTTTGAAAAGTACTTCCGAAGATATTTCAATGAAATTTTTTGAGTATATATTTTCTGATGTGGATGATGTTATTGACTACAACATATACAAAATCAATAAAGAATTCTTCTGGGATTTAATTCAAGATGGTTGGTTAAATGAGAAGGTAAAAATAGCGTTCTATTATTGTTATTATTTTTCTTTAAGTACACATATCTTCTTAAATTTGTATTTTGATAATATTGATTAATTTACTTCCAAAATTTACAACATGTCAATGTGGTATGTATATACATACGCGAATGTATGATAGCGTATCAGCATTTATTATGTTCAAGAACCACTGTGATGAATGTTTATTTTTGGGTAAGATATTAGTTGGAATAAATATAAATTATATGGTATACTTTTTAAATTAAGAATAGTGAATAAATTCTTAATGAATATTATATATATAATATATATAATTTGAATATAGGATATTATAAAGGGGCAATGACAAAATTTCAAAAAATGGAGAAAAGATAGGAAATTAAAGAAAAATACATATGAATTTGATATGGATTTTTTTGATACATTTCAGGCATTGCATATAGACCCCAGTCACGAAATTGGATTGATTGCAATTGTGTAAGTAATACTAGTTGATTTATTTTTTTGTTTATTATAGTAGTAACTAATTACATTTTTTTTATAGGTCTTCATGCCACTTAATATTAAAGATATCCATTGGGTGCTTGCCAAAATTGGCCCTCCCAAATGGCATGTACACGTATACGATTTGACGCTTAGCAAGTCTACGAATCATGACCAATTCAAACCATTATTGATAACCTTGTCATACAACTTGAGTCAAGCTAATTTTTTTCCTTCATCGACCCGATGTTAAGGGAACTTTAACTCAATTGTGACATTTCTATGTTGAAAACTTTCCAACACAAGGAAACGGGTAAGTTTCATACAAACTTAATTAATTATAGATTTTTATAATGCAATTGTATTATAAGCAACTATTTAAAGTAATTGTTTTCATCTTTTCATTTGCTTTACAATGATGACTACAGAGCTTTCATGCTAAAGGCTATGCAATATTTATTTGCAAAAATAGAATTCAACTTTAGCCAAGATGATATAAAATTTTTTAGACAAAAATATGAAATCGATGTGTATAATAGAGAACTTTCAACTTAGTTTTGTATTATAATTAAATTATGTACATACATACTTAATTAAAGCTTTATTATTTTAATTTTTGTAATGTTTATTATATAATTACATAATAACTACATAATGAAACAACAACAATATTAGAAATAATAACAACAATCTTTGGTTTGTATGGCAGTCAAATTTGTACTTTTCTTTTGGAGTCCTAAATCAATTTAGAAAATTATGAAAAAAAAAATATAAATTGAAGCTTATCATTTTAGCTTATCAACCATATATTATAATATGAATCCAAACTTGAAAAAGTATTCAAATTTAATTTTTTTCAACAATGTACATAAGTGCAATTAGCGAGCAGTAAAACTATCAATGGCCACCGACGACACTATGGTGGCCACTATGGGCCCTATGGTGGACTTCATATGTCAATCTAATTCACATATTTTTTTGAATGTATAAATTAATCCAAAAAATTATGAAAAAATATATAAATTAAAACTTATCCTCTTAGCTTTCTAACAATATATTATATACATGAATTCGATTCAAAGAAGATCTTCATATTTAGATTCTTCTAATGGAGTGCAAACCGATCTGATGTGCATGTCAGTTAGATTTGTATACTTTCTTATAGTTCTAAATCAATTTAAAAAATATAAAAAAATATATAAATTAAAACTTATCCTCCTAGCTTTCCAACCATATATCATATACATGAATTTGAGTATGAGAAAGTCTTTAAATTTAATTTTTTCTAACAGGTGTATCGGTAGACCACCAACTGTACTGTGGTGGCCATTGACGTCAAGTTATAATCGTTGGTGGGAACAGTCACTCCGTTAGTAGCCTACCGGTGGCCCTATGGTGGACTTTACATGTCATTCTAAATTAAATATTTTTTTTGAATGCTTAATCAATCCAGAAAATTATGAAATAAAAAATGTGAATTAAATCTTCTCATTTTAGCATTCCAACCATATATCATATGTATAAATTCAATTTCAGTAAGGTCTTCAAATTTAGATTATTCCAACAGAGCATAAACCAGTCCGATGTGCACGTTAATCAGATTTCTACATTTTTTGATAGTCCTAAATCAACCCAAAAAATTATGAAAAAAAATAAGTATACTGAAACTTATCCTTTTAGATTTCCAATCATATATCATATGCATAAATTCGAGGTCGGAAAGGTCTTTGAATTTTTTAAAAGTACAATTAGTGAGCAGTAGAACTACTGGTGGCCTTCATAGGGTGATCAATGGGTCATCGATGACACTAAGGTGGCCATTGACGTCATGCTATAACTGTCAGTGGGCACCGCCACTCTGTTGGTAGCCTACCGACGACCCTGTGGTGGATTTCGCACATCAGTCTAATTCGTATATTTTTTTAGATATCTAAATTAATCCAAAAAATTATAAAAAAAAATATAAATTAAAACTTATCCTCTTAGCTTTCTAACCATATATTATATTCATGAATTCAATTCAAATAAAATCTTCATATTTAGATTCTTCCAATAGAGCGCAAACCGATATAATGTTCACATCAGTTAGATTTGTATATTTTTTTGTAGTCCTAAATCAATCTAGAAAATTATAAAAAAATATGTAAATTAAAGTTTATCCTTTTAGCTTTCCAACAGTATATCATATACATGAATTTGAGTACGAAAATATCTTTAAATTTAATTTTTTCTAAAAGGATCATCGGTAGGCCACCAACTATACTGTGGTGGCCACTGACATCAAGCTACAATCGTCGGTGGGAACCGTCACCCTGTTAGTGGCCTTCCGATGGCTCTATGGTAGACTTCGCATGTCAAGCTAAATCATAAGTTTTTTTGAATGCCTAAATCAACCTAGAAAATTATTAAAAAAATATATGTAAATTAAATCTTATCCTCTTAGCATTCCAATTATATATCATATATATATAAATTCGATTCTAGTAAGGTCTTCAAATTTTAATTCTTCCAACATAGTACAAACCAATCTTATGTGCACGTCAGTCAGATTTTTACATTTTTTAGTAGTTTTAAATCAACCCAAAAAATTATGAAAAAAAAAAGTGCATTGAAGCTGATCCTCTTAGCTTTCCAACCATATATCATATGCATGAATTCGAGATTGGGAATGTCGTCAAATTTTTTCCAACAGCAAACACAAGTACAATTAATCGGCAGTAGAACTATCGGTGGCCTCCATAGGTGGATCAATAGGGCACCGACAATACTATAGTGGCCACTGATGTCACGCTACAACTGTCAGTGGGCACCGCTACTCCGTTGGTGGCCCATAGAGGCCTTATGGTGGACTTCTCACGTCAGTCTAATTCATATATTTTTTAACTGCCTAAATCAACCTAGAAAATTTTGAAAAATTATGTAAGTTAAAGTTTTTCCTCTTAGATTTCTAACCATATATCATATGCATAAATCCAATTCTGGTAAGGTTTTTAAATTTAGATTCTTCCAATAGAGCATATGTAGGTCTAATGCGCTCGTCAATCAGATTTGTATACTTTTTTGTAATCCTAAATCAACTTAGAAAATTATGAAAAAATTACAAATTAAAGTTTATCCTTTTAAATTTCTAACTATATATATATATATATATAAATATATATATATGTATAAATCCAATTCCAGTAAGGTAATTTATGTTGTTCAATAGACATACATATTGTGCATAGTCATATAATGAAAAGTTTTTTTTTTTTTTTGAAGATATTAAAATCCAAAAATTATATTTATAAAAAAATAGATACATATGTATCATTTTTGTACGTATATAAGAATATATACATATTTTATCTTACACCACCACCACTAGTTCCACCATCGCCCTCCCGATTTATAGGCTCAGTATATATTGTTCGATTATGTTCCATCATTTTACATCGACCACACTTATATTTCATCTTTTTCTCTCTTTGAGACAATATTCTATTTTTCTTTGGTCTACCAATAGCACATCTTCTACTATATAGGGGTTAAACTACCTTCATTTGAATTTTATGTGGAACCTCCCATTGTCTTGTGTCACCAACAAGATATATGGAATCTCAGTAAGCTAAACAAAGTTTATCGGTAAGATAATACTTTGAGCACATATTATCGAACTCAATATGTTTGTACAACTATGCTATCATACCATGTTTATAAGAATACTGATCAAGGTCAAACTTCCTACAACTGCAAGACTTTATAGTTAAATTGACTTTACCCTCTATTTCAGCACCAATCACCCTGTACTTAGTAGGATTGATAGGTGTAATAATTGAATATTGTGTAGCTTCTTTCCTTTTTTTTCAATCATTCTTCGGTTCGTGTTGTCAATGTAGTTGTCATATTACTGGCAACGATCTGACGATCATAGAACCGTTATTGTAACTTTAATCGAATAGTTTCCAACAAAGGCACGAGTGACATTTCTCTTGCATCCCTAAGTATTGCATTCATGCATTCGGTAATGTTTGTAATCAATGTGTTGTATCGAGTAATAAAAAACTTACAACTTTCAGCTTCTATTTCATATAAGTATTCAACTACTCGTATGTTTATATTCCGTAACTCATTCATATAGTAGATAAATACACCTTTGCAGTTAAAAAGTAGTGAGGATTTCATCTTTATGTCCAAACTTATTAGTCTTGAGATTTTGACTAATATGGTACATACATAATCTATGATTAAGTTTGAATAAACAACCTTCAATGCATTTTCAATACCTTTATATCTATTTGATACAAAAACCAAATTATTAGGTTTTCCATATGCTTCTTTGAAATATTAGAATTACCATGTGTATGCAACTTCAGTTTTAGCGTCCCCTACATAAAAAACAAATGGATAAATTTGATTATTTTTATCTACAGCTACAACAATATATAGATAGTCGTGATATTTATGTTTTAAAGTTGTTCCAAGAACAATAACAATTGGTTTTATATTAAAATGAAAACCTTATATGCTTGCTCCTAATGCCATGAAACAAAATTTAAAACATTATTCATCATCAGTAACAATGCGTGTGACTATTCCTAAATTATTAGCTTTCAACATTATAAAATATGATGGTAGCCTTGAGAATGACTCTTCCATATTGCCTTTAATACTGTTCAATGCATGTTTTCTTACCCTCTACGCTTTATCATAAGATATGTCTATACCATATTTTAACCTTATGTCAAAATTTATCTCATGTGGCTTGTATACGCGAGTAATCTTAACATATTTTTCTTTTATAGGATCTCCAATAACTCTGCTAGTAGTTTGCCTATAATTTCCATTGACGGCCTGTGAAAATTTAAGACAAGCATGTGTCTTTCATATGCCTGTACAATGAATAACTTATCTAAATATGAGATCTTGTTGGCACGAAGATGCCAATTGCAAGTATCATGGAAGCATCGAGCATCATATGTACTTTTGGATGAGTGCACAACCTTGACTTGAAAGTTGTGTTTAATCGCATACAAATACAACTTTTTCTTCAATTGTTTTTTGTTATCGTACACTTCCCCAATGTAAAAATTATTCTTATTAGAAGAATGTGCTTCTATATCCATATAATGAGATGAGCTGCTTCGTAATGATGTTTTGGAAGTATGTGAAATTTAATCACTTTCATTTGGTATAAAGGCCTACCACCAACTTACTTTCTCTACCATCACTCGAAGATATATTTTTTCTCCATAATAAAGTTGTTAGGACTTAAGATGGAGATAGTGGACTTTTTCGCACATCTTCAATTTTTGGTAATTGAGTTTCAAAAGGTGTTTATGTTTCCAGTATTTGTGTTTCCCAAGGTGTTTCGGTTTTCGATACTTGAGTTTGCTAATATTCTTCACTTTTCCAACGTGTTACATTTTTTGGCAATTGAGTTTCTCACTCTTGTTCAGTTTCTCGAATAGGACCTTTCCACGTATGTTGACATTCATGTATAGGAATTTCAAGTACTTGACTTTCTCATAAATGAGCTTCTTTCACATTGGATATACTTATATGTCCTCCTCTTCTTAATCTTTCTCCAATTTAAGTAAAAGGGTAAGAAGAGGACAAATGATTTCTTTAATTATTAACTTCTTCATACGAAAAATGTTGATGAACCCTTGACAAGATCTCAACATCTAATGGAGTCACCGACATAATTTTTTTCACTAGTCGAAGAAATATTTTCACATCTTTATCTTGTATTATTTATTGTGAAGCACATGGTTGGTAACTCACTACGTAATAATATTTCAACTTTAAATTATATGTATCCCGATTTACATTAACAATGTCGTAGACCTCACCAATCAATTGCTCATAAGTACAATTTTAGGGAACTTTAGTCACTTACGATTCATAATTCTTGAATAGCCAATGATCATCGTCACCTTTACACCACTTGCTACCATAAAACACAACAATTATAATAGAACATTTAGATTTTATAGTATCTATTTACAATTCAGAAATAAACCATAAATTAAAAATAATTCAAAACATCATAAAGCAAAGAAAAAAATTACTGAAAAAAAGCCAAAAAGTTGGTGGCCACCAACGGCCCTATAGTGGCCACCATAGTAGATCAATTTCCACACTGTTGGATGAATCTAAATTTGAAGAAATTTTTAGAATCGAATTTATGCATATGTATATACGATTGAAAAGCATAGACGACAATCTTTAATTTGAATATTTTTTTATAATATTCCGAGTTGATTTAGGACTCCATAAAAATGCAAAAATCCGACTGACGTGACAATAGATAAGTTTACGCACTGTTGAAATAATCTAAATTTGAAGACCTTAGCCAAGTCGAATTTATGCATATAATATATGATTGGAAAAATAAAAAGACAGCTTTAATTTATATTTTTTTCATAATTTTTTGAATTGATTTAGGCTTCCAAAACTAAATGTGAATTTAACTGATGTGTGAAAGTCCAAAATAGGACTTATGGTGGCCATCATTGGGCTGTTGGTGGGCCACCGATGGTGGGTGCTTACTGTCAATGATCTACGATGGGGTGGTGGTGGCCATCGACGGTTGCTGCTGCCCATCTTTTATTTTTGTGGGCTATTGAAAAAAAAAATTGAAAACCTTTCCGAGCTCAAATTCATGCATATAATATATCGTTAAAAAGTTAAAAGAATAAACTTTAATTTATATATATATTTTTAATGATTTTCTAGGTAAATTTAAGCTATGAAAAAAAAATATAAATTAGACTGACGTGCTAAATCTATCGTAAGGCCATCGGTGGCCATTGTAGGGCTATCAATGACCAATATAGGATGGTCACCTTAGAGTCGTCAATGACTACTATAGGGCCTATGGTGGTCACTGACAACCACTTCAATTAAAACGATGAGCTAGTTTTTTTTGCTTTGTTCACCACTAGCGAGTTTTAATAATTTCTTTTTTTTTTTTTTGAAAAAATCTAATATGAAATCCAAAATCTCCAAATCTTTCAAAATCATCAACCTAAATGAAAGTAAAAGAAAAATATAAAATGATATGCGTTTTTTAACTTATAATAATTTAAATGGTAGTTGTTACAACTCGGTAGATTTTACCTTCAATAGAAAATATAAGTGAATAAGTTTTTAAATTCGTGCTTATTTTTATGTGTGTAATAAATATTTTGTATGTTATGTTAATTAAAAATATATAGGTGCGTACTTCTTACATTAAATATGAGAAAGTGATAGTTTGATAAAAATATAAACTGTAAACAATAAAAATAGTTAAAATTTTAATTTATACAAAAACAAAAAATAACTAAAATAAAATAAATTAAGATATGGCATCAGCAAACCCATTTTGATATTGTTTATGAAGCCGCACCCACGGCACAATCATACTGGGCTTTATTTATGGGCTTAATTTTGTTATTGTTTATGGTGCCACCTTCATAGTGAATGAAATCTCAAACAACGTCATTTTTTTAGCGAATATAACTTTTTTTCCTTTTTCTTGGCATTCGATCAGAAAGTTTCTGCTTAAACCCTAAGCCTCTATTTTCCGGCGTAGGGAAATCCGTGAATCTTTGCACTCTGTAAAGAAATTGATTACATAACTATGGCTTCTCACTCGCTGAATCTGGAGTGTCGCATGTACGAGGCCAAGTATCCGGAGGTCGACATGGCGGTGATGATTCAGGTCAAGAACATTGCTGACATGGGCGCGTACGTTTCACTCCTTGAGTACAATAACATCGAGGGCATGATCCTATTCTCGGAGCTCTCTCGCCGTCGAATTCGAAGTGTGAGCAGCTTGATCAAGGTCGGCCGCATCGAGCCCGTCATGGTGCTGAGGGTGGATAAGGAAAAGGGCTATATTGATTTGAGCAAAAGGAGGGTTTCAGAGGAGGACATTCAGACTTGTGAAGAGAGGTACAACAAGAGCAAGCTTGTTCACTCCATTATGCGCCACGTTGCTGAGACTTTGGGCATTGATTTGGAGGTATTGTTTTTATTTTTATTTTTTGTTAATTTTCTCCTGCTATCTATTGCAAATTCGTTTAGTAAAATGGGGATTCTTTAGCATGATAGAAAACTTGAATAGAGAATTATTAAAGGAAAAAACTTTAAATCGAAAATTTTCATGAGCTCAATTTAGTTCTAGAATGAACTGCATTGGAATAGACTGTTACTTTTACTAAATTGTTACTTGCAGTAGTTTTTGTGTTATTGGTGAGGTGTTTTCCCTAAGAAAATCCTGGTCAAAACCATTGTATAGGAGTATATTTTTATATAGCATCTTGTTTCTTGTTTTACTTGTTGATCTTATAACTAGATAAAGAGTGTTTCTAAGTTACGGCAGATACCTTGGATTATTGGCAGTTCCTTCTTGTAGATGGTTGACTCTATCAAGCAAGATCTTCTGTTTGCATAAAGCGTTTTATAATTTTACTCGAGTGTGATTTTGTCTTTCTTTTTTATTGTGAGCTATTCCAGATATCCTCTGTTGGATAAAATTATGTTTGTTTCAAATATCTTTCGACCCACAAAGCTTTGAATTATTGGCTGGTGGTTGTACCTCTAACCTTTGAATTTTGCATGATTAACCACACTATTGACTGGTGGTAGTGCTTCTTTTAGGCTATTACTGAATATATGTTACCTGTTACAGGAGTTGTACATTCATATTGGCTGGCCTTTGTACCGGAAATATGGCCATGCTTTTGAGGTAAAATGGTCTTCACTTTTTTTTTTACTAGGTGTTCTAATATTTTAGGTTAGCAGAGAGGAGCCTAAATTACTCTATGTGCAGGCTTTCAAGATAATTGTGACTGATCCTGATTCAGTTCTAAATTCCCTCACCCGTGAAGTCAAAGAAGTTGGCCCTGACGGACAGGAGGTAACATTGTTTATAAAATTTTGTGGCCAAATTTTCTCCTGTTGATGACTGAATCCAGTGACCTTCTTGTCTTTTAGGTGACAAAGGTGGTTCCTGCAATGACGGAGGAAGTGAAAGATGCTCTAATAAAGAATATTAGGAGAAGAATGACCCCACAACCGCTTAAAATTCGAGCAGATATTGAAATGAAATGTTTCCAGTTTGATGGTGTTCTTCACATTAAGGTCTTATTATATTCTTTTGTGGCTTTTGTTTATTTTTCTTTTATGGGTTATTTTCTGAATTATCTTGCCTTTATCATTCATATTAATTCTTAATTAGTCCTATGTCTTTTATGGCTTGCAGGATGCCATGCGGAAAGCAGAGGCTGCAGGCAATAATGATTGTCCTGTCAAAATTAAACTGGTTGCGCCTCCACTTTATGTTCTGACCACTCAGACTCTTGACAAGGTTTGCTCAAACTATAATCTAATTTGTTTAGTCAATGGTATATTGAATTGCATGTTTAAAAAGCGCTACTCCATACCATTTTTTGAATCATAGAATGAAATTTTGAATATATTATTTATATAAACATTCATGTTAAGTTTTTGATGATGCTGTTCAAGTGAAGTCTTTTAAGGTTGTCAAATTAATGAGGAACCTTTTTCAGCGAGATTTATAATTTATAAATTTGTGCAGGAACAAGGAATATCGGTTCTGAACAATGCAATTGTGGCTTGCACCCAGGCAATAGAACAACAAAAGGGGAAGCTTGTTGTGAAAGAGGCACCCAGAGCTGTGAGTGCCAATCCTCTAACATCTACTTTTTGTTTTCTCATACCTTTGTAGATAATTCTCAGCTGAATTTGATTCCAATTCTCTACATTCTAATTCAAATCTGAGCTCACTTCTTTGTTTTCATCCACTGCACCATTAATGGTTATTTATATATGTAACTTGCTTCTTGTGGGTGTAATATGTGCTTTGGTACATTGATGTATGTAGGTGAGTGAAAGGGATGACAAACTTCTTGCTGAGCACATGGCTAAGCTACGCAACGATAATGAAGAGGTCAGTGGTGATGAGGGCAGCGAGGAAGAGGAAGATATGGGAATGGGTGAAGTTGATTTGGAGAACGGTGGTTCTGCTATTACAGAGTGAAAAAACAATATATGGCACACATTACTGACTATTGTTAGTATTTTTTTGACAGTTTTTATTTTTTTATTTTTTTTTGGTTTTGTGACTGTATAAACCCAATATTTTTTGGGTATATATATATTTTAGCTAAATCCAATTTCTAAGGTACTGAATCGCCAGAGAAAATTTTCTAATAAACTTTAACATGTGCAAATGGCAGCTTATGGTACGCCTCCTTTTAAAGAACACTTTAAACTCGGAAAGCATTGAAGGAACACTTTTTTGGTTAAAAGTATTGAAGGAACACTTGAAACAAGGAGAAATCTACTCCTTTGGCCAAATGAGAGGCTTAATGAGAGCTGGGTGAATGATGATAACCATTCAGTGCACGGAAAATTCTTCCTTTCCTACCGGTACCTAGAAGCTGCGCCTGCAGCTTCATCTACTATGCAAATTCTTCCTTTCCTACCAGCACCTTGAAGCTGCGCCTGCAGCTTCATCTACTATGCAATCTCAGCTCCACGAAAGGGGCTTAGTACTCATCTTAAGAGGTAAGAGAGATCCCTTGTGCTAGCTCTTCGATCAAACAACTGTTAAAACGGCCGTTGAAGACTATTAAAAGCGATTTCTCTGCCTTGGTGGTGAGCAGAGGAAAGGAAGCCCTCGTTCTGCTGTTTCTGTTGCTGTTCAGGGGGGCTAATAAGTGTCAATATACTAGTGCAAATGAAAGTGTTACCTAAGCTTTAAGAACAACTGTAAGAGCTATATAAAGCTGTATTAACGAGAGTTAGCAGCCTATATGTTAGCTAGCTTACAATGAATGCTATTAAAGCCCTTAATCTAAAAGCGATTTTTCTGCCTTACAGAGGTGGTGAGCAGGAGGAAAGGAAGCCCTCGCTTTGCTGTTTCTTTTGCTGTTCAGGGGGGCTAATAAGAGTGTCAATATACTAGTGCACAATTTACAATACATTCTAAATAAATAATAAAACAATAAAAAAAGGTGAATAAAAATTTTGAAAAAATTATCGGACCTTATCTAACAAACTCGGTGGAGATGCTCTTCAATTTAAATCCAAAGAGTATTATTGAACATAATCTACATTCTAATATATATTGTTTTTTTAATATTAATCAATAATTATGTTTAACGAACATTGTCACTATTGCGCATCTAAGGGATGATGTAACGGAAAAAAAAAGAAAGAAAAAAAAGACCAAGTCTTCATATATGCTTTTGAAAATTAGGGTTCAAAGTCCTAATAAATCCTGAAAATGAAACTAATATAATTCACACATTCACTTGTGCAAATTAGAATTAGAATTAGAATTCTGACAAATCTCACTTGTGTAATAGCAAATAGATCCAATGTCCTAGGTTACAAAGCCCTTTTTCTATTTAAAAAAAAAAAAAAATACATTGCCACTATTGCCATTAATATTGGAGAACCTAGTTCAAGTAGCCCATCTAGCAATATATATATAATATGTTATAATAGTTTGAAGGGTTCTTTGTAGGTAAATTGTTTTTTGAGTGAAAGTTCTTTGTAGGTAAATACATATTTATTATATGGTCATATATAATTGTACACAGAACGAATATTTTCTACATTCTTCAATAATATTTATCATTAAAAAAAATTCATCAATAATAAATTTTCATGTTAATAATATATAGGGTGTTTTTTTTATGTTCAGACCCAACACATAATTAAAATTTTTATACAATAATGAAAAAAAAGCTAATTTTTTATTCAATTAAAATTTTAGTTTGAAATAACCCTTATACTCTTGGAAATATAAAATGAAGAGATCATTGATAATTAAAATTTTGGATAATATGGTGGTAGCCACACATACTAAAATCATAACATTAATATTTTCACATTGAAACCCTTTTTTCTATTTAAAAAAAAATTGGGAGAACCTAATTCAAGTAATCCATCTAGCAATATATATATACATGAATGCTATTATGAGCGACATCGCTCATAATAACCTGTGCGACATACGGAAAAAATTCACGCCACATTAGTTTTTTTATGCGTTAAATTATTTTTTTAATGACTTGACAAATTTTTTTTTTTGAATGCCTTTTCGCTAGTAGCAGAGAGATCTCTTTACTACTAACGAGAAGGCATAAAATGGAACCCATATGCCTGACAATGTCTTCTCGCTAGTAGTAGAGAGATCTCTCTACTACTAGCGAGAAGGCATAAAATAGAACTCATATGCCTGAGAATGTCTTTTCGCTAGTAGCGAGAAGGCATTTAAAAAAAAAAATTTGTCAAGTCATCAAAGAAAAAAAAAAATAAAGCGTAAAAAAAACTAATGCGGCGTGAATTTTTTCCGTGTGTCGCGCAGGGTATTATGAGCGATGTCGCTCATAATAGCATTCCTGTACATATATAATATTATATCATTGATAATTAAAATTTTGGGCAATACAATGGTAGCCACTCATGCCCAAAATCATACCACCAACCCCTCTTCTTTGGTCGAGCATCCTTTCTGTCCCTTTCATTTTCTCCATTACTGTTGCCATTCATAATAGAGGTTAGGGTACTTGAGATTTTGTTTTTATGTATTGTATTATTATCCTCTTGATTTTTGGGTAACTTATTTATGAAAAATAATGGTTGTTGTTGTTGTTTTTTTCTTTTCATTTAGAGAATGTTTTAGTATTTGAATTACAAATGGGAATAAAATGAAAGGAGTTAAAATGTATATTTGGTATTTGAATAAATACTTTAGTGAAGTTTAAGTGTTTTAATTTTGAATTTGCTTATATTTTTAATTTTAGGATATGTAGTTTTGATAAGTTTTGGGGTTGGAATATATGCTAAGTGTTTGAATAAATGTTTTAATGAAGCTTGGTGTTTAATTGCATGTGTTTTTTACTTGCTTATGTTTAGATTTAAGGTTGTATGATGTTGATGTCGTTTAGTGTTTGAATGTATTCTATTATAACGAGAAGACTTGATATAAGAATTATATACATCAACCTATCATAAATAATAATGTAATTTTCTCTCTACATATAAGAAATCCTACATGATATCTAACATAACAGCAGAGTCCAAATATATTATAATTTTTACTAAGTTCATAAAGGTCTTTCGATTGAGGAAAAGACGAAGTTAGATGAGAGAATAGACTATAAATACAATTCCAGCAAGGGATGCACTGAAGATTTTTCTCCAACTCAAGAGACAACAGCTCTGTTGGAGGAAAATGACCAAAGGGAAACTTCAGTGGTGTTTAAAGCGGAAGGCAAGAAATTGAAGAAAATCATAGTAGTAGGGGATACTAGACAAAGGCCAGTAATAAGAGGTGGACTTAGAAGAGATCTGTAAGAATCAAGGTGAGAATCAGAGAAACTAATTCCATTATAGAGGAGGGAATGTTCAAAAGGCTCTAATGGGGCAAAAAATCCAACAAGTAGTGATTTTTATTAGGCCGAGAAAGCGGGCCGAATTATGCTCCCCCCTTCTATTAGCATTCTTTCTTGAAATTGTAAGGGTATAGGTAATTTAAAGACGGTTGGAGTTCATAGATGGTTGGTGAAAAAATCTGATCCGTCCTGTGTCTTTCTCATAGAAACTAAAAGTGCTAAGGAGGAAGATGGAATCTCTAGGCCGATTATTGGGTTATTAGGAATGGGAGTTAGTTGAAGCTGAGGGAACACCAGAAGTGTAACACCCCTTTACCTGAGTCCGAAGACCCAAATAAAGAGATGTCACATCAAAAAGGCGATACAAATTAATAATATAAAAAAATTTCCTTTTGACACATAACTGGAAAACTGAATAAAAATTTTCTTTACTTTTTAGGATAAAATTAAACCGTTAATGTTAATAGCAAAATCAAAATATTTCTAAGCCCCGAAAAATAAAGTTCTTTACACAAGACCCACAACGTAAAGAAAATTAATTGTATGTCTATCAGAGTTTTAGTATTATTAAAAGGAAATAAAACTACGGAACTAATTTATCTTTGCCACCCTCCACCGATCCATGCGTCATTGCCAAATCTTTAGGGTTGAAATTATCTAAACACAAGAAACAAACAGGAGTGAGTGAAAAACACTCAGTAGGTTCCCAACATGCATGTGATGATGTAGTGTAAAATGCTATTAGAAAGTCAACAATCATGAAAACCTCTTATTCATTTCTCTTTTAAAATAACCATCTATGCAATAACTTTTAAAAACACTTGTACGTAGTACTTTTCTCTTTACATAAATTTTAATTACGCTGGAGCTAGTTACCCGTCGGCAACTCTAATTTCCTAAAGCAGCACACATGCATACTTTCAAGGAAATCCTTACACATTTAATCGATTAGAGGAAACGACATGAGTGGGGATGAAACCTGCTTGCATCCGCTTCATGCAAGTGTCGGAGTTACAACCTCCACACGCACCAATACGCTCGCATGTGCACGTATTTGAGAATTCAATCTCTCTACTTACAAGTTAGTGGGACCTCTACTAAACGATTCACAAACTTGAACACATATGATCTATTCATTATAGCTTTAAAAGCGTACAAGTGCATGACCACGTCTATATAATGCATAACTTTTAAAACGTGAGTTGACAAGAAAATAATTTCTCTTGCGTATAACAAAATTTCCATGATGGATTGCAATGCATGCTTATGCTTATGCGATAGCTAGCAAACACCATTCCCATGTCATCAATATACATAGCTTCAAACACAATTAACTCTCATATGCAAGACAACACATGCATTTAAATACTTATATATATATATATATATATATATATATATATATATATATATATATATATATATATATATATATATATATATATAAGTTTATCATACAAAACCATAGGTATCCATTCATTCTAATAACTCAAGTTATTATTTACTATATGCAAATCTATCCATACACACACACACACACACACACACACACACACATACACACACATATATATATATATATATATATATATATATATATATATATATATATATATATATATATATATATATATATATATATATATATAGATTCATACAAATATATATATGCGAATAGACTCATTTATTTCCAAATAGCATTCTATTTGTAAAGGAAAGCAAATATAATCATACTTAACTCAAATTTCAGCAACCATACTTTATAAATAAATTGTAACCTCACTAAATTAACAAACATAAGAAGTATAAAATATTATACTTTATTAGTTTACAAAGCTAAATAAATATCAAAGTTGGTTTTAGACAAAGTAGTCATGGAATTGATTTAAATCCAAGTCCTAATTAGTCACATTAATGTCTTTACTTAGTTTATTAAAACCATATAATTAGCTGGTCATGTACAGCTCACTTTAGTCCGAAATTTCCAGCAAGAAACAACATTTAACCTAGCTTAAAACCATATATAAAAATCTAGTCACAAACAGTTACAGTTTCAGAATTTTCCAGCAAAAACAGATAAATTTGTAAAAATTATAGAATCCTCAATTTAATTTCAAATGGGGAAATTCCAAAACCAAAATAACCACAACTAAATGAATTAAAAGAGAAAAATGTGAATTGAAAATTTGTAAAAGTAGAAGGCCCTGAAATATCACCAAACCCGTGGGTTATGGTGCAGGGTTCTCCCAAAACATCTACCCATCCAGCAATTTTGAAACAATTATTTCTCCCTAATCTGAACTCTGATTGCAGAAATTCAAAAACGAACATGATCAAAAGACGCTCAAGTATATACAGTAAAAATTTTAGAATTTTTGGACAAATACCCAAATGCCAGTTTTAATCCAAATTCCATGAAAATTTTAGAAATTTCCTGATTCACAGCACATATTTTCAAATCAAAACACTAGATGCAAAAGGGACCCTACCACCATACAAGATTAGGGATTTGATTAACTTTAAAAAAAATCCATTTTAAATAGCCTACCTTATAAATTTCTAAGTGGTCCCAAGTAGATACATGAAGAAAATACATAAAGAGGATAGATCTAGGTCACAAACACACTAGTTCACTACCAAACACTAGCAAACACAAGTAGAGTTTAGGTCCTACCTTAGATTAGCTAAAACCCCACTAAAACCCTTGATAATGCAAGCCAAGAACCTTCCACCAGTAGCTGGAAATATGGCCGGCCTCTTCCTCCTTCCTCTTCCTTGGTGCTTTGAAGAAAACCTCTTGAACAAGCTTGAAAACTAGTCTTTTCTCCTTGCCTCCTTCTCCTTCTTCTCTCCAAAACACTCTCCTCTCTCTTTCTCTCTATGATGGACGACAACACCAGGAAGATAGGGTTTACTTTCAGCCAACATATTGCTTTTATAGTGGAAGGGTTAAGGAAGGGGTGGGGCCAAACTAGCCCACTTTGATCCAAGCTTGACCAAATTCAAACTTGGTCTTACATGTGGTCCCCTCTTTTACAAAGCAAGACCACATTAAATTCAAACTTGCCACATACACAGTCAAGGATCAAGAAAAAAGAGTCTCAATCATCACACTGCCAATCAAAATGATGATGTGGCAGGGTGGACTGTTGACTATTGCCTTTGACCTTGACCAAAACTTTGACTTTACTATAAAAGAAAACAAACACACATAATACACAGAAGATCACATACCACTCAGTCCCAGTCAACCAACACCAGACTTTGACCCGATAGTCAGTGGTCCATGCGATGACTTTGACCAATGTTGACTTTGAACAAAAGTCAACTATACACAAAGTAAGTAGATATTACAAGAAGGTTTAGCTTGTTTCTGGAAGAGTGGTATGAACATTCACTGTCTATGGAGCATGGAGAGAACAATATGTTTGAAGGTGAGAAGAATTGATGATTGCAGAGACTATGTGATGCTAGGATGCTATGATACTTCTTATTATAGAGAGAGGAAAGTTTTCTAGGATCACATGATGGATGTTATCAATAATATGGAGATTTTGTGGATTATGTTTGGTGACCTTAATGAGGTTATTGATGAAAAGGAAAAATAGGGAGGAAGAAGTATATGGAAAAAAATAGCTTTTTCTAAAAGAATTCTTGTAACAAGTTGGTGCGATAGATATGGGCTTCCCTGGGAGTAAGTATACTTGGAAAAATAATAAGGAAGGCCTGAATTTTATTTGTGAAATGCTGGATCATGCAATAGCAAGTCAAGGTTGGCCGGCAGAAAATTCGAACATTGTAGTGCATTATTTTCTTATAAAGGATTCCAACCATTTACCAATTATGATTACCTAAAGAACAAAATCTGAGGAAGCCTTTCAAATTCTTCAAAACTTGAACTTTAGATCCTATTTGTTTACATGTGGTCAAAGGAGCAGGGGTTAAAGGAGAGAAACCTGAAGTGGCATTGCACAAACTAATTAAAAGTCACTGGATCATTTCCCATACTTTGAAAAAATGGAACAAGAACTACTTTGTCATTGCTAATGTTAAAATTAAGTTACTGGACGAAGAGCTGGATTCGTTACAGTGTGTTAATGGAGATCAAAGAACAAAGCATAATAGGATAAAAAATGAGTTAAAAATACACAGAGACATATAGGAGTCTATACTCAAACCGAAATCGAGGAAATTATAGCTTCAAGAAGGAGATAGAAACACTAAGTTTTTTCATACAAACATGGTGATTAGGAAAAAAACATAATAGAATTACATCTATTAAGGATATTGAAAGATGGATTTGCAACCGGTAAGATATTGAGAATTATTTTGTAGAATTTCAAGATCTGTTCACTTCAAATTTTTTTGTTAATCCTAAAGGTCTTGAAAATTTGGGGGACAAGTGCATCACTAATGAGGGAAACTCTGATCTGATGAAAAAATACCTACTATAAAGGAGGTCAAAGATAGCATATAGAGTTTGCATCCGCTCAAGTCTCCAGCACTAAATGGGGTTTTAGGCATATTTTTTTCGAAAATATTAGGAGGTGGTGGCGGAAAGAGTAACTGACTTTGTGCAAGAATGTTTTAGATTGAAAAGAATTCCTACAGTGGTTAATCAAACCTTCATAGTGCTTATATCGAAAGTGGCCAATGCAGTAATTTTCAACCAATTTAGACCGATAAGCCTTTGTAACTTTGCTTACAAAATAGTGGCCAAAATTTTATTTGTGAGATTGAGTGGTTTCATGGAAAACATAATTTCTCCAAATCAAAGAGCTTTCGTGAATGGGAGATGGATAGCAAAAACCATAGTCATTGCCTAATAAATTATGCACACGATCAAAAAGCACAAAGGCAGAAAATGGTTGATGGTGATGAAGATGGACATTAAGAAGGCTTACGACCAGATGAAATGGACTTTCATTGGCAAAGCTCTTGAAGTTTGGGATCCTCTTAGGAGTTTAGGGATTTAAATGGCAGATGCCTCAACTCTGTTTCTTTTACTATTTTACTAAATAGATTTGTGTCAAAATCTTTCTATCCTGGTAGAGGTTTAAACGAGGGAGACCATCTCTCACCTTTCCTCTTTATCTTGTGTTCTGAGTTATTATCCAAGTCTTTGAATAGAGAATAATTAGATGGGAACATCCACAATATCAAAGTTAGTCGCACGGCTCCTCTAATTTCGCACTTGTTGTGCGCAAATGATCTTATTCTTACAGGTTGAGTAATAAGCGAAGAAACAGCCTTTATGATGGATAGCTTTAAGAAATACTGCTATTGGTCTGGCCATGAAGCGAACTTGGAAAAATCCAGCATCCACTTTCCAAAGAGTACTAATAGAACATCAAGAAAAATATCAAGAGGATCAGTGGTCTTAGAAAAATGCAGTTGAGATCTATTTATGTGGGAAACTTTCTCATTTCTAGCTGGTTAAAAAATTTGGGAGGCTTAAAGAATGGGTCCAACAGAAGTTGGATTCTTGAAAAAATCACCTTTTGGCGAAAATCAAGAAAGATGGTGCTGATTAAATTCGTTTTACAAACTATTTCAAACTATACTATATCAACCTTTAAAGTGCCAACTTTGGTTTATAAAGAGATTGATTCAATTACAAAAGGGTTATGATGGGGTTTGACTTAAGAGAAAGCATTATTTGGCGTCAAAATATTAGAACGAGGTGTGCAAACCTAAGACTTGTGGTGTTTTAGGTTTTCAAAATTTGGCTCTTCTTTCCAAACTTGCTTGGAAGCTTGCGTGACAAGAGAATTATTTATGGACATCAATGATTTCAACTAAATATCTAAAAGAAGTTAACTTTCTTGACTATTGGTTGAATAAGGGAATCTCGTTCGCTAGGAGGAATATAGTAAGCTCAAGGGTGTGTATGTGGAATAATATAAGGTTTAAGATAGGAGATAGGAGTTTTTTAAGATTGAAGGATTCTTGGGGGCCGGAGTTCATTTTTCAAGGCTAAGATTGAAAGATGAAGTAGTGATGACAGATAACCTTTAGGTGAAAGATTTAAAATTTCAAAACTCAGATGAATAGAATGGGAAATTGATTTGTTTTTATTTTGTTTACCAATTAGCGGAGGCAATTTTGAAAATTAACTGGCTTAAAATTACATGCCAAGACAAAAGACTCAGATGAATAGAATGAGAAATTGATTTGTTTTTATTTTGTTTACCAATTAATAGAGGCAATTTTGAAATTAATTGGCTTAAAATTACCTGCCAAGACAAATTCTTATGGATTGTGAACAAAATGGGTTCTTTCTTAGTTAAGGAGTGCTACACGACTATTATCAGTGGAAGACATAAAGAGAGCAAAGATAATATATGGATCAAGCTGTTGAGTTTGAAAATCCATAAAAAAAAACCCGAAGGTCTTCTTGAGGTTATTGCAGGAGTGCTTTTGTTGAACTAGGTTACTTTTAATAAAATTGAAAAATGAATTCCAGATCCTTATATGGAGCTGACAAAGAGAATGTCATGCATCTATTTAAGGAATGTGGAGTTACTAAAGTTTTAGTTTTCTCAAGTCTCTGGGGCTGCAGATTAGAGGTTTGAAATTTTATAAATATTAAAAATTGGATTGGCTTTTGTATAGATCCTCCAAGGGAGTTTATATCAAATGGTTTAGATAAGATTACTGTAACAATCAACTTGGAAATTCATAAATGAAGTTGTGCATAATGGGAAGAGAAAGTTAATAAATTTTGTGAACATGCTGAATGAAAATGCTTTAGAATTTTTGAATATTGGATCCATGTTGGACAGAGAAGAGAGTTCTTAACTAAGAGTGGAAATTTGGAAACCGCCTTAGGCAAATTGGTGTAAAGTTAATATTGATGCTGCGTAGAAAGAGGGAGAAGTAGCTCTGGCTTTGATTATGAGAAATGAATAGGGATTGGTGCTTTATCTTGCTTCCAAGCTAGTAATATGTTGTCTCCTTACGAATCAGAGTTGAAAGCCATGGAATGGGGATTTAGATTAGCAAGGAGGAAGGATGGTCTAATATTTATTGGTCTTCAGATGCCTTAATTGTAGTCAAGGAGACCTTATCTTTGGAAGACCCTGCTTTGTGGGATGGTAGATACTCTGTGCTGTTTTACAGGAATCTTTTAAAGGAGAATGACTGGAAGTTCTCTTGGAATGCAAAAAGCTAGCGGATGTAATTGTTAAAGAAACTTTTAGAAGGAATATTAACTTATTGTTTTCTCCTATTTTTGGTTTATTTTCTTGACCTAATTCTATTTCGCTTTGTATTGCCCAAGATGTGATCTTGGCTGGATTGTAGTGATTTACCTCCTTGTGAGGTCGTTTGTGCTTAATGCAAGTTATAATAATAATAATAATAAAAAAGACTTTGCATTTCTCACTGTGACGAACTTGAACTGACTTTTACTTAGTCTATTTTGTCACCTCTACTAGGAGCCCTTTTTACAAGTATCTCATTCTTTTCTCCAATATTATATCGAACAAGCTTTCTTATAGAATTTGCAAAGGAAAAAATAATTAAATTTCAAGCTGCTTTGAGGGTTCTTACTTTGTAACCAAAGAATGAAATGACACATCGTCTAACTGATAAAATCATTTGGGTAAGGTCCTTTCAATGTGAAGCTTTCAACATTTTCCTTTCAAGGATTTGATTATCAAGATTTAGAATGTAAAAGGTAGATACAAGTGGAGAAATTGGATGAGAACGTTTCAAATTCATATTTACTAAAAAAGAAGATGAGTATATCTTTAATCAATGACCTTGGTCTCTAGATAGTTCACACTTAATTTTAAAGGAATGACCAAAACATATAGCCTTGAAGCATATTAACTTTTGCATGACTGTATTCTTTATGCAAGTCCATGTCTTCCCCCAGCATACTTATAACATAGCCCTATCGGAAAAATGGTGATCTCTTTCATCAATCCGAAAAGTGTGGTGGCTTAAACATTTTTAAAATTTAGAGTGGATATTTCAGTCAAAGAGCCAATTCCAGCAAGGTATTTCATGGAAAAGGAGAGTAGAAGAAAGCTTTAGATTCATTTTAAATTTAAAAGGTTAGCATATTTTCATTTTAAATTCAAATTATTAGATTATGTAACTGTCAGATGTTCTCTTAGAGAACCAGTCATGATAAAAGACAGTGAAGTCGATATGCAGAGCTTTTATGATTAAGTGTAGAAAACAATGACGATATTAGCTATTATGAAAAGATCAGTTCTCAAAACTTTCCTTTTGAATGAAAAATCATATGATCAGGATTTACAAGAATATGACAGTTTACCTCTTTTGCATTTTAGACAAAATTTGGGAAACTTTGACAAAAAGAAAAATTATTTGGAGCATTTCATATGTTTCGAAACCACTAGCCCTACGAAACCAACACTATAATATTCATTAGATTGATAATTTGTAGGGTTGAGTCTTGATATTAAAAAATCTTTCTTGAGAAATGTGGGTCAAAATGTTTGTAACCTAGCTGATCTTTCAAATTGGTCATTGACGGTTAGGCTCGTGCCCCAATAAACTCCAAGAAAACTTAGAGAAATAAGCTTTGAATCAGTCAATCCAAGAGAAGAGTTTTTTTTATAGACATATCAAAGAAGGTTAGGCTAGTAGAAGTAGAGTCTATTTAAAATCTAGTGGTTGTTTATTTTAAGCCAAGTAGAGTTAAATAGAAGTACTTCCACTAACAGAATCTTTCTGTCCCATTGATTATTTTAGAAGATGAGGGGAGTTGGAAACTTATGAAAGATATACCTTTCATAAAGGAGTGCTACATGAAGAGTTCAAATTTTTAAAGAGATGAAAGTGAAATGCAGCAAGAGGCTTAGTCGATGGATTTTTTTAGGGTCAAGGATGCTAAGTTAAGCCCTTATGTTCTTTGAAGCTAGTTTTATGTAATCAAAAGGAAATTGCTCAAACAAAGATGGCAAACTATCTTAAAGACCTAATTGGCAAGTATGATCCTCATATTCTTTTTTTAATGGAGAGACAAAAGGTAAAAAGGTTTCTACATAACTTTTTTTTTTGTAGAAATTTAGGTTATAAAAATTTTATAGTTATTAAAGCTGAAGAAAGTGCAGGTGGTTTAGCTTTAATATGGAAATCATAAATTAATCTCTCTATTATTTGGAGTAATAACAAGATAATATATTGTGAAATCAATGGAACTAGAGGAAATTTAATATGGATGATGTGTAGTTGTTTTGGTCCTCTATATGTCATAGAAAAAGAAAAATTTTGGAACTCCCTCCAAAATTATATATTAGGTGAGTCACTCTACCTTGGTTGATAATTAGGCACATCAATGAATTAATAAATGATTTTAAAAAACTTAGTGGAAGAAGCATTATAGGAAAAATACTATTTTAAAGGATATTTTTTGTATAACGTGAGAGGTATGTTAATCTAGGCTATTGTAGGAGAAAATTCACATGAGAAATTAACGCAGTGAAGCCCAAGTCTAATATCAAATTGAAGCAAGTCCAGCCCAATTACTATTAGTTTATTTGTTTATTAGTTATTGTTTTATTTTAATTGATCCGGATTGTTTAGCCAAAGTAAATGTTGACGTGTTAAGCTTAGTCAACTTAAGTCACGCATTCGTTCCTGATATAGAATAATATTTCTTCCACCATGGCTGTTAGTCTAGGCCATAAATCTTTGTAATTTCTTTGAATTTTCTTTGTAAAAACTTGATAATTTCAATATGAATGAGAGCTAAAGCTCAAATTTTTCAATAAACTTCTGGGGTTTACACTGGAAACACAAGTATGATATAGCCTTTTTAATAAAGGAACATCTTGATAGAGCTATTAGGAGTTTGGAGTGGATAAATATTTTTCCAAATTCTTCAATATTGCACATACCTCTTGAAGGATCTAATCACATACCAATTATGCTATTAATTAAGAAGATTCTCGAGAAAATTTAAATTGCCCCTTTCATTTCTTAAAAGCTTGGACCTTAGATGATATTAACTACAAGTTAGTTGATAATATATAGATTAAAGAAATTGGAGTTGGGATGGAAGCTCATAAAATGAATAGAAGACTTTGGATTATATAAAAAGATTTTAGAAAATGGAATTAAGAGCATTTTGGTTTTGTAGATATTGTAATAAAAAAGCTAAAAATGAGGTTGGATAGGAGGAAGTCAAAGTGAGTCAGGATAAGGTGAAGGGAACACAAATTATAAATAAATTTCATAGTCAAAGAGGAAGGTTGGAGTCAACTTATAAATAAAAATTTAGAGAGGTTTGGTTGAAGAAAGGAGACTAAAACTCAAAATTCTTTTATGTGAGTACTATAATTCGAAGAAGAAAAAATCATATTGAAGTAATTAAGGATGGATAACAATTGTTAATAAGAAAGAATAGGACCGGAGAATACTTTTTAAGGAATTTTAGCTGCATTTCACTTACAATAATCCTCTTCCTTCTCTGAAAATTAATACTTTATTCTTAACATATATCTTCGACAAGAATAATTATGAGGTATTGAGGATACCAATTGAAGAAGAAATTATGGAAGGTTTTCAGAGCTTACATCCTCTCAAAACCCTAGGCCCTGATGGTTTTTTAGGTGCTTTCTACTAATTTTACTAGAAAACTATTAAAATTAAATAGTTAAAACTGTTCAAGAATAGTTTAGAATTGCTAAGATGGAAAAGATCATTAATAAGACTTTCATCTGTCTTATTTTGAAAGTTAAATTCAATCATTTTCATCCAATAAGATTATTTAATTTTTATTATAAGATTATGGTAAAGACTCTAGCATGTAGGCTTCGGAAATATTTCTGTAAATTTGCCTTCATAAACTAAAGTACTTTTATTGAAGAAAAGCGGATAGTAGAGAATATGTTTTTACATAAGAGCTTGTTCATAATATTCACAAGCATAAAAGTTTAAAGGGGTTCATGCTTCTTAAGGTGGATCTTTGAAAGGTATTTGATATAATGATTCTTAACTGTTTGAGAATAGTTAACTTTTCTTTACTTATTAATGGTAGTACTCTCAGTTCTTTTTTTCTTAACAGAGGCTTGAGACAAGGAGTTCTTTTGTCTCCATCTCTTTTAAAATTGGAGCTAAGGTTCTATTTAGGCTTATTTTCAAAGAGAAAGTTAAAGAAAATTTTCATAGAATCAAAGTCTGCAGAGAAGCTCCAGCGATATCTCATTTACTATATGCTGAAATTTTTTTATAACTTATCAGGTAGATGTCAAGGATGTACGATACTATAATTGGTAAGGATAAGGTGTCTTACTAAGTTTAGCAATTGGTAAGGATTGAAAGCTAATGGAGAGAATTTAAAAATTATTTTCTCACCAAATATAAATAATGGCATTAAGAGAGCATTCAAAGTTGAATTGGGTTTTATAGAAACGAAAAGAAAAAAAAAACTATGTATCTTGGCAATATTATGATATTTGGCAAGAAATAAGCAAATAGTTCGCTAAAATTAAAGATAGGATCAATGACAAAATTTACTTTTTTCTCAAACGGAAAAGAATACTTTAATAAAATCAAGTACGCAAGTTATCCTTCCATACACAATGTCCACTTCAAAGTACCTAAGATGATTTGTGATAATTTAGATACTTTAATTCACAAATTTTGGTAGGGTATAAAAAAAAGGTAGTAATCAATTTCTAACTTTAGAAAAGTGGGATAGTATTTGTCAGCCAAAATATTTTGGAGGCTTAGGTTTTTGTTAAGTTAAAGATATTAACAATGCTTTACCCTCAAAGTTGGGTTGGAGAATTACTAGCATGGACGATTGCTTATGGAATCAAGTTCTTTAGCCAAAGTATCTAAGATGAGTTTTTTTTTTTTTAAAGTTAAATAGAAGGTTGGAGACTTGTATGTTTGGAAAGGAATTTGATATACAAGACAAATTATCTTCAAAGGTTCTTACTTCAAGATAAGAGATGGAATTGGTATCAATCTTTAGATCGAAGATAGAAGATGGAATTGGTATCAATCTTTAGACTGATCCATGGATACTTGGGCTTTCAAATAAAATTCTCAAAAAGGTAAAAGATATGGATGAGAAAGTCTGAAATAAAGTGAATCTATTTATAAAGCTGAATTGTTATGGATGAAATATCAATATCCTTTGATCAGTTGTTGAATAAGGAATTATGTAGGAAATTCTAAAGGTAAATTGGCTTATATGTGATTATAAAAATAAATTGTTGTGGACAACAAGGAAGTACATATCTTGTAGAGAATATGAAGTCTTTTAGTTTAGAAGCTGATAAGGTCTTAAGGAAATCTATGACAGTTAAAACTGCATGAATGTATAAAATTTTTCATATGGCAAGTTCTAGCTTGAGTCACTCCTACCGACTAAGAGAATTTGATAATAAAATTGGAAAATGAGACTGATATTGTATCTTATGAAAAAATGAAGTGGAGAATAGTGATTATATTTTTTGTAATTGTCATTTCATTAAGGCCTTATATTTTGCAAAGCAAATGGAATATCATATTGGATGTTTTGAGTGCCCTAAATATAGAGGTCCTAATGGAATTATGTATCAACCCTCTAAAAGAGCTCATTCTTCCTAATCTCACAAGACAAGTTTTCACTTAAACTTCAATTTTGTATACAATTTGAAATTATAGGAATAGTTATTTTTATGAAAAGAGGCTCTCCTTCTATCTTATTATTATTTGTTTAGAACAGACAATGAAGGAGTTTAGTACTTTTTTTATCTATTGGAGAAGGAGAAGCCTTGGTTATTAGATAAAAAATTATTTTATGGATTGTGCCTTTAAAGGGTTGGATTGCAATCAACACTGATGTAGTTATGAGTCCTCTCCTGGCAAAAATTCAAGTAATAGACTAAGCAGCAGATATTGATTTGAGTGTAGGGTACTCCAATATTTTATCATGAAGTAATTAAATGGAAACAATCAAAGAAATATCCTCTATTTTGGATTCCTGTATATGAGAAACTTAATATGAGATCTGTAGCATTATAGCTAACAAAATTGTGGATTCAAATGGAACGGTAGGGACTCAAATAAGACTGCTGATGTTTCAACTAAGCTTACTCTTTTAAATAATTTAATTGTTTATTATATTTAGCTTCAAACATTAAATTTTGTATGATTTGTAGGATAGTAACTTTTCTTTGGAAAGTTTCTCTTTTGTGCTTTTATGCAATCTTATTCGTAAAAAAGATGAAGGGTAAATTAGTAAAGAAGAGTTATTATTCTTTAATTTTAAATGTGGGATTATAGTCCATTACGACCTAAAAAAAACTAATTCAAATTTATCTATAAAAGCCATAGAAAATCCATAGAAAGCATGTAATCATAGATCCTAGGTGCATTGTCTTCTCTATAGATCTAAGTAAAACACCCTAAATCCATACAGTATTTGAAAATTAATCCATAAAAAACAAACTCTAAATCCAAAAATCAATAAGTAAAACTAGCATGGACTGACAATGGCATGGTGGTAAGGTGGCATTGAGATTGAATCAATGGAGAAAGAGTTGAGATGTGAGCAAGAGAAATGAAGAACGCAAAGTGGAAAGAGTGATTGTGATGTCTGGTTAAAACCAACGGCGATTGCAAAGATGACATTAATGGCTTGATTTTTTAGATTTTTGATACTAATTCAAATGCTTTTGACTAAGAGAAGAGGAAAAGGGAGTGTGAGATGACAAATTTATAAAAATCAAAATAATAATAATAGTAGGGTAAAAAATAATTTTAATTATAAAACTTTGATATTTGAGATATTAATGTGAATTTTGAATTTTTTGTATGGCATTTATTTTTAGTCACAATAAATTTAAACTATCGGTATCAAAACTCCCTATGAATACAACATTAACAAAATAATAAAGTTTTCATAGTTTAAGGAACAAAAGAAATTTACAAAGTAGCTAATTTTTTTGACACATTTGTGTATTTTAGAAAATCTTAAAAAATTTATTTTTGTCACCACTTCATCTCTGAATTATGAACAAGAAAAGGAAATGAAAATTTACAATGTAATTGAATCACCTATTTTTCTAAGACATTTGCATATCTTTGAAAATTTTGAAGAATCCATTTTACCTACTTCGTCTTTGAGTTCTGGATAGAAAATATTTTCTTTGGATACTTTAGAATGCTAACTCAAAAAGTGTGACCTTGTATAAATATTTATAAAAAAATCAAAATTGTAAAAAAATAAAAAATTTATCTAATGTTGATTAATAGTTTTTCAATTCCCTGGATCAATAATGTTTAAATGCAAAGGGACATATTCGATATTAATATTTTCACATTGTCCATTCCTATTTTCCTTATCCCCAAATCTTATTGCTCATGATCTATTTAATTTTAATTTGAACTTTCTCATATTTAACTTCTTCATCAATCAAATCTTAAATTGAATTTTCTTTTCTATTGTCAATATTACTATTGAGAAATTTGTCTATATAACTCCTACTTGAGATTTATTAAACTCTTCAGTTTTTCTTTTCTTTTTTCTTTTTTAATGTTCATACAAATACTTTCTAGTATATATATTAATTCAATCCATAATACAAAATAAAAAATTAAATTACTTAGGGGATAATAAAACCTTATAAGAGATTTTCACATAAACAGATTTTTTTTTTCAAACTGCAAAATATTGTGAATGAGAATCCACTAAAACTATTATTCAATAAAAAATATATAGACTAATGAAATAAAAAATAAATAAAGTGGATAACATCATACCAGTATCTATCAAAGTCAATATGCATACTTGTAATATTGTTAGGGTCTAAAGTTTGCAGAATGTGTAAAAAGAACGAAGGAGAAAAAAAAGCAGAGAATAAAAAATCAAAAATAATATTATGTACTTCAACAAAAAGAAAAAGAAAATTAAAATTTGGGAAGTTCCAAAGTTGGAACAAATATAAGATATAAATGATAAACTAGTTAAGTGGACCGCCCATACTTTTTAATAAATAAGTTATATATTAAAATTCATTTTAAATTTTTATTTTATTACCTACAAATATATTTATATATTTGTATATATAATAATAATATTTTTTTGGGCACTTGCCATAAGATGCCTTAGCCAATTGCCTACTCTACCTGTAGTCAAGGCCAACCCTGGTATGACTTGAAGATAAATAATATTGTCTATTTGAATCAAAACAAGCACACTCCTTAATTAAGTTAAACAAAATAATTTATTGTACATCATACCATTTATGTCTAGATTGACAGTGACCTAATCAGATTTGTATATAAATTTAAGTTTTTAAATATTGGTGAATTGTCAGAGGAAGTCTTTTAATAAAATTTGACAAATTCGAACAAAAGAAAATATTATCATAATGAAACAATAATGTGGAATTTTGAGACTTTAAGTCTTATTTTCTAGGAAAGTCAATAGTATTAAATTAGTTCTCATAATTAAAGGGATTAGTTTCTATCAATTCTCTAAATTTTAGGCATTTAGTTACTGAGTAATTTTAGGAGATTTACTTTCCTTAAAAGGTTTACTTATTTATAAATTATATACTTTGATCATGTTTGGTACATTAGCATACTTAGTATTAACCTATATTATATTAGCTTGGATTATTTACTGTACATCATTTGGTACATAATTGTATTAGTCTATATTATTTTATACTATGTTTGATGCACAGTCATACTTTATTAATTTTTATTAAAAATAAAAATTAAACAAAATTAAATAAATTTATTATGTTATTAATTATGTAGTCATTTATATTACATGCAAAAAATTATAATTGTTAAAATATAATATTTGATACATAATATATTTTTTGTTTCTATAAATATGAGTAGGAAAATATTATGAAAAAAAAATATAATAAAAGATTAATGCATTGTCCAAAATCAAACTAATATTGTCAACTTAGTTTTATGTATTGTACTTTCATATTTAAGCAAACCAAAATGATTTCTAAACTTGTATTCTATACATAATATATCAAAGTAGCATACATATATAAAACAACTCAAAAATAATTTAATAGTAATTTGGTTATTATGTTATAATATTATAATATTTTGTCACATAAATATCACCCATTAAAATGTTTGAAAATATATCTATTGAGAATGCTCCTACTATGCAACCAATGACAAAAAAAAAAAAGTCCATCTATTATAAGTAATGTCAGTACCGTCATTTGCACTTTTGCATTCTTTAAACGACATTTTTTCCTTTATAACTGAATACTCAAAATATAAATTATACTCCCTTTTAGCTTCTGCTAACGAATAATAGGACTTGTACACATTTCTTTTAAATCCAATTACTTGGTTTTGATATTCAAGACATGAATGATAAATCCAATTACTTGTACACATGAATGCTAGATATAATAACAATAGTACAATAGCTGTTATTTTATCATATAAATGACAATCAAGCGAACCAAAGTAATTCCCAAACTAATACTTCATACATAATATATCAAAGTAGCATACATATATAAAACAAGTCCAAAATACACTTCATTGTCGACTTAATGCATTATTCATAGTTCATTACATAATCCAAACATACAAACAAAGATACTACAACTACATAACAAAACAAATAAAGTTCATCCATAATTGTTTTAGACTAGACCAATATCATGCATCTTAAGCAATCCAAAATAGGTTTTTCTCTTAGCAATCCATAATTGTTTTAGACATTACCACTCTTGATTTCTTTTAGTAAGTCCATAACAAATCTCTTTTCTCTTACCAATTTATAATTATTTTAAACAAAACCACTCCTAATTTCTCTTAGTATGCCCATAATAAATCTCTCCCTGAGAGAACATTGGAGGAACTTGAACATTGTCAAATTTTCAAGTTTTCGTATTATTACTTTAAGATCCGCAAGATGATCCACTTCAAAAAGTTCCATTGCACTCAACTCAATAGAGATATCATAATGGTTTCATTTCCTTTCAGAAACTTGTTAGTGATCATAGCTAATTGGTCAATATTTTGTTGAAATATTTCTCTAAATATTGTCATTGTAGAGGCATCATAATCATCACCTATTATACTTTTCTTCTTTATATGTCTTAAAGTGGCATTTGATATGTTTTGAACTGTCATCGGCGCGGTCTCATCAACATCAATGTCATGCATAGTCTCTAGACTAGTGTCATTCAAATTTACTTCTTCCCGATTAACCTCATTCTGCTCCTCTATTGGTTGCTTTATCTTTCCCAAATATATTAGTCAACCAATCAAAGAGAGGAAAAGTTTTCCCTCTCCATCCATCAGCATCTTTATTGCACTACAACAATGTTATATAAAAAAATGTTTACCATGTTG
The DNA here is from genome assembly GCA_007844105.2 of Rhamnella rubrinervis. Lineage (NCBI taxonomy): Eukaryota > Viridiplantae > Streptophyta > Magnoliopsida > Rosales > Rhamnaceae > Rhamnella > Rhamnella rubrinervis. Next base: position 4,854,599 of record CM017576.2, read on the forward strand.
TTTCAATTTTTAAAAAAAACAAATAGTTAAGTTATAAACCTAAACATAAACTTGTCATGTCTCATCACTATCCACCTCAATACATTTGCTAGTATCATTCCATGTAAAACCACTCTTGTTTAACATGTCATGAATAATTTTTTTTTCATTTCCTCATCGCTGAATCAATATGAGGATTAACTCCTTAAGCCACAAGCAACTTTTGTAATCTTTTTTCTCTTGTCTTCATGGTTCTAGATCTAAAGGTATCATTCTCATATTTATCATAATTAGCCATTATATCTTCAAGAATTCTTAATAATGTCTCTTCTTCATTCTTTTTCCACTTTTGTCTTGTTTTTTTAGATTGAGCATTTTATCTAACATTCATTTCTAAATATTAATAATGCATAGCACAAAATATACTTAAACCATAGATAACACGGACTAAAAATTAAAAATGAAAATCTATATAATATTAAGATAAAATCTACCACATACCTATCTTACATAATAGATTTAAAATTCATCATTATTAATGTACCAATAAAGTAATCCATAGACCAATATCTCAAATTTAGTAAGCAATTCTAATGATGCCTATGTGTTCTCCATTCACCATACATCTTTTTAACTAAATTATTCCTTCAAACAATCCATTGATCAGATGATTAAGTAATGCTTAAAAACTCAACTTCTTTATTTACTTCATCACTATCCAAATCATGTATTTCATGTTCCAATGGATCAACATGCATCTCTCCTCTAACAAGGATATGCAATAAGTAACATGCATAAATGATTTGGCATTATATCTTAATAGGATAAAAAAGACAGACTTCTTAAGATAATCCACCATACCTTAAGCAATCTAAATCATCTTTCTATCATGTTTGTTGCTGAGGCAAATTTCATATTAAAGTATTCCTTAACATTAGAAGGTTGACATGTTTCTCTCCATCAGATAAGTGATAACTATTCCCATATATGGTGCAAGAAATTAATTCCTATTTATGTATTGGATATCAACAAGATAATAGTTTTTTAAATTCAAAAAGATATTTTAAAATCTTATAAGAAATATGAACTCTAATTGTAATAACCGCCTCCAAAAAAAATTATTTTTTATGTGCTTATATGTGAAGTTTGAATACTTAACGTGGAAGTTTCCATTTTTGAAAATTCAACTTTGATTAGGTCAAGCCCAGACCCAACTTGGACAAAAGGGTCCATGAAACCCTAATGGTTTGGGATTGGACCATGTGGTCGTGCATATGTGTATGTGTATGTGGGTGCACACATGTGTGTGTGTTGTACATGTGGGTACATGTGTATGTGTGTGTTACAAGCGTGTATGTGCATGCGTGTGACTTTATGGTTGCCGTTCATTCATGTGTGTATTTTGTTATTTGAATTCTAATTTTTATTTGGTATTATCTGATAATTATATGTTTAGACATTTTTCTAATTTAAAAAAGAAAAGTAAGAGCTAAAAATTAGGAAACTAATTTGATTAGGAGACTAGTTTTGATTAGGATTTTTGTCTATAAATTAATAGAAATTTTTTTCTATAATCTCTTCCTTTCTTAGTATCGAAAATAATAGACAAAAATAGATCTGTGAGTTCAAGTAAGGATTTTATATGGTTTTTGAAAATTCAAGGCAAGTTTCACATTAATTTGTTTGTTTTATTTGCTTTTGATTCTCTCTTCTTCTCCAAAAATTCTATGGTTTGATTTGATGATTTATGCATTATAATATGGATTGAGTGTGCTGAAATTTTATGATCTAAGAAAGGATTTCTATGATTTTACCAAAAATCACATAAATTTACAAGGGAAGATTTGATTTTTACAAGATTGCACATTAAATCTTAATATTTCTAATGGCTGATTCTCATGCTTATGCCAATATTGAATCTTTGTTCAAGTTTGATCATTAAATCACAGCTGATTATGTTTGTTACTGTATAGATTTGGTAAATCTCAATTCAGTTAACATTGAACAACAAATTTTTTAAGTCTAAGATTGTTTTAATTCAATTTTATAAAATGATTTTGTTTTATGGAAAATTCAAGGCATATTAGCTTTGGTAATTCATTAAATATTTATGTTTTTAATTAAATTTGAATTTATAATATGTTGCTGAAAATTTTCTGGATAATTATATAAATGTTATTACTCCAAAATCGTGTCATAATTATGTTCTAGATTATGTAATTCTTGCTGGAAATTTTAATACTATACTATTTGCAATCTAATATAGCAAGTATGTTCGTATTGTATGCTGGAATTATTTATAAGAATAAATTTTGCACATTTATTTATTAATTTATGTGGAATTTAGTATTTTTCGTAATACCTTGTTGGAAAATGCTTGTATTTTAATTTAACATGATTTGGTAATTTATTTCTATAGAGATGAGTTGTCAAATATCTAAGAGCATGATTGCCGAAAGTTCTATGGAAAATATACATGTTATATGTTTGCTAAACTATCCAATTTTAATGTTCATGATTGCTGGAATTTGATATGTTTGTCACATGTGAATTTTTTTGCAAAAAAAGATGGCTAAAATTTATGAAATTATATAGAAACATATGATGGATACATGATATGGAATTTATTTCTTGTGATTAATGATAGCCAAAAATTATATGGGCATTTATTGCGATAGTTTGCCATGAATTAATTGTTTTAGTGATTATGATGAAATAATATATGTACGTGCACTTTAATTTCTTAGTTTATGAGAAAAAGGTTGTATGTCCACGAGTACATAAGCATATGCATGTGCATTTCAAGCATGAATACAAATTATAGTTTTACATGCAATGCACATCTTTCAAAGTTACTTGAAAAGTAAAGTATATTTTCAAGAGAAACACCTTGTAGATAAATATTTGAAAAGTTTGATATAGAACTTTTATATGTATGGAACTGTACAAAAGAATGCTTGGTTTATGGATCCTACCAAATTTGCAGGGTTTACATGAGTACATCTAGACGGACTTGTGTATGTGGGAGGATTTATTGAGGATCACAATGAGGGTTTGACTAATGCTCTTTGACCATAGTTATTGGTATCGGTTTGTGCTTACATGGCTAGGATGCAAGTTGTTCCTTTTACCTCACTTATACAAATATGGCTCATTATGGTTTGAAATCTCTTGGGATATGTTACTTAGCTATTTAAGAGATATTTGTATGGATTACTAATGGGTAATAGCTCACAAGTATACACGTATGGAAGTCCTGTAAAGGTTGAATTTGTTTTTCAAACTAACTGAAGAAGTTCTAGTTTGAACTATGCAAGTTACACGAAAGTAAGCAAATATGAATTGATTCATGCATAAGCATATGCATTCCATATTGTATGTATGTGTGCATTGTGAAACTTGCTGAGTGATTGTCACTCACTATTATTTGTTTATGTGTGTAGGTAATAACTCTGAAATCGAATAAGTGGAACGTGGACTTGAACTATATAATCCTAGTTAATAAGATGTTTCGCTTCCGCTATACTTTATTAGAAATTCATTAACTCTATTTAATAGGTTTATAAATCCAAGGTATTTTTGTTAAGCTATTTTAAAATGTTGGTTATGAATTTGAAATATTATTATTATTATGTTAATTTTAATATTTGTGCTATTATTTTTACAAAACTATTATTATTAGTAATTAGTGTGTAGATCTGAAATAAAGAGGAAAAAAAATTGGTGTTTTTTTTCATGATATATGCAGTATTGGTAGCATCTCCTAGATCGAACCCATGAGGTTCGGTTAAGGGTTGTTACACTAAATATAAACTTATATTTATTTAAAATATGATGTTTTTTATATTACATGTGGGAACTTTAAATTGCATTGGTCTACTTAATACATTTTAATTCTAAAATCTGATGCAATCCCCTCTTAGTTGGATAACACAAATATAAATTTCATGTCACGTGAGCAAACTCCTAATAAAATTGGTTGCAATCTCTCCTTTCCTAGTTTGATATCTTGGCTTGTCACTTTTAGAAATATGGAGCCTAATATAAGTCTCATTCAATGCTTCTAGGCGATTCTATCATGTTGAAATGAAAAAAAAAAAAAAACCAAATAATTCTTTAGCATATTCAAAATAAATATCGTAAGGGTATATCAATATATGTTATTAATTTTTATTTACTCACATTAAACTATTTTCATCTATCATCGGTATAATTGTTTGGAACAGGTTCTGAAACATATAGCAACTTGTCTTGTAGTCTTAACACTCCATTTAAAATAGAATTAAATATCTACTAATAGTTTCTCTCCATTTAAAAAATTTAGAGTTAAATATATGATTCTTTACATGATGACCAAGAATATGTAAAAAGATATATACTTGCTCCTCCAAACATATTGATTCATCATTTTTCACTCTTCCATAACTCCAAAGTAGCTCACATTATATTTTAAAAGTTCTTCTATCTGTTCTTAATTGATCAATATATTTCACATCGCTATTGCCAATTATATTATCTAAATAAGTTAGACGAGCTTGATCTCAATTAATACTTTGTTTTGTAAGTATATACCTCCTACTATTACATCTTATCCACATATTTTTTATATGCATCATCATCATCATCAATAGCAACCACATCATATGCAAATGTCAAATCCTTATGATTATGTAGAACATAACCTTCCTTTGATTCATATATACTGAAATAATAATAAAACAAAATCTAGTTATGGCTCGGTAACAAGATTATGAAACATAAAAGCATAAGAAGTTGCATCCCATTCACCTCACACTTTAAAAATGCCTAAGGCATGCTTTTAATTACACCGGTCCAGCTATGGTGTAATTAAATAGAATTCTTTACTCAAATATGTCAGCATGCACAAAAGATGTGAATGATACAAATCCAAAACTATATCAGTCTAGCTATGGATAAATAAAAAGAGACTTCAAACATCGAATAACATTCTTTCTTAAATATGTCAATATGTTAAAATCGGTCTAGACGATACAAATCCAAAACTACAAATATTATTATTATAGTAAAACAAAATGCAAAACTAAATCTAATTTTCAACAGTATTCTTAGTTGCATGTTAAACTATTCCTAGGTACATATACAAGCATGATACATTATCCAATAAAACATAAATTTCTCGTAACTTCCAGCATCTAGTATAGGAAAAATAAAAAAACAACAGGTTTAAAGTTATGGAGTGGAATTTCCATAGCCGAGCACACTTCAAAGATCAAACAGCATTCTTTACTTAAACATGTCAATTTGTTAAAAGATATGGATGATCCAAATCCAAAAACTACACCAAATTACTATAGTAAAACAGAATGCAAACTAAAAATCCAATTTTCAAAAATATTCTTATTTTCATATTAAACTATTTATAGTCAAATATACAAATATGATATATTATCCCATAAAAATATGAGCTTCTCGTAAAGTTTCTAGTATAAACTAGTTCAAACAAAACTAAACAATGAAAACTTCAATAATCAGCAACTTTCAAATAACATGCTTTTGCTAGCATTGTTAAACACAAAACTTCTATATTAAAATCTACAAATCTTAATGCTAATGAAAACCACACCTTTATTTTAAAATTCCAATCTGAGACTTAAATTTGAGTTTTCAATTCCCTTATCCATATCAGCATCCTTTAAAAAAAATTTATCCAGTTTCTGCTAGAATTAAAATTTTAGCTATTTTTATAGTGAAAAATCAAAAATACTTTTAGCCTTTACAAGTTTACTTTTCTTTCACTATCTTCTCATTTTCTTTTTTCTTTTCCTTATTCAATTAATAATCTGGTATGTATTAAATTTAAAACCCACCCAAATATTAAAAGAATCAAATATAATTTTTCCATTTTTTTAAGGTAAAACATACACAAATAAAAGATAAGATTATCATCATTATCTTGTATTAGGTATTTATCTTCTTACATTATATAGATAAATCTATATTTTAAAATAATTTTTCAAAAGATAATTTTTGGATATGATATCTAAAAACCTCTTAAATTTTGTTAAATGGTTATCTTTTTTATAAGATTAAATGGTTATTTAACTATTTCCTCTCATGGATAACATAATACATTATCCAAAACCACAAACTTAATCATAGTATCGTGCAAATGCATATTATATATACTTCCAACTAGCAACATGTCCAAAAAAAAAGTAACACTCCAACCATTAATAACATTTTGCTAACACTACAGACTATAAAAACCACCATCTTCTACAAAATTCAATTAAAGAAAAATAAAATAAAATCCAAATATAAACACAAATTTAAGGTTCAGAGATAACATTAAAAATAAAAATTGAAAAGTAAAAACAAAAGCAATGATAACCCAGTATCACATAAATGCCTCAAAACATTCACTAACATAAAAGGCAAATTTTCATAAAAATGCACATATATACATCTATTTGCGTGTGTAAAGCTCTAAAATTCAAGCCTAAGCTTGGAATTGCCATATATGAATAGATCTTACAAATCCAAATAAAATTTAATACTAAAATAATAAACCTATAAGAAAAAAACCCAAAAATCTAAGAAAAAATCACTCTTTAAAAGAAAAATATAGATAAAATAGTAGACACACTCTAGTGCAGGTGAAGCCAGTAGGGAGATGTCGATAAGGAGACACCGATGAGGAAACACTGGTGATCCCCTGATAAAAAGTACACTCTAGTGCGGATGACGCCGGTGGGGAGAAGCCAATGATGAGATGTCGACAAGGAGACACCGATAAGGAAACACTGGTAATCCTTTGCTCGCCCTTGCCCTTATTATGTGCATCGAGCTCTCCTTTTCTTTTACAGAAAACACCGTATAAGCGAAACCCATTGGGGAGGTAGGTATATTTTATCCCTCATTTTCCACAAAAACATACATCCCTTGTATTACATAATCTCCTCATAATTTTATTTAAAAAAAAAAAAAACTAGGCCAAACATTGTATAAAATGAGTTTCGTACTATATTATATTATTCTACCATATAGTATACCATTCCAAACATATCATTTTTTAATCAACAAACAAAGAAATTATACATTCCATATAGCATTAGAGCCTCTGAATCTTGAAGAGTCTCCATGAAAAAATACCGCATGGCTACCAAAAATCAAATTTTGTCCAACTTCAATGTAACCTCCATCTTATAAGTTTTTTCCACAAACTCTAATGGTGTATTCAAGAGTAATCATCTTCTTATTACTGAACACAAATTTAATGGAAACAACTATCTTTAATTATCATAGTCCATCATGATGTTCATCTACGAAAAAGGGAAAGGCAATTTTCTCACCAGAGCCATTGTCTCTGCATCAACCACAGATGCAAAAATCAAATAGTGGAAGTTAGAAAATAATATGGTCATGTTGTGATTGATCATTTCCACGAAATATAGGAGAAAATTTTCTGCTCTATAACACTATCAAAGAAATATGGGATGTAGCAAGGGAAATTTACTCTAACAATAAAAATACCTCTGAGTTATTTGAGATTGAAACTATTCTCTATGACCTTCGGCAAGGTAATCTATCTGTAACTCAATATTTCAATATTCTAACTCGCAATTAGCATTAATTGGATGTATTTAAATAACACACTTGGGATTACTCTACAGATGCGAAAAACTATAGAGAAATTGTGGAAAAGAAAATAATTTTTCAATTCCTAATGGGTCTTAACAAAACTCTTAATGAGATTCAAGGAAAGATTTTAGGATCAAAACCATTACCCAACATCTAAGAGTCATTTTCCAAAGTTTAGTTATACTATTATTTTGATCTATATCTTGGTATTATGTTATCTGATTTGTGACTAGGTGGACTCTTCTCACTAAGGAGGTCTTCTTACTCAACTCTATCCAACAAAGAACTTAAAAGGGTTATCTAAAGTGCTTCACAAATACACTACGATGTATCTGGATGGATCTGTCAAAATGGACACTTAGTGTGTATGAGCCAAAACTAGTATTTGGAGGCACCTGTCAAAGTGAACACTTAACATATTTAGGACAAAACCTATATCCGGAAGGATTATCTAACCTGTATTCGGAGGCATATATGAAAGTGGACACTTAGAAAGTTTGGGTTAAAGTTTGTATCCGGAAAGACCATCTAGCTCATATCCAAAAATGTCTAAGCCATTTTGGACCTTCATACATACTACACTACACATTTTGACCTAAACAATATATATAAATAAATTTAATAGTATTAAAATAAAATTTTTTAATAAGTTTTTAATAAATAACTTATTTAATAAAAGATGTGATCAACCATATTATTTGATTAATTTGCCTTTCAGTATTTTTTATTTTTCTAGTTTTTATGAAGCTTATAAAAATTAACTTTCCGACTTTCAATCTTTTCATTTTTTCTTTTTCTTTTCATCATGTTAACCCACTTTGCAAACAATAAGCCCTAGTAGTATTGTAGCATAACACGCACTCTCGTTTTTTCCTTTTGTTCCAATCTATCCACTTGTAAATTCTTGATCCCAGCAATATTACAATAGAATATATGGTTCTAATTAACATTGGTAAATGCTAATTTTTTTATGCATATTTTTTTTTGTTGGTATTTTTATGTTTACCAAAGATTTTCTAATTCTAATGAATATGTTGGTATGTTGCTTCACAATATTTATTTATAATCATAATATTTATTTATTTAATTAAAATGATGTATTTTAACATATATTATATTTTTAGTTTTATTCCTCACTCTAAGAGGATTGTTATTATGCTTGCAAGTGGTTTTTCAATTTTTGATATAATTTTTTTTAATTAATGCTACATCATGATTCTTTACTGACAAAACTCTGTAAAAAAAATGAAAAATATAAAAAATAAAAACGAAATATGAATGTAAATTTTTGGGTTTCCTAAAAAGACATAAATGAAATAAAATTTGTTTAGTGAAGTTGAGAATAATCAGAGAAAACCTAGATTAATTTACATAGATTTTGGAGTCCTAAAAGGAAACCTAGGCTAACACTCATTGTATGTATTTTTCTATATTATTATTATTATTATTATTATTATTATTATTATTATTATTATTATGTGCTTTCTTCACCCGGAGCACAATGGTGGTGGAATCTTTCAGATTCTTATACTTCTATGCATTATATAAATGTCAATGGGTTTGAAAACTATAGGTTTAGCAAGTAGCTTGATTGTACTTTTGTTATCCTAGCACTCTTTTTCCTGGATTGAGATTTTCCCCATTTGGGGTTTTTCCTCTTCTCAGGTTTTAATGAGACCGGCGATGGTCGTTGTTCCCTTTTCGATTCTTACATCGGTTGTAATTTTTGTTTGTGTCGATTTATCATAGGTTTTCATATATGTTGTAACTTTTGGAACTGATGTACATTTCTTTTTTAATTTAATAAATTTTATTATTTGTTCGGTGTGGGTTTGGAAGGATGCTGACCTAATTGGGATGCTTCCGCCTAAGGTAAGAGGCGTGCCAACCTAGTTGGGATGTCTCTACCTATTTATCTGACAAGTAACCTCTTCTGATTATTATTATTATTATATGTATTCTTTAAAAAAAATATTTATAAGGGCCTTACATTTAAAGCTAGCCTAAAATTCTTAAAATGTCATAACCGGGCCTAGATATGGATCCGCATTTGGATTTCATCTTCGTGCAACGTTGAGTATAAATTTTCTCACTGGTTTCAAAATCTTTTCTTGATGCTTTGCAGTCCTAAGAAAGTGGAATTGATTGTGCTAGATTTTTGTGCTATTTGCTATGATATATTTAGAAAAGTTGTAACAAGTGTGTTTCATGAGGATATTGTTCGGTTCCTCTTATTACTTTAAAGCTTACTTCTGAAGCTTATTGTGAGTTTCTTTAAAATGCAAGTACTTCGTACAATGTTAGTTTTACTAATACTAGGCAAACTTCTACTCTACTGTAAATTACCAGATGGGTGCCCCACCAAAGGAGCCCATCAAATTAATTATGATGGTGCTTTTCGTAGCCATTCTATAGAGGTTTGGTTGGTATTATTGCTCAAGAATAGAGGGTGTCTTAGTGTGTGCACTATTAATTTGCATAGAGATAATGCCTTTACTATTAAAAGACAGACGGTTTATCATGCATTTTTTACAAGTCGATGTACGTGTTTTGATAGTATAATTGTAGAGACGTACTGTAAAGTCCTTTATAAGGGTATTTTGGAGGGACCTTTGTTTTGTTATTGGATGTGGGAGGCTTTTCTGCATGTCATGAGCAACATGCTTGTTATATTTGCTGCTTAAACTTTTAATTTGGTGTCTAAGAATCTTAAATAAGGCAGGAGACTAAATACCTCAAAGTGCTTTTAGGGTGGTTTAACACCTAAGAGGGACTCTTCCAGTAAGGCCGAATTGGCCTACATTTTTTTCTTTTGATAATGCTTGATCTCAATGAAATTTGATTTCCCGTTAAAAAATAATGTATTATTATTTTCTAAATAAAAAACATATATATATATATATATATATATATAATTCCATAACAAATAGTAACAAACAAAAAAATATACATTCGGACAAATAAATAGAAACCAAAACATAAATGTTTTTTTTGTGTTATAATTAGACAAATAATATTTTTTTCTTTAACCAAATATTAAGTGTGAAAACAAATGGCGATGTGACAAAACAAAACTCTAATCAGATTAAATAAAAAAGTTAGTTAAAAGATAAAGGGAGTTGGCTATCTTAATATCTATTGGTGAAGAGAGAAAAATATCCCCGTGATCTGATGGACAGTTTTCATGGGATTTGAATTATAAATTCTTTTCTTAATTGGTGGTTGTACATTCTATATATTTCAAGGGCTCATACAAGAGCACCTATGAATAAAAATTCTCTCTGTGTGGACGTAAAAACTAATTTTGTGCTGAACCACGTTAAACTTTTGTCTTTCTTTTATTTATTTATTTTTCCAAATTGCAACATGGTATCAGAGCAGGGTTCTTTAATATGCTTTGAAGTATGAACGAGTACTTGTATGGGTATCCAAAAGATTCTATGTCAAGGCTATGATACTCTTTGGATAAGAGGTTAGATCTAATCGTTTGTCTCTCTAAGTCAATTTCATGGCTTTTTTTTCCTGGTGCGATCTCTCTTTTTCTTCTTATTCATGGTTGAAAAAGTTAAAAAAATTTCTCATATAGTTCATGAATCCGAGGTTAATATGAGTATGAAACTTTCAACTATTCTCCAAAATGGAATAAATTATGTTACTTGGTCTAGGGCTGTTACAGTTTGTCTTGGTGGAAAATCAAAATTGAATTTTATTAATGGAAAGGCTAAAACCCCCAGTTTGGATGATCCCAAATATGAAGATTGGTTTTCTACTGATCAATCAGTTATTTCATGGATTTTAAACTCCATGGAACCAGATATTAGTGTAATTTTTAATTTTGCTGAAACCTCTAAAGATCTGTGGGATTCTTTGAAAGAGATGTATGGTCATCAAAATAATGTCTTTTGAATCTTTGAGCTTCAGAAAGAAATTGCTACATCCAAACAAGATGGGAAACTTTTATGAACATTTGGGAAAATTAAAAAGTATGTGGGATGAATTGGCTTTATATAGACCTCTTTCTACAGATTCTAAAGTTTTACTCAAAAGGGCAGAGGAGGATAAAACCTTTCAATTGTTGGCTAGTTTAAGACCAGAGTATAAAAATCTTAAGAGTAACATCCTAATAGGTTCAACTTTACCTTCTTTTACAAGTGTTTGTGCAGCCATAAATCAAGAAGAAACAAGGAAGCGGGTGATGGATAATAATAAAAAAGTTATGTCTGAATCTTCTGAATCTCATGCTTTTGTAACAGAAAAATCAAAAGATGCTAGAAAGATTGGTAATATGCTTGGCAAAATCAAGGTAATAGTGGTGATAAAGGACGCGGCGGTCAACAACCAATTTGGTGTGAACATTGCAACCGACCTAGATATACCAAAGATAGATGTTGGGCCCTCTATCCTCATTTAAAGCCCAAATTTGATAAAGCTAATGTGGCTATTGTTAAAACCACTCCAATTGAGCAACTTGCAAAACTTTTTCAACAGCTGATCAAGTCTGAAAACTCAATATCTGATTCTTCTAACCTTGTAAAATCTAACCTTGTAATTAAGAATCCGCCCATGAGCAGATCAATAGAGGACTTAAAAAAAGAGAGATCGAAAGCTTTTTGGTGGATGGACTGTGGCTAAGATGGTTGATTCGGCGTATGCTATGTATTTGTAACAAAGAGGGTGTGTGATTGTGACGATGAGAATGTATGGTAGCGATGACGATGGCTATGTGACTGTGACGATAATGATTGGTGTGGATGAGGAAGATAATGACTAGGTGCGAGTAAGAAGTGTTACGCAAGATCAATTTGTCGAAAAAAAAAATTATTTTCTTATATGATGAAATCCCATAAGTAGGTGAGATAAGTTGATAGTTAAAAATTTAGGAAAAGAATTATCCGGAATTTCTTATCCGGAATTGCTTTTGGCTCACCAAATATATAAAAAAAAAATGTGAAATATATTTTTCTATCTGATCCCCATCTTTTCCCATGTATCAAACACATCCTATAAGTACTAAAGTATAAAAGTAGTTTTTTTTTCAAATTATTATTATTATTATTTTTTTAAAATTTCAAGTTGTATTAATAATTATTTTATATTATTGCTAAATTATTATATATATATATATATATATATATATATGTATATATATTATGATATGCTTTAAGCTTGTATAAGAATAATTATAGATTATAGAGCATCTTTTTTTATTTTCAAAATTATAATTATAATTATTATTTTTTTATTTTCAAATTATGAAATAATTATTTTATATTATTTTTAAATTATTAAATATATATTATGCTTTGTTTTCAATTTTATACGAACAAGTATAAACTACACTATATGGAAGAGAGTGAATATTTTCAACTATTAAAAAATTATAAAGTTATATTTAAGTAATTATATAATTGTATTATTATTTAAATTAATAAATAATTTATTATAAAAAATAATAGTATTTTTATTATTATGAACAAGGACTATAGATTTTTTAATTATATGAAATATAATTTATGATTAATATTTTTTAATTTTAATATATAAATTGATAAAATAATTAATAAATAAGTATTTTATTAAAAAATTATATATATTTTTTTCTATCAATTACTGTTATTTTTTAAAAAATTTATTAATATTTTTATATTTGGGTTGCTACCGATATTTTAACCTATATATATAAGTTTTTTGCTTTTTTGTTTTTTCTGTATAGCAAGTGAAAGGCGCTCATAAATTATCAAGAAAAATAAAAAGGCGCTCATTGTGAACCAAGCTTTCCAGATTTACGCAACGGTATTTCAAATACCCAGTAAAATGATCGCTTCTCTCACTCAGAGCCTCTCAGTCTCTCAGTCTCTCTCTTCCGTGTTGCGTCTGATCTCGCATTTATCTCTCTGATTCGTTCCCATCAAAACCTAGAAATGGCCAGTACAGTACAAAACTTCGTCCAAGAAAGAACATTTCCATTTTTTTTGACCATCTTAATCTTGTTTCTCAGCGCCGTAATCCTAATCTTCAGCAACACTTTTCAAAGCCCATCCTTATATTCCGATCGCCGAGCTGAGTCAGTCCCAAACCCACTCCCTTCCTCTCCACCCCAAGCCACACATTTATCGAAGCCGAAGCTCAACCCAGCTCCAGTAGTCACCCCTCCTCCACCACCACTGAAAGACGATGTTTCTGAGAATGGTGGTGATGATACGGTGAATGTGGATATGAATTGGGAACTCTGTAAGGGTCCCGTGGCGGTTGATTACATACCGTGTTTGGACAATTTCAAGGCAATCAAGGCTTTGAAGTCGAGGAGGCATATGGAGCATCGTGAGCGGCATTGTCCGGATCCGAGTCCACGGTGTTTGGTGCCACTTCCTGTTGGATATAGGGTGCCGGTTCCGTGGCCTAAGAGCAGGGACATGGTGAGATTGATAGTTTGGTAAGAGTTTCAAATGTTTTTTTTTTTTTTGTTGTCAGTGGGTTCTTAAAGCGGGTTTTCTTGAATCTTGATTTGTCAGGTTACAATGCATTGATCTTTATGTGTAGTAATTCATTGAAGCCCTATCTACTCATAACAGACTCTTTATCCTTTTTATTAGCTTGATTTTAGCCAGACCACTAAGAAGAACTTGCCTAATATTGCTCTACTACACCCGTTTTGGATGCCTGAACATTCACATTACTAACAACTTGTGGTACAAAATTAAGTTTCTCTGAACAAATTTTCCATTTTTTTTTCCATTTGTTGTTACTATTGCCATACAACTTCTAATTTGGAAAGCTTAGGTCTTAAAATATAGTTTTCTAGAAGAAGATTTTTGGATAACTGGATGCAAGACATAAGGGAAACATTACCTTCTTTGTACTTCATTAAGTTATAATAATCTGTGGATGATTTAGTTTTGTATTTCTGTTTCCAGATATGGTATGACAATGTTCCTCACCCAAAGCTTGTTGAGTACAAGAAGGAACAAAATTGGGTTCGAAAGTCAGGAGATTATCTTGTTTTTCCTGGGGGTGGTACCCAGTTCAAGGATGGAGTTTCTAGCTACATTAATTTTGTAGAAAGGGTAAACTATTTTGTGGATATCCAGCCTAAAGTAAATGTTTGCTTGTAAAGAATATACGTTTTAGATTAATGTGCATTTTAGATTTTTCCTCTTTCTAATACTGCTGCAGATGTGCTCATATGGCTTAGTGGTGATTATTTTTTAAAGGATGCTTGCAAAGTGTTTCCTTTTCTGGTGGATGCTTTTAACTTATTTTTCTATAACGGTTCCAAGTTCTTATGAGAGATTTTATTTTCTTACAGATGCTTAATCGAAGTAGAAACTTATGTTTATTTTTCACTTATTTAGCTTTTTTTTATTTATTATTACTATTTTTTTATATTGATACGTCAATGGACTTGGGTATGGATTCTTAAGTTTTGTTTATACAGTGGCTTGAGAATTTCTGACATTCTTGTTTTTCTTACAGACTTTAGCAATTATTAAATGGGGGGAGCACATCAGAGTTATTTTAGATGTTGGTTGTGGTGTTGCTAGTTTTGGTGGCTATTTGCTGGATAAAAATGTTATTACCATGTCATTTGCTCCGAAGGATGAACATGAAGCACAGATTCAGTTTGCATTAGAACGTGGAATTCCTGCTACTCTTTCTGTTATCGGAACACAAAGGCTGACATTTCCAGACAATGCGTATGATTTGATTCATTGTGCACGGTGCAGGGTTCACTGGGATGCCAATGGTACCTGTCTAACTACATTTAGTTTTTAGTCTGAAGCTCTTTTATTCATTACATATTTATTTTATGTTTTAATTTGATGGTTTTGGTTGAACAGGAGGAAAACCATTATTGGAGCTTAACAGAATTCTTAGGCCTGGTGGCTTTTTCGTATGGTCTGCTACCCCAGTTTATCGTAATGATGAAAGAGATCAGAATGTATGGAAGGGTTTGTGCTTTGAGCTCTTAGTCTCATTCCCTGGAAACTTTCTGTTCTGTTTAAAAGGATTGTAGTTGACCCCATTATCTATATGCATCATTTCATTACTTTATGATTTAGCCGCATTAATTCCACTAAATGATTAATGTTTCTTTTATATTCACTCGTGCTTCCTGCAGCTATGGTGAATTTGACTGAAGCTATGTGCTGGAAGACTGTCTCGAAGACTGTTGATTCCTCTGGAATTGGGCTTGTAATCTACCAGAAACCCGAATCAAACTCTTGCTATGAAAATCACAAACAAAATATTCAACTTATCTGTGATAATAAAGAAGGGAAAAACAATTCATGGTAACCTTCTGGAATATAATTGCTACTGTATAGTATTGCTGATGGTGTTTCAATGTACTATTGTTATTGTGGTAGTGGTACATATGACGTAGGTGTTGTTGCATGATTTGGGCTTAAAGTCAGGAATTGGATTGGTTAGTCTTTGCATCAGATGGTACTTCATAAACAATCAATAGAAAAGCTAGGTGCGACATAGCTGAACATAAAAGATGACCAAATGGAATAACATCATACTTGATTTTTATATAGGTAACTTGTTAATCTTTTCTACGTTTGTGTGATAGGTATGTCCCTCTTAGTAGTTGTCTTTCCCGAATTCCAACTGATAGCGAGGGTAATTTGTTGAGCTGGCCAATGCCATGGCCCCAGAGGCTAAGCAGTAAACCTCCAAGCTTATCAACTGAAGGAAATGTGGCCCAAAAGTTTTACGAGGATATTAAGTACTGGTCTGGAATTGTGTCAGATGTTTACATGAAGGACCTTGCTATTAACTGGTCGAGCGTGAGGAATGTAATGGATATGAATGCTGGTTATGGAGGGTAAATATATAAACATGATCATTTATCCTATGTTCTCATATTTTTTCAAATGCTTTCTATTGTTTCCTTCATTAAAACTTGAATATGCATATGAATTGATGGGCATGCCATCTTTTGTTCACTGTCAGCTATAAAGTGAGTTTTGTGTTTGCGTTCCAGATTTGCTTCGGCACTTGTGAATCGGCCAATGTGGGTGATGAATGTGGTTCCCGTTGATATGCCAGATACTCTGTCCATCATATTTGACAGAGGGTTAATTGGAATCTACCATGACTGGTGCGAGTCTTTAAATACCTATCCTCGGACATACGATCTACTACATTCCAGCTTTCTCTTCAGAAACCTTTCACAAAGGTATGGCTATTTCTGCTCACTGCCCTTGTAAATTCCTACCTGATCATATGAAATATAGAAAGCCATCATATATGCACATTGCAAATTCAAGTTCCATTAGGTTTTCTGTAGTCCTGGAAAGCTGAGATTTTTCAGTTTTTTTTTTTTTTTTTTTCTTTGAAGATGTGAAGTTGAAGTTGTAGTCGTGGAGATGGACCGGATATTGAGGCCAGGTGGGTATGTAGTGATTCAAGATACAGAGGAAATGATTAAAAAGCTTAGGCCAATCTTACGCTCACTTCAGTGGTCGCTAACTCTCCATCAAGATCGATCTCTTGTTGGTAAGAAGGGTTTTTGGCGTCCAACAGGTTGATTGGAGTTCTTGCTTGAGCATTTCCACTCTAGAATCTTTTGTAGTTTTTATAGTTTTCCATTAAATATAAGAAAACACAGACAGAAAGTTGAAAATCTACTATTTTTACTTACGTTGATGCATGCTTATAGGTAAAAAATTTAACTTTCAATAGTAGCAACAATGAAATGATATTGGTCAACTTTTGTCACTCTCTCGTCGCCTGTTTTCATCTGCTATTATGTATCTCCTTTCTGCTATCTTTCATCAAGAATTGGCAAGAGCCATATATGTCATGTAAATGAGAGTACAGTTTGCTAAGTAATACTCAAGGGGTTAATCCAAGAAACAATCAATTTAACGCTTCTACACTTCAAGTTACGGAAAGATACAAGTTAATTTTGAGCACCCAAGCACCAACATAAAGACTCAAATACAGAAGTAAACAGTTGGACAAAATAAGGAAATTTAAAAAGAAATTCAAACAAAAAGACAGAAAATGCTAATAACAAATGATGGGAATCAAAGGGCAGCCAAAGACAAACAACGGAAGGTGGCATCGTCACTGAGTATGTTGCCATGGCTGGCAGCAATACTCCTTGAATAGCAATTCAACTCGTCCCTGTAAACGAAACTCTGATTGGTGTTTCCCACGCCGGAAAGAACAGAGTGATTCTTCACCTCCATCCACCCATATGAAACCTGACTATTCGTGAGCTGGGTCTTCACTTCGTTATGAACGTACTTCTCCTGCAACGAGTGGGAAACATTGGTGAGAAGCAACTGGGTACCATTGTCCAATCCTGGTAGCGTGGCGATAACCATATTCAGAGGGTATTTCCCCTTGAACTTTCTCCTGGCAATCACTTGCCCAAGTTGATTCGCGTACTTCACGTCTCTATGTGCCTTGACTTTCTGCTTAACCACTTTGTAGGTTCCATTTTTCTGAAATTGGATGAAGTTGGTGAACTTGTAGTTCTGTGACATGGTGGTTGTGAAGTTCCCTGCACTCCATTTGACCCACCCTACTGAGTGACTTCTCCTCTCTGCTTTGATCTTGAATGACCCATCAAGCTTTCTGATCGTTGAGGTGCGCTCTATTTTGAAAACTGGGTTTTGATCAGAGCTCGATTTTGCTTCCACCGTTGGCGAGTTATGGTCCAGCCAAAGGTGCAAATTGGCGTCCACAAGCCAATATGAAATCCCATCTGATACTCCGATTCCAATACGGTGAACTTTCCCGTCCAGTAGGGTACCCAAAAACGGTGTCAATTCTATGTCGTAGGATGGGAGGTTGAATGCTCCAATCGCCACCACTGGTTCCCAGAGCAACGGGTTGATTCCGCCGGAGAAGATAACGGGCAGTGGGACTTCCGACCCGACTAATTGCCCGTCGATGGTGACGACGATCTCTCTGAAAGCCCCGTTGACCCGACCGGTGGTTATGTTGTTGGTGATAATATATGAAGTTGGCGGATTCGAGTACCAAAACTCGTCGTTTCCATGAAACGACACGTAAACTTCCACTACGGCTCGACGAGTATTGTTCGGAATTTGAATTTCCTTGAAACGCATATCAGATTCGCTCTCAATTCTAAACCAAAATCCCCGCTCGCCAGTATCCGATATCGGAATTATCTTATCGGAAGGGTCTTCTGCTCCAATCCCCAAATTCCCGTATAATTTCTCGGTTTCCGATCCTAATTTCCAACCGGAATTCTGATTTCCGATTATAGACATAGACGGTAGCCTAACATCGTCTTTGTTAGCGAAGATATCCTTGTAGAACAAGAAAGTGACCTCGACGTCGTAAACGCCGGTATATTCACGGTTAACGATGTTCTCGAGCATCACAGTGACAGTGAGGTTGGACTGGATAAGGAGAGAGTAGTACCTGGAGATGTCCTTGTGAACCTTCCAGAAGATTCCGGATTGGGTCGGCTCGGCTGTGCTGGTACGGAGGAGCTCGACACCGCCGAGCCATAAGCCGGAAATGCGGTCGTACTGTTCGCCTTTGCATTTGGCCCGAAACTCGAGGACGACGTGGGACCAAGGGAGAGGGCAATCGGACGGCGGAGAGTAGGTTGTGTTGAAGGGAGGGGAGTTGATGGTGTTGCCGAAGGAGTGCTGTAGGATTGGGAGGGTGCAGGATGGGGCCAGCTGGTCGGACGGTAGAGGAACGGAGAGCTCGAAGTACTCTTGGGACTTGTTCTTTTTGAGGAGAAAGGGTGAGAGGGATTTGGTGAAACGGTCTGGGAAGGAGGACGGTGAGACCGGGTTTGTGAGGAGGAGGAAGAAGAGAAAAAAGAAGGCGACCATTTTTGGAGAAGAAATGGATAATGATAAGATGTGAGTGATTCCTCCAGTGGCTGTGAAGAAGAATCCAACAGTGTCCTTGTGGTTAAATAACTGTCAAAAATCGGAAAATTCTATTTTACTGTGCGTTTGCTAATTTTAAATTTTTGTTTTGTCCGATGGAGTTTCTTTGAGTTAAAATTAATAATTATTTTTATTTTTGGGTGTAAAAAGTAACGTGGTCAATGGTAGATAATGTTAGGATAAGAGGATTTTGCCTCACCTTGCATTTTATGAACAGGAGGACTAGCTACAAAAAAATTGCGAAATTTCCTGACAGAAATTATCTGTAGGAGTGGATTTGTATGGTTGTGATTTCTCTTCATGAATTCCCTCTTGATATATTCCAATTTTCAGAGAATTTTACAGTGATTTGTATAGGTGATACAGCTATTATTGATGACGTCTTCTTTCTGTTCAATAGAGGTTAGGTCCATACTTATCTAGTACTTAATTGTATTCAGCATCAGTCTTTAAACGTGAGGTTTTTGGCTCCTTCCTGTTATTCTCGTGCATTTCCTGTTATTCTCATGCATGTCTTGTTGCCTTGCCAATACTCAGTTTTATCTTTAATCATTAATTGTTCATTAGTTATATAAAAATAATTGGAAATTAAAAATTTCCTATTATGCCATATATATGATATATAAGAAAATTAGGAGCTAGATGTTTGGTCTTGTAGCTAAAAATAACGAGTTCTATAAATACAAAATTGTACTCAACTAAACAATAAATACAAGATTAATCCTTTTATAAATTAATTAGATGTACATGACCAAATAGTTCCTGTTTGTGGGGACCGTGGAAGGTCATTTACTGTGTTTGCCTAACTAGTACATATATCTACTTTACCAAACAGAAAAAATGGTTGGTGATATGGAAATTAAATATTAATATTTAAAGAGAAAATAAAGTAGCCAACTGTCACTTTCTATTTTATTTAGAGTCAAATCCCATCACCCTTGAAAATCCCCCAATCACCGTTAACCCACATAATAATGACATCCATGTCACCAACTAATTAATCCAAGTATTCATCAAAAAAAAAATATTAATCCAACTAGGTTATTTTCAAATTTGAATTAGCCTGGATTAATTTCTCTCTCTGGAACCATTGAAGGTACCCAGGTAGTAATTTTCATGGAGAAGAGGAGGCACCACTGGCAATTAGAAACTCGGCAATGTCATCATAACCAAGAACTGTGGCCATGTAGAGAGGTGTGGCTCTGCTCTTGGTCTTGGCATTGACATCAGCACCTTCACTTACTAAAACCTCAACAGTCTCTAAGCTTCCACCAACCACAGCCAAATGGAGTGGTGCATGGTCTTCACTGTCTCTGGATTCAAAGTCCGAACCACATTCAATAAGCTTCATAGCCACATCTTTGTGGCCTTCGACGGCTGCAAAATGCAGAGCTGTGAAACCAAACTCGTCCCTGTACTTTATGCTTGCTCCTCTCTGCGTTATTAGCCATTCAAGCTGCTCTACGTCGCCGCTTCTTGCTGCAATCACCACCTCCTCTCCTCTCTCCATAAGTTCCGCCACTTTCTTCTGCAACAAAAAACACAAAAATATACCAGATTTTATTTTTAGTCACTCCTAATTACGTACAGTGATGTAATTAGACCTCTGTTTTAATTTCACTGTTCTATATAGTGCTCAAAATTACTTACGTGTCCCTTATCACGGGCAACATCAAGCGGCGTAAATCCACGATCATTCCTGATTGTGGGGTCAGCGCCCATCTCGATCAGCATCTCATCCATCCGACGGTCCCCATTAACCGCTGCCCTATGCAAGGCGGTCCGACCGTCGCTGCTCCTTGCGTCCTTATCTGCACCCAATTCCACCAGAACACTCGCACAGCGGATGTTTCCCTTACCCGCAGCAACATGCAGAGGTGTCCTACCCATGTTGTCTCTGCAATCGAACGAATTACTACCAGCTCCGTTCTTCTTTACAAACTCCGATACCTCCTCCATCCGATCCAATGCGGCCGCCATGTGTAGCTCTTCCCATCCTCTGGATGTCCATTTTGAACAATCCACCTCATAATTCACGTTATCTAACTGTACACGAGCCTCAATCTTCAACCCAGCTTCGAAAAGCAAGTTAACCATGCTCTCCGGGTTGGCCAACTCGGTTGCGACTCGGAGGAGTGACTCGGACTCCCTGGGTGACAACTCCGCCATTATCGATTTCTGCCGCTTGATTAAGTTCTTCGCAGCGACATAGTTTCCGCAGCTAACGGCGTGTCGTAGAAGCGAGGGACCCATGTATACGACTTTGAGTTTGTGATCCTCGGTTGAGCCGTCGGGGATGGAGGAGAACCAGGAGTTGATATTGGACGCGGCGGGTCGAGTCGAATCGAGCGAGTTGTGGAAGAATTGGGCGGTTTTGATGAGGAAGCGATTGGCGGGTGAGCGAGGGTAGGTGGTTGGGAACAGGGTCTGGGGCTTGAGGATGACTTGGAAGGTGGCGTAGGATAAGGGAGGGATGAGTCCGGTGGGTGGGCTAACCATGAACTTGTCCGGCGAAGAAGTTTGGACCTTGAAGGCTATCGGGGCGGTGGTAGTTAGAGACCTCAAGCGCACGTTAGCACGGCATTTGGAATTCAATACGAAGTCTATTCGAACCTCTTTCTCTGACAACTCTACAAGCTTCTCCATTGTTGGAGGCAGAAAAAGTTACTCCATTGAAGATGATGATATACGGTAGACCTTTAGAGTTGAGAAACGTGATTCCTGGTCCCAAAGAGGGTGATATTGTACTAAACCAGGGGCTATATATGAGACAAAACAGTCTTCGCGACCAATATTGCTTGCAATTGCTATGATTACGTACGTACGTCCGTCTTATTCGTGGGTTGGTATGAGAAAATTGTCCGAGTAATTTTTATCTAAATATTTAATAACAATGAAAATTTCGAAGCCTAAACTAAAATCTAAACATTCAGCTAGCAACATGGGTGAGTCTAATATTTGATTGTTCTTAAGCCTTTTATTAATTCAGTGTTTTATGTCAAACTATTACATTTGGAGCAAATTATTAACTTTTTTAATGCACTAATAATATAAGTAGTATCAATTACATATTGTTCATCAATAAACCATCCTATATTTTGTTTCACTCTATTTTCAATTTAAAGCAATTTTATTATTTAAATCATGTTTTATATAACAAATTTAACTCCGATAAATACTATAAGAATTTGGGGATTGTTGAAGTGCAGTCAAGCGGTGCACGTCCACAATCAGAGCATCCCAACAATCACAAGGTATGTGAGTCTTGTCTTTTCTTAGCAAATTCGTCAAATTTTCTATTTTTCTGCTTGAAAATGTTGGGGATTTTCTTGTTCTAAATTTTTTTTTCTCCGACAAAGGTCGCTGGCATGGAAAATTTACACGTGGCGTTAAAAGAGCCGCGGTAGTACTGAGAGACACTGTACTTTCAAGCAGTTTTAGCGTGCCTTCCAACTCTCGTAGCCCATGTGCGAGCTTTCCGTTATGGCGGGCAAGCAAAGTTTGTTTCTCACAGAACCATAAACCCACAGCACTCACATCACAAACTCATTTCAGCTCCTCCTCTTTCCGCTTGTATATTTCTTTAACAGCCATTGAAGCTTTCTGTATTTCTTCGATCATCTACTTTTCCTCTCTTCGGCTTGCGATTCTTTTTCTACTGCGGCGACATGTTCTACTCTCACCAGCTTCTCGCTCGCAAAGCCCCTCTGGGCCAAATCTGGTAATCTGATTCTCTCTCTTCATTTCACTACGCATACTTTTCGATTTCTATCTGTGCTTCTGTTTTCAAAATGATCTCTCTGATTCCGCGATGAATTTCAATGCGTAACTCTCTTTTCTGAGAAGTTTCTGTAATGATTTGCATAAAGAGTGTTTGTTTGCTGTGGATTACAATTTATCTTTTGAATTGTGTTCCGTACAATGCATTTGCAAATTTGTAAACTCCACCTCTGTATGTTCGTCTGCTATTCGAATGTTGAAGGATGGCCGCGACGATGCACGCAAAGATCAATAGGAGGAAGCTGGATAAGCTTAACATCATCAAGATCTGGTACTTTCAAAGAATACTCATAGATTGAGCTTCCTCTGTTTTGCTGGAGTTTACATAATCCACTTAAATCTCTTGAATTTTTTTATATCTATATTTATAGTGAGGAGATATTGAATCCAGCAGTTCCAATGGCTCTGAGGCTCTCCGGAATTCTTATGGGTAATCTAATTTTACTCCTCAAGTTTTTCATCAATAGCCTCTGTTTCAGTTTCAGTACTACAGAGAATCAGAGATCCTTATTTCTTCGTTGTCACTCTTCAGGGGGAGTTGTGATTGTCTACGAACGTAAAGTTAAACTCCTTTATGGTCGCCTACGAATCCTTTGGCCGTCTTTTTTTTTTTTGTTGGAAATTAAAATTCAATTTAACTTTTCAATTTCTGATGCATTATTTGTAAATGCTTTGGTTTTTCTGCACAGATGATGTGACTCGTCTTCTGGTAGTCTCGTTCTTCTGCAACTTTTCCCGGCTCTTATTGTCCCTTATATTCTCGGTTCTCTATTTTTTGAATTTTCTTTGATTTTTTACACTTCAAAGATGGTATTTCTCAGATTGAAATCAATGAAGCATGGAAGGTAAAAGCTGCTCCAGATCCCACGGTCCTTCCAAAAGGAAAATCTCAGGCTAAGTCAGCACTGTTTGCCTGTTTCTGTTCTTCTGTTTTGTTTCTTCTTCTTCTTATTCCTGGATACGAGCATTTTAGCTTGATTTTGTTTTTTTCCCAAATTTTCACTGTATGTCAATCCAATTTTAATGCCCAATTATAATTACTATTTAAACAATCAGAAAATGCTGGAGAGAGTATGGAAGTATACTGAGAACTTTGTTTGGGTTTATCTCAATGTGCAGGAAAGAATCTGTGACTTTGCCTGATAAGGTGGAGACAGATTTTGGGGACATTGAGCAGTCCCTTAATTATTCCAACACCAACACCATCGCCATGGGATTCCAACAAACCGACTACTTTGCTATGGTAACATGCTTATTTATAAAACTCAACAATCCTTAATCACCGAAATGCCTCTAATATTCACATATTACATAGTCAAGGGTATTTGTGAAAGCACCAATGGTAGAAATTAAATTGGTGAACACGGAAATGTCTCAATGAATAATATTATAATGACTGTCAACTGTTTGAATAAATGAGCTTTACTACTACGACACCCGTGGCTTGGTCCAGTGGTAAAACCACTGAGGTGTGCTTCCACCAGCCTGGGTTCGACCAGGTTTGGGCGTCCAGTCTGGATAGACCAGCTGGCAAAAAGCTTTACTACGCGTCAATCGCACATTTGGGTCTCTATTTTGACAGTTCCCATCAGTCCACAGTAAAACATTGGCCGTTACCCTTCATTTTTTTTCTTTTCTTTTTTTAAAATAAAAAATTGTTAGCTCTCGGTTTTTACCCATTTCACTAGTGCTAAGCTTTTACTTAAATTTTTAAAATAAAAGTAATTTGATATAATTAACTGTGATATGATAAAAGTACAAAATAAAAAAAGAAATGGTAAATATGATTATACACTAATTAATTAAGCACCAATTTCAAAAAATAAAAAAGGAGCAAAACCTTAGGAAAATAATATTTGGAATTAATATTTCATTGCGTTACAGAGGTTACAATATAAAATATTTTTCAACCCATCCATGATTTACCATATTCCTATCTGTTATATTTAGATTTCATTTATTTATTTTTCGATCAACATGTCACATGAATAATAAATGAGATAAAACAGGATGTTGTACATAGCATTTGAGTTCATCTATACAATTTTTTTTCTTTTTTTCTTTTTTTTCTGACAGTTCAACTATACCTTATTTATCCAATTTATTTAGTAAATTATAGGTTATGAATACTTGTATATTATCGATGGTAGTATATTAATAGCTTTGTTCGCAGCGACTTGACAGCTTGGATGAACCCTATATTAACGTCAATCCTAAGAATGAAGATCCAACATCTGACAATCAACACTTCCATCAAGGTTATGTATATCTTTTCATTCCTTATATATGCTGCCTCTTTCAGGACGATTAGTGTGAATAGATCAAGAACTACATATGCCTCCATATATGGTACACATCTGCTAACGTGAGTCAGTTTCTTATTCAGCTGAAGCTGACAATATCACATTATTCGAACACTTCGATTCATATCAGGTTAATGCAGATTTATATAATCGCTTCGAAAGGTGATTTTGGCATCACAATACATTCTAAATTTAGGTTTATGTACATTTCTCACCACTAATCACTATCATTGAAGTTTTCTCATGACTGAGTTTTGATGTGTGTGCGAATATCCATGATGCATGGTAACTCTAGAATTCAGAAATTTCGCGACAAATCTCATCCCCTTTAAGTCCTCTAAATCACTTTTCTTTTCATTTGGATAATGTGGCAGATTTGATATTGAAGGGGATGAGGACACACAGTTGAACTTCACTTCGGTAGAACATACACAAATGCCAACCACTCTGATACCCTCTCCACCACAAGATGAGCTTCAAGGAGGTCAGCAGGAAGATAAATACCCTATTCCTTCTTTTTTCCACTTTGTTTCAGCATTTAGTGTGCTTTGAAATTCCTATGTGTCTTCTATTAGTTTTGGGGTAGTTGAATATTAGATGTGGGCTGCGCAAGGTGATCAAACATAAGAAATTAATCTATAATCTGAATATTTTATATGGATTTCTTCCTCCTGGAAAGAAAGCTAGTCAATTCAACTTTTGGGGGAGGAAGTTTTGCAGAAAGAAATTCTTAGAGACCTAAACACAATTGCCTATATATCATAAAACCACAGCAACGTATTACCCATAAAGTTTTGCGGTAATATGGTCAATAAAGAGTAAAGCAAAAATTAGGACAAAATTTGTGGCTGCTCCCTTCACTTAAACTCTCAAAACAATTTAAGTTGATAAATGTCAGACCATACCATATATTTCTTCTGCAAGTTTATTGCAATATATCACCCTCATGCGCCATGTCAATGAACGCCCTCTATTATGTAGGTATACTAAACCAAACTGCCTAATTTGTTTTCAAGAAACTATTATTGTGAGTTGTGACAGCGTTTTACATCATTACACCTTGTAGTAGATTTTTGTTTCTAAGATTTCTTTCAGTAAGCTTAATTGACCTATTGTCAATGAATATCCTTCTAGTCTTTGTCACCCAATTTCCTAGCGTATTTCACTTTTGAAGTTCTTAGCAGGTATCCCAGCTAACCTCTGGGGCCCTCCCTGCAGTTAATGAAATGCAGGATCAAACTCCGGACCTCCAGGTCAATCAGAGAGAAGATGAATCAAAAGAAGTTGGACGGGTAAAATAATTTTATGTACCATACATTTCGTTGATCTATAAATGTATTGATATATACAACTCAAACCAACAAAGAAAGTATAGATGAAGCAGGTTCAAAAGCAGCAGGTGCTTATAAGAAGGAAAACAAGACGAATGCCTGCCTTTCTCATGGATTGTGAACAAACTATTATTCCTGGTCATGTATACCAGTCCTGGCTTGGAGATGCTTCAGATATTGTGTCAAGAAGTAGCAAGAGAAAGGTTTGTCTGTAGTCTCTATCGGATCCTTAGTTGTAAGATGTCCTCTAAGAGAAGAGGCCCATTTTTTATGTGCTTAAAGCACATAATTGTTTACTTATGAATTTGAGTTTTTCAACTGCAAACGGTATTGAGACACGGAATTTATAGATATATAGCTCTTCGAAGATTAGGAAGTTATTACTTTTTTTTTTCTTTTTTGTCATGGGATAAAGAAGTTAGCCTTTATATTCATAATTTTGTGACCTGCAGCGCACTGAAATAATGTCTGCTGTGAAGATAGTTAAGCTCATGGAGCTGCCTCATCAAGTTCTTATAGATGACTTATTTACAACTGGAAGTAAAGAAATATATTATCCGAGCCCTCTTCTCAAGCAGTGGATGAAAAGTTCCCAACCTGTCCACGATTCGCCCTCTGGTCTGTACTACTAGCTGTTTTGGAACTTCGTTGGAGGTAAATTTAGCAAAAGTAGTTGAGTATTGTAGTTGTTTGTTTGCAGCAAGGACTTCCCCACCCTTGCCTCCAGAACCATCATCATCATCACTGCCTGTAGGACTAAATTATCAAGATCAAATGGAATTTGTAAGCCATGCATGCACTCTAGAACTTTTAAGTCAATCTTTCACAAAATTATTAAGCTTTTGCCTTAAAAAACCTGATAAGTGATAATGTATTCAAATGTGAAGCCTTTTAAAGATTTTCAAAGTGGAGTTGGTTCCCAATCTCTGGGAGTTTCCATAGAAAAGCAAAGGAAAAATCTTGTCGACAACAACATTCACATACCAACTGAAATTCTCATGGACGAACTAAGAGCCAACCTTATGAACAATGGAGTGGGGATGACCGAAACAAACCTAATGGAAACACCTGGAAATTCAAGTATGGCATGAATTCTATTAACACTACTTTGTACATATCTCTCGCTTCTTTGCAGAGAAGCTTTGAAGTCCTCAAAAGATTATGGGAATACTCTTAAGCTATAATGATTTCTTCATGTGAATTTTTAGGATTTGAAGTAAGATCTATTCCAAGCTCAGCCTCTGGGGGAGGAATTCCTTCCCACACTTCAGAAGTTAATTCAGGAAGGTTGGTGTATATATCTCTCTCAACAATACAGTTAAACCAATAATAGTACTCGTGCTTTTCTGAAATCTTTGTGATTGAAATACTGACTTTTAACAGATCAAGCAAGAAAAGGACTTATTCTGCATCCGGAAACAGCAGCGGGGGCCTTGAACCAGTAGCAGAG
Organism: Rhamnella rubrinervis; assembly: GCA_007844105.2. Taxonomy (NCBI): domain Eukaryota; kingdom Viridiplantae; phylum Streptophyta; class Magnoliopsida; order Rosales; family Rhamnaceae; genus Rhamnella; species Rhamnella rubrinervis. The sequence continues at coordinate 4,882,959 of CM017576.2, forward strand.
GAGTATACATGGCATCACGCTGATCCAAATTTCAAGTTAGCAAGGCTGTCTGAAAACGGGCTGTCACCTGATCAAGGTACATATATAACCTATCAAACCACTGTCATTTTTGCTGAAAAACCATAGCTATATGGGTTTGACTTTGTTATCCACTAAGAGATTTATCACTTTCTTTACTTTTATTGGCAGAATTATTGGCAGAAACCGGAACTACGCAAACCCAACAGCCATTCATTAATCCTCCAGTTGACAAAGTAACCGATTCCATTCGAATGTATGGTTCCCCCTACAATTTGATGACTAATTCTCTGGTTTATTGTTAGTTACTTCCATAATCCGTCTACTTGAATCCTAACACACAGGCAAATGAAGGCACATTTTGATACACCTGGAGCTCCTCAAGTAGAATCCTTTAACAATTTAGCTACTGGAATGAACCGAAGAGGAGCAGCTCTCTTTTTCTATCAAACTTGTGGTAGCCAATAGTGTCACTGCTCATTGATGATTTGTCATTTTCACTTATTCAGAAACTAAGTTTAAGTTGCTAATCTTTTTGCAGTTCTTGCTACTCGTGGTTTTCTTAGAGTGGAACAACAGCTACCTTATGGCGACATTCTTATCTCTAAAGGGGCAAAAATGTGATGCGACGTGAGATTACTTTATAACACTACAGGGTTTTATAGCAAGTTAATTGATCCGTACAGGGTATGCTTTATAACAAAAGAGACATAGAAATGCTGGCTTTTAGATGTGGAAAATTAATACAACTAGTTCACTGTAGAGAGGCTAATATCCCCCTTATCAGAGTTTATGGATTTGTAAATGTAATTTCACTTCTTACGTATTCTCCAAGTTTTAGTCCTCCCAATTTTCTTGCACGGCAAGCAGACATGTTTTGCTGTCCCTTCCTAGAAGCTCAATTGTATGCTTCTAGGGTAATCAGAATTCAGATGTTTCTGATTCATTAACTTTTAAGAGTGCTTTTCTTAACACTTTAGATATACTCTTTCCCTCAACACACAAAATTAAATGATACAAGTACTATGAGGTCATGTTTGGCAGGCCGGATGAAAGGGGATCGGATGGCATATAAACTATATTCTGTGTTTGGGAAGGGAAAAAATGAGAGGGATAAGAAATCCTGGATATAGATATATCCGGTTGATTTTGTGTATTTTATCTTAACCCATATCCCACTCCTCCTACTGGGGTTCAACGGGAAATAAAGACGCCACTGTGTATGACTCATTCATTGCTTCATCCATCATCTTCTTCTTCTCCATTGCTATGCCATTCCTGAAACCCATTAGATTCTCTATGCAACAACAACAAATACAACAACATCGACCCCAATTTCCGAATAGTTCGCATTGCCGATACGTTGTTGACCTTGTTCTTGTTTCTTTGACCATTTTCTGGGCTGCCATGGGGCTAATGGAGAGGTTGGTTCCTCCTCTCACGCTCGCGAAGCTCCTCCGCCGCCTGGAGAGGACACGCCGCTGATCGGCGACGACCCCAATCGGCCTCTATCTTCGCAAGGCATGACGTTCGCGAACTTGTTCATTGCCATTGGTGGCTCGTCTGGTGCCAAATTTGCTGATTTCTTGTCACTGGCTGGGAGTGGTGTTTTCTGTTCTTTGGGTTTGTTTTGCCTTCTCTGTTTCACTTGCTGGTTGTCAGGGATGAGTTGGGGTGGAGGACACGGTGTTTTGATGCGAGTATAAGGGTTTTTTTTTTTTTTTTTAATTTTAATTGATATCTCAAAAAAAAATTATTATCATAATTTAAAAAAAAATATAAAAACATTTAAGTAAATTACATAATACAAATATATATTATATAGTTTATAAATATATATTTAAAATTATTTTATTATTTAAATATTAAATAATAAAATTATATAATATAAATACATATTTTAAATTTTTTTATATAAATTGAATTTTAAAATAATATTTTTTTATTCCATCTTATTTTCATGTGCATCAAATATAAGATTGTATAGAATATATAGTTTTATTTTTAATCCCTCAATATCAAATACAATATATTATTATTTTTATTTTATTATCTTCTTTTTCATCACATTCTCTTTCATTTTTAAATATTCTATGTATTAAAAAAATAAAAAATAAAAAATCAATATTCTATCAATTATTGATTTGACCAAGGTCTCGCTGCAGCAGAGAAAGTAATTACAGAGGGGTTTCTAATTTGGATAAAAATAAAATTCAAAATCCCCTAACTTATGGAGGAATTGGTCAAATAACTATAAGAACGGTCATCAACTAATTTGATAAGATTTAATATATTTCTTATTTGGTCCGCTATTGTATACTATTTAGTTTTAGCAAATTATTAAATATTAAATGGTAGTATCTTAATTAATAAATTAATTAATTATAGTGCATGAACTTTACAAAAATAACAAAATCACACAGATATTACAGTGGTATTTAAAATTTGCATGAATGTGCCGTAACTGAGAAGGTTTTTAATTTCCCTTCCCTGTTTTTAGAAAGGTGTAATTAGCCAGCTTTATTTTTCATCCCAAAAACCTTATGAAATTTTTATTCATATAAAACGATAGGATAAATAAAGCAAATTAATCTGAATACCACATGGAAGTGGAGCTTTGCTTTAAACATTTTAATGTACAAAGTTGAACCAATGGCCCTATTTAGCCACGGCGGATTAGTTGAAGATTTGGTCATTACACCTTGTATTGCACTCATTAACAACTCAGAATTGCACATGATTTAATTATTTTAACAATAATTCCTTTTTTTTTGGTGAATTTTAACAATAATTCCTTAGGTGCATGCACATGGTTGCATTTCAGAGCATTTAATAGTCAAGCTTTTGTAAGTCCTCCAACTACCATAATGATTCATGCCCCTCGACCATAATGTTCTCTTTGCATATCTGGACCTCGATTATTTAAATTCCAAATTTTTCCTTTTTATAAAAATGACAGAAATGTTTTGATGATATATCTCAGTACTGCCTAATGCACCACATTCTCAATCTCATCACAGCTATGACCTAAATTTCTTTATTGGTAAATCAACTTCAGTCTATATTTAAAATAAAATATAATCTTATAGAGTGTGTATACTAATCTTATTTTGCATTTTAAGTTTTTATATTTTATCTCCGTACTTTAAATAAATGACAAGAAATTTAATTTATCGATCAAGAAGTTTTTGGTTCGAATCTTCTTCTCGATCATGAGGGATCAGCTATTAATTTTAAAAATTATTAAACTAAATAAAATAATAAAATAAAATTATGGATATGATATTACTATGTCAGTCGAAGTTGCATGGAGATTATGAATCCGATATTAGTATATAAGTCAAAGTTGTTAAAAGACATGCCATCACAACTCACCTGGCTCTAAAAAAGTTGTTTTCATTTTTTAATAAAATTATAATAATTGGGATCAACTCACCTAGCTCTAAAAAAAAATTTCATTTTCTAATAGGAAGGAAATTTCCATAAATACTTGATCTTTTGGGAATTACATTTTTCTTTTAATTGGTTATGGTCTTTCATTTTTGAATTTGGGGACATCATATATTCGTTTACGTTTTGGAAATGCCTTTTTGTTCCCATCTAGACCGAGTTGGATCACCCGACTTTAATTAGGGTTTCCCATTTTGCTTATATTTAATGACGCTTTTTAAATAACTCCAACGAGACCGCTCGACAACAGTGTCACTCAAACACCCTTGTCAGACTCTCTCTCTCTCTATCTCTCTATCATGTGGTCGCCATGGTTGAGTTCACCAAGCAGAGGTCACAGATCAAAATCACAGTCATCAACCTTCTCTTGCTCTTCTTTTAAAGACATCCAAAACCTCTGTAAAGAAGAACCGGAACCCGAGCCCGAGCCCGGAATCCTCAGCCCCAGAACAGCCTCCATTTTCCACCGGGTCAGGATCCTGCGCTTGTGGACCCACAGCAATTCAACCGCTACTAGTATACCTACCCTACCCGACGGTGATCAACGCGTTGTAATCTACTACACTAGCCTTCGTGTCGTGCGCAAGACCTTCGAGGCCTGCAGAGTCGTCAGATCTATTCTCAAGGGATTTCGCGTGCCCATGGACGAACGAGATGTATCCATGGACGCCCAATCGTTAGACGAGTTGCAGGGGATTATTGGATGTAAGAATCTTAGTCTGCCTTTGGTTTTCATTGGTGGGAGGTACATTGGTGGGGCCGAAGAGATCAAACAACTCCACGAGCGCGGCGAATTAAGGAGATTGATCCAGGGGCTGCCGGTGGTGGACCCCAGAGGGTGTGATTTATGCGGAGGTCTCAGATTTGTCGTCTGTGACATATGCGATGGTAGTCATAAGGTGTATATGGAGAAGTGTGGCTTCAGGACTTGTATGGCCTGCAACGAGAACGGTCTGACCAAGTGCCCTACTTGTTGTTCCCTGCGACTGCGCCACTCTCGAGCATAGCTTGGAATTTATCTTAGAAAATAGAAATGTAATAAAACTAATTTTTAAAACAAAAAAAAAAAAAGAATTCTTCGTTTTCTGTTTATTATTTTTCATCTTTTGGATACAGATTTGCTGGTTTTTCTTGCTTGTGTTAGTTGTCAGTGATTATAAAAATTGTAATTAGTATTTAGCATGTTTTACCTGTACAATTGGGTTGCTTGGCCATCCATGACACCTCCAATGGAACACAAGTTATTGATGTGGCAGCCGCCGCGTTATAATTAATGTAAATCTTAACTAATTAAAAAATGCTACATCTGTGATGAAAAGCTTTGTTCTATAATTTTTTTGCTAGTAGAAGGTGATCAGTTTATGAACAGAAGTAAAAGAATTTTGTCAGTAGGAAAAAACAGCCATAGCTTTTAGTTAAGCTTTTTTCTTTCTGATCCAGCCATTAGGTTTAAGTAAATAGGAAGGTCGCGGTGTGTATTTTGAGACTAACTTATTCCTCATCCTCATTGCATCATAAATGGGATTTTTGTTAACTTTCTTGTGAGTGAGAAGTACGATATGTATAGAGTATTTGAATTTTACTTCTTTTAATATACTTAAAAGGTTTAATAGACCAAATAATCTCAAATTGCAATCTAACGTCCTTCAAAGTTTAGGTGATCAATTATACGAAATTGTACAGTAAAAATTCTCAAATTATGATTTCCATAGTCTTAATGGTGTGGAGCCATATTATATAAGAAGTCAAGATATTTGATGGAATTGATTTTTAGTATTTAGAAAAAGTATAATTAGAATGCAATCATGGTAATAATAATCAATCTTATAACAAATTTCGAAACTTATTAACAATTGCGCATGCAAATTAATTCATTTCCATAATGTACATATATATTTAATAACTTTCCATATTTCTTTAAAGCCCATGGAAATGCGCCTCGTGTGCTCTGAAATAGAAGTAAATATGATTTATAATATTATAGGCCAATCAATACCGAACGATGTCTTAGTGGTTAGTCCACCTCTTTCAAAATTGTAAAGATCATGAATTCTACTTTGAGGTTTGGAATCGTTACACCCACCAAATTCATCTACAAGACTATCTATTATCGATTTCTATTTAGGTGGTTTATTTATTTTTAATTAGGTTATATTAAATTGTCTTAATAACATATTACCTCATCATTTAGTGTTCTTGATTTTCATTTAAGATTCACCTGTTTCTTATTAGAATATATTAAATTATTAACCAATAAAATACGGCAATATTATTTGGTAAATAATTTTGGTAAAATTATTTGATGGGCTTAGTACCATAAATAAAAATAAATAAATAAAAAGATAATTGGGTGTCATATCCAGACCAAGTAGGAGTTGAACATTTTTAATCAATGTACTATAGAATTATTATTTTGTCCTAAAATAACTAACATATCCTGACTGCGAAACCATATTAATATTTTTAGCCATCGGTTTCAATGTCACTTCATTAGCTTTTTTCTCTTCCACTTCTTCTTCTTCCTTTAAAATATATCTCTAACCCTACATATATCCACTTCCCTTCCTACATGATTTTGAATCTCCATTTGTTACTCTTTAGGTATGTTTTAAAAAATTCTGGGTGTGTGTGAAAAACTTAAAATCAAAATCTCAAGAAACATGTGCTGGAATCATGAGCCCCTAAAGGTAATACAAGTACTGGAGTCATTTTAACATGCATATCGTATTAATTGATAATAACTAAACCCCTTTAGTTATATTGATGATTGTAATATCTTATCTATAAATGATAATCCAAGTAAGGTTCACAACATATGTGATAAAAGATTTGACTAGTTTCACTGGTAAAGTTGTTTTACAAATGGACCTAGTCAATCGTTTTACTATATAATGTTGTGTCTATGTTTTGTCAGGCATACCATATTCATGTTGCGCTTATGACTTGCTTCAATAGTATACTTGATGTCGCCAAAGTCTAATAGTATACTTCGATAGTATTGAAGAACTTCCATAGTTTATTGAATAACTTTGTTATTAATGAATCACTTTGATATGTTGCTGAAACATTTTGTCTACTACCACAGTGTTACTAAGTTATTATTTGTCACACACTTTGACGAAGTTGATTGGCACTTACAAAGTATTATTCAGCACTATCAAAGTATTATTTGGCACTGATGAAATATTGTTTGACAATGACGAAATATTGTTTGGCACTGCCAAATTGTTGCTACAGACTTTGTCATGACCAATTGTGATATTATCAAAGTTAATTGAAGTGTTCTCGAAGCTAATTTTCAAGTTTCGATATTGCTGAATTGGTATTGAAGTGTTCATCACCTAAAAGTTTAGTATTCTAACGCATTATTTAATATTATATATCATACTTATTCCACCAATTGTATCAAACACATTTTTGTACAGATATCATGAATTGAAAAAATTTATATCATTGAGTCACGATCTGATATAACTTTTCCTCATTTAGATGAGTCCAACTGTTTTTAAAAAAACAAAAATACTTATATCCACCTCGCCCATCCTTATGTACGTAGATGATAACTTTTGTGCTTTTTGATTTCTTATCTAAGCATAGAGTAAACTTAATTGAATTTGGTAGTTTGAATGCTTTAAATGTGTGTTGAATTCAGTAATTTGATTTCACAGAGTTAGGTACATTCATCTAAAATTTAAACTTTAAAACTATGATCGTATGGTTAAACAAATTAGATTTTATTTATTTATTTATTTTAACCTTTAATTTTGAAAATAAATACTATCTAAAATATAATATCTGATTTATTTAAAACTAACAAGACAATTAAAAATAAATAAACTATCTCCTAAAAGTTTTTTTAAAAGAAATTGGCATTGCTTTATTTTACTTTTGTCATTTATTTTGAAAGAGAAGAAAGTGAGCATTGGGAGAGAAGAAATTAAGTTTTCTTTGTTTGCTGCTAGATATTGTTTGGCCTTAAACTACTGACAAGTTTTTCAAGAATTTAAGATAATATTCCTATTACAATATGTTTATGTGAATGTTTGATTGTATTATGATGATTTATTTATGGAATATAATTAATTTGTTTATATTTTAACAAAAATATTATGAAACTTTGCATATGTTTAAGAAGAAACTGGATTTTCAGACCCTTTAATATAATGTAAAACTTTTGTGTCATTTATTCTAGGTAGTATTACTTATTATGAGTAATTTGACTTTTATTTCAACCCAATCCGATTTGTTTACAATTATTTATAAATTTTTAAAATTTACTATGTTTACTAGAAAATATAAAACAATTAGATTTCTCTGTTTCTTTTCAATAAGAAAATACATTCTAGTGGTCTTGAAATTTCTGTAAAATATATTTAATACCTTTATAAAACTACGCACTTTGAAATTTCTATTTTTTAAATTTTTTGAATAATCTATGAATTTTTATATGCAGTGTACTGTTCTAGAATTTTATTGACAATTTTGGTTTTTAATTAAAATACCATGTTTATCATCTCTATAAAATTCTGGGTGAATTATGTAGTTAAATGAATGTTGTGTGTCATTTTAGCACTAATTTGATGTTAAACCAAATTTTGTGGAATTATTTATAATTTGTAGAAGCTATTTAGGTCACTGTTTTTATTTTGGAAAGTTTGAAATATTTAATTCATATAAAATATTAACTGACCTTTGAAATTTTTGAAAATTTACTGTGATGATGCAAGTAATTTAAGTCATTTGATTTTTTTTTTTTGGTTAAATAATAACTGCACTAAGCACAGAACAATCCAAAAGGATTACAAATGAACAGCAACCTATTAAGCTAACAGAGGAAACAAGACACAGGTAGGAAGACTGTCCAAAGAGAACTCATCCACCTCTAAACAAGAACTAGACACTAAAGTACTCTTAGCAGCAGCATCAGCTACCAAGTTACATTTTCTACTTTACCAAAATAGTTTCCAGTCAGAAGATGAAAACTTACTCCTAATATCCAACACCTTGTGGAACCCGAACTAGCAATGAGGCTCACCAAAATCCTCGATAGCTTTAACGACCTCCACAACATCAACTTCCCACAGTACCTAACATCATTCTCCTCTAGCAGCAACCTCCGAAGCCCAATGCAAAGCATTAAGTTCCACTTCAAAAGGGGACTGGCACTTCATAACAACATATTGTAAATAAACGAGCTTGCCCTTATCGTTCCTAGCCACCATTGCAGCCGCTACTCCTGAAGAACGATACGCAACATCAACATTAATTTTAATCCGTCCCGCCGACAGAGGAGTCCAAGTGACCATCCCATTCAAGCTACTACCCCCCGAGGTTTCTGCCTCTTCAACCTTGTTTGGAGCAAGGAAATCCACAACAGCATTCTCAAACCAACCTATAACTATCACCAGGTTCACCGTGCCTTCAAAAAACGCTTACAGCTAGCTGCCCAAACAACATAAAAAAGAACCACCCAGTAATTCTGGTACTCATCCAAATCAAAACTCAACTTTAAAGATTCTAAATCTGGATTTAAACACCTGCTAACTAATTGATAAATGGTGTTATAGATCCGATCTTCCATACGACCTCCCCACCTACTTTTGAAGGCAACCGCTCGAACTAAATGACATTGCTTGAGAGTATGGAAGCTTGTCTCTATCTCCATACCACATATCGGACAAGCCTTATCTACCATACCAACTTTACTTGTAATTGATTCTCTTGTATGGAGGACCTCGGCTAACATCCTCCACAGATGCATTTTCAATCTCTCATGAAGCTTAGCATTCCAAATGTTACTCCAAATTGGGTCAAAATTGGTTCCCCATCTACTTTTCATGATTCTTTTATAGCAACTTTTGACTAGATAATTTACCAGTGGAATTTTCTAGCCAAAGAAATCGGTCTTGATGATTACAAACATCCCACTCTATCTTCAAAATGGCCTCAGCAGATTCTCAATCACAAATGTTCTCTATCAACTCTTTATTCCACTCACTTCCATATCTCAACCTTAACTCCGCAACACTGCTAATTCCAGAGTCATTTGAAGGTATTATCAGTCTTGGAATAAAATTTTGAATCCATGGAATCCACAGATCCCTCTACGAATTAATAGCACCATCCCCTACTTTGAAACAAGCATAATTCCTAATAACCTGCCTAGAATCTAAAATCCCACGCCAGACCATCGAATCCTCTCTCCGAATTCTGCAGTTCAAAAAAGATGAGGAATGAAGGTACTTAGCATGGAATAGCCTCACCCACTAGCTGCCCTCTTCCGTAGCAATTTAAGTAATTTGGTTGAATATACAATAAGTTGTCAATTTATTGGGGTAACAGTTGTACAGATTCTGAAATGTGAAAGTGTGGAATTAATGTAATATTTTTACAATTATTTGCTTTATTTATTTACTACAAGGTATAAATTGTAATACACATTGTGCATATTCTTTGGGAAATAGCTAGGCCACTTATTGGGAAATATATGCATGCATAAGTATAATAAATATACATGGACTTTGAACGGTATATTACATATAGTTGGTATTTTAGAAGTTCGCTATATAAATGTTTGAGTTTAATTATGACAAACTAAATAAACTATAAGTTTATATTAAAATGTTTACTATGTCATACTATAAGTGTAGATTAAAATACATACACAACTATGATATGATAATAGGCTGTAAGTTGAGATTGAAATGTTTATTTTGTAAAAAAATTCAACTATTATGTATTAACCTCATAAATCATAATTGCATTATAAGTTTTGAAATGTTTATGCTACGAGTTTATTTGCATTGTGATATGCTAAGGTAAGGTATTGAATAAGTATGGATATATATATATATGAATAAGTAAATACATGTTTGATTAATTATGATGGTGTGAATATTATTATTTTGATGTGTTTGATATTTATTGTGACTAAGAATTCTACTGAATTTTACAAACTCACACCTTAGTTTTATATTTTTATTTTCAAGTAATGAAGAATAGATTATTATTGTTTGGCCAAACTGTTTGTGAAAGTGGATATTTCTTAATGCCTCAAGAGGGAAATCTTTTGAGACAAAAATAAAATGGATTTATGTTGAACAAGTTTAATGTATTTTGTTTGTTTTGTTTTAAGCATTTCATAATAGTTATTTATATTTTGTTTATGCTTCAAATTCCTCTTTGACATTTGATTATATTTTAAGATTAAAATGTTATGTGAGACAATCAAAGCATGAAATTTGACCATCTATTAAATTTGATTTACCAAAAGTTTTAAATGCTTCTATAAATTATGCATGTTTTGCTTTAGTAGTCATCCTAATCTTGTTTGACCTAAAGAACTCAGTTGGGGTGTGTTACAATTTAGGCCACATATGAACTTTTACATCCACCACAAACAGTACCTACGCAGTCCTTATAACCAAGCTAAAGATCCAAAAATGTTACCTTCAACTCGTACTTTTAGACGAGGCTTAACCATGTGGTGGGGTGTGTTACATTTTAGGCTCTTTCATTTAATTATAAATACTACTTAGGCACTATTTACAGCTGCTGTGAGAGTTCATATATGGTGCGTTACAATAAAAATGTCCAATATTTTTTAAAAGAGCAATTTCGTGTTGATACGAAATGTAAATCACCGCTTTATATTAAGGTAATATAAAATATTCACAAAAGGTGTCACAACATGAATGAGAAAAACATGTTATATGTGTGTGGAAGCAATCAAAATGAGAACATTCACACAACCTAATTAGGAATAGAAAAGATGAATATGTACAGTTTAAGAACCTTCATGAATATGATTTTAATGGTAAGGATGTGATAGATGTGATTGATAAAATTTATAACAAGATGATTTCACACACAATGATGATATTGATTTGAAACATGATAGGGTTTGGAGTTAATTTGTAAGTAAATATGTCAATTAAAGTTCCAACTATGTCGGAAGGGATTGTGATGACTAATATTGTTCCTAATATATTGGAAGAGTTTGTAACAGTTGACTCTCTATCTCCATTGGGTAGGCATATTCCTTATGCACTCTTACCTATTAAAGTTCACTCACATACAACATGTGTCAATCATCTTAAGTTGATAGGGTATCCTAAGTTGATAGTGGTCTTTCAACATCAAGTGTTTACTAGACAATAAGCACCGGTGATGCAACATGTTCAACCAATGAAATTGATGTTGGATAAATATACGCCAACAAGAAAGAATTATAGTAAAAGTTAGGTATGTATGCAATGGACAATCGTTTTGAATTTAAAATTAAAAAGTCATGTTTACAGAGATATGAGATTGGATGTGTGGATGATAGTTGTCTGTGGCATATCCATGTAGCTAGGATTGAAAGTTTGGATTTGTTTTCCATTAAGGTATTCAAAAAACACATAAGTGCTCATCAGTTAAGAATATAGTTTTGTCACATCGTTAAGCAAGTACCAAACTTATCGGCGATCATATCAAATAGAAATATGGTAGAATTGCCTATTAGTATCTGAAGAGGCAACATAGGACTAAGATAAGTTACATAATGCTTAGAGGAAAAGAGAATTTACACTTGACAATATAAGATGTTCTTCCAAGGAATCATACAAATTTTAACCATTATGGTGTTCAGTGTTGGAGACAAAAAATTCAGGTACTATAACTCATATGAAAACTAATAGTGATAATTGTCTCCTTTACTTATTCATGGCTCTAAGGCAATCTATCACGGGATTTAATAAACTTAAGCATGTTGTATTTGTTAATGGGACACAATTGAAAGGAAATATAAGGGTACTCTATTTATTACAATATGTTTTGATGGTAATAAGTAAATATATCCTCTAGCTTTTGGTGTTCACACACTTAGTTTTTTTAGAGGTTTAAGAAGCTTTTAGGAGACTTATGGCAAAGTTTCAGATTCAGTCTTTATTACTAACATGCGTAAAGGTTTGGAGAGGGCAATTACAACTATATATCTTCTAATGCACATCATGGACACTGTATGTCCCATCTTAGTTGCAATATAAAGGAATATTTTAGGAAAAATAAACATTACATATGGCTTTTTATCAAGTAACGAAATCTTATCTATAAGTATATTTCAACAAACATATGCAGAATCTAAAAAATATTTATATACATGTTCATTGGTATGTCACTGCAAAAAATTTGAACAACTGTGACAATGCAAATTTGTCACTGAACCCTATTTTTTATTACTGTATTTATATCTATGACAAAAATCGATCGTCCCTAGGTGGACACAAAAAAATAAACGCTAATTCTACTTCAGTTACAATCAAACGGTAACATCATTGATGTCCATTTACTTGTGCTAAGTTTTCATTTTGTCACTGACTCTTAGGCATTTGTGTCAAGAATTTTCATCACAATAAGGTTTAAAATTTATCATTGAATCTACACTGTTTGTCATTGATTGCATTCTACATTTCGGTCAAACTTTGACTTTCTGTGACAATAAGGGTTTCAGTGACGGATTGTACTATTGACACTGAATGTTACCGTGACAAATGTTTTTGTCACTAATATTATTTGTGACATTGTGTAATATTATCACAATATATAACAGTGACAATGATTGTTGACACTAAAAGTATCTGTCATATAGGTAATGTTTATGATAATAACTATCAGTGATAATTAAATTGTCATAGAAAATATCAATGTCAGTTTTCAATTGACATAAATAACATCCATTTTTAAGTTAATAATACAGTGGCTTCTTTTATTTCATCATTGTATGATATTGTGATAGTTTTTTAATTTTCAATGACAAGTAAAATTGTCATAAAAAATATCAGTGTCGAATTTTTAATTGACACAAATAATTTCCATTATGAGTTGATAATATAGCGGCCCTATTTGTTTCGTCACGGTAGGATATTGTGATACTTATTTTTTTTACTATAGGATATTAATGACAAATACTCATCATTGTTTGTTACGTCACTCATTATTTCATTATTACTATTTTTTGTGAAAAATTTGTCACAATATCCTTTAGCTGATTTATTTATTTGTCACTATCCTTTAATATTATCATGCTTATTTTGGCACTAATAAGATTGAGGGTTCAATTCAGCATGGATGTAACTTATAATATAATAATAACCCCTGCACATCATTATAATCAGTAACAAATGGAATTTTCATTTCACCTAGCATGTAAAATACATATGTTTAAACAATATAGCACATACAATATCTACTCATGAATGTTAATATGCACCAAAAAAAACATAATTTTTTATTAAAGCATATCATTTGAAATCTATGCTTCCATAAAAAAATTATCTCATATTTCCATACCGCACATCCTAAACCATTACATATCACTGACTTTTCAAAATATACACTAAGCTTTTGCAGGTCTAATCGGCTACATAATACCTTAATACCTAATTAAAGAGTATGTTGTCAAATGAAACTTTCCAAAATTAAAATATACTAAATGCAATACCTAAAAGAGTATGTTCCATGTGTAACCAAAATTAAATGATTCACAATAGCTAATTTATGTCCAAGTAACATTTGCAGAAGGCCAAAGTACAAAAGTTTTTGTTAATTGTTGCTAGCTATTGCTTTGCCCTAGGCAACCTCAATGGTATATGGACGGCATCAAAGTTTTTTATGTAATAGTTGCATTCCACATCTTCTTTGACATATCATTTTCCTGAATATTAACAAATGGTTATTTAACACATTAGGCTGCAACATGGGCTGATATCTATTCACATTAGAAACCTAATACAAAAACTTTTACCAGCTGATCCAAAAGTTTCAATTGCAAAAAATTCCCCCTCTTCCATTTTTGTCTGCTCCCCTCCTTTCACAATAGGAACAGATTTTTCGACATTGATTTGATAGCATCCAATGTTATGCCCACTCAAGTTTCGGATACTTTTAACTGCCAACCTCATCTAATGTCACACTTACATATCCACATATAATCACACAACAATTAATGTAAGTTAGCATATATGAAGGTACTAGTAGCACTTTTTTATTAAAGAAACAATCATATTATCAAGCAAAATAGATAATATTGACTTCAAAATGGTAGCAAAATATAAAAAGGACTCACTAAATCATACCTTGATGTACCTTTCTATTAATTTCAATCTCATATGATTCCATGACCTTTTGAACTGCAACACCAACATCACAAAGACGAACATTAATTCCAAACTCCTGGATAATTTAAGAAAGACCCATAATAAATTTTTGTTATAATGATTTTCTAAGAAAGCAGAAAATTCCAATAGGATAACGAGTATCCAAAGAGAATATATAAATAGAATATTACAAACATAAACAATTTAATACACTACTAAAGCTCTCATTCCTCCTCTAACCATTCTCCTTACACATGTATATGAATCCATCAAAATAATTTTTAATGTGTCTAAACTATATGTAATAACAGTAAATGAGTCTAAGGATAGACATTAAAGCAAGCTAAAAGAAATATTGAGATCTTGTCATACAAATGATGAAAAGAAGGCAAGATTAAAATGAACTGACAAACTAGTGTAAATATCATATAATGCCATAAATGATTATAAAGGTTTTGAGGCATTCAACTGCTCCATGATTCTACCCATGAGATCTCCATAAACAAAGTATAGTTGCAAACTTGTGAGGTTGCCACAACAAGCACAATTATAATGGGAGTTATAAGAATCATTAGAACATTCTAAGTAAATTGAACTACCATATAAAGACTAAAAAACATAAATAATTATTTGCATGGTCATTTAAAAGGAAGATGAACTCACAAGCAAGGTTCTCTGTTTCCTCATCCAGCTTCCTTGTGTTTAAAGAAGTGCTACTAGAAGCAGCTTTATTAGTTCTTGTAGAAGCTACAAAAGATAAGTAAATTATTGTTATAATGGAAACTAAAAGAATCTAGCATGTAAGGTGCACAACCACAAGATTAAAAAAAAAAAAATTATCCACCAATTACCTGTAACTAGTTCCAAAATCACATTAACTAGAAAATCTTACATATAAGAAAAATATAAGGGAAAATGTCAAACACTAACTACTTGGAACAAAAGTTCCAGTTTTAACAATTTATCATTTAAACATATGGTTATCATTTTAACAATCTGGGCCAACTTTATTGGGGGTCCTATATAAGATAATTGGTGAGTTTGTTAGTAAATCCAATGAAAACAGTTTCGTCTCACACCAAGCCAATGTAATGAGACAAAAATACTTGCAAACTAGTTAAAGTTACATACTTGATATAAATTAGGTGACGGAAAACATGGTACATGATTCATGAGGCAACTCAACCTCAAACTCCAACTTTTAGATATTTCATGCTTGAATTTGTTATTTTTCAACTGTACATATTTCATAGATTAGACCAAGGGCTCAAACTGACATAAATTAGGTGACGGAAAACATGGTACATGATTCATGAGGCAACTCAACCTCAAACTCCAACTTTTAGATATTTCATGCTTGAATTTGTTATTTTTCAACTGTACATATTTCATAGATTAGACTAAGGGCTCAAACTGTAAGGTTAACACATGAAACTACTTTGGTGAAATAATTACAAAGTTTATATTTGAGACATCAGGCAGCAGAGAAATTTGGTTCAAAACCAATACTGATGAGTAAAATTTTGTGATACCAAAAAGCAACACGGATAAAAGATACCAATGGAAAAATTTATAGATTACAACAAATAGAGCGATATAATCACTTACAAAGGTCTTATTTAGTATTTGAAAAAATATCAGACTCTTAATTTTGATTTAGATTGTATACAGCCTTCTTTGTTCATTTTGATTATCCTATGATAAGATTGGACTAATGAATGGAATAGAATTTCAATTCATCAAACATCAATGTCATAGTGAAAGCAAATCAAATAACGGGATATTATAGAAGTTCTCTAATATCATACCTTCAGTAGTTGATGAGCATGGCTAAGTATGTAATCAACAATGTGTCATTGTATTCCTATGAAATAGTACAAAAAAGAGAAGTAAGAAAGAAATCTGAGCAATAAAGCAATTTATGAGATGCATTGAATATTGACCATATAAACTTCACAACATCTCCAAGTATATATTATCATGTGAATTGAAGCACAAATGTCAAGGAAAAAGAATAAATGTAAAGTACGCATTGATTACTATAATATTTTATTATTAAACATAGACACAAGACAAGAATTATTTCATTCTCAGTTTCATAAATTCATGCAGGTTATGTATCTTATTTATATCATACATTTGACACAAATTTACAGAATCAGAAACTTCCACATCTAAACCTAATTGTCCCCTAGCAACTTAAAAGACAAAGAAAATATAAGTTCAATAAGTTACAAGCATGTTGAGTACCAATCTCAACTGGCTCACTAAACTGGTAGACCACCACTTAAAAGCACCATATGTTAAAAGAAAACTGGGTTTCAACACATATATGTAGCAACAACACTTAAGAAAAAAACTAAACTTTTACAGTGTGCAACAAAATTAACAAACTCAATATAAATGCCTAACCATATAGTAGTATAAAGTTAATCTAAACAAAAAGTATCCAACATATGTTAAAGAGATAAAGTAGTATAACGAGTATACAACTTCCATGCTCTTTTTTTTTTTTTTTACCAACTTTGCTTTCAACAAATGGTACTCGGAGATGGGGGGGTGGGTCACCTATTTCATGTTGCTTCCCATGCTTAATGGTAATTTCACATTTGAATTTAACTCATAAAAAACATCAAGTAAAAAGTATTATTTATGCACCAAGGAATATAAGAGCTCTACAAACCTGTCACACAAACCCATTACTTTTGAACCAGTGTTTGGAATCATCGTTTCATGAGATGGAGATAGCCCAAAGAAGGGAGTTTTACAAACTAATAGTCTAATGCATTACTAAAGACTGAAGAAATTTCATAACAACCGAATTGGAAGTCATAAACTCAACTAAAAAGGCTTTTCTAACACCATCAGTAAAACCTTAACCATTTAAAATATACATACATAAGATATCTTATACATTTTAGATGCAGACTTTTAATTCATGTGCATACCAAATACTTTCCCTAACTTTCACAAAATAAGTGTTGGACCTGGAACAAAGCACAAATTATGTTACGTTCTAACATAAGAAATATAAGAACAACACCATAAGAAAGGATAATAAAAAAGGAAAAAAAAAGAAGCACTTAGCTCAAGCGTCAAATTTTGGGAAATCTAATTAAGCGATGAGTACATATTTATTGTTAAACATCAATAAATTCAGATAGATAGAAACATAGCAACAATTATGAAGACAAAAAAAAAACCTTTATCACTAAGCACTAAGCTGTAGCGCTTTACTATAGGGACTACAAGAACCGAAACACAGTCAGACGTGCAAGCCTCCAACTCTTTGACTAAAACGTCAGCTCATGCACAAAGCTCTTTGATCTCATCAGCTTTGTAAAAGAAACAACATCCACCAAATAAGGCAATTCAACCACATTCATCACTAAAAATTAACCCAATACAGCAACCAATTCATGGAAAAGTGATCTTCGATCCCTAATCTTCCCAACAACAAATTAAAGATAGGGAAAGTGAGACCATTTTAGAACGTTGTAGAAAGGAAACAGAGGAAAACAACCCCCACTAAGAAGAAAAAGAACAAGAAAACAAAGAATTTTAAGGCTTAGAGTAATTGAGTTTCTTAACAGAGATAAAAAAAAAGAAGGTGGAAGGATATGTGATTGGGGCAAATCAGAGGGAAATAAGAAGCGCTTGGAAAGACATGAGGGCTAGAGATGAGGAAGAAAGGGGATGTTCTCGGTTCGAAAGGTGATGGGTTCAATTGGGGCAGCGATGGGTTATGGTGGGGGACGCGGTACTGGGTTCTACCAGCGTGGAGGGGATACAGAAGAGAGATGGAGGGAGAAGGAGTAAAGTTAGGGCTGAAGATGGTTTAAACGACATCGTATAATTGGATTTTTCTTATTTTTCAGCAATAAAAAATTATAAATTATAAACTGTGTCAAATTACATTTGTCACAAATATTATAATACAAAGTTTATCAAAAATATAAATTTTTTAGTGATAATCTATAAAATTTTGTCACAATTTAGCCCTAAATTTGAATGGAAAAATTTCCCGCTATAAAATTATCCTTTCTGTGATAAAGTATTATGACAAAAATCAGTTTGACACTATTTTATCTATCTCACTAAGGATCAATATTAAACATGGATTTTTGACACTAAATATATACCTTTTGTGATAAATTAATTTTTGATACAAGAAATTGTCACAATAGGTCAAATTTTTTGTAGTGTGTTATGGAAGCTAATCTTGATAAATAAGCTAGATCTCATTTTTCAGGTATGAAATACAACATAATGATAACCAACATTATCGAGTGCATGAATGTTGTACTTAAAGATGTCGGGTCACTTCTAATTATACTATTACTTGAGAGTACTAAGACTTTGATTTAATGGGGGGTGTATTCAATTTGGATTTTAAAAGAATTTGATAGACTTTTTTTGTCAAAGACTTTTGTAGATTTTTATAGACTTTTTTAGAGTTTATAAAAGTATGAGTGACTTTTGAATGACTTTTTATTTTTTATTGTTATAAACTTTGAAAAATTTTTATAAACTTTTTCATTATACAAATTGATACCCTTTTTTTTTCCTCACAATGACACCAATAGGTTTTTTTCCCACAATGATGCCATTAAGAGGAGGTCAATAAATAATAATGAAGGATTTTTATTTTCCTCATAAAAACGCTTTTAGTTTTTTTATTAATTTTTACAGTGAAAGATGACAGGATAATGATAAAATAATTTCATAGTAAGAAGCAAAAGTAGGTAGAGAAAACAAAAGAGATGAACGAAAGTAAATATTACTATTTAGCTCTGATGTGTTATTGAGATTAAAAAGTATTTGAAAGTTTTTTTAAAAAAATAAAAGACAATTTATAAGATTGAATACACATAAAATTCACCAAAATTTAATAAAATTCTATATAAATCTATTATTTATAAAAGTAAAGTCTAAATTAAATACCTCTAGATTTTTATTAACTTAAAAAAGTTATAATTGAATACCTCAGAACTTTTAATAAACTTTTAAGAGTTTATAAAAGTTAAGATTCAATACTTATTACTTTTAAAAGTATTAATAAGTTTTAATTAAATACCTCTAGACTTTTTGAGTTTACAAAAGTCTTATAAAGTTATAATTAAATACACCCGTGTAAGATTGGTTTTATAATTGTCGTAATGAATCAGAAGCTGTGACAACATCGATTACTCCATGGTTTTAGTGACGAATGGACAAATATCCTTGAACTATGTGTGACATTGATGTCATACAATTAAATAGGTATGAATTTCAAGTTTTTGGAGTTGAGTTTAGGGAAATTGTCAACTTGGAAAACAGAACATGCTCATGTTAAAAGTTTGATATTGATCGTTATCCGTGTGTACACGCAGCTGCTGGTTGTCGATTTCATAACATTTCATATTATTTATTATGTTCAAACTATTATATTATATCTACATGGAGAGATTGTTATGCGAGTATCATCTACTCACTCAATGATCCACACCTATGGCAAGCACCATCAGAGGAGAAGACTTAACAGTTGTGGGGCTAAACCATGCTCCCTACAAACGTGTGATGTGCACCCAGGCAACTTAGGATTCAACAATTTCTATCTGGAGGAGAAGAAAAGCCACACTGCAAGTGTAGTAAATGCAAGGTTCTTGGTCACAACTGACAAACATGTACTAACAATGTTTCATTACACTAATGCTCTTTTAACTATATATTTTTTTGTTGTTTTATTGTGTGATTTAGTTGATAAGACTTTTTTTTTATTGTCTAAATAAGTTGTTTTTATTGTGTGCTAATTGGTGTTAGAGTCCATGTGAAATCGTGCATGGGTACAGATGCAAGGAGTTTTTATATTTTGGGAATGACAGTTACAAAGTTATACGACTTAACTTGTAGGTGTCATTCCCGGAATGTAGAAACTCTTGGCAAATATTTTCATTCACGTTTTCACATGGAGTTTCAACATCAATCAGCACACCATAAAAAAAGCATGATTTTAAAAATCACATTCTAATGATAAGCTCTGGCCATGATATTTTATGTGATAATTACCCTTCATAGGTGGTGATTACATGGAATTGTGATATTTTACTTTTATTCTTCTCTTATTTTATTTTACTACAGTTATAATATATGAAATCATGTTTGCTCTCAAAAGAATGGCTCGCCAAAAAAAAGCGAGTTCTTGCTACTAGCATCAAGAAGGAATGAAATAAAAATTTTCATTTCATGTCTTATCGCCAATAGTAGCGATTTTTGTTATAGCCATTTTTTAGAGAGTTTTTAGTAAGATTTCACTACTATTGGTGAAAAGGTTGTTTTTCTATTTTCATACAGAGTTATTCCACTATCTCCATTAAAAAAAATAAAAAAAACTTTTTAATTATTTTACTGAAATGGAAATTTCCCACACAATAGAATGACACATTATCAGAAAAAGAAAATAAGGTAATATAAAGTATTTCAATACACATTTGTTTGAAATAAGTATGCTAAACATGACTAAGTCAATTGCATTATATGCGTTTGTAAAATGTCTTGGTTATATGAGTCCGTTGTCAAAACCATATGCAAAGATCAACCGCTTAGTCATTTGTATTAAATACATTTATATATGAAATTATGTAAAATTCCATAATTTAAATCTAAACTTTAAAAACTAAGTTGATGGTTAAAATTGTCAATCGTATATTTTTCCCCAAACAAAAGTATCTCATCTTGTCCAAAATCAAGCTCCCTCCCAACATTCAAATACTCTATGAACTTTAACATGCAAATGGCACAATCACCACTAACCAAGGATGAAAAAATAAAAAATATCCATGAAATTTCGTGGATATTTTCGTTTTTATAGAGTATGGATATTATCTATCAATGAAAATTGAAAATGGTTATAATTTCTGTAATTTCCATCGATATTTCCAATATTTCTCTGATATTTCTGTTAAAATTTCCATGTCAATTCCTTCATAATTTGGTTAGAATTCTCATAATTTCCATGGAAATTTTCATAATTTCCATTGAAATTTTCATAATTTTCATTGAAATTTTTAAAATTTTCATAGAAATTTCTGAAATATCCGTATTGACTATTAAGTATAATATTAGTATTTTTTTTTTCTTAAATTGTAATTATTATACTTATATGCTTTCAACGTTTCACATATTATATAGAGTTTGTTTTGTACAATTTATACTTATGCAAATCATGAAGAAATCTTCTCCTTTTCAAATTCTAATAAATTAATAATTACTTTATATTTTTACAATTTACACGGATATGATACATCTAGAGAGCCAACCAATATCATATCTATATCATGATTATCATTAACAATCATATACAATACTAGATCCATATGGTTAACATATTAATAATTACATGCAAAACTATCAAGGAGATATGTAATTTGATCAATATTTTTCTCAATACACTAATGGTAAAAAATTCTATGCAATATTGAGTTATATTTAAGTAATTATGTATTTGTATCATTATCCTTATTAATGAATAATTTATTACAAAAAACTAGTTATATTTTTATTACTGTCAACGAGTACTGTAGGTTTCTTAATTATAAAAAATATAAATTATATTCAATATTTTTTAAATTTTTTTAGTTAAATTGATAAAGCAATTAATAAATTGACATATATTAAAAGTTCATTGAAAATTTCCATATTTTGTTATTAATTTCTATAATTTCTTTTAAAGTTTTATCGATATCGATATTTTGTTGATATTTCCACCGATATTTCTGTATTTTTTACCTTCGATATTTTCGTCGATACCGATATTTTCATCTTTGCCACTAACTATCTATTATGGACATTTCCCTTTCTCCATATGGCTCATGGTGAATTGAGATAGATTCGTAATGAGTTTATATTTGAGCTATAGTTTATCTTTGTAAAATCCACAAACTTCACGTAAATATGGAAACAACACTTTTCAGATATTCGACATTGTTAAATTGGAACCAAACTTGTGTCACATTTCTAGTTGAGTCCTACAACATAATGTGTCTACTATGAAAATCGACCTTCGTCACTAACCAATATTGTTTCTTGTTGTTCATTGAGATATAAACATGTTTGTTATTTTAAAAAGAACACAAATATATTGTAGTCTCTGTAATTGTAGGCATGCCATTCTAAATATAAATGGAATTTATATTAGATAAACTTAAATAAATGTATTATTAATAAAATCTGACTTCTCAAAGATGATTTGTACTAGTTTGTAGAGAACACTCAAACTAAAGGTTCGATAAACTACCTTAAACAAAATTAATTTGTTAAACAAGATTTCAACTTGTTAAAAGAAAAAAAATATTGAACACCTACAAGCTATCAAATTATTATGCTCTACGAAAATTATGAGGAAAGTTAGAGAAAATAATTATGCAAAGTTTGATGTGCTAGCGAGGGTTCTCTTCACATTGATTGTTGTCTCATCTAGGCTTTGGCAAATTACCTCTTAAAATCCTTTAGACTTTAACAAATTACCAAAATGCACCTAACCAACCTAGTGGGCTTAAAAAAGTTCATCCCAACCGTAATTGCAAAAATATTCGACTAATGATTCTCTCTATCCTAACAAATCACCGTAGTAATTTTTTTTACAAAATTACCAATTTGAACCTATTTGGCCAAATTATATCTAGCCAATCAATTTCACTTCATTCTTGTCTATTTGTATAGCAAAATTAGTTCAGCTAGAGACAAGTAAGTTGTGGTCCGTCCAATGTGTTTGGTCAAAACAACTTTCTGTCATCCAAGAAATTTATCATCCATCCAGCCAATCAATTTCTCATCCAGTCAAATAAATGTCGTCCCGCTAGACTAATATATTGTCCAACCAATAAATTTCTCATATGGCAAAACAAATATCATCTAACCAAACCACTATATTATCCAACCAATCAATTTCTCATTTATCCAGACAAATATATTTATTTTCATATATTAAAAAATAACCAACTCAAACAAGACTTAAATTTCAACACAATTTCAACATACACCCAACTTAGTAAAACTATTCAAATGAAAAATAAAAATAGCATATATAAAATTTTAAATACAACTTACATAAGCAACATCCTTCCAAGGACATGAATGTTTCGGTAAAATATCATCAACATACTTTTACAATGTATTGTTTATAACATCGGTCTAATTGCAGGATGGTAATAGTTTCTTCTTGTCTAGATGGGTATAATTATTTTTCTCAATATAACGGTGAAATTAATCACGCATAGAACTCTAAAACAATTAATCAATGAAACACATTAATACTACATTATATTATGAACCCAAAATAATATTATTGGTAAGGTTATGTTTGTTTACCCAAAACAATATTATTCATATAAAATAGTACTGAATCAACTTTCTGTAATGAAGGCAACAACAATTGACACATATATGAAATCAATTATGGTTTCAAAATTAATAAAATAATTAAATTAAAAGAGACAGTTAGATGAAGTTACTTACTTTACCCAACCACCATCCTCTACTTGTCAGCATAGTTTGAAATAACTTTTTTCTCTAATCATGCATATAGCACATTATGACTTCTTTGCTTGAGTCCCCTATAAATCAAAGGCAAAACGAAAACTTGAATCAATTTTCCTAAAGGGATCAAAAGTCAAATTCGTTCGTTCCTTCTTGGTTGGCACATTTGAATCTTGTAGAGGTATGAGCAAACTTCTTAAGATTCCTATATGCATGTGATTTCTTATTACTCTATTAGAGTTTAGGAGAAACTTCTATGACACTTCTCTCGTCATCTACAATATTTGTTTGGTGATGTTTTGTTGTTATATTTGCTATTGGTGATGTTGGATGTGGTGGTGTTGATTGATCAATATTGTACTACGTGTTATCGTCCACCTTCAAAAATGAAAAATTAGAATTCAAATTACAAGTTATAAATATAAATCAGAAATGCAAAAAAAAAAAAAAAAACTAAATCTTGATTAACTCAATACCAAGATGCTACATAATGGTTCGAAGCATCCTAATAAGATCACATACTTCAGTCCGCAGGTTATCTATCTTCCTATCCAACCATTCCATGTCGCCGATTGAGGTTATAGGTGCATGTTGTGTACCCTGCTGGCATGTTAATATGGATTGACTCTTTATCAGGACTAAAAATATGGCCAGCAGTGGTTTTATCCACCTCCAAAGACATTGATGGTGAACAAGCATATTGATGGATCTCCATTACATTGTTTTTATTTGATTTAATATGTAATTCTTGTATGTTTGAATTTATAGAATTGAGCTTAATGTTAAATATTTTGGATGCAAGGTTACTTGAGGCATTGTAAGACAATCAATGAAAATTATGAAGAAAAAAAGACTAAAAGAAACAAGTTAGGTGCAATGTCAAACCCTTGACATTGGGCTTGACAAGTCACCAAGGAAAAGCTCAATTCCTACAAGCCCAGTACATGTCAGACACAGTTACAGGTCCAAGATCAGGTGCCTGACATGCATCATAAAAGTGTACACACGCACGAAAACTCAACGAGCAAACCCTGTGTGTCGGGTGTCAAGTCAAGTCCTATGTTAGGTGTCTGACTTGATGTGACAATGATCAGTGGTAGTTTTGTAATTTTAGGGTATCATGTGTCAGACTAGTAGGGTTAGGATTTTTTTATAAATAGACATTTATGTTAGGTTTAGGGGGACGGCGACAGATACAATAGTAACTTTTGATTGTTAATTACTACTATGAGGATTATGAGTTGCTAAATTTCTTTTTTTGGGTAGGAGTTAATTTAAATAATTAATTATTCATATATGAGATTTGAGTATACAATTTTTTAATTAATTCAATTGATTCTTTCATCTATATTCTTCTGTGTTCTTGATTAGTTTCAATTATCTATGATGATATTTTGTTACTAATATTATCAAATGTAATTGAATCCAAGTTAAATTAGATTTGAGTTGTACTATGGCTTTAATTATCTATGGCAATATTAGGAATATAGTTTAAACTAAAATCCAACAATGTTTGTAGAGTTTGTCTAATTTTTGATATCTTTAAGGATCATAACACAATTCTGACTTAATTTGGTTCACGTTGATTCTGAACAATTTAGGATTAGGAATTACTCATAAATATTTTTGGGTTGTTCAACACTAAGGAAAGATTGCAATATATTGGTCATATCATCTGTTGATGCCAAAGTTAAAGGGTTAATTAATAATTAATTTGACTTTTCTTGTCAATAATCACATATAATTAATAATATGAAATTACTCTGAACCGAGGTTGTGTTTACTTGATTGTTCATCTTGATTTACCCTGCCCTACTTTATTTATTCACTTATTTAATATATTTAAAATTTGAAAAACCTCCATATTACTTCTATTGTTCTAGTTGATTGATTATAATATAAATAGAATTGTTTGTTAGACTAGTCCCTGTGGGTACGACTGGGACTTACCATTATTATATGTTTGATAATTTTAGTAATTTAATTTTGATGTAATATGACAATGTATCAAAATTTTGGTGTCGTTGCTAAGGATTGCGCACTAATTTAATTTTCTAATTTCTATTCTAATTTTGAATTTGAGTTATGTTTAAGTATATGTCCCAATCAACTAATCAAAAAGAACTACAATACGATTCAGAGAAAGAAAGAGCTGTAGAGAATCTGACTCAGTGCACTAATTCAAAAAATTACTGCTAGTTCATCTTCGGTTACTCTTCAGTGTTGGATCCAAAGTAGAGAATCTGATTCAGAAGACTAGTCAAAACCAGCTAATGACATGAACAACAACAGGACATTAAAGGAGTTGGCTACTCTTGATTAAATTCTTAGCTACTTTGTATTGAATTTATTGATTTAACTACTGCCTTTGAATTAAAATTTAGACTAATGCATTTATTACATACATTTTATGGCCTTGCAGGAGAAAATCCTCATAAAGATCTTAAAGAATTTCATATAGTTTATTCTACCGTGAAGCCACAAGGAATAACTGAGGAACAAATTAAGTTGAAGGCTTTTCATTTATCGCTCGCTGACTATACAAAGGATTGGTTATACTACTTGCCTTCAGGATATACCAATTCATGGAATGAGATGAAGAGCTTATTTTTGAAAAAATACTTATCTGTGCCTCGTGCTATAAACATAAAGAAGGAGATTTGTGGTATTTTTTAATATGATGGAGAATTGTTATATGAATATTGGGAGAGTTTTAAGAAACTCTGTGCTAGTTGGCCACATCACCGGATAAATGACCAATTATTAATTCAATATTTTTATGAAGGATTGTCATATATAGATAAAAGTATAGTGGTTGCAACTAGTAGTGGTGCTTTAGTAGACAAAACTCCTAATGAAGCATGATGGATTATCTCCACCATGGCTGCGAATTATCAACAATTTGGCACAAGGGCAACACCTTTATTGAATAAGGTTTATAACGTAAGTACATTTCCATTAGAATAGCAAATTTCTTATTTAACTTCTCTTATGAGATAATTGGTTGTAGGTCAAGCTCAAGCTCAAATAGTCAAGGCATGTGGTATTTGTTTAACTCAAGGGCATGCCATTGATATGTGCCCTATGTTGCAAGAAGAAGATACTACATAGCAAGCCAATGTAATTGATGGATTTCTGAGGCAGCCACAACGTACATATGACCCTTATTCTAATATGTATAATCTGGGTTGGAAGGATCACCATAATTTTTATTATGGAAATAATCTCACTCAAAATTGGTATCAATAACGCTATCAGCCAAGGCCATTACAACAAATTGAGGCTCCTAAGTCAGGTATGTCTTTGGAAAATATTCTTAAAGCTCTTACTACTAACACTCAACAATTCTAGCAGGAAATAAGAGCAAGTATTCAAAATTTAGATAGTCAAATGAGTTAATTTGCAACATCGATATGCAAGCATAAGGCTTAAACTTCTAGGAAACTTCCATCTTAACCGATTAATCATAGAGAGGATGCAAAGACAATGACATTACGGAGTGGTAAAGAGGTTGAGATGCCTAAGAAGAAAGCAGAAGTGGAACCTAAAAAGCCACAATTGGAGAAAGAAGTTGAAGTTCAGCTCTCTTCGAAGGTAAATTCTACATCGTTCATAGATACTTCTAAATTTGCCCCTCCATCTTTTCCTAGTAGGTTTAAGAAAAATAAAAGGGAAGAACAAAAGAAAAAGTTTCTCGATACTTTTCGAAAGGTAGAGGTAAACATATCACTACTAGATGCAATTAGGTAAGTTCCTCGCTATGCTAAGTTCTTTAAAAAACTGTGCACTAATAAGAAGAAATTGTGAAGGGATAAGAAAGTAAGTATGAGCGAGAATGTTTATAAAATTCTCCAAAGGAAGTTACCTCAAAAGTGTAAAGACTCAGGTACATTCACTATACCTTGTATAATTGGAAAGACTAGAGTGGAACGTGCCATGTTAGATTTAGAAGCTTCCATTAACGTAATGCCTTATTCACTCTATTCTTCTTTGAATTTGGGTTCATTGAAAAAAATACGAGTTATTATTCAACTAGCGGATCAATCTAATGCCTACCCCGATAACTATATTTTGGTGCAGGTTAAATAGATGGTGTTTCCTGCTAATTTTTATATCTTAAACATGGAGGACGATCATTCTCCGAATTCCTCCCTAATTATTTAGAAAGACCTTTCTTGAAGACCGCTAGAACTAAAATTGACATTTATGATGAAACCCTGATTATGGAATTTGATGGGGAACTTATTAAATTTAATATTTTTGAAGCTATGAAGTATCCTACTAACAACTATTTTGCGTGTTCTGTTGATATAATTGATAAGGTTGTGTAGGATGTTTTTGAGATTAGTGATGGAGATAAGTTGGAGTTAGTAATACAACATGGGGTGACTTAATTCATGTTGCGAGGAGTTTATCAATGAACTGAGGAAATTGAAGAAATTATGATGGTATTCCATTCCCTTCAACCAATTTCTGAAAGGTATATGCTTGTCCCAATTAAATTAGAAATTCCTAACACAAAGATGCTACCTTCTATAGTGCAGGCACCGGTTTTGGAATTAAAGTCTTTGCCTGAACATTTAAAGTATGTATACTCATGAGACAATGAGACACTACCAGTCATCATAGTTAGTAGTTTAACTTCAGTTCAAAAGGATAAATTAATTAGAATCTTGAGAGATCATAAGATAATTATTAGGTGGACTATGGCAGACATTAAAGAAATTAGTCCATCTGTTTATATGCATCGAATTTTGCTTGAAAATGATGCAAAACAAATTAGAGAAGCTCAGAGAAGGCTAAATCCTAACATGATGGAGGTGGTAAAGAAGAAGGATTTGAAGCTAATTTTTATTGGAATTATTTACCTTATCTCTAATAGTAAATAGGTAAGTCACATCCAAGTGGCTCCTAAGAAGACTGATATTGACCTTATTCCGACAACAGTACAGAATGGATGATGAGTTTGCATCAACTACTGCATGTTAAACACTGCAACAAGGAATGATCACTTTTCACTTCCCTTTATTGATTAAATGTTGGAATATTTGGTAGGTAGGTCTCATTATTGCTTCCTTAATAGGTATTCGGGGTACAATCAAATTGTCATTGCCCCCGAAAATGAAGACAAGACAACATTCACATATCCATTTGGCACATTTACCTACCGAAGAATGCCTTTTCGATTATACAATGCTCCAATGACATTCCAACGATGCATGACAAGTATTTTCTCTGATTATATTGAAAAATGCATTGAGGTATTTATGGATGATTTCACTATTTTTTATGATTCTTTTGATGCATGCTCATATAATTTATCTTATGTTTTAGATTGTTGTATTGAAACAAATTTAGTGCTTAATTTTGAAAAATATCACTTTATGGTTGATAGAGGTATTGTTTTCGGCCACATAATCTCTAATAAAGGCATTGAAGTTGATAAGACCAAAATTGATTTGGTTATGAGCTTACCATATCATACCAATGTACGAAAAGTGTGTTCTTTTCTTGATCATGCACGTTTTTATAGGCGATTCATTAAGGATTTCTCAAAAATTGCTTTGCCCATGTCAAATTTATTGCACCAAGATATTGAGTTCAACCTTGACCTAAAATGTAAAGAAGCTTTTGATAAGCTTAAGATCACTCTCACATCTTCGCCAATTATTCAACCACCGAATTAGAATTT
This sequence comes from Rhamnella rubrinervis, assembly GCA_007844105.2. NCBI lineage: Eukaryota > Viridiplantae > Streptophyta > Magnoliopsida > Rosales > Rhamnaceae > Rhamnella > Rhamnella rubrinervis. Next base: position 4,912,773 of record CM017576.2, read on the forward strand.
ACCCTTTAAGATCATATGTGATGTAAGTAACTATGCAACAGAAGCAATTATTGGTTAAAGAAATGAGAACCAAGCTTATGTGATCTATTATGCATCGAGGACATTGAATGAGGCTTAGTGCAATTATTCTACAACAGAGAATGAGCTTTTGGCTATTATTTTTGCACTAGATACATTTCAATCTTATTTACTTGGTGCTAAAGTTGTGCTTTCTGAGCACACAACTATAAAGTATTTGCTTCATAAGAAGAAAGCCAAACTGTGAGTTATTTGTTGGCTCTTATTATTGTAAGAATTGGATCTAGTCATTAGGGATAAGAAAGGAGTAGAAAATTTAGTAGCAGATCACCTAAGTAGACTAGTGCATGAAGAAGAGTCGTTACCACTTCATGAGTTGTTTCCAGATGAGCATTTATATGCTCTTAAAGGTATAATTCATTAGTATGCTAATTTGGTTAATTATTTAGTAACAAAAAATATGTCTTTTGATTTTAGTAATGCTAGATGGGATAAACTTAGAAGTGAGGCTAAGTATTATTTTTGGAAAGATCCGTATTTATGGAAATATTGCTTTGATCAAATCATTAGGAGATCCATATCTTACTCTAAAATACAATTAATTTTAACTTTTTGTCAGGATTATGCATGGGGGGTCATTTCGGTCATAAATGCACAGCTATAAAGGTATTAGATAGTGGATTTTATTGGCCTACTTTATTTCATGACTCTTACGTATTTTGTAAATATTATGCTAACTATAAAAAATCAGAAAATATTGGTTGAAGGCAGGAAATGTCCCAATTTTCAATTTTTATACGTGAAATTTTCGATGTTTGGGGTATTAATTTCATGGGTCCATTTCCTTTTTTACATGGTTATGTTTATGTTCTATTAGCTGTGAATTATGTATCAAGGTGGGTGGAAGCAAAACCCACAAAGACTAATGATTCTAAAGTGGTTATAGGTTTTCTCCAGTTTAATATATTTAGCAGGTTTGGAATTCCAAAGGCTCTAATTAGGGATCAAGGAACATATTTTTGAAATTGAGTGGTGGAGGCATTGTTATGGAAGTATAAAGTAATTCACAAGAGTTATACTGCCTATCACCCACAAACTAATGGTCAAGCTGAAATGTCAAATCACGGGTCAAATTTATCCTTGAGAAAATGATGAATCCATATCGTAAAGATTGGAGTCTTCGATTGGAAGATGCATTGTGGGCTTATTGAATTGCACATAAGACTCTAATTGGCATGTCTCCATACCAATTGGTGTTTAAAAATGCGTGTCATCTTCTAGTTGAGATTGACCATAAACAGATTGGATTGTGCGTAAGTGTAATATAGATTTAGACCCAGGAGGTGTACATACGAAGGTTCAGTTACAAGAACTAAAAGAGATTCGCCTTGAAGTTTATAAGAACTCATGTATTTATAAGAAGAAGTCTAAGCTTTATCATGATAAGTTTGTGTCTTGAAAGAACTTTGTAGTAAGGCAGAGAGTTTTACTGTATAATTAAGTTGAAGTTGATGCTCGGTATTATGTTCTTATTGGATTTGACCATTTGTTATTACTAATGTCTTTTCTCATGGTGCAGTTGAAATTTAGAGTCCAACATCGGGGAAGATTTTTAAAGTTAATAGGCATCGATTAAAGCTTTTCTATGAAGAAATTATAAATCAAGCTCCAGCTGATGTCCACTTACTAAATTCTCCTTCTATTTACTTGCATGTTAAGGCTTTGTCAAGCTAACGATGTTAAATAACAGTGCTGGGTAGGAGGCAACCCACAATAATTTGTTTAAAAAATAAAAGTACCTCAATCTCATATTAGGCGCCTGACTTGGCACTTAACCGAGCATTTGAGGCTCTCCGGGGTGGGAGTTGTGCTATTGGTATTAAAGCAAAACAAAATATCCATGTTAGATGTCTATTATTGCCCCTAACTTTGGACCTGAGGCTCTCGAGTTTGAAGGTGTTAGACGAGCTTGTATGAGTTTGTGTTTAGGATATGTCAGGTGCATGTTATTGCACCTGACATATTGTCTGTCATCATCAAACTATACAACGACACCGTTTGAATCCAAAAAAAAATTACATTTACTATCCTTTTTTTTTTGTCATTTTGCACAGTGAGGCCACTATGATCTTGGTGGGGGGAAGGTAGTTTATTTTTGTTTTTCTATTTTGTGTTAAGCATTTTCTGTTTGCTTCTTTTATTGTACTCTGTTACTTCTTTTATTGTGTCTTGTTACAATTGCTTTGTCACTATTATCTGGATATATTTTTAATATTTTTCTTCCTTGCATATCTTAATTGTGAGAGTGTTTATATTATGTGTGGAGATTAAGGAAAGATTGTATAGTTGAGGTAGCTTAATGGAGTTAGATTGGGATATAGTAGTTAATTGAGTTTGATTTATAGAGCTAATTCGGTAAACTACAGTCTTTGTGAGCTTTTGAGCCTAATAAAATTTTCATAAATTTGTGAATGATATTCATGTAGATTTTGTTACTTTAAAACTTACTCTAACGTACTAATTGAGACTGCATTCATACATTCATGCATTAAGATGATGAAGACATTTTTGTTTTTATTAACCACTTAGCTTAAATAGTCAACCTGTATATATATCCTTTGATAGCCCCTTTGAGCCTATGTGATTCTCATTCTTTATGTGAATAGCCTATATTATTTAGCTATTGGCCTTACTATTTATCTAAATCACCTGCCTTAGACCTAGTAGAGCATTTGAGATATGAAATTTTGAACATTTATGTGGGTTATTTTACATAGGAGGTTCTGGACAAATAAGTTTGAGGATTTTTTTTTTTATTAGTAAATTTGGTAAAGTGGATTTGGGTGAGTAAATATTAGTACTCCTAATCAAAAGAAGTAAAAATACTCTTATATTAAAAAAAATTAAAAACAACATATAAGGGAAAGAAAATTATTCAAAAAATATATATAGAAAAAGAAAAGAAAAAGTTGAGGCTGGGGAGTATAGGAAAATATTAAGAGTGATTTTAGAAATTAAGAAAAAAAAACTATGAGGACGGCTGTATTTTTGTAATTTTATTTATCGTGAATACTTTATTAGTTCGTTGGTATTAACTTATTTCTTATCATCTTTTTCTGACCCTTGTCCTTAATCCCATTACAACCAATGAAAAACCTTCAAATTCTTGCTTGATTATATGTTAGGTGGCGGAGATTGAATTGATTGGCAAGTTTATGGTAATGTAATTTTTATATTGAATTTGAGTGTAAACAGTACCTACTTAGATGCTTGAGTGAGTGGAGATGATTATTTTCAATAAGGTTTTACTGAGCTAGTGATTTTTATTTAAACAAAGTTTATTAATATCCCAATAGAGGAGTATTGAGTGGCTTCTGTTTTATTGTGTTGTTTCATTAGATTGAGTAATTGTATTGGTTATAATATAAGTACTTGAATGACTTTTGATATTTGAGAGGGAGAATGCGAATGTTTGCCCGGGATGTGAAAGTTTAAATGTGGGGGTATTTGATGGGTCTCCATTACAATATTTTTGTTTAATTTAATATGTAATTATTGTATGTTTGAATTTATAGAATTGAGTTTAATATTAAATATTTTGCATGCAAGGTTACTTGAGGTATTGTGAGACAATTAATGAAAATTGTGGAGAAAAAAGACTAGGAACAAGTCTTGAGCCCAACAAGTTACCAAGGAGAGGCCCAATTCCTATGAGCCTAATACATGTCAGATGCAGTTAAAGGTTCAAGGTCAAATGCCTGATATGCATCGTAGAAGTGTAGGTGTGCACGAGAACTAGATGAGCAAACCAGTGTGTGTCGGGTGCCAAGTCAGGTCCTATATTAGGTGCTTGACTTGATGCGGTAATGATCAATGGCAGTTTTATAATTTTAGAATTTTAAGTGTCAAACTAGTAGGATTGCGATTTTGTTATAAATAGATGTTTTTGTTAGGTTTAAGGGGATGACAATAGATACAATAACAACTTTTGATTGTTAATTATGGCTCTAAAGATTATAAGTTGCTAAATTTCTTCTCTTGGGTAGGAGTTAATTGAAATTATTAATTGTTCATGTGTGTGGTCTGAGTATACAATTCTTCAATTAATTCAATTGATTATTTCATCTATATTCTTTTGTGTTCTTGATTAATTTCAATTATCTATGATGATATTTTAGTACTAATATCATTATATGTAATTGAATGCAAGCTAAATTAGATCTGAGTCACTCTGACTTTAATTATGTATAGCAATATTGGATATATAATTTAGATTAAAATCCTACAACATTTGTAGGATTTGTCTAATTTTGGCTATCTTTTTGGATCATAATACAATTCTGAATTAATTTGGTTCACGTGCATTTTGAATAATTTAGGATTAGGAATTACTCACGAACGTTTATGGATTGTTCAATACTAAGAAAAGATTGCAATAGATTGGTTGTACCATCTATTGACGCCAAAGCTAAAGAGTTAATTGATAATTAATTTGACTTTTCTTGTCAATGATCACATACAATTAATAGTATAAAATTACTCTGAACCTAGATTGTGTTTACTTGATTGTTCATCTTGATTTACCCTACTCTACTTTATTTATTCACTGATTTAAAATATTTGCAATTCAAACCCCTCATCTTACTTTTATTATTCTAGTTGATTGATTAGAATAGATATAGGATGTCTGTTAGACCAATCCATGTGAATACGACTTGAACTTACAACTACTACGTGTTTGATAATTTCAGTAATTTAATTTTGGTGTGATATGATAACACATCACATATTCAGGCTCTTTAGTAGAAATGTAAAAGGGGGACATTTAATCACTATCCTACTTCTTTGTAGGCTCTAGCGTGTCATTTATAAGGTACAACACTGTTTCAAACTAAAGCACATTTAATATTAGTTGCATTAATATAGGATATATTGTAATAGTAAAGAAATGATGATGTAAACTTACAGTTTGGTTGTTAAAAACTCTTAAATAGAGAGCATTAAAATGCACTAATCTAGGGAATTCCCATGAAAGTATTTTGGGCTTTTTGTTTGAAAAATAATTTCCATAATTCATCAATTTATGTATGAGAATAGTTTTAAAACTCCAAATCTGCAAGAAAATTTAGTGAAAGTAAATAAACAATTAAATACAATAAATATATAAAAAATAGTACCTGAATTGCGAGAGAGAAATCATAAATAGTCTAATTGTTGAAGGAGTTATTAGTGTTAACATAGCTATGCAAGGATGCAATTGTAATGTTGATAACAATGTCCCTCATGGATAACTATTGCACAAGGAGTCGTTCTAAATGATCTGGAAGTTGGTGTCATTAATAGGTCTTTTCTTATCACCTCTTATAAACATAGCCTCCAATAAGTAGAACATACAACCCTTTACATTATCATCAACTTCATTTTAATCAAATTGATGGTTTTTGAACTTTTGAATAAAATCCTTTAGTTGAATATCATGCATTGCACCAAAGTATTTATTCCATAACCTATCTATTAGCCTATTAGTGTTTAAGAAGCTTGGAGGCTTGCCACATTTCAATCCATTAACTAATGCGAATGCTTTCCTATCAAACCGAATACCGACCCCTCTAAAATTAAACTCAACTACTTTCAGATATTTGCATACAATCTATTGTAGCAACAAGATATGGACAACGACGCTATAAAATCTGATAGTCTAAATTTCTCAAAAAATGCCGAAAATATGTCAACGCAAACTTGGAAACACCGTTTTGACTAAGCTTCCGCCGGATAATCTTGATTGCCTCTAAAAAATTACCTATATTTGACACTTTAGTAACTAAATTATGTTTTTGTTTTGGGATAATGAATGGTCAATATTTCTGTGTCTACAAATAAAATAAATAAAAAAAAAAATAACAAACATAACTAAAATAGAAGGAAAAAAAAAAGGAACAGTGGAAATGAAATACAGAGTAAAAGAAAAATAAGTGAAGAAGAAGTAAAACACAAGAAAAATATAGGAGAAATTTTTAACATTTTTTTTCTCTTTAATATATTAAAGTTCACTAGTTCAGCAATCCATGCGCATTTACGTACAAACATTTAGTTTTAAAAGATGAGTTCTCTTTAATAGGCATAACATTTACCTATGTCATGACTATTAAGGCAATGTCTTAGAGCACAATAATATAGCCTTCATTCAGTAAGCATACAAAGCATGATAGCCTTCTCGCTATTATTGGTGAGGAAGTAATTTGGTTCCATTTTATACTTCCACATCAATAATAGCGAGAGCTCATTACTGTTGGCGATGAGTAGTTTGGTTTCATTTTATGTCTCTTTATCAATAGTAGCGAGATCTCACTGCTCCTGTCAAGTTATTTTCCAGAGAGTTTATTCTCGAAAAAATGATTCATCAATAGAGTAGAGATATCTCACTACATCGTGTGAGAAGGCAATGACTTAGAGCACAGTCATATTATAATGCATCATGTAATGCAGTGTTTTATGCCACTGCCTCTCACCGATTGTAGCGAGACATCGCTAATTTTGGTGAGAAGGTACTAACTTAGAACACAGTCATATTACAATGCATATAATGAAGTATTCTATGTTACTGCCTCCTCATCAATTGTAGTGAGATATTGATAGTACTGAGGAATCATTTGTTCTGAAAATTGTTTGAAAACAACAGAAGGTAACAACAATTACGCACCACCATGAACACAAATTTAGTGAAATAAATTGGTTTCCTATGGCATTAACATGCAAAGATTCAACAATTACATATAAAAATCCAAACTTTATGAGTAAGAATTGATTTTTTTTACAATCTAAAATATATCAATTTAACAACATGAACAAAAAATTCAATCCAACCTAATCCCATTACTATTGTCAACAACATGAAACATATATTGAACAAATAAATATTCGTTTTTATAATCCCCAAAATTTTTCCATTAAAACTGAATTTTCTTAAACCTAAACCTTAAAAATCAAATTAAAGGCACTTGAAGTTTGAGGTTTGGTGAAAGGGACTTAAACAAACAGAGCTGATGGAGTTGATGCATCGTTGACGACAGTGGAACTGTTGCTTTTCTTCAACATGTACGTGTTAATGTTCGTCTTCATGGGTGGAGCTTTCTTGGTTACAGGTGCGGAATTATCAACTATTTTTTATGCTGATAGAGTTGATGCATCGCTGGCGATGGTGGAATTGTTGCTCTTCTTCAACGTCTTCGTCTTCGTGGGTAGAGCTTTTTTGGTTACAGGTATAGAATCATCTACTACCATTAGTCTTTATCACTATTAGCCTTTTTTTTCTTACAGGTGCCTTCTTTTTGGGAGCTAATTGGACACTCACAGCAACAGCGAAATTGAAAACGGCGAAATAGAAGGAGAATAGTGAGAAAATATTTCAGAGAGAAAGATGAAAATAGAGGTTCAAATGTTAAAGGTATTTTAGGTATAGGGGAAATTAATTGGTGGACAGTATTGAATAAATTATTATGAGTGGTTATTATACTATTTTAGAGGTTATTGGTGGGCATTCATTACCCTTACTATAATAGTAATAATGGTAAGATAAAAAGAAATTTTAATCGGTATTTATTAAATATATAGTGAAGTTGTTGACGTCCCTAGTAGAATTGGTGAAAAATATAAAAAACGAGAATATGATCAGAGGAGAAAGTCAATGGCCGAAACCAATCCATGGACTTGAAGATAAAACTGAAGACTGAAAGTTAACCAAACGACTAAGAGCAACACAGTCACCAGCTGGCCAATGTCAGTCCCAATCAATGGTTTCCTCGTCACTCATATTTCCTCGTCACTCTCATTTCCTCGAGTAATTAAAAGGGTTGGTGAACTAAGGTGGTATTTAATCCATAATTACTGATTATTTATCATTAATAATTATAATATCATTATCGTCCATTTCCATATACACAAAAGAAAGTAAAGAACAAGTTGGTAGTAATATATATATATATGTTTACTTCTTTTAAGAATTTATATTGAGTTCAAATCGATCACGAAAAAGAATTTAACACAATATTTTTCACTAATTTATGTTGATATTGTCTGGATTAATTTTTTATCAAATTTTATGTATTAGAAACTGTCTAATATTACAAATATATATTCAACGCATATGTGTAGTAGCTAGGGAAGCAAATGCAATTTAAACTTAAATGATGTACATTTATATACTTGCCCAATTTACGTATCTATTAATTACATCCCCAATTAACTTCATGAAACAAAGCCAAAATTATGAAGTATTAATTAGAGCATATATATATATATATATATATATATATTATATGTACATGATCATGGCATGGACCTCAAAACTGGTGTAGGGGATCTATCATATATGACAAAATAGGAGTTTTTGACACAAATTAGAGTACTTTTTCAATATATGTTTTAATTTCCAACAACCTTCATCCTATGATCAGCTTTTATTGAATTCTTGTAATGCTTTAGATTAAGTCTAGGTGGGCATTTGATCCACTACTAAAAATTACGTTTTATATTTGAATCTTGTGGCACAGACAAAACAAGCCATATATAAATAATTACAGAAGAATATTTCTTTTAAGTTAAAAACACTTTCTTTCGATTTTATTTTATTTTTAATAAAAATCCACGTACGGGCAAAGAAAGAGAATTTGTCATCGATCAAATCAATTAAATGACCAAAGCAAAAGAATAAAGGCTATGTAGAAAGTTTCATGCTAACGTATGCATCGGTTCCACTTTTGTACTTATTAGTGCTTTGTTATTTCTGTAGCCAAACAAGTCGGCCTTTAGAAAATTAGGTTTTCTTTCGCTTTCTCCGTGGGTTTCAAAGTACAATAGTTTAGTAATTATAATATTAGAAAGATTACTGGGGAAAAGTGTGGTTGTTGGATTATTATTTTTTTAATAAAAAAACATTAATATGAATATCACAATTTATAAATCGATTACTATTCTATTTATATAAATTTATAATCCTTATCTTAGTTATTCTCTTTGTATTTAACAAAATTAAATATATATTATATTTAATATATTAATATTTAAATCGTAACTATTATAAATAGATACGAAAGTTCTATCAATTTTCTGATTATGCTATATTCAATCAATAATATTTAAACTTTTTTAATGTGTTCTGCAAGGACTTAAGTAATTTATAACTAATCAAATTTTAAAAAGTCTTATTTTTATCATAATGACACTAATTATTTACTATTAATTAATTAAATTTGGACATCAAGGGCCTCTTGAGATTGCTTTAGACCTCTGATCATAATCCAAGTTAACTAATGTGCTCAATAAATTAATACAAGTGGTGTGTTTTTGTTTTTTGGTATGTAAAAAAAAAAAAAGGTCATCAATATGTGAATTATTAGCTTAGAAATCAATTAGGAGATCATTTATTTATTTCAAAATCAAAGAGTTTCGGACCAAGTGTATTTGGAATAGAAACATTCCAACTCCCCGAGTAAAGAACTGTTACAAATAATGAAGACTAATAGGTTTAGATAGGAAGTAATGTAAAATAAACCAAATTTGATACCCCTAAGTATTCGGTTTGATAACCTGCTGCTAACTCTTCTTTTACTTTTGGTAAATCCAAAGGTAATCTCTCATATTCTGCTAGGAAAAATGATAAACCCTATCAGTTGACGCAACAAATTCCATCCCCCAAAATCATATTTTGATTGCACCTCAACTATCATCAATTGTACTTGAATCATTAGATAATTGTAGTTGGTGATACCATCATTGGTCCCATAGCTTTTACAAAGCCCATGCATGAGATTTTCACCTCGTACAACTCCTTGAGGGTCATAAATAAATCTAAGGACCAGGTTGTTTATCTTAATATGTTTATTTATAAGATCGATAATATCAAATGTATGGTTCCAAATTAAACCAATTGAATTATATCTTTATTGAATTATTTTTTTCATAAAATAATCAATTACTTTATTTTTTATTTCATCTATATAATTCTGTGAGAGTCTAGAATAATAGACCTGTACCATTAATAGTTTTTCCTTCACTTAATACTTAGAAAGATTGAATAAACCTGAGATACTATATAGGTCATGCCAAGACTTAAACTCCAATTCTAATAAGCGAGTGTGAGGGTTTTATTATTTTCTTCCATAGCGCTACACCCTCATGTACACAAGTGATGTGTTATTATTTTATTAGTTTGTTTACTTTAATTAATTAATTTTGTCTTTATATATAAACCTAATTTCTTTTTATTACTTAATGATTTTATGAAATCTTATTTTATATTCGTGTTCATTGTTCATTGGTGACAATTAATTATTATTAATTAGAGTCCATTGATAAAAAGCTATTGTTTTTCTAGAAAAGATCCGAATTTGAACCCCATCCAATATAAATATAAATATATATATATATATAAATACTTTCATGCACGATGTCGTTTATATATGTTAAGCGATATATGAGCTGTTATATATTTTTTAAAATTTTTTTAAAATTATATGTGGGTTCAAATGAATAAATAAATATTAAAAATATATATCACATCATCTATCGCTTAACATATATGAGCGACGTCGTGCATTAGAGTAATTCTATATATATATATATATATATATATAAATTATGATATAATAATTTTTTTTATAAAATGAAGAAATATTTTTGTTATATAATTCAGAGATTTTTTTTAAAAGAAAAAGTTTAAAGAATTTTTTTTAAAAAAAGAGTAGGATCAATTTATATATATATATATATATATATATATATATATATATATATTAACCCTACTATTTCCTTTTTCTAATCTTTTTGAAACATTAGTTTTAAAATAAGAATTTATAGATGGATTCTTCTTTTCGAAAACAAGAAACATAAAAATATTTTTAAAATAAAAACCAAACCCACTTTTCTCAATTTACCAGAAAGTACAAAGCCAAAGGTTAAATGAATCTCTCCTTAATTCTATGCAACATTTTGGTCGTTTTAGACTCTTTCGTTGTTTATTATTTCTTTTTTCTAAAAAAAAACAAAAAAGAAATTAACTATGAAAGATCTAAGTAAGTGCTGCATTAGTTTTAAGAATTGTTGTTATTCCCAAGGCCTTCAAAGATGGCTTTGGTTTAGCAGATTAAAAGGAAATAGTAATAAATATAAGGTGGACTTGGAATAATTAATTAGTTAATAATAATTAAGTGGAATAATTCCTATCATGTAGATTAGATTAGTACATACTATGAATTATCAAGATTAATAAAATAATCAAATGGTGGAAGCTGTCCACTTTGTCATTGTAAGCCACCTTTTTTTTTTTTTTCTTTGTTTGCTTTAATATTAATTCCTCTTTCAGAATTCAACTTTATAATTTTTAAATGTTCTTACGTATTCAATAATATTTATGTTTTGTCTAAAACCCATTTGTCAACTAGAAGCTAGAAATACAACACTTTCAAAATAATAATAATAATAAAATACAATCCAACTCTGTGCGCGTTATTGAAATATGGAACAATTAACAAAACCCTTATAATAATAGTTTATATATATATATATATATATATATATACACGACGTCCTCCATATATATTAAATCATAAATGATATGATATATATTTTTAATATTTATTTATTCATTTAGATCCACATATAAATTTTTAAATTTTTTTAAAAATATATAACATATCATATGTCGCTTAACATATATAAGCGACATCATACACGAGAGCATTTATAATATATATATATATATATATATATATATATATATATATATAAAGTTTAATAAACACTGCACCAATTGTTTTAAAATCATTAACTAAAACCTATCCCATAATTAATTTTATTCCGGACCACTATAATAATTTATTGTAGTCTGATTGATTTTCCAAATTCACAATGAATAATCGAAAATAATATATTCAACGTTGGAATTTCATAGATGACTAGCTTAGCAATACAATATAGAAAAGTATATAAGGAAGAATATATACAGTTTTGGAGAGAATTTTATTTTTATTATTTTTTAAAAATGTAGTACAACATATTTATACTGGACATGTGTGGATCCTGTTTAGTCAATGAAACTTGGATATGACAATTAAAGGCTGCCAACAACTCTCCTCAGAGATGAGTGGTGTTATTATACATTGTGACCTACCTACAAAATTACAAATTGAGAAGCTTAACCTTTATTTGACCACGTACTTGAAAATTGTTCTCATATTTTATTTTAGGATTAATTATATTTATTATTTTTATATTTTATGTGTTATATTAATATGATTTTTATATTTATAATTTGAATAATCATAATTTTTATATTTTTTAATAAGATTAAATAAGTTATTCTGTTAAAATTTTTTCACATTAAAGTTCAAATAAGAATTCAGGTAGAATTTTTTTATTATTATTATTTAAAAAAATTATCCTACTAAATAAATTATTCGCCTCCCTCGTTAAAAAATAATAATAATAAATTTTATTGGCTGCTTATTTGGAATCTAATGTGATATAATCTATCAAATTTGATAAAAAAATTTAACAGATAACTTTTTTGATCTTATTAGAAAATATAAATGTTATAATTATTCAAATTGAAAGTGTATAGATCATATTAACACAACATCCAATGTATAGAGGTAATAAATATAATTAACCCTTTATTTTATATAAAAAAATAATAAAAGACTACCTTTTAAATTAATAATCTTTAATGAATTTAAAATCAAAACTAAGACATTAATTACATATAATGATGTTTTTATTTCCGTATAAATTGTTTTGTAAGATATATGAAGCATAAAGTTTCCAATACATATATTAAACTGAAATTTCTAAATTTATTAACAATGCCAGCTTGGCAGGAAACATCTTGGAAGCAGCCCAAAACACGGCCAAATAGAAACTGTCTACACTAAATAGTAAATGATAAACTATTAAATTCCAACAAGTTTTTGTGGATTTTTTCCATGGAAAATATTATTATTATTTTAAAATAAAAAAAATTTGATTAATTTAGTGAATTTAAAAATCTCGTGGGGCTGTGCTGACACAAGGACTTATCAAAAAGAGGTGGTTTTACTGAGTCAATTAACAAAGAGAAAGTTCATACTTCCTATCCAAACAAAAAAAACGAGAAGAGGCTTCTTTCTTTATGTGTCTTTTTCACTATTTTAAAAGTCATCGCCGGCTGTTTTAATATCCGGATGAAATACAATTACGGAGTTACTCACAATTTCTTCATGTTTATATTTAAGTGTATATATATATATATATTTGTCTAAATAAAATAAAAGATATTTATATTAATCTTCTATTTTGAGATAATATAATTCTATTACACCTCAATCAAATTGTGAATTAATAAATTTTTATGTTGAAATAATTATAAAAAAAATTAAAATGTGATTTTCTTTAGAAAATAAAATAAAATGCCAATTATTATTATTTTTGGACAATTACTTGCATTTTTTTTTTGGTAAACAATTACTTGCATTTTGTTTTTTGATAAAATGACATTTTTTTTAATGACAATGACGTGCATGATTGGGAAACACTTCACATGTCTTTTATTTTACGCTTCCAGTCAAATATACATATTGGAAGTAGTATTTGAATTAAAGAATTAAATATTTATTTTCAAGCTACGCGTTTTCAAACACATCTCTGGGGGTCTAAATTAGCTTGCAAGCACGCGAACATGGTTTCTGATGTTATACCCTTTTGCTTGTTCCACTCGTTTTTTCCAATTTTGGTTTTTTTTTTTTTTTTGGTTTCTTTGAGTTCTACGCTTGATTTGATTTGCTCGGTGGCTTCTTTGGTTGTTGAATAAACTCGTGAAGAACTTGGTTTGGCGCTTATTGATGATAACGGAAATGGGCAACAAGTGGAAGTTCATTCGGTTCAGGGAACGATCGGCAGTGTTGTCTATGTTGGTTGCCTTCTTTTTGTTTCTGAACTTTGGTTTTTGTTGGTCTTTGAACGATGAAGGTATGGTGGGATTTTGAGTTTCTGAGTTTTTTCTTTTTTGTTCTTTGGTTGGTTCTCTGGAAAGTTTGTGATATCTGAAGGAATAAGTGTTGAGAAAATAGTTCTATTTTGTGTGCAGGTTTGGTGCTTTTGAGGTTGAGGGAGAGAGTGGTAAGTGATCCATTTGGAGCTTTGTCTAACTGGAATAATGATGGGGCAATTGATCCCTGCTCGTGGAACGGGGTCGAGTGCTCTGATGGAAAAGTCGTGGTATTGTAAGTAAATTTTTTCTCTTATCTGAAATTTTCTGAAAGGAATTGTTTTCTGTCTTCTTGTTTGGTTTCTCGGAAAAGGCAAGAGGATACAGATCAAAACTTTTGTCTTGACAATTGTCATGACTTTTGTCTAGATTGGTAGATTTATGGTCTTAGTTTGTTTATTTTTGTTTTTGTTATTCTTGGATGCCTTGTTATTATGGAAGTTTTCGACTTTTGAATGTTACATTCAAAAATTAAATTTTTGAGAAATTGGATGTTAGATCCGATGTGGTTGTTATAACTAAAATGTTACTTTCTTTCCTATGTATTTTTGCTTCTATTCTTCTTGATACTTTTGTGAGCTTGACACTTCAAATATTGCATGTATAAAAGTTTGAAGCTTCAAATAGTGTAGAGCTTTTCAATCTTTATATTGAATGGCTAATGATCATGTAGTTGTTCAATATGCTACTTCAATTTCAGAACAATAAGGTATTTTGATTTGTTGTTTATATGTAATTGATAATAAAGTTAGATATATTCGATATGCAGGAATTTGAAAGATCTTTGTCTTGAAGGAACACTGGCACCTGAACTTAAAAACCTTGTCCACATTAAGTCAATGTAAGCAATTCTTATACCGTTACCTGGTTGCTTGGTCACAATTATAAGATGTTCTTCTTCTTCTTCTTCTTCTAAGTTCTCTTCGTTTATAATATTTCCAGTCCATCATTCTCATTGATTGTTTTCTACAGTATTTTGCGGAACAACTCCTTTAAAGGAGTCATTCCTGAGGGGTTCGGCAAGTTGGAGGAATTGGAGGTGCTGGATTTAGGATACAATAACTTCAATGGACCACTTCCTGCAGACCTCGGCAGTAACTTTTCACTGACAATCCTGTAGGTTGATATGTTAAGCAGTTCAAGTTTTGTTTTTTCATGTCCTTTATAGACCCGTCATTGTAATAAATCACTTTCACTGTCTTCACTGCAGTCTACTGGACAACAATGGACTTCTTGGTAGCTTGTCTCCTGAAATTTATAACCTGGAGATGCTATCTGAATTTCAGTTTGATGAAAACCTGCTATCTAATGCGGCTAAAGATTTATCTTGTAGCAAAACACCAATAGCAAGGTATGTAATTGCACTTAATACCTTCACAGCACACTATACATTTTTTTTCATACCTAGATAAAACTAGAAAACTTAATTGTGAAGGACTACATATTTCTCTGTTTTTACATGCTCAAAAACAGTGGACACTCTGTTCTTATAAAATAACATTTGCTTTTAATTTTGTTAGGAAGTTCACCCACACTGAAGATTTTGTTCGACGGAGGATGCAGCAAGCTCCAAGAAGGGATCCTTTTAATCGAAACACTCCAGGAAACAGTTCCAATTCTTCAACTGTATCAGAAGCGCCTTCATCATCTTCCACACAAGCGCAAAATAATTTGCCTCCTCCTTCTCCTTCACCTTCACCTTCACCGTCACCTTCACTTTCAACTTCACCGTCACCTTCACCATCAGGTTCTGCTCAAGTGCCTCAACTGGTACCTCCTGTAGTACCATCTTCAATGCCTTCCACTACATCTAAAAATCATCTAGCTGCAATATTGGCTGGATCAATTGGCGGTGGCATCTTTCTTGTAATTTTAGTTATTGGCATATATCTCTATGTGAACAACAAGGTGGCTACTGTCAAACCTTGGGCCACAGGATTAAGTGGACAGCTTCAGAAAGCATTTGTAACAGGTAATTTCTCTTCAGCAGAAAGCTTACCTGCATCTATGTATGTATGTATTTATGTTTTTGGTATGATATAATTTGTCATCTTATTTTTAGCTGTCAATCCTGACAATGCATATTTCATTAGGCCTTCTATGCATACTTTTATTAGTATTACAAATCCTTTATGAAAAAGAAATTGGACATAACTCAGTCAAGTTAGATGATTCGTTTGAGTAAGAAAAGCATTTTATTTCTTTCATATCCAATCTGCACAATTTACTTGGGTGGTTAATATTCTTTTCAAGTTGATTGTTGCTGTGGAAAGCGTCATCCTAGAAAGCAGGCCATTCAGCATATTACTTTCCTCTTTCTTTAGTCTCTTGTTTATGAAAATAGTCATTTGCCTCCTTGTTGCTAGTTTTCTTTTTCTTTTTTTAAAATAAAATAACTATAAGATAGATAACACACAAATATATGCATAATTGTATATAATTATATTTGAGTATTGATTTGGAGTTACATTGCAGGTGTACCAAGGCTTAAGAGGTCAGAGCTCGTAACAGCTTGTGAAGATTTCAGTAATGTAATAGGTTCGTCACCAATTGGCACAGTGTATAAAGGGACATTGTCTAATGGAGTTGAAATAGCTGTGGCCTCCATTGTAGCAACATCTTCAAAGGATTGGTCAAAGAATTTAGAAGTTCAGTTTAGGAAGAAGGTATTTGACAGACAAATATTATTAAGCCATGCGTGTTTATGCGGTGCTTCAATGCCTAATCAAACTGTATTGTTATGGTTTCAGATCGATACACTTTCAAAAGTGAACCACAAGAATTTTGTGAACCTTATTGGGTATTGTGTGGAAGAGGAACCTTTCACTAGGATGATGGTCTTTGAATATGCTCCAAATGGAACTCTGTTTGAGCATTTGCACAGTAAGTACATTAGCACCTTTATGAATATGGTTTACATTATTCCATAATGCTTATATCAATTTAAGACTAAAATCAGAAAGATTAGCATATCACTTTCTGGCATATAATGTATGAAATCTCTGATTGAATTGCAGTAAAGGAATCTGAGCACTTGGACTGGGTAATGCGGGTGAGAATTGCGATGGGCATGGCTTACTGCCTGGAGCATATGCATCAATTACAACCACCTATAGCTCACAACAACTTAAACTCTTCGGCAATACGTCTTACTGAAGATTATGCTGCCAAAGTCTCAGAATTCAGTTTCTGGAACAAAATTGCTGCAGCCGATGGAGCCTCTCCTGGCAAAAAGCTTTCACAAACACCATCAACAATAAGCCTGGAAAGCAATGTCTATAGCTTTGGTGTAATACTGTTTGAGATGGTAACCGGTAGTCTACCATACTCGGTGGACAATGGCTCACTCGAGGACTGGGCTTCAGACTACGTGAGAGGGAACCAACCCCTCAAAGAAACGGTTGATCCAACTCTAACTTCTTTCCTAGAAGAAGAATTAGAGCAACTTGGAGAAGTCATAAAATTTTGTGTCCATCCTGACCCCAAACAAAGACCAACAATGAGGCAAGTCAGTACAAGGCTGAGGGAGATAACTGGAATTTCACCTGATGGAGCAACACCAAAACTGTCACCACTTT
This sequence comes from Rhamnella rubrinervis, assembly GCA_007844105.2. NCBI lineage: Eukaryota > Viridiplantae > Streptophyta > Magnoliopsida > Rosales > Rhamnaceae > Rhamnella > Rhamnella rubrinervis. Next base: position 4,930,386 of record CM017576.2, read on the forward strand.
GGTGGGCAGAGCTTGAACTTGTGTCCGCGGAAGCAACCTAATATCGGGTTCTTGTATTTTGTAAAGTAAAGAGTGAGCACCAAAAAAGTGCTTTTCCAATCTCTCCTCTACTTGAGGAATTCTAAAAAGCAGTTGCTGTAGGTTTATTATTGCCAGGTTTAATGAAGCTTTTTACTTGTACATAAGCTGGTACGACAAAAAAAATTACAGAACAAAAGTAGATCCATTTGTCGATTAATTTTATTTTATTTCTTTTGGAGCCTTCATGTTCCATCAATTTCTTGCATAACCCTCAATAAGCTGATTGGATAGAGCATTACAAGTTATCTAATTTTATTTGCAGCTTACAATGCTTAATTTTTTTTTTTTAATTTTTAATTTTTTTTTTTATTTATAGATGTGATGAAGATCGACGCACGCCGGTATTGCCATCCATCAAGCTTTAATCCAATTTAATATTGTTACATCACGTGTATTCCAATACAAGTTGTAATTCTACTTTCAAACTTCAACTTTAGACTCTTTTTTTTTTTTTTTGTAATAAACTTCAACTTTAGACTTGTTTGAGTATCCATGATTACATAATTGAACGAATCACATGCTAGCATTCTGAGAAACTATATAATACTCTGCTTGATTTCGTTCAATCTAGTGTGTAATCGAATTGACTTACAGAAAGATTTACAGTCTAAATATTAAAAAAAAAATAAAAAATCTCAAAGTTTCAAAATGTCATACAGTACGTAATATATACATAGTTACATTTACACACGCGAATGCATATAAAAGAAGGAGAGAAAAAAAACTTTACCTTAAAAAATAAAATCAAAAAATAAAAGAGTAAAAAAAGACAATTTCATTTGGAAATTACTCAAACCAGCCCATCATGCATGAAGGGTCGCAATGCTCTAAGCAAGCGTGTAAGATTTACATTGCCAGCCTCAGCCTCAGCCTCAGCCTCAGCCTCAGCCATGATGTTCTCTCTCTCTCTCTGTGTCTCAAATATTTGCACTAAACAAATGGAATGTGGGCTTCACGTACATATTCCAATTGTCAAAAAATGCAAAGCGTTGTTGACATGTAGCGTAGTAGCTCCCACGTCAATCTTATTTGCTTCTAAGCCTCACCAGAATCCTCGCAATCCAAATAAGCCAGTAACATATATATAGTATATACGACCACCTTATCAACCACAACCCAACACAATCCTCTTCTCTTTCTCTGCTTCTGATTTTCAATACACCCCAACTCCCAAGAAAGAAGATCAAATAAATGGCTCACAGCAGCCAACTTTTAATCCTTATCTCATCTCTGCTTCTCCTCCCACTGGCCTTTCCTTCAACAACAGCCTATGAAGATGCCTCAACAAAACCAGTTGAGAAAAAGACTGATGTGGTGGTAGAAGGAATGGTGTATTGCCAGAGTTGTGAAAGCTTTGGAACTTGGTCTCTGTCCGGGGCTGAGCCACTCCCTTCAGCTAAACTCAGCGTCATCTGCAAAAGGGACAATGGTCAAGTCAGTTTCTATAAGGTTTTCGAGACCAACAGTAAGGGTTACTTCTATGCTATACTTGAAGGCTTCAAAATGAGCAATTATATTCTCGACCATCCACTCCAGTCTTGCCATGTGAAGCTTGTTTCTTCTCCTCATGAAAATTGCAACCTCCTCTCCAATGTCAATTACGGACTCAATGGTTCACCCCTACGGTACGAGAAAAAGAGACTGCAGGGGAAGAGCTATGAGGCTGTGATATATGCTGCAGGTCCCTTGGCTTTCCGTCCTGCTCATTGCTCTCCTGACACTCACTACTGATATCGCCATGGATTGTCCTCGAACCCCCATTAAGTTTCACTTTTGAAATTGAAGCTTTTTTTTCTTCCGTTTTGTTCTTTTCTTGTTTTCGGGACTTTGTTTAACTTGTACGCCAACAATTTGTTCTGTTTCTTGAATAAACCAAGTTTGTGCTGCAATGCAGAGTAATGTCTCCCTTGCAAATTTCTTGGTTTGTACGTTTTGTAAGGCTATGGCTAGCATTTGATTTCTCAGACTAAGTAAAACAGATTGATGCAATTCATGACAGCGAACGGATACAGTTAAGCTCAAACATGGATTGAAAACAATGATCATAGAGGAAGTGTGCATGACAAATTCATGAACCATATGAAATCCATAAAACTTTTCTTCCCATTCAAAATAAACATGTTACATCAGAACATAATCAATTCAAACAATCGTCTTACAAATTCTCTTATACAAGCGACATGAATACTGTTGCTAAAAGTCCAACGGCATTCCAAACATCTTATTTATATCATCCATTGCCTCCTTGGTAAACACAGTAGGCTCAAACAAGTCACATCCACGTGATTTTCCAGATGATTTTGGTATTGTCTTGACTGGTTGATGTTCACAGTCATCGTCAGGAAGTATAGTAAATCCACCGAAATCATTTTTTGTATCCGGTACTTTGTCCTGCTTCTTTGCTCTCTTGGTTCTAACAAATTCCATAGGCTTCCCAAACATGTTATTGATATCTTCCATAGCCTCCTTCAAGTTGATTGTGGGCTCTACCAAGCCATGATGGCAAACATTTTCCACCTCTGGCTCGTCTGAAATTGTGGAACCAACAAATCTACAAACAACAGTATCCTCTCTAAACCTTGATTGGGGTATGCGTTCTACATCGAAATCACCAGAACTTTCTGAAGGAAGATCCTTTGGAATAGGAAACACAAACATATTTGCATGTGAAGCAGACAAGTCAGAACCCTCTCTCAGATTGCTAAAATCATTATGGTCAGAGTTATCTTTCTCACCACTGCTGTCTCTACACTCATCATTTTCTTCATCATCAATAAAAATGCTGAAGGGTTCTTGGTAAGGTTGGTGGGTTCCTTTTCTACTATGTTGTAGCTGTGGAAAACTTTCTTTCTTCTGATCTGCTAGTTGACTTCCATTATCCAAATTTTCATCAACGAACACCTTGAATCCGCCGTTCAGATTATCATCATCTTTTTGTTGTCTTTGGTGCAATTTCTTACGAACTGGAACAGTCTCTAAAGGTTCACGGAACATGCTATTTATGGCATTTATGGCCTCTTTCATGTTTATTGTAGGATCTACCAACCCATGATGACAGGCATCTTCTGCATCAGATTTTCCAACAATTGCAGTATCTACAAAGCTCACCACAGTTTTATCACTGCAAAACATCTCAGGTTCATCTGAAACTCTTTCCGCAGTATTGTGATGCTTATTTTCAATGAGTTCCTTCTTTATGAATGGATCAATAACTTTTCTGGCATTGCAAGGTGTTTCAGAAACATCAGTGTGATTAGATTCCACTAAAGGTTTCACAAAATGAGAACCATCATCAGGTATTCTCTTAGTCCTCTTAATTCTTTGGTTCTTGTGTCTTTCCATGCGATGAAGGAACTGCTCATATGATTTCTGCAACCCATCAAGAGGCTCTGCAAGGCTATTCAAAAATTGGGAGGAGGAAAAGTTAGAAGCAATTGAAACAGTGAAAGGAGGACTCGTAAGACACTAGGAACCATGGCCAATGCAAGAGAAGGACGCGTTAAAAATGGACATGTTAATAGTGTCAGAAACGAGAGCAATTCATTAAACTTCACCATATGTGTCACATAATTCATGTGAGATTAATGAATGTCGCATAAAGGAACTTACTTGGTCAAGTTTCTAGACAAACTTTTTGGAATGAAAGACAAAAACTGAAGCTGTCACATGCACAATGAACATAGGAGGACCCAACTACCACAACCCTAGAGGTAACATTAGTCAATGCTCAATACATACATAATTAACACATTGCTAAATATGTCTGCTGGCAACTGATATAAATGGAAATGACCCACATCGTTTTCCAATATGGTCAGAGTAGTACATTGAGGGAACCATTAGTAAAGGAAACAAAAAAACCAAAAACAAAAAAACCTTTGACAAAATTGAAAATTTTGACATATTGTTTAATACAATACTTAACACTGAGTTTGAATAACTCAATCATTTCAAATCTCTCCTTCATAAAGGCTTAAATGCAGTAAAGTGGATCCAGAATTGTAAATTTCTCTCAAGTATTGAAGCATCCCAATAAAAGCTTAAAAAATGGAACTTACTTTTGCACTCCCAAATGGTACATCTTCTCAGCCTCCTCAAATTTCTTGTTTTTCTCGTAGTAAAGAGCATAAGCCTGGTAAAACAGAGAGTGTTTCGTCCCTATGCTATTTGCCTCCATAGTTCTCAAAAGCCCCTTTGGATCATCCACAAAATCCATCTGTTTTATCAGTTATAAAAAACAAAGCCATTATGGGGAACCCAATAGAATCAGAATACTGCTTGCCTCCGTAAATAAATACTAAATCAATCTGAGGCTTTCATCACTTGGTTCCGACTAATAAACAACCTCCACTACACTGACTCTAACCTAGGTGTTTTGGTAAACCTAAAACCACAAGTTGCCCGAGTTTAAATTCGCATAATCCCGTCAACTTTCTCAGCGGCCAAACAATGGATAGATATCAAACAAAAGCTGAACAACCCAGATAACAAAAATCATAAAAACGAAACTACAAACGGAAGGATGGGTTAATTTAGTTACCAACTGCAACCAAACGCGAAGATAGCGTAAGTCGTTTCGGTAACGCGGATCAGACTCGAATTTCTGTGCGCATTTCTGCAGAAACCGAGGGAGCTTCTCCTTCAGAAAGTGAGGCGGCAGCGAGTCCTTCATCTTCCGGATGCCTCTGCAACCACCCAACCATGTGTAAGCAATACAAAAGAAATACAGAGCGACATAGAAATGGAGGTGATTGGGGATTGTACCGGATCCAAGGAAGCAGTGGGTCTTTGCCAGTATAGCTCTTTATATCAGAGACAAGGGACATGAAGAGGTCGTTGTTGTTGGCCATGGTGTTCAAACAAAAATGGCAACTCTTTACAATGAGTTCACAAATGGGAGTAAGGTCTTGAACCAGGCGGGATTTTGATTCATTTGAAGTACATGTCTTTACGGGAATTTGAATAAACGTTCAAATGGTTCATATGGACCTCAGGGGCGGATCAGGTAAGGGTTTTTTGATGCTACGTCAAGCCCAATATGAGATAAGGAATATATAATTAAAATTTTAGGTCGAATTTATAAAAGTATCTTTAATTTAATTAAAATTTTAAACAATCATACTTATATCTCCCTTCGCATTTCTCTTCTTCTCTACTCTAATTACACGATCAAATGGTTCATATGCAATGTGTTTAAAATAATACTTTGAAAAATAATACTTCGGTGTTCAATACATGTAAATGGTTATTGATTTATTTTGGTTGTGATGGCATGCTAGGTGGTTGTATTAGTTGAACAAAGGAGATGTATGTGGGAGGTTGGGCACACCAACCCCTTATTGATGGTGTATGGGTGGGTGTGGGAGAAGGAGAGTCGGTGGATTTAGTGAGTATGGGGACCTCACAACCTACCCATTGTCACTGCTTGTGGGTGAATGAGGTGATGTATGTGGTGGGGGTTGTGTGGGGTTGGTGGAGGGAGAAAGGGGTCAGTGGGTAAGGGGAGTATGTGTTTGGCTGCGTAGTGTGTGCATGGGTGAGGTGGGGGGTGGTTTTATACAATGATGGTTAAAGATTTCATGGATGTATATGGTCGGTGGGTGGATTAGTGAGGTGGGGGTGGTTAGTGGCAACCACATTAAACTTATGGAGTATTGGGTGGGTTGCGGGTTATTGGCCACCCACCATACCACCGACCCTCTTTACAATTGAGGTGGGTTAGGGTCGGTGGTCACCAACCCTACCACCGATCCTCTTTACAATTGGGGTGTGTGGGGTGGGTTGGGGTCGGTGGCCACCGACCCTACCACCTACCCTCTTTACAATTGGAGTGTGTGGGGTGGGTTGGGAGTCGGTGGCCACCCACCCTACCATCGACCCTCCTTTACAATTGAGGTGTATGGTGTAGGATGGAGTCGGTTGGTGGGCCACCAACCTTACTACCGACCAACCCTCTTTGCCCTTAGAAGGGGTGGACAACTTCCCCTTGGTAGGGGTAGGGTGAGTTGGCGATCGGTGAGTAGTCGGTTGGCCACCGACCCCCACCGACTACCCCCTTCACGACCTTACGTTTTTTTTTCTTCATATAATTTTTTGTACAATTAAATATATTAATATAGTATATCCTAATTTATATTACTATTATTATATATTATTATTTTCACAGAAAAATGGTTAATGCTAAGCCTTTGATGTACCTCAATGTTGAGCATTCGCCAGTAAAGGTATCATCTAAGGCGGCGTTACAAAGGTGCATAGAGGAGGTGAAAGCTAAATTTGCTAAAAATCCCAAAAAGCCATCAAAACGGAAGAGAAATCTAGAAAAAAAGTTGTCACGTAGTTGTTTTGGGTCATTTATCACACGGTTAAGGAATGTTATGTTTAGCAGTGCCATAGTACACCATATGATACTAAGGCAAGCAGTAAATCACAACCCTGATGTTATGGAATTTAATTTTAATGGTTGTGGAGCAATATTTACCATAAAGGAATTTGATATAATTACTGGTTTGAATATTAAAGACATAGATGTTCCGTCTCCCCCAAAATCGGATCGTATCATCAATACATATTTCGGCGGTAGTAAATATATAAAGCCTAAGGATTTTAGGCAAGTATTCTTGGGTTTGAAATTCAAACACTGTGTTGAAAAAGATGATATGGTTAAGCTGAATTTGCTTTATATACTTGAGTGTGGAATACTTGGAAAGGAAAGCCAAACAAATGCTAATCTCACTCATTTCTCTATGGTCGAGGACTTGAAGTACTTTAACCAATATCCATGGGGGTTGGTTGCATACCAAGCTACAATTAGAGAATTGCACAAGGTTTTTGGTTTGCATAGAGGCCGTTTAAATCCTTCATCCACTTATAGTTTAGGTGGATTGCCTTTAGCTTTCCAGGTAAACCTTAAAGCATCACATATAATTATTTACTTTACATCAATAGTCAATAATGATAGTGTGTTGTTTTCTTAAATAGGTATGGGAATACTAGACAATTCCTTTAATGGGACGGTTGTATGCTACTAAGGTAGATGATTTATTTTCTAAAATTTGTAATTGGACAGATGAAAATATACATACCTTCAAAATGATTGAAGAAGATATTTTCAAATTGGTAGAGGTATAGTTATGTCCTTATAGTATAATATACTAAGTCAATTTTAGTTGTGGACTATCATTTATGCATTATATGCTCTAAAATTTGCTTTATTGAAAATATGTAGCTTGATGTCCTATACCAATTTAGTCCAATGAATGTCGTAGAAGAATCATATTATGTAGATGATGGTGTCTCGCCACCCCCGAAAAAAAAAAGAATCTTTCATGAAAATGATATTGGCATGACAGAGGGTGAATATTCACACCACACTGAGTGCACTCATGAGCATGGTGAACCATCGCATGAGTATCATCATTTTGATACTCCGGGACCATCTAATGCATGACACAATGTAAGTTTATACATTTAAATTTATCATTATGTAACTATAAGTTTTACAATATCAATGCATTATAAATTTTTAATACGCTATGTAGTTTGACTGTGATGAATTGAAAGGATATATTCAATCATTGGACACAAAGATTGATCGTGTTACCAATGAAATTGACATAAAGATTGATCGTGTAGCGAATGACCTTAATAATTTTAGATTGGATTCAATGTGGGAGTTGACCTTATTACACGAGACAATGAATATGATGTTTGATTTTATGAAAAAGGTACATTGCATTTTACATTGTAATTATGTAAATATTTATTAATAAATACATACAATTAATTATGGTTTGTAATGTTTTATTTATAGGGGTACCATTCCGCTTACCATGACACTCCAAACACTGACTACAATAAAGAGGACAAAGGAATGAAAGATGATAATGATAATGAAAATCAAAATATTCAACTAAGTGTTGTGGAATACAATGATAGTGAGGTTATGGAATTGACACCATCAAAGGTGGTAAACTGCGGGGGTCGAATTAAGACATTTGGAAGATCAATAAAGTTACCGAAACCTAAGAGCAATTAAAGAATACATTACCGAACAACTTTGATCCGAAGCAACCGGTTCCGACTGATATTCATGCCAAATTTATTAAGTATATTGAATCCAATGAAGATGAAATACGCGACTACCAAGTGTGTGATGCTGATAAAGGTTTTTTCTTACAACTCCTTGTAGAGGAAGCATGGTTGACAGAAAAGGTAAATTTCACTTTACTTTGTCATTACAAAATAATGAAGTTTGTACATATTATTCTTTCTAATTCAATAACAAGTGTCTATGATATGTTGCAGCAAGTGAATGTCATAACCATGTTGATGCGCAATCATATGAGATTGTATTCATATTTGTTTTGCAAGAAGACAGCTGTAATGGACGCATTCTTTTGGGTAAGATTCTTCCGAAAATGATTTTATTATAATCTTCCATGTTTGTATTTTGATAGTTAATGAAATATTTGTATATGTAGAGACATTGGATTGGGAGGTGGCCGATGTTTGAGAAGTGGTTAAATACCAAAGGTAGAAAGCAACCTCACAACTTTGATTTAACTTTGGTCAACTATATTTAGGGAAATGCGTACAATCCCAAAGGAGCAAATTTGGTTGAGTGTGATTATGTAAGTAATCAAAATTATCAATTATTATTAATAAATTGTTTTTAATACACAATCTTTATTTTTAATTATTAATTATGTTATGATAGGTGCTGATGCCACTAAATATTAAAGATCATCATTGGATATGTGTACAGATTGATTTAAAACGTCGGCCAAGTTTTTTGAAGAGCGATCCGAAATTAAAAAAGGGATGCATAAATTCTCTCATTCATATGTTAAGGATTTTCCAACTCAAGATAATGGGTACGTAGTATATTATATTTTTAAATATATTAGAGGAGATTGTGGCATTTTCATGCTTATTTTTCATATCAGCATTTGTTAATTTTGTTAATTTTTGAATTTTTTTTTCATATAAGAGGAGATTGTGGAATTTTCATGCTCAAGTGTATGGACTACTTAGCTGCTGGCATAAAAATAGACTTCAGCTAGGGAGATATTAAATTTTTTAGATAAAAATATGCTGCTGAGGTGTATGAGGGACAACTATCAATCTAGACCATATTATATAGAAAAGATCAGTTCGAAGTACAACTTGTTAGGGATAGTACTTTGAAATAAAATAGATTTGTAAATATCCTTTTGTGGGCTAGTATTTTAGCTGAATAAATAAAACTACCAATTGGTTCTCATATACAAATGTTGTATTGTAAGTTTTAAATTCATTTGATTGTTTCTTCTACAAAGATGTCATTTGCCTCATTCATTGACAAACAAAAAGTTCTACGTTCATGCCAATTGTAGTCATGAATGAAACAATCATGATAGTTGGAATACAAAGTTTAAACCTTTAATTGGACCTGTTTAAACTAGCTTCATGTTCATAACTTTTATGAAAAAAAAAAATAAATGTAGGAAGAATTAATGGCGTATGTCATGGTATGGAGCCTGACATAGGGCATGTCATCTTCGATTGTCTTGCAGATGTCATTTATCGATTTGATGTGTAAACTAGAAGGGTATCTCAGGCCCCTGTATTTGCGCCTGGGGTAGAGCCTGAGACTCTCAGGCTTGAGATATGTGAGAGATTGACATGTCAAGCTCGTTGATAGGTGCCTGACATTGCGCCAGACGACGTCGTTTCATTTTAGGAAAAAAACAGGCCTGGAGATCGATTTGATGCGTAGACCAGAAGGGTACCTCGAGCGCTGCGCTGAGGTAGCCCGAGACTCCGGGTTTAAGACATGCTAGAGATTGATATGTCAGTGCGTTTTGCGCGATGCGCTGTCATAAACCAAACGACGTTGTTTCATTTTGGGAAAAGCAAGGCATGGGGATTAATTCGATACGTAGAAGAGAATGATACCTCAGGCGCCTGTCTTTCCTCCTGAGGTAGAGCCTGAGACTCTCGGGTTTGAGACATGTAAGATATTGACATGTCAGGCGCGTTGACAGGCGCCTGACATTACGCCTGTCATCTTCGTATCTCTTTACGATGTCGTTTCATTTCGTTATTGACTCTTGGGTTTGAGACATGTAAGATATTGACATGTCAGGCCTAGTGATTTTATGTTTGTCTTTCAATGTTTTACCTTTTTGCTTGGCAGGAAGGCGATGCTGCTGCTGCTACAACTACCACTGAGGAGGTGAAGAAGAGCAAACATGTTCTAAGAAAGCTAGAGAAATGTCAACAAAATCAAGTACTTAACCCACATATTGGAGTTATATATGAAGAAGCTCCAACGTAAGAAGGGGAAGGGAGCTGCTGCGTAAAATTATGTTACCTATTCATCCAAAATTATCAGATTTTTATTTCTATTTTTTTTTCATTGGTCTATTTAAAAGATTGGAATGTACTATATATGAATTGATTGAGGATGAACCAGTTCACTTTAAAAAAAACTTGTGTTATTGTTAAATTTTGAAATATTGTCAGTTAATCTTTCTATCGGAGTATTGGTTTTGTTGTTCATGCGAGTGGCCAACTATGTGTTTTTTATATATATATGCTCATTTCCTCAAAAGAAATAAGTTTTACATTTGCTATTTGCAAATATAAAATGGTTGGAAGCTGCCAAATTAATTTATGAAAGTTCAGTTATTGGTAAAAATTTAATTTATGTAATATATTTGAGTTTTAATAAAAATTTAGAAGGGTGTCACAGATCTGTATGGAAGGTGATCGGTGGACACCGTCTTGCCCACCAACACATGATTGTGTGATGGTGAGAGGGTCGGTGGGTGGTCGGTGGGTCACCGACCCCCACCCACCAACCTAACTCTATTTTTTATTATATATATATATATATATATATATTTTATTAATTGTCATTAGCAAACATATAGCATGGTGGAAACGTCAACACAAAAGTATGAATAAACTTTAAAAAATGTAATACTATCAATCAAAATAAAATTATAACAATTATCATATCATAATATATCAATACATCAAAATTCATATCCCACCACCATTACTACCAACATTAGGGCGACTCATAGGCTCAGTACATCTTGCCCAATTGTGATCCAAATTTCCACAACGACCACATTTATATTTCATCTTCTCTTCTCCTTGTGATAGTATTCTATTTTTTCTTAGCCTACCAACAGCACGACGTCGAACATCGAGTGGAAGAACTACCATCCTTTAAACTTCAAGTGGAATATCCCATTGACTTATATTACCAACAGGATAAATAGAATATGCATAAGCTGCACAAAGTGTATCGGCACAGTAATAATGTGAGCACATATTATGGAATTCTATATGTCGATGCAAACAAACAGCCATTCCATGCACACATGGATATTGATCCATATCAAACTTCTTACACGTGCAAGACTTAGTACTCAAGTTCACTGTACCCTCTAATTCTCCAGCTACAACCCTATATTCATTAAGATTGATAGCAGTGACAAATGTACATTGTACTACTTTTTCCCTCTTCTTCAAATGTTCTTTCGTCCATGTTGTCAATGTTGTAGTCATATTAGCAACCACAATTCGACGATCATGAAACCATTGTTGCAATTTCTCTCTAATTGTTTCCAACAAAGACATGGGTGGCATTTCTCTTGCGTCCCTTAATATAACATTCATGCATTCAACAATATTTGTAGTCATTGTGTTGTACCGAGTTACCGGAAACTTATAACGAGCCCACCTTTCATCCTCTATTTCAGTTAGGTATTCCATTGCCCTTATGTTTAAATTCTGTAACTCATTCATATAGTATTCAAACTTAGTGGGCAAGTATGCCTTCGCAGCCAAGTAAAAAGCAAAGAGCATTTGATCTTCATGTCCAAACTTTTTTGCCTTAAGATTTTGAATGATATGATACATGCACAATCCATGGTAACAGTTGGGGTAGACAACTTTCAATGCATTCTCTATAGCTTTATGTCTATCCGTTACGAATACCAAATTATTTGGTTCTCCATATGCTTATCTAAAACAATAGAAAAACCATGTGTATCCATCTTCATTTTCACTATCTTCAACACCAAAGGCAAGTGGATAAATTTGGCCATTGCCATCTACAGATGCATCAATATATAAATAGCCACGGTACCTATGCTTCAAAGTTGTCCCATCAACAGTAACAACAGGCCTTATATTGGATTGGAATCCCCGTATACTTGCTCCTAAAGCCATAAAATAATATTTAAAACACTGGCCATCATCAACAGCAATGCGTGTGACTGTTCCCGGATTAGTGGCTTCCAACATTGAAAAATAAAATGGTTGTCGTGTGAATGATTCTTCCGCCGTACCTCTTATACTGTTTAATGCATGTTCCCTTACTCGCCAAGCTTTATCATAAGATATGTCAATGCCATATTTTAACTTAATATCAAATTTTATCTCTTTTGGCTTGTATACACGAGCAATCCCATCATATTTTTCTTTTATAGCTTCTCCAAGAACCTGACTGGTAGCTTGCCTATGATTTCCATTAGTAGCTTGAGAAAATTTGAGACAAGCATGTTCTCTAGAATATTTTCTCACAATAAACAACTTCTCTAAATGCGGGATCTTACTTGCCCTAAGATTCCACTCACAATTATCATGGAAGCAACAAACCTTATATTCGGTTGTTGATGAGCGGACGACCTTGATTTGATAGTTATGAGTCACCGCATGTAAATACAACTTTTGTTTCAATTCCTTTTTGTCATCGTATACTTGGCCAATATGGAACTCATCACTATCACTACACCCGATTCAATATCCATGTAACGGGATACTCTACTTCGTAAGGATGTTTTACAAGTATGCAAAATTGCATTACCTTCACAAAAAGGAGTGGCTGCAGAATGATGTAAACTTGGAATATTTGGTTGTGTGCTAACATTAAGGCCATAACCAACCTCACAATTACTTGACTTCTGCGGTAATTTTGTTGTGGGAATTTCACATTCTAACACTTGAATTATCGGCACTTGAGTTTCCCATGCATGTGTCTCTAGTACTTCATTTTCCCATGCATGTGTTTCCGACACTTAAGTTTCCCACATATGTTGACGTTCTCGAATGGGACTTTCCAACTCATGATTTTCCCGAATAGAACTTAGTGCCATATTGGATCCATCTATTCTTTCTTCTACTCTTACTTTTGCCCCAACTTCAATGGGAGAACAAAAAAATGAACAATGATTGCTTCCACTACCCAACTTATCAACACGATATCTATCTTCATTGGTCGAATCCATAGGCAAAATATCCACATACAATGGAGTCACTGATACAACATCAGTCACTTGTCTAATAAACATTTTGACATCTTTATCTCTCCATATTTCTTGTGGTTTACATGGTTGATAGCTTAGGACATATTGATATTTCATCTTTGCACTATATCTATCTCGATCCACATTAATGACGTTGTAAACTTCATCCTTTAATTGCTCAAAAGTGCAGCTTTTAGGAACTTCTGTAACCTCCGAATCATAATTTTCATATTGCCAACGACCATCATCTTGTTTAGTCCATGTTCCTCCATAAAACAAGGCAAATATAACAGTACTATTGGCTTCCATTATCCTTGCATTATAATTAAATCAAAAGTTAATAATTACAAACTTTAAATTTATTTTTTTCTCAAAAATTTCAAATTAGAAAGTGGTGGTCGGTGGTGGGGTTGGTGCCCACCGACCACCCACCGACCCTCCAAGTGCATGATAGGTGAGGGTCGGTAGGGGTTGGTGGCCACCGACCACCTACTGACCCCCTAAGTGCTGGGAAGTGCATGGTTGGTGAGGGGTGGGGTGGGGGGGTTGGTGGCCACCACCACCCACCACCCCCAGTGCATGGTAAATGAGGTGATTGGGGGTTGGTGGCCATGACCAGAACCACAGTCATGGAATAGTCAAATAATGTACATATAGATTGATCACAAAATATTAACTTTTAACCCCCATAAAATGACAAAATCATTCCTTAAAAATCAAATTTCAAAATAACTATTTAAAAAATTATTAAATAAATAAACTGGATGAGATGTATTAAGTGAATATTGTTGAATCTTGAGAATGGCAATGATGATTGGGCATTCACGTTGAATATCACTAAAAGCCAACCGTAGCTAGAAAACCCATGTGTAAGTGATAATAAAAAAACATACATTTAATATAAGAAGGGTAAGTATGTAAAATTACCAAATAAAGTGGCCATAATTTTAATTCGTATAAAAAATGACTAAAAGTACTAGGTGGCCTCCTTACTTGGACATGGCATCAAAAAACCCATAAGGTAATTGGCTGTATGGGCCAATTTTTTTTCTTCTTGGTTTTTTGATGCGGTGGGCCATGCCAAATCAAATTTTAAAAAAATTTACCTAATTTTTTTTGGAATTAAAATTTTAATCCATTTTTAGGGTCTTTTTAAAACTGCTATTAGCTATGAAAATTTATAAAACACTTTGAGCTCAGTTTCTCTTTTATTTCTCCATTTTCTTCATTTGAATCTTCTTTAATGTCATAGATTTATAATTTATATTCATTTTCAAACCAATATGTTAGTTTTTTATTGAAAAAAATTCATAAAAATGTGTTAAAATACAAAAGAAAAATATTTGTGATGAAATCCAAAATTTTAGAATTTTTATAAATTTTCTAACGAAGTGCCACCATAGTTCCAGTTACTTAAAGAAATATATATATTATACCTCCACTGAAATTCTCACGATATATATTTTTTATTTTGTTATTTTTGTGCATTTGTGTGGATTTGTTTTAACAAAAAATCGAATATTAATTTCAAAATGCATATAAGCCACATGGATTAGAGGACTCAAGTGGAGAATATGAAAAAAAAAAAAAAACAAAGGATGGAAAGAAAAAGAGAAGAGGACCTAAGTGGAGAATACGAAGAAAAAGAGAAGAGAACCTATGTAGAGAAAGAGAAGAGGACCAAGCTATAGAAATTTATTATAGATGAACCAAGGGCAATTTAAAAAATAACTTAAAAAATAGGTTGAAAATTTAATTCATATAAAAAGTGGTTAAAAAACTTAACTAATATAAGATTGACCATTGCATAAAAAAACTCTTTTATTTATTTGTTAACTTCATTTTAAAAATTAATGACAATAAATCTCACTTATATCAAATAAATAATATTTCTCACCACTTTTTTATTTTTTTTATCCCTCTTATTTTGAATTTTAGGTGTGGAGGTGAAATCAATTTTGACTTAAAGGGGTGGTTTCAATCAAAAGTTTTAAAAACCCTTTTAAAAGTGAAAAGTTTGAGAGTATTTAATTAAGATTTTTAAAATTTTTATGAAAGTTATGGGTATTCAATTAGATTCTTATAGACCTTTTTCTAAAAAAAAAAAAAAAGTTATGGAGGGCTTTCTCTAAGTCCATAAAAGCCTAGGGTGTATTCAAAATATTAATGACTTTTAAAACATAGATTTTATATACTTTTCAAGACTTTTATGTTAAATCCTAAGGAAAAAAAAATTATGAGAAATCTTTTACTCTAAAGATTTTTATTGACTTTCTTTAACAATATATTTGAATTGATGACATTTTTTTTATAATAATAAAAGAAGTCTTAGTATGAGAATCATCAGCTCAGAATTTTATTAGAAAATAGGGTCTTATTACTGTTTTAGTTTTACAAACCTTTAAATTGATAGCATAAAAGAAAAAGAAAAGAAAAATTTAATGAGGAAAATAAAGGAAAAGAAATGATAGCATTTATAATAATTATTATTTGGATGGTTATCAGTGAAAAGGAAAAGAAAGTGAAAAAATAATTAGGCATTATTTGGTACACCCTATTGTACTATAATTATTATTTGGATGATTATTAGCGAAAAGGAAAGGAAAGGAAAGTGAAAAAATAATTAGGCATTATATGGTATATCCTATTGTACTGGATTGTACAATATATAATTCTATTACAATGTTTCGTGTAGCATTTTACAGTGGATTAGAAATTTCTTTTAATATGATATTTATCGTATTATTCTGACTTACTTAAACACACAGGACAGAATAGTTTGATGTTTTCCTTAATATTAGTTTTAAAGTTATATGTTGAATTTCACTATGACAATTTAAATTGTTGATATAAATAATTGTTAAAATTTAAATCTTTTTTATTTATAAATATTATATAATTTTTTTAAAAATATAATATTAAGATTTTATTTTAGAGTAAAATATGAAAATTAACTTTTTACTTAGTATAATATAAATTTTGAATGATATTATAACATAATATATATTAAAAAATAAAAGAAATAGTCCAGTTTGGTGTGCATTAAATATTATATAACTATTCAAGTTTTTAGTTCGGAAATGCACCAAATACAGTACAACGCTGACTTATTCTATTCAGTTTAAACCAAACAATTTCAGTTCAGATACTAATTAATAATATAGTCCAATCTTGTGAACCAAACATGGCCTTAATGCAGTTGATATTGTTTACAAAAATACCCCTATATAAAATGTACACATCAAATTAGTTTCGAAAGTCAATAAAAGTAATTTTAAAATAATAAAAAATTCACTAAAAATATATTTTCTTTCCCTCATTTTCCTTTCAATTTTGGATGAAAATGGATAGAAATGGAGTAGACTAAATTAGAAGAAAGGGTCCACCTTATTTTCCTTCATTTTCCTTTCCTTTTCATTTATTTTTAAGCATTCAAACAAGAGAATTAAATAATTTCCTTTCTTTTTTCTCCTATTCCATTAATAAAGTTCTATCAATTCTATAAAAATACCCACTTATAAAAAGTCTACACAAATATTTAAATCCAAAATTGAACACACCCCTAGTGTTTAAAAGAACAATTAAAGTTTAGGTGAATAATTTATCTTTTGGATCACTTGGATGTACTTTTGTAATAATATTTTTTTTTCCAATAATGCTTGTCAATTATAAAAATTTAGTTAAAAAATATTTTAATGTTATAGTAGTCCGAATTTGATGGCAAACTATAAAAAGTGCTTTAGAAATATTTAATAGTATTGGTTATTTAGTTAAAGGTGCTTTTAATTATGGCAAATTACTAAAAAGGATAAAATTTTAGCTAAATAAAATATTATTTGTTTTGCAACCATGATAAAAATTAATGTAACAATTATTTATCAATTACATAACTATGGATGGGATATAAGAAGATTCACAATTTTTTCCCCTTTTCCATCCATTTCTCTTCTACCAAATTAATTATCTTCTTGATCATTGTCTTTTTCTATAATCTCTCTTTCATCAGCTTCTACAAATAGTTCGTCATCATTGCCATATGGTTCAATCTCTTGATTTTTTATGAAATGAATTCATATGAAATTGTGAAGCGCCATCGAAGCAATAACAATAAGTACTTGATTTTCAAGTAGAAATTATGCATTTGATGTAAAATTCTCCATTGATTCTTCTAAACACCAAATGTTTTATCAACAGTACATCTTAAAGATGAATATCAATGATTGAATATTTCTTTTTTACCTCTTAGTACTGTTCCAATTCAAAAATTTAGAAGATGATATCTTTTTCCTCTGTAAGGACCTAAATATTCTCTTAGCTATGGTTAACCAGCATCATACAAACAATATTTACCTACAAAGAAAAAAAAACTCATGAAAATTAAATAATAAATAAAGTCCTTAAATTAAATTACATGTATATTTGTTTACTGACTTTGAGCTGGATGTGAAAAATTCAAGTTTATCTTCCTCAATGCTTCTAAGAATATTTGTCCATCATGAGATGCACCCTCCCATCTAGCTCGTTCAAATGTAAAGTACATATTGAAATCATAGATAACCATAACATTTTGAAATGGTGATACATTTCCTACCAATATAAGATACTTATCTTTTTCTTGGTGCTACAACTGGTATATAAATCCTATCAATTACTCCAATACAATCTTTAAAATATAGCCAATATTGATCATTCATTCTTAATTTATCTGGAACTCTATTAAATAGTGGGTCACTAGGTTTATAATATCAACAGCCATGTGAGAAGTGATATATAATACTATGTCCAACCATCTACTCAGTCACACATGAATGTTAAAATCTTTCTTAAACCATCTTATTAGCAAATCCATGTCTTTGAATTATAAAACATAGTCATTGCCTTTTCTACTAACACATCTAAACCTTCTTTGAAATTATAACTACTTTTAAGTGTAGTTAACAATACTTTAAAAGCATGCTTTTGCATTCTAAATTGTTCATGATATCTTATATCATGGTCATTTAATACATCAATTAACCACTTATATTCACTGTGTGAAGAAGTCCTGTAAGGCTCTTTAATTATCGATGTACTTAAACCACTCAAACACCAATGATATGACACATGCTATAGATACATCTTGATAAAATTCATCATCACTATCAACAATAGAAGAGTTTGTATTATTATTCTCACTAGTGCTAGAATTCATGCGTGTAATAATAATAAAAAGACATTGATGATATAATTAAAATCCAAACATAAAAGTAAAGATTAAAAAGCAAATGTTCTAACATTAATAGAGATCTGATGAAAAAAATACAATAATTCAAGTAAAAAGAAAGTATATAAAACAAATTGGTTCTTATTTAGTAATACCATAAGAAGTTTACATAGATAAATAAAAGTGATAACACGTTAAACACTTATGTGACTATTAATCCACATTACTTATGTTACGTTTCTTTACTGCCATAAACATCCTATTTTTCCTTTCAGTTGAAAATTTGTATAGCTTTCAAAAACAACTCATCGTCATAAACAATTTCGGGTATTTCATCTATAACTTGCATTACTTCTTTAATACTATAACAAATCTTGTCTTTCCTCTTATTAGTGTTATTCCTATTTGCTATACTATCAAGCAAAGCATCAAATTGTTGGGACACCTTAGCTCCTACCTAACCTTACTTGATTTTTTTTTTCTTTTTTTCCTTTTTCTTAAACAAAATATGTATTATTAGTTAGAGGAGTATCAATATCAATTGCATTCTCAAATTCATGATTAGTAAAACTATTAACCATATTGTAGTCAAATTCTTCTCTTAAATATGGATTATATATATCATCATTATTTGTAGAAAATCTTGTGAAGGTGCCCAAAATCCTTCACTTTTGACATCGATATCCTTAAAAAGAATGTCTAATTGACTAGCATTTTTTGGTCTTTTTTTGAAATTTTATTGCTTCGGGAATCTCTTACGATAATATTAGTTTAAACTAATGGGAAAAATATAAATTAAAATACATTATTTTTTTTTTAAAAAATAGAAATACATCTTCAACTTACTATCCCATCATTCATTAGGAACATCAATAGTTTGTTTAATAAGATCCTATCCTAAGTCAGACTCCTTCTCCTTTAAAGTATTCCACAGCTGCTAATCATTTTTAAGTAAAGCACATTTATTTTTTAGTTGCTTATAATGATAGTTTTTTCAGTCACTTTATTGAAATTGTCTATAACATTTTTTGCCCGATCATATTAAAATGACCATTTGGTCAATTTTTGGATAATGCCCCAATAACACAAATCTTGATAAATACATCAGTGTCATTACCATCCCGGTTAGTCTTGTTTTGTTTTTCATTTTATTTTGACTGAGAAGAGTTACATACAGTTTTTAGACATTTTAGTCCTAAAAAAAAAATTAGTAAAAATAAGGGTAATTTTGTCAAATACCTACCTCACTAATAAAAATTATAAAAAATATCCACGCGTTCATAATTTTATAAAAAATACCTACCAAACCCTAATAATACCTGGAACACCTATGCACTCATTTTTTTTTTTCACTTCGTTTTTTCTTTCTTCTCTACTCTTATGATTTTTATTTATTTTATATTAAAATTTTCTATAAAACTATATCAAATTATGAGTATTTTTAGTTTTTAAATTATGAGTATTTTAGTTTTCTAAAAAGATATAATTTTTATAAATTTGTAGGTTTTTGTGAAACATTTATATGTTACTTATTCATTTTTTGTAAGTATTTGCCCATTTTCGTCAAGTAAGGTTTCAAAAACCAAAATGTTCTGTTAAAAATTGGCAAACACTCACAAAAAATGGATGCTAAGATTTTAGAACAAACAATGAACTCGCAAAAATTATATATCTATTAATATTTATCTAAATGACTTAATTCAAAAACTCAAATATTCATAACTTTTTTTAGTTTTATGAAAAAATATATCATAGAATAAAAATAAATCGGGTATATTACACCTACCCCCAAACTATAACGTATTTTACATATTACCCTATAAACTCTCAATTTTGTCGTATTACCTCTTGAACTATTAAATTTCATTTAATTTGACCCAAAAAGATAACGTCAATTTGAAATAATTAAACAAAATATGATACTTGCATCTCACATGACCCAATTAGAGAGGGCAAAGTGCAAAATTGTGAAAATTTAGGGAGCCAAGTGTAAAATCGTGAGGTTTAAGTTCATTGTTATTTTTTTCGTTTGTTTTTCGCAATTGGGTCACGTGACCTGCGCTATTGACCTGACGGAATTCGGCATTCCAACTATCCGTTTCTATTGCCAATTGAGTCTTTTCATAGCTATAATTTTTTTGTCAAATTAAAATTAAAATTCGAGCCTTTGAAAAGTCATTTTACTCAAAATATTTTCTTTGAAAAATTCTATATACTAACCAAATCAGAATATACTAAACCAAATTAGCTTGTTAAATGGTCAAAATTTATTCATAAATATGTAATAAAGCAACCTCAAATATTAATTTCAATAAAAAATACTCCCATTACAAAATTAAAAAATTCCAATTACAAAACTCTAACCCCCAAATCGATTTTGAAATTGAAATTTTAACTTGAATTTGACAAAATTATAGCGTAGATTGTTCGTAAATGATGAAAAGACTAAAACCGCTCAATAAGCGCTCAAAATTAAGGGATACGTGACCCAATTGTAAAAAACGAGCGAAGAAGATGATAGTGAAGTTAAACTTCACGATTTTACACTTTGCTCCTAAACTTTCATGATTTTACACTTTGCCCTCTCTAATTGGATCATGTGAGATGCATGTGTCACTTTTCGTCTATTATTTTGTACATACATTATTAATTGAGTCAAATTGAACGAAATTTGATAATTTAAGGGGTTATGACAAACTTGAAAGTTTTGAGGGTAAAGTGTAAAACATGCCATAGCTCAGGGGGATGTGATGTAAATTACCCAAATAAATCACAACCTTGTCAAAAGAATTACTTTTTCAACAAGACTAATAAATTTGTACAACCAAATATTTTATGTAAAACTATGATTTTTGTTTATTTTGAGACATACTTTTCCATAAAACTCATAAAGTTATGAATATTTGAGTTTTTGAATCAGGTTATTTGGATAAGTATTGAAAGATATATTATTTTTATAAGTTCATTGTTTTTTCTAAAATTTTACTCGCCTATTTTTGGTTGCCAATTTTTAGTTGGTATGAGCATTTTAATTTTTGAAACCATTGAAAATGGGCATGTACTTGCCAAAAGTAAGATATAAACTGTTTTAAAAAATCAACAAATTTATAAAAATGATATCTCTTTCAATACTTATTAAAATAATTTAATTTAAAAATCAAAATGCTCATAATTTGATGAAATTTTATAAAAAATTATGTTGCAAAATGATTTTAAAAAAATCATAGTTGTAGAGAGAAAAAAGAGGTAAAAAAAAAGTAAAAGAAAAAGAAAAATAATAATATATGGGTAGTTGTGAGTGTAAACTAACAAATAGTATTTTTGATAATATTGAGTTTTTTGTTTATAAGATTATGAGCGTATGAGTAATTTTATAATTTGAATTAGTAAGGTGGGCATTTGACAAAATTACTCTAAAAGTAATGTCAATTAATTATTGTTTGAATGTTAAAATGTTCTATGATGAATAGTTTGCATAAGCACCAAATAAAATAAAACTAAATCATACACAGCAACAGGAAAGCTATAATATGATATTTAAATTTGGCGAAACATGTACATTTGTGATATCTTATACAACAAATAACTAAATAAATTCATACTTATTATATATGTCTATTATATATTTCAGTTGCAGGATATTAAATTCATGTGCAAGAGGAAAAGTGAATGCTTGAATAAAGATCTACCCCACAATAATTAGTGTCAAACTGTTCAGTTTGAACATGATGTGATCTCAATGTTACTAGTTCCTATCACATCTTTACCCAATTGAATTCATGGGAATGGATTTTTGAGGTCTGCTATTAATCTTTATCTTCAATGTAAGCATGAACTTTCTCAACTGTTCACCATTGCATTCAATTTCTTTAATAGGAAACAAAAACTTATGTTAAAAAGGTAAAATATAAAATATCCTAAGAGAACAAGAAGTTGTACAATGATAATAAAAGACAAAATTCCAACATTCCAACTCAGAAGAAGCATAAAGATGATGTTATGAAGAGAAAATAAAAAACTAGGCAACTTTATGTTTGTTTAAACGATCACTAAATTGTGTTTTAAGTATTTTATTTTATCTTCTTTTACATATTTATCAAGTGTAGATAAATCACTAATTGAAGAATTGCATTAGTTTTTGAAATTTCAACTTACTTTTATGGGTCTCGCTGAAGAAGGATCCAAGTTAGAATTAGTCTGAAGCTTATCCAAAGGCTTTTGATTGTTTGAAGATGATGATGGTGATTGAGCCAATGCCGAAGTTGACTAAGTTTGATAAGCTATTTTCAGTTGAAACTTTTGCTTCCAGCAGAGATTCCTTGATAGGTTGAGCACTTGACTAGTTAGTGATCCAAAGTGCATGCTATGTTAATACAAACCAAAGCATTGCATGTCTACATTTTAGCTTCATGAGATCTAAGACACAACCTAAGAGTATTTTCAATTGTTTTGTCTGTTACTAAAAAACATTATATCACATTAGATAAATAGATAACTTTTTTTTAAAAAAAATCTCTTGACTAGTTCTGTGTAAATGGTTTGTTAAATTGATGTGGTAAAAAAAAATAAAGGTTGTGAATGAAATTTTTTTACCTTTGGAAGTTCTATAATATAATCTGACTTAACAGTTTAATTATTTCTTTTTTTCTGTTGGTTGTATCTTAACTAAATTTAATTTTAATTATATATAAGTTTAAAAATTAAATTATGCATCATTAGTTAATACCATTTAAAATAGAATTCATTAACTTTAAAAATGAAATTACACATCATTAGTTAATACCATTCAAAATGGAATTCATTGAAGAATTAATATATAAATTTATTTTCTATTAAATAGACATTAGCAAATAAGTAGTAAGGTCTTATGGATTCTATGCCACATATATTCTAATAGACATAAACTTTGAAGATGCTTAAAAAAGCATGACGTGTAAACTTATTGCATGTATGAATACATATCCAAGTTTGGATATTGGATATGTTATGTGTTTTTTAATTATTTTATATTTTTAAAAACAAGTGAAGAATAAGAGTTTTATTGATTTTAAAATATTTTAAAACTTATTGTTTTTAGAAATAGATGACAATGTTTTTTTGACGTAATAGATAACTATTGTTATTATCATTAACTTATTGAAAATATATAATATTTATTAATTAACAATTTCAAAGAAAGTAAATGTGTTTTATGATAATAGGCAACTATATAGTTTACACTTATTATTGGAAATAGATATACTATTAAATAATTGACAAATATAGTTTTATTATTGAAAATGGATAATAGTGTTAGAAATTTTAACATATATAAAATTGTGTTAATAATTGACAACTATAATTTTATTATTGGAAATAGATAATGGTATCAAAACTTTTAATACATGTAAAACTATGTTAATAAATTGTATGTTAATATATTCAAACTCCATTTTACATTATGGTGGTTTGGCTTACTGGAGTTTGTTCTATAGTTGAAGAATATTAATTGATTAAGATCTCAGAAATATATAGGACAAAATGAAAATCAAAACTGAATTCCTTATTTCTTTAGCTATTGAGTAAGAAAGAATAATAATGAATGAGTAAATATCATTGTATTTATATTATATTTTAAACGACACAAATGACTAGGAACATCTCATTAGACATACCAAAACCAACCAAAAAACCACATAAAATTATTTTTATTGGAATAGGTATTGGATTTTGGACAATAGAGCTATGTGACAATGATTAAGCAAACAACATACAATACAAGAAAAATGTCTTTTTGCAACATTTAAGTAGCAACATTCATTAAATAACTGTTACCAAAATTGATTTATGGCAACAGTGGCCAAATGTCTGGTGCTATTGGTTAAATCAATTTAGATTTTGCAACAAACATTAAACGCGTGTTGCTAATGTATTATATTGCAACAATAATATATATGTTGTAAAATTTTTTATATATTTTATATTATTGGCAACAAACTTCACCTGTTGTAAATAAAAATTAATATCCCAATATTTTTCAACATGCTCGGCTTGTGGTGAAAACATAAAATTGCATGTTGCCAATTGGGATTCCATTGTAAGCGCGCGAAGAAAAGTGATTGGCTTGAAGAAATTTTATTTCCCATTATCACTAGAGCCCTAAAGGCAATCTTCTTGTTGCTCCTTTGCTTGTGTCTGTGCAATTAAGAACTCCTAAATTTCTCAGAACTCTTATTGGTACCCTTGTTAAAGCATTTGACAAAAAATATCCAATGCTTCCATTGAAAGCCCGTGACGAATAGAACCGGTGAGCATTGAGTTCCAAGAAACCGAGTCATGACTACTAATTTGATGAAACACTTTTTGTGCCTTCACAATGTCACCATATTTAGCATACATATCCACAAGTGCATTGAAGACAAACATATTGCCGTAATATCCTAGCCTCACTATACTTCAATGAACCGTCTCCCCAATTTGAATTAACCTAACATCCCCCATAATCTTTTAGCACCCAAGGGAAATTAAAACAGTCAGGCTCAACACCCTCTTCCTCCATTTGGAAGTACAACACTAGTGCATCTTCATAAAGACCTAGTTCAGCATACCCCAAGATGAGCGAGTTCCACGCAAAAACAGATGCAACTTGGACATTTAATCAAACACCTCACGAGCCTTGTCAACATACCTACATGAAGCATACAAACAAAGCAGCTTCGAAGAGAGGCCTACCTTCTTTCATAAAAGATTTATTGGAATAAGGCAGTGGATTCGCATGCCACAATGGATAGCTTCTAAGCAATAGCATGTTTCTAAAAGAGAGGAAAAGATATCGGAATCTACTAACCCTTTGACGCAAGGTTTAGAGTAATCTAAACCCTTTAATTCACTATTTCTATGATAAACTGATCCATCGTCTTTTTCTATTTTGTGTTTGGAGCTTGTTACCACCATTTCATCCTTTTCTATTCATCGACTTTTCGATCTTGTTCTCTTTGTTTTGATAGATTTCATATGAGATCCCAAATGTGCTTTAATGCTCAAAAACCTTATTCAAGTGCCAGAAGTGTTTATTTTTTTTATCATTTTTTATTTATTGAAGGAATTTATTGTATTTCAAAAAATCTTTATTTTTTGTTTCATTTGAATGGTTAAAAACATTGTCTTCGGTTTGTTGACCATTATGTTAGATAACACTCATTATGGATTTTTGTGAGGATAAAGACTTTCGTAAAGAAAACCACTTAATAAAAAAAATGTTTGGATGGCTTGTATTTAAGACATTATAAAAAAAATAATAAAAAATTAATGAAACAGGGATACCCTCTGCTCTAATGAAATTTTAGAGTCAAGTTATCACTTGCATTTTCCACCCTCTAATCAAACCAAAACCAATAAGCCGACGCCATATCAGCTAGTGGCTGCCAAATTAAACCATAAAGTTGATTAAGTGTGATTAGTAATCAAAATAAGTAAAGCAAAATCATACAAATTTGCTTCACTTCATAGACTATATATATTTAAATGAATATATGTAATGCAATAATTTAGGTATATGTATATGGTTACAATATATATTAAGGGTGTGTTTATTCAATTATTTTGGTATGTTTATTCTCATTTGTGAAAGAAAATTCTTCTTCAGTTACTTCACTTTGACAAAATTAGTTTTGTGACTTAGAATTCATTGTGTTCACTTTCTTAGGTAGAGGAATAAGTGTTTGGATAGCTAAGAAACTTGAGTCCAAGCATTGCTTATAATGGATAAAGCATGGATGCACTTATCAAGGTTATTTTTTCTTTTTTAAAAAGATTTAGATATCATAAATCTAGTTACAAAACTAAAACATCTTTCAGAGCAATATAGAGATAAGGCACGGAATTTTGCTGATCTAGCTCATGAAAATCTAAATTCAGAAATGATAGGATGCCCTTGTGTTGGGTGTAGAAATCTAAAGCATCACCACTTTGATACTAGCTATGAACATTTGGTCATCAAGGGTATGGATCCTACATATACTACTTGAGTCTTTCATGGAGAATAGCCAAGCGAATCAAATTTGATTGATATAGAAATGCCCGACTCATTTAGGATGTTTAAGGACTTCTATATGCAACACGATGAAGTTGTTGAAAACCCACCTGATGAAAGAGAGGAAGAGATTAAAAATTCAGTTAGTGATGCTGAAACTCCTTTATATCCAATTTATAGGGCCTATAAAAAGATGTCAGCTTCTGTTACTTTATTTAAGCATAAAGCTACACATAGTTTATAGGACAATGGTTTTAATGAACTCATTAATCTTATTTAGGACATGGTGCCATAAAATAATACACTTCCTAACTCATTTTATTCAATAAAAAAATTGTCAAAATAGTTAATCTTAAATATGAGAAGATTCATGAATGCTTAAATGATTATTGTCTATATAGAAATGAGCTTGAGCATGCTAAATTATGTCCAAAATGTGGTTGTTCAAGATGGAAAGTAAACCAATGAAGTAGGAAAATTTTTAAAGGAATCCCAAAAAAGTCTTGTATTATTTCCCGATAATACCAAGATTTAAGAGGATGTTTAGAATAACTGAGATGACAAAACTACTTAGATGGCATTTAACTCATAAAAGTCAAGATGGTAAAATGAGGCATCTAATAGATTCATTGGGTTGGGAAATAATAAATAAGAGGTAGCCACATTTTGCATCAGATCCGCGAAATATTATATTAGGTCTTGCTACAAATGGATTTAATCCTTTTAAAGATCTTAGCTCTAGATACAATTGTTGGCTAGTAATTTTAACTATACACAACTTTTCTCCCTCGTTATGCATGTCACAAGAAAGTTTAATGTTGAGTTTATTAATTTCGGGACCAAAACATCTAGGAAACAATATAGATGTTTATTTGACACCACTTATAGATGACTTAAAGTTATTATAGAGTAATGGGGTTAAGGTGTATGATGCAGTCTACATTCAACTTAAAAGCTTTTTTGATGTGGATAATAAATAACTTTTCAGCATATGAAATATGGATGGCTCACTAAAGGAAAAATTACTTGCCCTATTTGTCGTGAAGAAACATGTTCACAATGGTCTACACATGGTAGGACGTTTGCATATATGGGATAAAGAAGATTTCTTGCTATAGGTCATCAATTTCGTACAAAGAGGTGTTGGTTTAATGAAAAATTTGAAAATGGTATTAGGTCGAAGATTAAGAATGGTGAAGAAGATTCTCTTGATGTTGATAAAATTTCAAATGAATGGGGAAAAAGTGGTAGCAAAAAGAGGAAGAAGAAAACAGATCAATTTGATTTAACATGGAAGAAAAAGTCAATATTTTTCGAGGTACCATATTGGAAAGTAACTGTTGTAATATTTCTTTTTTTTTTTTAATTTGGTCATTCTTATTAGATATATAGTATATCATAATTTTTCTTGATGTTTGATTTGTAGATTTTACTTATACATCATAATTTGGATGTGATGCATGTGGAAAAGAACATATGTGAGAGTATTATTAATACACTTTTAGATGCAAAAGGAAAATCTAAATATGACATTAATTTTCATAAGGACTTGAAAACTATGAATATTAGGTATGAATTGCATCCTAAGAGTAGAGGAAATAAATTCTACTTACTAGCTGCTCCTTACACTTTATCAAAGGTAGAGATAGAAATATTTTGCAAAAGATTTGGTAATATGAAACAACCGGATGGTTATGGTTCTAACATTGGAAATTGTGTTTCGCTAGACGAATATAAGATAATTGGGCTTAAGTCTCATGACTATCTCATTTTAATGCAACAATTACTGTCAGTTGCATTGAGAGGACTTCTACCTAAAGGACCAAGGAACTCTATTTTTAAATTGAGTTCACTTTTAAATGAAATTTTTCAAGGAGTGATAGATAGAAATAGAGTTGAACAATGAGAGGATGTTGTTTCAAAGACTTTATGCATGTTGAAAAGGTACTTTCCTCCTTTTTTGATATAATGGTTCATTTGGCAATCCACCTTGGAAGAGAAGATCGTTTATATAAGCTAGTATAATATTGTTGGATGTACACTTTTGAGAGGTAATTTCCTACTAAGTTATCCAAAAACAATTTGTAATTAAATTCATTTTAATTCAATTTTATATACTTTAGTTTTTTTTTTTTATGTGGGTAAATGAAAGTGTTGAAAGGATATTTTATGAATCAAGCACGACCTGAAGGGTGTATGGCTGAATGATATATTGTTGAAGAAAGTGCAATGTTTTGTAGCAAATATATAAAACAAGCTTTTGGAATAGGGTCTAGGCTTGCACGCAATGAAGAATTTAAGAGTGATTTCTTAGTTGCAGGGCGTGCAATTTATAAAGAGAAACCGATTGTACTTTATGATAAGATGTTGAAACTTCCTCATCATTATGTGTTGGTAAATAGTTCAAAAGTTCATGCATGCATAAAGTAGGTTTGGTAGATAGTGTTAACTTTAAATTGATCAGGCATATTTTTTGATATATTAATTTTCTATTAGGATGCAAATAGATGAACTCAA
Organism: Rhamnella rubrinervis; assembly: GCA_007844105.2. NCBI lineage: Eukaryota > Viridiplantae > Streptophyta > Magnoliopsida > Rosales > Rhamnaceae > Rhamnella > Rhamnella rubrinervis. Next base: position 4,959,505 of record CM017576.2, read on the forward strand.
AATTTTAATAAACAACTTGAGAGAAATGAGACATTGTTACATAAGAAACACATTGATTCATTTGCTGCATGGTTGGATGATAAGATTGATTATTTACTTGTCAAAAAGTTTAATATTTATAAATATAATTCATTATTTTATTCCTAACACATTTAAACTTATAACATATTAGAGTTCAATATTTGTTGAATAATGTTTCAAAAACTTTGAAGTGGCTTGCTCGTGGTCCTAGATGTCTTTCCATGTCATATTCTAATTTTGTAGTAAATGGTCTTTGGTTTCACACTAAGGATGCAGAAAAGTCTCTGCAAAACAGTGATATTTTAGTTGAAACAACTACCATTCGTAGATCTAGTGCAAAAGATAATGTGCATATCGTTGAGAATGTCCTCTATTATGGAGTTTTGTAAGATATTATAGTGCTTGATTACAACACTTTTTAAGTTCCAATAGACAAGTGTGACTGAGCAAATATTGTGAATGGAGTCAAAAAGGAAGATGGATTCACTTTGGTTAACCTTCATGAAGGACATCACCAATTTGAAAATGATCCTTTCATATTGGCATCACAAGTGAAACAAGTGTTCTATTCTAGGGAGAATGAAACATCTAATTGCTATGTTGTTTTTACGAGCACCACTAAAAGGCTTTCATGAGTTAAATATGAAGGAAGATGCTGTTTATGGGACACCTACTCCATTTGATGTATCACAACTCAAAGACAACCACGATGAGGATGAGATTTATTCAAGAATAGATGCTGAAGGCATTTTATGTGATCTATAAATTAGTTTAGTGAACAATGAATGTTAAGGGCATTATGTAGTTATTCCTTTAATTTAAAATTTGTAGTTGAAGTACTTTTTACATAATAAATAAGTTTATGTGGTTTATTTCATTCAATGCCTATATTTATGATATTTCAATTTATTTTAACATGTAGTTCTGCATATTCATACTGTGAGAACATTTTGGAGATGTGTTTATTAAGATCTCTGACCTATTCCTTTGAATTATGCAGATGTGCTTTCTTATCTATAAGGTCTTCTTGAAGTCATTTGACAACTTTGTCCTAGGGGAGCTGATTAATTTCTATTATGTTCATGTGAAGTATATTTTGAGTACTTCTTGCTTTCTCATTTTGAAGTAAAAGTGGTCACCAATTAGTGTACGACAACACATAGAAAGTAGAAAGTGGTGGTAGTAATAGTAGTATTAGTAGTGTATAGCTTCAAGAAAAGGGTTTGCTTTAACATAAAGGAAGTATATATTATGAGAGTCTAACAGAGAGGAAGTATATAAGAAGCTTTAGAAAATACTACTGATAAAAACATTTCTTAGGATTTGTACTTTCCTTTCACACTTAAGATTCTCAAAGTCCTCTAATTGTTTTTTTCTCTGCCCACCCTTTGGTCATGTGCTCAACTTTCTCTATATTGTATTGATATATTCAATGTATTATGTGTTTGGTCTTTATGGTTTGAATGTTGGCGTACAACGAAGGAGGTAGTGAGCTTTTTTTATAGAGGAGTTACTTTTGTGTCATTGACCATGAATTTTGTCATAACCAAATGCTTTTACTTAATAATTAAGTTGGAAATTTGACAAAAGATAGATTGGTCATGACATGTACAGCAGATAGTCATCCAAAGCTTTTTTTTATCACATATTCCAATGAATCTGGATCTAATATGTGACTGAATTTTTAATATGACACACCATCCAACTACACAAGTTGGCCTCTACGTACACTCACACACACACACACACACACACACATATATATATATATATATATATATATATATGTATCTATGTTTTTCTTCTTCATTTTGTGGGTAATGATATATTTATCTGTGGTTTTAAGCTAGAATGCATGCGAAGTTATACCCACTTAAGTTATACACAAAGAGTATTTTTTTATGAATTAGCAAAAACACTCCATAGGAAGAACTTATTGAATTTAGTTAACTGCAAAAAGATATAGAAGAAATAATGTTATAGCTAATCGGTAAAAGGTTAGTTCTTTATTTAATTACATGAAATTCAACGGATGCCCTATTTCTGAAGTTAGTATTTAGCACTTTCTGATTTTTGTTCCCTTTAAATTGTGATTGATAATTCATTGCCTTCAAATTATGATTGATGGTAGAGATATACCATTGTATTTGTCATTTGTAACTCGATCCAAAAACACTTATGTCTTTCCCCTTATTTTATTGAGACGATGTGATACCTATATCTTTTTTTTTTTGGATAGGAGAGTGCATCTCTTAGTTAAATGACTATGAAATTAAATAATATAGCTACAATATTTTTTTTCTACTAGTTGCTATCTCTTGTGTTCAGTTGTGGTTATTAAGTTTACTTCTACAGATTTGATAGGTTTGGTAGTTATTAATCCACAATTTTTATTCACTTTGTTGTAGAGTATTTTTATTTAGCATCCTCAATGGCATAGATCAGAAACTTTCAAGACATATATGTGTCTGTTTTGTTAGGTTTTATTTCAAATTTTGTATAAAATCTATATTGAATATTTGACAATATTTTGTATGCCAATTTGTAATTTTTCGTTTATAATACATTTTAAGTTGATTAGCTTTGGTCATATATATTTGGCATGGAAACTATAATTATTTAATTGCTGTGGTTTGGTTGGAATATATAACTTATTGCATGCAATATGAATTTAAATTAATTAGAAATGAAAAAATAAAAGAACAATAATATATAAAATATATTTAATTAAATTTCTTTTTTTAAAAAAAAAACAACATGTGGATGACTATTGCCAAATAATCCATTAACCACAACGTGCTAGTAAATGTTGTCAAACATCAAAGACAACATGCAATAGTTGTTGTCCATATATAAACAATAACATACATTTGAACGTTGCTAAAACTCCATACGTCCTTAACGGTAACGTGCTAGTATTTGTCGCCAAACATCAAAGGCAACATGCAAAAGTTATTGTCGAAAATGAATAACAACATACTATTGAGCATTGCTAAAAAAACCACATCTTCTGTCTTAACACAACACGCCAGAGCATATTGTGAAAACCTGAATGTCTATTGCTAAAACGATAACGACAATGAACATTTTAGATTTAACAACTGACATTGACTGTTGCTATAAACATTAATTTTTTGGCAACTTCGCAGAATAAAATATACAAATGCTTGTTTCTAAAGCAATATTACAACAAACATTGCCTGTTGTAAAATGTCATTTTTCTTATAGTGGTAATCAAAAGCGAACACACCACTAAGGTTTAATCCTGAGGCAGCGACACTTGCCATGCCATAAGGCGGCGCTACAAAGGGTCTCACCACAGTTCTGGCTAATGACAGCTAATGTCCAATGGATAACAACAACAGTGGTGCGACTGTAGCAATTGTGCCACAGTTCTGGCTAATGACAGCCAATATCTACATATTGGTGGGTTCTGGCTCTAACAATGGTGTGGCAATCAATATTATGACTACTGCTAAGATCAACAAAACCAGGAATAAAGGAAAGCCTTCACTTCTTCTACATTTAGGCTCTATTTGGCATATGGGATACAATGGGATAGGATAGGATATAGCCATAATAAATGTCAGTCTGGTGTTTGGTGCGGCATTTAAAAATTTGGAATAAGAAATCTCGAATTTTATATTTTTCAAATTTTTATATGTGCCCTTATCCCACCTCTACCCACGGGATTTGTTCAGATATCAGAAAAAATGAAGAAAATTTTTTCTAAAAAATCTTGCATACTCAATGTGCCTCTCATTCTCCACCTCATACACTTCCGTTCTCATCTTCTCATATCCAACCAAATCTCATCCCATTATCTCCTCTACTAAGCACATCTGGTATCTCTCTCACATCTGCTTAATATTTTCTTCACTGTCAAAACTCACGTGGTCTCTCCTCCAGCATTCTCTTTTCTCAAATTTCACTTGACGCTCATTCAAGTAAATCACGAATCCTTACTCAAACCAATTGTTGTTATTTGATTCATCATCTACTCCTTCAAAGGTAAGTTTCTCGACGACTTAGATTTAGAATATTTTGTGGCTACTTTATGTTGATTTTGCTTATGTACATATTTGCATCATGGCACTACGAGCATTTAGGACTTAGGGATAGAGTATTTTTTAGGAATGAAACATATATATCATTTGTAAATACTTTGTGGGGGAAGTGATATCCATTCTATTAGTCAACTTAGGATGGATAGGAGAACATTTGGTATCTTATGTGAGATGATTTGTTAAGATGGAAATGTTAAGCGGGATGGTTTGGTTATAGTGGAGGAGCAAGTGTGCATGTTTTGCCACATACTTGCTTATCATGTAAACAATCATATAGTTGTGAGTAGATTCTATAGATCATGAGAGACAATTAGTAGGTACTTCAATTTGGTGTTGAGTGGAGTTTTATGATTACATGGGGCGTTATTTAGAAATCTAGAACTTATATTAAAAATTGTACTGTTGATAGATAAAATGTTTAAGGTAAGTTTATACACCAATTTAAGTTTTTATTTTAAAGTTGGAAGTTCTTAATATTTGTTTTTATATTGCGGTTTTTGTTTATGAATTAGAATTGTCTGGGAGCATTATATGGAATATATATTAAAGTTAATGTTCCTGAAATGGATAAGTCAAAGTATCGAACAAGGAATGGTGATATTGTCACAAATGTGTTAGGTGTATATAACTGCAATATGGAATTTATATTCGTATTTTCTTGTTGGGAAGGATCAATATCATATTCAAAAGTATTGTGATATGCAATAAGTAGGCCTGACGGATTAAGAGTTCCTAATGGTAAAACTTATAAATGTAAGAAATTTATTTTGTATGCCTAAACCAATAAATAAACTAACAAGATATGTGTTTGGACTTTTATAGGTTGTTATTACCTTATAGATGCTGGTTGTACTAATAGTGAAGGATTTGTTGCACCATATAGAGGAACAAGATATCACCTTTCTGAATGGAGAGATGGTTATGCACCAATAAATCATGAAGAATATTTTAACATAAACATGCTTCTACAAGAAATGTTATAGATTGTTGCTTTAGAATTTTAAAGATGCATTGGGCAATTTTAAGAAGTCCGTTTTTCTATCCAATCAAAACACAAATTCGAATCATTACAACATGTTGTCTTTTGCATAATTTAATTAGAAGAGAGATGTTAAATGATCCCGTAGAAGATTAGTATAACATGAACCCATCAACTAAAGATATGGCAGATGATGAATTTATTGGATCAGTAGGTTCGTCAAATGAGTGGAATACTTGGAGAGATGATCTAGTAAAAAGAATATTTGATAAGTGGAAAGCATCACATAGACATTAATTGTTTATGTAGCATGGTTGTTGTTTATATTTTGTTGTAAACCACATTATGTTTTATTTCAAATTGTATGTTTTAATTTATATATAAACATAAGATTGGAACATGATATTTTTCTTATTAATTTTGAGTTGTTATGTGTTTGTGTTATTGGTTGTTTTATGTTGTATTATTTACTTATTAGTTTATCCATCACTACGTGTTGTTATTTTATAAACGATATATTACAATTTCATTTGCATGTTTGTATAGAATGAAAGTTGGAGGTAGCAATAGGAATTAAAATAGACGCATTTGGAGTAAAGATGAAGAAGAAGCTTTGCTTATTATATTAGATGATGTAGTGAGTTATGGACAACGTTGTGATACTAGTTCATTTAAATCTGCCACAATTAGCATGATTGAAAGACAATTAGTTGAAAAGTGTCCTCAATCAAATTTGAAGGTAAATCCACATATTGAGTCAAAGTTAAAAATATAGAAAAAATAATATAGTATAGTATATGATATGCTAAATAAGAGTGAATTTGGATGGAATGATTCAAAAAAATATATAGAAATTGGTAGTAATGAAGTATATTATGTGCAGGTTTTAAATTCTTACCATACATGCTTTTAGTTTTTCTTTTATTACACTTATGATGATGGCTTACATTCTTAAATTATATATTTTTTAGAGTAACAAGAGTGTAGAAGGGTGGAGAGGTAGATCATTCCCATTATATGATAGACTTGAAAATATATTTAGGAAGGACCGTGCTACTAGAATTGGGGCACAAACTCTAGGTCATATGTTTGAGAATCTAAATGTGGATACTGAGAATGAGCTTTATATGAATTGGGGAGCTCCAGATACCCTAATTTCTCTAATGTCAATAAATCAACCTGATGAACCTAACTCTGCTATGGCATCCCAATCTAGTAGTAAGAAGAGAGCAAGAAAGGCAAAGGATGATTTAGTAAAAGGATTTGGTGAGGTAGCATCTGATCTAATTAGGCAATTAACTAAGAAATTTGATAACTCTCAGTCTCAGTTTAATTATCCAAAGTATTTAGCTGAGAAGCTTAAAAGACTAAGATTTTCTGTGGTTGACAATCTGAAAATATCCAAAGTAATGAGATCTGACCCATCAAATGTGAAGGTTTTTAAGGTCATTGAAAATGATGTTGAGAATATTGATTTTGCTATGACATTTTTGGAAAACTAGGTAGTGGTCTTCATATTAGGTTTTATGTCAATTTGCTATGACAATTTAATGTTTTCTCTATATGTACATTATGTGATGTTTTATTTTTATGTTGTAGAATTTGACATATATTATGCACTTTAGATAAGTCAAAACATATTTATTATGTTATGTTATTTTAAAAATATTAAGTGTTTTAATGATTAAGATATTGTTATATTTTTCAAGTATTTTTGTTCTAGATATAGATGAATTATATTTTGAATTAACAATTATATATAGGAATATTAAATGGCCAAGAAAGCAGTGTATGTTGTATTTAAGGATAGACAACCTGGTATTTATAGTTCATGGCCTAAATGTCAAGAGCAGGTGTATGTATTTAGGGATAATTTATATCAGTAATACCCAACAATTGAAGAAGCTGAAACTGCATATGTCAATTTTATTAAACTTCAGATAAAGAAACCTATTGAGTCGGGACCAGTACAAAATAATATAGAACCCATACATAGAAATGTTAACTTAAACAACGAGTGGATTAATGGTTTCATAGTAGGTTTTGTGATTGGAGTGGTATTGATGGGTATTGTTTCACTTTGGTTGCATAAGTAATTTTATAAGTGTTAATTAGTTTGTATAAGTTATATTAATTAGTTTGTATAACTTATGTATGAACATATGTAAACATATTTATGTTAAAATGCGCATAATATATAAAATTTAATTTCATAAAACTACCGTATAGAGGGATTAATGCACTTCATTTTTATTAATAATTTTTATTTAGATTTTTTTTTGCTTAATTTTAATTGATATTTTGAAAAATTACTAAAATAATTTATAAGAAAAATTTATACAACATTAAATTAAATCGCATAATATAAATATGTAGTATAGAATATAATGCAATAATATCATGTGTAGTAATAAATTGTTCTTGTTGAATTCTTTGTAATTGAAGGTATTGAAGAAATTGCCTAGTAAAATTTCTAGAAGTTTAATTTGTTGCAATATGTATAATTTTAAAATCTTGATTAATTATTTAGTAATAGCTATTACTGTTAAATTGATTTGCTTAATCTTGATTAATTTGTTGCACCCGAAAGATTTCTATAATTTTTATATTGCCTTGCTTAATTTTATTTTTACTTCCATTTTTTTACATAGAATGTATTTTTTAAAATTTTAATTATATTTTTTAAAAAATATTATCATAAATTTTTAAAAATATATAAAAATATTTAAGTAAATTATATAATACAAATATATATTATATAGTCTAAATATATATATATATATATATATTTTATTATTTAAATATTAAATAATAAAAAATTTAATCCTATCCGGTGTGCACCAAATACAGTATAACATTATTCTTATCCCATCTCATCTTTTCACACCCCTTCCCATCTCATCCTCTCATATTCTACGTACCAAACGGACCCTTATAATACTCCATCATAAGCCTTTTCTAGAGAGATCCTTTGTAAAATTTTGCACAATTACAAGTAGAAATTTGAAGAACTAGTTTAAAGTGGCAGCAAAAGATGAATTATATATTTAAGGAGATCCAAATCAAAGCTATATCTCTCTCTACCACATAAGCATTGTGTTTGCTTTTTGAGCTCCAAGCATTTGGTGGTTAAGCTATCAACATTTTGTATGCCATCTTAATGGTAATATCTTGTAACAACAAGGACACAAAGTAACATGAGTAATTTTGACAAATGCCCAAGCCACTAATTGAAATTGTAAAAATACCTAAAAGCTCATAATTTTATCAAAAATACCCATCATTATTAAAAATATCCCTAAACTCTAATACTCACAACTATAACATTCTTATCCATTATTTTTTTGCATCTTTTTATTTTTTTATTCTCTGCTCCTATGATTTTTATTTATTTTATAAATATTTTTTTTATAAAATTATATCAATTTATGAGCATATTAGTTTTTAAATTAAGTAGTTTTGATAAGTACTAAATGATATATGATTTTTAAAAGTTGTTATTATTTAATACAACTATCCTATAAAAAAACACTATCCATATATTATTATTCTTCCTTAGTTTTTTGCTTTCTGTCCTCTTTCTTCTTTACTTCTACAATCATTTTTTTGGGCATATTTTTCTACTCTTATGATTGTTTTGGGCATATTTTCCTATAAAATTACATTATGTTATAAGTATGTTGGCTTTTAAATTAAGTTATTTTGATAAATATTGAAGAATAAATTATTTTTACAATTTTATTGGTATTTTTGTATGTTACTCGTCATCTCTTGGCAAGGCTTACCCACTAATGGCTAGTAACATTGGTAATTGAGATATGGAAGGAACTACCACTAATGGCTAGTAACATTGGTAACTAAGACATGGAAGGAACTATTCTCGCCGATTATGGGCGAGCCTCTTCCACTATTAGTGAGAACAGTTTAATCCCTCTCATCATAAAGCGTCTTGCCAAGTATGAGAGAGTCCTCAATTAGACAAGAGGTCTCACCATTAGCTGGTGAGAACAATGGCACAATGAAATGTTCTCACTAATTGATGACGAGCCTCACCATCAGTTGATAAGAAAATTTCACTTAAAGACAATGACATAACGAAATGTTCTCACTATAAAATGGCGAGACTCGACATCAATTGGTGAGAAAATTCTACTTTGAGATAATGATTCAGTAAAATTATTTCAATGTGTTTGCCTCTCTAAGTGGAATTTTCTTGCCAAATGATTGCGAGTCACGCTATAACTTGGTGAGAAAATTCCACTTAGAAATAATGGCTCAATAAAATGTTCTTGCTATAAAATGGCGAAGCTCACCATCAATTGGCAAGAAAATTCAACTTAGAGAGACAATAACACAGTGAAATATTCTCACCAACTGATTGTGAGCCTTGTCATTGGCTCACCATTAGTTGGTAAGAAAATTCCACTAAGTGACAACTTGTAGTGAAATTTTTTTGCCACCTTATGGTAGGCCTCGCCATAAGTTGACTAGTACAACATCAGAGGCAGAAGAATAATAATGGGTTACATTAGAGGACTTTGACCTAATAGCTCTCTTGTTACGGTTTGCAATTGCCCTTTTCTTGGGAGCCATTTGTGATTGTTTTTTAGTGGTTTAGGAGGATAATATTCAGTGAGGAAGAGTAGCACGGAGGAGAGAGCACGAGGGAGAAATAAAAAAAAAATGTGGTATTTGTTGATGTGATCCTGTCTAGTAGTTAAAGTTGATCGGGTGGTATATGGATCTAAGAGGTTTGAATTCGTACGATTTGAGAAAAAATAAAGAAGAAAGTTAAAAAAAATAAATAAATAAAAAAAGAAGAAAAAGAAAAAAAAAAGTAACTGAATACTTGAATAATCACGAGTACTTTTTATTTTTTACTAATATATGGTATTTTGGAAAGTGAAGTAAAAATTGTGGATATTTTTACATAAATTATGAACGTGAGGTATTTTTAAAATAATTATAAATGCACTGAACATTTGACAGACTAAATTACACAAGTAACATTACTCTTTCGCTAATGGACCAAATATGCGAGGGACCACGCAATATACTTCAAAGACACTCCGTGATAATTTTTTATCCAACTAATTTCACTGTTTTAATATTCCATAGCCAACAATTATAACCACATATCCTAGAGCTTACTATTGTTATAGCTTGGAAAATTATACTTTCTACTTTATTAAAGCGCAGTACTACTGGACGAGATTTATGTCACTTTCCTTTCAGGTGTGCAAATGAGGCACAGAGCATGAGGAGGCGATGCTTTAAATTGGTTCAGCTGCTTGTGCTACTGAGTTTGAGAAGCATATATGCCTGAATTCTCTACCTTTATTTTGAGATGTGAATGCATAATTCTGAGGAATTACCAAGCCTGTATATCTCATTCATTACAAAGTTTTTGATCATTGAACACAACTCTAGGAGAATAATTTTTGTATGTTTCATTCATATTAGAGTTCAGGGCTATTTATAAGAGTACAATATATATGTGTATATATATATATATATATATATATATAAACAGTACAATTACAAAAATTAGAAAACTGTACAGCAAAGATCCATTAAAAAAAAAAAGTAATTAAAGAATAAAAAGTCTAAACCCCTTTATACTCAGAAACACAAAATTCTCTCTCAAAATAAGATATAGATTTTCCACAATCATGAACAAAACATGCAAGTTATATGGGCAGACTCACTATTAAACCTTACCCACCAGAGGAGTAGACAAGGATTAAACTTTCCCTTCATACTGAAAATGGAGTTTGTAATCATGTTGCAAAGTCGCCAGAGTATTTCTACAGGGACCCTCTACAGAAAACAAGAAGAAAAATGTGAGTTGCTATCGAAAATCTCCTCTTGGAGTTACCTCTACTAGTCACCATGTTTACCTCCAAATACAGTGTGAAGACGTTGAAGATCATCCGCTGAGCAAGCATCTAGTAAAGCATATACACCAGGCCTTAGTGCTTCGTCTATTTCCCTGCAAATATTCAATGGTTTAGCACCCTCCTGTCCAACAGCTGAAATATTATACCCTTGTACCCCAGGTATTGTCAAAGTTCCTTTTAAACAATAGTAGGAAACTGCAACTAGTTTTCCTCAAAAATATATTATTACTTGTCTCATTGTGAAATTCAACTCTTCACTTCCAAGTTTGGTTAAAAGGAAAACTTGTTGAACAGATAGGGGAAGAGGTTTGCTCTATCAAACTGAGGCCAGAGTTGAGATATGAAAAAATAGGGCATAGAAAATCTAGGTATTATACAATGTAATTGTAATTGTAGGTGGATTACAGGCCACTGAATTTTATTAATAACAAGACTACTAAATTCAAATTAGAAAAGTTACATGTCAATGAGACGTGAATATTTAATTAGGCATGCTTCTACCATAATTCTACTTAAGTAATACTTTTTCTAATAGAAAAACTTTCTGCAAAGCTGATCTTCTCTGTTTGCTTGGCAAGATTTAATCCCAAAGCCACATTGTTTACAGTTTCAGCTGATTAATAACTGTAGTTAATGTATTTTTTTGTTTTTCTTTTGAGACGTTAAGTTTTCAACTCAGAATCTACAAAGTCTCCAACCCTTAATATTTTCCCCTTTCGACATAATACTTGCTTTTTATTGGAAACGAAATAAATAACATTGGGAAACGAAATAAATAATACTGGGATACTAAGATCTAGCACTTTTAGTCTAGGAGAAGAGAACATTAGCCTAATCACTCTCTTTCTCCATTATTCTATGTCTCTTACTCTAGTTCTGGTGTGGAGCTTGAGTTCCTCTAGTAGTTTGCAGCCCATTCTTAGATTCAGTGATTCTCATTCAGAATCTTGTGATGAGCTTGAATAGACTCGAGTTCCACATGAGAGGGACTCCAGTTCCTCATCAAAACTCTTGTGTTTTGAGGACTCTAGTCCTCATCATAGAGTTTATCCGATTAAGAGTTTGAGTTTGTGAATGAAAGGGAAAAGAGTTTTCAAGTTCTAAACAGTCTAGTAATTCATATTTTCTAGAATTTGTGATAGATGTCTGTGGAGAACAACCAAAAGTAAGTTAGGGCAGAACCCTTCATATTTTGTTTGTGTCAAGTAGATGCATTAATAATTTCACAGAATTTAAATAAAATATATATATTTAGGGCAGAACCCTTCATATTTTGTTTGTGTCAAGTAGATGCATTAATAATTTCACAGAATTTAAATAAAATATATATATATATATATATATATATATATATATATATATATTTATCTTATTATGCCTTATAAGTAGCCATCATTTTTGTTTCCTTCATAATTTCTAACATGGCAGTTACCTTATAAAGCAACCTTAGCTTCATTAATGGGACCTAGGACGAGGGAAAAATTTCTAAACTTCTTGAGCAGAACAAACATTTTGCAACAGAACGAAGAAGATAATTTATGAGCCAAATGAGAAAAAGATAGTTCACAAATATTGAGAAAAAAAATACCTTTTGGAACAGATCAATATTGGAATGGAGAATCTAATTGAGATAAAACCCTTCATATTTTGTTTGTGTCAAGTAGATGCATTAATAATTTCACAGAATTTAAATAAAATATATACACACACACATATATATATATATATATATATATATATATATCTTATTATGCCTTATAAGTAGCCATCATTTTTGTTTCCTTTATAATTTCTAATCATGGCAATTACCTTATAAAGCAACCTTAGCTTCATTAATGGGACCTAAGATAATTTATGAGCCAAATGAGAGAAAGATAGTTCACAAATATTGAGAAAAAAATTACCTTCTGGAACAGATCAATATTGGAATGGAGAATCTAATTGAGATAAAATAACACCCACCCCCTCTCCCCCAAACGCAAAAAAAAAAAATCTATTTGGGTGAATGGAGTAATTTGAGAAGAAAGCAAAAGCTAAATCCTAATATTGTAAGCTATACCATCAATAATAATAACAATTTAATAGTATTAGGTGGTAGGATGTCGGAAATTACCTTTTGATGCCAGTTCTAAGTGGACCAAATCCCGAATAAACCCATATGTAACTGGATAAAAACTGAGAACAGTGCAGAGCAAACACATCCTTTTGATGTCTCACCTGCAAAACGAAAAAATGGAAAATAAAAAAGAGGGGAAGTTCTGGTTAGCTTTACCATGAAAAGATTGACACATACTCCAAAATGGTAACACTTCCAAGTAGCTGAAGCTCTCTCTCTCTCTCTCTCTCTCTCTCTTTCTCTCTTTGATGAATACATAAAGAAAACAAATGGAAAACAACAATTTTTCTGGATGCAAGAGATTTCATTAACAATACAATCCAAGGGCCAATTCTGCCCCAGCACTAATCATTCATCCTGACATAGTTTTGTAGTTCAGAATCCCCATATATGATTTCCAGTTGTGCACGCATCAACAATATACTTACGTTTCATCTTACAGCATAGATGATTAAGTAGGGAGCCATTATTACATTTTTTGTATGATGTGCTTGTCTCCACTGCAATTGAGATATGCTATCAATTAACACTAATATAAATTATACAAATTCTAGTGTCTGGGGTCTAATGTGGCTGGTTCATGATGAGCTTTAAAGGAGAATGTTAGGGTTTACTTCTGTTAACTTGATATATGTTACAGTTATGTCCACTCTCTATTACTTAAAACCTTTTGGATTGACAATAACTTAACATGGTTTAGTTACTTAAACCCTATGTCTGGTACTTTATTGTTCTGTATAAATATTGGCCAAAAGTCTGTTACTTCTCAAGTCCCATAGCCAACTCTTTGCAAGGCAACTTTTCTGACCTCATTATATAATGAAACAGATGACCAAGTGAACGCCACTATTTTCATAAGCAAAGAAATGCCTAAACTTGAACGCATTTGGAGCCCTTGATCCTGTTTGAAATCTCAATAGCACGACTCAAAACTCACAAAAAAAAAAAAAAGAAAAAAAAAGAATGATTATGGAGTATTATCTGAAGACTTAGATAATATTAGGTGCTTCTCAATAATTATTTCAGGAAAATCCCGAAAAACAGCACTCACCTCTTCATAAATCCTTCTCAGAGAATAAGCACATTTTACTCCTTCTTCGACTTCCCACGAAAAGTAACCATTTATAACCACTGAACTAGTATCCATAGTCTCCAAAGAATGAAGAAGAACACATACTGAAGCTTCAAGTAGAGCAATGCACCGCTCACATTCACTAGAATTTACAAAACATTCATTACAAAGTGGTCATTATAATTGGAAATGAAAACCCAAAAAAACTAAACAAGTTAACATGCCAAGTGAAAAAATTTTAAAGCACTCAAAATTATTACAATTACACCAGGCAATGTGAAAAGATCTGAAACAACTCTTTCTAATTTGCATCAACAATCATAAAAAGTCATCATCCTTCATCAAGAGAACATTTTAACAATCCCCAACCTCAAAAGAAAAAAAAAACAAAGGATTTCCATGCATGCATCTAACCTCAGTAAGCATCAAGCTCTTTGAAACCATCATATTTACCATGTGAACAAATTAAATGAAGGAAAAAAAAAAACCAAAGAAAAAAGCAAGTCATGTATGTGCTATTTGATAAATATATTAACTATGGAGTTAAAATGGGGAAACTAGAGCAGAGATTGATGCTACCAAGTTTGAATTTTTCAGAAAGCATGGCTCATATTATCAATTAGTATCCTAAAAGGGAATGTCATCTAATATCATCAGCAGATATAAAATTATTGGGGATCTTCATGCTTACCATTTTGTTACGGTTGCAGTATCAGTAGTAATAAAGAGTTATAACCATCTTAAGGATTTTTGGAATTGCAAATTAAAACAACAATTTGAAAGGTTTAAAAGTAACAATCTACAAGATGTTCCCTTAAAATACAAAAAATCTTAGGACAAAAAAGAGCAAAGAACAGAACACACCTTTTGTGATGCTTCATAACAGTATATAGCAATCGGCAGCACGCAGCAAATAGGTCAACTGAGAATTTCCTATCTACACTACAAAATCGCATACTTGGTACTGGATCAGAGACAAGGTCATTTGAGATCACGGAAGAATCATTCAGAATAGATGCTTTAGAAAGTTTAAGCTGATGAAAATCTTGAAAAAGTGCTGCAGGTATACGCAAACATTGTGCTACATGCCAAGCCTCCATTTGGAACAGAGCATGTTTTCCAGATATTCTTGTCAGTACCTCAATACCCATAAGAATAACTGCTCCTGGATCCGGTTCATTATCACCTTCACTATCAATCAATTTCTCATAGAAAATTAATGGACTCTGCAAGTGCAGAATTATGTTGAATACACTTGCAATTAAGCTCTGGATGTGTCTTTTAACCACACCCAAACGTTTGCGTCCTAAAACGAAAATAGATAGTCAGAAAACAAAGATGGAATGCACTTAAATTAATATGGAAAAGATTAACAGTTAATCAATTGTAAGCAAAAAGAGCTAATCATTGGTACGCATTTTCTTTATCATATGTATATTCTTTCCTTCGATTTTAGCGAAGGGGCAATATGGGGAGGATACATACCATGTACAGGTAGGTTGAGATCAATATAAGTGACATGTTAAAAATAACATAGAAGTATGCAAGAATGATTACTCCTACTACATTTGAACCCCCTTAAAAAGGGGACTAGGTTTAAGAATTTACAATAACATCAAGGAACAAGATTTCCTTCTTGAAGCACCACAGAGAAGCTGAGAATAATAAAAAGCTACAGCATTTATTGCCTATATTTCTGATCTATTCTAAGGCTTATAAGGCACAATCATTGCCTAGTTATCCATGGCAATTGGTTAAGTTGAGCCTGTCTAGAAAGAATAGCACCAGAAGATTTAAGAAATGCTAAATTTTGAAAAATATCCAGCTGATAGGTATTTCAAAGTTAAATCAATGGCCAAAGAAGACAGGGAATAACATCCTCACAGCAGTTGAAACAAATATACAAGAAAGATGGTAAAAACTTTTAATGACACATGAGATGAAGGTGAAGTGTATACTAGACATCTCTAGTGTCCAAATGGAATAAAATGCAGTTATCTCATGCAAAACCCTAGCCTTGAAGTACCAGGAACCCTATCATTGCCAATGAAAGTATAAAACAGGGAAAGTCGGAAATATGTGGAACTTTACCCTTTGGTTAAGAAGGATTATATTCCAAAGCAACTGGGAAAAGGACCAGTAAATAAATAAAAACTACTCACAATAGCTGACCAGGAAAAAAAGGAATTAGCGATAATACTATGTAATTCGTAGCTAAATATAACTATCCAAATATGCACAAATAGATGTGGTGATAAATGTTACCTGAAACAAAGTCTAGAACCAAGTCCAAGCAGTCAATTCCAGCTGCAACAGTTGAGGAAACCTTGCCTCCATCTGCACTTCCAGTATGTATGTCATAAATCGTTGTGCATGTTTCCCGCAAACCAACTAGTGCTCTCTCTATAGCTTGTATAGCAGATAAAAGATGCAACTCATGTGGTTTCTTTATGAATACTATGAATGACAACCTCAACCTAGCTCTAAATTCATCCAAGCAGTACGGCTGGCATTTAAGAGATGCTTCAAACCAACCCACATTGCCATTTAGCATCTTGGTGCTCGTTTCTGTCTCACGAGATGCAATACTAGCTCTTTTCCCTTGTAAAGCTATGCATTTTCCTATAGCCCTTAATTGTAGCTCCACCAAATTGACATATGTATGTCTGGACAAGGTAGGATTAACTGAAGGAAAATGAGCTCCTAATTCTTCCAGAAACTTGAGAACACCATCCAACCAAACAAAAGAAAATGGTTGTGACAACTGATTCAAGTCCACAAATTCCAATAACAAGATTTTTGAAACTCCAGTACAAATTTTCACCAAGCTAGATGACAAGGGAGCACTATCGATATGTAAATTTAGCCTCAAAATAGCTGAAAAAGAAATCAACAGCTGCCTGACTAAAAATGCTGCTTTTGGATAATCACCTTTTAGCAAGCTTCTCAAGAAAGGCTTATTTAAAGATTGGAGCTCAGATGAAACATCCTCAGCCAGAACACAGCCAGTAGAATCTGCATCTTTTAATAGGCACCATTTCCAAGGAACACCACTAATTCTGGAGTCATTCTCAATACCAGATGATGCGGAGAAAGTCACTGCCCCACTAGGACTGTGCTGCTGTTTACCACTTGAAATATCAGCCTCCTCACCAATACCTTGAAGTAAAAGCTCCTCTGTATTGCAGCTCGACTTTTGAAGATTTTGACCATTACATAAACTTCTGGAAAATTTATCATCCTCAAAAAGCAACATGTATATGAGAAGAGTAGAAAATTCTACAAATGCATTTATACAAAGGTTGATTTCAGAGACAGGTTTGTGTTCCGACCTCAATAATTTTATTTTATGGTTACTATTTCTCATGTCTATTTCTTTCACAACAGATGCTACACCCCATAAGAACCCACTAAAGCAAGAAACCAAAGAGGAAAACTTATTCAAATCCAGAAGATAAGCATTAGAGCCTACTTGTTCATTACAAAGAGCATCCTTCAAAGTGATAAGAAAAATTTCCATCTGTTCCCTCAAGCACTTAGGAACAACAGATACACTTCTCCAGGCCTCAATATAATCAGAGGAATTCAAGAGTGGATCAGTTTCCAGCAAATTTTTCTCTTCATGGACAGCTTCAGCATCATCTGGTTCTTTACAATGGTTCTGCACATATTTAATGGTATGAGTGGCATGGTTAAACTGATATCTGTTCAACGTCAATAATAGGTATAACGTGTGATCCATCAATGTAAAGACCATATCTTCAACTTTACCACAATCATCTTTTGGAAGTAACTCTTGAATACCAACAACCGCATACAGAGACTTGAAAAGCCATAAAGCAGGAAGTGAGTCACGAAAGAAAACTGAAGTTAGTGAGGCATGAGTAGTTTCAGTCTTTTCCTCACTAGAAGCCATAATTATACATTTCAAGGCCTTTCGGCAAGAAACAAATAATCTGAAGAGCTCATAATAATTATGAGCACATAAGATATTCTGACAGTCCAATATGCTACCAACAGCACACCTGAAACACAGATTCATATTGAAAAGTATTAATTGATAATTTCCAAGAATATACCTTAGCATGGCTTCAAATAAAAAACAAAACTTAACATCAAAATCCAATATTTTCCAAAAAAAATAATCCTAAATGGACATATATGTTATAAGATATTCTACCATATTGCCATCTATAAAATTAAATACAAGCTCATAACAATTTAAGCCTGGGTAAAGTAGTCTATTCACAAAACTTGCAGAAAAAATTTCCAAAAGAAACCACAGAACTCCTAGTAAAATACATTTTTACATAATTATATGTGCAAATAGCAAATTTCATAAGTCATGTTATACTTCCCCGAGAATTAGCCATTTTACAACTTGACCCAACAAGTTATCTATTTCAATTATCAATCACTCTTCAATTTTTTTAAGAAAGGGAGATTTCCTACTTTCTCGTCACATACAACAACCATCATGGATAGGGGACCATGGCCACATATTATACTGTGAGAATCATCCACATAGGAATAGAGCACATACCTTTCAAGGTTGAGAATAGATGTCACTAGAAGTAAAACTGAGCTTGAATCCAAATATCCTTTTGGCATCCAACTCAAAAGACTAAGCAAGCACTGACAAGCTGTAAATTTCATGCTAATTGAAGGTAAGGATTTTGATTCCTTGCAACTTTGTGTGAGCGGCTCATAAGAAGAATAAGTCGACAGTTCTGTTGCCGAAAAGCAATCACACATAACATGTTGGTAGTTGGAAACAACCACTGGTGAGTTCTCTAGGCCACTTAAAACCTCTGACCAATTAGGTGACGATTTGAAATCAACATTGCCACAAAAATTACCAATAAGGAGAAATGCAGATTTCTCCAACACGCGGCAGAACCTTGAGGCAAAATGTCTGCGGAAAAACTAACACAAGAGAAAGAATGAATGTCTTGATGCAATGATTTCATTAAAAACTCAATGAAAATGACATAGACATCACAAGTAAAGAATCAAACAAAATGACTACAAATACGCACATTCAAACAAGATAAAAGTGTTCAAGAGTATAATTTTGCATCTATGTACGCATGTACGCATAGGATAAGGTAATCATAATGATGTTTGAAAGCAGCTTACTCTTGTCTCATACAGAATGGAATCCTCAAAGAGTCCTGTTGAGATTTGATGTATGGAAACTCGCTTCACTTGGCCACATTCATAGCTGCTCCAGTTTCCAACCTCCCTAAAGCTGCTTCTTCCATATGGAAGAGAAGTACTGATTAAGAGAGAAAGGAACATCTTCAATTTCTTTTCATCAGCATGAGTGCACCAAACATCAATATTTTGACAAACAATCCACCAAATTGCAGTAGGCAATGACTTATTGTTCACGTCAGAAACACCCAAATCCCATTCATCACTTTTGAGGGTGGATGCTTCCTTACAAGTTGAATCATCAGAAGTGGAGATTGTCTGTTGATCTTTAGAAACTAACGATAAGTGCCCCATCATAAAACCGGTTAGATCTACTGCCTCTTGCCTCAAAGCAGAGATTCTCCTTCTCAGCCTTTTGCTTCTTTTACTATACTGTGACAAGCTGGCATCATCAAGCAATCTGCTTTGCACCAGATTATCATAATTTTGCAGCAAATACTCAAAAGACTTTATCTGCCTGTTCAAATCAACAAGCCTCTGGAGAGACATAGCATGCATTAGATATATCAATGGAGAACAATCTGCAGCATTCTCTTGAAGATAGATGTTTGAAACTAATTGAATAACAGCAAGAAGAGAAGCTGATGGTTGTAGAAACCAAGAAAAATAGCCATTCTCAGTCCAACCAGTACTTTCCAACCAATCTCTGCCTGAGTATCCCATGAACGGATCCCCCATAGCTGCCGTCATCTTTCTTGATGAAACTGGAGGCATGAGGCTTGTTGCTTGCCTATATAAGATTCGACACGACATATACAACTGAAAGAAGAAGACAAAGACCCAGTGGGTCGAAAATGCAAATCTCTGAAAATCAGTTTTGTTTCCAGCCAGGACATTTTCAATAGTTTTCCCAGTGACAGAAAAGAGAAACTTGTTGACAGCATCTGGCTGTGCTCCAACTAGTGTACTCGTGTAGGGACACAGTAGATTCACCAGGTCCTTTACAGAAACTGCAACACGGTTACAATTACCTGTTGTAACAGTTAAAGAGTCCAGCACTATCACATACACTTCAGACAACCCTCTACCCAAAAGTTCAGCTTTCGGATAAAACCCCCACAAGCGACTTTGTACATCCAGTTTGTCAAGTTCTTTCTGATCATCCACTAAACAGCTCCCTTTCATCCATTCCAGAGATTCTGATATATCCATAGTCAACTCTCGAAGGCATCCACTTGCTTGCCCTTCTGGTATGGATTTAACAGCTTTACGAATGGCAATCTTAAACTCATGTAAGCATAATAGTATCCCAACTGATTTTGCATAAGCTTCACCATCTAAAGAAGTGAAAAATCTAGTATATTTCATATCATTGTCATGCAAATTTACAAGCCTTATAGCTTTGCACAACGTGAAAATTGTATTATTCACCTGCATTAGTTAATAGGATAAGAACTGGGCTTCAAAACCATAAACAATCTCCAGTCTCAAAGAATTAAGGTACACAGAAGAAAACAAAAATGTACTAGCAGTCTCACAGAACAAATGTAAAAACCTGTGACACTTAACCAATAAAAAAAAAAAAAAATCTCAAAAGCAATCAAAGAGAGAAGTGGTAAATAGTTGGTTTTGAAACAACTTTCAAATATATGGATGTACTCATATATGTTTTAACTTGTATGTTTACTAATACAGAAGTTAAATAGAATCTGCATACAATAAAAATCAAATAGCTTTTACTAACCTGGCGAAGTTGGCTATATAGATTAAGCAATTGGCATCCAAGGTCTGTTATCTTAGAAGGCAATGAGCAATGATTCAGCCTATCAGTCGAAGAGTGGCCAATGGCCAGATAAGAAAGCATCATGAGCCATAAGCTTACCAAGTCATGCTCTATAACCTCATATTCAATTTCCAAAAGATAACCTATAGAAACAAGTATCTCATTGGCTAATAAAGTTAACATATCCATCTCTTTCCTGTTATTAACTTCATATTTATATGATTTAATTAAATTGGAGGATAATGATATAATCATGTCATAAACCTTCTTCAAGAAATTTAGTGAAGCTCCCTCAGAGGTGTCCTCGGTTCTCACATATACCTTTTCATGTGTAAAGCTGGCAAGCAAGTTGTTAATTGATTTGAGTGTGCAATGAACGTCCAACAATACATGTCCAACTCCAAATTTAGCTTCAACATACCCATTAATCTCAAGTAAAAGAGGCTCCATAATTAGTACAAAGAAATCAAAAAGTGACTTTCTTCTTTCTACACTTGAGGAAATTAAGGAATAACTCCCTTCAAATGGCACATTATTATTCTTTGACAACATCTTAGAAGTATGACCCAACAAATTATCTTCCACACGTGTTGAACCCTCAGTTTTTCCCATCATGTTGATATTTCTGGACATCACTGAAGCTCCTTTTAGCTTTGTAACTCGATCAACAAACAAGTGAAATAGTTCTCCTATGTTACAGGCTGTCAAATCCTTCTTTGCAGTAATAATTCTTTCCAGTCTATCAAAAAGGTGTCTATGATAACTCTTAACTACCGTTTTGGAGTCTCTGAACTTCCCATCATCGGATACAACATAATTTTCTGTACTATGTAAGCTCAAAAATCCATCAATATGCACAGGATGAAACAACCCATCAGACAAGATGTCTTCAACTAGCTTCAATAAATTTCTAGTCCCACCAGGATTACATCCATCAATCTTAAGATGCAAGATGCCTGATAGATGCAACAGAGGTTCAAGAAGTTTATCAATAAAATCACGAAATCCAGTTTTCTTAGTAGGATGGGCCCTCAAAAACTTGGCAAATGGCTCACATATCAAGCATGAAAACTGCAGAACATAAACACCCGCATTGCCATTATCAAAATTTTCAGCAAAAATTTTGTGAGCAAGCTCAACCACTGGATTCACAGTTGACACCCACAGGTCTAAATTTTCATTTGACAAACCACCATGAGATGAGAATAGCAAAGACATGCAATCAAGCACAGTCTTATACAATTCAAACCCTTCACCAATAAAATACATATCTTTTGGACATGAAGATACAATTTCCATCTGGGACAATGCATTTTTTGCAATAAGAGAAATAGACCGCAAAAGGTTCCGCGAGTAACTTAAAGAAACATGTGAGTTCAGAGACGACTCCATGCAGAATTTAAATATCTTCCAGCATCTAAAGTCCAAATATGTCTCGATAATTTTATCATGAGGTTCATCTCCACCACTAATTTTCTTTTCCGAAGAAATCAGCAACGACTGGACCCAATCATTAAGAAAAATTATTAAACGTGACAATTTTACTGTTTCACATTCCTGAGTGGCATCATTGCCTTCTTTCACTGCCGATGTCACAAAACCAAACGCTAGCTCTACTTTCCTGCACCAAATTATGGTATTTGTCAAAAAGACATTAAAACTTTTATTTTTTTTTTTGGAACAATGAAAGAGGAATGAAAACAATCTGAGTCTTTAAATCTTGTCTGGCGTCTACTTTTGCACACGAAAAGTACAAACTTGCTCTCACAAATAAAACAAGCATCCATCCAAGTAATCGGTAACACACTTATCTATTCCATTTCTCAACCCTCTAAGCAACCAAAATATAGTAGTTGGAAAGAAAAGAAAAATTAAACTAAAAGATTGACATATATTTGAAAGAAACAGATGAAATAGAAGAGCAAGCTCTTGTTTTTCGAAAACCACACTTAGAACGCTTTGTTTGGCTGCTAGAAAATGTATGGAAAGAAAACAGACGCATGAAGCTTAATTTATGTACATAACAGTGTATTTCAATTAGAGAGCTACCAAATTATCGAAACAGCTTCTTTTTGGATTGAGCATTTCATGCTCTTTCCCGAAAAGGATGTGTAAAAAAGCATGTGTTGACATTTATATTTTCCATAAAAAAGAAAAAAAACCAGAAAGAAAGGGACTGACTTTTGAAGAGCTAGGTTTTTGTTCTGGAGTGATAGAATCAATTGCAGGTTCCTCCATGGACAACCTTCCTCGAGGTTCTGCTCAAGTTCTCTCTGTCCAGATATTTCTGCTTCTTCTTCTTCTTCCACTCCTCCTGGTTCGCTCCCTTGCTCTGAGAAACAAATACGATGTGTTTTGGGACGTCTTTCAGCTTCTTCGATGATCCTACCCTTCCTCTTTTTGTCCTTCTTTGTTCGTTTCTCTTTAAACTTCCATTCTGAATCCGCCATTCTTGCTTCTTCGAAGAATTTTTTTTTTGGTGATTTTCAGCGGGAAAGGGTTTTAGGTTGGTGCTTACTAATAGGATTTTAGCGGCCCGGAATGATGATTCGTCTGGAAAGAGAAAGAAGAGTAAGACCTACAGGCTTGCGATGGCTGAAAACAAGGAGGTTTTTCGATGCCATAACAAGCCCAACTTTCTTTTTTTTCTTTTTTTCTTTTTTTATAAATAATTTCCTCACTCTATAATTCTATTAATAGATAATATTTTTGTACTGATTTAATTTTGCAATTGTACCTAATATATTAAATAAAGTTAAATACACATGATATAATAGTGGAGCTTATCAAAGCTCGAATTATAATTCTCACAAATAAATATAATAGAACGGTCGGTTTCCTTTCTACCAGATCACACCCTCAAGTGTATGATTAAGCCCAACTTGGGTTAACAGAAATGGGCCAAATTTTTAAAAAATTAAAATGTTAACCCAAGATTGTTGTTATATCCTGTATGGTCGATTGATAATTAAAATTTTAGTCCGTCTTATAAACACTCTATTCTACCATACCACACCTCTCATCTTCTTCCTTTTCTTCTTTTAGGATTATCCCCTTGTTCTTCTTCTTTCTTTTTTTTCTCTCTTTTTTCTTTTTGGCCTTTCCCTTTTCTCTTCCAAGTCTTCTTCTTCTTTTTTTGTGCAGCTACCGCCGTGCCGCCATTCCACCGCTATCCCCATCGCCGTTAAGCCACCTTCACAGTCTACTAATGAGGTTGGAGCATTTATTAAACTTCATCAATGATATATATAGCTTGTGGGTTTTGTGGATTAAGTGAGCATGCCATGAAATACTTTTGTTTTTTCTTTTTTTGGTTAAAGTAAAGTATCATTGTTCATAAACTTTTTTCTATTGTTGTTGTTGGTTACTAGTTTTAAAATTTTTCCTTTTGTTTATTTGTTTTACAGTGACGACTACAAAGTCTTCATGCTAAAGGCTATAGAGTATTTACTTGTAAAAATGGAATGCAATTTTAGCAAGATGATGTAGAATTTTTTAAACCAAAACATGCAAGGTGTGTAATAAAGAACTATCAACTTGGAGGTGTATTCAATTATAACTTTAAAAGACTTTTACAAACTTCTTTTAATGGCAGATTTTTATAAATTTTTATTAACTTTTACAAACTTTATATAAGTATGAATGATTTTGAGTGACTTTTGTAAATTTTTTTTACTTACGACAATAGTTGATTAGCATTTATTTAGCAATTCAAACTCATTGTATGGACAAATAAATTAAAACATATAAATTCAAAAAAATGTTTATAAGATGCTCATATAATTGTTTGGTGATACTCCTCCTCAAGAAACAATGAGTCATCACGAAAAACCTACGAAAGTAGAACAAGTAAAAGAGAAGTTGAAATCCAAAACAAAGCACAAATCTATAAACAGAAAGCAATAATTTTACTGCCAATAAGTAATAACAATTATATGCATGCATGTCCCTTCTAGAGGTGTGTCTGAAACTTAGATGCTAAAAATAATTAAAAATAACAAAAGGAGATAGTAGAAAATTCTTGACCTTGATATCTGAATAGTGAGTTGTAGAAAAAAATCTAATCGAGTTCAAGAGTTTACTTTTAGGATTACGTTGTCATTGCTGCTTTAATAACAATCTCTTAAATGTCAATCACTTAATTCAAATAGCTTTTATCTTTCTTGCACATATGTTGTTATAAGAAGTCTTAACACCATTTTCTTATACATATACATTTGACATTTTGGATATGGAAGATTCTCCTTTCCATATTTATAGAAGTTGGAGATTCAGACCAAGTTTTCAGCTTTGATGTGTGGATTAGTTTCGGCATTAACAGTGGGTGAAAAAATGAAAAAATATCTCCAACCAAACACAATAAAAAGAATCACCATAAAATTCTTTTGACATTGTTGTAGGCCCAGATCATCATCCTCGTCCTCATTCTTTACAAGTCAATGACCAATTTTACAATAATGTTGTATTGGCGGCCTAACACACTAGCCCACGTCCCATGGTTATACAACCTTTTAAGTCGGTGACGGCGTTATTTAGATGCTCACTTAGAGTTAAATTGCCTTTTAATTTAAAAGTCTATAAAAGTTTCTGGGGAGAATACTTGTAAACTTTATGGACTTTTAAAAAACTATAATTAAATATCTCAATATTTTCTAAGATTTTTTAAAAGTTTATAAAAGTCTTAATTGAATATCCCATAATTTTAGAAATATTTTAAAAGTCTTAATTAAATACATCTAAACTTTTAAAATTTATAAAAGTTTTTAAAGTCTTAATTGAATACACCTCTGGTTTTGTAATATAATTAAATTATGCATGTTTATACCTAATTGAAGTTTTATTATTTTAAAATTTATAATATTTATTATATAATTACATAACAAAACAACAATATTACACAACAACAATATTAGAAAGGCTAGTCACAATAATCTTTGATGCGCACGTCAGTCAAAGTTGTTTATTTTTTTGGAGTCCTAAACTAACCCAAAAAACTATGAAAAAAATAAGTAAATTAAAATTTGTCCTCATAGTTTTCTAATCATATATCATATGCATGAATTGAGGTCGAAAAGATCTTCAAATATAATTTTTTCAAACAGTGCACACATATGCAAGGGCGCGGGCATGTACACCATCGGTGGCCACCATTACCCCATCAATGGGTCATCGACGCCACTATGGTAGCCACCGATGCCCCTATGGTGGCCATTATAGGTTTTATTTTGGATTTTAGCACGTTAATCAAATTCACTAGTTTTTTTGAAAGTCTAAATCAGCTTAAAAAATTATGAAAAAAAATATGTAAATTAAAGTTTATCCTCTTAGCTTTCCAACCATATATCATATGCATGAATTTGGTACTGTTAAGGTCTTCAAAATTAAATTATTCCAACAGTGTGCAAAACTATTTTTTGTACACGTTAGTCAGAGTTGTGCATTTTTCTAGAGTTTTAAAACAACCCTGAAAATTATAAAAAAATTAGTAAATTAAAGTTTATCATCTTAGATTTCCAACTATATATCATATACAGGAATTGGAGGCCGGGAAGGTCTTCAAATATAATTTTTTCCAACAGCACATGCATATGTAATGGTGGCCACCAATGCCCCACTGATGCCTATTATGGTGGCCACCGAGGCCCCCATGGTGGTCACCATAGACCCCCTATTTTGGACTTTAGCACATCAATTAAATTCACTGGTCTTTTTTTAAAGCCTAAATCAACCTAGAAAATTATAAAAAAAATATGTAAATTAAAGTTTATTCTCTTATCTTTCCAACTACATGTCATATGTATGAACCCGATACTGTTAAGGTCTTCAAAATTATATTCTTCCAACAATGCACAAAATTGTCTTTTGTGCACATCAGTCAGAGTTGTATGTTTTTTTGGAGTCCTAAACCAACACAAAAAATTATGAAAAAAACAAGTAAATTAAAGGTTGTCCTCTTAGCTTTCAACTATATATCATATGCATGAATCAAAAGTCAGAAAAATCTCCAAATTTAGATTCTTCCAACATTGCACAAACCTATATGTTGAACACGTCAATTAGAATTATGAATTTTTTTGGAGTCCTAAATCAACCTTAAAAATTATGACAAAATATATAAATTTAAATTTATTCTCTTAACTTTCCAAACATATATCATATGCATGAATCCGATGATGTTAAGGTCTTTAAATTTAAATTCTTCCAATAGTGTGCAAATGAAACTACTATAAAATTAAAAAAAAAAAAAAACAAGTAAATTGAAGACATTAAAATCCATACACAAATTATAAATACATATATACACATGCATCAATTTTGTGCATGTGTATAAAAATAAGTACATATTTTATCTTACATCACCATTAGTTCCACCATCGCCCTCCTGATATATAGGCTCAATACATCTTATTCGGTTATGCCCCATCATTCCACATCGGCCATATTTGTATTTCATCTTTTTCTATCATTGAGATAATATTCTATTTTTCCTTGGTTTACCAACAATACGTCTTCTATTGTTTGGGGGTTGAACTACCTTCATTTGAAATTCATGCGAAATCTTCCATTGTCTTATGTCATTAACAAGATATATGGAATCTTGGTAAGCTAAACAAAGTGTGTCGATATGATAATACTTTGAGTACACATTATGGAACTCGATATGTATGTATAAACATATTGTCATACCAATCAACATGGTTGGTAACTCATTATGTAATGATATTTTAACTTTAAATTATATGTATCCCAATCGACATTAACTATATTGTATACCTCATCAATTAATTGCTCAGTACAATTTTGAGGAATTTCAGTCACTTTCGATTCGTAATTCTTGAGTAGGCAATGATCATCGTCACCTTTACATCACTTGCCATCATAAAACACAACAACCATAATAGAACGTTTAGATTCCGTAGTACATATTTACAATTGAAAAACAAACCATAAATTAGAAACAATTCAAAACATCATAAAGCAAAAGAAAAAAAATTCTGAAAAAAGGTAAGTCGTTAGTGGTCACCATAGGGGGTCAGTTGCCACCGACGACCCTATAGTGGCCACCGACATCCCCATGGTAGCCACCATAATAGATCGGGTTGCACACTTTTAGATCAATCTAAATTTGAAGACCTTAACAGTATCAGATTTATACATATAATATATTGTTAGAAAGGTAAGAGAATAAATTTTAATTTACATTTTTTTTTTATAATTTTCCACGTTGAGTTGAGACTCTAAAAAAATGTACAACTCTAATTGACGTGCACAACAGACAGGTTTATGTACTGTTGGAAGAATTTAAATTTGAAAACCTTAATGATATCAGATTCATGCATTGAAATACTAAGAGAATAAGCTTTAATTTACTTCTTTTTTTCATAATTTTCTAAGTTGATTTGGGACTCCAAAAAAATGCACAACTCTGGTTGACGTGCACAATAAACAAGATTGCACACTGTTGGAAGAATCTAAATTTAAAGACCTTAACGGTATCAGATTCATATATGTGATATGTGATTGGAAAGATAAAAAGATAAGTTTTACTTTAAGTATTTTTTTCATAATTTTCTAAGTTAATTTAGACTTTCAAAAAAACTAATGAATTTGACTAATGTGCTAAAGTTCAAAATAGAGCCTATGGTGCTTACAATAGGGACATCGGTGGGCCATTGATGGGTGGGTGATGGCCACCGACTGTGCACACACCCTCCCCTTGCATATGTGCATATTGTTGGAAAAAAAAAATTTGGAGACCTTCTTGACCTTCAATTCATGCATATGATATATCGTTGAAAAGCTAAGAGAACAAGCTTTAATTTGATTATTTTTTAATAATTTTCTGGATTGGTTTAGGACTCCAAGAAAAGTACAACTCTGACTAAAATATACAAAAGATGGTTTTGCACACTGTTGGAATAATTTAAATTGAAAACCTTAACAGTATCAGAAATATGCATATATATGGTTAAAAAGTTAAGAGGATAAACTTCAATTTACATTTTTTTTTATAGTTTTTTGGATTGATTTAGGCTTTTAAAAAGATTAGTGAATTTCATTGACGTGCTAAACTCCAAAATATAGCCTATGGTGGCTACCGTAGGACTTATAGTGGCCACCATAGAGGCGTTGGTAGGCACCATAGTGGCGTTGATGGGCCACCGACGGTGTACACGCCCTCTCCTTGCATATGTGCGCGCTGTTGAAAAAGAATAAATTTGGAAATCTTCTCAATCTCCGATTCATGCATATTATATATCGTTGAAAAATTAAGAAAATAAACTTTAATTTATTAATTTTTTTTTATAATTTTCTATATTAATTTATGCTTCCAAAAAAATCTATGTATTATAGCCATCGGTGGCCAACATAGGATGGTCGCCTTTGAGCCATCGGTGGTTACCATAGGACCTATAGTGCTCACCGACGACCACTTCAATCCAAACGATGAGCTAGTTTGCTATGATCGACTCACCACTATTGAGTTTTAACAATTTTTTTATTTGAAAAAATCCAATATGATATCCAAAATCTCCAAATCTCCAAAAACCATCTACCCAAATGAAAGTAAAAAGAAAAGTATAAAATGAGAAGCAACTTTTAACTTACAATTGCTCAAATAGTCGTTGTTATAGCCTAATAGGTTCCACCCTCAATAAGAAATATCTCACTTTTATTGGATTAATTTTTTGATTCGTGCTTCTTTGGGTATGTATAATAGTGTATTGAATTGATTGAAGATATATATGTATGTGCTTTTTGCATTAAATATGAGAAATGATAGTTTGATAAAAGTATAAAACTCAAATAACAAAAGATGGTTAAAATTTTAATTCATATAAAAAGTGGTTAAAATAAATTAACTTACACTAACCTTGATTATGACATCAAAAAACTCTTTTTTTTATGTCATAGCTAATGGTGAGGGTCTTTAATTTTTTTAGCCATATTTTTGTAGAAATTAATATTTTAGTCAATTTTTTTAATACTTTTATCTTACTACCTCTCCTTTTCTCTTTCTAAATTAAATACACATCTTTCCTATCATCTTCCCAAATTAAATGTATCTATAACTAGTATATAACAATTTTGGGTTTTTTTTGTTCTAATCTTTCTTGAGTTGTTGATTTCTTAACGATTTTGGATTTAATATAATTTTTTTATGAAAAAAAAGTAACCTAAAAAAAATTGCATTGGCTGAAAAATTTTGCGATCATGATTACAAGAGGTGAACAGTGCACGCTGAAAATTGCAAAGTTTCCTTAGAAATTAAATTTGAAGACATTTTGAAACTCAGATTGAGGCATATGATATATGGTTGGAAAGCTAAGAGGATAAACTTTAATTTAAATATTTTTTAAAAATTTTATAGTTTGATTTTCCCCAGCTGGTGGGCCCAATTGCCTCTATAATGGCATTTGCCGCCCTTTTATATTTGTATGTCTTTGTTGAAAAAAATTAAATTTAAAGATCTTTGCAAATTCGAATTGAGACATATGATATATGGTTGGAAAGTTAAGATGGTAAAATTTAATTTAAATATTTTTTTAGAATTTTATGATTTGATTTTCCCTATCAGTGGCCCACCAACGATGCTGCTTGCCCTTTTACACTTGTGTGCGCTATTGGAAAAAATTAAATTTAAAAATTTTCTAAACTCAAATTGAGACATATATGGTTGAAATGTTAAGAAAATAAACTTTAATTTGAATAATATTTTTTCATAATTTTCTAGACTGATGTTCCCCATTGGTGACCCACCGACGACCCTATGGTGGCCTTCGACAATGCTGCTTACTCCCTTGTACTAGTGCGCACTGTTCCAAAAAATTAAATTTGAAGATCTTCCAAACTCAGATTGAAGCATATGATATATGGTTGAAAAGTTAAGAAGATAAAATTTAATTTAAATATTATTTTATAATTTTTTGAATTGATTTTCCCCTGTCGGTAACCCACTGACGACCCTATCGTGGCCATCAATGGTGTGTGTTGTTGAAAAAAATTAAATTTGAAAACCTTTTTGAGTTTGGATTAATACACATGATATACTGTTAAAAGTTAAGAGGATAAACTTTAATTTAAATATATATATATATATATATTTATAATTTTAGGGGTTGATATAAGATTTAAAAAAATGTACAAATCGCACCGATGTATGCAATAGACTGATTTTCGTACTATTAGAAGAATCTAAATTTAAAGACTTTACTTGAAATTGGATTTATACATATTATATATAGTTGGAAAACTAAGAGGATAATTTTTAATTTAAATATTTTTTTATAATTTTCTAAATTGATTTAGGCTTCCAAAAAAATATATGAATTAAAATGATGTGCAAAGTCCACTATAAAGGCCTATGGTGGCCACCATAGGGCTGTCGGTGGGCCACCGACGGGGTGGTGATGGTTACCAAAGGTGGTGGTTGTCGGTGGACCTAAGGTGGCCACTGACAGTGCTACCTACCCTTTATACTAGTGCGCGTTGTTAAAAAAAATTAAATTTAAAGACTTTCCGCGCTCGAATTGATGTATATGATATATCGTTGAAAAACTAAGAGGATAATTTTTAATTTATATATATATTTTTTGTGAATTTATTAATCCAAAAAAATATATTATTTTACCTTAAATTAAATTATATTTCGACGGCGACGTCAACAAAGAAGAATAAAAGGAGGAAGAGAATAAGATGGCGACGGTAACGGGGAAAAGGAAGATGATTAGCCAAAAAGAAGAGAAAGGAGATAATGGATTGTTTGCGTTAGTATTTATGGTGATATAAGTAGTTTAACCGAACTAAAAAAATTTAATTATTATTCAATATATTTAAAAAATATAAAAATATATTCAAACTAAAATTTTAATTTTGTAAAAATATATATATTTTTTCATTAACAGGGGCGGATATGACACAAAAAAAACCCTTAAAAAAACACTTTACAAAAAGGCCCAATAGAGATCCAAGAGAACCCAGGCCCAAAAGGCTCACTCCCAAGTCCCATCTAAAACCTTTGACCACGACCGCCGCTCCGCTTCTTCGACTCTGTGTACCTTCATCATCATCTCTCTCGGTGGCCATGGCTGCGAACTTAGACGAAGACAAACAAAACTCTGACTTCGAAAATGCTAACAACGGCCAGCAAGACCAAGAGCCTTTCAATGCCGACGACAACGGCGACGTTGAAGGCGAAGATGACGTTGATGAAGCCGACTATGACGAAGACGACAACGAAGAAGAATCTCCAATCCAGCAGAAGCCGCAACCAACGGAGGCTCGGTTGCGTGAGGAGCGGACGAAGCTAAATAACCTGTTCCAGCGGTTGTCGACGGAGAAAGTTCAACTGAGAGTTCATGACGTTATTATCAAGGGAAACTCGAAGACTAAGGAGCATCTGATCGAGGCCGAATTGGAGGGGATCAGGAAAGCAACCTCCATGCAAGAGCTGATCGAGGCGTCTGGGAATGCCAATGCTAAGCTTCAGCAGCTCGAGATCTTTGACTCGGTTCGGATCACGCTCGATTCCGGTCCGCCCGAATTGCCTGAAACCTCTAATGTCGTTGTTGAGGTCGTCGAGACTAAAAGGCCTCTCACCTGTGACTTCGGCATGTACACTAAGCCAGCGGTACTCTTTGATTTTATCTGTCATTATTTATGCTTAATGGTTTGAATTTGATGTAGAATTGGTATATATATATATATATATATATATATATATATATATATATATATATATATATATATATATATATGTGGAATTACTAGCGTATCTTGCAATTTGGTTCTGGAGAAATTGGAGGGAAAATGAATTAGAAACTGTATAGTAGACCAAAAAAAACACATATGTATGTACCATGTACTTGAATGTTATGGGTGTCGTGTCATGTCTTGGTATGAATTACTGCAAATTGTTTACATTTAGAATTCATTTATACGATTTGCAATATTGATGAAGAAAGATAACTGAAAAAGTGTGGGCATTAGCTATGAGAAAGTGTGCTAATTTGGAACATAGGTGCTATATATCATAACGGAAATAGCCTTATTTGCATACATGATACATCCGTATCCGTTGGGAGATGTAAGATGTGCATTGCTTTTTCGGTTTTAACTTTTTTCCTTTTATCCAGATTAATTTGTTCTTATGGGAGTGATAGAAAGAAATAAAGGACTTAGTGCCTTTTTGTAGTATAGCTTGTTAATTGATGTAGTTTGCGCAAGGATGTGAAAATGGTGCAAATTGAAATCCTAATTTCGAGTTGAATATAGTGTCTATCATGCATTAAGAGGTAGCAGTGGACATAATGTTTGTCATGTGAACTCATTTGTCTGAATATGTAGTATTACGAAAGTTTGAAAGCACGCCTTTGTTGTTTATGTGGTATTATGGTCAGGTCTCATGTACAAAGCCCTTATTTTTTAGACATGTTTTGTTAGGTAAACTATTCATTTAGCGTATGCATATTATTGTGGAGCACTGAGTATATATGTGTTTGTTTTCAATGTTTAAATTGATTCTAGATAAACGCTAGGATCCTCTCAATTTCATGCTAGATATTAAGGAAAGTGCATGAATGTGTAATGCTACTACCTCTTATATGGCTCATGAAGTTGCATAATGTTTTTATAGGCTAGATCTTGGACATTTGAAGGTACACTTAAGTATAAAAATTGGCTTGGATATGGGGACTTGTGGAATGGTTCTGTTGCGTATGGGCCCAACCAAACATCTGAGGTAAGTGCAAGTATGTTTTTGCCCAAATTCAGAGGATATTTAACCCCTGTGGTGGCACGGGTGTTCTTGCAATCCCAAGATTGGCTAGAGTTCTCTTCTTACAAGGAGCGACAGTTGGGTCTTTCTCTCGGCTTGTTCTCAACCAGGAATCATGACTTGGTGTACAATCTTGGTTGGCGTATCTTATCAGATCCTTCACAGATGGCCTCCAGGTCGATAAGAAGGCAACTTGGTCACAGTTTACTTTCCTCACTAAAGTACACATTTAAGCTTGACAAAAGGAATTCCCCTATGAGGCCAACTCAAGGTTATGCTTTTGTTTCAACTAGTCAAATTGGTGGCCTTGCACCTGATCATCGCAGCTTGCGGTTTTTGCGCCAGGTTTAGTATTTTGCCTATTGTATTCCTTTTGATAACCTAGTTACTTCTTGAATTGATATATGGAGTGTGATATTTTGGAATCTGTCATCTGCCCTAAGTTTGAAATTCTAGTGTAGTTGTTTCAGCTTTCTGGTATGAACTTATCATATTTGAACAAACAGCATGATAAGGTGGATTGCATATGGACTTCCTTTACTTTCTAATCACATATTTGAGTTCAGCTGAGTTTGATTTCTCTTTTAGTATAAATATTTTTCTATGCGAGGTTAGCTGATTACAATTTCCCTTTCCATTGCAAATTTTTGGTTAGATGGGGAGAAATTAATATATTTTAATGTTTTCACGGTCAGTAATATATCTAATTAAAATGTATTACATAAATAGAAAATGGAAAGAAGTTGATTTTTTCTTGATGCAAAAATTTCTTTACTGTCCTTTAAGTGCTCTTCAATCCGTTTAGAAGTAATTATGAATGCAAAACTTAACTTCCTTATTTCTGGATGTGGTTCTCATTGATTGGAAAAAGATTTCCCACAATTTGTCTTGCATTGTGGGGATATACTATCTAGATTTAGGTTTATTATGTTTATTCAATCCATTTCTAGGCATTCGAATTTGTGTTTTATTGCTTTGCTTACTTTCTTCTCTTAAACAGGAGCTTGATCTTCGTTATGCTCTTCCTTTTGGATTTGCTAATGCTGCACTTAATTTTGGAATATCTGGTGGAGTTATTTTTCCGTGGGGGAGCGGATTCTTGAACAAGCCATCATCCCTTCCTGAAAGATTCTTCTTGGGTGGTGATTTCCCTCCAGTTTGTACTGTTGGAGGTCCAGTAACTGTATGGGGATTTAAGTTGAGAGGAATAGGCCCCACTGAGCCAAGAAGGCAATATGGTGGTAGAATTAATGATGAGGTTTCAGTAACTGATTCTGGAAGGGATTATATTGGTGGAGACCTTGCAGTTGCTGCATTCGCAGACCTTTCTTTTAATCTTCCAATTCGTTGGTTAAGAGAACATGGAGTACACGGACACATTTTTGTAAGTGCTGGAAACACAGCAAAATTAACGGAGAATGAGTTCCGGAAATTTTCATTACCGACGTTCTTGGAGTCAT
This sequence comes from Rhamnella rubrinervis, assembly GCA_007844105.2. Taxonomy (NCBI): domain Eukaryota; kingdom Viridiplantae; phylum Streptophyta; class Magnoliopsida; order Rosales; family Rhamnaceae; genus Rhamnella; species Rhamnella rubrinervis. Next base: position 4,994,838 of record CM017576.2, read on the forward strand.
TTCGAACCTCAGTTGGAGCTGGTATTGTTTTTCCCACAAAAGTCCTCCGCTTAGAGGTTAGCTATCTGTAGTTCCTTATAAATAAAAAGCATTAGATATTATCTGTGGTCTGGGTTTCATTATCATTAAGAAAGGATATTCATGGTACCTGAACAGGCTGTGCAGGGTGTTCATGGTACTTGTATGAAAGATTTACATTCAGAAACATGTATTTCCTGATTCAAATCTGCAATGTTGAACTTGGATATTGTAGATTGTGCAGGGATGAATTTTCTGAAAATCTTTCTCTACTGGACTAATATCTTGTACTGTTAAGGGGAAAACCACTTGAAAAGTACAGTGCATAAGTTACAACTCGCTTTCATTATATATTCAAATTCCATTTTGATTTTGTCTAGAAGAAATTTCAGTCAGGAAAAGTTGCTAGCATTTTGAAGAAACTGGGATCATCCTCAAACAATAACAAAACAATTTATGAACCCTTTTACCCATCACTTCTCAGTTCTGTTCATCTGTTCTGATACTTATGCACTGGTTAAGTCAAATATTGTAATTATGAATTGTGTTAATAGGGAACAGGTAATCTATCCTGACTCTGAAATTTTAACACCATAAGATACTTATGCACTGGTCCTGTAGAGGTATTGTTGAATGAGTTCCTCATGATTCCTCTCTCTTCTCGCTTTGCTTGCTGTTTTTCTTTTAATTTGGAAGTAAGCCTTTTGACTATGCTGTCTATTTGGCTCCCTGGTTCAGCAAAGCCAGTAGGGTCATCTGTATTAACAAGTATAATTTTCTTTGACAGTGCAACTACCACTACATATTGAACAAGTGTGACAATGACCGTGGGAAGACTGGCTTTGGGTTTAGTATATCGGTTCCATCATCATAAGATCCAGGATTTCTCTTAATTTTATTTGATTTGGAAATCATGAGGTCGCATACCAAACCTGTTGTTTTAGGTAAATGAGGTGGTTTGTTTTGATGGTTTAAGCATCTTAGCTTAGATAATTTATTTTTTTGTAATTCCAAACCTATAGCGGTGGAGGAAAATTAGCATGCTATTTCAGATGGTGATGGTCTAATATCCAAGTTTTTTTCTACTGATATGATTTTTCACCTATATGTTCACATTAGTGGAAAATAATTTCTCTTTTTCATATATATAGCTTCTATAGGCCTTCTGTTGGTTTAATGTCACTTGTATGCAGGAGCTTTTTATTATTTTTTTATTTTAATTTTATTTTAGTGTGGTTTGCGTGTGCTTGTGTGCCGCAACTGCGCATACGGTTGGAGAGCCTATTTTATATATTAGAAAGTTTTTTTTTTTTTGGTGAAAATATATAAGAATGGTTTAACCCTTCCCAACCGCATAATATTCATTTTATCTTGCATTTGTAAGATATAAGAAAAACATAAATCGCATATTGTTCCTTTATTCTCCTTCTTTTAGAAAAATTATATGATTAGCATGCCTAACACCAAATTCTAGATTTGCTTGTTGTCGAACTTATTTTTATGTCATTTATCTGCTGAATGTGTTTAGTTTTAAGATTGTTTTTGGCACCAATACCTCTTAACTATGTATAAAGTTATAAATTTTTTTCTAAATTATAAAATTAGCATTAATACCTTATGAATTTTAAAATCAGCTGTAAATTGTCTCTTGAGTAATAAACACGGTTTGTTTTCTTTTAATTATTTAGATATATTTTCTGTGTATGAAAAAATATTTTTGAATAGTTAAAAAGATATTAAATTTAAAGTAAAAATATATTATTTATAAAGTCGGAGAATTTACAATTGTATTTAAAATTATAAAAATATTGTATTAATTTTATAATTTAAATGATAATTTATAATTTCATATGTAAGGGTTTGTTTGGAATTACTTTTATAAATAGTATTTTTTTCAAAAGCGTTTTTTATTTAAGTATTTTAATGATAAGATATTTTATATTTAATGGAAAATTATAAAAAAATATTTTAAAAATATTTAATAGTGTTTGAAAAAGTACTTTTTAGAGAATATCCATAAGGTGCTTTTTTAAAAAAGTGTTAAAATTTTTTTGTCAAACATGTTTGAAATTGTTTTTTTTTTTTTTAAATACTTTTTCATTTAAAAAAAGCAGTTTCAATTCAAAAGTATTAATGCAAAAAATCCACCATCATTTAGGAATGTTACGTGATGATGACGAGGAAGCAAACTCCATTTCCCCTTCTAACCTAAAATTAACTGCAATTCGTGGCTGACAAACGTGAATTTTATTTTATTTTTTAATATTGAAATACACTCAAAATTTAGGAGGAAATTTAATTCATGCTGAAATATAGCTGTTAAACGGTCAAAATGACCTTTAACAAAATAAAAATAAAATATAAAAGCTCAAAAATGACCTGAATAACAGCCAAACAATTGGGCTCCTTAATTTAATCCTCTCTCTTTTGTGGGGAGGAGGACTTCAACTATGTGATCATGGGTAATAATTCAAAATATGATTTAAAAATGATATGAAGTTAGTGGATTAGGATTTAATATAAACAAGTTTGAGTTATAATTGAATTGACCCGTTTAACATAGTTATTAATGTATAATTCTTTAATGAGACAATTAAGGTATAATTCATTTTTAAAAAAATTTACTTATTTATTTTTTGATATTTTGAATTTGAAGCTTAATTATCTAACTTGCATTTTATAATTATTTTTTTAAGCAAATCCAAATTCAATGAGGTAATATAACATATTTTGAAGTTTTGGAGTTACGAGATGGAAAAGAATTGGAAGCATTATTATATATATTATGTTGTTTTACTATATTCTTATGAGAACTATATTATATTTTATGTATGTGTTATTTAAAATTAAATTGTATTGTGACTTAATTATTATAATTTGTAAAAATAGTATGTATGAATTTAACATTAATTAGTTGTTATTCTGGAAAAAAAATTAAATATTTTTAAATTATTTAAATGGGTAAATTGTGTTAAACATATAATTTTTGTATAAACAGGTCACTTTTGTAAATGAGTTAATTTTATTTAACTGATTATATTAATCAAAATAACACGTTTATTAAACAAGTTACACAACTTACCTATTTATTAAACAGGTCGGGTTTGACTTAAGAGATTCTAATACAATTAATAAATGACTTATGTTAGGTTTAAAGATTTGTGATACGATTAATAAACACGTTGACACGAATACAACCTACTAACACAAATTATCACCCTTATATGTGACTAAGTACCTCATCAACTTCATGGGCCACACAAATTGCTTGAAAAGCAGACAAATGTATCTTTGATATATATATATATATATATTAAGCTTCATATTTTTCCCTTTCTATGCATGTACACGTTATCATGTGGGGTTACTTGTTTAGCTACTCAAAATTAAAATACAATTACGAGCTTTATCATGCTCTTTCTAATAATTTTTCTTTTGCTATATGAATAAAGGGAACACCGCGCTCGTGGCCATTGTATTTGTATATGCGCATAAATACAAATGTAGTATATATATAGCTGTGTATATTTACTGGTTTTTGGACCCCAAAACTCAATTATTGCATGTAGTCGTTCACATTTGTGGGAAGTTAACGTGGCTACATAATTATATATATATATATATATATATATATATATATATATATATAAAGGAATATACTATATAGAGGTGATATTTCTATGTTCTGTAACAATGATAATTTTAAATTCAGAGCAGTTGTGGGTGAGTGTTGTACATATATATATTAGTCTAATTAACGTGTTGTCCCGTTGATTTCTTTTTGAAGTCTGAAAGCGTCAGGTGAGAATTGAAAATATTCATGGCAAGTGGACAACATGAATGATAATGTTATGGTATTCATGTTGGCATGACATGTACATACATCTGAATATATAAAGGGTAATTGGCGAAAATACCCACCAAAATAATATAAATTTGAAAAATACCCACGTCTTCTTAACCCTTGTAAAATCTACCCAAACTACCCATTTTACCCTTATCACACCGACTTGTACAATTTGAAGATATTTAGGACCTGCAAAATGGCAGGTCGGACATGCAAAATCGCAGGTCCGACCTGCCATTTTGTAAAAATTCTATCTCATTGAATACTGATCGAAATGACTTGATTCAAAAGCCAAAATGCTCACAAATTGATGTAGTTGTATTAAAAAATATGCCACTAAATAAATAAAAATTATACAAGCAGATATGAAAGGACAAAGTAGGTAAAAAAATAAGAAAAAAATGAGACTTAGGACCTGCAATTTGGCAGGTCGGACTAGATTTTGGGTCCTAAACACAATTAGGACCTGCAAAATATAATTTTATTTATTTAGTGGCATATTTTTTAATACAACATCATTTGTGATCATTTTGGCTTTTGAATCAAGTCATTTCGATTAGTATTAAATGAGATAGATAGAATTTTTACAAAATGGCGCGGACATACAAAATCGCAGTCCCTGCTATTTTATAAAAATCATATCTCATTGAATACTAATCGAAATGACTTGATTCAAAAGCCAAAATGCTCACAAATTAATCTAGTTTTATCAAAAAATATGCCAATAAATAAATAAAAATACTACAAGTAGATATGAAAGGACAAAGTATGTAAAAAATAAGAAAAATGAGACTTAGATTTGGCAGGTTGGACGACATCATTTGCATGTCCTAAATTTGTGTATATTTAGGACCTGCAAAATGGCAGGTCCGACTCGCCAAATCTAGTGAATTTGATTTTTTCTTATTTTTACATACTTTGTCATTTCATATATATTTTTATTTTTTATTTATTTTTGATAAAACTACATCAATTTGTGAGCATTTTGCTTTTGAATCAAGTCATTTCGATCAGTATTCATGAGATAGAATTTTTAAATAGCAGGTCGGACTGCGATTTTGCATGTCCGACCTGGCATTTTGTAAAAATTCTATCTCATTCAATATTAATCGAAATGACTTGATTCAAAAGCCAAAATGATCACAAATTGATTTAGTTTTATCAAAAATATGCCAATAAATAAATAAAAATTATACAAATATATATGAAATGACAAAGTATGTAAAAATAAGAAAAAATCAAATTTAAGACTGCTTTGGCAGTCGGACCTCATTTTGCAGGTCCTAAATATACACAAATTTAGGACCTGCAAAATGGCATGTCCGACCTGCCAAATTGCAGGTCCTAAGTCTCATTTTTTCTTATTTTTTTACATACTTTGTCCTTTCATATCTACTTGTAGTATTTTTATTTATTTATTGACATATTTTTTGATAAACTTATCATTTTGAGATTTTTTTTTTGAATCAGGTCATTCGATTAGATGAGATACGATTTTTAGAAAATGGTCGGACATGCAATTTTGCATGTCCGACCGCCATTTAAAAATCGTATCTCATTCAATACTAATAAAAATGACCTGATTCAAAAGCCAAAATGCTCTCAAATTGATATAGTTTTATCAAAAAATACGACACAAAATAAATAAAAATTATACAAGTAGATATGAATAGACAAAGTAGGTAAAAAGTAAAGAATTTACATGTTCTCACTCACAAATATAGGTTAAATGCTACAGATCTTCATTAAGGGTAAAATAGGTATATTCTATCCTTTTGGCAAAGATTAAGAGAATATGGGTATTTTTCCAATTTGTATTAATTTTGTGGGTATTTTCGTCAATTACCCATATATAAAGTGTATACATGATGATGATGATGATGATGATTTGGTAGATGTAGAAAAGACAGACATCCTCTCCTCAAAGGAAATCGATCCGCATTATTAGGGTCACGTATTTTCATGCATGAAATATATATATATATATATATATATATATATATATATATATATATATATAAAAGAAAACAGTTAGATTATTAACAAGTAAAGTTGGAAAGAAAAAAATATTATCAAAAAAAAATTTCGAAAGAAAGAAAAAAGAGAAAACACACAGAGGTACTGTTGGGGGTTGACTTTACAGTTGGGTTTGCTGCCGAATCTTTCAGACCCAACCTGTATTTTTAATAATTTTCACAGACATAAAACTACTCCTGCGCGCATGTCTCTTTGTGTGAGGGACTTTGACATCTTCAAGAAAGTTTTTTGTGATGTTATTGTGTTGTAATTAGGGAGGGTCAAGGTAAAAGAAAGAACTTGTTAAAATAATTACGATGATTGATTTCTGAAAATTTATTATAAGGTAATTTCAACAATATTTCTTTACATATAGTAAAAAACAAGTATATATTTAAAAAAGGAATTGCGTGCACCACGAGAAAACACACCTATATGTATATATATATATATATATATATATATATATATATATATATATATATATATATATACATACATTTTTGTTTGTTTGGGAGGGACATTCTTAAAGCTGGTATAGATCACCATAATTGCATAACGTTTTTTTTCTAGAGGATTGCTTTGTTTGGACGGCTGTGATTTCTCTCAGGATGCTCGTGATCATAATGTGAATTAAACTTTAGTGGTTATATATCACGTACTTTGGGACCTATAAATGCAATAGAGAAATACACGCGCGCAGAATTTTGACTTTGAGCCCAACCCATGGGGGTTTAACTAATTAAGGTTCTACTTCTACATCAAAAGCTCATGTACACCACATGATTTTTATATATAGTACTTGAAAATGATAATCAGAATTAATGTTAAATTCAGGGTTTTAATTTTTTTTTGGAGAATATTAAGATCAGTCACCAATCACAAATTTAGTTGGAACATAAGAATTTGAGTGTATTCATCAAAGATCATTACTAATTGAATTGTCCCATGAAAACGAGATTTGAATACGTGTAGGAATTTTCTCAACGTATTAATCGAATTATCTCAAGCTAATTATATGTTAATTTGAATACCATATGATAGACCTAGAGGATCTGTTTTCCATCACTATATTTGACAACAATGTGTAAAATTATTAAACAGTAATATATGCTATTTAATTAAAGGCAGAAGTTTCTTGGGTTTTAAAACTGGTTTGAACCTAATCAGATTCTTGGGTTTTTGAACTGGTTTGAACCCTAATTATCACACTTTAATTGATTCCTCTAACATTCTCTTACATGTACAAATGGACGTCTATTAATGTTCTGGTCCCAAAAATGGGGGCATATATTATATATATATATATATATATATATTACCATCTCTATATAGAAGGGGCAGGAAAAAACCCAAACCCTAGTGTCCCTAGAGTTCAAAGAATGGTTGACTTAATTAGGGAAGGACAAGAGTCCTCTAATAGGGACAAACATCCATGTTTCTTAACAAAAGAGGCAGTGACAGTATTTTCTATTTTCTAATAAATAGGTGAGTGAGTGACTAGCCAGCAGGGTTTAACATTAAATTAATGATTAAATTAATTAAAACCAGACCTTGCTGATAACTGATGCTTTCCCAACACACATCCTTATGCTCTCTCTCTCTCTCTCTCTCTCTATTTTTATATTCAATATTTTTATGTCTTTTCCTCCCACAAGTCACGAGCTGACGAGGTAGACCTTTTTATTAACTTAGTTTTTATTTTTATTTTCTCTCATTTCTTTCTAAGAGCCACATGATTCTTGTTTTACAGGCGCGTGGGAAGCCAATATGATGGTTCGTAAAAGTTGACTGGTTTGTCTCAGTCGACTCTATTGTAATATAATTCAAAGGGAATCAAAGTTTTCCATCAATTTACAGCTACTGAAAGTGATTTAATTAGTAGTATACTGCAGAAATTGAAATGTCAATTTTCAGGATAGTTAATAGATCGGATTGACTTCCGTGTGCTAATTAATCAGTTTTAGGGATAGTCATATCATGGAGAATATATTTTTAGCTATTTATATACAAATTTCCTTTAATTTGAAACTTTGTAATTCAATTTGAACTCAACATTAATTACAATTGGATTTAAGTGATTTTTTATTTACTTATTTATTTTTACGTAAAATGAATTTAGGTGATTATAGCCAAATAGAAAATGCAACTTTCTAGAAGTTTCATTTTCAACTGGCTAAGTTTTTATTTCTTAACCATTTTTTCTTCTCCAAACATAAATAGAAGTTATAGCTTGAGCATTTAATTAAGTTACATATCTTAATTAGCTAAGAAATTAAAAAATTTTCATCCTATTTAAGATCTCACATGCATACAATATACATGTTCACATACAAATGCAAGAAGAGAGAGAGAGATTATTGGTCAGAGCAAAAGGAATCAAGTTTCCAAGTTTCTGTACCAATTACTGCTAGTGCTCGATCTGCTGCCTTGTTATTTCAAAATAATTGTTTTCTCTCCGAGTTGAGGTAAGAGAGGGGCGTGATTAAGCCATCAAAACCACCATTTCTTAATCATCAAAAACAAAGATGATAATACCAAGATCTCATCGTTTACATATATTATTATCTGTTGTTAATTAGCAAAAAAAATTGTTCGAAGAGATCGATGGAAAGAAGTAGTGAAGAAGATCACAGTAACTATGAAGTTTCGAAACCAAGCCCTTCTTCAAACAAGAATGAAAACGATTATGATGATGATGATGATGAGGATGATGATCGGGAGGTGGAAAAAGATAAGCGGACCAAGAATATGAATGGTGGGATGAGTTCAAGCAATAGCACAGTTGAAGAGAATGCAAAGAAAGGAGCTTCTGGATCTGTGAGGCAGTATGTTCGTTCCAAGACCCCAAGGCTTAGATGGACACCTGATCTCCACCTTTGCTTTGTTCATGCTGTTGAAAGACTTGGAGGTCAAGATAGTAAGTATATATATATATATATATATATATATATATATATATATATATATCCCTTAATTAATTTTCTCGGAATTTTTCCGTACTAGTACTTGATCATTACTAATGATGATGGGGAAGTCGATTTGTCAATTATAGTTGTCTCTGATTTGTTTTGTGCAGGAGCAACACCTAAGCTGGTTCTTCAATTGATGAACATAAAGGGTCTCAGCATAGCTCATGTGAAGAGCCATCTTCAAGTAATTTAATAAAGCTTAATTACTTCTATACGAAGCTTATTTCTATAGGTTTGCTTGCTTAATTAATTAACTCATAAACTAAATTAATCTAGTACTAGTTACTTGTAACTAACGACCTATATCTCTAATTTTCCTTTTTCCTTTCCCTACTTTTGGGATCACTTTTTTTCAGATGTACAGGAGCAAGAAGATTGAAGACCCAAATCAAGGTAAACTATATATATGTGTCATCTACATTAATATCCAGTAATGAACATTAGTTAGGGTTTGTTTTGGTCCGTGTAATTTGTTGACAAGGACTTTGACAGTTCTATCAGAGCAAGGTTTTTTCATGGAAGGCGGTCGAGATCACCAAATTTACAACTTCAGCCAACTCCCCATGTTTCAAAGTTATAATCACTGGCCTTCTAATTCAATTTCAGGGTATAAGAAATTTACACGAATTCCTTGATTTCTAAGCTCCTTCATAACGAGGTTTAAAACATTTGTATTATATCATAACACATCTGCTTCTTTATCATTGTAGATATGGTGCTTCTTCTTCTCGCAGAGGCTGCGGTGACCATCGGATTTATCTCCCTTATTCAGACAGAGCAGCACAAGGTAGTTCCAGACATGGACTTTATGGTTCAGCTGCTGAAAGATTACTCAAAAACAATATCATGAGCAGCACTTGTACAAGCAGTACTAATAATATTCTACAAATAAATAATCCTACTTTCAACAAAAATGCAACATGGAGGAGGCCTCAAGCTCATAAAGACGAGTTCATGTCGTTTCGTAGATCTTTGGAAGACCAAATTGGACCAAGCTCGTTAATGGAGGCAAACCTACCAACCCACAATGGTCATGTCTTTGAAAAGGGAACACATCAAGTGTCTTTGACTAACAATGGATCTATTGCTACTACAAGTGGTAGAGTAGTTCACCATGAGCCACTCAAGAGGAATACTTTGGATTTGGATTGCGACTTAGATTTAAATTTGTCTCTGAAAATAAAACCAAAACATGACGAACATGACACAGATGTGGGTAATAATCAAGAAGTAGTCCATAGTAGTTTATCCCTTTCTCTATCTTCATCTTCATCCTCAAAGCTTAGCAGGTTGAAGGAAGGAGGTGGTGATCATCAACAAGACAGGAAGCGAAGGAGGATGATGATGGCAAGTACTCTAGATCTGACTTTATGAATGAGACAATTCTAAGTGAGATCTCGAAGTACTTGTTGATCAAATATATATCATACTGAATTTGAATCATTGTCATGATGTAACTTTAGCATACAAATTAAGGTAAATGATCATTGATTCACTTTTTGTCATTTTTTGGTGTTTTTTCCATTGTTTTGTATGCATGATTAATTGATAATTAGTAAGTTTTTCAATGCTGAATTTCGAGGAATATATGGTTTTTTATTTTTATATCTTCATGCACATTAGGTGTGTTATTGCTTAGTTTTGAGAGCTTTTAGGGCTCCTATATCCAAGTAAACCCTTGTTTGATAGTCCTCCCAAAACAAAAGAAAACTTCCCTCCTGCTTAATTTGCAACTATATTTCTTGAATTTCTCCAATGAAATTCAGCTTTTATAATATATTATTTTCTCTGAAAAACTTTGTTACTTGAACCAAAACAAATTTCCTTCATTATTGTACAACACCAAATCAAGACCATCAAGAAGTTTAATCTGCTGCCTTCAAATACACACACATACACATATATATTCTTATTAATTAATTTTTCGAATGTACAAAACCTAGCTACTTATTAGCTTCTTTCTTGGTATAATATTATAATTAAACACTATCCAATTTCTCGAAGTTTTATAGTTGCCTATATGTCTATTCTGGTTGTAGTTAATTAAATATTATAGTCATGACAAATACTCACTTTAAGAGAACTTTTTGAGAAGTGAAATATATATATATATATATATATGTTTTTTTTATTCCATTTTTTGCTACAGATACACACACATAATGATATACATATGTCAGTAGTTCATGTTTTCTTCAAAAGCTTTTGCAAGTACTATTTTAAGGTCCATCTTGAAAGTAAAACGTAAAATTTAATTTTCTGTCCTCTTTCTCATTTCTATCACACTTCAAAAGAAAAATCCTATAAAACGCTTCAAATCAGTGCTTCTTATTCTAATTAGTGATGTACATATACCATCAAAAAAGTATATAGTAATTAGTATATATATTATTAATTATATTAATTTAATTTCATAGCAAAAATAAATAGTTGGATATCTATATATCGAGTTCCTGATCACTAGACAGATATCACAATCAACTTATACATTTGCACTTCCATCTTTTTAAAAGGCTTCACGATGTACTTATGTTGTGTATCCATATAGATATTATATTGGAAAATCGAAAATAAAGAATGAATAAAACAATTTTTTAAACGCATTACTAGCTAATTATAACTTTTGTTCTTGTGTTAATTGAATATTATTAGATAAGTTGCAGGTTAGTTTGTAACAAATAATTATTAACTCATATTTATAGAAGTATATCAGTGTGTATATATATGATTAATATTAAAAATAATTAAATATATTTAAACTTTTAAAATTTATAAAAGTCTTTTAAAGTCTTAATTGAATACACCCCTTTAAGATTAATGGATGTAAAAATTAATGTGAAACCGCCAAAGAGATAGCGCTTTGCGTGCATGTGTACCCTAAGTTGGCATAGGTTGTATATGTTTTTATAAAACTAGATACGCATAGACACTTCATATATGTACTCTTTGGAGGCTATATATCAATCTATATCTATCTATCTATTTGATTCCAACTTTTGCTTATCATTAATATAAGGTCGCATTTTCCGTTTTAACTTTAAAACAATTATATACGATTAAAATCAGCTAAAATAATTGAAAGAATGCAGGACTTTATATTCATGCCTACGTGCTTATTCTTCTCAGTGTATTTATATGGTCAGAAAACTAATTGCTTAATAATAATAAAGTATGAAAACACAGTTTAGTCGAATGCATTAGCAATAACCAAGTAGGTTGACTGAGTAGGGTGAACCGCACCCCAAAACATAAAATTAGAAGCATCTGACCTCGTCAATACATGCTTGTTACACAGTGGACCGAACTCCATCAATCCCCGACTCCAGTACCTTTCAAGTGTTCAATCAAATCCCATGCACACACCAAAATAAGTATAGAAAAGTTGGAAGTAGTGTAGCTATAAAATAGCTGATGATTGATATATAATAAAGCCAAATAAAAGAAATAATTAAGAAGTAAAATGGGAAAGAAAAAAGTATATTTAGGTGGGTTTGTGAACATGTCCATCATGACATTGTAGACATCAAAATGGACAACCTTGGCATCCTTCAAGGAGGCTTCCTACTTTGGGTTTATAAGTGATTGGATCTTGGTGTTGTAGGACAGAGAATCTATTTTCTGCTGCTCCACGCACACACGTTGGAACATGTTTTTGCCTGGTGTATGGAGCCTCTGCCATTTCCACACCCATGCACAAATTTAGTATCAAACCGTAACCATATATAAGAAGCATACATACATAACTTACACGTCGATGTTAATTACCAATGATATTTTCTCATTATTTATGCTTGAGACCTAATCCACATATATTACCAGAACAACAGATTTAAGTCTTTGGAGCAGATAATCATGGTACTCCGAAACCGAATAAACAAGCTTTCTCCGAGGTGGGTCATAGTAATTAAACATGATGTCATTTGTCCCAACACTCATTAAAAAAGCAAAGTGTTTTTAATCAAATTACTAGCTTTTTCTATTCTTCTCAGGGCTTCATCAAAGTAGACCAACTATGTCTGCATATCTAAGACCTTGGTAAACAGAGGGGTCAGTTTATCCAAAACTAAACCCACAGCCATGGGTCAGATTCGAGTCAGGTAGGCCGGCAACGAATCTTTGAGGCCAAGTTTGGAGACCATAAGTCCGTTGCGAGCTTTCCATTGCCGTAGGGAGACTGGTTTCCATGGAAGAGCGTGTTCAATCCATTCATGGACGAACCTAGGATTTTGAAACTAGGCAGGTTATTTTCACCTTACGAAAAAAAACTTCTCAAGAAATAAGACTTAGACTGTATAAGTATATTTTATTGTTAAAGTAAAACATGTGCACATAACCAAAAACCTAATAACCTTTACCTTCGTAATACCATAAACCATTTAATATTGAGATTGTGTCCTAGGATACACACTTAGTTGAAAATTGAGATAAATATATGCTCTTTCTGAATATTATTATGTTCATTAATTAAATATTCACATATTTGTTAATGTATTCTCGAATCACGTTCAAGAATAATAATGCTAGATTCTTCATCATGATCTTCTATTTAATACTCAAATCCATAAGATACCACTTTTTCACTATTAAAATATTCAGAATTTAAAGACCCCAAGGTAAACTATTTGATGATCCACCACTTTTTTTTTTTTTTTTTTTAAAAATTTAATACCTTTGAACTTCTTTAATTTTTATCACTATCTGACATTATAAAAATTTTAGATTATAATATAAATTATACATAAATTATAATATAGTCATTAATATTATGAAAATATTATAACCAACAAGCAATTTAATTTCAAATGAGCAGTTAAATTAGTTTCTAACAACCAATCTAATTTTCAAAAATCAATTTAATTTTCAACAACCAATCCAAGTAATCAAAACCAATAAAATTTCAACAAATTTTGAAAAAATAATTATAAATACTTTAATTAACTACTGTCCCAACAAACAAGCCAAAACCTCCTACTAACAATATATATATATATATATATATATATATATATATATATATATATAATTAACCAAAACTACTAATTGTTCAATCAAAACTATAACAATTAACAACTAACTAAATCCCTAATTATTAATCAATTAACCAATTAACAAACTCCCAATTGTGAATCAAAACTTTAAAAAAAAAATTATGTTTATCCAACAAATTAGTAAATATATAAATAAAGTTTAAAAAGATAAAATAAAGGAGCAAAATAGAATTTCAAAAATTGGACTTAAAATTCATCTTTATTCTTTATTGCAACTCCATGTGTTGAATTATTAGTGGAGATGAAATCTATCACACAATATATATATATATATATATATATATATATATATATATATATATATATATATATATCAGGGATGATATACTGAGCGATGTCACTCAGTATATTCTAAGAGACTTACAGAAAAATTAATGTGCTGGCGTTAGTTTTATTTTTATGCCATATTTTTTTTTCTTTTATTATTTTTTTTACTTCCTTCACTTCCCCCTCCTTACTTTCTTCGCTTCACGTTTTTGCTACCCCTGCCTTTCCATTTCGCATTTTTCGTTCACTATACCATTTCACTGATTTCAGTGAAATCGATGCCACAAACAAGAAGAAAGAGCTCCCTTCCTCGTCCTTCATTGTCGTCGTCTCACGAGTAAGAAGAATTTTTTTTTAGGTGTTGCTCAAGTAGGAAAGTTTGTGCTTTCCTCGTTTCTCAATCGAAATACTTGTGGATTTTGAATAAAATTTTCTTGTTGTGTTATGACAAAAAAAAATTGTAGCTTTCTTGTATTTCTTCACTATCGAGATTGTGCAAGGATGATTTCAGGTTTGCAGCTCATACCCGGCCTTGGATATTCGAGAATAGCACTTGGGTTCCCCCTTTCAACCCCAACCAGCCAACTAAGCTATCTTCCTCCTCCTTCATCATCGACATCGCACGGGTAAGAAGAATTGTTTTTTAATGGGCTTTTAGTTTTGAGACTGATAGGTGAAAATTTGCAATTGGTTATTGATAAAATGTAGGAAAGAAAACAAAAATGGAAACTTTGAATTGAAGTTTGGGTGTTAATGTTTTTTATTCTTTATATTTAGGAGTTAAAATGCTAACTGTGTTTGAATCTTATATATGAAATTTGAAATGAATGTTTGGCGGCTGATTGCAACTAGTTAAAGAACTCCTCATTTTAGTTTGCTGCCAGTAAAATTTAGGAAAAGCAAAGCCTTTTGTAATTTATATATTCCTGATTGAATTATATCACCTAGGTTTTAATTTTTAACTGTGTTCTGTGTGCTTTGGGTTGCACCACAAATTACTGGGTTCAAAATGTATTTTTTCATTGACATTTTTCCTAGCAAACAGAGCAAAGTGAATCCTCCTAAAAAATGTGAAAAAAATAAATGTGACCAAATGCCAAAATAGTTGTCTCAACAATAACAAAAAGAAATTAAAATCTAGTGACATTGTTTTTGAACTGTTGGCTTTCTTCTCCAAGTTCTTTATACCCTATAGATCCTGTTTCTTATGAGTTTCGCTTACTGATAATGTTGGGTAGATGGTGCTAATGAAGCAATATCAAAATTACAAATGCTAGTCATTACCTTGTCATGTTTAAATGTGTTTTATGCATTTGATGTGTATTTTGTTTAGATTGCCTATTCTCTTGTTTTTTAAAGAATAGAATAGAAAGTTGAAATGTGTGAAACCCATATTTTGCTAAAATATAGAACTCTAATTTTTCAACTAGGGAATTCCTATTTTTTGGATGGTTTTATGATATAATTTTTTATATCCACAGATGAGTTTGAAGATGACATTGATATTGCAGAACCTTCTGAAAGTCATGACAATGGTGAGAATGTTTTCACGCCTACCTATTCTGATGCTTTGAATGAGGAATTGAAGACCACCACCCTTAAGAAAAGTTTTATTTAGGCTAAGAAGCATGCTCCTAGAAAGGAAGAGGTAATGTTCTCATCTTTTGTACTTGAGAATAAACAGGAAATTTTGAATGGTATGGAAACTATTATAATATCCAAATGCATACCATTCTCTAATGAGAATGACAAAGATGATCTCTAATTGAGGTCTACCAAATATAGTGAATTGAATTTTGCTTTGCTTAAGTTTGTTTCCTGGATGTTTTGGGAGGAAGAAAGGTGATAGCCTGTCTACGGGCTATACCACATTTAAATTTCCTTCTCACGTTTGCTTGCTTATGAAATGTGAAAAATGCAAATTTAAAACTTTTTTCTGTCATAGACTTTGACATAAATTTTTTCCCTTCAATCTTGTACCTCTTCTACTATATTATTTAGGCAAAATCACTACAATGGAAAAACATGCATGATTCTTGTTAGGAAACAATCATGCACATGTTTACATAAGAAGGTTCTTGAAGGTAGAAGGTAGATTTTTGTTGTTGTTTTGTGATTTCAAATGTCATAGTGATTGATTTTATGATTGTTTTGTAGGGAACATCAAAAGCAAATGCAAATGCGTTGTAAGAAATGGATGAGTATTTCACTCCTATGGATGTGGATGTGAACCTTGTAAATAGCTTACTTTATTCATTTTCTTCCCAACAAGGCCTTCTTGGTCCTGCTTCCAATTTACTTGGCCTAATAGGTTTACAACTCTCGCAAGATGACAAGAAGGGCAAATAAGATTTTTTTTTGTTTTTTCTTTTTCACATTTTGTGTCCATGATTTTCTGCTGTAACAACACTAGCAGCACTCACCGCTTGTATATATTTTGTTTTCTTTTTCTTTTTTCAAGTGTTTGAATTTTAATGATATAATATGTTTATTTCAAATAGAACTCTAAATTTATTCTTTTATTAGAGTTTATTATTTGACTTATGCTTAAGAGAGTATAAACATAATCTTCCCCTTAAATAAACTGCTCATTGTTATGAAAATACAACACCATCATGGACTGTGTATGATTGTCTAAAGTCCAAAAAGAAAGTGGGTGAAGCATAATTTTGCGAATTGATAACTAGTGTTGATATGATAAGTAGCAAACATGAACATTTTCCAAGTTTTCAGTTGAATAATAATAGGAATATGCTTGGTAGAACACTGTTAAGAAGTATACAAATTACAAAATTGTAAAATTGTTTATAATTAATAAAAAAAATTGCCACAGAAATTTGCAAAATTCAAAAAATTCATAATGCTGAGAAGCGAAAGATAATAAAAATTCAAAACCAAATAATTACAAACTGACAAAAATATACTAAATTCACATACAACATACTTCAGTTTTGCAGCTCTCAAAATTAGGCATAAATATATCAGACTCACATACAACATACTTAAGTTTTGCAACTCTCAATAGAGTAATTCCATTATAATTAGGACCCTGCTGCCCATTATCTGCATTCTTATCACTTAACATCTTCACAAAAAACAAAACAAATGCAAACCAGAAGCATTCAGCTTCTTCAGCCTAGTATAGATAAATGTTGTTTGACCAGTTAGCATAGAAATCACAACCTTTCACCTTAAATTCAACGTCATACAGTATTATCACAAAAATTATGATTCATAAAGGCTTTCATGTTTCAAATGGGTAGGCAATCTAAACAGAATACACGTCAGATGCATAAAATACATTTAAATATGAAAAGGTAATGACTAGCATTTGTAATTTTGATATTGTTTCATTAGCATCATCTACCCAACATTATCAGTGAGCAAAACTTATAAGCAAGAAACAAAATCTATAAGGTATAAGGAACTTGGAGAAGAAAACCAACAGTTCAAAAACAATGTCATTGGAATTTAATTTCTGTTTATTATTGTTGAGACAGCTATTTTGTCATTTCGTCACATTTATTTTATCAGATTTTTCAGGTGGATTCACTTTGCTCTGTTTGCTAGAAAAAATGACAATGAAAAAACACATTTTGAATCCAATAATTTGTGGTGCAACGTAAAGCACATAGAACTCAGTTAAAAATTAAAACCCAAGTGGTATAATTCAATCAAGCATATACAAATTACAAAAGTCTTTGCTTTTCCTAAATTTTACTGGCAGCAAACTAAAATGAGGAATTCTTTAACTAGTTGCAATCGGCTGCCAAATGTTCAACTCAAGTTTCATATATAAGATTCAAACTCAATTAGTATTTTAACTCCTAAATTTAAAGAATTAAAAACATTAACACCCAAGCTTAAATTCAAAGTTTCCATTTTTGTTATCTTTCCTACATTTTACTAGTAACCAATCGCAGCTTTTCACCTCTCAGTCTCAAAACTAAAAACCCACAAAAAAATATTTCTTCTTACTCATGCAACGTCGATGATGAAGGAAGAGGAAGGGGGCTTAGTTGGCTGATTGGGGTTGAAAGGGGGAACCTAAGTGCTAACCTGCTGCGAACCTGAAATTGTCCTTGCATAATCCCGATGGTGAAGAAATACAAGAAAACTATAAAATTTTTGGCCATAACACAGCAAGAAAATTTTATTCAAAACCCATGGGTATTTTGACTGAGAAATGGTGAAAGCACAAACTTTTCTGCTTGAGGGACACCGAAAAAAAATTTTCTTTTTACACGTGCGATGTCGACAATGGAGGAAGATGAAAAGAGCTTTTTCTTCTTGTTTCGATTTCACTAAAATTAGTGAAATGATATAGTGAAGGAGAAACGTGAAGTGGAAAGGCAGGGGTAACGAAAATGTGATGTGAAGGAAGGAAGCAGAAGTGAAGGAACTAAAAAAAAATTTAATAAAAATATCGAATAAAAATAAAAACTAACGCCAGCGCATTGTTTATCCGTAAGTTGCTTATGATATACTAAGCAACATTGCTCAATATATCATCCCTGATATATATATATATACATATATATATATATATATATATATAAGTTGACACTTGGAATTAATAATTGCAATCTATATATATAGAAGAAATTATGGTGAGTTTTCCACTAAATTGAAATGTACATTGGGGAGGCAATGATTGATACATCATTGAATTATATGTGGTTTTTTGCCATAAGGAGCGAGAATAATTATTAATCTCTTCTCCAAATCCAATTATATATGCTATGCATCTCATCTCCATATGACCCTATGTACTAATTCATGGCATCACTAGGTGAGCAAGGAACTGTGTCCATATGATCATCCCTCCAAGCTGGTCAAGTTCATCAATCTAGATTAAGAAATCTCAATCATTCATGATGAGCTTAACTGTTTTCTATTATATCACAAATTCATTTAAAGCAGATTTCAAATCGCCTAAACATAGGGGCTCTAAAAAATATTTTTCACTATCACATGCAGCATTTTAAACACAAATTAAGACTTTATACTATGATGAGCTTAACTCTTTTCTATTACACAAAAATATGAATTCAAAAAAGTTCACATGTAATAGTATATAATAAGGTTAAACAAAATAATTTTCTTATATCATGTATTGTACATAAGTTGAGTAAAGTATATTACAATTCCTCTAAACAACCGATGCATCATATCGAGCTAGGGGACTTGATTGAGCCTTATATCACCTCAAAAAGACAATAATGAGCTGATGAAGATTCCTTTAATAGATGAACTTAAAAATTATGTTTGGAACCAACATTGGTACAAGAGCTTGAGGTCGGATATGTTCTTCGAATTTTTCTTAGTTATTATCATATAGTTAAGGATCATATTATCCGTTTGTCCAAAAGTGTTTCATGACAAAACAGATTATGAAATCAATAGATTTTTTTTAGTGCTAATTCCAAAATTGAAGCATGCTTCGAACTTGAATCATTATTGGCCAATAAGTCTTAACAATTTTATTTATATAATTGTTTACAAAATTATTATTAATTGACTCTGAAAGTTACTAAACTGAATTATTTTCTCAAATTGAGAGGATTTTTATGTGAGAAGATGGAATACGATTGTAGCTCAAAGATTATGGGTTTTCTTCAAAATTCCAAAAACTTGGCTTAAGCTACATCAGTTTGGTTAAGTAGAGCTTGCTGTTAAATGGTAGTTTATATGGTAGTTTTGCACCCTTTAAAGTCTGTATCAAAAAGATCCTCTTTCTCATTTTCTATTCATTCTGGGTTTATAGATTTTTTCTTGGATGTTATTTAAAATATAAGAGAGGGAAAATATCCAGGGATTAAAATTAGTAGATAAACTACTTCAATTTTCTATTTGCTTTACGCGAATGATGATGGTGGTGTGTTATATATTATTGGATCGTGGTATGGACAATATGTCACTGCTAATAAATCAAATCTATTTTTTTTAAAGCATTAAAACATCTAGAAGGTAGATTTGGAACCTATTGAGGTTTAAAGAGATGAAAACACAGTCTTTCAACCTTGGTAATGTTTTGCTATTTGAGAGGAATGAGCAAATGTGTAGGACCCTCGAACATGCATTAGGGTTTCAAACTAATTGGCATTAAATTGCCATTAAGTTGTTTTAATATTTTGATTTATTATTAAATAAATTCTCTGTAATTATGGTATGTAATTAGAATTTGATTATTGACGTTTATGACAGTTGATCATGAAATTTTAAGGAAAGTTATTATTTTAGTATATTTATTATTTAATTCCGTATTTAATTACAAAAACTCTAAAAACTGTCTATTTAAAGACAGCATGTAATCTTAAGATAGGTTTTTCCCAGTTTATTTTCTTTTCTTTGTGACCTTTTCAGTTATTTGTTCTTCTTCCTCTCATTCTATTTATTCAAAAAAAAAAAACGATCTTGCTCATACAAATTCGAAAAGGCGTTTTTATTTATTTTGGATTTCTGACGGAGGAACTTTTTCAAATTTGTTGAAGAGCTCAAGAGTTAAGGTAGTTTTTGCCTAAATAATTTTTATTTGATGTTTTTTGAATGGCTTATCAATATATTATTATTTATGTTTATTTCTATTTTATTTTTAAGAAAAGTTTTACGTTTTATACACTATCTTGATGAGTGTGAAGGATTTTCGAAACCCAAAAATATGTTAAATATTTTTGTATATTTTTAGTTCTATCATTTATGAATGTTTTGCTTTCTTTTTTTCCTCAATCCGATTTCTGTAGAATTAGTTATAATTTTTCGAAACTCATATTGTCAATCTAGAAAATTATGACCAGTGGGTATTTTCTATGGAATTTCGTGGATCAAATTAACTTATTTTTCTTTGAAATCTTCATAGTTTGTTCTTAGAATATGTATAAACATGTATGAATTGGAATTTCTATTTTTCAAACTTTTTTGAGTAAGTTATGAATTTTTGAAGTTTAAGACATTGCCGCTTGAATGCTGAGACAATTATGATTTTCTATAAAATATATTTAGTTTCCTTACTTGGATTGGAATGCATGAATTTTCACAGCTACCTATATCTATTATGGTTACTATACCACTAGTTTTGGTTGAAAATGATTTTTGTGGAATTTATTAAAATTATTTGAACGTCTCTGATTCACTATAGAATCCGTGCGACAGTGCATATTAGAAAGTATATATTAAATATTAACTTGCTTTTGAAAATTATGAAAAAATTATGTCAATCCAAGACATCTAATAGAATTTAATACTTTTGGAATCATATTATTTATATGAGAATTGAATTTATTGTGAATTTTACAATACAGCTGTTGGACAATTTCCATAGCTAGCATGTCTTTGAAGTTTTAAGATTGTTGTCATAATAATGTGAATTTGATGAATATGATAAGTATGCGATTTATACATGTTTCTTTTATCAAGAATTAATTAAAGCATGTATAAGTATAATAATGTACGACGGACTAGGAATGGTACATTGCATTTGGTTGGTACTTGCATGCATAAACATAACAATATACGATGGGCTAGGAACAATACATTGCATCTGATTGATACTTTGAAAGCGTGCTATATAAGTTTTTGAGTTTGATTATGACAAACCATGTAAACTATAAGTAGACTGAAATGCCTACGGTGTATTGCTAAAGTGAGATTGAGACGCATGCACCCCCTTTGATATTTTATATGGAAATCCAACCAATTTGAAATAAGCTTATGAATCATGCATGCATTGTAAGCTCTTTGATTATGTTATAAGTTTGTCATGAGCTATGAAATGTCATGAATCTTTAAGTAAGAATATTCATGATTAAGCAAGTTTATGACTAGTTCGATATTGTGATTTTTATTGGCATGTGAAGTTATATGTTTGCTTTTGATGTTTTGTTTGGATTTTAGGAAAGCCTACTGAGTGTTGTAAACTCACGTCTTTGTTATTTCCGTTTTCTCATGTAAGCATGCTTAGATCGTGTACTTGTTTGAATTTGTGAGGATGGTAGACACGTGGTAGCTCGAGAGGACAATCCTTAAGGGTATTTAAGTAAAGGAATAATGTTGTCCACATGTTAACGTCATGGTTTTAATTCTATTTTCAATTTGAGAACTATGTTCTTATTAAATTGGAATGTTTTAATGTGGTTGGACATGTATTTAAAACTAGTTATAATACACTAAGTAACTATTAAATCTTCTTATAGTTATGTTGAAAGTTAAGTAGTTAAATAGTTTTTATATTATTTTGCGATACTTATGTATCTTTAAGTAACTAAAGTAGTCTAAGTATGGGTTTGACTGTCTACCTATTTATGATTGATTAAGTTTTAAATTTTTTTATAATTTCTGCAAGTTAAGTTTTGGTAGTCACTCTAATTTTGTTTGACCTAAGGGACTTGATTAGGGTGTGTTATAGAAAGAGTGTGGCAAGTTGAGAGACCATGTTCAAACTATATTAAAGGGTTCGCAAAGTCAACTACTTTTAAGGAATGAGAAAGCCATATTGATCAAATCAAATGTTAAATCCATTCCAACATAATGAATTCTATCTTTAGAATCTTTTTATATAATGATCTTGATTCAATGGTTCGTCATTTTTTTATATGGAGTTAAACCAGGGTCTACTAGATTTTTAGTGCTAAATGCTCATAAGGATATTTGTCAACCTAAAGAGACTCTTGGAGGCCTTAGTTTTAAATTATTTAAATCTTTCAATATAGCCTTACTAAATTAGCTTGGATGGAACAATGGAAGATTGCTAATGGAGAGAAAAGTTCTCGGACAAATCTTATAAGGGACAAGTACATTGATCAATTAATTATTTTTTTTTTTAAAAAAAGAAAGGGGGTATTCCATGGTGTGGAGGAGAATTATGAGTTTAAGAGATGTCCTACTAAATGGGGCTTATTCTAAGGTGGAAAATGAATTTTCTATTAATTTATGAATAGACCCCCGAGTCCTAAGATTTCATGGTCATGTTTCAAAAATGAATGAGGGCATTAATGGTAAGGTTTGGAGATGTGTGACTGATTGAAAGAATAATGATGTTAGTGGCTGAAATGGGTCTTATTTAGGAAATCTATAGTCAAGATATGTTGAATGATATATTGAATGTGGATTGATTAATTTTCCTGAATTAGGATAAGATACTTCAGGTAGACTTTAAGGGAGGAAACTTCTAAATTAAAGACTGTTATAAAACTTATTGTATTGTAATCCAGCCAATTATTGTGTCATATCAGCAGTCAATAAGTCAAAGTTTTTTTTTTTTTTTTACTTTTTTTTTTGTTTATTTAAGCTTGTTGTCCTGTCATTCTATCTAGGTTTTGGGTTGAGTTGACCTTGGTGGCTAAAGGTATTATTGTTCTCATTTTTCATTTCTTTGAGTAAATCAAGGATGTATTAGTACTAAATACTTTTATAAAAATTTAGTGTGTAACCAAAACATCATTATAGTGCAGTCAGATCCTTAACAGAGCTTTGTGGATGTAGGTGGAACCTACAATCACGTAAATTTCTATATTCTTTATGAATGCTTATTTATGTTTGTATTTTGTATTTACTTTTGCTGTGTGTGCTTGGGTAAAATCACTAACAAAACTGATAAATTAGATAGATTTATTACTGAAGCTAATGTAGTTTAGATTATGATGTGGAAATCTAATTTACACGAGACTTAAGATACATTTAATACATTTATGAACGATGACTAATGCTACACCAATGAGACAAGTCATTTTCTAAATAATAAGGAAGACAGAAACTTACTGTAAGTTGTGTGGCGGCGAGGAATATCATCGAATTACAACTAGCTCAGAGATGTAGGCAAAGTTCTATGGGCCATGGCTGAGGGCTGAAAACACTAGGTCAATGTTGTTCATTAACTTACCGGAGCAGAAGGAGCATCGGTAGAGGGTGGTGGAAATTATGGAGATTTTTTAGGCTGGTAAGGCTGTGAATATCGAGCTTTGCAATTCTAATGATGCATTGGTGTCGTATGTAGAAAAGAAATGTTAGAGCAATAACCCAATATGGAAAGATGACAGTAGAAATTGTTTTCAAAATGTTTTGAATATCTGCCCTGAATTACAATCTCTTCAAAATTCACTAAAAAGACTACGTTTGAGAATTGGATTTGATCTGCAAGGAGTAGTCTTAGAGAAATTAAGAAGACTTAATTTGTTAACTTAGGACATTACTAGCTGGGCTACTGGAATACTCTAATTAATTGCTATGATTATGAAGGATTAGAGAAAGGAAATATATTTTACTAACCCATTTTTTGGGCTGGTAAGGGCTAGGCCAAGCGTTGGAATAGAAGGTTTTAATAGAGATGGGTGAGCTGGAAGGCTTGATGGGTATAAGTAAAAAGTGTGTGACTCAAGATTTATAGAAGGGATCTACTAGAGGAAATAAAATTATGTTGGACAAGGTTAAAAAAATGGATAACATGCTTATAGAGGAATCCAAGAACATTAGGTTTCTTTAAACATAATTGAGAATTCTGAAGTAACCCATCCCAATTCTTTTGTTCAGATAGATGAAGGAGAGGGATTCAGTCGTCAAGAAACTAATGTATAAGATTTTGTGCAAGAAGCCTCCTAATTTTATTTTGCTCTGGTAGAAATGATGGAGAAGGAAATCACTGTTTTAGAAAAAGATATTCCATAAAGGGCCAGTAATTTAAATTGGACTTGGAAGAAGATAGCATGAGCAAATACAAGGATTTCGGAGAATAGTGAGACCATAGAAGGGGAAAGTTCCAAAATGGGTTATGCAGGGAAGATTCAGTTAGGCCGGATTTTATTAGGCTGAGGAGGCAAGCCTCATAAAACCCCCTTCCTTTTCCATGAGTCTCCTGTCATGGAATTGTAGAATGGACGACCTTAAGGTAATTAAAGTGTTAAGAAATATGGTAAGAATGCATAATCCCTCTTGTATTTTCTTGATGGAAACTAAAAACAGTGGAGTTAAGATGGAGAACTTGGGACGAAAACTTAGTTATCATCATTCTAAGGTCATTAATCTAAAAGGCTGGATGATGGGTTGACTTTTTTCTAAATGGAAAAGCACTCGATCGTTTAGGAATGGAGTACTAAGAGAGTCATTTACCTTAAGGCTTCTAATATAGATGAGAGTAAAGTCTATATTCTATTGGGTTGTTATGGAACTTCCTATCTTATAGAAAAAAATCAATTTTTTAGAGCTTTGGATTCTCTTTAGAGATTTGAATGAAGTAATTAATGAGGCTGAAAAATGGGTTGGGAGGAGTATTTGGAGAAAAAATTTATTTCTAAAACAGTTTATTCAACAAGTTGGAGGTTTGGACTTTAATTTTTTTGGTAGCAAATTTATATGGCAAAACAATACAGAAGGGAGAGCTTACATTTGTGAAAGGCTTGATAAAGTTGTGGTTAGTCATGGTTGGCTTCAAGAAAATCGAAGTGCATCTGTTCATCATCTAGTAATGGAAGAATCAGATCATATTTAAATTCTTATTAAAATTAATGAACATGACACTAAAGATCATAGGCCTTTTTATTTTTTTAAGGCGTGAACTACTGATCTTTCTTGCTTGCAAGTGGTGCGAAGGGCTTAGTATGAAACAACTGGGTATGAATAACCATAAGTTGGGCAAAAGTTGGCTACTATTAAAGCATTAAAAAAAACTAAATATAAGTCATTTTGGATATGCAAACCTCATAATATGAAGGATGAATTAAGTAGGATACAATAATAAAAATGAGATAATAGGTTGTAGCAAAAAAAGGTATTGGAAGAACTGAAAATTCAGAGAGATCATTGGGAGTTGATCCTTAAGCATAAATTGCATGAGTTTTGGCTTCGAGAAGGGGATCGTAGTACTAAATTTTTTCATACCAGTTTGATTGTTTGAAAATATCAAAACTTATATATATATATATATATATATATATATATATATATTATCAAAGTAGAAAAAGAATGGATTACAAGTAAGGAAGGAATTGAAAATTTTCAAAGTTTATTTAAGTTAAGTTTTCCCTATATCCTTGAAGACCTGGAAAACTTGGGAGAACAGTATGTCACAGATAAAGAATGAAGAGCTTATGAGAATTCCTTCAGAGATATAAATTAAAGAGACCATATGAAGTTTATACCTTCCAAATCACAAGGATAAGATGAATATTTATAAATTTTCTATCATAAATATTACGATGTGGTCATGGAGAGAGTAGTTGACTTTGCCTAAGAATGCTTCAGGTTAAACAGAATCTCTAGGAATATGAATTAGACTTTTTGGGTGCTCAACTCAAAAGTGAAGAATGCCATAAATTTTAGTCAATTTCGTCTTATCAACATCTGTAACTTTTCTTACAAGATTGTTTCAAGGATTATAACTTTGGTATTGAGGGGAATACTGAAAGAGATTATATCGCTTAATTAGAGAGCTTTTATAAAAGCTCGATGGATAATAGATAATATAGTAATTGCACAAGAACTTATCCACAAAATCAGTTAGCATAAAGAAAAAAAAAAGGGTTACTAATGAGGAAGTTGGATTTGAAAAAGGCCTATGATAAGATGGAGTGGACGTTGCTAATAAGCAGCTGCATCATTTCAGTCACTTTCTCGCTTATTCTAAATGGAAACATTTATAAATCTTTCACTCTGGGATATGGATTAAGACAAGACGATCCTTATCACCATATTTTTTTATTTTATGTTCTGAAATTTTTTCTCGAATGCTATAAATGGATAAGAGGGAAAGAAATATTCATGGTGTAAAAGTTAGTTGAAATCCTACTATTTCATATATGCTGTATGCAGATGACTTGCTAATATCTTATTGAGCTGTTGGCCAAGAGGTGGCTTTTATTATGGAAAATTTAAAAATATACTTTTACTAGTCTAGCCAGGAGTTAAATATAAATAAGTCAAAGTCTTTTCTTTTTCAAAAGACAAATGGAGATATGAGAAAAGCTATAAAATGAGTTTTAAGGTTTAAAAGTATAAGCAAGGGAGCCATCTACTTAGAGAATGCTTTTGTTTTCTATTGTTAAAAGTAGGGAAAACCACATTGATCAAATATGTGATACAAACCATTTCGACCTATACTATGTCCATATTTAAGGTCCATATTTCGATTTATAATTTGAATTTCTTAACTATGAGATTTTGGTGGGATGCTAAATCAGGAAAGTATCATTATTTAACTCTGAAGGCTTGGAGAGATATTTGTAAACCAATAACGTTACGTAGATTAGGTTTTTGATTATTTAAAAATATTAACTTAGTCTTCTTAGCTAAACTTGGGTGGAAAATTGCTTATGGGGAAAGAAACTTGTGGACAGATATGTTATCAGCCAAATACCTAAAAAAAAAAGTCATTCTTTCAACACAAGGTTGAGAAGAGCGCTTCACTTTGTGGAAAGGAATCTTTAGCTTAAGATGTTTTCTTTCTAAGCATGCTTATTTTCAGATCGATGATGGTAGCTCAATAAATATTTGGAATGACCCTTGGATTTTTGAGTTACCTTCTCATATCCCCCATTAAAAAAAAAAAAAACTAATCGTGGTTACTGATCTTAAAAAAAAGGATTTTAATGAGTGAGATGAGAAGCTTCTAAGGGATTTTTGTGATCCGTTATCAGTGGAATCTATCTTTAAGGTTAATTAACTTGTTGTGTTATATGAAGACAAGCTAATTTGACTTGGCAATAAAAAAAAATGAGTTTTTTTTCTCTTTGAAGGAGTGTCATCCAGATTTATTTAGAATGATTTCTAAATGTGAGAAGGGGGAGCTGTGGTATAAGATTTAGGATTCTAAATTACATGAGAGGCTGAAAATATTTCTCTAGAGCTTATTGGCAGGAGTCCTCCATTTAAGCTAAAATATTTGGAAAAGAATAGGTTAAGGATCTACAAATTGTGTTCTTTGCAGTGAGAAAGAGGAAATTAAAGTTCACTTATTTAAAAACTGCAGAGTTACTAGGCTTTTAGCCTTTGTTAGTAATTGGGGGTGTAACTTGGAGGCTTGGAATTTTGATAATGGGTTAATATCATTAGCCTCACTTAAGATTTGACCTAAATACATGTAGATCCAGCAATATTAATTTTTTACCTCTATTATAGTTAGTTAAAATCTATTAACTTTAGCAGTTAAAAGTGCATATAAATCATTTTATCCTTATTTTTTAT
Organism: Rhamnella rubrinervis; assembly: GCA_007844105.2. Taxonomy (NCBI): domain Eukaryota; kingdom Viridiplantae; phylum Streptophyta; class Magnoliopsida; order Rosales; family Rhamnaceae; genus Rhamnella; species Rhamnella rubrinervis. The sequence goes on from CM017576.2 coordinate 5,023,175, forward strand.
ATCTAAAAATAAAAGAAAAAAAATTAATTATCTATTCTCATTAGATATAACTACACATGGCAAAAAAAAAATTCCTTATTTATTTATCTCTTCCTCACCAGATATGACATGTGGCATAAACAACATATAATTTTTTTTCTCTCTCTTTTCTGATTCTTTTTTCCTTATTCGTCTTCTCTTTGCCATCAAAAGAGTTACTACTATAGCTCCTCTACATCATCTTTGCTACATTCTCAATACCACTGCAACTATGAGGAGCATATGGTTGTTGACTGTAAGCATTCTCGAAACCCACTCGGCATTCCTCATTTTTTTCTTGCAAAGCATCCAAAACTGAGAAATTTTCGTACCCACTTGACAAATCTAGATTGTTTTCAAGAGGCTAAAACTGAGTTGTCTAATAAAGGCTTAAATTTTCCAATTGCTAACTTGGAGGTGAAAAGGAGAGAAAAGTAAAAGAAATTTGGTCAAAGGAGTGAGATTCATCAACTGGATTTTGTTGCGTTAGGTGGTATGAAAGTGCTTGGAGGATATCAATGGCAATATCAGAGAAGGGAAAAAGCTGGTTGGCAAAGATAAGGTCTACTTCGGAAGAAATCGCATCCGTGATTGAATGGTGGTAGAAAGAGCCATAAAAAACGAAGAGATCAGAGGCCATTAAAGCTCAATTACTTTAAGAGAGAGAGAAAATAAAAAACCAATCCTAGAACTATGAAGAAATTTTTTTTTCTTTCTGTATAATTATATTTGGCTATTTTGTATACAAGTTATGGTTTTGAAACGGCTCAAACCACTACTAGAATAAAGAAACAAAAAAAAGATTAAATTATTAAACTAATAAATTTTATATTAGTTAATGTTTTTTTATAAATTAGTTAAGGTTTTTTTTTTGAAAATTTTTGTATTTTTCATGGGTATCAGTGTAAATAAATTATTTGCTATTTTGGATATTTTATGAGTTGTCTGAGAATATATAAGTTATTTTGCATTTTTATAAATGCATCTAAGGGCAAAATATACATTTTATTGTCAACGTAATCAAACCGTTAACTTTAACGTTATTAGAGATGGTTTTTATATAATATCAATGTTGCTAGGTGTAGATTGTATTTACTCTTAACGTGTTATGGGTAGTCCATATAATTTCCCCTTTTAATAATATATTTGAGTTGATTAGTTTTTGGATTAATCCTCCAAAGGACGCATGTGGTCCTGATTTGCAGAGGGAGTTTCTTGTCTTGTCTTTTATTTTACCAAGTGTTTTAGGAATGACAAGAAACACTTTGAGAAAAGGAAGATTGAAGAGTCTATGAGATTGCTGAATAATGGTGTTCCAGACTTTATAAGAGTTTTGAGGGTTTTGCTTGAGAAGCATATCAAAGAGAAAGTAGTGGAATTGTGGAAACCTCATCTTTTATTGGCTTAAGGGTAACATTGACGCTGTGTTTAAAGAGGGAGTGACTGCTTTTGCATTTGTACTTCAAGACAAGTACGAGAAGGTTATTTATCTGGAGACTAAATTAGATTTTGCCTCTTCACCTTTGGAAGTTGAGTTCAAAACCTTAGCTTGGGTGCTATATATTACAGAAGCTATGTTTTAAAAAAACATTGTTTGGTCTTAAGATGCTATGGAGATGATTGAGGTTATTAATGCAAATTTAGACCACCTCAGATGAGACACAAGGTATCTGACTATTGGTTGTAGGAGGGCTTTACTAACGAAGGGGTGGAAGCTTGTCTGAAATGCAAGAAGTTCTAATATACTTGCAGATAGTGCAGCAAAAATATCTTTAAGATGTAATTCTTATTTATTTATTTATTTTCCTTTGGCAACGCTTTATTTTCTTTTCTTCCTAGTTGTCTTTTTTATATATTCAAGCAAGACCAAGCAGGAGCTGGTCTTTTGCTGTAAGCCTTTTTTGTGAGGCCCCTTTTATACTTAATGCAGTATTTATTCATAAAAGAAAAAAGAATGCCATCTAATTAGACTGATGGCTTTCTCAAGTAATGTGGTTGTAAACTTGACTTGTAGAAATTAAATGATGTGTAGCAGCTTGTCGAGTTTTGTCTCGGCCTAAATAGTGACCCGTTCAGTGAAGGGATATGCCCTTAATTAGGCAGCTAATTAGCAAAAAAGTGCTCATGAAAAAAGATGATTTGGGCTATGGATGCTCTCAGTATAGTCAAATGAAGTGAATGCTACCTTTGAACCTGAGGTTGGAATTTTAAATTTTAGAAGTGGATGCTTGTTTGATTGGTCTTGTGAATGAATATCAGAGAGATTAATGAATTGACAGATTTATCGATGAATTTTCTCTTTATAATAATATTAATTTATGTGTGAATAAGTTTGGGTGAGATGCTTTAAGCTAAGTTGTAATCTCCCTCACGAAGCATTTTGTGCTTTTTTCTGTTGAAATGGAAAGTTTATTTTTCCATAAAAAAAAAAAAAATCTGTATACATAAATATAAATAATAAAATATTCCAAATAAATAAGTAAATAGAAAAATATGAAAAAAAAAACTAATAATAATAATAATAAGATATTCACGAGAAAAATTGTAGTGTGTGATAGAAGGAGTGAAGCAAGAAATACGAGTAACGAATAGGCAAAGTCCGTGTGGAAAGAAAAAGATGAGGTTTAGGAGTTAAGACACAGCCTCCCTCCAACCGCATTGACGGTTAATGAGAAGTTCTCTCTCTTTCTGTCTCCTAGCTTCGGTATATGCTCTCTGAATTCCCATTATATACCTCTCTGTCTCTACTTAAGTTGTTTTATCTTCTTCTTCTTCTTTCTCTGTTCCTCAACAATGGCGAGCACAGCTCCAGCATTTCGTCACAACATTCACTTGCTCTCCTCCTCCCCCACCTCGGAAAACTCAAACTTTCTCTTCAATTCGCACTTCCATTGCTCTCTCCGCCTCACTTATCCCCTGCTTTCTTTGTCTTCGCCTTCGCCGTCGCCGTCCTCCGGTCATTCTCATATCACTCGCGTCACCACCGCACCGGTGGAGTACACGCTGCCACCACCGGAGTTTGATTTTCACAGAGAAATCTCGCGGCTCAAAGCTCTGCGTCACAGACTATCCGATTCTAAATGTCTCGAAGACAAGATTAAGGTGATTGAGGGAGATCACAGAGTGAAGAGCTTCTTCAATTCCAGAAGATACAGATTTTCAAGGGTTTTGGCTTCAATGAATTTGAGTGAATACGAATTATTCTTGCTTAAATGTTTGGTTGCGGCTCGGCAAGAGCACGTGCTTAGTTTGGGGTGTGAATTTGTGGACAGCGAAGAGGAGTCGGCTAGGAGCTCCGTGAAGAGTGCGCTATACGCGTTGGTGGAGATGATAGAGAAATTGGACGTTATTGGCGGTGCTGAGGGTTTGGAGAAAAATATTGGCTTGACTTTGAATGAGGAAGACATTGGAGACTTGAGGAAACTGTTAAAAAATTTGGGAGAGGTTGAACAGTTCTATGACTGCATTGGAGGAATTATTGGGTGAGTTGCTACTTTTATCGTTCCTTTATGTTAAGTATCTGCTTAATCTGTATTACTATCGGCATAGTTTGATAGAAATTGATTGAAATATCAAATTAAGTTCTAAACCATGTAGACATGGATTAGATATTCATTATTCTGAAGATATGTAAATGCTAAATCTTTATTCATGCCTATAGTGGTGATATTATTGAGTTTGCAATTTCATTTCCTTTTTGTCCCTTTAACTTGGTGTAGGTTGCCAAAAGAATAATGTTAAGAAATTACCAGGTTTAATCTAGTGTTCTTTTTTTGTTTTCCTCTATTATATTCGTGATATTCAAGTTCTTCTCAATACTTATGTAGAAAATTATCTTTCTGGTGTAAATCAGAGATTAGGAGTTGGTCTCTCAGTAATATGCAAAAAGATTGACATATTATTTGTTTTTCTTTTTTACTCAATCATGTCTTTTTCTTGACCTACACCTTCATCTTCCTCCATTTTTATCTCTCTCTCTCTCTCTCTCTCTCTTTCTTCTTTTTATTTTATTATTATTATTTTTTAAGTCTTTACAATCTAATAATTGCAAATGTAGAATCATGCTTTTAATATTGTTAATGTACATGCTGCAGATATCAAATAACAGTTCTGGAGCTTCTTTCCCAGAGAATATCTGGAAGTCATTATACAAACAGGTCCAAACACATACGTGAAATGATGGACTGCCAAGTTTTGGAAATTCATGCTCCTAGTGGACTTAATCTTTGTCAAAATACAGAATATGCATCCCAAGCTGCTTTATGGGGAATTGAGGTTAGTACCTTAATGTGTCTCTCATTCAACATGAAGGATGTTGTAAAGTTTGTCTTGAACTATAACATCTTATGCTTTTAGGGTTTGCCAGACCTTGGTGAAATCTATCCTTTAGGAGGCTCTGCAGACAGACTTGGTTTGGTTGATCCTGACACAGGTGAATGTCTTCCTGCTGCAATGCTTCCTTATTGTGGACGGACTTTATTGGAAGGACTTATAAGGGATCTTCAGGTATAAAATCTCTATATTTCAAGCCCGAAAAGACTTGGGTTTTGGCTTGGATGCTTGACTCATACGTTTGTGTGTTTCATTTGCAAGGCTAGAGAGTTTTTGTACTTCAAGTTGTATGGAAAACAATGCATCACTCCTGTTGCAATCATGACAAGCTCTGCTAAGAACAACCATGAACACATTACTTCTCTTTGTGAAAGTCTTGGATGGTTTGGAAGGGGTCAATCGAGTTTTCAACTTTTTGAACAGGTTTTATGTGAAAACAAATGAGGATATGTTCCGCTCTTCTCTTTGAAATAATTTTATTTGGTTTTATTGATAGACTAACAATCTGTGAATTACCAGCCTCTTGTCCCAGCTGCTAGTGCAGAAGATGGGCAATGGCTGGTCACCAAGCCTTTTGCACCTGTATGCAAGCCTGGTGGTCATGGTGTAATATGGAAACTTGCTTATGATAAAGGAATTTTTAAGTGGTTTTATGGTCATGGAAGAAAAGGTGCAACCGTTCGACAAGTCAGGTAAGCCATACTTAGCAAATTTAGTACTACAAAGCCTTTTCATTCTTCTCCAATTAATGGTAGTGAACCTGCAGTAATGTAGTGGCAGCCACAGATTTGACCCTCTTGGCATTGGCAGGGATCGGTTTGCATCACGGTAAGGTAGGCTTCTATTTTAGTAAGGGACTTACAGTGACAAAGAAGAAAGTATACATATTCAAATTTATGTACAGAACCACTATTCTTTTTTAATACACTGGTATTAACCCCATGAATTTGTGACCTTGTTCATTGACTTTATGTTAACTGAGGAGTTCATGCAGTCTTTGACTTTTTTCTTTTTTGGTGTAATTCATGGTTAATTGCACATGTAATAGAAACTGGGGTTTGCATCATGTAAGAGGAACTCGGGGGCTACAGAGGGGATCAATGTTCTAGTCAAGAAGAAAAACCTTGATGGGAGGTGGTCATATGGCTTGTCATGCATTGAATACACAGAGTTTGACAAGTTTGGGATAGCAGATGAAACTCTTTATCCTAATAGGTATGTATTTATTATTTTTGTTAGAACTTTTAATTCATATTTAATTGCTATCTGACGGTGCTTCATATTTGCCCAATGGCTGCATATAGAACTGTCTATATTATTATATGTGGAATTTTGAAAGCTATATAACTTTTTCTGTCTGGAAAGACTTCATAAGAAAATGCATATCCTTGAGATGGAAATATTATGTTCTTAGTGCTAGAATTGTTAATTGGATCTCCAGAATCAATATATCATTACAAAACAGCTGGGAATTAGTAAAATTAATGTATCATTATCCTAATAGGTATATATTTATTATTTTTCGTAGAACTTTTAATTCATATTTAATTGCTATCTGATGGTGCTTCATATTTGCCCAATGGCTGCATGTAGAACTGTATATATTATTATATGTGGGATTTTCAAAGCTATGTAACTTCTGCTTGGAAACACTTTATAAGAAAATGCATATCCTTGAGCTGGAAATATTATGTTCTTAGTGCTGGAATTGTTAACTGGATCTCCAGGATCAATATATCATTACAAAACAGCAGGGAATAAGTAAAATTATCTAATTTGCATGCTTATTGATATGGAACATTATGGTGCGTTTACAATTTATAACCTGGAACACCAAAATATGTTGAATATTTGCACCTTCCAAGAAAAGCAGTATAAGTATGTTGCTTTTCCTATTAAAATTACATTGGGAGGAGATGGATCAATGTAAGTATCTGTTCTTTTCTTGTAGTATATCTTACTTTATTTGTTGTTAACATTTGTTTCTGACACTTAAGTTGTTATTTAAGATCATTCTTTTTTTCTTTTCTTTTTTTTTTCTTTTTTTTTTTGCATTTTGGTTCATGAAGTCACTTAATAAGTTTCTTGGTTTGCAATGTTCCTTTTCCATCATAGGTATCTTGCAGCATAAGATTTCTGGAAGTAGTCCAGTATTAACCTTCTTTTCTATTATCAAGTTTGCAGGCCAAGTTCCCTGCCAATACAAACATCTTGTACGTAGATCTACGTTCTGCAGAGTTGGTTGGATCGAGTAGTAATGGAAACAGCTTACCAGGCATGGTTCTCAATACCAAAAAACCAATAGTATTTGCGGACTATTTTGGAAGAGCTCACAGGTACCTTTTCTAAAATTTTGCCTGCTATGTACAGTTGGGTCGTGTTGATTTTACTCTATCAAATGATCCCGCTAGAAACTGGCTTCAGCTCATAATTGTATTTACTGCCTATGGAGAAAACCTCATTTATGGTTAAGTCAGAATTTATTGTTCATACTATTGGTTAAAAAAAATATATGATTTTGTAGCATCGAATATTATAGTAGTTTTTCTTTATTGTTTTTTAGCAATAATCATATTTTAATCATTTTTGTTTTCACTAATGAAAAGACATTTTAGAGTGTAACTGAATTTTCTTTTCAGTGTCTATGGTGGCAGGCTGGAGTGCACAATGCAAAATATTGCCGATAACTTTTATAACACGTGTTCATCTCGATGTTATGAGGGCATGGAAAGTATATTTTCTGTTCATGTTGCTACTTATTGTGTTTCATGAAATATTATTTCCTTTTCATATTTAATATATTCTATTCTTGCCTATAACTTGCATGACCTTTTTAAGCAGATGAGCTGGATACCTTTATTGTGTTTAATGAGAGAAGAAGAGTTACTTCATCTGCTAAAAAGCGAAGAAGACATACAGACAAATCTTTACACCAGGTACTTATATGATTATGTTTCATTGTTCACTGGGTATGGAAATTTCATCGTGTGCATAAGAACTTCCATGGAAGTAACCTACTTTTTGGAACTGTCGACTGGACCAAAACTGAACTTGATAACATTTCATGCAAATTTTATTAGATTACTTCTTGGAAATATCTTCAGATCCAGGGAGTGAAGCTTCAGTCCAAACAAAAGTTTGCAACTATAATATTTTCTCTCCATGCTAATATGTTTAGGTTTGAATACATGTGCAGACTCCTGATGGTTCATTGTTGGACATCTTAAGAAATGCTCATGATCTTCTCTCCCAATGCGACATTAGATTACCAAAGGTATATCTTCTCAAAATCTCTAGTAGCAGTGCATATTATTTTGGCAATCACCAAGTAATTGCTCATTTGATATCCATAGCATCTGGCTTATATTTTTGTGGTCAATTCTCTATTTCATCTATGTTCAATTATGGTAATTTGTTTCCTATCCGAGACAGCAGATTGAAGATAATAGCAAATATCTTGATTCTGGACCACCATTTCTTATTCTTCTACACCCTGCTCTTGGCCCACTTTGGGAGGTCACAAGGCAAAAGGTGAGTTTACTATGATCTGGCTGATATATTTCAAGTTTCCACACATTGTTTTATCCTTATATTTATTGGTGAGGAATGTGAATTAACTTATCTACTTAATTATTTATGAAGAAAATTCTATTTCCTCTACCTTTATATGGACGCCATAGTCCACATGCGTCAAGTTTTCTTTCCTTTGCTTTATACTGTAATAATTTAGGTGTTCTGAATCTAATTCTTAGCATTAAAGAATATATGTTCTTGTTTCTTTTGTCATTTCTTTGTCTCTCTGTCCTTTAATCATTCCAAGATCGAAGCACTCAACAAACAAATTTAACAAATGTCCATCTCTTTACTGTCAGTTCCATGAAGGTTCCATATCCAAGGGCTCTGAGTTACAAGTAGAGGTTGCAGAATTCCTATGGAGAAATGTTAAGGTTAGCAATATTTAAGTTTAACTTAATAGTAGTTTTGAGGGAGTGTAGCAATATTATTGCGAGATAATGCGTTCCTCTTATCCAGCTTGATGGAAGCCTGATCATTGAGGCTGATAGTGTTATGGGCTCAATTAAGATTGATGATAGTGGAAAACATATTCTAGAGTATGGGCACAGGTATCTTGCCATCTCCACGCTTAGAATTTTGTTCAAGGAAATAATAGCTGGTACATTTAAAGTAAGTTCATCTGGATAGGTGTGGAAGATGTAGATTACAGAATGTAGAAGTACTGAATGAGGGAATTGACTGGAATTATGGGGACAATGTATATTGGAAGCATGATGTGCAACGTTTTGAGGCATGCAAGATTATATTGCACAGAAATGCTGAATTTGAGGCAACGAATGTTACCTTACAGGTTAGACATGCATTCGATATATATTTGCATGATCGACATGCTAAAATTTTCCATTTTAAGCTTGAAAATTGAAGCTTGTTGCTTTGTTATTAATGCAGGGAAATCAAATATTTGAAGTTCCAAGTGGATACAAAATGAGGATTGCACCAGATGATTCAGGTTTTTCTCGAGTTTGCTAATCTTCTGTAAAAACTGGGCATCATTTAATTTTACAAGTGGGTCCATATCCTCTGTAATGCAGGGGGTCTTATGTGGATGACTCCACATGGAACTCGGGTGGGTTTCATGCAGTATCCACATATTGGGCAGTCTAAAAATCCATGCAAAAATACACATACATGTATATGCATGTCAACTGAAACATTGTGATGAAAAATGCAATCCATGATTTCAATTGATATTGCAGGCATAGCAGTCAAATTAGACCGTATTGAACAGAATATGATGGACAGTGGAAGCTGGTTCTGGAACTACAAGATAAAAGGCACGCACATTCACTTAGAATTGGTAGAGTCTTAAGAAGTACAAAACCTTAATTTACAACCTCACCATACCATGAATCCTGGTTCATTGATGGTGTGTAGCTCACCTTATTCTCTCGAGCTCTTCTGCACTAGTTGTTTGAACAGAAGTTCAACCATTTTTGAGTTACATTGAGTAGCACAAATTTTAGTGCTCGTGCCAGCTTGCAGCTTATCTACCCCCTTTTTCTTAACTTATTCTTATTTTTATTTTTTCAATTGTGTGGTTTGGGGAGAACACGGGGAAGTGGGTTGGAGCTGCTCAATTGCTCAGTGTAACTTGTATAAAAGAAGAGCTCTAGTAATAAAGTTTGTTCCAGTTTTTGTATTTCAGATAATTTTATCATGTGCCTCACTTTTGATTATGATTACGATCGTATAACTAGACAAATCGCTGACTCACGATATGTCTTTCTCTTCCAACTAAACAAAAAAAGAAAAGCTTCGTTTGCTTGGTAGGCGTATTCAGTTTAGCAATCTGCAACTGATCAGTAACAAAGCTATTCCTCTTATGCAACAACAAAGATGCATTACCTTTGACCTATTACTACTTGACGGTTCATCTTCTGGGAATGACAATATTACCATTTTAGTTTGTTTCTTAGAGAGCCGTTTGGTTACCCTTGTAGTTAATAGTTATAAGACCTCTTGGAAATAATTTTCTCAAAAATGATTAAAAAAAGAAAAAATCAGCAGATGTAATCAAATTACAGTAACAAATGAACTAGAAATTCATTTTCACAAATATACACTCTCTCCCTACCCCTTCTTCCACATTATCCAACCTGACTTTGTGATTGAAAACAACACCTATCAAGTAATCTAAGCAAAGCATCAGCCTTTCTTCGAGCTTTCAATGACCCATCAGCAGCCAAGCTGTGGAGAGAAGGAATACTTCTTGGGTTCATAAGCAACCTTCCAGCAACCTCCTCTCTGTATCCTCCATCTTTGCACAAACCCAACAAAAGTGTTATCGAATTCTCTTTCCCTTTTGGAGAACCAAATCTTAAAAGATCAATGAGAATTGGCACAAGAACTCCGCTCTTTCTTATCTCCTCCAGCCCCTCAGAGCAACCCAAAAGTAGTGAAAGAACAGCCAGAGCATCATCTGTTATCCCTGCCTTGTCGTCCATTAACAGCTCAATGAGCAAAGGAACAGCTCCGGCGACCACGACACTGGCCTTATTAGCATTATATACTGCGAGGTTAAAGAGAGCCGTCGCAGCATCCCTTTTTCCGGCCGGAGTTCCTTCTTTCAAGAGCACAACCAGAGCAGGAATGGCTCTGGGACGTGCGCCTATGGCTACCTTGCAGTCGTCGATCATGGACAAGCTGAAGATTGCTGCTGCTGCGTTCTCTCTTGCTTCCATGGTCTTTCCTGATTCCAAGACATCTATTATGCTGTCAATAGCCCCAGCTGCCATGATGAGAATCTTGTTGTTGTTGAAGATAGAAAGGTTTAGTAATGCTGTGACAGCATTTTCTTGAATCCTAGGGTCGTGAGAACACAGCAAGGTGACAAGAAATGGGATAGCTCCAGCCTCAGCGATGATCCTCCGGTTATCCATGCCGGTTTTTGCAAGTAAACGAAGCTCGTAAGCAGCTTGCCTCTGGATATCGGGGGACCCAGTTGCTAGTTTCCCAACTAGAAATTCAGCTGTCATTTTGACAGCATCAGCAGAAACTTTTGTGGCTGAGATATGATCAACAGCGTTCTCACATTGTTTTCTTTTGCTGTTGCTGTTGCTGCTTCTCTCTGATTCTGAAATAGATGATGGTGTGGAATCTAATAATGGAATGTTGTTCTCCTGACACCATTGTTGCAGAAGACTCTTGAGTGCATAGTTTGGTATGAGTGCCATATGAATGAGCCTTTGTCCACTCTTTGGACATGTTTGGTGACCTGAATTAATCCATTGAGCTATTGAATTTCGATCATAGGTATGCCCAGAGGCTACAATCACAGGATCTTTCATCAAGTCCAGCGAAATCGGGCATCGAAATTCATCTGGTATGTTGAGAATCATAGACTGTGAAGAAGAATGATGATTGTAAATCCTATTTGAGGATGTAGATAGCTGTTTGTTCATGTCTTTTTTTTTCTCAGATACTTCATCACTAAAAAGTATGGATTTACAAAATGAGACTAGGGATATTAGATTATTGATGTTGGACACCACAATTAGTCCACCAGTCCCTGCTTGTTGCTGAGCTTCAGCCTCTAACTTTCCAATTTCTTCCTCATAATCCATTGGGTTTCTGAGACCAATGCTGCTCAAAATCTCTTTCACCTCAGAAAAATTCGAAAACCCTTTTTTCTTGCTGTTCTTATCATTGTTTCTGGCCATTAATTGTAGAAGCTCTTCTCTTCGTTGAATCTCTCGGAGGTCAGTAAACAACTCTACCCTCTTTGCTTGCCTGTGAAGTAGTTCAACTTGCTCTCGAATATCAGCCGTGATATTAAGCAAACTCAGAGGTAAAATATCAAGTGCTCTACCCATCTCCTTCACCAGCACATGAAACTGGTTTGAAACAAAATCAGTCTGCAATAATCCCCACAGACAGCTTCCATCTTTGCAACCTTGAATCAGAAACTTCACTCTTCGAATGACCGAGAAAAGCTCGGTGAGACACAGGATTGAAGATGGCGGAAGTGGACCATTAGTTTCTTGAATCTCCTCAAACAAAGAGGACAAAAGCTTGATCCTCCTTATCATGGTTGAGATGTTCCTCAACTGCACAAAAGGAAGATCATTCTCCATGGAAGAAACCCCATTTGAAATATGAATCAGTGACTCTATCAAAGACCCAGTTGGCAAAAACCCTGAGGACACCATCATAGGAGAAGCAAGAGCTGCTAAATCCATGGATATCGCCGCTTAATTAGACTACATGGACTGCTTATTTTGCAGCAGCGTATTTGGATTACTAAGAGAAATTTTCAACGTTGTCTTAAAAAATAGAAGAAAAGTACAACACAATAAAGTTATATTAGGATTGAAATCACTCCAAAAGAAAAGAAACATTAATCAAATTGCATGGACTCTTGACTGCTTCTGTTTGTAAAGTTGACATTTAAGACAAATAGAAAGAATGCTAGAAAATGAAAAGGAGGGTTTCTAAGTTGTCGCCAGTTGGAGGAAGCTCCTGCCTTGACGCCTTACTTCTATTCCTTCTCAATATATATATATATATATATATTGAGGCTTTGTCAAACTTGTAGATATTCGAGGCCTCCTACTTACAACCGAGTGTTACAATCTCTCCATTTTCATGCATATAGTACAGGTCTAAAGTTAAACATGTGGTCCTGTTGTATATATGATGATCATCTATACAGACCATATGGTATTGATTCAGAGTTGTTTTCGGTTTTCCAATTAGTTGAATCCTTTAATTATGTACGGACAAACTTATAGTCCATAAGCAAAGCTGTAGATTGATGCCATTACTCTGATTCTTAATATAAGCATTTATTGGAGACTAAATAGCACATATTATTAAAATTTTATTACATAAATAGCAAAGAATGTTCTTATATATATATATATATATATATACTAAATTTATATTTCTTCAAAAGAAAACAAAATCTCTAGAATGTATATACGTGATTGGATAAGACTGAGTGGTTGACAATTAATTGATAATCAAAATTTCTTCATATCATTTTTTCTGTATACATGTGTTGAAGTTGACACATTATTTTATATATATATATATATATATATATATATATATATATATATATATATGTTATGATTGAATTGTATTTATCATGTGTAGTCCGAATTAATACAGTTATTATATTTACATACCTTTTTTTTTTCCCTTTTTTTTAGTTCATAGGATTTTTTAATGAGTTTTTAACTTTCTTGGCTCTACCTTTTTGGTATTATATATATAAATACATATAGATCAAAATATACTCGGGTTTTGTGTTCCTTACCCTTATTGTAATTAGATATGAAAGATTAATAGTAGTTGTGGAAGGGCTTCTATTTGAACCTGTATTTTTCACTAGTTTTCGACCAAACTGGTCGAGTAAGATGGGTCAATGATGATGATTGTCGGGATGTGGTTGGCCAATAAGGATGACCAATGATTGGTTGGTTGAACGAGACTTAGCTTGGCTAGAAAATATTGGTTGGCTGGATGAGAAATTGACTGCATGGACAATAAATTGACTGGATGGGTGAGAAATTATTTTGACCAAAGACACTGGATGGACACATGCTGTAGCTGAATTAGTTTGGCCAAACAGATTTGACTGAAGTGAAATTGACTGGTCAAACCAAACAAAGGCAAATTGATAATTTTGCAAAAAAAATTATTTAGCCAATAATTTATTAGGATGGATGAAATAATTGGCTAAGTGTGTTTTACAATAACGGCTGACATGAACTCAGTTTAATATATTTTAAAAGACTATTATGTTCAGAATTAATTATGACGGCTAGGGTTGTGAAGGATAATTCCAGGAGAAGTTTTATAACGCAAGAAATTGGATCAAATTAGTTTAAGTCTATCATGGGTGTCATAAGTACTATCAGTCAATTCTTATCTTTATCTCACCAACTATGCTGATTGTGGTGTACATCAAGCTAACCTTACCGATCTTGAAGACTATAAGATGGGGTGACACTCCAATGTGAAAGACAACTGGCTCAACAAGTCTGCCTTAGGATTATTATCTCTAGTTTCCCTATGTAGAGTTTTAGTTTTAGTTTTAGTTGTTTGATTTTAATATTTGAAACATGCTTGACTTTTATAGTTTAGGGTATTTCATTGAACTTATAGATTGTTTATACTTTGTAATCTATAACAGTCGTTTGTTTAGAGTTAGATTTTTTCATTAATAAAATTATATTTTTCTCTAATATGAATTTCATTTATCTGAATTGGCAGGCTCGCGCAATCACAAAAAATATAATATTTTGTCACGCCCGATTGGATGAATTGTTGAAATCACAATGTCAAATTGAGAGTCCGATTTTTAATGGCTTTCTATAGCCAAAATGGTGATTACAGCTGCTACAACCAGTGTGGCCAAGGCCATGGTAAAAACTAGTATTACAATTATGATGGTCGAAACTCAACACCACAATATTATTAGACTGATCATTATGGTCATAGTTGATCAAACATTAATGAAGATCAAGCCAGCCGATCCCACGATAGGCCAGATCTGAATAATGTTCAGGTTTGGAGGCATTTCCACATCAATAATCATGAACCGCAAAGTTATCAAGCTAATTGGTGAACGATAAATGTTATGATGATTATTCTTCCAATTAAAGCTATAATAGGTCGATAAACCATAACCAGGTTCTCGCTGATTACTCATGTCAATATTGTCGATTGAGCCTCGCTGATTACTCATGTCAGTATTGTCGATTGAGCCGACAAACCTCCATTATGGTTACGGGGATCTTTTTTATTGTGATATAAAGAAATACCATGACTAGAAGATCAATTAGATTAGAAGACATGGAGAAATTTTGGTCAAAAGACTGTGACGAGGACTTTTTGCCTAACTACAATGGCCAAATTATAAAAGTAAAAATAAATTTTCATTTTGCAAGCTTATAGTGAGGCCAAGTCGAATTACCATAATTGGATTGGTGGCTAAGATCATGGTCAGTATGGCTATGATAGCTGAATTCCAGCACCATAAAATTATCATGCCGATTTATATGGCTAGAGTCCATTAAACATTAATGGTGATCAGGTCAGTCGATCCCACAATAAGCCAGATCTAGACGAGGTTCAGATTTAGAGGCATCACCAAACATACTCGACTAGCCAAAACTATGGTATTCTGATATATCCGATTTGATCCCAAGAGTGTTACAAGGTCGATTATTACGACCAAAATTTATATACTCCTCCCACCCATAATCAAGTTTAGGGTGGGGGGCATGTTGAGACCGATTCAAACAGCCAAGATTCAAGATATTATAGTTGGAAGAGTATTTCTCCGACTTTGATGGACTATATGAGTAAGATGATTGAGAATGGTAAATTCATGATTGAAAATGGTGAATAGATGCAAAAGATTTGGGATAAATTTCAGAATAATATCCGAATAAACAGTGAGGATCAAGAAAATAGCAAAAGGAATTCCAACTTTAGTATGAAAAGTTTAAACTCGAACCTATGGAGATAAAGAATGGGTTGGCCAACCACAAGCCCAATCTATTAATGGCCAAAGTCGAGGAAAATAATTTAGTTGATAAGCTTTTGTTCGAGATGGAAGATGTTAAATTTGACATGGCTAACACTGTGGATAAAATCATTGAGATTGATTCAGATGAGATGGATATCGACTATGTCGGTGGTTCCTATTATGAAGTTGACTTCGATGGGGTTGATAATAATCTCATGAATGAAAAGGAATCTGAAAATGCAATGAAGGAAGTTGAATCATGACCGAGACATAAGTAAAACATTAAACGTTTCAAAGAATTTTTTACTGAGGTTGAAAAACATGAATGGCCTAAAGACCAAAGAGAAAGAGTCAGCCAAGATTTCCACTTTCATAGTATTAAACTTGCATTCCGAGGCTATAAAAACTTGATGAGAAAATCTAAATTAGTGTTTATGAAAGTTGAAATGATAAGGTCGAAAGTTGTAAAGTTCAGCTACACTAGCTGCATGGTTGGCAATTAGGTCGAAGACAACTAGGTGTAGGCCTAATATGGTCACACTATGATCAGGTTGTATTCAGCTGGTCATTGGGAAAAAAAAGCACCGATGGTCTGTAAAACCAAGTTCAGATCCATTTTACTATTTTATTCTAATTGTTATAAATAAAATAGTAAAATGGGGGACAACGTTTGAATCTGTATTTTTCACCGGTTCTCGACCTGGCTGACCAAGTGAGGTTGGTCAAAATGATGATTGGCCGGATGTGACTGGCGAATAAGGGTTGGCCAATGAGAATGACCAATGATTGGTTGGCTAGACGAGGCTTAGTTTGGCTGGATAATATTGGTGAGCTGGACAATAAATTGACTGGATGGACAAGAAATTGATTAGATGAGTGAGAAGTTATTTTGGCCAAAGATACTAGATAGACCAAAACCCATATGCTCTAGTTGAACTAGTTTGACTAGACAATTTGATTAGAGTAAAATTGACTGGTCAGACCAAACAGTGACAAATTGATAATTTTATAAAAAAATTTGTTTAGCCAGTGATTTATCGGGGTGAATGGAATTGGCTGAGTATATTTTACAATAACGGCTGACATGAACTTTTTAGTCCAACTGGAATGACCGAAGGCATTTTGGTAATTTGTTAGAATGGCCAAGGGCATTTTGATAATTTGATTAAGGTTAAAAGATTTTAAGGGATTGTTGCGTTCAGAATTAATTATGACAGTTAAGGTTGTGAAGGATAATTCCAAGAGAAGTTTTATAACTAAAAAATTAGATCATACTAGTTATATATATATAACTAAAAATGCTCTAATACCATTTCTATTAATGATTAAAATTTAAAGGTAATTTTAATTTATACATAAAATGTCTCATACACCAATATTATATATATATATATATATATATATATATATATATATATATTCTTTTTTATTTTTTTATAGGTATATTTCATGAATTGAAAGAGTTCCTATTAGTGAATTTAAAAGAATATTTATGTAATATTTTATTATTGTTGTTGGATTATTAAGATATTTTATTAGATATTTATGATTCACAAAAAGCATTTATATATATATATATATATATATATATATATATATATATATATATTTTGAACTGTTTACTTTTGTAGCATTTATATATGAATATTTGATTTTTATTTTTTAATAATTTTTTATATTAAGTATTTTTTTTAGGATAAAAAATAAAGTCAATAAATTTGAATTTGAATTTTTTTTATGTTAACGGGTTGTAAACGAATCGTCTGTTAATTTCATTAATTAATTTGAATTCTTTCACCTGTTGGCTTAACAGGTCGTGTTTGAATGAGAAGAATTTAACATGAATACAATATGATACGATATGAATTGTTTCAACATGACACATTGCTAGGTCTACTTAGAATTGTTATCTCTAGTTTCCCTCCATAGAGTTTATTTTTTTTAGCTTAGTGTTTGATTTCAATATTTGAAAACTTGTTTGCTTTTATAGTTTATGGTATTTTATTGAACTCATAAATTGTTTGTTCTTTGCAATCTAGAACAAGAATAGTCATTTGTTTTAAATCAAATTTTTTTCATTAATAAAATTTTAATTTTCTCTAATATAAATTTTATTTATATCAGAGTAGCACGCTTGCACAATCACATATAATACAATATTTTTATTTTTGTTAAGCAAGTGGTTTCTAATTTGGCTTTAGTTGTAATTAATGAATACTATCAGTAATCAATAAGAGGGCCGCCATATGAGCCTCTCAGTAATGCATTAGCAGAAAACAAGCATATCATACTGTAATAGTCAGGTTAATACATGCATATATGGCTTTACAGAAAATATTGCCAAACTTATATTTCAAAAATTAGTCTGAAATTTTTGCTCGAACTTTTCTACTTGCATGCATGAATTTTTTTATTATGAAATATTGTGTATATATATATATACACTGTAAATCCACTAACCTAGCTCATGATGGACTCACCCAAAGTAAAAAGAGCATGCATAATGTTATGCATGCATACGATTACCAATTCAACATGCTTAGCAAGCCTTGACGAGTCAGAAAAGTAATCATATGAATTTAATTTAATTTCCTTTTTGTCTTTTTTTGAGTTGTTTCATATATCGTTTATCTTTCAAGGAAATTGTCAAGAATCGAGTACATTACAGCAATATGTTAATACTCCATATAAGTCCCTTTTTTTCTTTTTCCTTTTTTTGATTTTTTGCTCGTAAGGGTTTTTCATTTGATGATGACAACTGGATTACAGCCTATTTAATTTGCCCACCCACTAATTGTAATCTTATGTTTGGACTATGTGCGTCTGACCGGTCTACTATCATCATTTATTCATTTTTTATTATTAATATTTGTTGTCTTTCTTTTTTGTTCTTTTGGTGAGTACAATGTGGTTTTACTAATTAATTTGCTTGTTAATAAACTACTAAATCTGATAAGGATTGGCATCTTATATGTATATAATCATTTTCCGGTCAAGTATATGTAAAGACAACACATACCAATCAATCTTTAGAAAACAACGAAGGAATTAAGCCCAAAATTTGATACATATCATGTCCCTTTTCTGTTCTTAGTTCTCCAAGTTATATATATATATAGAGTTTTGCTACAGGAAGCGATATCGCTTACAGTATAGAACATCACATCGTTTATTTTTTATGGACGTTAAAAAATTAAAATTATGTATTTAAATGATCACAAAAGCATTTAAATGATCACCAAAAAAAAGGAAAAAAGCCCACTGTGTCCAACGCTTCATCTTATTTTCACAAACTTTTCCCCCTAATTCCTAAAATCCTTTTCTCATCTCCTTCCCTGAAGCACACCACCATGCTAGAATCCTCCTTCCCTGAAGCACACCACCATGCCAAAATCAAACATCGAAGTTGCTGTCATCGGCAACCCAACAATGCAAATTTGGTCATTGCAAAGCCGTCATAGCCAATCTTGAAGGTACCTATCTCTCTCTAACATAATGCTTTAGAAGAATTAACCTTGTTGTTTGAAAACTGATAAAATTCCAAGGATTTGAATTTTCTTGTTGTGGATGACCAGTCCATTCGCTTTTGGTGGTTAGAATACCACCTGATTTTTCTCATTGTTTGTTTATCAATTTCCCAACATTTTCAAATTGAAAAGAATTTTCTATTCACATGTTGAAATTTTCCCGACCACCCCTTTTCGGCTATTGTCTCTTTTGGTTAAAATATAATTGTTCATTCGTTTTTGGTTGCTTCACTCTATATAGCTCAAAAATTGAATTTTGGTTTTACTGGTTCTTTTTCTTTTCTTACATAGTTGTGGATTTAATAAATATAAGTTTTGCGTAATGTTTATGATTATTATATGATATGGTATGACATCCATGTATATAATAGTTGCATGCCCTTGTGATGTTTATGATTGTACAAAAAAACTACTCATATGTTAATTCCTGTTGATTGTGTGCATTCCTAATTCACTGAATATGACAAAACCGTACCAGGGATGGGTCCCGCCTCGGGAAAATCTTCAGTAGATACTCCCCAAAACTTCAACTAACCTAATTTTGTACCTGTAAATAAAATCATTTCTAAAATATACATCCAGTGGTCACAACAAATACCATTGGATTGTCCACAACAAAATAATAAATAAACATGATAATTTTAGAAATATCAAGAAATTTAATATAAATGATAGTTTGGTATCGACTTAGGATATTCTCAGAGCAATCTAGATGACTTTTCAAAAAGGGTTAAGGATATAAGATACTTAAATAAAATTAAAAGAAAATAGAATCATGATTACAATGATAACAAAAGGTCTTGAATGATAGAAAAAAGACGCGGTGATGCTTTGTGTGGAGATCCAACCACAGTCAGCTGAAACCTATTAAAAATCTAAAAAAAAATAGAATAAAAATTAATAAGATAAGCTCAGTGAGTAGATCCATTACAAGCAGTGTAAATAATTTATATAGCAATTTGAATAAAATATATTTAATAATTTAATACTCTCATGTTAATAGTTTTAATAATAATGAGAATAATAATAGTTAATACCTTACAAAATAAAATTTCATAATCACAGTAAGTAATAATATAAGAAAATTCTCTCAAAACCAATAAAAATCGATACTCCAAGATATAACTCAAAATCACAGGGGGAAGGGGGAAACCATCATACTACCCTTAACATCTTAAGGCGTAGCAGAGATGAATGAAGAGGGGAAAAACTGTCATACTACCCTTGGCGTCCTAAGGCGTAGCAAAGATGGATTATCGTCCAGCCTCGTGTCGCACGTAAACAAACAAGGGGGACAAAATACATAACAATCATCATCCAGCCTACGTGCAACGGGGACGGAATATATATATCATTAACAAGTCAATCATTGTGTCCAGGCAACACATGTTGTACATTAACCCAAGAAAATGTAACACAACAATCTTCATGGTACATAAAGATATCCAACAATCAAATTCAATATTTTTCCGTAACCATACCAATATAAATTCTCCAAAACTACATTTAATAATCAATATATATTTAAATAGGTATTTCTCGTAATAACAGTCATATATGTACCATTAAAATAAATATTCAAATATATTGAAAATTATCGAATTTATCAATTTATAATAATACTCAACATAATAAATTCATTATAAAATTATAATTAAAAGTAAAATTTAATCCACTCACAGATAGGATCGATGTTGATCCTCAAGTGTATCCACTCCTGATCCCGCATGAACAGCAGGTCCTAAATAATAACAAAATATTTCTATTTTATTTCAATTTAATATCAATTAATAGATTCTACACTTAAACAACTTCAATTAACAATTATTGCACATAATTTATCCAAAATTACCACTCAGAATGTGAATTCTTCCTCTACTTGACCAATTCTCCCAAATCAAACCAAATCATCCATCATTCTCAATTATATTCGAAAATATTTTAATACTACTAAATTATCCAAATAACACCAATTAAGTCCACTTTTATTAAAATTTCAAAATTACCACTGACACTCAAATTTGGGGCTTTTCTCAAACCTTCATCAAAATTGACATATTATATATCAAAGTAAAGCCCACAACTCAAGGATCAAGAATATACCTTTTGTTCGATAAGAAAACACCCAGTTTGGCTGAAATCTAATCGAAAAGTGGCGGTTCCAAGTGGGTTATGTGATTCCGATAAAATGAGATTTTCAGCTAAAAACATGCTCGGATTTGAACTTAAAGGGTCAAAAATAGTAGGAAAGCACTCATTTCGCTGGAAAACTTGCCGGAATCCGGTGATTAGAGGAGAGAGAAAATGAATAGTTTTTACCGATTTTCGATGGGTTGACAATGTTTTTCTGGTCAAAGGAGGGTCGGTTATAGTGCAGCTCGAAGTGGCAGTTCTAATGGTGGTGGAGGCGAGGTCCAGTGACCAACAAAGAAGGCATGGTGGAGATTTTTTTTTTGGCGATTACTGTAGCATGAAGAGAGAGAGTGAGCATGAGAGTGAAAGAGAATGTTGTCCGATCTGCAAAAGGAAGGAAAAAGGAGAGAAGAAGGAGAAAGAAAGAAAACAAAAGGAAAATAAAAGAATAAGTGGGGCCTATCGGGAACACAATCATTACAGAATATGTTGATTTTGATTCTGATATATGTATACATTGTAAGAAGTGTTTGGCGAAAAAAATAAAGCATCATTTTTTTTATATATGAAAAATCCTGCTGAATTTCTAGTTTAACATAAGCCAAGAATTAATTTGAGTTTCTAGTATATTAAATAATTCACATATTAACTATATTGGTATTGTGTAGGATGGTATGTATTGTGGAAGATTCCTATGGGATGACGTTATATGTTCTGCAAAAATTAAAATGTTGGTTAATGAAGTAACTAAGCTAAATTGTAATGTTCGAAAATTGAATTCCAATTTCAAGATTCTATTAGAAGTGTTATGAAAAAGCTAGTCACATCATTGCATGGATGAAGTTCAGGTGAGATAGGACCCCAAATATTTTAGTTTCAAAGTTTTAAATGTAGTTTTTGTAATCATTATTGTAACTTCGTATTTGTTTGCTAGGAAGTAGTCTATTTATGAAACATCTAATTTAGTCATGTTTGAGAAACTTTAGTTAGCACCTAATCAAATTTAGCAATTAAAATTACTGTAGCAGTCTTAGTACTAATATGCACATGTGTGTCATGAGTGGCCTTTGTAATTTTGGTAAGCTAGTTTACAGCAATACCATTAAGAATATTGTAGCATTAAACTATGTATTGATGATGGCCAAGAACTCCCTTATTAACATAAATTTTGCCTCAGTATTGTACGACAATTTAACTATGTAATTATGTTGTTGTGTATTATTTGAATCATGTATCTCAATCCAATGCAATAGTTTCAGGTACTCCATATAGTCTTACAATTTCTTCCACAAACAAAACAGTAAGTTTTTTAAGAGAAAAAGTCTCTCTAACTGGCAAAATGTGTGCAGACTTGGTAAGTCGATTTACAACCACCCAAATTCCATTATGTTGCCTTTGAGTACGGGAAAGCTTAAAAATAAAATTCATAGTGATGTGTTCCCACTTGCACTCTAGAATAGGCAATGGTTGTAAAAATCCTGACGGCTTTTGTCTTTCTGCTTTCACTTGCTCACAAATCAAATACTCAGAGACAAATTCAGCAATTTGTCTTTTCATTCATAGCCACTAATAATGATTCCGCAAAGTACAATATATCTTTGTACTTTCAGGATGTATAGCATAAGCAGAATTATATGCTTCATTAAAGATTTTCTTCCTTATTTCTTCATCCACAGGAACACAAAATCTGGTACTCATAATTAGAGCTCCATCTCCTCTAACAAAAAAATCTGTCATTTGATCCAAATCAACTTCACTTCTAATTTTCATCAACTTAGAATCAAAAAATTGTGCTTAGCAAATCCTATCAATATGCGTTGGTCGAACTTGAAAACTAGCCAGTAGAACTCTAAAATCACCCAATTCCAAGCTAACTCCCAACTTTCTCAACTCAAGAATCAAAGGTAAACGAACCATTCGAATATGCGCTAAAGAGCCTACAACCTTTCTACTTAAAGCATCAGGAACCACATTGGCTTTTCCTGAATGATAATCAATAATACAGCCATAATCTTTAATCAATTTCATTTATCTCCTTTGTCTCATATTCAACTCTTTTTGTGAGAAAATATGCTTGAGGTTTTTTTTATCCGTAAAGATTTGACAAATGATGCCATAAAGATAATGTCTCCAAACCTTTAAAGTAAAAACCACTGCTGCAAGCTCCAAGTCATGAGTAGGACAATTTACTTCATGTCTTTTAAGTTGTTGAGAAGCATATGAAACCACTTTTCCATGCTGCATGAAAACACAATCTAAACCCTAATGAGATGCATCACAGTATATTACAAATTCTTCATTACCATTAGGTAGACTTAAAACAGGCGCTGAAATCAACCTTCGCTTAAATTCTTGGAAACTTTGCTCACACAAATCCGTCCAATCAAACTTCACTGCCTTCCGAGTTAAATGATGAAGTGGGGCTGCTATTTTAAAAAAACTTTCAACAAAGCGACGGTAATAACTAGCCAAACCCAGGAAACTTCATACTCCAGTTACACTTGTAGGTCTTTCTCAATTCAATACAGCTTCCACTTTATTTGGGTCTACAAATATACCTTTAGCAAATATAACATGTCCCAAAAAGATCACTTTATCCATCTAAAACTCACACTTGCTAAATTTAGCATAAAGTCGATGCTCCCACAAGGTTTGCAACACCCAACTCAAATGGATCTTGTGCTCAACTTCTCTTTTAAAATATATTAGAATATCATCAATGAAAACGATCACAAACCAATCTAAGAATGGGTGGAAAACTCGATTCATCAAGTCCATAAATGCTGCAGGAGCATTTGTAAGCCTAAATGACATGACCAAAAATTCATAATGATCGTACCAAGTCCAAAATGCAATCTTAGGAATATCAAATTCTCTAATCCTCAACTGATGATATACATACCTTAAGTCAATTTTTTAGAACACTTTAGCACCCTGAAGTTGATCAAATAAATCATCAATGCGAGGCAACGGATATTTATTACGAATTATTGCCTTATTCAATTGACGATAATCAAAACACAATCTTAAAGATCCATCTTTCTTCTTAACAAACAACATCGGTGCTCCCCAAGGTGATACACTAGGATGGACAAATCCTTTATCTACCAACTTCTACAACTAAACTTTTAACTCCTTTAATTCCACTTGAGCCAACCTATACAGGCAACTAAACTTTTAACTCCTTCAATTCCGCTGGAGCTAACCTATACGGCGGTAATGAAATAGGATTAGTATCCGGAATCAAATCAATAGCAAAATCTATCTCTCTTTCAAGAGGCAAACTAGGAAGATCACCTGAGAACACATTCAAAAAATCTCGTACCACAAGAATATCTTCAAGTTCCATCTATTAACTCGAGTATCCAATATATAAGCAATAAACTCCACATAACCTTTATGTAATAAACATTGAGCTGTAAATGTCGAAATCAAACCTATAGTAAAAGTTTTGCGGTCACCATAAAATACCACTTCTGGTAACCCTGATATTCTAAATGTAACCTTCTTATGAAAACAATCCATCGATGCATGATTTGCCGTAAGAAAATCCATCCTAAAAATAACATCCAAATCCTCCAAATCTATCAAGATTAAGTTTGCTTCTACTACCAAACCACCAACGAAGAAAAGATGCTTCTTTAATATTTGTGTAAGACATAGAGAATCTCCTATAGGTGTTACTTCCAACTTCTTATCCAAGGGTACGGGTGGTACACCGGATTGTGTAATAAAATTACATGATACAAAAGAATGTGTGGCTCCAGAATTCATAAGAATATATTCATCCATTCCAAGAATAGATAATGTACATGTCAGCACATCTGGAGTAGCATGTGCATCCTGCTGTGTCATGGAAAATACTCTTCCTTAACTCGAAGGTTGTTCATGTCTACTACTGCTCCTACGAATCGGTGTGGACTGAGCTCAACTTGTAGATGCACCTCTGCCTTGACACGAGCACCACGCCTCTGCCACTAAGCTGGCGAGGGCATACACCAAATGCTCGTGAATCAAACTCAGGGGTCTCTGTACTACCATGAACAAGTAAAGGACAATCTTTCCTGAAATGCCCAGACTTTCCATAATGAAAACATCCATCCATCCTCTGATAAGGCCCATTATGATCTCTGCCATAAAAAGTGCACGCTATCCGAGAATTGCCCCCAAACTATGGTCTCTGATGTGAACTGTTACCGGAATGATTGGACTGCTATCCCAATCTCATGCTAGGACCAGTACTCTATCCTGACAGAACATTTTGGTTAAATCTTGGCCCTCTGAACTTGCCACTGCTCTAAGATCCTGAACTATAACTTCCTCTCTTCGAAGATCCCTGACTGAGAGTATTTGAGGAAATCCCCTCGAATGGACGACGGCGAGATCCCAGCATCAATAGCTGTCGCTCAACCTCTAAAGTTGCATCCCTTAAAGACTGATATGTAAAATGCACAACTCCAGATATACTAGTAGCAATGACATCCTTTAAACCATCTAAGAATCTCTTTATCTTCCTTTTCTCATCCGAAATCATATAGGGACAAAACTTTGATAGTTCTAGGATTTTCCTTTTATATTCTATCACTTGCATGCTTCCCTAAGCTAGTCTCTCAACCTCCATCATTTTTGCTTCTTTGTACACCTCTGGGCAAAATTGAGCGTCGAATGCAACCTTAAAACTTTTCTAAGTGTGCTGCCTCATGCTTCTTTCCACAACCCAACAATATCGAGCATCCCCATCAAGAAGAAAACCTACTATCTTGACTTTTTCTTCATCAGAACAGTTCATTCCCTTATCTAAAGCCTTCTCCGTCTCAGATAACCAAAATAGTGCCTTAGCAGGATCAGTGGTGCCATTAAAATTTGTTGCACCCAATCTCATGGCTATTTAAGCTTATCGCCTTGGTTAGGCACCTATATTTAACGTCTCCATAAGACGCTCCAGTACATCATCACCCAAAACTGGCCCACCAGCACTATAAGCTAATCCTGAAAGATTTGCAGTCCTATTGCATCCACATCTTGAAGGCATCACCAAAATGATATTACACAGAATAAATAAATAAAGCATTTCACTTTTACCAAAAATAATAATCAATCTAGAATACAAGGATTTTTTATAAAAAAACCATAAAGAAAAATTTGATTTAAAAGAATTAAAACTTTGCACAATAATGTGTAGGTCTATAGGAAACAAAAACCTAATGCTCTGACACCAAGCTGACAAGACCATACCCAGGATAGGTCCCGCCTCGGGAAAATCCTACTAAAATTTCTATTCAGTATAATCTCCTTAAAACTTGGACTAACTCAATTTTGTACCTGTAAATAAAATCATTTCCAAAATATACATAGGTTGATGGCGTTTTTCTGGTTGGAGGATGGTCGATTATGGTGCAACTCGAAGTGATAGTTCTAATGGTGGTGGTGGCGAGGTCCCGTGACCAACGGTGAAAGCGTGGCAGTGATTTATTTTTGACAGTTACTGTAACATGAAGAGAGAGAGTGAGCATGAGAGTGAGAGAGAATGTTATCCGGTTTGTAGAAGGAAAGAAATGGAAGAGAAGAAGAAGAAAGAAAGAAAAAAAAACTACAAAATATGTTAATTTTGATTATGAAATATGTATACATTGTAAGAAGCGTTTGGAAAAAAAAATAAAGTTTCATTTATATATATATATATATATGAAAAATCCTGCTGAGTTTCTAGTTAGACCTAAGCCAAGAATTAATCTGAGTTTCTAGTATATTAAATAACTCACATATTAACTGTATTGGTATTGTGTAGGATGGTATGTATTGTGAAAGATTTCTATGGGATGATGACATATGTTCTACAAAAATTAAAATGTTGGTTAACGAAGTAACTAAACTAAATTATAATGTTTGGAAATTGAATTCCAATTTCAAGACTCTATTGGAAGTGTTATGAAAAAGTTAATCACATCACTACATGGATGAAGTCCAAGTGAGATAGAGCCCCAAATATTTTAGTTTCAAAGTTTTAAATGTAGTTTTTGTAATCATTATCGCAACTTTGTATTTGTATTTGTCTGCTAGGAAGTAGTCTATCTATGAAACATTTAATTTAGCCATGTTTGAGGAGCTTTATTTAGTACCTAATCAAACTTAGCAATCAAAATTACTATAACAGTCTTAGTACTAATATGCACATGTGTGTCGTCAGTGGCCTTTGTAATTTTGGAAAGCTAGTTTGTAGCATTACCATTAAAAATATTATAGCATTAAACTATGTATTGATGATGGCCAAGAACTCCCTTATTAACATAAATTTTATCTTAGTCTTGTATGACAATTTAACTATGTCATTATGTTGTTGTGTAAACACCAATTTTCAATGGGTCCTGAAAGTATATTCTGATGTGAAATTAACTATTAAATTACTGGAGCAACTGTTCAATTCATAACAAAATTTATCTTTAAAATGTTGGTCAGAAACCATTTCAATTCTATTCAAGCTGTTGGAAAAGTAGTTGATAGCAAAAAATTCCTTTACATATCTTGATTTGATTAAAGTGTGCAAGAAAAGAAAGGTTAGTTGTAATATTTTTATGTCATAATCACCTTAGAAGATATATTAAAATCAATTCTAGTACTATAAGCTTTTGGATAAGCAATTGATAGAAATTGTCATTCATTGAGAAAATAAATAAATTACTAAAGGAATGAAAGGTTTCAATTTGTACATATGTGTCACATCCAAATCTATACAAAATTGAAACTCAAAACTACTCAATCTGCGGAAATCACATATGCATGGCAATGGTTAACACAGGACAGCAGCAGCAGTAACAATGATTGGCTTTGATTTGACTAGCTCACAATTTACCTTCAAGCAAAAAAACCAATATTTAGGTTTAATTCAGAGTAGTTGTGTGGTTTCTGAAATGAAATGCACTAAGAAAATAGTGAGAGACACATATAAGAGATTAGATAAACAAAACAAATTCAAAGACTAGTCGGTTATATTGCATACGCTACATAGAACTATAATCTTTTAAATAGACCTAACATATTTGATCCCACAAAATAAATTTTAATATGTTAACTAAAATTTTGATATTTAAAAAACAATACATATCATTCATTCACACAAAAAAAAAAGAAAAAAATAATAAATACCAATTAAAGATGATAAATATTCATCATTTAGTGATTCTAAATCATTGTTCAAGTCTTCCATTTTTTATCTACATAAAAAATCAAAAACAAAATGATCATACAAAAATATAATTATGCAAAAGATAGTAAAAATATAAACTTTATTTACTAAAATATTACAAAATATATCTTTTATACAATTTAGGGCAGTCTCTTTTGTCATATGACTGTCCCCTTTGTCACATCCCCAACAAAGTTTAGAGTTTGAAATTGTCATTTCTTTCAAAGATTTCAATATCTTTCTACAATCTTTTGATCTCACATGAATAGGATTACTAATACTTTTTTCTTACTACTTATTTTTCCAATTGATTCAAACACTACATTATGAGAACTATTCATCTCCTTAATTTTTTTATGTGCCAATTCTAACTCATTCAAGAAAATATTAGTACATTCAACAGTAAGACAAGTATCATCAACTACCATAGAAGCTAGTTAAGATAATCGTGCATGTCTCATCAAAAGCTTGCCTTGCTAACACTTTTTGTCTACCTCCTCAAAATATAGTCACTTGGTAAATGAATAATTTGTTTAAAACAAAAATAGGTCAACATATGCCTCCATGGGATTCCTTTGAAATCAAATTATTTACAGTTACATGAAACAATATTAGATTGTTTTCTAAAAGTCAAATATCTATATCTCGATGAAGAAGTTCCATCAACCCTTTGCATAGTATAAAGTGAAGTCTCATCATCCTCAAGTGTACAAGTTAAAATGTGAGCAATACTTTGAAACATTTCTTTTTAGAAAGATAGGAAATTTTTTATTGTGTTATGCTTCACTATTTGTGTCTCCATAAGCCATAAAGATGTTAACTTTAGTTACTCATTCTTATCCTTATGATCTGCAATTAACTCCTCATATCTTTGATGGCCTACAACTCGATTAAAATGTGTAATAAAATTAATCAATGAATATTTTCTTGAACAAAGAATGAGAACTTTCAACTCTTTGGCTACTTGACATCCTAACACTGAAATGCATATTGACATAGACAAGAATCCACTTGCTACGAATCTCATACAAATGGCATAACCATGCATTATCTTCTAGATTAATTCTCTTCAACAAATCAAGCCAACTTGCATCAAACTCTTCTTCAGTCTCATAATTTAAAATGACATGTTAAAATAAGTTATAATTGTCACGATAAATTATCGCATCCAATTTTTCAAAAACTTGTTTCAAATATGTCAAATACAATACCAGTGAACTACTAATGGTAGGGCCTTAGCTATGACCTTCATTATTGCAGGATCTTGATCAGTAATAATCACTTGAGATGCACCTTTTGGCATAGCATCCAAGAACTTATTAAACAACCAAACAAAAGACTTCATTTTCTTATCACTAAAAAATGCACATAAAAAAATAATGGCTTGACTATGATGGTTTACTCTTGTTATTGGAGCAAATATCATACCATACTTATTTATATTATAAGTACTGTCAAATATTATAACATCTCCAAAAAAATTATATGACCTTCTTGCATAAGGGTCTACCCAAAAGTATTTAATTAGCCGATATGCTCGATCAAGCTCATAGTCAAAGTAAAATGTTGGATCTTTTTTTGTTTCCATAGAAAAAAATTTAACCAATGTTTCTGCATCAACCTCTTTATACTCATTCCTCAAACATTGTTCATAATTTCTCATATCTTTTTTAGTGCATCTCATATTTTGAGCACCACCAAATTCAATCTCTATCATCCGTATTTGTTGACATGTAGGTATATTAACTTCAGGAATTATTGGCTTAAAACCTCTTTGCAGCCGATATATTTCTATGTAATCTTAGAAGATATATTTTCATAGGAGTGGTAAGTATATGGTTATGCTCTTCAACAAAAGTACTAACAACCTAATTTGGTCATTTCTGTTGCTTTACCAATGTCATCTTAGTCTTGCATCCAACTCAAAAATACTCCTTTATGTCTTTCACCCCATCTTTCAACCAATTGTTTATATTCATTTTGATAAAATTTATTTGTTTCTCCTTCCTTAAAGCAAACAAATTATTTCTAAATTATCTCATTTGTTCCTTTTTTTTCTCCTACTATTACTCATCCTTGCATTAAACCCATATTCTCTAGCATATGCATTGTAAAAATTAAAACTCTCTTCAATTGTACCAAATTCTTGTTTAACTTTAGGCTTTTTTTTTATTTGCAACTTGTGGAGTATAAGCTTTACTTGCTGGACTATCATTATCACTATCCAACATATTATTTTTTTAGAAGCTAGCAATCATGAACCACGTAAATCACAATCCTGTGAATATTATCTCAATCATCTCAAATCAATAAAAAATGCACATAGTATCAAATGCTAGAAACATTTAAAAAATAATTTAATACCACATACATAACAATAAAAAATTAAATTGAAATTATATCATAATCAAAATCAACATATTCAGTGAATTAGAAATGCACACAATCAACATGACTTAACATATAAGTAGCAATGGAGTAAAATTAATATAAACAAATATATTATATTTGTTTAGATTCATAAGGTTTACATCAAAATTGTTTTCATTGTTATGCTCTTTCCTAGTTTTGTTGTTATCCCTTAATAAACTAATTTTATTTTTGTCTAATTTATAGGTTATTTGCTAAATCAATTTACAAAGAAAAATTTCACAACCAATGTGTAATTACATCAATGGATGCCACAAACACTAATAACAATAAGTATATATAAGAATATACATAACAATTGCAGCAATGCACTAAAAATAGTAACAATCCTAAAACTTTTCAAGTCAACTTTTCTATATAGTCATAAACATCACGAGGAAATGCAACTATTATACACATGGATGTCAAACCATATCATATAATAATCATAAACATTATGCAAAACTTATATTTATTAGATCCATAATTGTGTAAAAAAGGAAAAAAAACAGTAAAGCCAAAATTCAATTCTTGAGCTGTATAGAGTGAAGCAACCAAAAGCGAATGAACAATTACATTTCAACCAAAAGAGAAAATAGCCAAAAAGGGGTGGTCGGGAAAATTTCAACATTTGAATAGCAAAATCTGTTCAATTTGCAAATGTTGGGAAATTAATAAACAAACAATGAGAAAAATCAGGTGGTACTTTGACCACCAAAAGCGAATAGACTAGTCATCCACAGCAAGAAAATTCAAATCCTTGGGATTTTATCAGTTTTCAAATAAGAAGATTAATTCTTTTAGAGCATTATATTAGAGAAAGAGATAGGTACCTTCAAGATTGGCATTGATGGCTTTGCAATGACCAAATCTGTGTTGCTGGGTTACGGATGACGGCGACATCGATGTTTGATTTTGGCATGGTGGTGTGCGTCAAGGAAGAAGAATTATGGCGTGGTGGTGTGCTTTAGGGAAGGAGGTGCGAGAAGGATTTTAAAGATTTGAGGGAAAAGTTCATGAAAATAAGATGAAAACATTGGGCACAGAGGCCTTTTTTTTTTTCTTTATGTGATCGTTTAAGCGTATAGCTTTAGTTTTTTAACAATCTGTTAAAAAAAATGATGTAGCATTTTATACCGTAAGTGATATTGCTTTCTGTAGTAATACTATATATATATATATATACATGCAATCCACCATGAATAACATTGGAAATCATGGATACTAATTTGTCTATAATTTATAGGATTTTTCATTGATATGTTCAGACCTAATACCTTTGAATTTTTTAGCTCATCTTACTAATAATAAAAATTTTATTCCAAATTTTAACCCTCGAGGATAATAAATTTTTTTTGTTAAAAAAATAATAGAGCATGCCAAATCAATTCGTCGATAGCGAATACTTCATCAGATGCCGAATAAAGAATTATTTATTTTTTATATACTAAATAAAATTATTTTTTCAAAAATAATCTTAAAATAAAGAATTATCTATATAATATAATAAAAAGATAAATACTAATGCAGGATAAGGTTTATCTTTTATCTTCAATAATTCTTCAGATGCCCAACTAATTTTAAAATAAAAATTTATCTATATAATCTAATAATAAGATAATGATGGTAATATATATTTAACCTTTACTAAAAATTTGATGAAATAATTCGTCATTGACGAATTGATTTTGATGAAGTAATTAGACCTAAAAAAAATAATTTTGAAATAAAGATTTATCTATGTAATATAATAAGATAAATAAAATAAAGATGATAATATTTTTTTATTATTATTTTTTTTGAAAATTTGATGAATTTATCATTCGCATGATGAAGCAATTTATCGATGAGGAATTGATTATGATGAAGTAATTGAGCCTAAATAAAAAATAATTTTAAAATAAAAATTTATAATATAATAAGATAACGATAATAATACTTTTTATTTTTACATTTTTTAAACATTTGATGAATTCATTTTTCACATGACGAAGCAATTCATCGTTGATGAAACAATTCGTCGTTGATGAAGCAATTCATCATTGACGATGTCATTGACGAATTAATCTGACGAAGTAATTGAGCCTAAAATTTTTTTAAAAAAAATAATTTTAAAAGAAAGATTTATCTATATAAGAAGATAAATAATATAAGATAATAATCTTTATATGTTATATATATAAAAAAAAAAGGAAAAAAATCATATATTTATGTTTGTTTAGGTTTTTTAATATTTGGGTGGGTTTCTAATTTAATATATATCATATTATTAATCGAAAAAAAAAAAAAAAAAGAAGAAAGAAAGATGACAATGAACGAAGGAGTAGAGAATAAAGAAGAAAAAAGAAACCTATAAAGTTGGAGGTATTTTTTATTTTAAAAACTAACTAAAATTTTAATTTTATTAAAAATTAAATAAAAATATTCAAAAGAATATTTATATGGATGTCGCATCGAAAATGCCTAATTTATAACTGCAAATTAGCTTTGCGATTATAGTCATTAACATTGCAAATCGAGACCAACCCAATTACGAAGTGGGACTGAGATATCATTCATTATACAGTTTGGTGTCACGGCCGGCATTTCATCGAACACATTGTGGGCGTTTTTCCTACACTTGGACAAGAAGCATGTGGAGTTCTCTCGACGTGTGTAGAACATTCTAGAAGATTCTAGTGCTTGCTTAGTTGTCGCTAGTTGTATAGACTTCGGTGGAGTATTCTGAAGCTCCATCGAGTAGGATCAAATGTATCATACCGTTAGACCGTTTGTTGTAACACTATAAATAAGGGAGGCTTCATTAGCCAAACCACCAAAGTATTGAGGAATACAATTATTTCTCCCCATCTCTCTCTCTCAAAGTTCTTGCTTGTTGCAGCTTTCTCTTTGTGTGGGCAAGTAGCTACTTAGTTGCTTAGGGTGAAACAAGCTAAGGCGCCGCGGCTTGTGGGTTTTCAACAAGTCCGTGGCGGTTGGTATCGAGCCACGTTAAGTAAAGAGTTAGCAAGCAATTTATAAGAACACGATGTCTTCGTCAGGGTTGCGGTAAGAGAGATGAGGGAAGGGAGGTCGAACCCACCATTCCAAGGCGAGCACGAGGACGTTCGAAGTCACGAGCCGCTATGGAGGCTATGGTGGTCAAGGTGGAAGTAGCTGTCGCCGACGTGATGGAAAGGTTGGATCGTGTGAAGCAAAGCATGGAGGGGCTCGAAGGTTGTGTGGACGACCAAGTGGAGGAGCTCCATGGCAACATGCAAAGCGGTCACGACGCCAATCTTGAGACGTGGCGTCTAGAGAATGCTACCTTTCAAGCAAGTGTGCTTGAAACACTTTCGCTCATGAAAGCTCAAATGGAGGAGCTCAAGCACGGTGTGGAGGAAACTCGTGCGGATTGGGCGTTATGCAAGCGGGCTGCAACTAGTGGTGCCATCACCACTCAACATGCGGTTTCGACTCCAAGGGTGGATGTTCCCAAACCCAAGGAGTTTAGTGGCAAGAGGGATGCCAAAGAGTTGGACAACTTCATGTGGCACATGGAGCGATACTTTGAGGGGCTTAACATGCACGACGAGAAGCAAAAGGTAATTACCGCTTCCCTTTACTTTACTGATCTTGGTGCTACGTGGTGGCGTAGGAAACATGAGGAAATGAGAAAAGGGACTTGCATCATCAACTCATGGGAAGATCTAAAGCATGAGTTGAAGAAGCAATTCTACCCCGTGAATGAGATACATGACGCGCGAAAGAAAATGAAGGAGTTAAAGCATACATGCTCCATTCGTGAGTATGTGGAGGAGTTCTCCGGCCTAATGCTTCAAATTCCCAACATGACTGAGGAGGATCTTCTCTTCAACTTCATGGATAGACTACAATTGTGGGCATCTTAAGAACTCCAAAGACGGGGAATACAAGACATTGCCACTGCACTCACCACTGCGGAAACTCTAATGGATTATAGGCAAGGTGAGTCCTCAAATCCGAAGCCAAGGGATGATCACGATGACGGTAAGGAGATCAAGACTCCACAAGGCAAGGATAGTTCGAGGAAGCCTGCACAAAACCGAGATTGGAAGAGGGGAGGCAACAGGGAGGTAAAGCCAAGAACGAAATGCTTTCTTTGTGATGGTCCGCATTGGGCGAGGGAATGTCCTAAGAGAAATGTCCTTAATGCCATGCTTAACGAGAAGGAAGCATCCGTGCACGAGGAGAGGGAAGCACCCGAGCCATTCCGAATTGGTTGCTTACAACTCCTCAATGCATTGCATGTCAATCCAGTCCCGACATCCAACAACAAGGATAGATCCCTCATGTACATGGCGGCACATATAAATGGGAAGGATACGCAAGCCATGGTGGACACCGGCGCATCCCACAACTTCATTAAAAGAGAAGAGACCATGAGGCTTGGCCTAAAATTCAGAAAGGGGCAAGGGCGTCTAAAGACCGTGAATACCGAGGCAAGACCATTGGATGGTACGGCTCGCGAAGTGGAGCTAAATCTCGGCTCATGGCAAGGTAAACTAGACTTTTCTATTGCTCCTATCGATGACTTTGATATTGTGCTTGGTATGGAATTCTTTAGACAATTCAATGCCATTCCCCTTCCTCGCTACAACCATTGTGTATCATGGAGGGAGGCCCGTGCATGATTCCAACCATGGCGAAGCCAAGCACCAACACCAAATGACTCTCCGCCATTCAACTTGAGAAGGAGTTTAAAGGAGCTGTCGAACACATTGCCACTCTTTGTAAGGACAAGGAGGCGAACACTCTCAAGGAGATACCGAAAGACAAGGGCAAGGTCTTTGAGGAGGTCAAAGACGTCATACCATCCGAGCTACCAAAGGAGCTTCTGCCAAATGGTGAGGTGGATCACAAGCTTGAAGGCAAGTTCGGGACAAGTACTATGGTTACCAACGCATCGAGTGGAAGGGTCGAATTGGCGTCGACACGTGAGCTCCAAAGGGAAATGTTCAAGGAGAACATGGAGCATGATGCCAAAGCAAAGCGACATCGATGCTCGGTCATGGGAAGTAAAAGGGAGCCAATTTGGGTCGAAGATGACATTCTTCATATCAAGAGGCAACATGATTACATGCCAAATAGGTTCGATAGCAAAGCATGCCACGACACCAAATGGAGGCAATATCCGAAGCAACAGCCTTTGACTCCTCGTACCATTGTTTCGATTCACAAAGGGAGGAGTCCATCCACTTTCAAAGTTGTCAAGAATGGGGTTGAGCAAGTGTTTTGGGCAAGGTCCTGCCGACATAAGACAACCGAGAAAATAGAGAAATGGGCGGGCACAAGGCAAAAACATGTTCAAGACCTTGTGTTCAAAGGAAAACCGACGGGCATGACAAGCATTTATGACAAGGAGCGATTGGTGCGCGGGAGGAAAAATCATCCGAGTCATGAGTACGTAGGCGGAAGGGGCGACCGAAGGTGAAGCAAGTTTGGAACCCGACTACCCATTGGCAATTCAGGGATTATCTCGAGGGTTCCATACGAAAGTCGACGAGGGCGTCGGCGGCATGGAGTGGGGAGAATGTCACCGGCATTTCATCGAACACATTGTGGGCATTTTTCCTACACTGGACGAAAGCATGTGGAGTTCTCAGATGTGTGTAGAACATTCTAGAAGATTCTAGTGCTTGCTTAGTTGTCGCTTAGTTGTATAGCACTTGGTGGAGTATTCTAGAAGCTCCATCTCGACCGAAGGATCAAATGTATCATAGCCGTTAGATCGTTTGTTGTAACACTATAAATAAGGGGGAGGCTTCATTAGCCAAACCACCAAAGTATTGAGGAATACAATTATTTCTCCCATCTCTCAGTTTCTCTCTAAGTTCTTGCTTGTTGCTTAGCTTTCTCTTTGTGTGGGCAAGTAGGCTTACTTAGTTGCTTCCAAGGGTCAAAACAAGCAACTAAGGCCGCACGGCTTGTGGGTTTTCAACAAGTCCGTGGGCTTACTTATGGATACACCATGGTCATGAACTTTCATGGCTTCTATTAGACAAGTTTTACCAACTACATTGATTACCAACATACTAGTTTCAAACTAAATATATGGCAAAATTCATAAAACAAGAAACATAATTATTGTCATATCTCAAAAGTATCTGCTATTTAGTTGGCCTTGCTATTTAGATCAACTAGGTCCATTCTTCTCTCTCTATGTATACATATATTATATATTCATCATCAATCATGGTTCATGCGACATTAATTACATTTGATGGCCCAAGTGTCAAATCTAAATATGCTTTTTTTCTTTTCATAAAATTCCAAGTGGAAAATTAGAAAAATAATTTGAGCATGACCAAAGTATTCTTCGTAACAGATAGTTTATTTTAAAAAATAAATAAATAAATTGCATCTTTTATAATTAAAAAAAATCAAGAGTGAAAATTTTTTACAAATCCAACATTCTCTTTAATCTCTTTTTTATTTTTTTTTTATAACATTTCCGTTTATATATTTTTCGTTTATTTTTAACTTAACTTGTTTTATATTTATTATATTATAGAGAGATAATAGTGCTTGAGAACTTGCATAATAGTAATTGTAATTGTAAATAAATAGTGGATTTGACTCTTCAAATATAGTGAGTCAAAACTCATACTCCATTTCTAATTTTATAGAATACTATTGGAATCATTTTATATATATATATATATATATATATATATATATATATATATATATAGTTGGCTCTCTAAAATAGAGTATGAGTGAAAAAGAGCTGATTTGAAGATGTTCTAAGAAGCATTCATAATAGCATAGAAGTAAACATTGCTACTAATTTGGGAGCTAAATTAACTCTCCAACATGACCAACTGTTATTTTGTGATAAATTTACTGTCTAAATACCGCTGATAGAATTCAACTTGAACAACTAGCTGTAGCAGCCTAATCCCCTTCTCTAAGGGCTTTTTGTGTATTGCCTCCACCGTTTTTGTGGTTTTAAGACAAGGTTATTTTCTACCAAAAAATATATAACCTTACAAATATGTAAATCAATAAGGATTTTTTGATGCTATTACCAAATCACATTTAAAAAAGTTTAGCCTAATTTTTTTAGAATTAAAATTTTAGCTGGTTTTTTGAGTTCTTTTCAAAACTATCATTGACTATGAAAATTTATAAGACACTTTGGGCTTAATTCCTCTTTCATTTTTTTCATTTTCTTTGATTGGATCTTCCACCACAATCCTATAGATTTATGGTTTATATGCATTTGAAACTAATATATGAGTTTTTTATTAAAAAAATTCATAACAATTGTCTAAACACAATAGAAAAATATTTGTAATGAAATCTAGAATTCTAAAATTTTTGCATATTTTCCAACAAAGCCCATCAAAATGCCATCGAAATTCTACCACCGAAATACTAGTCACTTAAGAAATATATACAATATGCCTCCACCGAAATCCCCATCAAAAGTTAAAATTTATGAATTTCTCACATTTATTTTTCTATATTTGTGCATTTGTATGGCTTTCTTTGATAAAAAAAAAAT
Source organism: Rhamnella rubrinervis (assembly GCA_007844105.2). Classification (NCBI taxonomy): domain Eukaryota; kingdom Viridiplantae; phylum Streptophyta; class Magnoliopsida; order Rosales; family Rhamnaceae; genus Rhamnella; species Rhamnella rubrinervis. The sequence continues at coordinate 5,061,361 of CM017576.2, forward strand.
CTAAATAATAGTTCAAAAATACATATAAACCACAAATTTATGAGTTTGTAGATGACCCAAATAGAGAATAAAAAGGAAAAGAGCAAACTACAAAAATTCACTACAAAAAAACCAAGAGCAATATTGAAATGCAAAAAAATTAACTAAAATTTTAATTCATACAAAAAAAAATGACTAAAAAATTTAAATTTAAATAAGACCTAGAAAAAAAATGAATTTTTTGATGTCATAGCCAGACCCAACATATATTAATGAAAAGAAGCTATATGTTCATAGAATTAAAATTTTAGTCCAAAATTACTTTTATACCCTTCAAATATATTGTATTGATAATTAAAATTTTAACCTCATCAAACAACTTTTACCACCATAAACACCAACACAAGGGACCCCTAATCTCCTTCATTTTCATTCTATCGTCGCCGCCTTCTTGCTCTTCTCCTCTCCTACCTCTTCTTCTTCTTTGTCGCTATCGTCGCCGCCATCAAAATGTAATTTAATTTTAACCAAGATGATATATTTTTTTAGGTTAATAAATTCACCCTAAAAAATATATAAATTCAAGTTTATCCTCTTAACTTTCCAACGATATATCATATGCATGAATTTGAGCTCGAAAATATTTTCAAATTTAATTTTTTTCAACAACACGTACAAGTACAAGGGGAGAACAACACCGTCAGTGGCCACCATAGAGTCGTCAGTGGGTCATCGACAATAACTATCAAACATTAGCGGACACCACCACCTCATCAGTGGGCACCACCACCTCGTCCGTGGCCCACCAACAGCCATATGGCGGCCACCATAGGCCCTATTTTGGACTTTGTACATTAGTCTAATTGACACTCTTTATTTTTTCGAAGGCTAAGTCAACATAAAAAATTATCAAAAAATATGTAAATTAAAGTTTATTCTCTTAGATTTTCAACTATATATCATATGTATAAATTTAAGTTCGGAAAAGTTTTCATCCAATGGCATGTAAAAATATATGGTGGTGGGCACCAATACCCTATCGATAGGCACCACTACACAATCGGTGGCCCACCAACGGGAAAAACTCCACCCAGAAAATTATGAAAAAAAAAATATTAATTAAAACTTATCATATTAGCTTTCTAAGATATATCATATGCATGAATCTGGCTTTGGAAAGATCTTCAAATTTAATTTTTTTCAATGCACGCACAAATGCAAGGGGTGGGCAGTACCGTTAGTACCCACCATAGGATCGATAGGGATAAATCCACCCTGAAAATATGTAAATTAAATCTTATCTTCTTAACTTTCTAATGACATATCAAATGCATGAATTCGGATTTGGAAAGGTCTTCAAATTTAGTTTTATCCAACAGGGCACACAAATGCAAGGGGCAGGTAGCACCGTTGGCAGGCATAATAGGGCAGTTGGAGGGCCACCGACAGAGGCAAGTCCACCCAAAAAATTATGGAAAAAAATTTAAATTAAATTTTATCCTCTTAAATTTCCAATGATATACCATATACATGAATCCAAGTTCAGAAAGGTTTTCAAATTTAGTCTTTTCAAACAGCATGCACAATTACGAGGGGCGTGGAACATCGTCAATGGCCACCATAGAGCTATCGGTGGGCCACCGGTGGGAGAAAATCTATCTAGAAAATTATGAAAAATTATTTAAATTAAATATTATTCTCTTAAATTCACAATTATATATCATTTGCATCAATCCGATTTCGGTAAAGTCTTCAAATTTAGATTTTTCCATCAGTGCGTAAACAAGTTTATTATGCACGTCAGTTATATTTGTACATTTTTTGTAAGTCCTATGACAACCCATAAAATTATGAAAAAGTATCTAAATTATACTCTCTTATCTTTCAAACGATATATCATATGTATGAATCCGAGTTCGAAAAAATTTTCAAATTTAGTATTTTCCAACAGAGCGCACAAGTGCAAGGGGCTGGCTACACTGTCTATGGTCACCATAAGGTCTTCGGTGGGCTACCAATGGGGTAAATCCACCCCAGAAAATTATGAAAAAATATTTAAATTAAATGTTGTCATCTTAGCTTTCCAACGATATATTATATGTATCAGGCTTGAAAATGTCTTCAAATTTAATTTTTTCCAACAGTATGCACATGTATAAATGGCGAGCAGCACTGTTGGTGGCAAATCCTCCCATAAAATTATGAAAAAAATATAAGTTAATGTTTATTCTCTTAACTTTCCAAACATATATCATATACATTAATCCAATTTCGATAAGGCCTTTAAATTTAGATTTTTTCAACAGTGTGCATACCGGTTTGTTGTGCACGTGAGCCAGATTTGTACTTTTTTTAAAGTCCTATATCAATCCAGAAAATTATGAAAAAATATATAAATTAAAACTTATCCTATTAGCTTTCCAATAAAGATGGCAACCCCTTGCCCTGTCCCATTCCCCAGCCTTATTGAAAAATAGGCCACCTCATCTCTGCCTCATTCCCTGTCTATAGGAAGATGGGCGAGGTGGGGATTCCCCGATCGGGGCCGGGGATCTTTAATGCCAACCCATTGCCTTGTTACATTTAAAAAAAAAAAAAAAACCCTATAAAAAATCATCCTAATTCATACAAAAACCACCAAAAGCAAATAAATACTCCTTTAATCCAAAATCTAAAGCCGTTCCAAAAGGTTTAAACACATAGAAATGAAAAATACAGTATCAGAAGCCAAACATAAAAAAAATACAAATAAAACTAATAATAAAAAAATAATTTTGCTTGACTACTTGTCCATTTTCACATATATCTTCTTCGACGACTTCTATAGGATCTTACTTTTGACTTTATCAACTCCACCAAGTTCTCTAACTGGTATGACATTTCTTCACAAATCTAAAACCACCAGGTGAAAGAGTCAGAGGATGCATGTAGATTGAGCTTGAGCAAGAGAGAGCCATCTGATATGGTGAATGAAAGTTGTTATGAGACCAAGAGATGAAAGGGTCAGAGGATGCATGTGAGGCAAGAGAGTGCCATCTAGATCTGATGAATGAAAGCCAAGCAGGTTGATGACTGACGAAGATGGCAATGACTGGTGTGGGTGAGAATGATAGAGCGATGGAGTAAGGAGATCAAATTTATGAAATTAGGGTTAGGTTAGGTTATTTAATAAAATAAAGAATATAAAAATTAAAAATTTTAAAAAACTTAAAATATGTAATATATATGTTAATATATATTTTAAAATATATACATAATATATTTTAATATATATACATAATATATTTTAATATACAGATATAATATATATTTTAATATATATAAACGGGGCAGGGATAATATTTATTGCCCCATTTAAGATGGGACCCAACGGGGTGGAGTAAGGTATAATTGTTATCCCTTACTTTTCAACAATATATCATATACATGAATTCGAGTTCAGAACGGTTTTCAAATTTAATTTTTTCCAACAACACGTATAAGTACAAGGAGGCAGGCAGCCCACCAACGGGGAGCAAATTCATTCATAAAATTATGAAAAATATTTAAATTAAAATATATCCTCTTAGTTTTTTAATCATATATCATATGTATCAATTTAAATTCAGAAAAATTTTCAAATTTAATTTTCTTCAACAGTGCGCAAACAGAAAACGTATGAATTAATTAAAAATAAATACGTATATACTTTTTATATTTAATATAGAAAAGGAATAATTTGATAAAAGTATTAATTATAAAGCTAAAATTTTAATTCCTATAAAAAATAATTGAAATAAATTAAGACACCCACTTACTGTGACATCGAAAAATCTATTAAAAAAAAAAAACACATCAATCAAATTGAGTAGTGGGATTACGATCATTATTGGGCCGGCCCATTTTCCTCTGCCCCATGTCCCACTTTGAGTTGCAGCCCCCTGTGTAATGCACCATCCACTTGTCAAACACACTTTGTATGATGGGGGGCGTTTGGGTTGGCAATTTCAGTGTTGCAAATAATAAAGCGTGAGACATGCACGACACACTCTCTCTCTCGGCCTTTTTATGCTTTGTGTTGTGTTTGGCGGTGGGAAAACGACGGCCATTAAACTATGTGGGCTCTTGGAGCTTTGCACTATTATCATCTTTGTTCCTCTCTCCATTCCCTACCACAATTACTTTGAAGTGACATTTTATTCTTCCAATATATAACATTTATCTACTGTATCTGTATTTACAAAGAGAAAAGAAAAATAGAATTACATTAAAACGTTGTAAGTTTTGTTATGTGATTGCAGATATTTAATGTGGTTCATATTTTGAGACTTGACATGTAAATAAGTTGACTATATATTTGAGCTCGTCTCCATTTTTGGGTAGCTATTTTTTAGATAGCATGACTTTACGGCTACACCATTCACTCTGTTGTGATCCCTATCTTCTTAATGCAGCTTGGTTAGTTGATACCTATTGAATTTAAAGCATAAAATAGAGGTGCATGTATATATAATTTACCCTATTACATACATATAGTTAGTAACATGTTTGAAGCACTTGAGAGTATAGTAGTGAAAAAAAGCCACCCTCATATTTATTTGTAAAAGTTAAAATTTAAATTTTAATATGTCATATGTAGTATATCAGGTGTACTCAAATTTATCAAGCACCATATAAAAAGAAAACTGTCAAAGGTGTGGCTCTATTATTATGGACTCTCACATAATTATTTAATTGAAATAGCAAATAGATTTTATCTTCTAACTGATTTTTGCTAATGATTATATATTGATGCCCTTTATTTTTCAACAAAAAATTAATAACATGTTTGAAATAACATAGCAACCTCAATTAGTAAGATGCATTGGTACAATTACCCTATCTCATTATTGACCATGCTTAAAATATAGGATTACAATTGTTTTGAAATTAAGCACACAAAAAACTCAATATATTTTTATGGGGAAAGAAAGCAAAGAATTGGTAATGGAAATAATTCATATAATCATATGAATCACATTATTTTATTTAATTGATTCTAGCAATGAAGCCAGAGATGTCTCATCAAAATTTTTTAATTTTCAATAATCAGAGCTGAAATTGGTATGTGAAATTAATGGGAAGTTTTCTATGTGAAAGAAATGCAAGAAGCATATGTATTTTCATGTTTCATGATTCCTTCTTATGGATAAGATCCAACTTTCATCACTTTAAATGAGAAAACCTCTTTTCTACAATTCAATGAAATATCCCCCAACTTACTTTGTCAATCAACTATCATATATGCTTGATGTGTCAGTCACATCTTAACTCACCCACTTTAAATTATTTGAAACCCCCCGCACCCTCTTCAATGAAAAGCAAAAGAAATGGAGGAGAAAAATGTTAGGAATATATGGAATTGGGAAACAAAAAAAATGGTCCATCACATCTTAACTCACCCACTTTAAATTATTTGGAACCACCCCGCACCCTCTTCAATGAAAAGCAAAATAAATGGAAGAGAAGAATGTTAGGAATATATGAAATTGAAAAAAAAAAAACAAACAAACAAACTACTCTTCAATGAAAAGCAAAAGAAATGTACGTAAGAGAAAAATGTTAGGAATGTATGGAATTGGGAAACAATAAAACTCTTCAGTGAAAAGCAAAAGAAATGCAAGAGAAAAATGTTAGGAATATATGGAATTGGGAAATAAGAAAACTCTTCAATGAAAAGCAAAAGAAATGGAAGAGGAAAATATTAGGAAACCAATAAAAAGAAATGGAAGAGAAAAATATTAGGAATATATGAAATTTGGAGAAAAATGTTAGGAATATATGGAATTGGGAAACAAAAAAAACTCTTCAATGAAAAAAACAAAAGAAATGAAAGAGAAAAATATTGGGAAACAAAAAAAAAACTCTTAAATGAAAAGCAAAATGGAAGAGAAAATTGAAGAAGCAAAATTAATGAAAGAGATATGGCCCATGCAGGTCTCGAACCTGCGACCTTCGCGTTATTAGCACGACGCTCTAACCGGCTGAGCTAATAGGCCAACACGTTTAGTGCAACATTAAGAGACATGTTATTAAAAAACAAGTAAGTTATTATGAATATACAGATATATAATGGAGGGAGAGGAAGGGTTATAGCATTAGGAGGTGGATGTAATGAAGGGTAGTACTGGCCATAAACCCCGTTCAAGCTCATCCTGTGCTGCTTGCAAGTTGTTGAAAAGAAGATGCACTACCACCTGCATATTTGCACCCTATTTCAGGTCCGACGAGCCCAAAAAATTTGCACAAGTACACAAAGTATTTGGAGCAAGCAATGTGAGCAAGATCCTGAATGAAGTAACCGAGGAGCAAAGGGAAGACACGGTGAATTCACTAGCTTATGAGGCTGAAGCAAGGCTTAGAGACCCAGTTTATGGTTGCATTGGTGCCATTGCCATGTTGCAAAGAAAGATGGTTGAGCTTCAAAATGATCTTGCTCTTGCTAGAGCTCGTCTAGCTCGCTTTGCATTAACAGCTTCGTCTTCTTCTTCTTCTCCTTCTTCCTCTTATACCATCTTTGATGATCGCCTAATTACTACTGAGCCTACTCTAAGTGGTATGTACCCCGGTTGCAGTGGATTTATTGGTGATAGTTTCAGCTACACTAGTACTACTACTTCATTGGAACTCATGTATGATTTTGGCCATGTCCCATATATTTTATGATCAATTTTTTTTATCCTCAACTTTCTTATCAAAATTATTGAATTTTAATCTCAAATATGTCTTTGATCATCTAGTGAAATAGGGTAGAGAAATTAAATTCATGGGATATTGAAAATCATAGGCTGCGATAGTGAAGATGAACATCAGTTTTTGTGATTCCTATTAATTATATTCTTGATCAGTTTCATAGATTAATTCTTTACCTCTAAATATATGTGTGCGTATATATGTTTATATCTAAATTCCTTCCTCATAATTATCTAGTGGGAGGTTTTCATTCAAATGTTAATAAAAAAATTTCATCTCTCCAAGTATAAATTCAAAAAAATACCAAAAAAAAAAATGAAAAGTATCCTTCTCTTCCTTTATATATAACTTCTTGTTTCTATTCAATATTGTTTCAGGCCATTAAGTTAATTAACCTAGCTTTTATACTTCTTTGGAGCTTTTACCAGATTAGTAAGAGTGAATCTCTTCGATTTTGTTTGTGAATAAGTTCAATTTGCTCCAACTAATATTTATCATGTATCCGATGCAACACCGGAACTACTCAAGAAGCAAAAAACCAATCAAAGATGAAAAAAAACTAGGCAGCTAGCTGCAAGCTGACTAAGAAGTGACCGGCCATTGTGTATTCTATTTCTAATCAATCAAAGAATAAGAAAAGGCTAGCTTCATCCTCCTTGTAATAATTGGTTCACAACTTGATCAGGTACATATATTGCACGCCAAAGAGAGGACCTCATGTTTGGTATATATGTTATATGGACCAGTTGTACTACGTTTTCATTCTATCCCAAGGACCAAGTTGGCCAAATTGCCCCCATGAGATCACCATCTCACACACACACAAGCAGGAATAACTACATCCGCGGGATTAATTTCATTGAGCAATTATATATTTCATTTTTTACTGTCATTTCAATTGGGGAAAAAAAATTCTTCTAGCAATTTAGGATTTTTATTACTCTTTAGAAATTGATAATTTTCACTTGCTACGGCCCAAAATAAAAGTTCCTCACCCTTCATCATATGCTATGAAAAAAAAAAAAAAGACTATGAAAAAATATTGACCAATGATACACACCATGTTTGCAAGACCAATCATATTCTTTATCACAATGATTTCCATTGTCTTTTTTTTTCATAGAAAAATAAATATTTAAATTGTACATAAAATAAATTCTAATCATTTGATCCCTTTTGGATCCCTCAATAAAAACAGCTATATAAGTTCGTTAATGTGATTTTGAAATATTACCCAATAAACAATAAATATTGTGCTTGAAGGTTACAAAAGGTAAAGTATATTTTAATTTTTATAAACTAATTTTGTAAGTACCAGATCGAATAGGATTATTATTTCTAACTAATGGGATAATAATAATAATAATAATAATAATAATAATAATAATAATATTTAATATAGTCCGAATTAAAAATTAAATTACTTATTATGTGTTTGGTGTACAAGACTATTACTGGTATTATTTAATACGTAAATTTTTAAAATATAATTTGAAATATAAAATTATATTATATAATAAAGTTTAATTTTTACCATTTTCTATAAGAAATTAATTGACTACGGTTTGGGTTTGGTCGTTGGACTGGGGGTCACGGTTTGGGTTTTCGGCCAAGGAGAAAATGCACGAAAAAGACGGCAACTCACGATCTGGATTTGCGAAGCCAATAACGTGGTGGAACGTGGATGGAGTTGGTGGAGTAGAAGCACGAGTATGGGTTACAACCAGGTTCTTGAGGTTCGCGTGTTATGGGTCTGTTCATGCGCGAAGAGGAAAAATAAAAGAAATCCCACGGGAGGAGTGGGATTACGGCAATTACAAATTTTGAAAATTTTAAATCCAGAATTTGCTTATCCCAAATTAATTTTGGCAAATCAAACACCATATTAAGATTAAAATTTCTTTTACTCTGTCCGATCCCGGCCTACCAAATACGACCATAGTGACATAAACAGCAAAAAAATCATTACACAAAAAAAAAAAAAAAATTCTAAATATAGAAGATCAAAACATTGTAATAATGTCCCCCACGTTGAAAATAAAATATGATTTGAAATGTCAAAGTAATTTATGGTGAAAAAAGAAAGAAAAACACCATGATCTTGATGTTAAAGCATAATAGCATATAGTGGGCCTTGAAAAGCCTAAATGCAATAATTAAAAGTTCTGAATGGAAGATCAAAATTGGCCCATTTCTTTTCTTTTGTGGCCCTACCAGTCAAATCTCCAAACGTGTCAAGAAAAAGTGGGAGGTAGAAAGTGGGCCAACATGCAACACCAGCACACGCTTAAGTCAAGCCACAGTGCTTCATTACTTTATACACACACCCCACTTTGTGACCTAACAAGAAATTCTCCCCAATATGTACTCTATACCATTCATTACTGGGCCGGCCCATTTTCCTACGTCCATTGTAAGCATTACCCCCAATCTCCTTCCGACCCTCTCCACAAAAAGTGGAACCACTGACAGAACGTGAGAGACACTCTCGGCCTTCCTTTCTTGGCTTGTTTGGTTTGGGACAACGACGGCCATTAAACAAAGTGGGGGTTCTTGGAGACCCCATTATGCCCTTTCCCTTTCTTTTTCTTATTTATTTTTCAAAACCCCTAAAATCTTGAAATTCGATGTGACTAATTTTATTTCTTGTAAATCATTAAGAAGAAAATTAAAAATAGAAAATGTTAACTTTGTAAAGCATAAGAAGATTTTTTTTTTCTCATGGCATTTAAGCTTGCTAGCTTATTTATTTACATATATGTATTTTTAGATTATATTTTTATAATTGCTGGAAAATAAAAAAAGCGACATGCAATCTACAATCAAGATCCATATTTGTAGAAAAGAAGTGGCTTATGAAAGAAACATGAGAAATCATGAGAATGCAATGTGAAGAATTGTCTTTTTGTAACAAAAGACTGGATCCATAGATTGCGAATATTACTTTTATTGTTTCATTAAAAGAAAGTGACGAGAAAATATAATGTAAAATTTTAAAACAAAAGGCGTAATTTCATAAATTTTTTTATCTCTTTTTTTTTTTTTGCCATGGGTTTATCATTCATTTATCCTTCCATGTTTCCTCGTTGTGGGGATTTATTTATTTTTATTTTTTAAAATGTAGATAAAATGAAGATATAGAAAACGAATTTAAAAGAAAATAATCGTTACTCATTGACCAAGTGTTTTTTGAGCTAGGAGTGATTGATTTTCTTTATTTTCGGTGCTAGTAAAATAGTGAGAGAATGTATATATCGATGCTAAGCATTTAAAAAAAAAAAAGACATATTATGGAATAGTGAGAAAACTCTGTATTGAATACCAAAATTCAAAAGCATTAATTATATTCAAATTGCTTAAATTTTACACACAAAATTATGTAATAAGATTATATCTACACCTACATTTATTCATCAAAAATAATTACGTTTGTTTTATAAGATTAGTTTGGTAAAATTGCTTCAATTTATCACCCATGACCAAACCCATTCTCTTCATTTCCTCCAGAACCTCCATTGCCTCGTTCAACCTATTCAACTTAATCAACCGGTTAGCCAAACACCCGAAAGTCTCCGTATCCAACCACGTGTCCTTCCCGCTGTAAATCCTCACAAACTTCATCGCCTGGTCATACCATCCCACGCTCAACAACGCATCAATCACGTAATTACGCGTCGACAGCAGCATCGGCAATCCATCATCGTCCATCCTCCGCAGGAGCACCAGAGCACCCTCCACCTTCCCCGTCCTACACGCGCCGAGAACCAGCGCGTCGTAAGTACGCGTGTCCGCCTTCATCGACTCCTCCTCCATCATTCTCAGTACTTGCGCCGCCATAGCTAGATCTCCGGTGTAACAGTACGTCATCAGGAAGTAATTATAAGCCGTCAGATCAGGCGAAACCCCGAGCGTCTTCATTATGCCCATCACATGCCACGCCTCGTCCATCCTCTTCTTCCTCGTGAGCGCGTTGAGAATGGCATGGAAACTACAAGAATTCAATCCAAAACCCCCACGCGCCATCGCGTCCACCAAGCGCAGCGAATCGTCGATCCGATCAAGCTTGCAGAGGCGAGAGATGAGGGAGTCGTACGCGCTCTTGCGAGTGAAGCCACGTTCGAGTCGAGATAGAGTGTGAGAGAGGTCGTCGAGCATGGAGAGAGAACCCTCGGTGTTGGTGAGGAAATTGAAGGTTTTAGAGGTGGTGAAGCAGCCGTCAGAGACGCGCTTGTTGAGGAGGTGACGGAGCGTTTCGAAGTCCCTGGAACGACCTGCCGCGTGGACGAGGCCGTCGTAGTAGGCCGATGTGGGCTCATCGGGAAACGGGTCCGGACTCGGGTTCAGGTTTGCGGCCGTGGATAAACGGATGGGTATTGCGAGTGTAGGTGGAGTATTGAGAAGCTTGAGCGGGAATTTGCGGAGGAGTAACATGGTTTTTAGGGTTTCACATTCACAGAGATTGAGACTGAAATCACAGAAGAAGTAGACGAGGAGGTTTAGGGTTTAAGTTTGCGAAAGAACAAGTTCACACAGAGCTTCAAAAGGCCATGACATGAAATGGGCTGCTTTACTGGATTCGGAAATATGGGCTTGGTTGGTTTATGATTGGCCCAGAGATCCCTTTGTATGTATTGAATGCCTTGTAGAATGGTTCATGAAAATTATACTGTTTCTCTACTGTTTATTGTTTTAGAAATAATAATTTTTTTTTTAAAGTTTATGATATAATATATTAATAATGGTTCTCTCTCCCTAGAAATAACCAAATGTTGCTATTCATCACAATAAAAACTAAACCAAGGACCTTAAAACTTTTCTACCTTAATTTGGTTTATATGATATAAGTCTTAATTTGGCTCTAGGTAGGCACTTACTCAATTTGAAGAGGCTTAAAAGAGTACGTAGTGGTTTTCTTTTTAAATGGCTCGGTACCTTGCTAAATGCTCTTGTTAATTAATGTAACAACATTGAAAGAATGATTTAGCAAAATAGTCACCTTAAAAAAAAAAAAAAAGGTTAGCAAATAGTTATGTATTACGGAAAATGCTTTTAAGTTTATAGATGATGTTTAACTCAAGTTGCTTGCTTTACTCATGGACCCTCTTGACTAGTCTTCTACTTCAAATAAATTGCACTTTAAAGCACTAAACCTTTTTCTTTCTAGTCAAACCAACATAAAACTCGTCAAAATTCAGTCTTTATTTACGTCTAATTATAATAAGTCAAAAATAAAATGACTTTATCACCTGGAAATGATCATGACTCGGTCAATAGTTGTTACCGCAAGTGAACGAGAACTATAAGATTTGGTATCAAGAGGTCCCCCTACCCGTAAGATCTTATTAATTTTTTTATTTTCTTTTTAAATATATATATTTTTCTTAATTACATAATAATGTTGTGTTGGCCTTTGCTTCTTTTTGAAAAGACGAGATGGGTTTAAAGAAAAGCATAAGAAACAAATTAGATAGCATATGCATGGCATGCAGATATATCCATGCAAATCTATTTCAAATAGAAAAGTAAGATTTTGATCCTTTTTTGCCATTCTTACCTCCAGTCTCTCTACCCCATATGCAGGGCCGGCTCTGAGCATATGCGAGTGGCCTCCCAAAATATAGGGGCACTCAAGTATGTATTAGTTATATATATATATATAAATATATATTTATACCACAAGAGCTTTATTTTTTAAAAAAATAATATTTTTTTTCTAAGTTAAAAGATATAGAAAATTAAAAATAATAAACATAAAAAAAAATTCAAAATAAAAGGGGCACTCTTTTAAATTTTACACAGGGCACCTTGAATTTCAAGACCGGCCGTGCCTATATGTGTGCATGTCTTGCCCTTTATGCCTTCCCTGAGAGAGATATGCTTCACCATCGTCACCGATATATCTATTGCCTTATGGTCCCGTGGCCATTGGGGACCCACTTAAATTTTACCTGTATTTTTTCTATAAACCATACCTACTACTAATTCACGTTGCTTCTAATTTATACATATTGGCTATTAGCTACATATATGTAGCCTCCAGTCTCATTCAGTGCCTAAATTGTAAGTTGTCTTTCTCTCTATCTCTCGGAGTATCTTTCAAGAAGAAATTAATAGGGCGGTGGTAGGTTATGATTTGACAATGGCATTTCTTTGATTTTGTCATATCACTAGCTACCATGTACATGACAATGACTACTACTGCTGCTTAATTTGCGTTGTTGATAATTGATTCCCAAGCGCTACCCGACACTTTCTACAGCCTACAATGCAAGGCAAAGTTTAATTTTACATGCATATTTGTTGGTGCCTAAAACATATATGCATTTAATATCTTTTTTATGTCCTCTTTAATATTATCATTTAGTTTGATCCGTACGTACGCGTAACCAAAAATATTAACATGAAAATGAATAATTTAATTCGCTTAATCATGTTAATTAATAATCTCCGTAGATAGTACTCGGGAACTCACGACCCCAAAATGATTTGAGGTTCAGCAAGCTAGCTGTATCTGATTTTTATAGATCGCTGTCATAGATATTAGATAATAGATCAGTGATTCCAAACTTCAATGCTAATCTGTGGAAGAGAAGCTTCTGCCAAGAGTTGGTGAAGCTTTGTAGCAGATTACAAAATCTGCGAAGAAACAATACGACAAGTGTTCTGGTCTACTGATTATTATATACATATATCTATGTATATGTATAATTTTTTTTTCTTTTGATGAATCTATATATGTATAATTAATAGTATAGAAGGCAAGGAAATCGTTTGCGTTATTCTCTCGTGTATTATTTTGGTGGCATATATCTGGCGTACATTTCCTGACATGCATGCAAAGACATATAATCCAACTTAAGGCTGACGTACTTTCTTGGAATGGAAATGAGAAAAATGTAATTACATAAATATAAATACTGTTTGGCAGTACTGGGTAAAATTGCAGAGTACGTACTGCTCTCTGATTTACTTTGGCTCTGTTTACGTTTTCGCACAGATAATAATGAACGCAATGCCCTCTCCTTGTGGTAATTCGAGGGTCAAACCCTTCAATCATGCCAACGAGTGAGACTAAGAGAACCATATATGGCACAAATATGATCCAAAGTCTTAAAGGGTCGCTTTCAATATTTCTCACGCAGTGTGTTATATAAATTCCTTCCTACTATGTATTTTCTTTCCCTTAATAATTATTATCATTATTATTTTTTGGTTTTTAGGGGATTGGGAAATTATTTATATATGTGGATCTAAGCATGTGATCTGTTTTATATTGTCCAACAAAGCCAAGGTCAGAGATGGCTAGTTTTGCTTTTGAGGTGTATATGTTGTCTGGGCATAAATATCTTAATTGTCCGGAAAAAGGTTTTGGATTTGGTCATATTCCACTTAAATTAAAGTTTCAAACTTGCAATATGCATGCACGAAACAAATTCCTTCCTTTTTTAAAAAAATAAAATAAAAAATAAAAAAACTAGTGGAGTTTTGAGTTCTGAGGCGTACGTAGCTATGCCATTGAGGACTTTCAAATGCCTATATAGCTAGAGGCATTTTTCTATAACTTATTTTATGCATGAAATTGAGGGTTAGTTAATGTGATTCATACAATAAAGACAAATACATATTTATAAAATTATGAACATAATAATATGTATATCTTCTTTACATTTGGTTTTGACAATCCGACCATAGCATGTGCCAATAAACAGACTGAGGATTTTGTAAAATCTTGTTTGTGTGAAATAGGCATTTTTTTTCCATTTTAATTTACTTCTCCTAACTTTTAAAATTAATAATTATTTATATATACAAATTTTATATGGAGCCAGCTCATCACATGATCGGAATATCATCACAGTATATATCCAATTATCTTTAAATGCATGCATGCGTGGATTAATTATTGATGTAACTTGAATTATACATATGTTCACTACAAAAATTACATTTGACTATGCCAATATAGCAGCGGACAACGGTCAAAATAACCATCGCCAAATATTTTAAAAAAAAATTATGATTTTTTGCAACGGTCGGTATACGTTGCAAAATGGTAATGAATAAACTAACTTTTTAATATTAATGATAAAATAATAAATTGTATAGGCTATTTCATGGTGTTATAAGTGACCGTTGTCATAAATATATAATTAAATAAATTTTATTAATTTTATTAAAAAAATAATAAATAATTTTATATTTGTGGCAACAAGTGTATTTATACTAAATTAAATAAATTTTATTAAAAAGATAATAAATTTGGTCATATATTTGGCAATAATTTTAGTTGAAACAGACACAAACAATGTAGGCATTTTAGATTAAATTAAAATTTTTATTTTTATTTAAAAAATAATATGATTTTTTACAATGGTCATGTTTATGACTGTCGTAAAATATTTAGGATGTGAAATTGAAAAGAAGTAAAATGTTTGACTTTTCTAGAAGATTCCTAATTCAATCTAAATCCATGTGAGATCCTCACACAGCCTTGCAATTTTTTCTTTTATTATTATCTGCATCGAAGATTTAGTTTGTTGAGGTGCTTTATAGTGGGTAATAAAGAAGACGTTGAGAGTTGTGGCATCAGAGACAGAAACTTGAGGTATAACACAAAGTGCTGCAACGAATCTAGGAATCAAATTTTGATGAGTCTAGTCTTCCTGGCCTTGATGATCAACTTTAGCTTCATTTCAATTACCTTCTTGCTCGGTACCAATCCTATTTCTTCTTTGTTTTACAAATAATTATTGTAAATAGTTTAATTGAATTATTTTCAATAATTATGAATATCATGATTTTTTTTAATTCATAAAAAATTTTTGGCGAGGGCCTTATCTGTCAACCGTCCCCAAAATGTTATAATTTTAAAACTAATATAATTAATTTTTTAAAAAATAATATTTTATTACTTATTGTGACAGTCACGTGAGGACCGTCACCAAATCTCTGAGACTTTAGCGACGGTCACGTAATCATCACTAAAAAATGAGTTTCATTTGCGATGCCTTAAACGGTGACAGTACATTGCCCGTCACCAAAATACTATGTCTGTTACTGAATTACATTTTTGTAGTAGTGGTTTATTCAATATAATATTGAACATTTATATTTTTTTGTATCTACAATATATTTAAGAAATATTTGAATGATGCTAACCCTCACACGAAAAGAAAAGAAAAAAATAGTTCCAAAGGGTCCAATGCTTGGTGGCGGTGGTGGGAAGCACTGAGCACTGGTTAGCTATCTACTCATTGCATCGTGGAGTCATATATAGGACCGCGAAGATATGTATGTTCATTGTATTATTAACTTATGAATGAATATTATTTGTGTCAATAAAAATTCGACAATGATGTTTTTTATGATAATTTTACTTATCACTAACAAACAAATAACAATTACAATATCTTATAGTGATGAAACAAACAGGGTTACTATATTATATTATGAATGAAAATTATTTGTGTCAACTGAATTCGACACTAATATTTTCTGTGACAATTTGCATTGTCACTAACAGTTATTGTCACAAACGTTATTTATGTGATTAGATACTTTTAGTGTCAATAACTATTGTCACTATTATATATTGTGACAAGCATATATAATGTCACAAATAATATCAGTGACACAATCATTTTGACACTGTATCATTCCGTGTCAAAATTATAAGTCGTCACTGAAATTCATATTGCCACAGAAAGGCAAAGTTTGACCCGATTTTTGGATGCAATTAGTGACAAATAGTATGGATTTAGTGAGAAAGTTTAAACCTTATTGTAATAAAAAATTTTGACACAAAAGATCTAAAATTCAGAGACAGTAATGAAATTGTTACATAAAAATAGTTATCAGTGACTATAGCGTTTGATTGTCACAAAATAAAATTAGTG
This sequence comes from Rhamnella rubrinervis, assembly GCA_007844105.2. NCBI lineage: Eukaryota > Viridiplantae > Streptophyta > Magnoliopsida > Rosales > Rhamnaceae > Rhamnella > Rhamnella rubrinervis. The sequence continues at coordinate 5,077,947 of CM017576.2, forward strand.
TCTATTTTTTTGTGTCCATTTAATGACGATAGATTTTTGTCACAGAGATAAATACAATGACAAAAAATGAAGTTTAGTGATAAATTTACATTGCCATAATAGATCATTTTTTTTTTGTAGTAAAATATGAAAGAAATAACAACATACTTTTTTCACTTATGCTATTATTGTGGTTCATACATAGGATCATAATGTTAAGATATAAGAGAGAAAATATTAATATATATACATACACATGTATATCAATCTAATAAGTATATGTTTACATATATTAATTTATAATTTGGTGATTTAATGAGAATCAATACCAAATCTGGTGATATGATCACCGGTGTATTAACTTTGGAAGCAATGTAGTGTAGTCCATATCTACAGGAGGAATAAAGTAAAACTTGTGGGTGCTTTGTGTATCACTACCTAAAGTACTTCATAGTGTAGAGGACATCCTCTAAAGTCTATATGTCCAAAATTTTATATAATTGAAAAATATACATCACTGGGATCGATCCTCCGGCTACCTTCTTATCTGTGCCACAAATCTCTGGGACAATACGTTCTTTTAAAAAACCAAACAATTGAGAGTCAAATTATGGAAAGCAAACTTGAAAATTAATATTATACTATAACGATCTGATAAAAGCATCAATCAAAATTCGATCTAGGCTGCTTAATTATATTGGGCGACTTTTCAAAAGAACATTATCAATATTGATATATTAAAAATAAAAAATTGAAGAAAAAGCAAGAACATGTCAATATATGCATGCAGAATCTGTAAGGGATTGGACAAATTAGTGATACAGTTTTCTTAAGCAGGCATATAGATCAGTATACTGCTCTATCTACATTAATTAATTAGCCAGCATCTTATAGGCTTCTCTTTTCATGTACAGTACTTCTATGCAATTTAGGTCATGGTCTAAGCTAGCTATTGGATCGACAAGAAAATAAAAAAAAAATAAATAAATCAATGAAAGATGCAAAACAAAGTACTACAAAATATTCTTTTAGTTGGAGAAACCAAAACCAAAAGAAATTAATAAATATTCTTTGTTGGTGTAATTTTTTATAAGCTAGTATCCAATGGTTACTTGGAACAGAGAATTTGCTAAAGTAGAAAGTTTGATAATAGAGATCGATGCTTTTAATCACCGTCCAATGCAAATAGGGTCCCGCACTGTCGACCCAATAGACACCAAGTACTACTTTGATGCCCCCTGTCAAATTTTGATCGGAAGATCACTCTATTTGAAGTCAATCCTGATCACCACTATCCGACCTGCTTGGTCCAAAAAACTGTCTCACCTCTTGTTAAAAAAAATCTAGGTTCACCGACTCATAATGTGACGGTGCATTATAGGGATGATAATGGTAGAGGGGCGGAGAGGGAATAAGGTGCCCCTCCCGTACCTTATTCATTTTCTCTTTGATCCTCGATTTATTGAAATTTTTTATATTTTGTCTCCACTTTAATTGTTATTTATAAAGTGGAATTAAATAAAATTTTCTGTCACAAGATAGAATAATAAGAATTCTTATTATATATCAATTTTTTTAATATTAATATTTTTAAATTTAAAATATGCAGATTTTAAATATTAATCACTGTAAGGTCTCAAATCCTAATAAAATTTCATAAGCAAAATTAGGGGTGTTCAAAAAAACCGAAAACCGCGGTAACCGACCGGACCGACCGTGAAAAAACCGAATTTTCCGGTAACCGTCGGCGGCCGGTCGGTTAACCGACCGCCATATATTATACACGGTCGGTTTTGGTGCCGGATTTTCAAAACCGCCGGTAACCGAAACCGACCGCCTAATTTTTTATTTTTATTTTTTATTTTATTATAAATAAATTAAGTTAACTTATATAAAAAAAATATTTTATTTTTATTTTTTACTATAATATATTTAAATTTTTATTTAATTTTAGATTATTTATCTTACTTACTTATATTTATTGTATTTATTATATATATTTTTATATTATATTCTATTAATTTTTTTATAAATATATATATAATAAAAAAACCGAAAACCGACCGTAACCGATCGGAAAACCGCTCGGTCGGTTACGGTCGGTTATGTTGGTAAAAAAAAACTCGGTTAAAAAAACCGACCGACCGTAAAATTTCAATTAAAAAACCGACACCGACCAAAACCGACCAAAACCGACCGATGCACACCCCTAAGCAAAATCAATAACCCACGAACAATCAAATATTAAATTGTCAAAACCCCCATGAAAGTGGGTTATATAATCAATTAAACACAAATTAAAAATATGTAAATATACAAAACCAAAAAAAAAGGACAAAACATACAAAAGTATGTGCAAATACTACTCTTTTTTTTCTTGTTTTTTGGATGAATCAAATACTACTTATTTCATAGTAGAGTGAATTGATTTACGGATACTTAAAAATATTAAAATATGTATACACATATAGATATAGTGCTTTCCCACCAGCCCTCACCCCGCCACACGGCGTATTTTTTTAACTTAGCCCCGCTGAAACAACTTAGACAAACGGGGAATTCTTGTCCGTTGTAGTTGGTACTGGGTCAAATTGCCATCCCTACTTAGATTTATTTATTTCTTTTATATTTTACTAACTAAAAACATACTCCCACAATACTAAGTAGTAAATAAATTGGTGGTCGTGTTCAATAAACTGTCTTCTTCAGCAAGAAAAAACACTGCATGGATCAAATTAGATACAAAATAAAAAATCGAGGGTATAAAAATAAGACCGTTTGAAGATCTAATAATTTTTTATTTGATCTAATTTTTTAAAGGAGTGGTTAACTATAATTTATTGTATTTGGGCTTTTAGTTTTTACTGTACTTGTTAACGCTTTCATTGTCTTGCTTAATATTACTAAATTTAATATGCGAGCTAAATGAGAGAACATGAGAGGTGATGGGGTTCTAATAATAGTCGCCCTGTGAGAAGTTGTAAATTGGACATACCGACTCTTTTCACATGCTGTTATCAAGTTGTGCATATTCCTTAAATACCATTCCCAAAAATCAATCATAATTAAACAATTTCCATAGGGTGCATGGAATGCCCAATAAATGTACCATCCAAATAAAAATTTAAAAAATAAAAGAAGATAAATCCTAAAAATTTGCCTTATCAAAGATATATATACCCCACCCCAAAAAGTTCTGATCATCTTCTTGATCCACCACAGCAGCTAGGTTTTTCATGCAAATTAATTATTCGCTTGTAATATTAATTTGTTTCCATCTTTTTTAGCTAAAGATACCGCAGACATGAAATAGACAGGTATCAGCATCCACCACGTCCATCATTCCCACACAACAAAAATATAAAATAAATTTTATTAAAAGAGAAAAAATAAAAAATGAGAGACTGAGATGTTAGAGAGAGAGAAAGAGAGAGTGATAGCTAGCAATCACACCGCCGAACAGACAGAAAGCAAAGCAAAGCTAGCTGTTATATTATTATTTTTGTTTCGATATTCATATTTCTTTTCCATAAAGCGATGCCCGGAGAATCTTGGCACAAATCTTTCACAGTTTAAAACAGCAAAAGATACACATGGCTCACTACCTTACAAATCTTAAATTAATTATAATCATATTTATTATTATTTTTTATTTTTCTTCTGTCTTATAATAGAAACCCCACGTCCAAAAGACCTCCGCAATCTGTTGCAATTTACAACCATCAAAATATAACCAAAAACACCCAAACATTTTTCTTTCTTTCTTCAGCATGGGGAGCTCTATTCATGTCAAAGAGGCTGTGGTGGTTGTCCCCTCCGAGCCAACCCCAGCTCGTGTACTCCAACTCTCGGCCATTGATTCCCAGCTCTTCCTTCGTTTCACCATTGAGTACCTCTTGGTCTACAACCCCAAGCCAGGTGTCGACCAACGTGCCACAGTGTCACGCGTCAAGACGGCATTGGCCAAGGCTCTTGTTCCGTATTATCCACTGGCCGGTAGGATTAGGTCTAAGCCCGACAGTTCGCGTCTAGAGGTGGTTTGTCGAGCCCAGGGTGCGGTTTTCATTGAGGCCGTCTCTGATCGTACGGTCTCCGACTTCCATAGAGCACCGAGGTTTGTCACCCAGTGGAGGAAGCTCTTGTCTTTCCACGTCGCCGATGTTCTCAAAGGTTCGCCGCCGATTGCCGTGCAGCTGACGTGGCTTAAAGACGGAGGTGTGGCTTTAGGTGTTGGGTTTAACCACTGTACCTGTGATGGAATCGGAAGCGCCGAGTTTCTCAACTTGTTCGCTGAGTTGGCTACTGGAAAACGCGGACTTACTGAGCTGATGAAACCCAGACCCGTATGGGATCGCCACCTTCTTGAACCATTGCCAGACAAGCGTCCTCTGAATAACTCGTACAGCAGTCCTACACTCCCCGTGTTCAACCGATTCCCGGACCATTGTGGGTTCGTGACTCGGTTCTCCAACGAAAGACTCATTCCGACCTGCAATATCTTCGAGACGACGCATCTCAGCGAGCTTAAGAAGATTGCTATGTCAACAAACCGAGCCACTGAATCGTTGTTCACTTCGTTCGAGGTTCTCTCGGCTCACATATGGAGAAGCTGGGCAAGAGCATTGAATTTACCTTCGAACCAGATGCTGAAACTTCTTTTCAGCGTCAACATTCGTAACAGAGTGAAGCCGAGCTTACCAGGGGGTTACTATGGGAACGGGTTCGTGCTCGGGTGCGCACAAACCAGCGTGAAGGACCTGGTGGACAAGGGGTTGTGGTACGCATCGGGGCTGGTAAAGAGCGCGAAAGCGAGAGTGAACGATGAATACGTAAGAGCGGTTGTTGAGTCGGTGAGTGAGTCAAAGGCGTGCCCAGACTCGGTTGGGGTGCTGATACTGTCACAGTGGTCAAGGCTGGGTTTAGAAAGGGTTGACTTTGGGATGGGTAGGCCTGTTCATGTGGGACCCATATGCAGCGATAGGTACTGCTTGTTTTTGCCAGTCTATGCTCAGAGGGACGCTGTGAAGGTCTTGGTGGCGGTCCCCACAAGTGCAACTGACAAGTACGAGTACCTGGTCAATAGCCCATACTCTTAGTCTTATGGACCACCTTATTCTAGTTCACCCCGTTGACTTTAAAATTTGTTTGACTTTTTTTTTTTTTACTTTAAACCATAAGACTAATCGATTCCAATCCGATCATAGAGAATACTCCCAGCCTAAGAACTCTTCTTCTTATTCTTCTTCTTCTTCTTCTTCTCTTTTTCTTTTTTTTTTGTCTCTTGTTTGAGGAATGAAGAGGTCGCATCCCATTTTTCTTTTGACCTTTTTTTTTAGGCCTTCCTCCTATTGTGCCACTTGAATTGGATACCATTGACCACTTTTTGTTACCAAAAATAAACATCCCTTCAATTTTTGTAGCTGAAGCCGTGAATTTCATTGATGCATGCATTTGGGTTCCTTCTGATTTACACTAAATAATAAGCTTGATTACAACATTTAATAAAGTAATTGAGAAGAATAAATGAAATTCGTTACTGAGCTCTCTAATGTTAGAACTAAGTAGAGGTAGAGCATAGGAGAGTGGATGGAAAAGAACCATTTGTTATTTAAAAAAAAGAAGAAGAAAGGTCTTATACAATTTAATACCTTCTCCTTTAGTTTGGTCAGATTGATTTCAAGGTCCTTTTAGATTTTTTCTTTCAATTAATACCATCTATATAGTTTTCAATTTGTTTTATTTAGGTACCTCTCCCAAAAAATTTTCAATTTTTACCGAATTTCTCCCAAGTTTTTGATAGAAAATAAAACTTATTCAAATCTTTAACCAGAATACATAATTGTACTGATAAAATTATATATAAATAAAAAATATATATATTATTGTTGTTTGCCAATGATTTGGGATTGTGCTGGTCAAATTTCTCATGCATTTTGAATTGTACAGTTGTATTTTCTATCAAATATTTGAGAATTTTTGGACAGAGAGTCCTACTTGAAATCAATTGAAGAAGCTCAATTGAAAAAAAAAATGATTTAAGAGGGCGTGATACTTAACTAGAAAGTAATAAAGTGTATTAAATAAAATAATAATAATAATAATAATAATAATAATAATAATAATAATAATAATAATAATAATAATAATAATAATAATGAAAAGAGTTGAATTTGATAAGTATCCAATGACATCACTTGGAAGTACAGGATTCTATCACGTAATCCACCTAATTATTCTATTAATTTTCGTCTGACCCTCACTTACCCAAAATGTTGGAGATAACTCCTTTGCATGTAAAGCCTGTTTAATTACATGCAATATTCATGGATGCCAGCAAATACAAGCCCTTAAATTACATTCCATTAAAAAAAAAAGAAAAGAAAAAAAGAAGAAGCTATTTATTATATTAGTTTTATCATGCAAAACACGTACCACAGAACTAGACTCTGTAGATTAAGTGCGTTTGATGGCTTGGGCTAGTTGAAAAATTGGCTAATGTTTAAACATATATAAACAAATTTTAAGATTTTACATGGGTAGCCCATGCAAAAATCCCCTGCCGCCCCTAGCACCAGAAATATAAAATTTATTTACAGTGAAATATTTTTGTTTCAAAATATATATATATATATATATATATATAAAGGTTGTAAATTGTAATTAGTTATTTTTTATAATACATGCATTGACAAAGATAGGAGATTGCAACTTGTCGAGGAAACATGGACAGGCTTAAAGGAGAAAAAAGGCCCATTTACATCTTGGGGTTTGGGCCAACAAAACTTGGGTTAAAACCTAAAAGTCCATTTATAACTTAGATTCCTTTTTGGGCTTAAGTTAGTGGCATGCAATCCACATAACTTATTTGAATATAGATTTTTTGATGTTATATTTAGGGTTAGACCTATTTAAATTATTTTAATTAACTTTGTTGAAATTTATTATTTTATTTACTTTTCAGTGGAATGTATTTAAATACCCTTGATATTGAATTAATGAATACTGATCATCAAAACAACGAATATACCCACGTTGAATTGCCGACAGGTAGGAAATAACACAGAGGAGGAGAAAACTGCTTTGATTACTCTCAGACCAACTGCGAAGCATAGACAAAATTTTAGGGGTTGTTGGATCTGAGCGTTTATCAACCTGTTTGATACACCTATGCGAAACAACGTATAAGTCATAAGCCCATCGTTGTAAGTGAAAAAGTTCACTCATCCATGTTTATGAATTATGTATATCTATACTTAGTTTAGAGAGATTCATACGAGAAATAAAAATTCTTTGTAAGTTAGTTAAGGGTCCTTTGATTTTAACTTATATCGTGGGAATTAATTAGTTAAACATACTACTTTTATATTCGTCTAGCTTCGTCTATACCTCGTCTAGCTTCTATAATAATAAGTTAGAGGGATGGTTCGCTGAAACGATGACAATTCATCATCATTAAAGAAGAAAAGCAAGTTCGTCACTGAAGAAGTCTTTCATCGTCAGTGGCGAACTACTTCATCAATATTGACGACGTAGTTCGTCAGTTTCGTCAATGATGAAGTAGTTCGTCAGTGACGATCGACTTCGTCAATGATGACGAAACACTTCATACTTTAATATAACACTTATGTAAACATTTCCTTATTCATGTAACACTTATTATATATAATACTTTGCTACCTAATATAGTTGGAATGCCAAAGAAGAAGTATAATGATGTTGTGGTCATTACTGTTTTTTATTGAGGCAAATTGGAATAGAAAGATGATGGATGTTGGGTTTTCCTTAATTATAGGACAAAAATAATTGACATCAGAGAGTCCTTCATGTTTAAAGATTTGGAGAACTGAATATATAACGTGCTTGATGTTGACAGGAGTAAAACATTGTTGGGAATGAAGTATCAGTACAATCAATGCAAACTGCATGCTAATCCTCAAACTATTCAAAATGATAAAAGATGTATCTAATTTTGTTTAGGTTGTGAAGCATTTTAGGTTGGTAACTCCATTTTTTTATGGAGGTGTTGCCGATGTTGCCACTGTTTGATATTCAAAATGGTTTGTAATTTGGTAGTGGAAGCAGCCAAAAATTGTCTACACCAATAGAAGAATATGGTTCAAGATCAGTGTATGGAATTCAAATAAATAAGAGTAAGGAAATGGACAACATTAGCAAACCAAAAACTCTAAGTACCAGAGACACAATTATCAGAAATTCAAGTATCAGTAACTCAACTACCAGAAATTTTACATTCTGATTCAAATGGATGTCATCATCAGGTTGAACATGAATTCCTAAATATTCATGATGGTATAAATGTATGTGCATACACTTACTTTCCTATGAACGAAGAGTATGAGGCAGCACATTACAATGACAGTGAATACTAGTCAATTTGATTTGATAATCAATATGAGTATACACCTAATGAAGATAATATTGCTGCACAAACCCGTATTCAACCTCCGCATAGTGTGGCTACATACCCATCTCCTATACCAAGGGTGCTAAGTTCACAGTTGTCAAGAAATAAGTCAAGTGTAAGCAGTGGTGGTACGTCGTGTCTGTACTTGAACATTGAACCAAGTAGTTTTGCTTGCGAGCTCATTGAGATTGGAATGGTTTATGATAGTAAAAAGGAACTGCAAATAAGTTGCATTTAATGGCAATCGAGAATAATTTCGGGTTCAAGATAGTAAGATCATCACCCGATCATTATGTGGTTCGTTGTCGAGATGATAATTGCAAGTGGAAAGTTTGTGATAAAGATCCCACATTCTACTCAATTGTTTAGGATTAAGGATGTTCATCTCGAACATAATTGCAAATACAAGAACAAAGGGCTTATTATAGATAATAGGCAAGTGAATAGCTGTACAATTGGCAGTCTAATAGGAGCGAAATATGATGGTATTGTTGGGGTATATAAGTCAAGAGAGATAATGCATGATATCAATACAAAGTACGGACTAACACTTACTTATGACAAAGCATGACGACCAAGAGAATATGCACTAAGAAGTGTAAGGGGATCTGCGGAAGAATCATTTGTGGCATTGTCATCATACTTTACAATGTTAGAAAAAAATGAATCCAGGAATAGTTACTCATATATTGACTGATGATGATAATACTTTTTGATACTGTTTCATGGCTTTAGTCGGAAGCATAAAGAGATTTGCTTCATATGTCAAACCAGTTGTTGTTGTTAATGGAATAACGTTGAAGTACAAATATAATGGTTATTTGTACATAGCTTCCGCACTTGATGGTAATGGTCAGATTTATCTACTTGCTTTTGGTATTAGAGACGGAGAAAATGAAGTTTCATACACGTGGTTCTTTGAGTATTTCAAGGAATGTTTTGGAGATATGGATAATTTGGTTTTCGTTACTGATCGTCACATGGGTATAGAGAATGCATTGAAAGTCGTATACCCTAACTATCATATTAGTCAGAACTTGAAGGCAAAAAAGTTTGCAAACAATGATGATATTCTTCCCCATTTTTATTTGGCTGCGAAGTCATACTTGCTAGCGAAGTTTGATTATTACATAGATGAATTATTACACATCTCTATAAGAGTTGTTAAATACTTGAAAAACATTGATGGAAGCAAATGAGCTTAATCTAAGTTTGCTATCATAAGATATAATATTTTGACAACAAATATCGCTGAATGTATGAATGTTATTCTCAAAGATGGTCATGAGATGCCAATTCTCCTATTGCTGGAAACTATCCATGCGAAGCTGCAACAATGGTTTCATGATTGTCGTACTATTGCCGGCAATATGACAGTTGAGTTGACTTCTTGGGCAGAAGCAAAATTAAAAAAGCAAAGCAAAGTTGCATCTAAAATGGTAGTGACTCCAATTCATCTGAATGTTTATAGAGTATGTGGGAGCAATAAAATTGAAGGCTTAGTTGATTTGAACAACAAGACATGTACATGCAGAAAGTTTGAGATTGATTAGATTACATGTGTTCAAGCTATGGTAGTGTGTATGCATCGTACTGGCGAGCTGTAGTGGTAATGTGAGTCAATTGATGAATTCGTCATTGATGAAGTTATTCATGTAACTAAAAAACAAATATAAATATGTTTATAATGGAAAAACTTACATGTTCAGTATCCTTATTTCATACCATTGTCTCTGTGTCCTCATCCTTATTTACATTATTGTCTTTATTTGTAGCTTCATTTGTTTTATCCTGCTTATTTACATCTTCATTATCTTGGTTATTTACAGGTTCATTCTTCTTCTCCTCCATATTAACATCTTCATTATCCTCATTAATTATAGCTTCATTCTTCTTATTTATAGCTTCACTCTCCTTTTTATTTACAACTTTAGTATCCCATTTATTTACAACTTCAGTTTTCTCTTTATTTACGACTTCCTCTTTATTTACATATTCTGAGTATATGACATCCTCATCTTCCATAGATGGTGAAATGATATACTTTTAAATATCCTCACCTTAAATCACAATTGAAAGCACTAAAATTGTATTAAATAAAAAGTTCTTAAACGTAAAAGTGTTAATCATTTGGGATAAGAATCCTCACCATGTTCGCTGATTTTTTGTCCATTAAAGTAAGTGTAAGGATACATTTCAAAGTCTTCACTCAGAAGCTCACTCTTCACATATTGTTGATGTTCATCAAGTTGCTTCTTTAATGAAGCAACATCTGACTAGATGTCACCAACCTGCATATAAAGTATGGAAATAAGTCAATATACATAGAAAGTATATAAATTGTCGAAGCACAAATACATTGTAATCTATTATTTGTTTCGATGATGCAGCTTCAAACTGATGAACACTGTGGTTATGAACTTCTTGTGAAATGGAATGATGAGCTTCACCACCCTGATGTGTAATTGTGGTACGTGGCCTCTTCAGTGTGGTATGTGGCCTTTTCAGTAGAGGTTCTGCATCATCACCAGCAGAGCGAGCATGATAATGAACATTATGATCAAGCTCACTAGTAGTCAGCATGTTTTCTTCACTTATGCTGAAATCTAATGTGGCAACCACATTATTCTATATTAACCAGAAATAAGGTTAAATTTACACGCATATATATGTTTACAATGGTTTATTAAAAGTTATTCACAGTACTTACCCCTTCTTCATTGAAAAATTTATTTTTCAGTGTGTCGTAGATGATAATAGCTATAGTATACCATCTACAGACAGGAGGGGAAACCACCTCATCTGATTTGTGGGCAGATAATCTTCGCAATTTGGGAATTGCCTCATAATCCCAAACTTAAAAAATAACAAGTATTATATGAATTAGTACTATGAAACAAAAAGTTTATAATAATGGTAAAACTATTAATATATTATGTACTAACTTGGAAAACTACTGGACACTTTCCAAGATTATAAGTTCCTGAGGAGTTATTTTTGTCCAAAGCCTTTTGTAATGAATTTTTTGTGGCCTCCGATGTCTCTTTCCCTCATGGATAAGCATTGAAACTATGAAGATCCTCTACCATGTTGACATGCTCCATCTTTATTTCGGAGTGACTTTCTTTTCCAAGGATACCACATTCTAGGATGTAAAGTAAAGACAATTTCATCATGTCATCATCTTTTATCCACTGTGTCGTATTGGTGTACATATCCTTCACTATGGCATTGGTGATCATATCAACTCTATTGAAGTAATCATCTTTTATCCTCTGATATGAAAGGGGGGCTATTAGCTGGAACTGGACTCATCTTCAATCCAGTTATAAGACGAAACTCCTCCTTTCTGAACTGTGCTGTGTTGCCTCCAAAATTGAATTCTAATATTGTCTTATCAGATGTATGGACTTGCCTCCTTAGCAAATGATGGACAATACCAACACTGAATTTGAAATTGAAGTGGAGAAAGAAATGGTCAAAACAGTTTTCCTCCATCTTCTTTCGTTGCCTAGCGAGGTATTCTGGTGTTATCTCATTAACTTCTTGTATGAGTGTGCTTATCTTCTTCTTCATGTCATCGAGTACTTTGCCTAATGCTTCCTTATTAGTAATGCGAATCTGTGCATCAACTGTTGCATGGTACTTGAAAGCCAAAGCCTTAGACACCTTGGTAGATTCTGATTCCTGTTCAAAACACTATAAATATTAAGATTTCAACTTCGTTAGAGACGAATCCTAAGTATAAATTAGTAGGACTATATCAGCATAACAATAGCAGAATAAAAATTGACAAATATGAACTTCGTCAAAGACGAATCACAATGACAAACAACTTCGTTGTTTGACGAATCACTTCGTCAACCGAACTTTGTCATAGACGAAGAGCTTTGTCAACTTATCCTATGTATATTAAATGACTGCTTCGACTGAGACGAGCGACTTCGTCAACATGTAATCACTCAGTTCTCCCTTAAAAACCCTAACAACCCAGAACCTATAGCCTAATTTCTAAATTCAAAATGCAATAAAACAATTATGGATCTGATAACAAATGATGGTAGTGGATTAGCGACAACAACAGCACGACAAATGCAGATCATAACTGGGTTTAAGCTCTAGGTTCAAGGTCGAATGCAGATCAACGGAAATGCAAATCCTAGGTGACGAAGGAAGTGGTTAAAAAAATTATATGCATATTTCAATCATTAAAGGGGTATTATCGTAATTTTTGATCAAAATATTTATTTTGAATAACTTGAGCTAAAATAATTCAAATGTTTATGGGCCTGGATATGACATTAAAAAACCCTTTGAATATTTGCTTTACATTATGCTAAAAGCTTCTAGTATACATTATGACATCAATTCAAGTGTATCTAAAAGAACAATACAGCTAAGCTAGTCTAATATAGTTAAAAAAATTTAGACTTCTTCATCTTATTTAGTTGGTATTGATATATTTTAAAGCATTACAACATTATATTTCACGATTATGTATTTATTTGAGTTAGACAATAATTGGCTTAGATGTTGGGTTGGCCTTGAAATTTCAAGGGATTTAGGCTTAATTTTTGTTAGAGATCTCTCATAAATATTTAAAAACAAAATTAATAATTTTTATAAAAATAAAAAATTCAAAGTTATACAAAAGTTCACTTTTAACAAGTTTTTATGAATATATGTATTTACATGTCATGGATGTTAATATATCATAACCAAATGAAAGATCTCTTTTTTTTTTGACAAAAAAATGTGTAAATGTTCAGATCAATCCTAATAGACTTTTTTCTAGAAAAAAAAATTATAAGAAAAAATGACCTTCAACCTCAAAAGACTTTTTTTTAAAAAAAAAAAAGAAAAAAAATATAAAGGTAAGGGCAACAATTTTAATATTATTATAAGTTATTTACATTAAAAAAAATTCAATTTAAAAATAATATTAACATACATCTTTATTTTAGAATTTGAGGGGTCTTAACCAAAGTGGAGTCGTAGGCGATAGTCTACCCTATACCTATAGTCAGGGTTTGCAATAAAAAAAAAAAAGAAAAAAAATATAAAGGTAAGGGCAACAATTTTAATATTATTATAAGTTATTTACATTAAAAAAAATTCAATTTAAAAATAATATTAACATACATCTTTATTTTAGAATTTGAGGGGTCTTAACCAAAGTGGAGTCTTAGGCGATAGTCTACCCTATACCTATAGTCAGGGTTTGCAAGAACTATATTGCAAATGAAACTATACCTATTGTCAAGCCTTTAAGATAAAAATAAAGCTTATCAATATAAAGATGAAATTTAATTAATTATTATCTAGAGGAATTATCTTCTTAATTATTTTATAATTATCTTGGATATTAAAACCTATATAAAGGGAGTTGGAACTGAAGGAAGGGACCTATAACTATCAACCTCTCATTGGTCAAATTTTGCATTTTCTCTAGCAACATATTTTAGGGGATGTATTCAATTAAGATTTTAAAAAACTTAGTCTTTTAGCTTTCATTTACCTATTAATTTTATTTCAGTTTATCTTTCTTTTATACTTTTCAATTCCATTATTAGTTGAATTATGAATTTTAAATTAAGTCTTTTTTTTGTTTTTTTATCGAAGACAATAGAATCCAATGTAGAATTCTTTAATATTCTCGATTTTTACTACAATTGTCTATTTTCATTATTTTTTATTTATATTATTTTTATTCAATTAACATTTAATTTGAATGTGACCCACTCATATTCACGAAGACTTAAATAGTATTTCTCTTTTTGTTTTTCTTTTATATAAAATTATGTATTTTACTTGTACTAATAATATCACCCTACAAAGTAATTTTCAAAAGGTCTTTTACACCAATACCTCTAAGTTATATACAAAGTTGTAAAATGCCTTATAAATTATGAAAATTGTAAATTAGCCCCCACTTATCAACACAGTATATTTTTACATTAAAACACAATATTTTTTTAATTGTTCTGAAATATTTTTGTATATAAATGATTTAAATTAATTTATTTTTCACATACAGTCACTTGTCTTAGCCGTTAACATAAAAAAAAAAATCTTAACATTTAAAGTTATAATGTATTTATAAGTCAAGGTAATTTGTAATTATTTTTAAAGTTCAATGGATATTGGTGTTAATTTCTTAGTTTACACAAGGATTATCAACCTTTTTCTTTTTGGTATAGCCCATCACCAAGGCAATCATTCCAAATTTGCTCAATAATAAAAATAAAAGGTAAGTTGTCAAAAGAAGCATCAAAATACAAACTATTAAGGTTAGATAAGAAGTGTCTAACAACAAGGTCAACGAGTCTATTTAACAAACTATTAAAATTAGGTAAGAATGTCTAACAACAAGGTCAACAAGTATATTTTTCTTGGAGTCCAAAAAAAGTTCTAGCAAAGTCCACATCCTTTTCGTTTAATTAAAAGCGGATCATCCTTTGAGCCCAGTTAACCAACTCCAAGTTACTTTAACAAGAGATTACCATTAAGATCAGGGCAATTAATAACTTTATGCATAGTTTAGAGGATATTATTGGTGCCAAAATACCTGATCATAATAACATCCAACTTTATTGTTTTAATTATTTTGCACTTGAATGGAAGAGTTTGATCATATAGGGATTGAAATTGCATGTGATCAATTATTAGTAAGATTATAGAAGGGGATAAGGAAATATGCAAATTACAAAATTAAACTTCCATTCCAAATAAATGTACATAATCTGAATTGGAAGATGAGATTTATGAGTTCCTTGAGGTGGATCAGAATGCCTACAATTTCAAAATAAAATTTTGTTTGAGGTTAGTAGGCTAAGTGGAGGTGATGATGCTTCACGCCATTGATATTGTTATTTATATTATGCTTGTATTAGAAAAATAATTGTATTCATACAAATATTATGTGTTTTACCCATTTTCATTAATATCACTATTGATTATGAGACCCTGTATTATTATTTGTGTTATAGACTTGTTTACAAACATGTGTATTTTGGGTTATCTAACTTAAAGGAGAGGTTATGGATGATTTTTACAGAATATATGTATAAAAAAAAATTACTGTCGGATTCAACATGATTTCTATTAATCCAATAGGATTCTATCAGATTCGATAAGAATCATGTCAGATCCTTTCATATCGAATCAAATCATATTTTTTTTATACATGTATATTCTATAAATATTATCTTTCTACTAGAATCCCACACGGACCCACAAGAAAAAAAAAGATGAATAGTGGCGGACACACACAACAAAGAAGAAGTACTCACAAGAAATCAGATGTGCATGAAATTGAAAGGATGAGTTTGTCTGATCTGAAAATTTTATTAGATATGTTATTTTTAAAGGGTAAGAAATTAATTGCACGGGAACAAAAAGGATGTTTTTACTATTCTTCCTAATATGAAAAGTGTTTGGCTATTTAACTTAGGGGTATTATCATATAACCCCTGAGATTTGGTCAATTTTTAATCAACCTAAACTGATTTGAGAAATGTCATCAAACCTCATAGCGTCAGATTTCTTTTGTTCAAGTTAACAGCAGAGGGGCAAATATGTCATTTCAAATAAAATAAAATAGTATTAAAACTTATACAATTAAATTAATTTTATTTAACATTTTAAAAATAAAAAATTTATAAAAAAATAATTTTTTTCCTCTTTTTCTCTCTCCTCACTCTCCTGACTCTCTCTTTTCTCTTATTCTTTTTTTTCTCTCCTCCCTTGTCCTCCTCCTCCTTTATGAAATAAATAATTTTTTTCCTCTATTCACAGCCCATTTTTTTCTCACTCTTCTCATCCTTACCTCTAAGCCACCTTCGTCACCTTTTGAAAGTGGAGGACGATCGGTCGACAACAGTACCTATAGATTTATGGTTGGAGGTGAGCGTGGTTGCTGAGTTTCATCACTAAGGTAAGCACCATGGATTTGCAGTTGGAGGAGGTTGGGTCACAGCGTCGCGGATGGGCTCTCCAACAATGTAATGAATTGAAAAAAAGAATAATAATGAATATTTATTTTTTAATTTTTTTTGGATGTTTAACCTGTGCGATTTGATATTGAAGCTAAATTTGGATTCTGTAATTTTTTTTTTTTACACATTACTAGATTTTCATAGAACATTGTTATTTGATGATTTACTAGATGAAAATTGTTGAAGAAAGGAAGAAGTTTTGGACTACTTTTTTGTGTGCAGATTGGCCATCATGGATTCAGAGAGAGAGAAGAGAAAGAAAAGAAAGAGAAATACAGGAATATGGGGCACGACTTGGTCGCAGTAGAAAGAAAAAGGAAAGAGAGAAAAAAGAAGAGTCATAAATATAAAATTGTAATTTTTTTATGAATTTTAAATTAGATAAATGTCATGTGTCAGTGGAGAAGGGGAAGGAAAAAGAGTAGAGAGAAGAGAGAATAAAGACATTTGTATAAGAGTAAAAATGTTATTTACACATACCATATAGGAGAGATAAAAATTATAAGTTGACGGATGTTAATTTTAGGGGGCGGGATAACATTTTAACTATTATCGATGGGTTTTGGTGTAATTTTTTAAACCTATATAAGTTGACTGAAATTGAACCAAATCACAAGGTGGCTATATGTATAAAACCCTTTGACTTATTATGCTTGTACAAATGGTTACTGGGCCATAAAATTCTACGTCCTTTTTTTATTCAATCGACCACCTCTGTTATTTCTCGTCCCTTACTCTTGCTAAATATATTGTTATCACGTTGCTGCAAAAATTTACTTCAAGGATGGAAGTAGATCTAGTAGGGCTAAAATTATGATTTTACGTCAACAACTAATTGTGTTTCTCGATTATCCAAAAAGTATAAATCAACTCTGAATGCTTGGTATAACTCTTTGTCTTGTATGGCTGGTGGAGTATAAGATTATTGGCATGAAAGGTGAAGATCATTTCTCTAATATCTCTTTATCAGTGGTTTTATGGCCACATGGTTTGAACTGGGAGACTATGCAATGAATAGTTGAATTATATTTTCCTACAGATTTAAAATCATAATATTAGAGATCCAAACCAATCATTTTGGGCTTGAAATCCTTCAGGGAATGCCATAAAATAGCTGGATCCCTTTAAATCAAATATTCTACTTTCAGATCTTTGGTAAGGTGATGCCTCAAAAAGATTAATACCTTCGCTTTTTAAGGAGCAGTAGTTTGAACACCTTATTTAATCATACCATTAAAATCTTCTGCACTCAAATGTATTTCTATATCAAGCTTCGATGTTTGGTAATTGCTTCCGAAAATATCTAATACTGCAAATTCTTTCTTTGTTATGTATGCTCTCACAAATATAAACAAAAAAATATAAATAATACAATTAGAATGTTGTTTTATTGAATTAGCTTCTTGTAATTAGAATTGAGTACATATAAAGCATATAGATAAATAACACTCATCAGCATATGATGTAAGAAGTAATTCCAAAATTTTTAGAGTGGTATGGAAATATAAATTTTCAATATTTTAAAACTTATATACATGCTATGAAAAGTAAAAATATAACATATCAGTGCAATTTAAGAATGTTATCTAAAAAATAGATGGTGAAAATTGAAGATTTTCATATGATTTAGAACAATATAACATATAAAATAAAATTTATTATTTCATATATTTAAACTCATAAAATAATTTTTTGTAGTGAACAATATATAATGAAAAAAATTATAAACAATTATGTACAAAGTAATAAAATTCTTAAAAATTTATGATATAACAATAACATAACAATGAACATATTGTCAAAATATCACCTAAAATTAAGAAAAATAATTTCAATATTAAATAACAAAGCAGATTGTATAATGTAACACTTAAATATTTATGTGCATATCTTGATAGATAATAGAACATAACATGAAAAAATTTGTTGATAAAAATAATTTATATTTAGCTTACAAAAATCATAATATTTGAACATGAATGAAAAATGGGAACAATTTTAAGACAATATTATAACATAAATATTGAAAAATTTATAACTCGACTTTTACTCTTCATATTAAAGAATATAATATATTATTGGAAAGCTCTAGATGTGAAGCATAACATATTAAAAAATTCATAAAATGTTATCATTTTGGGCATTCAAAAAATGTTTAGTTTCTGACTAGTTGGGTAAAAGGATTTGATAGGATTATCTCCTCCAACAAGTGCCCACCTTATAGTAAAGAGGTCTCCAACAAATGCTTGCCTTATAACTTTAAATGATTAGTGATTTGTACCGATAATGTATTATAAATTAGGCAGTAAATAAAAGAGAAAAGAGAGATACAGAGAGGTAGAGAAAATAGAGAGGCAAAAATAGTCGACTTAGTTTTATTCTATAAAATTAATCTCTCCTTATAAAGATAAAAAATCAACTTTTTTAACATTATTTTTGCTAAGAAATAAATGTTAAAAACCTATGTTTCCTTAGAATAACTAACTCAATAACAATATAGGGTGGCCTTCTCTATGTTGCAACTTATTTTCTCAACCTCCGTATATGAGTTTCTTGGCTTCTCATCCTTAAGTTAAACATAGTGGTTT
This sequence comes from Rhamnella rubrinervis, assembly GCA_007844105.2. Classification (NCBI taxonomy): domain Eukaryota; kingdom Viridiplantae; phylum Streptophyta; class Magnoliopsida; order Rosales; family Rhamnaceae; genus Rhamnella; species Rhamnella rubrinervis. The sequence goes on from CM017576.2 coordinate 5,096,936, forward strand.
TTGAAGCAACAAATAAAGCAGCAGAAGCTAAAATACTAATCATGCAACTAAATTTAATAGAATTAATAAATATCTCTTGAACACGCAGATCTTTAAATTGCTCTTTCAATTCAGTAATTAGCATCATACACTAGTAATCTACATCATTAGATCTTTCAGAATTATTTTCATAGTGGTATAGTAGTTTGTGGGCACTCTAATTACTGTATAGAAAATGCAAAAAAAAGAAAAGAAAAATCAAATCTAAAATGCACAAGAAACTCTTTGATTATTCTCTTGCTTAAAATCCTAATCTTGTCTCTTTGAGAGACAATAGTTCGTATTAGAGTTTGGGTGTCATAACTTATAAATATACAAACTCAAGAAAACATAACAGTATTAGATAAATAATTAGTCACTAGACTCCATACCTCAGGATCCAAATCCATGTGTGACTATTTTTCTTGTGTCCATTAGTCTTGTATGTTAGCATAAGCCTAACAATCTTCCACTTGCTAAAGTGCAAGTCAGGAAACTTTTATTTAACCACAATAACGGCTTTACCACTTAGTTTGAGCTAGTTTGGGGATCTAACAACTATTATTAATTAATACTTCTCATAATTGCAAAGGAATTAACTAATCTGGTGCCATTCCACTAAAAGCCAGAGTTAAACTCCAAAATTAATAATATTAACATTAATTTCTCCTTTGTATAATATCAATAACTAATCAATTATATATTCTGTTAATTAATTTAATTAATTAATTCTCTTAATTTAATAGTTTTTCTAATGGATCAAATGCAATGACCAGTGACTTCATTACATCCAAGTACTGAAACATATCAAGAGGATATTTCATACAAATTCTATTTTATTTATTTTATAGATACTAGTAATTTAAATAACCATATCTCCAAATCATCAAGGTATGGTCGTAATATAGACCTCACTTATAAACAACTCAAAAAATAGTAATTATTCAAATACTTATTTAAGATAAACTCCATATTTAAAGAAAATTAATAAACAAACATCACTTGAGATTTAATTCATTTTATAAAAATTTAAACTTTAATTAAATCTCACTTTGATCCTATTAATGAAAACATAATTTACACTAATATTTTATAATAACCGAGAAAGATTATTCCATAAAATATTATAGTCTAAATAAAGTGCCCAATTTTATTTAACAACTGTGATCTTATTAATTAATTATGAGAATTTATAATCATGTCTTCTATGAACTTATCAATATGATCAAATATTACATAATTAATTTAGAATTTTTTTTTCTAAAATAATAGTGTGCACAAAAAAGTGGAAAATACATAAATTTTGTTTATTAAACTCAGAAAATACAATTTATTTGTCTTACTCTAAAAGCTCAAATAAACAAAACTCACTTGCTTTAAACTAAGTTTTGCAAACTCTATACTATTTATATGTTTTTCAAAAACTCATACAAGTAGAGTTTTTATAAATGGGTTTGTTAAGTTCTCATCTGATGTTATTTTTGTGACTACTGTGTCTTCACTCTCAATAATGTCTTGGATCAAGTGGTATTTTCTCTCTATATATTTTTGTTTCTTATGATACCTTGGTTTTTAGACTGTGTCATGGTCTCACTGTTGTCACAGTAAAGGTTAATAGGTTGTCCGGCACTAAGAATCATATGAAGATCCAAAATGAACTTCAGCCATTCAATTTCTTTTGTTGCTTTAGAACAGTCGTATATTTAGCTTCAGTTGTGGAGGCTGCAATATATGTTTGTTTGATACTCTTTCAACAAATAGATCCGCCATTTATGGTAAACACATATTTAGAGGTAGATTTTTTAAAGTCAATATCCCCTTGGAAATCAAAGTGTGTGAAACCAATAATTTTCAAACTCCCACAAAAGATGTATATAATCTCTCATTCTCCTAAAATACTTAAGTATATACTTTACTGCAATCCATTTTTTTCATCGGGATTAGATTGATACCGGCTCACAACTCTCACTGCACAGCAGATATTTGGCTTAGTACATAATATGACATATATAAGACTACTTATAGCTGAGGCATAAGGTATTATATTCATATGTTCTTTTCGCTAAGGAGTTTTTGGTGATTACTCCTTAGAAAGATAAATTTCATATTTAAAGGGTAATGACCCCCTCTTAGAGTTTTCCATGTTGAACTAGACAATAATTTTATTAATCTATAAGGCTTGAGATAATGCTAACAACTTATTCTTTCGATCTCATATAAGTTTGATTTTAAAAATATAGTTGGCTTCTCCTGAATCATTCATGTCAAGAGTGCTTATACAACCATCCTTTTACACTTGACAATACCTATTTGTTATTTTCGATTAACAAAATGTCATATTAATTAAGAATTAAGAAAATTACCTTTCCACTTTGAATATTTTTATAAATACAAGGTTTATCAAGACTTTTCTCAAAATCAATAGAAGTAATGGCTTGATCAAGGCTTATACTACATGACCTAAATGCTTATTTAAGTCCATAAATGAAACTTTACAACTTGCATATCAATGTTCTTCGCCTTTAACGATGAACCTTTTATGGTTGCTGCATGTACATGCCTTTTCTAAATTGCCATTTAAAAAAGTTATTTTGGCATCCATATGCAAAATCTCCTAATCAAGACTTGCAGTTACAGGTAAAAGAATCCAAATAGACTTAAGCATGTTTACTAGCTAAAATGTTTCTTTATAGTTTATACACTTTTTTCTGAGTATAGCCTTTTCCTTTCAATATAGCTTTGAAGGTTTCCACTTTCCCATTTGATTCTCTTTTCCTCTTATAAATCCATTTATACCCTATAAGTTTTACCCCTTTGGGTGCCTTAACAAGAGACCATATTGAGTTGAAATATATAAAGTTAATTTCTCGGTCTATGGCTTTATGTCATTCGTGTGCATCAATATTTTTCAATGCTTCATTATAACTAATGAGATCTTCTTCACTATAAAAAACGATGACATAGTAAGACATATCTTGCTATCTTATGTATTGTTCTTCTACTACAGCAAAGTTACACTGGTTGTTATGCTACTTTAGGAAGATTCTGTTTATTGTTTTGAATTTGAGATTGTGTAGATTATATAGGAATAAGTTTTACCTATATGGGTTCCTATATAGGTACAAGTTCCTGCTGTACTGGTTCTTGTATAGGTGCAGGTTCCTCTTATATTGGTTCTTGTTATTGCACTAGTTCCATCTGTGCTTGTCCACCTTGAGATATATTTTCTCCTTTTTGAACATGCATAAGTAATAGTGGCATTACTGGCAAAGACACTGGTTATTCAGTTTGTTCTTGAGTTGAGGTAAGATTTTCAAAAATTATTTTACTCTTAGGTTTTAAATTGCTAATATAGTCTTTCTTTAAGAAAGTCACATGATTGCTTACAAAAACTTTTCTATCTGAGGTACTATAAAAGGTCCACATCTCATCCTTTTTAGGTATCCAACAAACAAACATATTTATGTACGAGATTTCAAATTATTTGGTTCCTTTCTCAAGATATATTTCAAAGCACCTCATATTCAAATAGGGTTTAAACTAGGCTTGCGCCCCTTTCAAAATTCTATAATTTAAAAGGAATCAGGTTCAGAAGATACATAACCATTTCTAAGGCATATCCCCAAAACGATATAGGTATAAATGAATAATTAAGCATTAATCTTACCATATCTTGAAGAGTTTTATTTCCTTATTCTGTAACTCCATTTTACTAGGGCGTTCTAGGGGTTGACAATTGTGAAACTATTTTCCCTTCTGCTAAGTAAGAGTTAAACTCTCCAGAGAGGTATTCATGGCCTCAGTCAGAATGAAACATTTTGATATAGATTCTTAATTGCTTTTCTACCTCAGCCTTATACTTTCGGAATTTAGCGAAAGTTTCAGACTTTTTGCGCATTTGGTAGACATATTCATATCTAGAGTAGTCATCCGTAAAGGCAACAAAATGCTTATACCCTCATCTGACTTGAACATTGATTGGTCCACACACGTCTATATGCACCAATTTCATCTGTTTGGTTGTGTGATAACCTTTGGTTTTGAAGGGCTTCTTAGTTATTTTATATTCCAAGCAAGATTCACATACTTGTTTAAGTTCAAAAACTAAGAAACTTAAAATTCCACTTTTAACCAAACCATATATTCTATCAGAATTAATATAACCTAACTGTAAATGCCAAAAATAAGTTTCATTTGAAACTGTCATTTTCTTGGCTATATAGTTATACTTATCATCAATAATTTTGACATTATTAACATTATAGGACATATAACTTAAATAATAAAAATCATTCAATAAATCACCGAAATAGATAACCGAAGATAAACTTCTTATTAAAATAGAGGAATTAAATTCCACTGTTAATCTGTGTTCATATAAAAATTTAATTGAAATTAAATTCCTACAAAAGTCCAGAAAAAATAAATAGTCTTGCAAAACTAAAGTCCTACAATTATTAAAATGGAAAATAACTAGCTCTTTAGCATTTATGAAGACATGTTCCCCGGTCCTAAGTCTCATGCTTTTCTGTCGCTTCCCCAATAAACTATACTGTTTGAACCACTTGCAAAGAGTAACCTCTACTAAACAAGCTTCAATGACATTTAAATCACTTTTACCTTATTTTTTGGCAATCTGAAGGCAATTTTGTTTCAAGTGAGCTTCCTGTCCACATTTGTACTTGCTTTTTGGCTTCTTCATTGCGATAGTCTTGATGAGTAGTACTTATGCTTTGTTCTTTTTTATTTTTTTACCGCCTTCTCTTTGAGTTTAGAAGCAGAACCCTAAATAATATGAACATTATTTGACTTTACGAGAGCTCTTTCAGCATTTTAAGATCGTGCATCAACTCCATAGGAGTTAAATTTAATTTTCCCATATTATAGTTCACCTTGAACTAAATGTAGTAATTAGATAATGATTCCAAAATGAAGTCTATTTGGGATTTCAGTTCTAGTTTAGTTGCCATCACTTCTACTTGATTGAGATGTGACATTATCTTAAGACAATAATCCCTCACACTTCCCCTAATCATGCGAGTGATCATTAAATCTCTTATTGTATATTGCATCAAAGAACTATACTTTGAGCAAACATTCCATTTAGAGTTTAAAGCATTTCTACTTCACTTAGGAGCTGAGATAGTACCCTTTAAGTGACCAACAACATTGGTAAGAATATAGTAGCGAACCATTGTATTTGCATTTTCCTTGTCAACATAGTCCTTTTGGACTTATTCAAAGGCATCAACTGTGGGTACATCGGCCTCTGAGGTTGTCAAGGCAAACTTAAGCTTCTCAAACTCTATAACAATGAACAGGTTAGTTTTCAATTCGCTATAATTTTTTCCAACCATGAGTTTTTGACTAAAAATCATTACGAGAGGGTCAAAGGTTCTAAAAAATTTTGCACACTAGTATTAAAACATAATCCAAAACAATAAACATATTGAAAAAAATGGTAAACCTTGTAACTATTATGGTTTATTGTAAATAATTATTTAGTTTCTATTATAAATACTCACATTGGGCAAGATATTTTTAATAAACTAAATTTGATAATAAAATAAATCATATTTTACTAAGTTGGTTCTTAAGAAAGAATGACAAGTCGTAGGTGGACTATTTAGGTCTCATTTTTCTTAAACAGAACTTTCTTGTATAACATAAATTCATTTCATTCTAATTATTTCAATACTTTTGGGCCCTTAATTAAAGTATTATAGTCTCTTTGGGAGGATAATAATTAATTAAGTTTGGATATTATTAATCATTAATTTAATTTCAAAATTATCTTTAATATCCAAGATTGTTGATATTAAGCTGAATAACCTTATTAAACTTTTGAAAATAAATAATGTTCAATCCAAAAAAATCCAACCATGCTTGTCTGTTAGGGTATAGTATGATTATTTTATTGTTAGATTCACAATGGACCCCATTTGATTTAAAATTAAATAATTAATTAAAAACCTTCAACCCAATCAATATTTTGAAGAAAAGAGATTTTCTAAATTATTTTTCAAAAATAATTTTCATAGTAATTATTAAACTCGATCTCATAAAATCATAATAATTATTATGCACATGTAATTTAGTACTAATACAAATTTATATGACACGACCTATTTATATGACATGTTGTTACATAAAATATGCTACATCTATATAATTTAAATCATTCGTAAAAGCTATAAATAAATAACATTAATTTATGATTTCATAAAAAAGAAAATTTATAAGTCTAAAATATAAAATCTTAAGGCGCAAAATGACCCAAAAATTATACTTGGCTCAATTATTTTCTTATCCTTGGTTAATATTTCCTTTCCTCCTTTAATGAGCCTTAGATTTTTGGGCCTCAATTATGTTTAATTTTTAACTAGACTTTATAACCCAAAAATATTATAAAAACCTAACTGATTTCCAAAATACCCTAGCACACCTTAGAGAAACTAGTCTTTACAGTCTTTAAATGTATGTCACTGTCTAAGCCAAGCCACTAATAGGACCACAACAACTGTAGGTGATGACTGGAAAAACCCGCCAGCGAACGGACCTACCACGTGCCGGTTTTTGTGCAGGTATGTGAGGCCCACATAGAGCCACAACATCCATTTGACCTGAGTTTTTTGGCACGACTTCGTCCCTTCCTTGCGCTTCTAACTGTGGTGGTCTCGTATCAATCCGACGTCTAGATCTTCGTATACACTTCCAAACAACCTCGAGTGTGTAGTTTTATAAGGGTATTTTTAAAATTTTAATACAAAAATAAGTAAATAACAAAATAATAATAAATCAGAGAGAAAACTTGATTTTATGACTAGTCTCCCTGTTATAATCCAAAAACCAATACAAGGAAAATTTACCATAGATTATGACAAAAATTCATACACCAATAGCATTCATTACGAACAAAAAATCATAAATAACATATACTAACATATGATATTAACAACATAATCTAGGTGTCATAATTATTGAATTACAATTCAGATGAAAAACATAGTATGCTCTTATACCAATTGAAGAAATAGATAAAACAACAGAAGCTAAAATATTACTATGTTTAATCATGCAAGTGAATTTAATAAATTTAATAAATACCTCTTAAATGCACAGATGTTCAAATCACTCTTCCAATTCAAGAATTAGCACCATACACTAGCAATCTACATCATTAGATCTTCCAAAACTATTATCAAAATAATATAATAGTGTGTGAACACTATAATCACTGTATATAAAATATAAGAAAAATTAGAAAATTCAAATCTAAAATGCGTAAAAAATTCTTTGATTTTTCTCTAACTAAAAACTTCAATCTTGTCTCTTTAAAAGGCAATAATACATATTAGGGTTTGAGTATCACAACCTATAAATAGACAAACTCAAAAATCCCTAACAATCTTAGGTAAATAATTAACCACTGAGCATTCGGACCTCAAGATTCAAGTTCATGTGTGACCCATTAATCTTGCACATTAGCACAAGTCCAATAGTTTTGACACAGTACCTTATGAATTATGTATAAAGTTATAAATTACCACTTAAATTATAATATTGACATCAGTACCTCTAAAATTTTAAAAATATTTACAAATTGCTCATACACATAAATATAGTATATTGTTTTGACATTCATATATATGGTTTTCTATATTAAAAGCTGAGTTAATTGGCAGTATGAGAAAAAAAAATTAATTTGAATTATTCCAATAAAAAAATATTTTTAAATAATTAAAAATATATTATATTTAAAGTAATTATGAGTAGGTAATTTGAAAGTATTTTTAAAATTCAAAAAAATATTAATGTAAAAAAATTTAAAATTAATAAAGAAAGAAGAGGGATGCGGTTTTGAATGGAACATGTAACCTTGAACTAGTTAAAACTTACAAATTTACAACCCCACCACATGGAAATGGTGGACACAGAGAAAAGCAAGAAGTTAAAAGCCAATTTTGCATCTGGTTCTCAAATATATAAATATATAATTACTTTTTATTTCTGGCTTTCTCAAATAATATTCACTTTGGATGTGGCCCTTGGGGGCTCCAACTGGAACTGTGTTTTTCTTTTTTTAATTATGATTTTGCTGGGTCTCTGTAAGAGTTCCGAGGCACTGCTAGAGGCACCACATGCTCAACTGCTCCTTCAAACAGTTCCTGTGGCTCCTCTTACGCATTGCCACGTTTATTTCTTCGTACAATTCCTTTTCTTATTAAGCATGCACTTGTACTTCAATTTTTCGTACTCCAATACCTACTGTTAATGTTCTCTCACCAAATTAATACTAGCTCTACTATACTACCTCGTTATCTTCTATTTTGCTACCTTCAAGGACAACAAAATTAATCAATGCCAACTTATATCTCCTTATATTCATTATTAATTTCTAAAGTTCTAAAATGGTTAACAAACTTGATTTTAGCTGTTTAACTGACTTGAAAATGAAGACTTTATGATAGACAAGCGAAATCATGTGAAGATTTTATTTTGGAACAAATTTTTCATCGTAATTATATGATTTTACGATTTATATGATATATTTTTATTAGTTAAAAATTATGTGTATTTAATAAATTTATTAAATGTAAATAATAAAAATATGCTAAGTGGTTTATATTATAATATAAATTATATTAAATAATATTATTCTTTATTTTGTAACATTAAAATTATCTACCGACCAAAATATAATTATTCACAAAATTGGTTACTTTTTGTAGTATAATTGTAGACATTTGACTTCATTTTTCCAATCATCAAAAAAAAAAAAAAAATTGTAGCCTGACCCTTTAAGCACTAGGTTTGAGTTTAGCCATACTTTTTCGGCCAATGATTTGGACATCGATTGGGTAATCCTATGAATTAAAAATTAAAATTATAAAACTAAAAAATAAAATAAAAGCCTAACAATATGGTTGTGTTTGAATTGATAGGGGAGGGAAAGGAAACAAAAATATTTTATCCTCTCGTTTGAATTATTAAAAATGAGTGATGATGAAAGGAAAGGAAATTAAGAAAAATAAAGGAATTGTTTTTCCTAACTTAGTCCATTTTATTTCTATATAAAATTGAGAGGAAAATAATAGAAGGAAAAGAATTTTAATAAAACTTTTTAATGTTCTAAAATTACCTATTAAATGATAAAAACTTTATTTAATTTTATATGAGTATATTTTTATAAACAATATAAACTTTATTAATTGGTTTTTTATTTTTATTTTATTTCATTTCCTTTTCATTAATAATCATCTAAATAATAATTATTCTAGATATTATTTCTTTTTTCATATCCATTATTTTTCTTTCTCTAGTTGAATCCAAACATATCCTATAAGTATTGTTAACCCATTTATTAAGAAGTTATCATTTAGTTATTATTATTGCATTTTTATTTTGGAGAATCCCCATGTATGCTGGTATATATAAACAAAAATAAGGTCAAATTGGCATCAAATGCAGTTTATGAGTTCCAACTTCATGATGTCCATGTTAACAATCTTAATGGTGTCACTAATATGCTTATCAATAATGTCCACCCTTCAGTTTGGACTACTTTCTCCCCAAGTACGATCAAATATAATTGTGATGCAGACCTTCAAACACACTCACATGAAGAAGCTATAGGGATCATAGTTAAGGATTGGCAGGGGCAGATTGCGTGTCATAGAAACATGAAACTATGTAGTTATAATGTCTTAGCAGTTGAGAGGCAAGCAGTTTTTCATGCTTTGTTTTTGGCAAGTTGGATGCAAGCAGTTTTTCATGCTTTGTTTAGGGCTTTTTGGTGCCATAGCTGAGGGCAGGGTGTCTTAATTATTTTAACCACTTTTTTAAAAAATTAAAATTTTAGCCACTTTTACTGTTTAAACTTCATACCTTTACCAAACTACCCCTTTCCCATATTAAATGCAAGAAATCACACGTACATATCTATGCAATACACGTCTGTTACACACATCTATTACACAAATTTGTCAAAGCAAGAATGATAAAACATTTCCACCTAATTTGAGACATTTTTTGTTCAAGGTGAAACTTTTCGAGTTGTAACAACATCCATTTGAGGTACTATGTAAGTTAAATAATGCATCTCGTTTTATTTTTTTTTTCCTATTCAACTAGGTTAATGATTTTGAGATTTTGGATTTTATGGTGGATTTTTTTCCAACATTACACAGACAAGTAATTTGTATGGTAGTTTTAACACCACTCAAAACCGACGGTCATAACCCATTAGCGGCCACCATAGGGTTGTTGGCCACCATAGGGGTTGTTGGTGGGTCACCGACCTCTCTATGGTGGCCCTTGATGGGCACCCACTTACACCCCGTTGGTGGCCACCATATCCTTTGTTTTTGACACTCATATATGTCTATCAATTTCATAACTTTTTTTGGAGACCTAAATTAACATAGAAAATTATGAAAAAATATGTAAATTAAATCTCATCATTTTAGCTTTCCAACAATATATCATACGTAGGAATTGAAGTTCGGGAAGGTATTCAAAATAATTTTTTTCAACAGCGTGCAGAAGTGCAAGGATGGGCAGCACGTTGGTGGCCACCATAAGGGGGTCAGTAGGCACCATAGTGAGGTCGTTGGGCCACCGATTACCCTATTGGGGCCATCGATGTGTGCCCCTCCTCGCATTTCTATGCATTGTTGGAAAAAATTCATTTTGAACACCTTTCCGAATTCCAATTTCTACTTATGATATATCGTTGGAAAGATAAAAAGATGAACTTTAATTTCATATTGTTTCATAATTTTCTGGGTTAATTTAGGTATCCAAAAAATGTAGCAATGTTGACAAACTTTTGAAAGTTCAAGCCTGTCCTCGTATTTCTGTACGATGTTGGAAAAAATTTATTTTGAATACCTTCTCGAAGTTCGATTCGTGTGTATATATATTTTTAGAAAACTAAGAGAATGAGCTTTAATTTATATATTTTTTTATAATTTTTTGGGTTGATTTAGGTATCCAAAAAATGCAGCCAAATTGACAGACATTGGAAAGTTCAAGCCCATCCTCACAATTTTGTGTGCAGTTGGAAAAATTTTATTTTGAATACTTTCTGGATCTCCGATTCATGCATATGATATATCTTGAAAAGTTAAGATGATAAACTTTAATTTACATATTTTTTCATAATTTTCTGGGTTGAGTTAGTCTCCAAAAAAAGCAATGAATTTGATAGATGTTCGAAAGTTGAAAAGGGCACCATATTTAGTGCACACTATTGTTGTTAATTTTATGTGCTCTAACCTTGGTAATAGACCATGAAGATGGTGAGACAATGACAGCGACAATGACGGTGATGAAGACGGTGGTGTAATGCTGCGGTGACAAAAAAATAAGAAGAAGAAGAGGAGAAAGAGGAAGAGAAAGTGCTATGGCCAAGGAAAAAAAATAGAAGGAAAGTCCGAGAAGAAGAAAAAAGAGTTGAGGGGTGCGGTTGGGTGCAGTTGCGTACTAAGGAATAAGGAGTTTGAATGACAGTCTAAATTTTTTTATAATGATTAAACTGTATTTTTAGGATATAATAGTAATTTTTGGCTAATATTTTAATTTTTTTAAAATATGGCTATTTTTCAGTAACTTGGATTGGGTCTGGCTATGACACCAAAAAACCCCTTTGTTTATGGCGCGTTGGATGAGTTTGGGCTTTATTGATAGATATTCAAGTTGAAATTGATTGTGTAAATCTTCTAGAAAGGGATTTTTGAAGAAGAATAGCAACTAAAAAGTTAGTGTCATTCTTTAACATATTAAGTTGCTTTCTCATAAATTTATTTGTATTTACTTAGCTTAGTGCCTTGTTCTTTGAAAAAGATATCAGACTAAATAATTAAATTTTTTTTGAATGATTCTCTACCATCAAAGTCTGATCCTTCCAATCAGTCAATATTAACCAACATTTTATTATTAAATCTTAATATTTTAGAATAAAAGTATCTCTTCTTCTTTGTTCAAAAAAAAAAAATGGAGGTCAAATGATAAATTAATGGGTCAAAGATTGTTTATTATGCAATCGGGTGCACTTATATTATTTATTACTTTCTCATGTCAATTAGTAGAGTTGAAAATGTTAAATGAATAATTAATTAATCTAATGATTTTTATATATATAATATACAGAGACATATATAGTTGCAAATGCTTATTAGTTCATGGCGTTCAAAGATAAAGCTAGTAAAATATGGTTTATTAAATTAATTCATTGTCTTCCATTAATTAAGAAAATAAATAAATAAATCAATTTTGTTTCTATAGGAAAATTACAAAAGACATTGACTTTCTCAGCCTCTCTTTTGTTTTGCGCAACACTTAAAAGCGTGTGCATTCAATCAAGAGGTATTTAAAGATTTATTTATTTATTTTTTTAAATTGAAAAGTTTGAGTATTATTATAGGGTTTTTACATAAGCTCAACAATAAAGCCCATCGCTAAACCCAACACCAATTAGATGCAGGGTTAAGGCCTTCTAAACCCAAATACCATAATACAATAGAACCTTCAACTAGCCACATGCAGAACCTACATCCACCATGCCGAATTATAGGGCGTTATCGAGAAGGAAACTCCCACATCCCCAAAGCACTCCCTCACGCTCACGCACGAAGTGCTCCATCAACTCACACCTCCATATTCTCTGATAGTGGCCAACAGGTGGGAGAGCGAAGCGTGAAGTGCAAAGAATGCTTCATTATAAATAGTCCATAGACACCAGCTCAGGTAAGTAACTTGACAGCCTTACAAAAACTTTACTATTTTACCTTTAAGAACTTAATTACTGACTTGAGCATCGAAGTGCCTTTGGCTGATACCACACCGGTGTCCTAAGGTTGTGATATTTTTTTTATGTTTTCAGGTTCTCAAAGTGTCCAAACTATCCAAAATACCATTCCAAGCTGAAGTAAGGCTTCAACCCATTTTTTAGCAAAACCATTTGACGCCGTCTGTGGGAACCCACAGTTTCCACAAACACAATAGTATCTGAATCTGAAGCTTCTTCAGTGCTTAGATGGGGAGACAAATCACCCCCTCCTGGGCCTCGGCATTCACAACTAGTAACGCTAAATGGTAACATACCATGCAGATATCGAACTGCAGCACCAGCAGAATCACGTTTTACCACTCTTGAAAACATCGTGGGGAATCTTATGCAAAGCGTTGAGCAGGTCTTAAAGTATTTTCTTTTAGATACTATCTAGAGATAGGATCCTTCAGCACCTCCTAAGGTAGGCATGTCTAGTGCCCACCAGGTTGCCCATAGTGGTCAAGCTGGTTCAAACAGTCAGGATGGGAAGGTCCCTCAAGGTGCTTCTAGCCACGTAAGAGAAAACAACCGAGAAGACCAAAATATTTTACAGGAGGGAGATTTGCACCAAGATGCCAAACATGTAGCAATTCGAGGTATTCTTGAAGAAGCAGTGGATGAAATGAGAGAGAGGGCTACAATCATGGTGCTTCGAGAGAAGGAGGGGCCTTTGAACAGGGTGGAGGAAGAAATCTAGCACCTAAAGAAGCAGCTTTGTGACAAATTAGGCTACGGCCTCATCTAGAAACTCGATAGATCTAGACGAAGTGGAGTTGTCATTCACTGAGGAAATTCTACAAGCCTCTCTTCCTCTTATATTCATAATGCGGCAATTTCCACCTTATGATGGGAGCGAAGACCCGATCGAGTACCTGAAGAGTTATCTCACTTGGATAGAGTTACATAGCGCAGCTGGGTCAACTATGTGCAAGGCTTTCCACTTACTCTTTCTAGAATTGCTCGCCAATGGTATAGACTATTCAAATCAAGTTCTATCTCTTCCTTTCTTTAGTTGAGTCAAGTTTTTGTATCCCATTTTAGAGCTGCGAAGTCAGTAAAGAGGCCAAAATCATACCTCTTTACTATCAAGCAGGGAAGAGATGAAACCTTATAGGATTATATCACATGCTTCAACAAGAAGGCTCTTCACATAGATGGTTGTAGTGATAACCTAATGCTGAGTGCCATGATGGTTGGCCTGAAACCAAGTAAGTTGTTATGGTCACTTGGGAAGAATGATACTAAGGACTTTTAGGAAATGATGTGTCGTGCCCAGAAGTGTGCGAATGCTGAGGCGTTGATGAGCTCAAGGTGTGATGAGATGACCAAATCTAGAGAAAAGAGAAAGAAAAGTCCAGACTGGCGACCTGCTAAGCACAAGAGGAGCAAAGGTGATTCAAGAAATAGTGTGAAACCACCCAGAGCTCCAGAAGGATGCTTTCAACACTATACCCTATTGACTACTTCTGCTGGCTAAGTGTTCATGCAAATCCGGGATGATAACCTACTGAAATGGCCAGTAAGGATAAAGACCCCATAAAAAGAAAAGGGACAAAACCATGTATTGTCGTTTTCATAAAGATCATGGCCACACCACTGAAGACTGTGTGGCCCTAAAAGATGAAATTGAAGCTCCTATCTGCATAGGTTTTCTGAGAAAATTTGTAGCTGAAAGTAAAAAACATAGGGACCGGTAGCAGGAGGAAGACCTCAAGTCCCTACCAGGAGTTGAGCAAGAAAATCATGAAAGGGAACCTCCCACTGAGATTCGTATTATAATCGGGGGCGATAACATAAGCTCCAACAAGGCGCTGAAAGCTTATTCTCGGACAGCGAGGTACCCACCATTCGAATATCAGGAGGTGAACCTGATGCAGCGTTCAACAAATGAGGTAAAAGCTGAACCCTACTCGATAACATTCATAGATACAGATTCTGGAGGAGTGCATCATCCACATGATGATGCGTTGATGGTAACCATGAATGTAGCTAATTGTGTGGTCGGAAGGATACTGGTGGACAATGGGAGTTCTGTAGACATCCCCTACTAGGATGCTTTCAGCCAAATGGGCATCGGTAAAGAGAGACTAGACCCAGCACATATACCTCTATTTGGATTTGTGGGAGAAAAAGTTATGCCAGAGGGCTGCATCACACTCTTAGTAACTGCAGGTATTCCACCAATACAGGCTACGGTTATGGTAAAGTTCCTGGTTGTTAATCGTCCGTCTGTTTATAACATGATTATATGAAAGCCTTTCTTAAACAATTTGAGGGTAGTTACCTCAACTTACCACCTTGCAATGAAGTTTCCAGTAGAGAAAGGAACAAGTGTGGTTCAAAGAGACCAACATGAAGCAAGAAAATGCTATGTCAATGCAATAAGAAGGACAGACAAAGTAACACAAATTGGTGATGGAGTAGGGATCCAGATGCAATCTTAAGGTCCTTAGTTGAGGCCTACAGAGCTGATCCAAAAGGACCTTTGGCCTAAGGTCCCGAGCGAGATCCAGGATTTGAACTAAAAGTCAGAAGCTCGAGTTGGACCAGCAGAAAAACTCGAGAAGGTGGTTCTATCTCCTGAGAACCCAAACAAGGTGCTCTAAATTGGCACATCGCTCACCCAAGTGAAGGCTGTGCTTCTCGAATTCTTAAAGAGCAACATAGATGTCTTTGCATGGTGTCGTGAGGATATGCCAGGTATTGACCTAAATATAATTGTACATCGGCTTAATGTTGACCTAAACTTTAAGCCTGTTTTTCAGAAAACGACATTCAATGAAGAAAGGTATGCTACAATTGAGGAGGAGGTCCAAAATCTCCTTAAGGAGGGGTTTATATGACCATTAAACTATTCGGAGTGGTTAGCTAATGTGGTGCTTATAAAGAAAGCAAATGGAAATTTGAGAGTCTGTATTGATTTTACAGATCTCAACAGAGCATGTCCTAAAGATTACTTCCCTTTACCATGGATTGATCAGCTGGTTGATTCCACTACATGCCATTAGCTATTGAGCTTCATGGATGCTTATTTAGGCTACAACCATATCCAAATGCATGAAACAGACCAGCAAAAAACAGCCTTCATAACTAACAGGGGGCTGTATTGTTACACTGTAATGCCTTTTGAGCTTAAGAATGCATGAGCAACATACCAGCGCTTGGTGACCATGATGTTTATGGACCAAATTGGGAAAACGATGGAAGTATACGTAGACGACATGCTTGTGAAAAGTAAAACAGCAGTGGATTATGCAACTGATTTGAAGGAAAGCTACAAGAAGCTACGAAAGTATAAAATGAAGCTCAATCCTAAGAAGTACGCGTTTAGTGTAGCCTCTAGAAAGTTCTTTGGTTTTATGGTCAACCAAAGAGGCATAGATACCAACCTAGACAAAATTAAAGCTATCATGGAAATGAAGTCCCCTTGAAGCATAAAGGATTTGTAAAAACTTACTGGAAGAGTCACAACGCTCAACAGGTTCGTCTCGAGGGTAATAGATAAATGCCTTCCATTCTTCAAGGCACTGCGTGGTAGGAAGCAGTTCCAATGGACAGAAAAGCACGAGTTGGCATTTCAGTAGCTTAAAGACTACATAAGCTCGCCTCATCTTCTTTCTAAGGCACTAGTGGGAGAAAACCTAATTCTGTATCTTGCAGTCTCAACTACCTCAGTAAGTTTAGTGTTGGTGAGAGAAGAAACTAGAGTGGAGCGCCCCATCTACGATGTCAGTCGCGCCATGCTGGATGTTGAAACCCAATATCCAAATCTGGAAAAGTTGGCTTTGGCTCTGGTAGTTTCTTGCAGGAAACTGAGACCCTACTTCCAGGCGCATGTGATAGTGGTACCTACAAATCAGCCATTGAGACAGGTACTCAACAAACCAAATCTATCAGGAAGACTTGTTAAGTGGGCAATTAAGACTGGAGAATTCAACATCAGATATAGACCTAGGACGGCTATCAAAGGGTAGACGTTAGCAGATTTCATTGCAGAATTTACAGGTATAGAAATTGTTCTCTGTTTTGACTCTAATAAGTTTTTTTAGATCCTTTCGTTTCCATTAAAACTTGGACCCTGTACGTCGATGGGTCTTCCAATACCCAAGGAAGTAGAGCAGGGCTAGTTCTTACCACATAAGAACAAATAAGGATCGAGTATGCTCTATGTTTTGGCTCCTTGGCCTCTAATAACGAAGCTGAGTATGAAACCCTACTGATGGGGTTGAGGCTGGCAAAAATACTGAGGGCACAGAAGTTAGTTGTGTACAACGACTCACAACTAGTTGTGAACCAATTGGCCTCTACATATCAGACGAAGGAGGAGAGGATGACAACTTACCTATCTGAGGTCAAATAGATCCTCTAGAATTTTGACGAATATCATATCATCCAAATCCCAAAATCCGAAAATACATATGCAGATTCCTTGGCCAACCTAGCTTCAACATATGAGACCAGCTTCTCTAGAACTATCTAAGTGGAATTTCTACCTTAGCCCAATATTTTGATCAAAGACAAGGCTGCATATCCAATCACATCGTAGATTTGTGGATGACTCCCATTATAAAGTATTTGAAAGAGGAAGAACTCCCCGAAGACAAACTGGAAGCTAAGAAAATAAGGTGTAAATCCGCACGATATACCTTATTAGATAGAGTCCTCTACAAGAGAGGGTTCAGTGCGCCTTACTTAAGATGTTTTACCCATGTGGAAGCAAATTATGTAATGTGTTTGCGAAGGCATCTACGGAAATCACTCTGGTGAAAGGGAGTTGGCGCATAAGATGATCAGATAGGGGTATTACTGGCCTACTATGCATAGTGACACCTTACAGTTCGTGAAAAGATGCGACAGGTGTCAGTGCTTCTCCTTCATTCCTCACCAGCCACTAGTGGAGCTGACCACTATAAGGAGTGCATAGCCTTTTGCCAGTGCGGAGTTGATATCGTAGGACCACTTCCGATGGGAAAAAGGAGGACTCAAGTTTGCTATCATAGTTGTTGACTACTTTACCAAGTGGATAGAAGCAGAACCTCTGGCAACTATCATAGAGTATGAAACTACTAATTTCATATGGAGGTCGATTATCTGCAAGTATGGTTTTTCCTACACCATAGTAACAGATAATGGGAGACAGTTTGACAATGCAAAATTTCAAGAATTTTGCTTAACTCTTGAAATAAAAAATGCTTTATCCTCACCAGCGCACTCACAATCTAATGGAGAGGTGGAAGCCATAAACAAGATTATAAAGGGCAATTTGCAAGTGAAGCTAGAAAAGCTGAAAAAAGCCTGGGTTGAAGAGCTTCCTTATGTGCTCCGGACATATAGGACGATTACGAGAACTTCAACAGGAAAAACCCCATTTTCCTTAGCATATGAAGTAGAGGCAATGATACCTGTTGAGGCGGGAATGCTCAATTACAGAAGAATTCATTTCGAGCTAGTGCGCAATGATGAAAATCTTCAAGTAAGTTTAGATTTGATTAAAGCGTTGTGGAATAATGCAGAAGTAAGAGTTGCTGCATACCAGCAGAGGGTGGCCAAATATTATAAAACTAAAATATAGGCGCTTCCAGATTGGTGACTTGGTTTTATGTTAAGTGATGATCAACACGAAGGAAGCTGAAGCTGGCCCTCTGGGCCCCATTAGGAAGGACCTTACTGTGTAATCAGGATCCTTCATTCAGGAACCTATCAGCTAGAGGATATGAACGGAAAGCCTCTGCTTAGGACATGACCTTGTAGTGGGATCATGATCCTTCATTCAGGAACCTACCAGCTAAAGGATATGAACGGAAAGCCTTTACATCACCCTTGGAATGCGGAACACCTGCATAATTATTACCAGTGAAACTCATGTCTACTATTTGTAAATAGTTGAGGACACTGAGTGCATCCTATATACTATTTTGTTTCCCTAAAGTGAGTGCTCTTACTTTTAAAATAGGTTATTACATTCACAAGCATTGTACTTTCAGATTAATAAAGAACATTTTTATTCAGTAAAATTCCTTATCCACGTCCTATGTAAAAGAAACTGGGGGTAACATACACCCTATACACATAGCATCAAGTACATCAAATGCAATAACTGTTTGCAATAATATAATATAAAGCAAGCAAAAATCAAATTTAATAACCGTTTGTAATAATATAATATAAAGCAAGCAAATCCTAAGGCAAATGGAGTTCATAAACTCTATAAGGAGTTTGAAAAAACTCAATAAAAGTGGCTACCAAAACATGGAGTTCAATAAACTATATAAAGTCCATAATGAATGGAGTCTAAAAAACTCTATAAAATCACTACCCTAAGCAATCTAAGCTGTAGGATCCTCTGCACCACTAATATCTCTTGCAGGAGTGTCCCTAATACCAACACATCTTGAAGGAGTTTCCACCTCATACACCCATGAAAGGTCGAGATCAGGGTACTTACACTGAATCTGACTAAGACATGCATTCAACTGCTATGCAACCTCAACCTCAATAGTCTCGTTAGTAGAAGACTTTAAGCTCTCCAGCTCTTGAAGGACTCTGACACTCTTCTTCTCTAGCTGCATCATGGTGTCCTCTAAGTCCTTAATCATCTTCTTGTTCATCTCCTCTAACTCTCTTACATCACTCTCCAATTCCTTAATCTTTACCTTTGACTTGGATAGACTATCCTGTAGCTTGTGAATAGTTCCTTCCTTAAGCTTGACCTCATTATCCATAAGCTTCACCTTCTTCTCAAATTCACTTAATATTGCCCTTTGATCTGTTACCCTTCGTCTCAAGTCATTAATCTCAGAGCGTGTCTGGGTCGCTTAAGCTTGCTGTCTCAAAACCATATGTCCCACATGAAAAGGGGTAAAGAATGAACAGTAAGTGAAAACACACAAAAGAAGTTGATGTTACCTTTGCTCCTAAACCAGCAAGCGAGGAGGCATGTATGTCCATAGGAAGGGTTTTAATTTCTTTAAGGGCTTTCGGATGAAGTATTTGTCCAGCATGATTTATAAATGATGACAACTGGGAAGGTAGTGAGACAGAAACAGGTACCTATGTAGCAGAAGGTTGAGTGGAGGATCCAAATGGAGAGTCTGAACTTGATAAGATTTGAGTAGAAGATGTAAATGAGGAACGAGAACCTGGTAAGAGAGCAGGCAACCCGAAGGAGGAATTTGATGCAAATGGCCTGTTGAGGTTTCTAGAAGGTGACTCTGAAGTAAGGTTGGAAAGCCTGGAAGAAAGTGTTGATGGGGTCAGAGGAGCTAAGGGTGTCTCAAAGGGTTTGTTTCTCTTACTCTGAGGGCTCTCAAACTTATCACTTCCCTTCTTCTCTCCTGCCCCGCTTTTCCTCATTTTGTTAAGTTTCTTCTTCATACCTTCTGTGGTAATGTTGAGCTGAGTTGAAGGTCCTACAAAAATTAAGAAAATTAATTCGACATTGTAGAACATATATATATAAAAAAAAATAGAGTGCATTAACCTTCACTGAGTAGAGTCTCATGAGAGAAGTAGGTGACAATCTTATCAGGAAGTAACAGGTTTTTATAATTCTTGGTAGCTTCTGGTTGATTCTTAGCAAACTCAATATGACTGCGCAGCCCCAAACTCACCTCCTTCAAATGCAAGTTACCTGTGCAACAGAAACATTAGTGAAAAAAAAATGAAAGAAAAAGAAAAAGAAATATATGGGGAAACCTAAAATCCTATAGTGTGTGGGGACTGGAAACGAATGAGGCTTATCCATAGGAGTCCCGCAATTTTTTATTGCCAGAAACCATTTACTCTTCCACCCTTCGGCCTTATTGGAGTTATGGTCCCTAGAAATAACATTCTTTTCCTACCTCGAGGACACATAATACCATTCGTTGGCTTTGAATCTTCCCCCCCAGATCTTTCTTCAAGCGGTACATATACATGAACTCCTCAACTGTCAAAGTCATTCTTATCTCCTTCCATAAAATGTAACGGCAGACCAGGGATCTCCAATAGTTGGGGGTTAGCTGCCTAAGAACAAAACCTTATTTTTGAAGAATCTCTCAAAACACAGGAAGGAAAGGAAGACGCAATCCATACTTAAAGAAAGCAGTGTGGAAAACTGCCTCCCCAACCTTAGGTTTGCTTGGATCATCATTTTTTTTGGGTGCTCGAAAGACAACACCAGTGTTTATATCAAAAGGAAGCAAAAAGTTCCTAAGACGCTCTGTAGTATTGATAGAAGACTTGACTTCGGTAATGGCAAAGCCTTCGACATCTTAGGAGGAATCATCCTTACCACTAGTATCTGGGGTGGAACCATAGTCACTGGTATCACCTAAATACTTAACCTCGTTACCCCCATCCTCGTATATCTCTCTATCACTAGATGAGTTGTTAGACATACCCGTGAAAGTAGGAAGTGTTAGTATAACTAGAAGGAAAGAAAATTAAAAATAGAACTAAAAGGCCTTCTAGTATACTAACACTCTCTAGAGACATGCTGACAGCCCAAACAAATACCCTTAGTGCAAAGTGCGGGAGTGTGGCTCGGTGCCCGGCGGCTTGACCGCAGCCTCGCATCCACGCCGGCATTCCCTCGGCGCAGGGTGCGGGCCCAACGCCCGCCGCGTGAGGCCTAGGGCTAGTAGCGTAGGTGCGCAACCCCAGCACCCAGTAGGGGTGCACGGATGAGTGGCCTCAGTGCCCAATAGCATGGGTGTGTAGTACTCGTATGCAAGCACCAGGGCGCACCTTTGGGCGGGCGATGCCACTAGGACGCACGGCTGAGGGGCACACTGTGCCAGGATGCAATCCTTGAGCATGCAGCGTGCGTTTCCTTGGACATGTAGCTTAGTCTTTTTTGGGTTTCAAGTATTGTCATATACATCTATGAAAGTTTCTCTTGTGGAAATACAGAGCAGTTCTAGGATGCCTATTTCAAATAGGTTCAACACTCCCTACAGATTCAAGTATTTTTGCCAAAGTACATGCAATATTGAAAACTAGAAATAAAATGGTGAATGAATCATTCATACCTTTTGTTCTATGAATCTTCTAAGTTGGTGTTTGAAAACCTCAGTGATTTATAAGAGCAAATGTTTATTCGAATACAAGAGGGATATGATCTTTGTAGGGTTTCAAAGAGTTTATATCCCACTAAAATTCAAACCTTCCTATTTAAGCTATGTAATTTTAAATAAACATTATATAGCTGGGGGTAAATGTTATAGGGTTTTTACATAAGCCTAATAATATAGCCCATCGCTAAGCACAACACCAATTAGATGTAGGTTAAGGCCTTCTGGACCCAAATACCATAATACAGTGGAACTTTCTAAGGACCACAATGCAGAACCTACATCCACCATGCCGAATTATAGAGTGTTATGGAGAAGGAAACTCCCACATCCCCAAAGCACTCCCTCACACTCACACATGAAGCGCTCTATCAACCTACACCTCTATATTCTCTGATAGTGGCCAATGGGTGGGAGAGCGAAGCGTGTAGTGCAATGAATGCTTCATTATAAATAGCCCAGAGACACCAGCTAAGGTAAGCTACTCGATAGCCTTACAAAAACTCTGTTATTTTACCCTCAGGAACTTAATTACTGACTTAAGCGTCAGAGTGCCTTTGTTCGGTACCACACCGGTGGTCCAAGGTTCTGATCTTCTTTTCTATTTTCAAGTTCTCAAAGTGTCCAAACTACCCAAAATATCCTTCCAAGCACAAGTAAAGCTTCAACCCGTTTTTTTAGCAAAAACAAGCATATTAAAGTAAATTTTTAAATATTCTATTAAAATTATGAAAGATTCAATTATAATTTTTATAGATTCAAAAAAATCTTTAATAGTTGTAGTATATTTAGTTAAGATTTTTTATAAGTTCATGAAAATTTAGGGATATTCACAATGTCCATTACTTTTAAAAGTTTTCCAAGATTTTTATGTTAAATATTTTAAAAAAATCATAAAAATCTCTTCCTCACCTTAAAAATTTATGTAGATTTTATTTAAAAGTCTATAAAAATTAATAGAATTATTTTACAAAGGATCAAGATCTTCTTTTTATTTTTGCCTCTCTTTCACTTTGAATTTCAACTCTTCATTTGACATCTAATGGATATAAAAAACTAACTCACTTTATTTTTTTTAAAATTATTTGTTTAATCTAATTAAAATTTTATTTTACCACATCATCGTTTAACTTATTAATTATATATTTTGATTAATCCACATATAAATATATAAAATGTTTTATCTATAAAAATTATATAATAATAATTTTATCCTTTTCGTTATGGACAGCTGATAATATAATATTTTTCAAGATTGTTGGAAAAATAAATTTTTTCTTTCTCATATATTACTTTTGTTTTTTTGCTAAAAAAACTATTATTTGTTTAATTGTGACAAAAAAAAGTTGGTGTTTTGCTGTTTATTTATTTGTATATATGTTTTGTTTAATTACTATTTCTTCTAACATTTTTTTTTTATATATTTTAGTTCTTTACTTAAAAAATGCTGTTACATTTTATACAAGTTATTTATTATAAAAGCTATAAAAATAATATTTAGTAAAGAAAAAATAAATTTTCTGTTTTTTGGATATATATATATATATATTTAGTAAAGAAAAAATAAATTTTCTGTTTTTTGGATATATATATATATATATGAGTTATTGAGTGAAATGCTCTAAATAATAACTCAAATTGAAAAAATACTCATCAAACCTTAACATTTTCAAAACTTACTTAAACAACACAAAATGCCTTCAATACTTATTAACCCATACGTATCCCACTTTTGCCTTATTCATATTCATTTTACTTTTTCTTCTTCTTTTTACTTAATTATTTCCCATCTAATTATTTTCAAATCATATAAAAAAAAGTATTACATTTGCAATATTATTGACAAAATTTCATTTAATCTTTGATCTAAGTTGAAAAGTTTATTTTTTAAGCTTAAACTTGAAATATGTAAGAAAAGTCATGAATAAAACCTTAATTTTAATTTTGCAACATTATCCTACCATATGGCATAGCCAAGAGTAAAACATATCAGAAAACACTTATAAATTTATAAAAATCATAACTTATTCAATAATTATAGAAATGACTTATTTTAAAAATCAAATGCTCATAACTTTAGTTTTATTAAAAAATTTATTTATTTTAGCATTTTAGTTTTTGAATCAAGTAATTTTGATAAGTATTAAATGAGATAAAATTTTATAAATTTGTAATTTTTTCTGAGACATGTAACTCTCGCCCAAGCCATAGCTTAGCCATGTCATATGGCAGAATAATGTTGTAGAATTTTTTTAAGCTATAATTCTCGAATTTTCTTACATATTGCAAGTTTGATCCAAAAAATAGATTTTCCAACTCATATAGAAATATTAAATGAGATTTTATCAATAATATTGCAAACATATAGTACTTTTTCATATAATTCAAAAATAATTAGATAGAAAATGGTTAAGTAGAAAGAGGGAGAAGAAGGAGGTAATAGTGTGTAGGTATGAGTTATTAAGTCTATAAAGAATTTTTAATAGTTTTGATAAATTTTGAAAGAGTTAGGATTTGGTAGGTATTTTTCTAATTTAAGTTATTATTTAGTACATTTCATCCAATAACCCTATATATGTTGTTATTTTAGGATTAATGAAAAACTATATTTAAATAGTTAAATGGTAATGTGACAAAATAAAATTTTAATTTAGATTAAATAACAAGTTTAAAAAAAAAAAGGATACATGGCTTGTTTATAAAAGACGATGTAACAAAATAAAACTTTAATTAGATTAATAAAGAATTAAATTAAAAGATAAATTGAGATGGTTTTTTTTTTTTTTTTTTTTATATTTATTAGGTGTTAAATGGTGAACTAAAATTTAAAGTCAAGAAGGGATAGGGAGATGCAAATTTTTTTTTTTTTATAAAAGTCACTCACAAAAATCTATAAAAGTATTTAAAAATCAAGACTAAAAAAACTGTATTCAAATTATAGTAATGAAATCAAATTATAGAAAATCACAAACTAAAATTTTAATTAATTCATCATTTTACAAGAATTTATAGAACGCAGGATGTAAATGTACAGTACGGAGAGATGCTTATTTAATTTTAAGACAGTGTAATCCGTTTATATATGTATGTGCCACCTTCCAACTTTGACAGATAGGGATCAGACAGAAAGTAACTCATCAGGCAGTGCTTTATTTTGTTATCTAATGGCGTGGCAGATTCTTCGACTGCATGCAAAGCGACACGTACTTAAGCTTGTCATATACACATTCATTTATTCAATATTTGTTCAACTACATATATATATATATATATATATACACGGCTCACAATTATTACTGTTCGTGTATATGAATTCAGATCTCCTATATTTATTTATTTGTCTTACAATTAATTTTTTTATATAATTATACAAAGTAAAATAGTTATATATTTTTTTATATATAAATAATGTATTATCAACAAAGTGAGAAGATATTTACTACGACAGGTGATTTGAATTATTGGTATATCTACTCCAACGAATTAGAGTTTGTTTGAATGTGATTTTATTTATATAAAAAAAATACTTTTAAAATAAAAGAAATCATTTTGCAACCGGTTTGAGAAGAAATTCAAAAAGCTTTCTTAATGAATATTTTTAAGTGATTTTTTTTAGAAGTACTTAATAGGTGCTTTTTTTAAAAAAATAAAGTACTACTTTTTATTTTTTTAAACAACATTTAATCCTTTATATAATTTTTAAATTACTAAAAATATATACTTTACTTTAAAAGAATTTTTTTTTATATAAATAGTATTCAAATACTAATTATGTTATTAAAATAATATTTTTTTAATCAAAGTTATATAATAAAAAGTGCTATTGATTATAAACCTTAATCTCTTAAGTAAAAAATAAATTTGTGAGCTCTTGCTTAAGTAAAAAACAACAAATACTAGCAATTAATCTTATAAAACAGAAAAAGGCAACAAAGGATGTTCGAACAGGACAAAAAATTTTAAAATCCTTATAAATTAAGAATTCAAATATTCATATAATTAAATAGATTATTGTAAAGCATAAATGAACCTAAAGCTGGTTTTTTTTTTTTTTTGGGTGATGTTAACGTGTTTATTTGTTGGTTGCTCTCCCTGCAAGGATTTCTCTGTGCTTGACAAAATAAGTTTTTAATATTTAAAAACTACTACAAAAGTTTGGCAAAATGAAAGCATTTGAGGGCATAAAAGAGGATTGCTATGATCATCTTGTCGGACGACAAAAACCTATATAAGGTAGAGAAACATTGAATCGTTGGCCATAACCCCACCCCATATTTAACTATAAGAATTGTGAAGCCGCTATTGTGGACCAAAAAACTTCAACTTGAAAGCATTGTCTGTTGGCTTCAATTTTTTAAGAGACGATTTTTATATTTATGTACATATGTATAATTATCTCCTTCATATATTGAAATCATTTTCTTCTTTCATTTCTTTATTAATTGAGGAAGTAAATGTCACCTTTATTAAATCACCTCTAATCAAACTTTGATAGAGAGGAAAGAGATAATATTATTAAAATTACCTCTTATAAGTGTTAATTCTACAGGTCATTTATAATCACAAACTATTTATAGTCCTTACGAGTATTAATTATTTTTCCTCTCATAGGCCATTTATAGTCCTTATAAGTATGTTAATTCTTTTCCATCTCATAGGCTATTTATAGTCCTTACAAGTAAGCTATTTATAATCCTTACAAGTGTGTTAATTCTTTTTTAATTAGTGGTAATGTTATGGTAATGAGATTTGAACCAAAGTATATAGGCTTTAGAGGATCTGATATCATATTAAATTATCACTAATCTCAAATGCTTACACTATTAAAAAAATAAATTCAATATGTATATCAAATTTTGATAGAGATGAGAGATATAATATTGTCAACAACCTTATAAACCAAGTCTTTTTAGAATACATGAAAGATTTCCCATGGGGAAAAGTTATGCATTGTACCTAAGCAAGGAATCAGAGTTCTATATATATATATATATATATATATATATATATATATATATTATAAAGTTCTTAAGTTAGATTTTTTTTTATAAATAAAAAAAAATCTCATTGTGGAAATTATTAATTTATAATTTTATTAGCAGATAGGATTTTGTTGTTGTTCTAGCTTTGCAACTCTATAGTTCTTAAGTTAAATTATTAATAACTAATAAGTGTAAACATTTAGTAAGGGTAATTAAGGTTTGAAAGTTTAATTCTTGTTGAAAGGGAAGAGAAGATTGTTACTCCCAATACCCTAAACCGTGAAAATGTGCTGGCAGGCTGGCAGTAAATGCATGCATGAGGAATTAAAATATTGGACAGCACTTTTGAAGGTAGAGGAGTTTGGAGTGGATAAATTATATATATATATATATATATATATATATATATATATATATATATATATATATGTATGTATATGTTTGAACTCAATAATATTATTCCTTGTATCCATAGAGTAATGTATTTCAGATATATTGAGGGAAGTAATTGACAATTTTTATTCTCAATATATAGGTATAGATTTTACATGTTTTCATTTTCATTCTTAATGAATTAAGAATTTAATTTTACGCGATATTAGAAATAGGGATTTCCACTAGGTAGGCACGTTAATTAACCAAAATTTAAGTCCTTTGTGCAAACCTACCTTCTTGGCGAATTAAGTTATTTGAGAAGTGACCTAATTAATAATAACACAAGCGGCCAGAGATCAGTAGTGAGACCCGCAGAGGCATCTTTGTTCTGGCTCATCAGGCTCAGAAAGCTGAAAATGCTCCAACCTAAGCCATAAGGTCCATACATATAATATATTAAAATATATACATTATATATACATAATTGAATCCTCCAATTATCTAATTAATCCTGAAATAGAAGCGCTGTTTTTGCTTTCTGACGCTGACACTTCGTTTATATTATTTGTAAGTATATATATATATGTGTGTGTGTTTTCGGCCGCTGCGTACGCATGCGTATGCAGATAATCATAAGAAATTAAGAGGTTGTTTGATAATAAAATTATTTTTTAGTTTTTTTTTTAAATTATATGTAATTTAGTTAGTTTAGAGATTAATTAGAATTTATTAAATATTAGTTACACTAAAAATGTGAAGGAAAATAAAAAAATACAAAATTAAAAATGAACACTTTCAAAATGTTTTTATTTTTTATTTTTGTTTTTACATTTTTATTTAATTTAGTAGTCTAACTAACATTTAATAAACTCTAATCAACTTCTAAATTAATCAAATTAAACATAATTTAAGAGAAAAAAATTAAAAAATAATTATGTTATCAAATACAACCTAATAAAAATACATCAAATTACAAGACAAACTTTAGTCCCGGCCACACATAAAGGAGCTAGATCACATTATTCAATGAAATAGAACGAAATTCGGAAACGATAATTGAACGAATATATCTGATTAATAGCATTAAAATATTAACATAACTCATCATGAGTTACTTTGTATAATCGAAAAACTCCTGGTCATCCATCCCAAACCATATACTAAAGTAAATAACAAAAAGCATGCAATGCATTGAA
This sequence comes from Rhamnella rubrinervis, assembly GCA_007844105.2. Lineage (NCBI taxonomy): Eukaryota > Viridiplantae > Streptophyta > Magnoliopsida > Rosales > Rhamnaceae > Rhamnella > Rhamnella rubrinervis. The sequence continues at coordinate 5,125,395 of CM017576.2, forward strand.
ATTTATTAATCAGTAAGAAAACCATAATCAACATTTTGTTATTAATGTGTTCAATTTTCCATTGCCAAAAAAAAGGTTGAATTTTCCGAAAATATATACAGCTTTTGAAATCCCTGCAAAATAAATAGAGAAAAAAAAAACTAGTGGAAAATAAGTAATTGTTCCGAATTCCAAAACCAATGTGCGCTGAAGCCGGTCTGTAAAACTTCTCTGCGCAGCAATCAATCTCCTTCTTTTTCCACACACACACACAGTCTCTCTCTCTCTCTCTCTCTATGTGTAAAAAGCAAAATATAAGTATAAAAGAACACCTCCACCGCCCTCATCCACCATTAAACAGAGAATGACATTCAAATCCACCTCTAGACTTTCTCTATTTTCGACTAATCGAGTACACTGAACGAGGTGGTGGTCTCCATCATCTTTCCCACAGTAGTTTCACCAACCTTTAAAGCTCTTCTTCCTCGCCATATCCTATGGACGACTCTGCTTCACCTGATCCTCCCCTTCCCCAAGAATCTTACCAAAACGACGACGCACCTTCTTCTTCTTCCACCGCCACCACCCCAACTCCCACCAACAACAGGAAGTGTAGAGGCAAAGGTGGTCCCGACAACAACAAGTTCCGTTACCGTGGTGTCCGACAACGTAGCTGGGGCAAATGGGTTGCCGAGATCCGGGAGCCACGTAAGCGTACCCGCAAGTGGCTAGGCACCTTTGCCACCGCAGAGGACGCCGCGCGTGCTTATGACCGCGCCGCTATCATTCTCTATGGCTCCAGAGCTCAGCTCAACCTCCAGCCTTCTTGCTCTTCCTCGCAGTTGTCAACGCGCGGTTCCTCTTCTTCTTCCTCGTCTTCGTCGACTCAAACGCTTCGTCCTTTGCTCCCGCGTCCCTCGGGTTTTGGACTCGCTGCTTACCCTTCCACAGCTCAGACTGTTCCTTTAATGGCGGTTGCGGCTTCCTCGGGATTCGTACCGTACGGGACTTGGGTTTATAACCCTAGTAGTGTCGGGAGTACATGTACTTCGTCGTTGCAGCTGTGTCCGAATTCAGTCGTACACAATCCACAGCAGGTTTTGGTGCAACCGTTTCAGTACCCACGAGTATCTGATGGAAACAACAACGTAGTTGCTGATTATGGCGGTGCTCATCATGACCCCACCACTACCACGACAACATCGTATCCAAACCCTAATCATCATCATCATCATCAATACCAACATCATAATCTGAATTGCTGTTTCGATGAGGTAAGTACGCTGGTGGGGATAGTGGATTCGAGTTTGTCTTTGTCTTCACAGGGGCCAATTGTTGCACCGGTGGGTCCAGATCCGATTGGGTCGACAGTGGGACCTGTGTCTCCGACTACGATGTGGCCAGTGATGAACGATGAAGATTGTACGCCGAGTCTTTGGGACTACTGTACAGATCCTTTCTTGTTCGATTTCAAAGGATTTGATTGTTAATGATGATGATAATGGTGGAAAGGCCCTTGCATGTTTCATCGAATAACAATAGGGTTATTCAAATATAAGTTGAAGTTTTTTTTATGTACTGGCTTGCATGCAAGCTCTCAAGGTAGCTTCGATCTACAAAGGCCATGGTAATTGATTTAACATTCATGAATTTATCCACAAGATCAGGTTGAAACTTCTTGCTTATACTTTATTGGGCTCCAAGGGTACTGTTGGAATATTATTTTCCATTTGGAGAAAAAGATTAGTTAGATTAAATACAGCTTGTTATATGGAAATTAGTACATATTAATCAGTGAATTAATGGTGAGGGGTGCGAGCTTGAGTTAGTGATTGCGATGAAATGATGTCGTTCTGTTGCATGCGTTTGTTGGATTTTTGAGGATGGAAGAGACCTGATGGTAAGGTAAGCTTATACAGGTAATGAAAGATTTCTTTTTAGCTTTGTAATGGAGTGTTTGGACGGGTGGTTGTTGTTGTTATTATTTAGGGTTATATATATATATATATATAGTAGCATTATAGGAATAGTACTGGCTCCATTTTGAGACCAAATAAAGAATATTGCTTTCTCAGTATTGTCAAGTAATTTTGCGAGATTATTGTATCTTTTGAAACCTTATACATATAAGTTTGATTTCTTTTTTTATTTAATCAGTTTAACTGAATCCTTGATCAGAGTTACTCGAGTGTCCTTGCTTCATTTTTATTTTACCTACTTATAAAAGGCAGAAAATTTCTTTTATAAACTAATGACAACTTAATTTTAATGGATAAAAGGCTACGTAAATAATAATAATAATAATAATAATAGTAATAGTAATAGTAATAATAATAGTTATAGTAACTAAGGGAATTAAGGCTGTGTGGAACTTTGATTCCAACATGCATTTTAAAATTTTTTCAAGTAGTTCGACGTGTTTTTTGTTTAGGAAAGTAGTCTTGACTAATATATTATTTTGTATATATAAAATAAAATAATAAATATATTCCTTGTAGTGCGATTGATTCCTTGATGATTTATTAATCATTAGGAATTATATATATATATATGTTAATAGTTATGATTATGAATTATTAGTTATCTGGCTAGGTAGCTGTACTGCTTACTAATCCTTAGTGTTATGTTTCAACAATCCTTTTCACTTTAAGTCTCGGAGTTCCATAATAAGATAAAGATGAAGCTCGGAGATGTATAGATTCACTCAGAGCTGATTTTATTTAGAATTCAATTAATGTAGATATTCTTACATATGTATTAATATTTAAAATTATTGTGGTACTTGTTTAATTAATGTTCAATAATATAAGCATATATGCAGTACTGAGCTTAAGTAGTTTATGGACATTTATGTTTGGGTGTATATATATTCTTGAGTATATATATATATATGTGTGTGTGTGTGTGTGTGTGTGTTTCGCTTTTGAATCATGAACAGGGAGTGATGATGAAAATTCATGAACAGGGAGAGATGATATATACATGTTCTGCTACAAATTTTAACTACTTTTTGAGTAAATATATATGTTTTGCTTTTGAATCATGGACAGGGAGAGATGATGAAAATTCATTTCTTTGAGCTGGAAGTTTACCTATTTTGTTTGTACAGTTGGACTCATATTGCTTGAGCCAGTTAACTTCAATTAATTAGATTTACAAATTAATTTCAGTACTACATTGGACTAGAAATTAATGCATTTACACTTCTACTAGTGATTTTCATGGGTGAACAGAAAGATATAGTATAAGATTCATCTTAAACTATATTCTATAAATAATAGTTATTAGTTTAATTTGACACCATTTTATTTTACAAAAGCGACCTTTTAGGATCATTTTTGGATATGCAAAATTTTGATCTTTCCATTTTTTTTTAAGCAGTGACCTTCCTATAGCTTGTAACCTCAAGATATGTAAAGCAAGCTAACTTTAATTTTTTTGAGTATATACGGAGAACTATTGGTTTCAAATAGTTGTGGTTAATGGGTCTCCCTGAGTATTTCTGTCTCTGCATGTTTTTTCATAAATTGAAATCGCACCTAAAATGGATGTTTTTGTCGTATGGAGTTGGTTTGCATGCTGTTTCATGTAGGAGATGGTTCGGGTGAGTTTGATTTTTGGGCCTAATCGGTCAGTTTGTCATTTCTCTAGTTCAATTTTAATTGATTTTGAGCCTAAATCGAAGCCATTCAATTGTATTTTGGGGGAGTCGGTTTGGACGGGTTGATTGATTTGGGTCTGAATCCATTCCAATCGATTTTTTTTTTTTTAAGTGGTCTAGTTTGAACATTTTTTTAAAAAAAAAGTCCATTTAAGCGATATAATTTTTTCAAAATAGCCAATTTATAATTTTCATATAACTCATATATAAACAACCTAATTTTTAAATATCCTGTGGCCCAATTGATTTGTTTTGTTAGTTTTAAAAAAATTAAACTCAACAATTTAAATAAAAAATAAAAATAAACTCAACAATTTAAACAAAAAAAATAAAAATAAATTTAACAGTTCAACAATTTAAACAGAAAAATACGGAATGTAATTAAAAAAACAATCAACAATTTAGCATTTCAGTTAAAAAATAAACTCAACAATTTAGTATTTTATACTATTAATAAATAACGAAAGCAAGCATCAAGTTTATGTCAAGCATGCAAATCATAAATATAAATAAAATAATTTAACATATTACAAGTATACGAATCATAAATATAAATAAAATAATTTAACATATTACAAGTATACGAATCATAAATATAAATAAAATAATTAAACATATTACGGTCTTTCAACAATTAAAATTAAAAATAATTAAATAGTAAAATTAAAATGAACCTAATCATTTCAATTTTTTTTCAACAATTAAAATTAAAAATAATTAAATAGTAAAATTAAAATGAACACAGTTATTCCAATTTTCAAACGTGTAGTGTGTATCACTTGTTTTTTGCATCCTCCACCCCATTTAAACTGCATCCCTATAATCAAAAAAAAAAATTGGAAAATAAAAAATATTAATATATTATTAAGCATATATTGAACTATCAATTAAATTTATCTCAAATTTTTAAAAAGTAATGAGTTATATAGTATTGACAAGATCTTTTACTTTTACCTTCAATGAATCCAAAATATCTACGAGAAATAAAACTTAAATTAACAATACATTAGGTATAAAAAAAATTAATATTACTATATATTTAGTTATATTATCTGCATCTAATTTTTCATAATACTTCACACCTTCAATAAAGAATGTTTTTATATTTGATGAAGTTTTAAGTCAATTTTGGAGCACACTAAAACTTCTAACATCCTAGGGCTTAATAAACTACGAAAGAGATCAAGGATTCTTCCTCCCGTGCTAAAAGCACTTTCAAATGCCACTGTAGAAATTTGAATTCCAAAAACATCTCTTACTAACTTAGATAAAATTTCATATTTACTTCTATTCACTCTCCATCAATTAAGATTGTCAAAATTCTTATCCTCTATATCTTCATAAGCATCCAATAAATATCTTTCTACATTATTTTTTTTTATCTTAACCGAATCTTTTGCTTTTCATTTTTTCTTAAAATTGAAAATATGAGAAGAAACAATGGTAGAAGAAGAAGAAATTTCCTTGTCACAAGTCAACCCACTTGAAGAATTTTCAAAATTACCTTTCCAATTGATGCTTGATTGATTTCTACTATTACTTCACTTCCCACATACCAGTCATTAATATATATGAGATTGCTTTTTAAACTCTTACGTATGTTAGTAGCAACTATCTCATCATGATATATATTATTAAAACAAAATTTAGCACAATACAATTTATATCTTGGATTAAGTACATTTTAGCAACCAACAATAATTGGTTGACATTATCCATCATTCTCCAATATTTATCAAACTTTTTCTTCATTTTAGTGGTCATTTCATCCAAAAGACAATCACTACTTAAGCTCCATTCATCCAATTGAGTTTTAATTGAACATATTTCATAAAGATAGATATTAGAAATAACATGCAATGAATAATTAAACTTCAACATTACACTGTAAAACCTTTTAAGAAAAATGACAAAAACTAAAGCATTTTCCTAATCCGAACAAGAAGGTGGTCCACCTCTTCTTCTCCTACCATCATCATCTCTAAAGTAATTCAAGTATTGTGTATTGTCTTCCTCTAATCTCTTAAAAGTTTTTTTAAACTTCAAAGCAACTTTCAACATTAAATAAGTGGAATTCAACCTAATTAGAACATCCAAGAACACAAGGGATTTACAATCAATTTTTTCTTAACTTGTACTTTAAATCTTTGCATCCTAGAATGAGAAGATTTAACATATTTAACAACATTATAAATACTAACAATTGAGTTATGTGCTTCCCTCAAACCCTTACTTACAATGAAATTAATAATATATGCACAATGCCTTATATGCAAATATTTACCCTTGAAAGTGCATCTATTATCCCAACCATTCAATTTCATTGTGAGATAATTAATAATCGTGTCATTTACTGATGCATTATCAATGATAATTATACACACACTCTCAATACCCCATTCATGCAAATAAATCTCAATAACCTTCTCAATCATTTCCCTCCTTATGATTAAAAATCAGACAAAAATTCAATAGTCATTTATGAAGCACCCAATTAGAATCAATATAGTGCACAATTAAAGACATATAATTTATATTTTGACTGGAAGTCTATGTATCAGTAGTAAGAGAAATCTATTGACCATGAACAAAGTCCTTCTTCAACAATAGTTTCTCATCCAAATACAACTGAAAAATATCTCTAACAACAATCCTATATGATGAGGATCAAACTTAGATCATGCTACACTAAAAAACTGTCTAAAACTCTTACCCTCTATAGAACTAAAAGGCAGCGCAGCCAATATTATCATCTTTATGAATGCAATCCTATATGCTTTCTAGCTAAAGCCTATAGCTAGCAAATTGCTCCCACCATTTTCATTTTGTACATGAAGAGTTAATATTTTTTTGTTTTTTTATTATCCATTATACCAATATAAAATTTACATTGATTATTCAAATGATTATTTAAGGTATTTGTCTTACACCTCTTAGAGTCACATGAATAATTTCTCCCACAATAATTGCATTTACACCTAGTGTCATGAGGATATGAATTTTCTATTTTAGTAAACTGTTCCCACACAATAGATGCTATCCTAATGGGTTGTCTCTTTCCTAAGGTTATTGGTACAAATGGAGGGAGAGATGTAACAAGAGTTTGTGAATTTATTGTGGATTAGAATTGATTGAAAGTTTCATTATCATTATCTTTATCCGTATTCATATCGACCAGATAGCAAACAACAATAAACTGCAAGTTTCAATTCTTAAAATTCAAAATGAAGCAAACAAAATTACAAAAGTCAAACAACAGGCTTCATTCATAATCATATAGTATTTGAGTCTTGAAAAAGTACAAAAATTTTCAAGAACAAAAATCATCAAGAAGCAATACAAGCAACACTAGCTACAGGCTAAGTGTGGGGCCAAACCTGAAAGAAGTAAGCTACTACTAAGTGAGGATGCTTCCAACAATCCAAACCGAATAGAAAAAATGAAAGAAATTCCAAGGAACCTGCAACAGTTTAAAGAATACTACCAATTATGACAAATAATGCGAGAGGAAGGCCCCAATTTTGCTATAAAATAAGCAAATTTCAAAAATGTTTTTGATACTGGATAAATATTTTTGGTACTATATAATTTAGGATGAAATAAATTAAAGCCTCTTAGATAGATTAATGCCTTTCAAATCCCTATTATTATTCAAACAAAATAAAATCAAGAAAACAGACCCATATGCATATATATATATATATATATATATATATATATATATATATATTATACCATACCAAATAAATTTAATTGCATTATAAAGTTTTTGTTTCCCATTCAGATATATTACATACCATATTATAGCTAGATTTATACAGTAATTTAGCATATATAATCTAATCACAGGTCCTAACCTAAGTTATTTATGTGTGTGTATGTGTATGTATATATATATAATCTAATTACTCTCAATAAAAAAAAGACATGATTGTCCTAAAATGGCAAATGTAGGAAGAATTTTTTTTTTTTTATCTCTTCATTAAAGTATGTATGATTTTCCTTGAAAGATTTGAGTTTGAAGCTTACCTTAAAGATCTATGGGTATGGAGTGAAGAACTTCAATTTTGCTATGGAAATCAAGAGGAAAAAGGGGTAAAAATCAAAACTTTTGCTTTCTTTCACCCTTGTTGTTGACCCTCTTGAATGCCCGATGAAAAAATCACAATGGTAGTGTAACAGACGACAATGAGGCTACTAATTGAGAGGCAAGCGATGTTGAGAGGTAGAGAGGAGGTGTGACGTTGGTACATGGTGTTGTGAGGCCAGAGGATGTGCACGATGACAGTGTTGAAGAGGCAGAGGATAGATCGAGAAAGAGTTAGAGAGGGATTAGGTTAGATTATGAAATGAAATTAGGGTTAGATATTTATGTTTTTAATTGTTTTATTATTTTTTATTTTATACATGGGTTGGTTTGTGTTGGATGACATTTTAATACCAAACCCGAGCATCAACAAGACCTTATATTTTTGTCTTCTCTTTTAGTCGAACAAACCCAGGACCCTAGCAAAACCCAAACAAAATCAACCCAATATGGTCGGGTCAGATAGGTTTTCACGGGTACCCAAGTTATATGCCCACTCATAGTTTCAAGAATAGAAATTGCACCTAAAATGGATATTTTTGTCGTATAGAGTTGGGAAATATAAGTTACAGCTTGTCATGTTACACAAAAAATATATGTATTGGTTACTTGCTCTACATAAAAAGTACAAGTCATGTGAGTTAAAAGCTAGCCCAAATCTTAGTATTTGTAATTTGAAAAGGATATTGTACTAATTAATTAATAAAGGTTTTCTAACTTGATCTAAGTTCCTTAACTAGATTACCTCAAATGGAATGGTTTTTTATATCCAATATTAGCCGGGATGAAATGAAAATAACTTTGAAATCCCCAACTTCCATGTATACTGAAAAATCATTAAGATAAAAAAAAATAAGAATAAAGATGTTTTTCAACTATGATGTGACATTATTATATTCATTGGCTAATTTATATACATTGTACCTTAAATGAAAGCCAGTAACATATTAACATATGTAATACCAGAATTGAAAACTAGTAACTTTTTAACATAGTGTAATGCTAGAACTCAAAGTTACTATATTCTCTTATTTTGCTGATAATATATCATATATAAATGGATAACTATTTTACTCTATACATAAGAAAATTAGCAGTGAAATGTAAATAGATAGACACTAAGCAATAGATGTGAATGTGTAATGCCACATCAGTTTGGGTATAAAATTAAAAAATTTCTCTATGCTCCTAGTATTATTGAGAAAATATATTTGTTGCTTAAAGTTGGGCAATATCATCTTGCAAAGATGGCTAGTCCAATAGCTAAGCCACTAATTCTTCATCAACGATTTCAAGTTTAAATCCTCCCACTCTAAGATCGAAGAAAGAGAGAAAAAAGAAAGTTGGCAATATCATCCCCTATCAAAATTATTTTTGGTAGATATTGATAACCTCATTTTTTGGCCAAACGAATGGCTGAACTTATCAACATAGCACTAAATTATTTTTCCTTTTAATATTTTCCTAGCTACCACGTGTGCTTAATGCCATAATCCTTGTTTTCTATATATATATATATATATATATATATATATATATTATTAAATTACTACTGATCCCAATAGCTTAGTAACTTAACGTTGGTATTAGCGTTTCAAAATTTTACACTTAAATTTAAGTCTTATTATCTTCATATTATCACCTATTAAAATAAATTAATATTTATAAGGATAAATGGTATACAAATGCAGGGGGAATGTTGACAATATTCTATCTCTCCCAAAGCATGATAATATTCTATATCTCCCAAAAGATAAAAAAAAAGGCCTACAAGTGCAAATTAACACTTTTAAGGACAAAAAAGGGCCTACAAGTGCGGGAGAATATTGACAATATTTTATCTCTCCCTCTCTCTTAAAGCACGATGTACATAATAAACTCTCTTTTCAACAGCTTAAACTTTTGAGATCAGTGGTAATTAAGGCATGACAATATTCTATCACTTCCTCTCTCTCAAAGTATGATATACATATTAACAAGGCATGCATATGTATATATGTGTGTATGATTTAATTTGGTAAAAAATATAAAAAAGGAAACCAATATGCATAATGTGTTCTATAGTTGAACATTTAAATAATATAACAAAATGAAGTCGAAGTTGCATGCATTTTGTTTGGTATATTTTCTTAGAAAATGTTTCAATGTACGTGTGAATGGGAATTTCCTAGAAAGGGGTTAAATAACTTATGGACCTATATTATATGGGTTACTTGGCCTATAAGGCAAACCAACTAAATTATAATGCTTTTATTCTAATTTTATTTTTATTATAAAAAAAGGCTTATTTTTTTAATAGTATTTTTCTGACGATCCAATGCTAAAAGATCTTATGCTATTTGGTTATTTTATTAAAACTAAATAAACAATAAAAAAAAACTTTAGGTTAAAATATATGAATATGGTTTAATTTATATAGAAATTACAGCTATCAAACTCACGAAATCGTTGGACCAAAAAGACAGATATCTAGAAACTGTGTCCAAATTCAGTTTTTGAATAAGAGAACACCTATTTAATTATAAATATGATACTAGATTTAACATGTACTTGTTTTATTAGTTTTGAAATTTTTGATAAATGTTGAGGGTTTTTATGTAGAAATTAGTTGAGATTATAGTTTATGTACATTGTAAAATCTGACTTAGTTTAAAAGTTTTAGATAGATAAAATCAAATACTCGTGATGTATAATTTTCCACATTAGAAACATAAATGTGTTAGACAAAAGAAGAAATATTCAAAAGCATATGATTGTGATTTATTTGAAATTATTATATGAAAATAAAAAAATAATTAAAATATGGGTACGTTCAATTTTATTCTTTGACTCGATGAAAAGAAGGTTGAAGAAGGTGCATGCTAACAACTTCCCAGATTAATTATATTAAATTGATAAGATAAATGGTTAATTGAGATTATAGATTAAAAATGGGTTAAACTAAAAAAACAAAAAAATTAAGATAAATGTTTATATTAATCATACGTTGAAGGAAAATTAAGAAAAGAAAAAATAAAGGGAATGAAACATTTTAAAATAGGCTTTTTGACATCTATACCTCCCAAATTACATTCAATTACAAATTATTATCTGAACTATGAAACTGATATCATACCTTGAACTTTATAAAGAGTTACATATTGCTTAATAACTCATAAATATAATGTATTTTTACACCAAACACAATATTTTTTTTAATTGTTTATAAATATGTATTGCAAAATGAATTTATTTTTTCATCTATTACTACCTCAGTTTTTAAAATAAAAAAGTACATCTGAATAGCTAAATATATAATGCAATAATGAGTTGAAAGTAATTTGTAACTATTTACAAAGTTTAGAGGGTACTGATGTTAATTTTATAAGATAGAGGATAATTTACAACTTTGTATATAATCTAGGGTGCATTGATTCTAAAAACCGTTCAAAATATTATGAAGTTGATGTAGCTAGGAAAGTTCATATTTGCATGTCAAATATTAAATCGACCAATCTCTAGCTACTTGTTGCAATCAATTAATTTTCATAATCTTTGAACCATTATTAGATAGGAGGTAGATGATTAAAGTTATAATTTAATAGAGTACTTAACCATATTGCTGGACTTTAATACCTAGAGAAAAAAATCATCAATATATTTATTTTTAAAATTTTTAAACCATTAATAGCTCAGAGGTAAACAATTAAAGTTGTAATTTAATAGAGTACTTAATCATATTAGTGTACTTTAATATAATTAGTGGATCATATCTTAAGCATCATTATGTTATACTTTTTTTTTTTGGTAAATAAAAAAATGTCTCTTAGTTTGTATTTGAAAAATTTTCTGAATCTAGTAGGGATTAGGGTCGATTACTATATACTATTTGTAATATTTATAGCATCCTAATAGCAGGCTCATATAGCCCAAATAGAAAGTCCATACTTCCCATACCTCTAATCATTCCCTTCATTTTTCAGAGTCCGAAATAGTAGGCTCATTCCACTCATACCCCTAATAGTTTCCCTCCACTTTTTAGAGTCTCAAATATCAAATATAAATAGGGTCTTAAATAGCATATTCATTCCATTCATACACCTAATAGTTTCATTCCACATTTAAAAGTCCCAAATAGTAGGTACAAATGAGACTTATTAAAATTTAGACTTCCAAATAGTAACTCCATATCTCTAATAGTTTCCCTGCTCATACCCTTTATAGTTTCCCTCCACTTTTTAGAATCCCAAATAGTAGGTACAAACAGAGGCCCCAAATAGTAGGCTTATATCGTACATATCCTTAACAATTTCCATCCACATTTTATAGTCTCAAATTGTCTCCATACTCCTAATAGTTTCTCCACCCATACCTTAACAGTTTTCCTTCACTTTTTAGAGTCTCAAATAATAAGTACAAATAGGAGTTTATTAAAATTCAAACTTCCCAAATATCAGCTCCACACCCTTAATAATTTTCCCTCCTTCAGATAATTTCCCTCCACATTTTAGAGTCCTAAATAACAGGTATAAACGGTGAATTATTAAAATTCACATTCCAAATTGTAGCTCTTTACATTTAATAGTTTCCTTTCCATCAAAAAGTTTCCCTCCACTTTTTAGAGTTTCAAACAATGTAAAAATAAGGGCTTATTAAAATTCAAACTTCCCAAATAGAAGCTTCACACCCCTAATAGTTTCTCACTTTTTAGAGCCCCAAATAACAAGTACTAATGAGGCTTTCTATATGAGAGTTCCCTCCACTTTTTAGAGTCCAAATAATAGGTACAAATGAGGGCTCATTAAAATTCAAACTTTTAAAATAGCAATTTTACATTCCTAATAGTTTCCCTTCACTTTTTAAAGTCCTAAATAATACACACAAATGGGGGCTTATTAAAATTTAAACTTCCCAAATAGAAACTCTACACCCCTAATCGTTTTCTACTTTTTAGAATACCAAATAACAAGCACAAATGAGGCCCTCCATTGCAGAGTTTTCCTTCACTTTCTAGAGTTCCAAATAACAAGTACAAACAAAGGCTTATTAAAATTCAAACTTTCGAAATAGCAGCTCTATAGCCTTAATAGTTTCCCTTTCAATGGAGGGTTTCTCTCAACTTTTTAGAGTCTCAAATAGCATATATCAATGGGGGCTTATTAAAATTTAAACTTTCCAAATATGAGCTATACGCCCTTAACAGTTTTTCACTTTTTAGAGTCCTAGATAAAAGGTACAAACGGGGTCAGGGCCCTCCATCGAAAAGTTTCTCTCCACTTTATAGAGCCAAGATAACAAGTACAAAAAATTCAACTTCCCAAATAGGAGCTCTACACCTCTAATAGTTTTCTTTCAATCGGAAAGTTTTCCTCCACTTTTTAGAGTCCCGAATAGAAGATATAAATGGAGGCATATGAAATTCAAACAAATAGTTTTTCACTTTTTAAAGTCCAAAATGATAGATACAAATAGGGCCCTTAGTCGGAGAGTTTTCCACCACTTTTTAGAGTCCCAAATAATAGGTACGAACAGGTTTATTGAAATTCAAACTTCTCAAAAAGTAGCTCCATATGAGAATCTCAACTAATAGGTACAAACAGGGCCCTCCATCGAAAAGTTTCCATCTACATTTTAGAATCCCAAATAACATATACAAACAGGGGTTTATTAAAATTCAAATTTATGGGACCCTTTATCAGAGTGTTTCCATCCACTTTTTAGAGTCCTAAACAACAGATACGAATGGGGACTTATTAATTCAAACTTCTCAAATAGCAACTCTGTACCATTAACAGTTTTTCAAATACTAAGTACAAACGAAGGCTTATTAAAATTCAAACATATGGGACTCTTCATTGGAAAGTTTTATTCCACTTTTTACAGTCCCAAATAATAGGTACAAATGAAGGGGCTTATTAAAATTTAAACTTCCAAATAGTAGTTTCATACCCGCAATAGTTTCCTAAATAATAGGTATAAACGAGGATTATTAAAATTCAAACTTACGGGACCCTCAATCAGAAAGTTTCCCTCCACTTTTTAGAGTCCTAAATAACAGGCACAAAGGTACAATGAGGGTTAACTAATTCAAACTTTCCAAATTATAGCTCTATACTCCTTACAGTTTTTCAAATAACTGGTACAAACCAATGGTAGGCATTATACCCTGTAAACTAGACCGACCCGACCCATTTGGTGTGGATTGGATTGGGTTTTTATAGGTTCTCGAGTAGGATCGAGTAAATTGTGAACTAAAAATGGTGGGTCGGGTTAGTTAGTGGGTTGGCAATAAAACTCGCACCTACCCAACCTTCACCGATAAGCTATTAAAAAAATTAAAAAATATTAGTAAATTTTAGCTTTCTGAACTTTAGACTGAGCTCAAAGGATCTAGTTCTTTAGACTCCCTCTCTCTCAAAAATAATCTTTAGTTCTCAACCTCCTCTTTGGTCCCTATTGTCTCTCGCCGCTGTTAGAACATCTATCTCCCAAATCATCGTCACTCTTCATTCCATTAAAAAGATTGTCTCTCAACCTCCTCTGTGGAACATGTTGTTTGATGCACCCAGTTTTATTGAAAGGCAAGGTTACGGATCTCAAAATATAAGAATGAGCAAATAAAAGAAACAATTTATTTTCAATCACTAAGTTTCCTTTTTTTTCGCCTTTCTATTTATTGGGTTCGTTTTGTTTTTTTTTTTGTGTATTGGTTTCCAGTGGTTGATTGAGAGTTGGAATGGGATTTGTGTTTTTTTGGTCCGTGGCAATATTTTTTTTCTACAAGCAGAAGAGAACCTCAATCAAAGTGTCTGTGATTTCCTATAGGAAATTCGTTCGCTTTGCTTTAGATGAAACCAACACAATACCCATTTGGTCCCTTTTTCTCTTGAAGTACCCGCTCTCTGTTTGCCTTATCTTTTTGCATTTTCTAAGCTTTAAGCTATACTTTTTAGCATGACTACTGATTAATACTAAAAAATGGAATAGTGTCCGCAAGGAGTAGTCATGCATGACATCGGCTTCAGACTATTCATGTCTCAATCCACGGTCTTAATATGGTTTTACATATATGAAACTTTGATGAGAAAAGGGAGTGCATAAACTTCACGAATTAGCATTCATAATGGGATAAACATGCACATGCATACTAGATTGACTAGTTAACAAGTGGAGAAAGAAGATAACATAATTGATTCTTTCATCTTGTTGATGTATTATAGTTACTCATGACAATTTTTTTTCTCAATTATTCCTCCAAACTAAAATGCATTCTTGTCCACAACAATTTTTTTTTTTGCCTTACAAAATCCATTCTTGAGCAATTGGAGTGCATAACATTCCTGCAAACTCAAATTGCTCAGGTCACTTGCTTCTAGTGGGCTGCTTTAACCAATATCTTCAATTAGATGTAAGAATTTTATGGGTTTAACAACTACAATCTTGATTGGCACCGAGTACAGGTGGGTTGTATATTCATTAATCTATAAGAAGCTAAGAATCCTCAAAATGAAATTGTTTTTCTCTTCACTATTTTTTTTTAAATTTCTTATTCATTATTTTTCTTTGTTTCTCTAAAGATGCTTTGCAATCTATGCTACAAATAAAGATCAATCCACACTGGGGCTTTCATTACGATCATATTTACAATAAACACTATCAAATACAATACAACTCCTCCAAACACCAACTTCTTAACTTATTATTTCTAGTTAACTTATTGTAATAACTAAAAAGGGGAAACATAATTAACTTTGTTGCATGCATGCGCATTGAAAGCATGCGACAAGTATCACACAAGGTTATTATCTTTTAATCCTTTTATATTTCTCTTTGGTAAAATTTTTTAATTTTTTTTTTTCTGCATTACTTCACATGTGTCTTTATTGTTAGATTTTCATTTGACGTTCATTTCTTCTTAAATTTTTAAATTCTTTCGAAGGAAGGCTTCTACTTTAGCAATTGATATTCTAGTTAAAGTGTTGAACTTGTTGAGGTTAGTGAAATTGATTTTATATTTAAATTGTTTTTGGATTTTTGCTGTTTGCTGACTTTGATTTGTTTGCTATTTTTATTGTTTGCATTTTTGTTGTTTTTTAAATTGTTTGTATATTTTGTTGTTTACTGTTTTTTAAATTGTTTGTATTTTTTATTTTTATTTTTTGTAAATTGGTAGATTTTAATATGGATACACATAGTCAAATTGATAATCAAGCTACCAATGAAATCCAATCTACATTAAATTTAAAAACATCTCTTCCTCCACATCCACCAACATTAGGAAAGAGAAAACCTTTGAGAATAGCTTCTCATATGTGGAATCACTTCACAAAAGTGGAAAATTCAGATCCAAATGACTCTAGGTGTACATGTAATTATTATGGGAAGGATTATGTCTGTGACACCAAGAGGTGTGAGACTACTACTTTGAGAAATCATTTGACTAATCAATATAAGAAGTATCCAGTAAGTGGATGATAAGAGACAAAAAATATTAATTTTTGGAATTAAAAATAAGAGTGGTGGGAGCAATCTTCTAGGAATAGGCAACTTTAATAAGGAAGTATGTTGACTTGCATGTGCTAAGATGATTGTATTGGATGAACTATTTTTTAGCTTTATTGAAGGTTGTGGGTTTAGACATTTTTGTAGTGTCGCATGTCTTAAATTTGATCTTCCATCACGTAGGACCATTGTTAAATACATATATCAATTATATTCGGATGAGAAATTGAAATTGGAAAACTACTTTGGTGTTTATTGTCAAAGGGTTTTTCTAACTACCGATGCCTGGACTTCAATTCAAAATATTTGCTATATGTCTCTCACGGCCCACTATATTGATTCTGATTAGATGCTTCAAAAAATGAATTTTGAATTTTTGTGTGCTTTCTAATCATAAGGGAGATACCATTGACAAAGTTATTGAATGTTGTTTGCATGAATAGGGAATTTAAAGTGTATTTACTATCACAGTTGACAATGTATCCACAAATAGTGTAGCTATTTCTTATTTTTCAGAGGAGTTAAATAATTGAGACAATAAAGGGTGCATTTTGGATGGTAAATACTTGTACATGATATGGTGTGTATATATAATCAATTTGATTATATGTGAGGGGTTGAAGGAGGCACATGAATTAATTGTTAGTATTAGGAATGCGGTGAAGTATGTTGAATCTTCTCCTTCTATATTACAAAAATTTAAAGAATGTGCAAGTCATGAAAAGATTGAGTATAAATCTATTGTATTTTTGGATGTTTCAACTAGGTGGAATTCCACATATTTAATATTGAAAACCGTTTTGAAATTCCAAAAAGCTTTGAAAGGTTAGATGATGAAGATGGACATTATTTAAGTTACTTTTGGAAAAATGATGGTGGTAGGTTAAAGGGTGGACCTCCATTAAATTTTGATTGGGAAAATACATTTATTTTTGTGATATTTGTTAGTGGTTTCTATGATGTGACTTTAAAATTTAGTACATCATTGCATATTATCTCTCATATTTATCTTCATGAAATATGTACAATTCTAGCACAATTGAAAGGTTGGAGTTTAAGTGGTGATTCTCTTTTAAGTGAAATGGCTACTAAGATGCTAAAAAAGTTTGATAAATATTTGGGTAAGTTGGAAAGCATTAATCAAATGTTGTTGATTGCTACTATGTTTAATCCAAGATATAAATTGGATTATGTTGAACATTGTTTGAGGGTTATTTATCAAGATGAAGAGGTTGCTAGCAATTTGACCAAGAGCTTCAAGAGTGATTTGATATGGATTTATGATTATTATGCAGGTGGTCAAATAGTTTTTGAAAATGATGTGAATTCAATGCTTTGAATTTGTCTTCTAATACTGTTTCCACTTCCAATTCTTCTTCGGATTTTGATTTTGCTTTGGGATTTATAAAAAAAGGGC
The DNA here is from genome assembly GCA_007844105.2 of Rhamnella rubrinervis. NCBI lineage: Eukaryota > Viridiplantae > Streptophyta > Magnoliopsida > Rosales > Rhamnaceae > Rhamnella > Rhamnella rubrinervis. The sequence continues at coordinate 5,143,020 of CM017576.2, forward strand.
GGCAAAAGAGTATATGGAGATTAAAAAAAATGATGTGGAAAGATACTTATTGGAATCTAGTGAAGATATAGAAAATAAGGATTTTGATATTCTTAATTGATGGAGGGTTAATGGAAATAAGTATCGTATACTGTCCAAACTTACAAGGGATATATTTGCAATTCAAGTGTCTACTATTGCTTCTGAGAGCACCTTTAGTATTGGGGGAAGAATTATTTTTTCATTTCACAATTCCCATACCCCTAAGATGGTAGAGACATTAGTATGCACTCAAAATTGGCTCAAAACTTCTCTAACCATGGATAGATTCTACATAAAAGATGTGAAATGTTATCACAACTTAGATGCAGGTAATAATAATAATTGTATTCAAATTTTAATTCTATTTGTTTTTTGAAATTTACTATTAATTTTTTTTTTCTTTTTTTTGTAGAATTTTCGGAAACAACAATAAGAAACTCAAATAAAGAATCAGTTAAGGCCAATATGACTCGTTAGTTTTTTCCAAGTTTTAAGGTAATATTATTGTTTAATAATTGCTAATTATAATACTCATTTTTTTTCCTAATTATATATAGTATTTTGTTGTAGGAATACATCTTGTAATGAAGATGAAGTCTACTTTTGGAAGATAGATTTGATTTGGAGTCCATTTTATTTTGTTTGTTTTATTAATTTTAGAAAGATTGATTTGGTTTGGAGTCCAATTTATGTTATTGTTTATTTATTATTTTTAATTTTAAGAGTATTTTAAAATTTAGATGATTGTAATATTAAATTTTTAATATTTTTATTTTGAATGACTGTAATATATTTATTTATATTTTTATGATTTGCATAATTAATAGTTAAAATTGATCTTTGCATGACTAATAGATTAAGTGTTTCAATATGTTATTATTAATTTGTATCAAATTTAAATGTTAAATAAATATTTTTAAATTTAATTCAATTTTAGGTTCATTATAAATTAGTTTGTTACCTTAAAATAATAAAATATGGGCTTTTTATTATAAACTAAATCAACTTTTTCTAATACAAAATAAATAAATCTTTTAAATACAAATTTTACCGAGAGCTTTTATTGAATATAAATTTTAACATTCAAATTTTAATAATTAGATCATTTAAAGAGTTAGAAATAATTAAAGAGTTGGGCTGAGTGAAAATTTATAAGAAAATTTTAATTGAACTCAGTTACAGGCCCAGCCCAAGCAACCCGAAAAAATCAATTGAAATTGCAATGGGTTGGGTTAGTTCGGGTAAGGCCCAAATACAAGCCTGTTTAGTTTGAGTTTTGTAAAAAAATTGCTCGATTTGGTTATATTTTGGGCCCAAAATAGACTAACCCAGCCCGATGTCCAGCTCTAATACAAATAGGGGCTTATTAAAATTCAAACTTACGAAGTCCTCTATTGGAGAGTTTTCTTTTACTTTTTAGAGTCTGAAATAACATATATAAATGGGGGTACTTATTAAAAGTCAAACTTTCCAAATAGTAGCTCCATACCCTTAATAGTGCTCTTAATAATAAGTACAAATAGAGGCTTATTAAAACTCAAACTTACGAAGCCCTCCATTGGAAAGTTCCTTTTACTTTTAAAAGTCCGAAATAACAGATACAAACAAGGGCACTTATTAAAATTCAAACTTTCCAAATAGCAGCTCCATACCTCTAATAGTTTCTCTAATAACATATACAAATGAGGGCTTATTAAAATTCAAAGTTACGAGGCCCTCAATCGAAGAGTTTTCCTCAATTTTTTAAAGTCCCAAATAACAAGTACAAACGAGGGGCTTATTAAAATTCAAACTTTCTAAATAACAACTTCATACCCCTAACAATTTCCTAAATAAAGGTACAAATGAGAGCTTATTAAAATTCAAATTTATGGGGCCCTCCATCGGAGAGTTTTTCTCCACTTTTTAGAGTCCCAAATAACACATATAAACATGGCTTATTAAAACTCAAACTTACGGGGCCCTCTATCAAAGAGTTTCCCTTTTTAGAGTCCTAAATAACTAGTACAAATGGACAGGTACAAACGGAGGCTTATTAAAATTTAAATTTACGAGGCCTTCCATTGGAGAGTTTCCATCCACTTTTTAGAGTCCCAAATAACAAGTACAAATGAGGGGGCTTATTAAAATTCAAACTTCTCAAATAACAGCTTCATACCCCTAACAGTTTCACAAATAACAAGTATAAACTTGGGGTTTTTAAAATTCAAACCTAAAGGGCCCTCCATCGAATAGTTTCCCTCCACTTTTTAGAGTTCTAAATAATAACTATAGACGATAGCTTATTAAAATTCAAACTTATAAGGCCCTCCATCGGAGAGTTTCTTTTTTTAGAATCCCAAATAACAGGTAAAAATGGGGGCTTGTTAAAATTAAAACTTCCCAAATAGTTACTTCATACCCCTAATAGTTTCCCAAATGATAGGTATAGACGAGATCTTATTAAAATTCAAATTTACGGGACCTCCTATCGGAGAGTTTCTCTCCACTTTTTAAAGTTTTAAATAATAAGTACAAATGAAGGCTTATTAAAATTCAAACGTACAAGGCCCTCTATCGGAGAGTTTCCATTTTAAGAATCCTAAATAATAAGTACAAAAGGGAGTTTATTAAAATTCAAACTTCTCACATAAAAGCTTTATACTCTTAACAGTTTAATTTGTTAAAATTCAATGAGTACAAAATGGGATTTATTAAAATTGAAACTTATCAAATAGCAGCTCTATACCCTTAACAATTTGACTTCTTGAAATTTAAATTTTTCAAATAACGTTCAATACCCTTAACAGTTTCCCCTCCAACATATTAGATTTACCATACCATTCAATTATATTGAAACCTTGATTGAATAAATTTTTTTAAAACTTTCTACTGAATTAATTTTAGAATAAATTATTTGAGGTTTTACTCAATTCTTTTACTTTTTCTTATTTATTATAGATATTAACTCACTGATAATTTCCTAAAAATGTTTTTTCTTTTTTTAAGAAAAGATTGAAAATGAAATTAAGTAACTGAACAAAGTTAACTTAACAAAATTTGAAATTCTATATTAAATAATTAACTATTCTATTGTTTTCTTAAAGATAAAAAAATAACTTAATGTGAATTAACTGCTGCTAGATTGGATTAAGTTGAAGTAAATTTTCAACGTTGCAATAGTTAAAGATTGAATTGGAAAGGTTAAAATAATAAAATGGGCTGGATTTTACCAAATTTAATTGACTTTTACAATAACATCCACTACATCCGACAGCATCCAAGTCGTGTGTACCCGTCTATAGTTAACCACATATTTAACACGCCAGACCTTGCCAAACCGTAGGATCAAACACAATTAAATTATCTATAATCGAACGTCTACGCCTAGTCAGATGTTACACACGCGCTTTAAGTAGCGAGTGATACATTATCCATTTCCTCACAATAATATCTAAAAAAGGATCTTCCCGCAAAAAAGAAAACCGTGTAAACCATTATAACTAGCTTCCATGTCTCAAAGCTCCACCATACAAACCAATCCTTTCCTCGGATATGCTTATAACTAGCTTCCGGCTGCCGCCGAAAACTCTCGCCGATCATCTCCTACCTCTGAAGCCGTCTCCGACGACGCTACGCACTGTAATTAAATCCCCCACCGTAGATTCAAATGGACCACGATTCGAAGAAATTCAGCTGGCACTACTCAGATAGTTTGGACGACCACAATTTCCAAATCCGTGGACGAACGCTGTTCTTCATCATCGTCCTCTTCGCGTTCATCTTGCTCGTCACCATCATCATCCTCTACGCCAGGTGGGCCTGCCGTCACCCACTTATGGGACTCAACAGAAACTCACATTTCGGCGACGGCGCGACTCCGCCGAAGAGCCAAGGCCTCGCACCCGAAGCCATTAAAGGGTTGCCAATAGTGTTGCACAAGTCGTTAACGTCGACTCTGGGTGGAAGTGGTGGTGGTTGTGATGCGGAACATGTACGAGCAGAGTGCTGTATATGCCTTGGTGTGTTTGAGGATGGTGATAAGGTAAAGGTTTTGCCTCCCTGCAAACATTCCTATCATCCTCACTGCGTTGATAAGTGGCTCGCTAACCATTCTAGCTGTCCTCTCTGCCGCGCTTCGCTCCAGGGAAAGCCCAACGACGCTCTGCAAATTGTCGTTCAGTGACGACGATAAGCATGACTTTCTTAAACTCTTTACCTCTTCCTTTTTTCTTTTTTTTTCTAACTAAAAAAGAAAAAAAAAATTATGCATGTATTTTTGTTTTGTGTATATAATACAATTCAATGTAAATTGGTTAAAACTGCTTGAATATATGCATTATTTTTATATATTTCGTAATGATTTTTAAAAATTTCATTCACCTTTTTTTAGGCTAATTTAGTTAAATCTGTGAACATATTGGATTAGCAACCTGCAGAGACGAGATGAGGAAGAAACTTGATGGCTTTCGGGTTGATAGTAATTTAATAATATTTGAGCTGGGAAAATGGTGATTTTGGAATTTTTATTTGTAATTAATCGTGCTTAGACGCCGTATGTTTGACGAAAGTCCTGAGAGAATGTTTTTTAAGGTTCAAACTCATTAATTACATCTAGTAGTACCGATTTGAATGGCTTGAGTATATGCTGGGCTTGTTGATAAATCCAATTTCTGGTTATTTAAATGAGTGAACATGCGTTATCCCCAATTATTATATATTTTTTTAGCTTTTTTTTTTCATAATTTTTTTTTGTTTTATTTATTTATTTATTTTTGAGTTTATTGAGTAAGACCTGCACAAATATCACTGCTAAAGGAGATCCCAATTCGTCATATAATACGATATGGCCTTAAAGGATATGCTTTAATAGTTACAGGCTAGAGCAGAATTTAACGTGTGAGAATTACTTATGGTGTCCGATCCGTAGATAAAAAATTAATAATACTAATACTAATAATAGCAATAATAATAACAATAATTCTAATAATAATAATAATAATAAATCAAATTAATGCTTCCCTGTCTTAATTTGATTAGGAGTCGATTTACTTTTACTTGCCCCTTAAGGTTTTATGTATTGGTGTGTTTGCAAGTTTTGGTTTTTGATATATCTTATTGTTTCTTGTAATTGCATTGATAAATTCCGTAATGGACGATGAGGCATATAACGGAGTTGGCTTGGGCATCGCCGTAGTCATTATGATCCTCTTCCTTTACGGGTGGTGCAACTGCCTGCTCGCAGGAGCTAGGAGAACGAGCAGCAAAGGCCTGAATTCCGACGCTATTAAAGCCTTGCCAATTGTTCCGCACCAGTTCTCGTCATCGTCGGTGCAAGACGAATGTTGTGTATGCCTTGGTGTGTACGAAAATGGTGAAAGAGTAAAGCTTTTGCCATGCAACCATTGTTATCATCCTCACTGTGTTGATATGTGGCTCACTACTCATACTACCTGCCCTGTCTGCCGAGCTTTCATCAACCCTCAGCCCAACATCGCTCTACAAATCGTAGTACAATGATGGCCATACAATTGTCGTACTAGATGCCATGTGTTTGACGAAAGTCCTGACAGAATGTTTTTTTTTTTTTGCTTTTTGTTTTTGTTTTTTGTTTTTTAGGGTTGAAACTCATTAATTAAATCCAGTAGTATTGATTTGAATAGCTTGAATATGCTGGGCTTTCCTTATCAAAGGATTCTGCAATTCGTCATAATACCATGTGGGCCTTCAAAATATAGAGCAAATTTAAGTGTATGAGTACCTTATGGTATCCGATCCATAGATTAAAACTTGTAACCATTGGTTGAGTTTTTATTTTTATTTTAAAAATTCTCGTTCCACACTTGATTTTGTAAATTAATTTGTTCCATTGAGGACTTTAGAATTTGAAAATATAGAAATATTGATTTATATTTTATTACAAAACTATTATTTTAAATAGAAATTATTATCAATATTGTAATTAAAGCAATTCAATTCCATATAGTAGCCTACCTGTTAGTTTTACCACACACATTTATATTGCAATCAAGTAATACAGACTATATTGAAGAAACAAAATATTTCTTGGTAACACTTGTAATTTTTATATTTGAATTAGATAAATGAGAAACATGTATATACAGAAATGATCTTCTAAACTACAATCGTATGACATATTATTAATTATGGACAACAGAGAAAATGAATAAAATTTATTATCTTTTATGAGTAAATGAATAAAAATTATTATCTTTTATTTTTATTTTTAATTGGGCTTTATGAATAAATTCATTGATTCTACTATATTGTCGTTTATGATATATAAGCTATGTAACTCAGAGAGTAGCTCTAAATATATGTATATATATATATATATATATATATATATATATATATATATATATATATATATATTAAGCAAAGTGGATTAACATGTAGATATAATACCTTACTTTATACTTATATTTAAAATTACAAAATTATGATATGAAAAGAAGATTTTAGGGTTAAACCTTTTATTTCCGAAATTTTAGGTAAAGCAGATAATGGGTATGATTAAATATCAAAGTTTTAATCTAGAGAGAGAAATTAATGCTTTCCCTGTCTTATTTTGGTTAGGATCTTTTGACTTAATTTCCTTATTTTGATTAGGAGTCTTATTCACTTTTACATGCATATAAGTATTGGTGTCTTTCTTATTAACTTTTGCTTTAGATTTCTGCTTATTAGCACATTACAATACATATAAATGTTGAATATTTTTATTTCATTAAGTAATTTGTGTATTTCTCTTCAAACAAATTTCTCTAATTCCATAATGGATAGTGATAATATATAATGCAAGTGTATGAACAAATTTCCCTTTGTTGGCCAGAAGGCCGGTGTGGAGGCGACTAAATTAAGGCCAAGATAAAAGTAACTTCGATGGATTGGTTATCGAGTGACTAGAATGGGGTCTGAACGATTGGTCAGCTCGGTTGATCAGGATATCCTCTAGTAGAAGTGCTTGAAGTTGGATTGGCTCGGACATGATAAGAGCAGAGCGACAATCAGCCACAAGTGGCTTGGAACGGTCTTCCATTGCTTGAATGAGGTAAGAGTTGAGGAAAGTTCCCAAATAAAAAAGTTCATTCAGCAATCAATGCTAGATTTTTCCCATATTCCACTTTCCTAATATGGAAGAGCCGACTTTGAAGACTTGCCCAAAACCAAGACCGTGGCCAGGGGTTTCCTATTCCTATCTAGGGTTTCTTACCCCCTCCTTGGTGAGGAAGGCAAGATCACGCTTATAAATGTCTCACAAACTCTTCATAGCAAAGGCACGCACACTAAGCTGATCTGCATTCAAAAGTCCAAAACAAACTCAAACACATGCTGACTTGAGCGTCGGAGTGTCTTTGGCCGGTACCACACCAGTGCCCTAAGCCTTCACGGTCACTTTGTTTTGCAGGTCAACGACGGAGTGCACGGCGGTTTGTGGCGGAGCAAAATCCGGTACAAAGAGTTTGGCGCTAGAAGGAGGGTGTGCGGCTGTGTTTTAGCACAAAAACCATCGCAAGTTTGTTTATAGCAATCTTCAACCAAAATAATCAATGGCATCAGAACAACGGTAACACATACATACAATGGGTGTCATGCCTGAGCGACGGGGGGACGAATCTACACCCCGTGACGGAATAACGGCAGGACCATCGGGCGTTAACAGCGGCGTCGCCGTGATGGACACGAGAGTTGAGCAACTCATGTCACAGATGGAGGAGTTGGTTCGATCGGCAAAGGTCCAGCAGCAACGGAATGAGGTTCAAGAGCAGATCAACAGGTAGCTGTTGGATGCATTCAATGCCGTACAAACAGCAACGACGATAGCAAAGGTTGATCAGCCTCATGAAACGAGAAGGGATGCGACGACGGACCACGGAAAAATCCCGTTGAGATGATAAAAGAAACAGATCGGAGCAGTCAATCAAACAAGCGTAGTCGTGGCAAGAACGGTTGTCGTTCTCGTGGGATATCACGCGGCTATCAATCGAGTGATGACTCTCACTCGACAGACGGACAAATAGCCAAGAGAGGGAGAGCTGATAGAGATCGAAATCCATCAAGGTATAGAGGTACCTATCGTGCTTCCGGCTGAATTGATAGACTTGGTTTGGCGAGGGAGAACTAACGACCGGTATGGCGAAGTACAAGACACACCTTTGTTGGAAAATCACCGCGGTCAATACCCCAGAGGGGTTTTCCGCACCAAAATTTTCACTGTACGATGGAATAGCCAATCCAGGAGATCACATCATCCATTTTAAGCAGGCTATGGTCCCGATCTCTATCCCACTGTCAGATAGAGATGCAGTAATGTGTAAGGTGTTCGCTTCGAGCCTAAAAGGGGTTGCTTTGCTCTGGTTCAGCCGCCTTCCATCTCGGAGTATAGGGTCATTCAGCGAACTAGCACGACAGTTCATGACCCAATTCGCGTCAAGTCGACAATATAGAAGGGATCTGGATGGTTTGTTCCGAGTACAACAATTAAGGGGAGAGCCGCTTCGAGAGTACATCCAGCGGTTCAATGACATGAAGGTAGAAATAATGGATTGCCCAGATGTCGTTGTTTGCAATGCCTTCAAGCGTGGTTTGCTACCGGGTACTAAGATATACGATTACATGGTCCGAAAGAAACTAATGAACTTGCTGCAGACCCTGCAGAAAACCCAGAGCTTCGTCGTACTGGAAAAGGAGACTGAGCTCGATATGCAATGAGCAGCAAAGGAGGGACGAATTGGATCTACAGAAGCAATCCGAGCCGCGCTAGGCATACGGGCTCGGCAGAATGAAGCTACTAAGTATTCCCGCGAACGCAGGGCGATCCGATCAGACATGCGACGCCCTGAGCGAACTTACAGAGATCGGAGGAAAAGGGAAGAACCCAGTAGGCGGGATGAGTTAGAAGGCCCTTCAAGAGATCGATTGAGGGGATTTGGTCTTAGGGTATCTTCAACCCAGTTGATAGCGCACGTGGAGCGAATTCATAAGGTGCGATGGCCGCGGCCCATGAATTCGGACCCAAAGAACAGAGATAATTCACAATGGTGCGCATTCCACAGGGAACGTGGCCACGCCACAGAAGATTGCCGCGCATTTAGACGGGAAATAGAAGAACTGTTAAAGCGCGGATATTTGAAGCAGTTCGTAGAAGAGCCGAACAAGTGGGGTTCGGGTAGGCAGAAGGAGGAAGCCCAGGAAAAATACTCCTCCTCGAACAAACAACGAAGTGGAGGTTCGGAAGGTCATCCATTCAGTCCATGGAGGAGTTGCCTGCGGTGGCGAATGCAGGGAGGACAGAAGGGCTTACGCTCGGCAACACATCGCCGAAGTTCATGTGACTCGGCAAGATAATCCGGACATAACTTTCACGGCCAAGGATACTGAAGGAGTACGTTATCCGCACGATGATGCGCTTGTTGTGACATTGGACGTAGGAAACTGTGTGATGAGGCGGATACTGATGGACAATGGTAGATATCATATTTTCAAGCACTTTGGAGGCAATGGGAATCAGTCCCATAGCCGCAGAGCCGAGCCGCGCCACTCTGGTGGGATATGATGGAAATGAGAGCGCAAAAGGATTATCACGCTTCACCGTGAAAGAAGAGAATGATAAAGATGATGGTGGTAGGCGCTCCTCACTTACAACATGATCTTAGGACAACCTTGGTTGCACTCTATGAAAGCCATCCCATCCACGTACCATCAGAAGATCAAGTTTCCGTCGCGGAGTAGGGTAGATGAAGTGAGAAGTGACCAATCTGCAGCTCGGATCTGCTACGTAAAAGCTGTGGATGGAAAAAACAAATAGCAATCATAGAAACCCAGGGTGGCTCAAGTGGACAAAATGGACCCACTAGAAGACCTAGAAGATATACAATTGGATCCAGACCACCCAGAGCGCACCACAAAAATAGGAACCCAGTTGGATCCGGAGGTTCGGCTCCGCTTGGTTCAGTTTCTCAAAGACCATCGCAGCACCTTCGCTTAGTCTGCAGATGATATGGTGGGAATAGACCCGAGCGTTATTTCCCACAAGCTGAATGTCGACCCGGCGTACAAACCTGTTCGGCAAAAGAGGAGGAAGTTCGCGCCCGGACGGAACCAAGTCATCAACGAGGAAATAGATAAGCTACTAAAAAATGGCTTCGTCAAGGAGGTATACTACCCAGATTGGCTTGCCAACGTGCTAGTGGTGCGCAAAAAGAATGGAAAGCCCCGAGTATGCATCGACTTCACGGATCTGAATAAAGCATGTCCAAAGGATAGCTTTCCACTTCCGAAGATTGACATGATGGTGGACGCTACCTGGTCATCGATTCTTGAAGCTTCATGGGCGCTACTCGGTATAATCAAATCATGATGCACCCAGACAACCAAGAAAAAACAGCGTTCATTACGGAAAGAAGGATTTACTGCTACAAGGTCATGCCATTTGGGTTGAAAAATGCAGGGGCTACGTACCAAAGGTTGGTGAACAAAATGTTCGCAGCATATCTTGGCTTAACTATGGAAGTTTATGTGGACGATATGCTGGTCAAATCTGTGCGCGCTGCGGACCATGTCCAGCACTTGGCTCAAGCTTTTGCGGTGTTAGACGCTCACAAGATGAAGTTGAATCCTACCAAATGCACTTTCGGAGTTGGTTCTGGTCAATTCCTAGGCTATTTGGTCATGCAAAGGGGGATTGAGGCAAACCCGAGCCAAATACGGGCTCTGCTCGACATGCCTTCCCCAACAACCTTGAAGGAGGTACAACGGTTAAACGGTAGGTTGGCGACTTTGAATAGGTTCATCTCGAGGGCATCTGATCATTGCGTATCATTCTTCCACGCATTGAAGGGAAATAAGGATTTTGAATGGACAAACGAGTGCGAACAGGCTTTCCAACATCTAAAAATTTATCTCACTACTCCTCCAATATTATCCAAGCCGAAGCCAGGAGAGTCACTGTACTTATACCTATCTGTCTCGGAGTATGCTGTCAGCTCTGTACTTATACCTATCTGTCTCGGAGCAACACCCAATTTACTATGTAAGTAGAGCACTGGTCGATGCTGAAACCAGGTATTCCTTCATTGAGAAGCTTGCGTTGCACTGCTTGTCTCGTCGAGGAAGTTGCGACCATACTTTCAATGTCATAAGGTCATAGTAGTGACTTTGTATCCGCTCAAAGTTGCGCTTTATAGTCCTGATATAGCAGGAAGAATGGTACGTTGGGCAGTTGAATTAAGGGAGTACGGGATTGGGTATCAACCTCGGACAACCAATAAATCCCAAGTGTTAGTTGATTTCATTGCTGAGTTCGCGGGGAATGAGGAGTCAGTTCGTACCAGGAGTGACGTGGAGCGTTTGGAGGAGACAATCGAGACTGTTCCTCCCGCAGAAGTGCCTGAGCAAACAAACACTACCTGTGAGGGGAGGGAACTTGGAAAAGGATGTGGACCAATATGGAAGCTGTTTGTCAATGGTTCCTCCAATTGGCACGGAGCAGGAGTGAGGGTTGTACTGGAAGACCCAGATGGTTTGGCTCTGCACCAGGCTTTTCATCTCTCCTTCCCTGCATCAAATAATGAGGTTGAGTATGAAGCATTGTTGGCAGGGATGAGGTTGGCTCGGACAGTAGGAGCCCAGTGTTTGATGGCTTACAGTGATTCTCAACTCATTGTAAGTCAGGTTAATGGCAATTATGCAGTAAAGGATAGCAAGATGATTGCATATGTGGCGTTAGTAAAGGAACTCGTCCTTCAGTTCAGAACATTTGAGTTACGCCAGTTGCCAAGGACTGAGAATACTCAAGCCGATGCATTGGCCGCTTTGGGTGCGATGGCGAAGGGAGAACAGCGCAGGGAGATACCGCTTGAATTTCTATCTGAACCAAGCGTTAACATCACACCTAATGAAAACAAGGCGAAGGAAGCTATGAATATCGACCGCCTTCAAGAACCAGGATGGATGGATTCTATCGTGTCTTTTCTCGGTTATGGTACAGAGCCTCCAGACAAGGCTGAGGCTCGAAAATTAAGGCTCATCTCGGCTCGGTATACGTTGTTAGATGAGAAACTGTATCGGCGATCTTTCACTGGCCCATTATTGAGGTGCTTAAACGAAGCCGAGGCGAGCCAAGTCTTGGCAGAAATTAATGAAGGTCATTGCGGTAACCATTCAGGCGGACGAACTTTGGCGCACAAGGCTATGACGCAAGGATATTACTGGCCTACTATGCGGAAGGATGCTGCAGAGTATTCTCGAGGCTGTGATAAGTGTCAGCGGTTTGCTCCAATATCTCACATGCCACCTGAAGAGCTAACCAATATAACGAGCCCATGGCCTTTCATGCAATGGGGGCTCGACATCGTTGGACCTTTACCATTGGCGCGTCGAAAGCGGTTCATTCTGGCTACGGATTATTTTAGCAAATGGGTGGAAGCTGAGTCCTACTCGCAAGTTAAAGATAAGGATGTGGTTCGGTTCATATGGCGAAACATCATATGCCGTTATGGTTTGGCTCGGATTTTGGTTGCGGATAATGGGTCCCAGTTCATCAGCTCGGTAACACAAGCTCTTTGCACTGAATGGAAGATTACCATGCGTTTTTCCTCACCTCGGCACCCGCAGGCAAATGGTCAGGCTGAGTCTACAAACAAGACAATCATGTCTAACCTGAAGAAGCGATTGGAGAAAGCGAAAGGGAAATGGTCTGACAAGTTACCAGGTGTCCTGTGGGCGAGCCGAACCATACCCCACCGCGCAACAGGGGAAACCCCTTTCGCTTTGGTATACGGGACGGAAGCTGTTATTCCTGCGGAGGTGGCCGTACCAACAAGTCGGGTCACTTATGCTGAACAAGTGCTGAATGACGAGCTCAGGCGCAAATCGTTGGATAGCTCGGAGGAACTGAGAGAGCAAGCTTTGGTACGAATGGCGGCATACCAGCAACGCATCGCTAAATATTACAACGCCAAGGTTCATCCTCGAAAGTTCAGGGTTGGAGATTTCGTACTGCGCAAAGTCTTTCAGAACACCCAAGAGTTGAGTGCAGGGAATTTGGGTCCCACTTGGGAGGCCCTTACCGGATTGTGGGTATACCTAGACCGGGGGCATACACTTTACAATCCTTGGGTGGTACTAACGAGCCCCGAAGCTGGAACTCGGTGCATCTATGTCGCTACTATCATTAAGGCATTTTCTATGATGTACAGTGCTTACGCACTTTCCCTTTTGCAATGTACAGTGCTTACACATTTTCTCTTTTACAATGTACGGTGCTTACGCACCCTTTTGCTCATATCAATAAATCATTACTTTTCGCATTATACAAATTGTACATTCTATATTTTGTTTGTGCATGAGTTCGACTTGAAAGGTAAGGGAGGATCGCCCTAATCTTTGATGGCCTTACAACCGATTATAGAATTGGGTCAATGACTATTCAGGTGGTGCTGCCTGGTCACCTCGACCCCTAATTTGGTTCAGCTTTAGCCTTGTAAAGAGCAGGGACAACCATCCGGAAGGTTAGCCGCTCTTCCTGGCTTGTTGCCGTTCGGCTTAGTTTAATTTGGTCAGTCAAGTTGTTAGCACGCTACTTGGTCAATTTCAATTAAACTGTTAGTTCGGCTAGGATTCTACACTATCACTTGGTTATTTGTGAACGTAGTTACGTGTATCAGAATGCAATATCTCCAATGATTCCAGTTCTAACATTCCCAATGATTCATTCATAATTTAAATTTAGATATAGACGATTGAACCGTCAGTTCCAATACAAAAGAAGATAAAACAAGGAAAACTACAGCAGCAAACAGGGATGTAAATACAACAAAATACGAAGAGGCTTGGGTGTGTGATTACGCCTCCTTTTGGCTAGGCTGGCTAGCAGATGCAACCTCTTTGGCATTGGTGCTTGGCCCTGTGGTGTTAGTCCTGGCCGCCTCCATTGCCTCATCAAACGAGTCCTTTTCGTGTGGGGAGCTCTTCTCAGGGGCTGGGGTACAGTCCTCTGGTGACTCGTTGTTCTGTTCTGGCTCGTCTTCCTAGAGGAGATTTCGCTGGCTTCACCATTATCAGAATCATCCTCGCTCGGCTCGGGTGTTGCCCATGAAGTTTGCCCAACCTTGAACTTTAGAATCATCTCTTTTTGAGCTCGGAGGTAGGCGTCCTCCACTCCCTTACGGTAGACTATCTTTTTCTTGCATGGCCAAGCCCCGACTCGAGCTTGTAGCTCGTCCCGCTCTGCAGCCACATGGGAGAAGTCCAGCTTGAGGGCTTCCAACTTCTTGTTTTTCACTAGTTTTGGTGGGTTTGGACCACTTCTTCTTGCTAGTAATTTTAGCTCTGCTTGTTCAGCTCGGCTATTGGCATCGGCTGCAGCTTGCTTGAGGTGAAGGTTATTTGCCTCTAGTGTCTTATTTGTTGCCTGCAAGGTTTTGTTTGTTTCTGCAGAGCTTTAGGTATCTTTGCCTTTTCTTAGCGGCATCCACTTTTACAACCAGTAAAGGAATTTCGGTCCGAGCCAACTACATTCAAGCAGAGTCAATACATTATGGTTCGATTTTCACTACATATATATAGCAACGCATGTAACAGTTCTTAGTCTTGCTCATACCTTTAGTGCAATTCACCTCCGGCGATATCCTCCGAGACATGGCCTTGGGGATGTCCGTCCTTGGCGGTCATCGATCCGCGATTGGGGTGTTAGACTTCGGATCAGAGCGGATGGAAGAACCATCTTTTAGTCCCAGGTTTGTTTTGTATGCCGGAGGCTCGTTGCTCTTCGGCGCAGGCACCATAGGCTCTTTTCCCTTTGCTGTAGGTTGGGGGCTCGAGAGTCTTTGTTTTTTCCAAGGTGGAGTCTCCTCAGTTGATGGTGCGATCACGTCCGATGAAATGGCGACTGTTTTGTCTGGCATTGGGTCGACCCTTTGAGTCGGATCCGATTTTCTGGACTTCCGTGCTGATTTCTTTTCCTTCCTCTTCCTCCTTCTCGGTTTCTTTAGTTGGAGGGTACTTTTAGCTTTCCATATCGGTGTTAACAAATGCAAAGTGGTCAATTGGTTTGGCATATAGCAACATTCGACGCAAGAATGCGAGTATAGGGAGTTCTGAGGAGAGAAAAGGATACCTTGGTAAGGTGGCTCGGTTGGGGGGTCATGTTGGTGTTGGTAGGTGTTTGCTCCTAGCTTCTTTTGTTGTGATGGCCAATACCCTATAGCGCGGAATGATTTGGCAGAGAGTAGAAGGTTGAGGTTCTTCCCTGCCGCATGAAGAGTGTCAATCGAATTGTTTTGCTCGGAGTTAGTGGAGAGTCTGGCGTTTTGATTCAAGGCTGCATAAATGGAGAGTAAGTTTGGTCCTGCGAAGTCAAAAAGGACAAGTGTTCAGTAAAGTGCGCAAATACCTTTTTGCCGGCGAATGTCCGGTTCGGACGGGCCAGCGATGGAACGACCCTCTTTCTAATGAAGAAGTATCATCGCTTCCAGCCTTTGTCACTCGTTGGCGCACCGGTCAGGAGTTTGGTTTGCCTCCGAGCGTAGAATGCATATCTACCCTCTCCGTCCGGTTTTAGATAGAAGAAGTGAAGGAAAATGGGCATGTCTATGTGTTGGCCAAGCTGCTCGGATAAAACTATCAGCCCCAAGAGGTAACGCCATCCATTTGGCATCAACTGGCCTGGGGCAAGGTTAAAATATTTAAGCACCATGTTAATGATGCGGTGAAAGGGTAGCCTAAGCCCAAGTTTGAAGGCTATCTCATAAAAGCAGACCCATCCATCACGGACAGAGTCTGCTCTTTCCCCATCTCTTGGGGCTGACAGCACTGCATTTTCTAGAAAGCTATACCTCTTCTTGAGGTATGGCATGTCTTCGGGTTTGAAGATTGAAGGAATGTCGGTTTTGATCATGATGGGGTGTTAAAAAGCAGATATAGGCCTATCTTCATTCGACCCAACTCGACTCACGTTTGGTTCCACGCAGGGTATAAGGTTTTGCTCGACTACTTGGTTTGGCTCTACAATCCTAACAACCGAGCTAGCAGATGATGGTGATGGTGTAGGGCTGGCAGAGCGGCCAGAGTATTCTAAGAAGGGTTCAAAGGCAGAGTCTCCTGACGATATTTTTGGGCGCGAAACAAAACTTAAAGAATTTCTAGAGGAAATAAGGATTGAAATCCTGACCTGAGCCTAGCCGGAGGAATGAAGGTTGGCTGGAGATGATGAACTGGGGAAACACGGAAGGATGGGGTTTCAGTCAGGTGAGTAGCAAAATGAACTAGCGACGGCTTTGCTGCGATTGAAATGGTCTGGTAGTCACGATCGTTCATTCAAACTCAGCTCTCGGATGGTCAGAATTCGCTGGGAGCTAATCGGAGAAGCATTGAAAATGCTGGAGAAGCAGACGCCGTATGGAACTTCTGAGAAGTGGAGAGACGAAAGTAGGATTGAAGGGTTAGGGCTAGTATTTATATCTGGTAACAAACGGTTGAGATTCAAATTTGAATTTTGAATGAACGATTCGAATAGAAGCGTCTCTTGATCTTTCGATACCATGACTGTCATAATTGTCTTGTGGCGTTTTGACGGTTGGATGTCAGAGAGCATTTGGTTTCCAGAAGTGAAAAATGCCAGTTGGGTATTCGGAATTTGAAAAGACAGGTGGACAAACACACGATAGAATCCATTTAGGCTGGCGGCTTATGGTGGGGCTAACTTATGAATAAATTTCCCTTTGGTGGGCGGCGGAAAGGTGGTGGACGGGCCGGCCATTAGGGTCCAAGATAAAAGTCACTCAGTTGATTGGTTATCAGAGCCGAGCTGACCAGAATGGGGTCTGAACGATTGGTCGGCTCGGTCGATCAGGATATCCTCTAGTAGAAGTGCTTGAAGTTGGATTGGCTCGTACATGATAAGAAGCGGGCGACAATCAGCCACAAGTGGCTTGGAACGGTCTTCCATAGCTTGAATGAGGTAAGAGTTGAGAAAAGTTCCCAAATAAGAAAGTTCATTCAGCAATCAATGCTAGATTTTTCCCATATTCCACTTTCCTAATATGGAAGAGCCGACTTTGAAGACTTGCCCAAAACCAAGGCCGTGGCTAAGGGTTTCCTATTCCTATCTAGGGTTTCTTACCCCTTCCTTGGTGAGGAAGGCAAGATCACGCTTATAAATGTCTCACAAACTCTTCATAGCAAATGTACGCACACTAAGCTGATCTACATTCAAAAGTCCAAAGCAAACTCAAACACATGCTGACTTGAGCGTTGGAGTGTCTTTGGCCGGTACCACACCGGTGCCCCAAGCCTTCACG
Organism: Rhamnella rubrinervis; assembly: GCA_007844105.2. Classification (NCBI taxonomy): domain Eukaryota; kingdom Viridiplantae; phylum Streptophyta; class Magnoliopsida; order Rosales; family Rhamnaceae; genus Rhamnella; species Rhamnella rubrinervis. The sequence goes on from CM017576.2 coordinate 5,160,344, forward strand.
TTCACTTTGTTTTGCAAGTCAACGACGGAGTGCACGACGGTTTGTGGCGGAGCAAAATCCAGTACAAACAGCAAGTGCGTTCTCCAACTTCGGAGAATGAGAACCGAAGACCTAGATTCCGACGACATTATATGCTTGCCGATTGTGTTGCAAGTTTCATTGGCAGCAACAGCGCAAGACAAGTAGTGTTGTATATGACCAGATGGGTTTGAGAATGATAAAAGAGTAAAGGTTTTGCCTCGGTGCAACCATTGTTATCATCCTCATTGTGTTGATAAGTGGTTCACAACCATTATTAATTATTATGTTTTTTTGTGAAATTTCATAATACTTAAAGTTTCGTAAAGCTTATATGCAAATTTTGGGCTCGTTAAGAATAAAGCTTTAGTACACAATTTATGTTGAGTTTTCAACACAAGTAATCAATCAAGTTTTTATTGGTTGAGAGTTGATATGTATAGTATTTATGATCAATAAAAGTTTGACACATTACTTGTGTTTTGATATAAATTGTGTCAAAATTAATTCTCAAACATTCACAATCTAATTAGTGTTGCAATTGAAAAGCAAAATGACAAAACAAGCCAAAAAGAAATTTGAATATAATTAAATGATTTGTCAAGTATTCTACCATAAATTGGTTGTATGTTTGTTAATCAAGTAATACAGACTAATCACCATAATGTTTAACAAAAAAAATTTCTTAACAATATATACTTGTATAATCTTTTATCTTTTTTTTTTTAAAAAAAAATTGAATTGGAGGACTGAAATGTATATTAAGCACAATGACATGTAAATATATGCACCTTATTACTCATAATTAAAATTACAAAATTATGATATGAAAAAGAGGCTTTAAAATTAAACCTTTTATTTTCAAAATTGTAAAGGCAAAGCAGCAATTGGATTGATGTCACTAAATTTACCAAATATGATTTGAGGGAGTCACAAAAGTAATAATAATAATAAATCCGAAAACAAATTAATGCATCTATTTATCTTCTTATAATTTTTTTTCTTCAAGATGTTATTATCTATTTATTTTCTTTATGAATAAATACCATATTAAGCACAAAAGGGGTCTCAAAACAGAGATTAATAATAAAAGACTAGTAATGAAAAATAAGAAAGAAGAATTACATCTCAAAGACATTTTTTGCTACACTATTTACAAGCATATTAGAACTTCTTACATTACATATAAGTTTTCACCCTTTGGTTAGTAAAGCCATCTTACAATCAATATTCATATACCTTGTGTCCTTTGGAAGAGGTCCAAATTTAGATATTAAAGGGTTCAAATTTACACTAATATCCTTAACCATATTTATAGCGTCCGAAGACCAAACAATGTTATTCTAGGATATTGCTTTTGTAATATCCAATGCCTAAGCTAAGCCTATGAACTTGGTTTCCAGAGGTGAAGAGGCATAATCCAATTTAGTCTCTAGATAAATAACATTCCCATACTTGTCTTGAAGCATAAATGCAAGAGCAGCCACTCCCTTTTTTATTGCAACATTATTGTTAACCTTAAGCCAGTTAATAGAAGGATGTTTCCACAATCCCACCACTATATTTTTAATATGCCTCGCAGGCAAAACCTTCAATACTTTCACAAAGTTTGCAACACCATCATTTAGTAACCTTACAAACTCTTCAAACTTCTTTTTTCCCCAAATGCTTCTTCTCATTCCTAAAACATCAAGTAAAGTACAACAGGCAAGTCAGGAAAATAGACCAAAACTCCTTCTGTAAATCAGGATTGCACACTTCCTTAGGGGGATCAATGTAAAAATTAACCAACTCAGATATATTATCAAAAGTCTATGCCTCCAAATTACACCTCAGTTACTAACAAAGGCTAAAAGCCTAGTAACTCGACAGTTTTTAAGCAGATAAACTTCAATTTCCTCTCCTTCATCACAAAGAACACAGTCTATAGAATCTTGACCTGTTCTTTCTTAAGTGTTTTAGTTCAAAGGGAGGACTCCTACCAATAACCTCCAGAGAAATAGCTTCAACCTCTCATGTTATTTAGAATTCCAAATCTTTAACCACAACTCCCCTTCCTCTCCTATATAAATCATTTTAGATAATGCGAGATAGCATTTCTTTATAGAAAATGTATTAAGCTTCAAGATAGCTTCCACTGATAACATGTCATAAATTTCCCTTGGAAGCTTTTCATCTCACTCATTAGAATCTTTCTCTTTAAGGTCAGCAACCACTTTTTAATGGGAAACATCAATTCATTCTTTAAGATGGGGGATATAAGAAGGTAAATCAAGAATCCAAGGATCATTTTGAACATTTATTAAGCTATCATTGCCAATCTTAAAACAGACATGCTTAGAAAGAAAACATCTTGAGATAGAGATTCCTTTCCACATGAATAAAGTACTATTTTTTATCCTGTATTGAAAGAATGACTATCATTTGAATTATTTGGCCAATAACATATCTATCCATAAGCTTCTTTACTTAGAAGTGATTTTCCACCTAAATTTAGCTAAGACAACTAAATTGATGTTTTTGAATAACCAAAAACTTAAACTACCTAAGAGTTTTGGTTTACAAATATCTCTCAAAGCCTTCAGAGCTAAATAATGATGTTTTCTTTGCTTAGCATCCCACCAAAATCTTTTAGTTAAGGAATCCAAATCATTACAAACTAAAATAGGGACCTTAAATGTGGACATAGTGTAGGTCGGGATGGCTTGTATTACATATTTGACCAATGTTTCTTTCTCTACTTTTGTTAAAAGATTATTTTTTCTGCTGTCCAATCGTTATTGCACTCGTTCTTTGAGTCTGCCGAACTTGTTAACCTTAGGTTTTCCAAAACTAGAGGCATTCCCTAAGTAGATGACTCTTTTGTTCACACTTTTAAGTATTGAAACCCTTTTAATAGCCTTTCTCATATCTTTACTTGTACTTTTTGAAAAGAAAATACTTGACTTATCTGTATTTATCTCTTGGCCAAACTAGTAACAATAATTTTTTTAAAACTTTCCATAACAAAAGCCACCTCTTGATCAACAACTCAATAGGATATAAGCAACTTATCCACACACAGTAGATACTAAAAGCAGAGTCATTTCGACTAAGTATTACACCATGAATAATTCCTTCCTTTTGATCCTCTTTTAGCGTTCGACAAAAAATTTCAAAATATAAAATAAAAAGATGAGGTGAGAAAGGATCATATTTTCTCAATCCACGTCCCGGCGTAAAATATTTAGAAATATTTCCATTCAGAATGTGTGAGAATGTGATCGAATTAATACGATGTTAATTAGTTTCTTGAACAATTTGAAAATTCCTAGATTGTAAGAATTCTATTTAGAAATGTCCACTCCATCCTGTCATAGGCATTTTCCAAATCCATCTTCATCATTAACAATCATTTTTTCTCTTTTATGTCTTGTTGATTTTGTGTACAAGTTCTTGCGCAATCACTGTGTTCTCTTCTATTCATCGACCTCTTACAAAAGCTTATATATTAGAGGATATATATGTCCCTGTATCTCAAAGTTATAATTTTTGCAACAATCTTGTAAGAAAAGTTAAAAAGGCTGATATGTCGAAATTAACTAAAATTCACAACACTTTTCACTTTCAGGATGAACACCAAGAAAGTTTGATTCATGTTCCTAGGGATTCTCAACCCAAAGCATTCTTGGATGTCAACTACTCTATTCTTGACCACCTTCTAATACGTATAATCAAAAATTTCTGAATATCCATCTAATCCTAATGATTTTAGAGGTGTAAACTCATACAGTCTCCTCAATATTTTCCTTCAAAGGAATTTAATAAGCTTTTTTCATTATCTATCTATGAAACTTACTATTCTCCCAAATATTTTAGGTTTGTAGAGATATGGGGAAAGCTTCACTCAAATAAGCATAAAAAATGATCAATAAAATAATTCTCAATTCTTTTCTTGTAATTCATTCCTTCTCTATCTTGATAGAAAAAATATTGTTTTGACATTTTCGAACAATCAAACTAGTGTGAAAAATTTAGTATTGTGATCCCCTTCTTGAAATAAAAGCTTATATGACTTCTGTTTAAGGATAGACTCCTAACAATCTCTCTAAATTTTGGGTTCCATTAAGACCCCTTCTTTGCTTAAATTTGTGTTCTCCATCTTGCTAATGTATTCTACCTAATTCATCCTCCAAATTTTGTATTATGATGTTTATGCAGCTAAAATGACTTTTATTCTATTTTTTCAAGGCTTTACTATTAACTTAGAGAATTTTACCTAACTTATGACTAACTATGTGCAATTTACTGAAAGGACTGTACCCGGGATGGGTCCCACCTCGAGAAAACTCTACCAAAATTTTATATAAATTTTAGAAGAACCTCCCTAAAACATGGTCTAATCCAGTTTTGTACCTGCAAATAAAATCATTTTCAAAATATACATCCAGTGGTCACAACAAATATCACTGAATTTCCCACAACAGATTAACTAGTTACCATAATAAATTTTAAAATAGGAAGAAATTTAATATACAGCACACTTTGGTACCAACATGGGATATTATCAGAGCAATCTAATTGATTTTTCAAAAGTAGTAATGAAAATAAAATGCACAAGTTGAATTCAAAAGAAGCTGAAAAGTTTATTACAAAAATAACAGAAAACTCTTGAGCGTTGAAATATAGGGGTGGTGATGCCTTGCGTGGAGATCCAACCACAGTCAGCTGAAAATCTACTGAAAAATTAAAAAAAATAAAAATAAAACAGAACTAATGAGGCAAGCTCAGTGAGTGGACCCATTACTAACAGTGTAAATAATTTATACAACAATGTGAATAAATTATATTAAATAGTTTAATAACCTCATGGTAACAGTTTTAACACTAATGAGAATAACAACAATAATCAATACCCTATAAAATAAAAAAAAATTTCATAATAAATAATCACAAGAAATAACAATATAAGAAAATCTCTCGGTGAATAATTATACGCCAGATACAACCCAAAATCATAGGGGAGGGAAAAGCAGTATACTACCCTTGGCATCCCAGTGTAGCGAGATGGATAGGGAAGCTGTCATACTACCCGGCATCCCAAGTAGCGAGATGGATCATCGTCAACCGGTCGCGTGCATAGACAACGAGGGGATAAAATATATATTCATCGTCCATCCTACAGAGGAGGACGGAATACAAATCATCAACAAGGCAATCACTATGTCAGGGTGAATATAAAGTATACTAATGTAAGAAATATAACACAATCATGTCCACGATATAAAACATATTTAATGGTCAAACTCAATATTTTTATGTAATCATACCAATATAAATTCTCCAAAATCACATTTAATAATCAATAGATATTAAAATATATATTTTCTCATAACAACAGTCATATATGTACTATTTAAAATAATTATTTTAATATACCAAAAATTATCAAATTCATTAATTTATAACAATACTCAAGCATAATCAATTTAATATAAAGATATAATTTTAAAAGTAAAATTTAATCCACTCACAAATTATCACTGTTAATCCACAAGTGAAACTGCTCCAGTATCCGCTTTAGTCACATATTCTACGTAATAACCAAATATACCATTTATTAATTCTCAAATTTAAATCAATAATATTTTGTTTACATAATCTCACCCTAGCACTCCATTTCTCTTATTTGAGTAATTTCTAATTTATCACACCTTTAGTATTGTATACGTGAATAGTACCGTATACATGAATAGTCCGTATACATGAATTGTACCGATATCAAATCTGAACTTCAATTTAGCTTCTACTTGATATTGAGTATCTTAATTCAATCAAATTTGAGTTCTCTCATGTCTAATTGATACAATTTCCAAAATACATCAAACCCCTAAAATTGGAATTTTTCTTAAATCTTAACCAAAATTGACGTATTATATACCAAATCGAAGCCCACGAGACAAAGATCAAGAATTTACCTTCAATTGGACCGGGTGATAAACGACGTGGCCGAAATTTGGCCAGAAAGTTTCAGGTTCGAGTAAAATTTTATAATTTCTACAAAATCAAGCATTTTTAAGGAAAACGGAGCTCAGAATCGCATTCAGGAGGTCGAAAACATAGGGAAAGCACCTACCTTTCATAAAAAAACTCACCGGAATCCGGCGAATGAAGGAGAGAGAAATTTACTGGAATTTACTCCAATCCGGTGGCTACCGGCAATTTTCCGGCAAAAGGAGGGTCAGTTATGGTAGAGTTCGACGTGGCGATTCTAATGGTGGTAGTGGCGAGGTCTGGTGATGCACGGTGAAGACATAGTAACAATTTGTTTCTAACGGTGCTTAGAGAGAGAAAAATAGGAGAGAGAAAGAGATTGGAGGGTGAAGGCTCGGGGAAGAAGAAGAGGAAAAGAAGAAAAAAAATTTAATTATTTAATTTTGAAATAGTTACGATTTTGCCACTGTCTTCTCTTGACCATAACTTTCAAATCGTAACTCAGATCAATGTGCTAGTCACCGAACTTCATATCGATAAGCTCTACTTGTTATCAAAGTCAAAATAGAAAAAATAAAACGTGGCAAAAGTCAATTTTAATCCCTACCAATTTGGATAAAATAGTAAAAAAAACTAAAAAAAATACGGGTTGTTACATTTACTTCCTTTATACTAAGCCTTTTGCACTATTAAATGCAAAAAGGATAACTAAATCACATCTTGAAAATGTGGAAAGGCCTCTGAGCTCTAGTATCCTATTCATTAGTTTTAATAAAAATTGAGATATGGTCTAATTCTTCCATTATTAGATGGTGAATAGAAGCATTTGGATTTTCCTAAAGCCAACTTTGACTAATGACAACTCTATTAAGCTTTTCACGAATGTAAGCTCTCCTCTTTGTATTATTTTACTACATAAATTTGCTATTGAAAAAAGCAAGGTTTAAAATCCCAACCTGATGAATAAACTGTTTCAGAAACACAGTTCTTTTCCAAATATTGCCCCTCCCCATTTTTAAGCATCATTAACTACTTCATTCAAATTGTCAAAGAAAATCCAAGGCTTTAAAATCTAATTGGTAAGCCTCTCTAAACTTTCCAAAAATTGACTTCTTCTCTGAGATTAGAGGTTTTATGACAACCCCATAGAGTATAGACTTTAGCATTTAAGAAAACGAGTTTCTTAATACTTTATTGCCAAACAAGGAAAATTAAATTAGAAACTTTAGAAAAATTTAGACAAGATAATTAAATTAGAAACTATAGAGATTCAGAAAGAAAAAAAAATTAAAGAGACCCTTTTTAAAATCTGGCCAAACTAGAGGTACTAGAATGTATAAACTCATACAATTAGGGTTGGTCCTCACCATAGGCAGGGTAGGCAATTGCATAAGGCCCCTATAGTGAACTTATGATGAGGGCCCTTAAAACAAATAGTATATATTTATAATCTATAATTTATTTATAAATTAAATATATTAAAAGTAAATCGTATCAATTTTAATATTATCTACAATAATATATTAACTAAATTAAGTGAGTAACTCACCCATTTATTACTTTCGATTTTTGTACATTTTTATTTTATTTTTTTTATTTCTCATTTAAATAAGAGTGCCAAAACTTTCTTTGGTTTTTTTCTTTATCGTCTAATCTGAGAGGAAAGAAAGAAACTTTTATTTTTCCTATTCTTTTCGCTAGATTCCAATTTCAAAATACTACAACATATTGATTCTGGTATGATATTCTTTTTACTTATATTTTTTTATATTTTTAGTGAATAATAAGTTTTAGTAAATTTTAATGCTTTAATAATTTGCGGTTTGAAGAGAAAAATTATCTATAAAAGGAAATCTCTTTTCATGCTAAATTTGGTATTATATTGATTGTAGATTGAGTTAATATGTTTATTTATGTAAAAGTTTACATAGTCAAAATTGGTACCCCGAGTCTCCCCAATCCAGCAGGACTCCGCCAACTTAAAGACCTTCTAATGCTCAAGTCAGTCTAGTCATTTAAAGATAATATCGACTGAGAATGAGATATGCGATCTGCATACCATCGTCAGAGATTGCATTTATAAGGCTTAGAGACTAGGGTTTAGGAAACCTTGACCATCTTGGTTTATTTGGTAACCCTTGAGAATTTCTCTGTATGTCCATTATTCATAATTAACTATATCTATATAATTAATTACGAATAATTAAATATCATCCAAGGTGTGATTTTTTATCCACACAGTTAGCCCTCAATTTCTAAAGCGGATAATGACTTTGGTTTAGAAACTAAGCAAATGTCCTGTGTGATAGCGCAGTCCGAGCTGTACAAACAACTTGATTACAGATTAACCAAATCACATGCTAATGGCTTGAATTTGATCTAATCAATTATTTATGTAGTCTGCTCTAAGCCATCCAGTTTGAACTCTAAATTGAGAGAATGCCCTCAAAAAGCCAAAAAAGCTATACTGGAAGAGTTCATCCGTTACATAACTCAGATTACTCTATCCATTAATAAACTATTCGTTATACATGATCGGATAGTTCCAAGCCTGTTGGTAGGTCATCTAGTTTGTACTCCGAACTAGGAGAATGCGCCCAAAGAGACAAAAAGGTTGTACAGGGGAGAGTCAATCTGTTGCATAACTTGGATTGCTCTATCCATTAGGAAATCATTCGTTATACATGATTGAATAGGTCCAAAGGCTATCCAGAATATTTGACCTTTGTACAATCCATATCCCAATTATTACCAAATCAAATTATCCGGGTCAGCACCAACCCTCATTGAAAGTATAATTTCTTGGGGCTTATGAATGTTGCCCAAGCATGTAGATAGATTTGTCATTCTTGTTGATTGTGCTCATGATGAAATCTTGAACAAAATCCTTAATAATTTGCTTGTGGGTAATCAATCCTCCACAATAATAATGTGGGCACTCATCGCATGATTTACAGACATTTTACTCTTAGCTACTTATGAGGTTTAAGTATTGAAATCTGGTAGAAAATTCATAAGCATATATTACATATGCTGTGATCCGGTAGAAAATCCAAAAGCAGACAATATATGCTATGATCCGGTAGAAAAAATATGCGTCCGAATTTAGTGAAAATCCAATTGCAAAAATAATACAAATTGCTTCCGTTAAGAGAAGAAGGCTCAATAGTTTACAATGCGTCAGTTGATGAAATCCAACTTGCAGATAATATGTGTGTAATAATTGTGTCCGTTGGTGAAATCCAACTTGCAAATAATATATGTAATAACTGCATTTATTTGTGTAATTCAACTTGCAGATAATATATACCATAAGCAGAAAAATAAGAGCATTCATTTAAAAACTCTAATTAAATAAAAAATCTAATTGCAAATTTTTCGAGAGAAATAATTTAGTTGAATGTGTAGAAACTCTGCAAAAATTTTCCATAATGACTGTGTGAATACGAAATATATTTGCATAACTCATATATTTATTTGTACTTGATCAGCCAATTCCCGAAGCCAGAGAAAAAAATAATTTTTTTTTTCATTTTCCTCCCGTCGTCAGGTCCCCTTTTTTTCCTCTTTTCTTTTTAAATTTTTTTTTGTATATGGGTCCCATTCCATTAATTCCTTGCAGCCACTGTGTTTTTTCCTTCCAAAAACTTTTATGTTGCTTCTATCGTGGGCCTCACACCTTTAATGTAAAGCTTTTGTTTTTTTTGAAAAATGGCATGGCATGCGTTGTGGAAGACCAGATGATCACACATCTTCCCGCAATGTCCAACAACGCTGGCAACTTCAAGCAGTGATTCCCTGCAACTCCGACGTCCATTTTTCACAGTTGAGGGCTTGTCAGATTCGAAATTTCATAGGCAAATTATAAAAGATCAACTTTGCAGTTTGATTCGCTAAAAAAAAAGAATTACGGTTGAACTAGGTGGCGGTGACATAATGGAGTTTGAATGCTGATTATGGTGTTATCCAATGGCTTTTCAGCTGGGGAACATATGAGTTTTGTAGATTGAAGCCCCCCAAGTCTTTTGACACCAAGATTAAAGCTTGTCTCACTAGAATTAATGGTAGCAATGATCAAAATTTAGAAATTACCGACTTGCCCAAACAATGAATTTTTTTTTTTTAACTTTCTGCTTCACTTGGTGAGATGAGTACCGAATGTGAGATGAATTTTGTTGGTAGGCCTCAATTTGGCTTTGATCCAAAACAAAGATTGATGACACTCCTTCTAGCACCAAACTCTTTATGCAAAAGTTTGTATGGTCGAAATTAGTACCCCACATCTTACCGATTAGCCTGCAAGAAAAAAAGAAACGTCGGCGATCTTAAACCAACGGGACTTTGTGGGCCTAAAGACCCTTCGTTGTTTAAGTCAGTCCAGTCTATTAAAGATAATGTATACTGAGAATGAGAAAAGCGATCTGCATACCGTCGTCAGACATTGTATTTATAGGGTTTAGAAACTAGAGTTCCTGACCGTCTTGGTTTATTTAGTAACCCTTGAGAATTTTTTTGTATGTTTATTGTTTATAATTAACTATATCGCTATAATTAATTACGAATAATTAAATACCATCTAAGGTGTGATTTTTGTCCACACGATATCTATTGTAAAAGTATTTATTTGACATGCAAAAAGAAAAAAAAAAACTAAAAAGTGTATTCAATCCAAGTGAGATTTATGGACAAATTTCTTAATAGTAATATTGATTATAAAATAGAAAGTTCAATTAAAAATTTAATTGATTAAGAAGTTCAAAATGAGAATGATCAAGCTCATGAAAATTTAGTGGATTATGAGTAAGAAAATTTGGGGATGGTAAAAAAATGAATGGACAACATGAAGATATTGATATAGAATGTTTTCCTTTGCATTTAGACATTAATGATCCTGAAAATTAGAAAACTATTAATCAACACTTGATAGATTGTTAGTGAAAAGAGGTTTCCCTAATGATATGGTTAATTTTCCTAAAGATTTATAAAATAGACATTTTTCTTCTACACATTAGATTTCACATTTATCGAATGATGAAAAGAGTGACAGAAAATGATTGCTACACTCAATTTGATTGGATAAAATATTTTATTGTAAGTTGTTTAAATAAGAATAAAATAATATTTAGTTAGCTAATGCAAAAATAAATGATTGAAAAGAAAAAATCTTACTTTTAGGGTTAAAAGCTGTGAAACTAATAACGGACACATACATAACATGAGAAAATGGATTGAATTGGAAAAGGGATTGCAACAGAATCTAAAAATTGACAAAACTGTGTAAGATATAATAGACAAAGATAGAGAACACCGAAAACAAATTTTTAGGAGAATAGTTTTTACATTTAGCTTTCTTTGTAATAATAGTTTAGCATTTTGGGGGAGTAGTAAGAAAATTTATGAAGAAGATAAGGAACCTTTTTAAGTTTAATCAAAATGATTGTAGAGTTTGCTATAATAATGAGAGAATATATCCAGGGAATTCAGGAAAAAGAAATTCATTATCATTATCTTATTCACAAAATTTATATGAATTCATACTCATGTTGGTGGGAGAAATAAAAAATGCAATTATAAAAAAGTTGGAGAAGCAAAATATTTTCAATCATTCTTGATTGTACACTAGAAATAAGTCACGAAGAATCATATTATGATATGTTACTGTCTCAGCAAGTTGAATTAAAATAGAAGAGTTCTTTTTGGGATTCCTTAAGGTGGATGATACTTTAGGATAAGGTCTATTTGGTGAAAAGTTAGATTGTTTTGTAATCACTTGAATTTGATATTATAATGAGGTCAAAGTTATCATAGTGGTTGTAATATGAATGAAAGTATAAAGGTGTAAAAAAAGAATACTAGAAGTAAATCCAGAGCATTTTACATATCATGTGGCTGTCAAAGTTTTAATCTTACACTATGTGATATGACAAATTTGTGTATAAAGGCTAAATCCTTTTTTAGAATTGTACAATGAATATATTGTTTTCATCTTCTCCTAAGAAATGAATTTTTTTCAGGATAATATAAAAGGTCTGACTTTAAGACACTATCACAAACACTTTGAGAAAGTCAAGTTGAAAGAGTTAAAATAATAAGATTTCAAGCTCCAAAACTTAAAGTTGCTTTGAATCACTTGGTGGAAACATGTGATGAACCTAAAGCATGTAAACCTGGTAAAAGTTTATCATTCAACCTTATGGATTTTGATTTTTTGTTTGTTATGGTTATTTAGAATAATATATTGGCTAGTATTAATAGATCAAGTAAGATAGTGCAAAGTAAAGGAAATAGTTATTAATGCTACCATAAGTCACTTGAAAGCACTTTTTTCTTTCTTTTGAAACCTATAGAAAAAATGGATTTGAATCTAACAAGATTATTGCTAAAGAAATTGTTGTTCAAGTGGAAATTAGACCTATATTTCATGAAAAAATGTATTATTCATAGAAAGAAGTAATTTGATCAAAATGCCAATAATGAAATAACACATTTAGTAGTTGAAGAGTCTTTTAGAGTTGATTATTTTTTATATATAATTGATCAAGCTCTTACTTCACTTAAGTTAAGGTTTGAAAAATTTTAAAAATATGAAGATACTTTCAGGTTTATATTTGATTTAAAAAAATTTCGGACTACTGGGGATGATTGTTTAAAATGTTGGTGTTATAAGCTTGAAGAATTTTTGAAGCACGATGTGGATTTTGATATTGATGGGTAGGAGTTATTTACTAAATTGCAAATTGTGAGAAACTATTTGTTAGAAGGTACCAAAAAGGTAATTGAAGTGTATTTACCAAAAAAAGAAAAAAAGAGAGAAGGTAATTGAAGTGTTAGACTATATAAAAATGATGGATTGTTGTTTTCTAAATGTGCAAATTGCTTATAGAATATTATTGACTATACTGGTTATAGTTGCATCTACTGAGAGGAGCTTCTCAAAATTGATATTAATAAAATCATATATTAGATCAACAATGTCACAAGAAAGATTAAATGAGTTGGTCATAGTGTGTATTGGAAAAGAAATTATAAAGTAGATTGATAGTAATAGTATAATTGTTAATTTTTTTTTGCAAAAAAAAAAATGCTAGAAATGGAAATTTAATTTATACTTTTCGAAGTTTTAGATTATTATTTTTGTAATCTTACATATTTTTATAAAATAAAAGTTTATTGTGTTTTCAATTTTTAATTTTTTTATATATATATTTTATAGGGCCTCCATTTTAAATTGACCTAAAACTCTCAAAAAGTCTAATTCTACTTTACTTCTTCCTATTTCTTTTCATCCGCCTCCTATGCTATTTTTCTTGCCTTTGCCAAGTTTGTAGGAAGTGCATCGGATGCCTAAATTCCAATGCTATTAAAGTCTTGTCAATTGTGTCGCACCAATTATTTATGTTGTCGGTGCAACATTGGCGTTATATATGCCTTGATAGGTTTAAGAATGGTGAAAGGGTAAAGGTTTTGTCTTTATGCAACCATTGTTATCATTCTCATCGTGTTAATAAGTGATCACTCTATAGAGCTATCCTTAAACGAGTCAAATCTTAATCTAACGACATAATATAAATTGTCATACATGGCGACCATCCAAGCTCTCACTATTTTTTTTTTGTTCTTATGTTTATTAATGATTTTAGTGGATCATGTTTTATGACCATGAAATCTTTGTCATATATATATATATATATATATATATATATATTATTTTATTTTTCCAAAAAAGCCAAACAGATTTGCAAGGATGTTTTGGGCTGATAAAATCTCAATATATTCACTATTTAATTACAAAGTGTTATTTGCACTGTATTACGTAAAAAGAAAAAAAAATTGTGACATGCATTGGAAACAAAGGTGTGACAAAACAAGCCAAAAAGAAAATTAAACTATTATTAAAAATTTATTAAGCCAATTGAAAATTGGGTATTTTTATGTGAACGTTCATAAACCAATAAGCAACTGTTAATTGGGTTGGGCCTGTTAAAATTATGTGAACAAGTAAGCATGGATTACGTCGAGCCGATACTATGGGCCCAATTTGAATGCGGTGGCGGGTTCTAAGAAATTAGGGTTTCCTACTCCACCTTATAAATATTTTGCAAAGCCGTCAGATTCTGTTCTTCCCCATCGGCCAAATACTGTCTCTGCAGCAGCATCACGACTAAGGTCTAAGCGAGTTTAATTGGCACAGCCACCATGCGAGCGAAGGTAAAATCTACGCCTCTCCAAGTTTTTCCTCTTCTTCAGGCTTATTGGCTAATCGATTTTCATTTTTTTTTCTTTTATTTATTTTTGAAATTGTGGTATGACAGTGGAAGAAGAAGCGTATGAGGAGGTTGAAAAGGAAGCGCCGAAAGATGAGACAGAGATCCAAATAGTTTTCTAGTAATAAATCGACGTCGTCGTTTTCTAATTTTCCTGTTATTTCCCCTATTTTTGTTTTTGGTTTTCTAATCAGTATCGATTAGAGAGAGTAAGACTTTTTTGTATTTTGGACCAAGTTATGTTTAATTTCAGTCTGATTCTGGAACCGTGGTTTATTAATATGCGTATTTAACCTCTTTCTGTTTCTTTCAATAGAGAGTATCAATTCCATTTCAATATCGCTGTGGGTAATATTCTTGTAGTTCTTTCTTAGTTTGGTTTTACTTTTTTTAGTTTTTGAACATTTTTAGGTATTTTTGGTCCAGCCTTTAGATCTGGGCCTTGAGGCAACGGCCACTTTAACATTAATTACAACGCTATATATATACTTCCCCCTTAAATGTTGTCGAAAGCACCATTGTCAATCAATGAAGACTTTGGGTTCGAGAGTGGTTACATGGCATTCACATGTTCCATTCTGTGAGGGATTTCAAACAGGTATTATTAGTTTGTGCAAAACTGATGCTTACTGGATGGTATGGTGGTAATTTGTGGGATTTTGAGGTTTAGAGACCGTGACGCTAGGTGTAATTGACCATTTTATTTTTTTTAATTATGGGTCTCAATTCTTAATAAAAGATGCTCTAGACGATCTTAATTTTATGGCTGGTTGTAATGTGCCTATGGTAGTCTAATTCTTATGCCGTCGCTATAAGCATGTGGAGCTCGAACGTTAGTTAGCCATGGGAGCTCTTTTGGTTGAGGGTAGTATAGGATTTATAAGCAGTCTAATATGTCTAGAAGATGTTGTAACGAAAATTAGAATGGTTGTTTATTGGGATTAAAGTCATTAATTTACTGTTAATTCATGTGCGCATGGTTTAGGCTCTACAACAGGTTCAGTCCTTTTCTTTACCAATTTCACTTTTAAGACCAAACTGTTTTTTCGAGAACAATAACCAGAAAAAAATTGAAAGGAGAAACATGAACAAGTTTTCAAAGTAATTTGTGTTTTTCTATCTGCTGCATCATGAGAATTTTCTTGTAACTTGAAAAACGCTCTTTAAAATGAAAATTTTTTTAAGAAAAAAAAGAAAAAAGGAAAAATGGAAATGGTGTTTCAAAATAATAATAATAATAAAAAAGATCAAAATCTTAAAGCTAAAGACCCTTTTGGACCGAAGGGACAAATCGAAGCCCATCTTGAGCCCGTAAGCTTTCCATGTAGTTCCTAACCTCCTCAGCTATCATTCTTTGCATGATGCTGACCAAACACGTCTCTCCCATTTCCACGGCGCTGTCCTCTTCCCTCTTCAAGACGTCGTCGTTACCTTCTTCCAC
Organism: Rhamnella rubrinervis; assembly: GCA_007844105.2. Classification (NCBI taxonomy): domain Eukaryota; kingdom Viridiplantae; phylum Streptophyta; class Magnoliopsida; order Rosales; family Rhamnaceae; genus Rhamnella; species Rhamnella rubrinervis. Next base: position 5,176,040 of record CM017576.2, read on the forward strand.
TTTCTCAACCGCTGCTGGCACCGTTATCATACACTCCCCTGGCGGCGACAGTGTCAGCGACGTCTCTATCCCCACACTATTGTGCTCCGGAGAAGCACGCAAGCACTGCCTCTTCAGAGCCGACTGATCCGACTCCGTCGAATTCCCCGATTCCACTTCCTTAACCGGACGCTTCAGCACAGAGTTCGACTCGGACGACGTGGAAGACAACTCGGCCGTGCGACGACGTCGTAGCGTGGAGTTCCAGTGATTCTTGATTGCGTTGTCTGTACGGCCGGGAAGAAGTCGGGCAATGGTTGCCCATTTGTTGCCGTGGAAGGCGTGGGCACGGACGATGGCTTCGTCCTCTGCCGGCGTAAAGGGTCGGTGCTGCACGGTTGGACTCAGTTGATTGCACCACCTCAGCCTGCATGACTTGCCAGACCTTCCCGGAATACCGGTGCTTATGAGAGACCAGTTTCGCGGACCGTGCTGGTCAACCAGCTTGATGAGAGTCTCGTCCTCTTGTGGGCTCCAAGACCCCTTGACTCGATCAACGCCGTCCGGACCCATCACCATCTTCATGTTATGAGTACTGATCACTGAAAATGGTGGCTTGTGGTTGGTGGGTTTGAAGAGGGGCTTTTTAAGGGTTGGGATGGAGCCTGGAGGGGTCGTTGGCATGAACGCCAAAACCGCTCTCATAAAACTACTCTCTCTCTTTCTCACACAAACATAAACTCTCTCATCTCTCTGGTAACTCTGGTTACAGAACAGCGCGTTTGTTACTTTTCCTTTTAATATATATATATATACACACACATAAAACTTAAACTTCCGTAGAGACTATGGAGGGAGTGGGTTATAACTTCTGCTTATTAAGTTTCCTAACTTCTTCATCCAAAGTAACGGCATTTTCTTGCCAATTCTGTAATCCTTTCAACTCCCAATGTACATCTGTGCCTGTTAAAGTTTTAATTCGTTTTATCTAAAAGTAATTATAAAAGAAGAATAAATAAATAAAATAAAAGGAACTGAGCATCACAGAGTGTAACGGCTATCCGTTAATTGGTGGAACGGAAACCATATGAAGTGTGAAAGAAAGAAAAAAGAAAAGAAAGAAAGAAAAAAAAGAGACTCAAAACGGAAATAACTGTGGAAACGGGAATTGCGGGGGAATTAGGTGATGTGTGAGAGTGCATGCATGGATCGTGTCAGCATAACGCCAATCAATATGGCATGGGGGTGTTGTTGCCTTGTTGGAGGCACCGCTGTGTTCTTTCGATTTGTTAGGACATGTACGTAACTCTCCAAGTCTCAAACTCTTTATCAAAATTAAATAAGAAAGGAGAAAAAAAAACACTTGCACAGTCTATCTTCTTCTTCTTCTTTTTTTCTGTCTTTTTTTTTTTTTTCAATATTAACCAATATAGCCACTTTCAAATTTCATATAAAAATTTGTTTTTACTTTTGTTTTGATTTGATTATATCAAACCACATTAATATGCTCTATTATTTATAATTTACTAAACAATGGCAACATGTTAATTCACGTAGTTCCTCACATGTCTAATAACAACAACAAAAATAAAGTGTGTATATATATATATATATATATATATATATATATATATATATATATATATATATATATATATATATATATATATATATATATATATATATAGTATCCGATTTCAACTGCTCAACTTTAGCCCCAATTTGATAGTTGAGATCAATGAAAGGATTGAAGGAGGGTGAAGGATCAATGAAGGAATAAGCAATATAAAATAATTATTTAATAGGAGGGATCAATAGAGAGTGAGGATGAGTGAGTGGATTGTAAATCCTACTCAACCCCTCCAAATTAATCCTTTTAGTATTTAATGAATTTGATGTAACAACCAAGTCAGCTATTACCATTAGTTTCTATTTTATCTTCTATGGTCTGTAATAATTCTAAACGACTATGTTTTGAACTATTTTATTTTTTTTATATTGTTTGTTGACTTGTGAAGAAAGAGGGAAGCCAGATTTATGTCTTGGCCTTCTTTGGTGAGTGGAGTTCAATTTTTCATCGTTGTTAATTTTCTTTAGAGAAAACCTACAAACACCTTATTGCAAGGATTTTCTTCATTAAATGAGAGGCCCTTGAAGCCCTTACACTTCAGGCCATCTTGTTTCCTAGTTATTCTTCATCAATTTGGTATTAGAGTTGGAAGTCCCAAATTCAAGTCCTAGTGGGGGTATTTTCTTAAGGAAGGGAAAATGATGCAATGGCATGCTTAAAACTTAGGGGTGAGCCTATGTGTCTTGGGCCCCGAAGTAGGCCCGGACTCATTTATTGGTGTGCCCAATGGATTCGTAAGGGACTCATCGAAGTAAAGGCCCAAATGAGTAGTACTCGGAGTGGAGGCCCATGTTTGGTCCTGTGTGATGTTTAAAGGGGTTTATTGCACCTCTCCTATGAGTTGCAACTTTTAGGAGGAATGGTTGCATCACTCCTACATTGAATTAGAATTAATCCCTTTAATATTTAATGGATTCACAAAAGGAGAGTTTTATAATTAACTAATAATTTTTTTATTTGATGGTGAAATTTTCATCTCCAAATCTCTTTTTATGAAAATATGAAGTAGCCTACTGCTGAGATGGTCGGTATGTCTATCTTCAGGTAAGTAGACGGGTAGTATTAGCCAAGTTGCGTGCACCCTCATCCGTCTGCATAAAACTTCAAGACAAAAAATGGGGTTCGTGAGGGTACCGACATTAGTGCCGGTGCACGCCCTCCGATACCCAAGTTAGCATTTCATACATATTTGGTTGTAAACAAAGTAGAAAATGAACTTGGGTAGATATTGAGTGAGTAAAGTGAGACTCAAGAATAAAAGGTAGTCACTAGGCGTATATCAACACTCCTTATGCTGGGAAAACTCTCAAGACCCTTAGATCAATAGGAGAAGTTCCTTCCTTCCCTTTTTCTAACTCAGAAAATGGAGAAGAAGAAGATAATGAACAATGGAGTGAAAAAATGGCCAAGATTCCCCTTCACCCTCTTATATTCACCTTAAGTACTTCCTTGAGAATTCATGGATGGACGACACGTGTTGGAACTCAATGGAGGAGATATTGCCACCTTAACCCTAGCTGGAATGAGGTTTGAACTAATTCTCATGTCGTTGTCAACCTAGCTGGCTTTAGCTGACTATCTAGTTGACATGGCAGGGCGTAGGCATATGGGGAGGTGCCATGTGGACAATCCATACACCTTTTTAGGCGTGGTGGGTGACGTCTCCACTTGGACAAGATGAATGGCTACACAACACCTGGTTTGGAGGGAACTTTCCTTTCCTGGGTGTCTTGAGTGTCAAGCTTTTGTGTATAGCCGACATGCCTCCTGATTTAGGGAAAGATTCTGTCCACCTAGCTGACCAAAACTGTTGGTTGTAATAAATGCACTGTAGAAGGGTAGGTGGAGGTATTAAATTCCATGTTTGAGAGTCACTACAAAAAAAAATGGCCTACTATGACAAATTATAGCGTTAATTGTAAATTTGTCACATAAAGTATACATTTAGTGTTAAAAATCCGTGTTTAACATTGATTTTTAGTGCGGGAGATAAAATAGTGTTAAACTGATTTGTGTTAGAATACTTTGTCATAAAAAGTGTAATTTTTTTAGATGAAAATTTTCCTGCCAAATTTTGATGGTAATGTGTGACAAAAGTTTATAAATTATCACTAATAAACTTCGAATATTTGGTCAAAATTGTGCTACAATATCTATGACAATTTCTGTTGGCCACTGTTTATATTTTAGTGGCAATATGCTTACCCAAAGTGAACAAAAGAAAATATATTAATTTTTTTTCTTATTTATTTGCCTTTAAACGACGTCGTTTTAGGATGGACAAATCAAAAGACAAAGAAATCCACCCCCAAATTTCACTAAGTGTCTTCCTTGTCCATCTGTCTACTGTATTACCTATCAGAAAGTACTATACTCCCTCTCTACCATCAGTTAATTGCCGGTAATGGTCCGCTCCAATCCTTCTATTCTCTATTTATATTGCTTTCCCGATTATATGCATGCATTGAGGTTTATTCTGTAATCTTCTTTTTTCAGGTTTCCATCTCATGTCAGGTTGTTCAATACAAGTGCGTCATTCTTTTTAGTGTTCCGGTAAGTCATATTTTTCTTCTATTTACTTGATTTAGTTGCTGGTATGTCATGTATTTACTTAATTTACTGTTTGACAATTGTTTCAATTTGCATTGTTATGCCAGTAGGTTGTAAAACCCTTTTTTTGAATTTTTTTTTCATTTTTATTTGTTTGGGTTTTGTACCTAGGTGATTGTATTCTTCTTATGTGCTCGACCTTAATCTATTTTAAGATGGTATGATACCTATCAAATGCATCTCTTCATTAATCAAGATCCAAATATTATAGATTTTTTGAATTTATGTTTTGCATGTAAATATTAAATTAACATGTGGAACTCTAAAATTGCCCATTTAATAAAGATTGATTCCTCGTGCATTTTGCTTATTGCTTACTTCTATACGTTTATTAACAAGGTATTCGATGAAATCATTGTGTTCATTTTTTTCCCAATGTGTACTCGACCTATTTGTTATTCAACCCTTTTTCCTTTTGTTTAGTTTTTTTTGTCATTGGCACAACACCAATACTTTTAATTTGCATAATATGACAATAGGAAATTACCCTATAATGGAAATTACTTAAAGTATACGAATAATGTATAATATGTATTATACAATTGAATCTTCATATTTGGACGTGAACAACTAGGCAAAAAAAATGTTTCCTTTTTAACTAGTCCTACTTCAAATAGATCATGAAAGGCATCCAAACACAAAGTTTCAAGTTTTTTTTAGTAAGTTAGTAGCTTCTCTTATGCTTTCATTTTACATGTTTGTAAAGTTAAACAAACTTCATGATGGTCTGATTTGGTTCGTCCTTTACAAGTCTTGGTAGTCCCATACTAACCTTTTTTTAACTTAATTCTTTTTTCTAAAAGGCCCACTGAATTGACTTTCTTTTATTTTCTTTTTATCCTTTTTTATGTTGAGTTATGTTGTCCAACTCTCTGTGAAATTAGAATATTCGACAACCTATGTAGATTGATCTTTTGCTTATAACAACATTCATCCACTAATCCTTCCCATGTCTAAACTGAAGACATTTTAATTTGAATTTTATATAAACTATTCCCTCTACATAGCTTTTACTGAATCGGTTCCCAAAAGGTAGAGAAGAAAAGTTGTTCTTAGTTATTGACAATAATGTGGGACAGATTGGAGTTTTGTTCCAAATAATACAGGTCAAATGGAAATGCACAACAACTTATATATGTGTGCATATTTTGGTGTGTGTGTATGGATCCTAATGTTCATGCATGTTTCTAAACCATTTAACCAATTATATGTCGAATTCTCTGCCTTAAGGTGTAAGGTTGGTAGCCCAAATTTTAACCCACAAATTTGTCAATATACACACAGATACACACATGCATAAAGCTTTTAATAACCTCTTTTGCCCCTCAGCCACTGATTTTTATAGAAATAGCTATAATGACTTACTTATTCAAATTCAATATTGAAAATGCTAATTAGTCATGTTCTTATTCTAATAGACTTGTACAATTAGATTCTTATTTAACCACATATTCTTATATATTTAACATTTTATATTTATTATTTTCCCTCCAGGTTCTGTTCACTTGCAACATCAACCATACAATTGAGCCTCTTTTTCAAGCAGATTCTTCACACTTCTCTTGCTAAGTTAGCCTGCTTTGTTTTTGATAAAAAGGACATATTATATATATATATATATATATATATATATATATATATATATATATATATATATTTTTATTTATTTATTTAGGATTTGATGTTTTCCATTTGGCTGTGAATTAAAGCTTTGGTAGGCTACGTAATTGCTCTATCTAGTCTTCATTGTTAATTTAGCATGTATACAATATTTTTTATGTTATATTTTATTTTTCCTCTATTTCGTTGTGTTTATGATGCGTATCGTATTACACCAAAATTAAATAATTAAATTCACCAAACACATAGCAATGGTAAGTCGAGATCGTACCCACAGGGACTGGTCTAACAAGCAATCTAATTTTTATTCTAATTAACCAATTAAGATAATAAGAAGAAATTGAGGAATTTTAAAGACGTAAATATATTAATTTAACAATTTAAGTTAAGTGAAGCAAGGTGAATTAAGAAGAACAATCAATTGGACAAAATCTCGGTTCAGAGTAATTGAGTATTACTAATCGCATGTGATCATTGACAAAAAGGAATCAAATTATTTCTCAATCAATCCTTTAGCTCTAACATCAATAGATAGTACAACTAATCTATTGTAATCTTCCTTAATTAATTCCCAACCTTAAATTATTTAGAATCAACGTGAACTAAATTAATTTAAAATTGTTTTATGATCAAGTAAGATAGCCAAAATTAAACTAACCCTACAAACGTTGCAAGATTATAATCTAAACTATATTTTCCTAAATTGCTAGAGATAATAACACCAAAATACGATTCAGATTTAATTTAGCTTGCATTCAATCATACCAATAATATTGGATCCAGAATACTATCATAGATAATTCAAATTAATCGAGAAGGTAGAAGAATATAGACGAAAGAATCAATTGAATTAATTAAAAAATTATCAATTTAGGTCTCACACATGAACGATCAATAACATGAATTCACTCTTACCCGAGAAGAGAGATTTATCAACTTATAACCTTCAAAGCCGTAATTAACAATCTAAAAAGAATATTATGTCTCTCATCGTCCCTCTAGACCTAACTAAGACGTCTATTTATAACAAAAAAACTAATCCTACTTGTTTAAATTCAAAATCTTCAAAATGACAAAATTACCCCTGCTCCTTGCCGCACCAAGTTAGGTGTCTGACACAGGACTTGACTTGGCCCCTGACACTCTTGGGTTTGCTAGTCCAATTCTCGTGTGCTCTCAAGTAGCTCTTCACTGCATGTCAAGCGCCTAAGTTTGCACCTGTCATTGCGCCTAATCTGTGTTGAACATGTGGGTTTGGAGTCTCCCTCTGGTGACATGTCAGGCCCAATGTCAGGGGCCTGACATTGCATCTGACTTGAATATGACTTGTTCGTTTCTTCATGATTTTTACTAAGTCTTAACAGTTAATCAAATATCACCTTGCATTCGAAGTAAAGTATCATTCGCTCAATTTGAAAAGTTAAAACACATAAGAATTACACATTAGACTAGATAATATTAACAAAATAAAATCCCATCAAATACCCCTACACTTAAACTTTGCACATCCCGGATAAACATATATCTTGCATTCTCTCTCAAATATCAAAACCATTCAAGTATCTAGATTATAACCGAAGATACAATTACTCAATCTAACGAGACAACACAACAAAATTGAAGTCACTTAATACTCCTCCACCTTCATAGTAGTCAACTTAGCTTAAACAAAAATCACCAGCTCGGTAAACCTCATTGGAAAGAATCCTCTCCAGTCACTCAAATGTCGAAATAGGTATTGTTTACACTGAAATTCAATGTAAAAGTTACCACTACCATAAGTTTACCAATCAGTCCAATCTCCACTACCTAGCATGCAATCAAGCAAAAGTCTGAAGGTCTTCCATTGGTTGTTACGTGGTTAGAGACAAAGGTAGGAAAATAAATGGTAAGATATAAGCTAATCCAAATGACTAATAGAGCATCCATGACAAATATTTACAAAAGCACAGCCCACTTCATAGTTCCTTACCCAATTTCCCAACTCTCAGTACTTCCTCCTACTTCCAAACCTCAGTGAGTTTTTTTTTTCCTAATTTGTGTTTTCTTAATTTTATACGTTCTTCTCTACTGCTGTACACTTTAAACATTCAACACAATTTTTTTCCTTCTTTTCTTCCCAATATCTCTTTTATGATCTATTCTTATGATGCTTCTATCCAAGTTTGTTTTTTTTTTTTTCACTTCTGACTGAAAAGATAGAACTATGTATGTACCCCAATCCACTTCACCAAATTCACCAACCGAAAAGAATAAACACCCCCACACTTGATTTTTCACAATCTCCATGTTAAGTAACCCACAAATTAAATAATATTACATCACAAATACTCTACTAGGCCTAAGACATGTAATATAGATAAAGAACAAGGCCAAGGTTAAATAAAATAAGCTATTCACACAAAGAATGAGAGTTATATAGGCTCAAAAGGGCTATCAAAGGATATATGCACATGTTGGCTATTTAAGCTAAGTGGTTAATAAAAATAAAAGTGCCTTCATCATTTAAATGCATTAATGTAGCAATGTAATCTCAATCAGCACATCAAGGCAAGTTTTAGAGTAATAAAATATACATGAATGCCACCCACAAGAAAAATTTCATTAGACTCAAAAGCTCACTTAGGCTACAGTTACCGAACCAGTTGTTTCCATCAAACTCAGTTAACAACTATATCCAATATAAGTGCATCAAACTACCTCAACTAAGCATGTTTTTCATATAATTTTTCCTTAATCTCCACTCATAATAAAAGTATTTTCACAGTTAAGATATGCAAGAAAGAAAAACATTACCAAATGTATCCATAAATCAGGGACAAACAATCGTTAAAGCAAGTCACATGAACATAATTAAACAGAAAAACACAACATAAAATAAAACAAAAACGAAAAAAAAAAACGAAGCTAAACTACCTCCCCCCACCTAAGTTACAGTGTCCACACTGTGAAAAACAACAAAACAAATATAGAAGTAAAAGGAGAGAAGAAAACAGTTACGCCCCAACCAAAAATTAGTGCAGACTCAAGAAGGTGGTGGAGGAAAACGCTTAAGAAGAGCACGAATCTACTGAAGCTGCTCATCCTGTCGCTACAACTAAGCCTTCATTACGTCTGTAGAGTTACCAAACTAGTACAGATATCCTCAATGAGCTGCGATGCAGAAGCAACCAACGAACCCCGAGATAGACGCATGTGCACCCGTAGGCATCGCAGAAGCAGGGGCCTCTCAATGCCGCTCCTCATCATCTCAGACAATCCAAGAGCATTGCGGCCCATCGAACCTCTCCCACATGTAAAGGCTGACGAACCAAGTTGTGCCAAGTCCCATAGACTCGCATATAGCCCATCCTATAAAGGTTGGTCTTAGTAAGCACATCTGTAAGTCCTGGCACAACAATATCCTCTCCAATCACATCAACCCCGAAGAACGTAAAAGCCTTGGACAAGAGAAGTGGATAACATTGTGACTTTGCCCCCCCTCTTAGATCGAATAGTACTCCAAATCTGAAACAGAACAATGGAAGCAAACGGAATACCCTTAACACCCTGCAGACCATGCAATATATTGTCCAGCAAGTAATATCAGAGCACATTGAAGCTGTAGAGATACACTAATAAACGCTGTGGAATAAGCATATTAGGAGTGCGGAATACCACATCACTAGTGCGATTATTCCTTGTTAGAGAATAATGGAGTCGAGCAAGAGCGTCAATCAACTTGTACTGGCGATCAGATAATACAGCATCCTTGGAAAACTCTACCGAAGGACCCTCATCAAGAACTCCCAGGATACGGGCTAATGTAGCTCGGTCAAGCTCAATGCGACAACCTTTAACAAACGACACAACTCACAATACCCAACATCCTCATTGTCTTCGATATTAGCATAAAACTCACGAACAAGTTGGCATAGTAATTGCCCTCAAAATTAAGCACAGGAACCCACCCCAACATATTAAATACAGGACGAATACCAAAAATATGATCAATTTCATCATAAACCGACTTCTCCACAATAATAGCATTGCTTTTCTTCTCCTCATACCACCTGACATTTTCCCTGGAAGTGAACTTGTCTCGATTCTAAATCGAGCATATAGGGCGGGCTCGAGAAGATGAAACATTTTGGTCTGCACCCTAGACTACCCGTCTTCTTCGACTTATAGTTGGCCATAACAAGAAACCAACAAATGAAAAACACCACTCAAACAGAAACAAGAATGCCACACCCATGAACTCTACAAAATCAAAATGCCAGCAACAATGAAGAATCCCCAATTGACAATGATATACTCCAACAAAAACAAGTAATAAAACGCCCACAATATCCAAAGAAGATTCACATAACCAAATCACAATACTACAGGAAATAAAATCCAAAATGCAATACCAAACTCAAAATCCCCATTCGTCTAATTGTAATAGTGTCCACTCACAATACTACGAAAATACTCAAATCATCAAACTCAATTCACAGTGCCCCAATCATTCTCATAAATAAAAATGCATCTTTCACAGCCAAATCCACTATAATAGAAGAAAAGATGGAAAACCCAATCTTGACAATGTCAATCCACGCCGCAGAAAAATCAAACTAAGATGGAAAAATTAAGCTACCGAGTTGAAGATGGTGTTGTGCTTCCTAATAGTGAACTCATCTACCCGTTCGAAGAAAACACCAGTCCAATTCGATGTTGAATGCAATGTTGTTAGATTTATCGAGTACAAACTGATAAAGAGGGTGAGATGGTGGAAAGAAGAAGAGAGATAATGGGGAAAAAGAAAAGAAAAGAAAAGCACGGCTGGTAAAACGGGTTGTAATGGCTGTAATTTTGTTTTAAAGTTGTTGTTTTTTTTTTTTGAAGTGAAGCAGTGTCGTTTGGCCCTTTAAGGATGACAGGTGACTAGTCAGGCACATAAATAGGTGCCTAAAACATCCAATATTCCAATTCCAATAAAGCGTCTCACGACTCAAACCTGCGAGCCTCAGGCGCCTGAAGTTTACTTTTTTTTTCATACAACGATGCCTGATACCTCAGGCGCTTAGTCAGACACCGACATCGACTCTTGTGGGTATGCTACAAGTCAGCCCCCATTCCAGAGAGCCTCGGGTGCTCTATCAGGTGGTAAAGAAGGCAATTGGCATAGCCTTGGGTGTTTTTTTTTTTTTTTTTTTTTTATTTAGACAAAAGAATAGTGGGTTGCCTCCCACCCAGCGTTGTTGTTTAAAGTTGTTGGCTCAACATAACCTTATCATTCAATGAAATTGAAGGTGGATTGTGTAGATAGACATCAACCGGGACTTGAACTTCAATTCCATCATAAAAAGGCTTTAATCGGTGCCCATTAACTTTGAAAACTTTCCCTGTGTCTGGACTCTGAATTTCAACAGCACCATGAGAAAGAACAAATGCTCCAATCCAACGGGAACATAACTTACTAGGCATAAACTTCAGTTTCAAGTTATATAGGAGAACACGCTGCCCCCACTATAAACGTCTTTCAAGACACAAGCTTGTCATGATAAAGTTTAGTTTTGTCCTTGTAAATACGCGAGTTCTCATAAGCTTCAAGACGAATCTCTTCTAATTCATGCAGTTGGAGCTTCCTATGAACACCACCTTGGTCTGAATCCATATTACATTTGCGCACAGCCTAATATGCTCTATGCTCAAGTTCAATCGGAAGATGACATGCTTTTCTAAACACTAACCGATATGGAGACATCCCAATTGACGTCTTGTATGCAGTCCTATAAGCCCACAATGCATCTTCTAATCGAAGACTCTAGTCTTTAGGATTTGGATTCACGACTTTCTTAAGAATAGATTTGACCTCACGGTTAGACACTTCAGCTTGACCATTAGTTTGTGGATTGTAGGATGTAGAAGTCTTGTGAATTACTTCATATTTCCTTAACAATGCCTCCACCACCCGATTACATAAATGTGTGCCTCGATCTCTAATTAAAGCCCTTGGAATCCCAAACCTACTAAAAATGTTAGATTAAAGGAAACCTACAACCACTTTAGACCTAGTGGGTTTAGCTTCCACCCACTTCGATACATAATCCATAGCTAAAAGTATATAAACATAACAATGGGAAGAAGGAAATGGACCCATAAAATCAATACCCCAAACATAAAAAATTTCACAAACAAGAATGGGAAATTAGGGCATCTCATGCCTTCAACCAAGACTCCTTGACTTTTGACACTTAACACAAGATTTACAAAATATATAAGAGTCATGGAACAAGGTAGACCAATAAAATCCACTATCTAGAACCTTCCTAGTTGTGCGTTTAGGACCAAAATGAGCCCCACATGCATAATCATGACAGAAAGTTAAAATTGATTGTATGTCAGAATCAAGTATGCATCTTTTAATGATTTTATCATAGCAGAATTTCCATATATATGAATCCTCCCAAAAGTAGTATTAAGCCTCACTCCTAAGTTTATCCCATTTCAGTTTACTAAAATCAGAAGGCATAGTTCCCGTTACTAAATAGTTAACTAAATCAGCATACCAAGGAATCACACCTTTGAGAGCATATAAATGCTCATCCGGAAATTACTCACAAAGTGGTATTGGCTCTTCATCACGCACAAGTCTACTGAGATAATCTGCTACTAAATTTTCTGCTCTTTTCTTGTCTTTAATGACCAAGTCAAACTCTTGTAGGAGTAAGATCCAACATATAAGCCGCGGTTTGGCTTCCTTCTTATTAAGCAAATACTTTAAGGCTGCATGATAAAAAATTACAATAACTTTAGCACCAAGTAAATAAGATCGAAACTTGTCAAGTGCAAACACAATAGCTAAAAGCTCATTCTCAGTTGTAGAATAGTTGCATTGGGCCTCATTCAATGTCCTCGATGCATAGTAGATCATATAAGCTCGATTTTCAATCTGTTGACCAAGGACTGCTCCTACAGTGTGGTTGCTTGCATTGCATATGATTTCAAAGGGCAAGTTCGAATTCATTGGCTGAATAATTGGTGGAGAGGTGAGAGCGGTCTTCAACTTGTCAAAAGCCACTTTGCATTCATCATTAAAGTTGAACTCAACATCTTGATGCAGTAAATTGGACAGGGGTAAAACAATCTTCAGGAAATCCTTAATAAACTGTCTATAGAAACCTACATGACCAAGAAAAGAATGCACTTTTCGTACATTGGTGGGATATGGTAAGCTCACAATTAAATCAATTTTAGCCTTATCGACTTCAATGCCTTTACTAGAGATTATATGGCCTAACACAATGCCCTTATCAACCTAAAGTGACATTTTTCAAAATTAAGTACTAAATTAGTCTCAATACAACGATCCAAAACACAAGTTAAGTTATCTAAGCATGCATAAAAAAAATCACCAAAAATAATAAAATCATCCATAAATACTTCAATGCATTTTTCAATATAATCAAAGAAAATACTCATCATGCATTATTTGAACGTCGCTGGAGCATTGTACAATCTAAAGGGCATTCTTCGGTAGGCAAATGTGCCAAATAGACATGTGAACATTATCTTGTCTTGATCCTCAGGGGTAATGACTATCTGATTGTATCCCGAATATCCATCAAGAAAACGGTAATGAGATCGGCCTGTCAATCGTTCCAGCATTTGATCAATGAAAGGAAGTGGAAAGTGGTCCTTCCTTGTCGCTGTGTTCTATTTACGGTAGTCAATACAAATGCGCCACCCGTTCTGATATTTGTCTTTTTAGGAACCACTTGAACTGGGCTTACCTATTTGCTATTGGAGATTGGGTAAATAATTCCAACTGAAATTAGCTTCAAAATCTCCTTCTTTACCACCTCCATCATGTTGGGATTTAGCCGTCTCTGAGCATTACTAACTGGTTTGGTACCATCTTCAAGCAAAATTCGATGCTTACACATAGATGAGCTTATTCCTTTAATGTTCTTCATAGTCCACCTAATAGCAGTCTTACGATCTCTCAAGATCCGAATTAATTTATCTTCTTGAACTAAAGTTAAACCACTCGCTATGATAATTGTTATTCTCTCATTGTCCCCTAAATAGATGTTCTTCAAATGTTCGGGTAAAGACTTTATTTCTAAAACTGATGCCTGCACTATAGAGGATAACAACTTAGTGTTAGGAATTTCTAATTCAATTGGAGCATGCATAAACCTTTCAGGAACTTGTTGAAGGGAATTGAGTGCCATCACAATTTCTTCAACTTCTTCGTTCCATTGAAGAACTCCTTGCAACATGGATTGAGTCACCCCGTATTGAATTACTAATTCCAACTCATCTTCACCACTAGTATCAAAGACATCCTGCACAATCTCATCAATTGTATCAATAGAGCACACAAAATAATTATCAGCAGGATATTTCATAGTATAAAAAACATTAAACTTAATAAGCTCCCCATCGAATTTCATAACCAAGGTTCCATTGTAAACATCGATTTTGTTCCTAACGGTCTTCAAGAAAGGTCTTCCTAGGATGATTAGAGAGGAATTCAGAGAATGATCGTCCTCCATGTTCAAAATATAAAAATCAGCTAGAAACACCATCTCCTTAATCAGTACCAAAACATCTTCAACTACTATTTCAGGGTAGGCATTAGATCGATCCACAAGTTGGATAATGATTCACGATTCTTTTAATGGACCCAAATTCAAAGAAGAATAAAGTGAATACGACATTAGATTAATAGAAGCTCCTAAATCTATCATGGCATGTTCCACTTTAGTATTCCTAATTACACAAGGGATACTAAATATACCTAGGTCTTTACACTTTTAGGGTAGCTTTCTTTGGAGCACTACATATATATTTTCGCTTACACTTACTTTCTCGTCTCCCCGTAATTTCTTTTTGTTAGTACACAGTTCCTTAAGAAACTTAGCATATCGAGGGAATTGTCTTATTGTGTCTGCGGCGGCATATTAACCTCCACCTTCCGAAAAGTACCAAAAAGCTCCTTCTCTTGCTGTTTCTTCTTATTCTTATACAAACTTACTAAGAAAAGGCGGATGAGCATATTTATAAGTATTAGTAATAGATTCAGATTTTACCTTTAATGATGGTTGAACTTCAACTTCTTCCTCTAATTATGGCTTCTTAGATTCCACTTCCGCTTCCTTCTTAGACAGCTCAACCTCTTTACCACTACATAGTGTCATCGCCTTTGTCTCCTCTCTTAGATTAATCGGTTGAGATGGAAGTTTTCTGAAAGTTTGAGCCTCAAGCTTGCTCATTGACGTGGCCAACTGACTCATTTGACTCTCCAAATTCTGAATACTCGCTCTTCTTTCCTGCTGAAAGTGTTGAGTATTGGTAATAAGAGCTTAACAATATCGTCCAAAGACATTCCTAACTTAGAAGTCTCAGTTTATTGTGGTGGCCTTGGTTGATACGGTTGTTGATACCAATTCCGAGTGGGATTGTTTCCATAGCGAAAGTTAGGATGATCATTCCAATCAGGATTATATATATTAGAATAAAGATCATATTTATGTTGTGGCTGTCCCGAAAATCCACCAATCGCATTAGCTTACTGTGTAGTACCCTCTTCTTGCAATGTAGAGCAAATAGCAGTCGCATGCCCTTGAGTCAAAAAAATACCACACACCTTAATGGTTTGAACTTGAGCTTGTCCTACAGCCAATTGTCTCACAAGAGAAGTCAAATCAGAAATTTGTTGTTCTAAAGGAGATGTATTTATCTCATGGATCTTCTTCAATGAAGGTGCTACTCGTGTGCTACATTACTGAGAGTTTGCAGCCATGGTAGAGATTATCCGTCGTGCTTCATCAAGAGTTTTATCTACTAGAGCACCTCCACTCGCTGCATCCACCATACTCCTATCCATATGTGACAAACCTTCATAGAAGTATTGTATTAGAAGCTGGTCATTGATTTGGTGATGTGGTTAGCTAGCATAAAGTTTCTTAAATCGCTCCCAGTACTCGTACAATGATTCTCCATCATATTGACGAATGCCACAGATCTCCTTCTTTACATTTGCAGCATGAGACACAAGGAAATAGTTTTCCAGAAACAGTCTCTTCATGTCGTTCCATGAGTTAATAGATCCTGAAGGCAAGTAGTACAACCAATCCTTTGCAGAGTCAGCCAGTGAGTTCAGAAAAGCCCTTAACTTGATTTGTTCCTCAATTATTCCTTGTGGCTTCATGTTAGAATAAACCACATGAAATTCCTTAAGATGCTTATGAGGCTCTTCTCCTGCAAGGCCACAAAAGTAGGTAAAAGATGAATTAGTCCAATTTTCAATTTAAATGCAGGGATCAAATTAGGAAATTCAATACAAAGTGCCTGAGAATTGAAATCAAGAGCAACCAACTCCTTAAGTGTCCTATTGTTGTTCATGTCGGGTATTGGTTTTGGCTCGTCTTCCAAATCAAATTCTTTATTTTGGACCCAATGCTGAAGAAAAGCCGAAAGTGAGCTAGCAGCTATTTGTCAAAGAGTCTTCTTCCTCAACCTACGTGCAATTCTCTTTATCTCAGGATCGTTTTGTAGTTATTCTTGATTAGACAACCTAGTCATAAACTTGATCACAACACAAACACAAAACTAGAATAGAAATTAGAAATCAAATTAGCACACAGTTCCCAGCAACGATGCCAAAATTTTGATGCGTGTTGTATTACACCAAAATTAAATAACTAAATTCACCAAACACATAGCAATGGTAAGCCAAATCGTACCCATAGGGATCGGTCTAACAAGCAATCTAAATTCTATTCTAATTAATCAATTAAGATAATAAGAATAAATTGGGGAATTTTCAAAACGATAATATATTAATTCAACAATTTAATTTAAGTGAAGCAAAGTGAATTAAGAAGAACAATCAATTGGATAAAATCTCAGTTCAGAGTAATTGAGTATTACTTTTTTTGGTAATTGAGTATTACTAATCGCATGTAATCATTGCAAAAATGAATTAAATTATTTATCAATCAATCCTTTAGCTCTGGCATCAACAGATAGTATGACTAATCTATTGTAATATTCCCTTATGTTGAATTAATAAAAAACGTTCGTAATTAATTCCTAACCCTAAATTATTTAGAATCAATGTGACCCAAATTAATTTAGAATTCCTTTATGATCAAGTAAGATAGCCAAAATTAGACAAACCCTATAAACGTTGCAAGATTATAATTTAAACTATATTTCCTAAATTGCTAGAGATAATCAAACCAAAGTACGACTCAGATTCAATTTAGCTTGCATTCAATCATACCAATAATAGAGAAGGTAAAAGAATATAAACGAAAGAATCAATTGAATTGACTAGAAAATTATCATTACAGGTCTCACACATGAACGATCAATAACACAAATTAACTCCTACCTGAGAAGAGAGATTTAGCAACTCATAACCTTCAAAGCCGTAATAAAAAATCTAAAAAAAATATTATGTCTGCCGTCGTCCCTTTAGACCTAACTAAGATATCTATTTATAACAAAAACCTAACCCTACTTGTTTAAATTCAAAATCTTCAAAATGATAAAATTGCCTCTGCTCCTTACCGCACCAAGTCAGGCGCTTGACACAGGACCTGACTTGGCCCCTTACACTCTCGGATTTGATATGTCAGGCCCAATGTCAGGGGTCTGACATTGCACCTGACTTGAATATGACTTCTCTTAACAGCTAATCAAATATCACCTTGCATTCGAAGTAAAGTATCATTAGCTCAATTTTAAAACACATAAGAATTACACATTAGACTAGATAATAGTAACAAAATAAAATCCCATCAAATACCCCCACACTTAAACTTTACACGTCCTGGGCACACATAAATCTTGCATTCTTTCTCAAATATCAAAACCATTCAAGTACTTAGATTATAACCAGTGATACAATTACTCAATCTAACGAGACAACATAACAAAATTGAAGTCACTTAATACTCCTCCATCTTCATAGTAGTCAACTTAGCTTAAATAAAAATCACCAGCTCAGTAAACCTCATTGGAAAGAATCCTCTCCAGTTACTCAAATGTCGAAATAGGTACTGTTTACACTCAAATTCAATGTAAAAGTTGCGACTACCATAAGTTTATCAATCAATCCAATCTCCACTACCTAGCATATAATCAAACAAAAATCTGAAGGTCTTCTATTGGTTGTAACGGATATGTTAAAATTTTATATGGGAATGGACTAGTGGAATGGGTTCAATTGTAATGTTGCATTATTATTGATTTGTTAAAATTTATTTCAACCATGTAAGCCCAATTTTTGGATGTTTTATATAAATTAATGATAATGATCTTATTGAGTCATTATTATGCATTATTATTTGTGTGAATAAAATTCCTCTGCTAGTTTCCACTGTTTAATATGAGTTCAAGTATATTAATTTTGGTGTGTTGGTTAACATGATAGAAACGAAGTATTACAAACAAGAGTAATAGAGAAGCAGCTAGGATTAATCATACCGACAGTACAAAGTCGGTTGCTCGAATGATTTATGAGAAGAAATTAGAGGAGCGCAAATATTCTTGATTGTAGTTTCCTTACCATATATGTACAGTTGGTGTTGATAGTTGAAATCAAATTATGTATATGCATACATAGTAAAATTATATTTAATAATTATGTTTGATATTTATACAAGAAGTAAATGAAAATGAAGGTGAAGTTGAAAAAATTCAACTATTTTATAGCAAGAAAAAAAAACGGTAGGTAGATGAAATGTCGCAACAAATATAAGTAAGACGATTGTTAATTTGCATTGTATAAATAAGTAAATCAATTGGTAAATATAGTTATTGCTAAATTAAATCTTATAACATGTGAGTTTGAAATTAATTTGTTGGAACATCTTGCAGAGTTGCGAGAGTCAACTTTACTTAGCTTTCGAGGCATTAGTGTAATACCTAAACCCAACAAATTGCGAGCGACCCAAGAAGTTGTAACATTGAGAAAGGAACTCGAGGAATGCAAAAGGAGAGAGAAAGAAAACAATGCTACTCATGTCGAATCATAAAAGAAAAACCAACAATTGGAAGGTAGACTTGCTGAGATGAAAAAGAAAGTTAAAATTTTACTAGAGTTACATGAGAGGCAATTTAACTCATTTAATAGGATAGTGAATGATATTTAAGGTGGCAATGACATAGAAAATAGAGATGCTTCCAACCAAGGTAAAGTGATTATGCAAAGTGTGATTATGGTGTATTATTTACTTTATTTATTGATGAAAAGTTTAGAATCTAAATTGTATGTTAATATGTTGTGTTCAATGTATGTATGTTGATTTGGAAAAATATAAATTGTAAGGTATGGTGGTTACACATGGAACATACTCCTTAGGTGTTGTATAAAATAGCATGTAATTTTGGAATTTTTGAATTTGGCAACATGCACTTCAATTAGGTACTCTTCAATTGTAGTTGATTAGGCCTGCAAACGCTTGGTATATATTTTGACAAAACAGTGGCATAAAATGGTTTATGATGTGCGATATGGAAATATGAGATAATTTTGCATGGAAGCATATGTATCGAATGATATGTTTCAATTCAAAATTATGCATTTTGTGGAAATTAGTATTAATGAGCATATATTGTAAGTGTGATATGTAGTGGACATGTGATTTTTGTATGCAAGTGAAGTGAATTTTATTTCTTATTGTGTAATGGTGTGCAGGGTGGGTATTAATTTATACGTTTACATTAAGCTGAATTGGTCCAGTATACCAATTAGTGACAAAATAAAAATGACACTAATAAAATTATAGTGACAAATACAATGAAAGAAGTAAAGAAAATTGTGACAAATTATATAATGTAACGAAATTGTCATAAAAAACATTTATAATGGATTGATTAACTTCCTTAAGGAACTGTGACAAAATAATTATCACTGTATCACTAAATTACAAATCAATATTGTTTGTGTCAATACAAAGATTGACATTGATTTTTTTTTGTCACTGATTACCAAATAACAATCATAATATCCTACAGTAACAAAATAAATAGTGTCACTACAAATGAAAAAACATTTGTGTCCATAAAAAATTAGACACTAATATTTTGTGCGACAATTCATTCTGTCATTAAAAGTTATTGTCACAAACATTACACATATCACAGATACTTTCAGTAAGCAAAAATATTATCACTGTAATGTATTGTGATAATTGTACATAGTGTCACAAATGGCATAGTATGTCACAAATAGTATTAGTGACATAATAATTTTGACACAGTATTATTCCATGTCAAAAGTATAAGTCGTCACTGAAACACATATTGTCATAAAAAATCAAAGTTTTACCAGATTGATCAATGCTATCAGTGATGAAAACGGAGATTCAGTGATAAATTTTAAATCTTACTGTGACGTAATTTATTGCCACAAAAGACCTAAGATTCAGTGATCGTAGTTAAATTGTCACAGAAAAGTGGATATCAGTAACTATACCGTTTGATTGTCAGTAAAGAGCATTAGTGTTTGCTTTTTTGTGTCCACTCAGTGACGAACGATTTTTGTCACAGATATAGATACAATGACAAAAAGTGGGGTTTAGTGACAAATTTACGTTGTCACAATAGATCTTTTTTTTATAGTGAGTGGAAGACAGTTGAGCACTTCTCTCTTGGCTTTGGACTAGCTAGGTAGGTTGTAACGTGGTGGGCCTCTTTATTTTCAATTCCCTTGATGGGCTTTTGCAATTAGAGATTTTTTGGCTTGAGAATTTTACCCATAACAGATGCCCCCTAGCCTCTCTACTTCAAGCTTCCTAGAAATCGAGAGGCTAGAAATTGTTATAGTTGGGCTATCTTTCAGGTAGACATCTATCTGGCTATTGGGTATCCCTATTACGTAAGTGGAGCCTGATACTAGGTTGGTTGTACGATCTCGTGTCCAACACAAAAAAATGGCAAAGAATTTTCAACTTTAGGGAATATCCATCTTAAAGCGGTAAAGTCATCTCAACTTGAGGAATGAGTGTCTAAAGAAGGTGCTCGACTCACAGAAAGCTCAATCCAAGGAGGTAAGCTCCCGATCCAAGGAAAAATCAACCTAGGGAGATAGGTTTCAACTCAAGAAATACTCACCATGAGGAGGCATATTCTCGACTCGGGGAGAGCTTGACCTGGGAAAGGGGTTCTCAACCCAAGGAAACCTTAACCTAAGGAGGTGGTTCCTCAACCAAGGGAGGGTTCGACCCATGGAGGCGTGTCCTCGACCCAAGAAAAGTTCAACCTGGGAAGACAGGTTCTCGACCCAGGGAGACTTTGACCTAGGAGGCAGGTTCTTGTCCTAGGGAGATTTCGACATGGGGAGGAAAGTCCTCGACCGAGGGAGAGCTCGACCTGGGGAGGCAGGTCCTCGACCGAGGAAGAGTTCGACCAAGGAGGCAAGTTCTCGATCCAGAGACACTTCAACCTGGGGAGGCAGGTTCTCCACCCAAGAAGACTTTGACTTGGGAGGAATGTCCTCGACCCAGGGAGGGCTTGACCTAAGGAGACTGGTCCTCGACCTAGGAAGAGTTCGACCTGGGGAGGCAAGTGCTCGACCCAGGGAGAGCCCAACCTAGGGAGGTAGGTTCTTGATCCAGGGAGAGCTCGACCTGGGGAGGTAGTTCCTCAACATGGGGAGAAGGTTCCTCTGCCCAGGGAGACCTTAACCTGGGGAGGTAGGTCCTCGACCTAGTGAGGAGGTTTCTTGACCTAGGGAGTGCTCGAGTTAGGGGAAAAGGTCCTTAACCTAAGGAGACTTCAACATGAGGAAGTAAAAAAATTCTAGGCATAGACGAAATTGAGGCAGTCTGAAGTTGCTAAGCTCTATATGGAGAGAACCCCATATTCCAAGATAGGCTCATGAAGAAGAAATTGAGGAGTTGAGGTTGGTACACCTATATTTGATAACTCAGATATATAATGGGTCATTGACAGCTTAACCGTGGATGTGTCTTCTGCAACTTGGATGCTTAAACTCTATTTTAGGTAGGCAGGTACATGAAAAGTAGACGATTTTAGGTTGGCAGGTAAACACTGTCTGACTTCTACTGAGTTTGATCTTCCTCATCGAGTTAAATCTGAGTGTGTAATCAGATGCAAGCTGATTAGAAACTTTTGATCTCTCGTCATTGGTGTAACACTGACTATCCTTTTACTCATGAATATAAGAATGTATGGTGCCTTCAAATTTGAATATGGATGGTGGTGAACGTCCCACTTCAGTGGCAGCATCAAAAGAGAATGCTTCTCAAATTCAGAAAATTGAAAGCTCTAACAGTCTTAGAAAGGTTGAAACACTTTGTGTGCTCTACTGTAGCCTACCTGCCTCAGAATCTTTGATTGAAAAACTTGCAACCTGGCTACTGATGCTGTGAGCAAGTCCTTCAATGTGAATGTCAGGTAGCTAGGAGGAAAAGGCTACAGCAAATTAGGTAGCCTCATCTGGTCAAACTGAGGCAGGTAGGCAGAGCATAGCTATAAAGAAAGTTGATCCCACCATCACTGTGATTGTCTTAGAGGTGGTACCATAGGGAGCAGCTGATGCTGAGGTTGATGGAGGGGACAAGAAAAATCTCTATTCTCCTTTTGCCCCATTTCTTCCAATTATAATGTTGAAAATTGATATATGAGTACCATGTGGCTTTTATATGCATACTCCTTTATTTCTGGTTGCTTTTGATTCTGCTTGAATGATTATTTACTGCAAAATTCTCCTACCTTTTTTGCTTTGATCAAACTTGTAGGCATGTAGGGCATGAATAGGTAAGTAGGTGTGTACCATCTCACCCCTTACTTCCTTTTGTTTAAGTGGAAAAAAAGAGAGTAAAGATGTTGCCTTTTTAGAAAATATCCTCTTATGAGATGCTTTGGTAATGCATTCTTGTGTGAAACGAGGTAGGTCAATAGATCCTCCTAGGATGGCACCAGTAGGTTGGAACTTGGCTGACATAGGCTGTATGTCACCCCCTGGCTGGCAAATCCATGTCGTGAGCATAAACCTCATACGTGGTATATTTGGCCATAAACTGGCCTTGATGGGAATTGGGGCCTTTCCTTTATTGGAATCCCTCATACTAGAGTGCTCATCAGCAACGCCTACTTGGGTACAGGAAACTCAAGGGTCTTCAACGGTCTCATCATGCCTGCCACCACCTTAGTGGTGTGGAGGGGGACCATTCCAGTCGATGCTGGGTCCACCTTGGCAACCTACTAAAGAAGTTAGGCTCGTCAGCCTGCCTTTTCCAATTATTGTCCCAAGGAAAATCTGAGTCTTATTGGGAGGCAAGTAGCCTACAGCAAGCCAAGGGTTGACCTTATATTGATACACCCTCAAGGGCGGAGCTGCGACAGCTTACAACGTCCCTTTCAAGTGTCATCCTCTAAGGGAATTTTTTTTTATGATGGTTGTGCCAGCCAACCAGATTTGGGTTGCCACACCTGGCTGCCATTTATACAGGTCAGCTGACATCTCGCTGCCGCGCCTGAGACAACCCTCGTTCAGATGTCGAGTTAGCGAGTAGATGAATTTGATAATTTTCAAAATGTATTCTTTATTGATATATAAAATGTAATGGACTTTACAACTTTGATCTACAAAGAGTACACAATAGAAGAAGAGAATGTGTGCTTTCTTTCTCTTCTTTGTCTTCGTGATAGATCATTTTAAAAATAGTCTTCCTCAAAATGTTTTACGCCTCAAGGGTAAGGCAGGCTCTCTACATGTATGTTGACTAGCTCACTGGTTGCACGTTTGACCTTGGATATTCCTTTTCGTGTTGGACCTAGGGCTCCTGTTGCATCCTCCTTAGATTTTTTGGGAGCTAGTGATGTGTTGGCACGTTGGCATTGAATTCGCGCCATCACCTCTCTAATTATCATTTTGATTACCCTCTGGGCTAGCTACTTGACTAGAGGTACACGTTGAGCTGGCTGTCATGCCTGTCTCAGAGGTCTTACAATGTATTATCCAACCTGGCTCAAGCTTGCTCTTCTCCATGCTTAAATCTACTGAGAAGGCTAATTTTTAGCAATCACATGCTTATGGGCCTCTTCTATTATGGTAGAAAGGCTCTTAGACTAGTGCTTCGCCATATCCCACTTGAAAAAGCTAGGTTGGAGACCCGCCATCATGGCATGCATAGTTGTCTGGTCCGAGAAGTTTCCAACCTGCATAGCCTCATCATTGAACCACTTGGCGTACTGGTCCAATAATCTTCACACTACCTGACTAACATCAGGCAGCCTAACGACTTCCTTATGGATTTTACAAGCTAGTTAGGAGAAGGAGGTGATTGAGCGGGGCTCATTTGGGGGAATGCACGACAATTGGCTAACTCTGATATTACCTAAAAGTTCATCCACATCTTGAATAGGTCAATATGATGGTGTAGGCAGAAATGCTGGGCATTTCAAAATTAGAAGGGAAGCGTGCTGCCATGATCTCCTCACTAAATGGATAGGTGGTACGCCTCCTGCCTTCTCTCTCCCCACTATGGACTTCCTTAAAAAATTGGCTTAGAATTTTCTATTTCAGCTGCTTCTTTATCTGGACTTTGTTCATCTCGTTAGTATACGTCGTTGGGGCGGCTTGTTATGCTCTTCCTCGCCTATCTGCCTTCGTGGCTTCCAGGGTATCTTTAAGGTGCTTTTCGTCTTTTCGTGGGTTATGGTATGAGTTTGAGCCTTCTAGGTACAAGCTCCTACTGGTTGACTTTCTGTTGAGGTGGCTGTGAAAGTTGAGTTGTGGCTTCTAGTTGCCTGCCTTTCATTTTTCTCCTATCTGCCTCCTGGCTGGCTGCTACTTTTCTTTTCATCTAGACTTTTCCTTTTTACTTTTTTAGCCAGCACGATGCCCAGCTGAGGCATGGATGAATTCTTGGACTCGGATTTGGTCTCTAAAAGGCTTGGCTCCTCCTCAATGGGGAATCCTCCGGTTGATGTTCTCTATAAATTCTCTAACAAGTTCCACAAAGCTATTGTGCAGTTGGGCGTCTTGGAACTCATCTCCCCCTTCAGGGCCCTTCTTAACCATTTATCCTTTGTCAGGTCATCCTTGGTCTCCCACCTGCCTGGTTTCCGAACCTGCTTACATGTTGTTCCTTCTTACAAGGCTTGTCTTTGTATTTTCTTCGAATGTTGCAGCGGTAGGGACTGGCTTGGAGTGTTGAGGGTTTAACAGTCCGGGGGAGGTTGTCTGGAGGTATTCGCTCTCCTAGAGGTAGATGGGTTGGTTTGCCTACATAAGCTTCCTCGTTCGCTGCCGCTAAGGTTCTTGGTGCGTAGAGGGATGTCTAGCTGAGCATGGAATGATTCTCCCAAATGGGATTCCATTGGTTCTTTCATTGCTATATATCAAAATGATGTATTTTTCCATTATGTGTAGGAAATACAAATATTCGGGCTTAAAATGTTCAAAACACTTCTTGTGACCTTGTTGTTGAGCTCCCTTCGTAACTTTTAAGCACATGATTGTGAGTTCAATTCCCACAGGCAGCACCACTGTTTGGTGGTAAATTTTTCATCTCCAAATCTCTCTTACAAAGGTATGAAAATGTGAACTAGCCTAATGTTGAGATGGCCTGAATGTTTATCTTTAGGCAGGTAGGCAAGTAGTGTCAGTCAGGTTGTACGCACCTTTATCCATCTGTATAAAACTTAAAGATAGAAAATGGGGTTTGTAGGGGTCAGCGTGCGCCATCCGACGCCCAAGTTAGCATTTCATACACATTTGGTTGCAAACAAAGTAGAAAATGAACTTGGGTAAATATAGGGTGAGTGAAGTGAGACTCAAGACCAAAAGGTGGTCACTAGGTGTATATCAACACTTCTCATATTGAGAAAACTCTAAAGACCCTTAGATCAGTAGAAGAAGTTCCTTCCTTCCCTCGTTCTAACTGACAAAATGGAGAAGATTATAATAAGTATTGGAGTGGAAAAATGGCCACCAAGAGTCTCGTTTACCCTTTTACCTACCTTAAGTACTCCCTTAAGAATTTATAGATGGGGACATGTGTTGGAACTCAATGGATGAGATATTGCCACTTCTACCCTAGTTGGAATGAGGTTTGAACTAGTTCTCCCGTTGTTGTCAACATGGCTAGCTTCAGCTGACTGTCCAACTGACATGACAGGGCATAGGCGTATAGGGTGGAGCCATGTAGACAATCCAAACTCCTTTCTAGGTATGGTGGGCGATGTCTCCACCTGGGCAAGCTGAATGGCCAGACAACAGCTAGTTTAGAGGGAGCTTTCCTTTCCTAGGTGTCTTGAGTGTCAAGCCTTCGTGTACAGTCGGCGTACCTCCTTATTTAGGGAAAAATTCAGTCCACTTGGCAAACCTAAACTGTTGGTTGTAATAAATGTACTGTAGAAAGGTAGGTGGAGGCATTAAATTCCATACTTGAGAGTGGAAGACAGTTGTGCACTTCCCTCTTGGCTTTGGTCAGCTAGGTGGACTATGGTGGACCTTTTCATTTCCAATTCTCTTGATGGGCTTTTACAATTGGACATATTTTTTGGCTTGAGAATTTTATCCATAACATTTTTAATTATACCTTAATTTTCCGTGCTCTCATTTCTATCCTATAATACCAAACAATATTATGGATTAATATAATCTACCTCATTCTTTCACTAACTTCTCATCTTTTACCATTCTATCCTTCCCCCTCTATCCCTCTTACCAAATATTACAATTGCAATGCTCAATAGTATCTGATTATATATATGAATCTTAAGTATGGAAGAGTATATTCCTAGGACTATACTAATAACGTCTAATGTAGCAATTGCAATGCTTAATAACATCTGATTATATATATGAATGTATGCAAACAAAATCAAAGCTAACATATATGTGAGCTTAAAGCATGCAAACACTAATTTCTTAAGAATAAAAAATAAAGTTCTTGTTTTGGCTGTGGATTTTTACTTCTTCATCTCTAGTAATTTACTGAAAAAAATGCCTACTTTAGGCATCCTAATAGGAGCTTGGCAGATATATCTGCCTTTAGACAGGCGAGCGGAGTACGTCAGCCAGGTAGTCTAAGTCGTTGCTTGTTGGAGAAAGCCTTCAGGATAGCAAACGTCTCTCGAGGTGGCGTTGTACTGATATGGTACGGAGTTTAGGCAGGTGTCCTCGAATTAGCTGGATGCTTGAGGCAGGTTGTCTGAAACTCCTTTGCCGGAGTAAAAACCTTTAAAATAGTAAACAACATCAGTGGGGGTGTCAACATTGGTGCCGGTGCGTGCCCTTCAATGCCCAAGTCAGCGAATAACCCATATTGTTATGACTTCCTAAGGCGTCTTCTTGCTTGGAAAGGAGAAGAAGCAATAGAGAATGGAAGAGTAAAATGGCCAAAAGCTCTACTCACCCTCTTACCTACACCTTAAATACTAGCTCGAGAGTGTCTGGATGAGCGACACATGTAGGGAGACTAATGGTGAAGATGTTGCCACATGTGCCTTAACTAGGATAAGGATTGAGTAGACCTTGACATCGTTGTTGACCTGGCAGGCCACAGCTGACGGCTCAGGTGACATGGCAGGCTACTGGCTTATGAAGAGATGCCACGTGAGCATTCCAGAGGCCTTTTCAGACGTGGTGGTTGGCACTATTGATCGAGCAGGTTGGACAGCCGAGCATTCAGCAAGTGGGAACCTTCCCATCTTAGGTGCTTTTAGTGTAGATGAGCTTCTCTGCAGCCAACTTGTCTCCTCATTTAAGGGAAGATTCTTCAGCTTTAACTGACCAAAGTTGCTGGACAATAAATGTTGCAGAAGGGTGGTAGGTAAGAGCATTTAATGTATTGTCCAAGGTAGAAAGCAGCTGTCTTGGTCAGCTAGCTTTTTGGCCAACGAGATGGGCTGCAACATGGTGGACCTCTTCATTTCCACTTAGTTTGATGGGTTTTGCAATTGGATAGGTTTTGGGCTTGATAATTTTACCCTTAACAGATGCCCCCTAACCTCTCTACTTCAAGCTGCCTCGAAGTCGAGAGGCTAGAAATTTTTGAATTGGACTGTCTGTCAGAGAGACATATCCCTGACTATTTGGTGTCCCTGCTGCACAGGTGGAGCCCAACGCTAGGTTGGCTACACAATCTCGGGTCTAACACAGCAGGTAGTAAAGAATTTTCAGCCTTAAAGAATGTCCATTATGAGGTAGTAAAGTCATCTCAACGCAAAGAGTGGGCGTCTGGAGGAAGTGCTCAACTCACAAAAAGCTAAATTCGAGGAGGTAAGTTCCCGATCCTGGGAAAGCTCAATTTGGGGAGATAAGTGTCAACTTAATGAGTATTCATCTTAAGGAGCTATGTCCTCAACTCAAGAAAAGTTCAAATTGGGGAAAAAAAACCTGGGCCTAGGGAGAGCTTGACTTGGGAAGGAAGGAGGTCGACCTAGGGAAAGCTTGACTTGAGGAGGTATGTCCTCGACCCAGGAAGTGTTCGAGCCAGGAAGGTATGTTCTCGACTTATGGAGTACTCAACCTGAGGAGGTAAGTTCTCGACCCAGGGAGAGCTGGATCTAGGGAGCGAGGTCATTGACCTAAGGAGAAAGGACCTCGACCCAGAGAAACCTCGACCTGGGGAAGAAGAACATCGACCAAAGGAGAGCTCGACCTGAGGAGGTATGTCCTTGACCTAGGAAGAGCTTGACTTGGGTAGGTATTTTCTTGACTCGGGGACAGTTCGACTTAATGAGGAAGTTTTTCGATCCAGGGAGAGCTTAACCTGGGGAGGTAGGCCTTTGACCCAGGAAGAGCTCTACCTCAAAAGGAAGGACCTATATCAGGGAGAGCTTGTCCTGAGAGGAAGGACCTTGACCCAGGGAGAGCTCGCCTTGGGGAAGTAGGTTTTTGTCCTAGGAAAAACTCTACCTGGGGAGGCAGGTGCTCGACCCAAGGAGAAGTCGACCTGGGGAGGAAAGAACTCAACCCATGGAGAGCTCGATCTAGGGAGGTAGATCCTCGACCTAGAAAAGAGTTTAACCTGGGGAGGAAGGTCTACAACCGAGGAGACCTCGACCTGGGGAGGTAAGTCCTCGACCCAAGGAGACTTCGACTTGGGGAGGTAAGTTCTCAACTCAGGGAGTACTCAACTTAAGGAGGTAGTTCTTGACTCAGGGAATGCTCAACCTAAGGAGGAAAATCTCAACTTAGAGAGTACTCAACTTGAGGAGGAAGATCTCAACTCAGGTAGTATTTAACTTGAGAAAGTAGGTTCTTGACCCAATGAGAGCTTTAACCTTGGATGGTAGGTCCTCTATCCAAGGAGAGCTTAATTTAGGGAGGTAGGCCATCAACCTAGGGAGAGCTCAATTTGGGGAGGCAGACCCTCGACCAAAGGAGAGCTTGACCTGGGGAGTCAGGTCCTCGACCTAAGGAGACCTCAACCTGATGAGGCAGGCCATAGAACCTAAGGAGGAAAGTCCTCAACCCAGAGAGACCTTGACCTGGGGACGTAGACCATCGACCCAGAGAGAGCTCGACCTAGGAAGGAAGGTCCTCAACTAAGGGAGACCTCGACTTGGGGAGGTAAATCTCAACGGAGGGAAAAATCATCCTGTGAAGCTATGTCTTCGACCATGGGAGAGCCCAAGGAGGGCTCGACCTAGGGAAGTAGGTCCTCAACTAAGGAAAGACCTAACACGAGAAGGTAGGACCTCGACCTAGTGAGCGCTTAACCTAGAGTAGTGGGATCTCGACCCAAAAAAAGTTTGACTTGGGGATGTAGGACCTCTACCACAGACTTTACCTAGGGAGGTAGGTACTCGACCTAGTGAGAGCTCGACCTGGGGAGTTAGGTCCTCTACCCAGGGATAACTTGACCTGAGGAGGTAAATCTCAATTCAGGAAACACTCAACCTAAGGAGGGAAGTTTCAACTCAGGGACTCAACCTTAGAAGGAAGGACCTTAACCAAGGGAAAGCTCGACTTAAGGAGGAAAGATCTCGACTTAGGGAGGCTAGCCACCAATTGCCCCTGATAGGAATTGGAGGCTTTCCTTTATTGAAATCCCTCAGACTAGGTGCTCGTCAGCAACACCTACCTGAGTCTAGTATCGTCAAGGGTCTTCTACGATCTCAGCTTACCTTTCACCACTAGGTGGTGTGGATGAGACCCTTTCCCAGTCGATACTGGGGTCCACCTTAGCAATCCGCTGAAGAAGTGAGGCTTGTCAACCTACCCTTTCCAGTTCTGATCCCAAGGGAACCTACAGCAAGCTGATAGTCAACCTTATGTTGGATGCACCTTTAAGGGTGGGCTGCGTCAACTCGCAACGCCCCTTTCAAATGTCATCCTTAAAGGGAGTATTTGGTAATGATTGTGCCCAGATGTGAGTTGCCACACCTGGCTACTGCATCTAACTGTTCGATTGGAGATGCATGTTGAGCTGGTTATCGTGTCTACCTCGAAGGTCTCATAATGTATTGTATGAGTTGGCTTTTCTTTATTAGGCCTTCAATCTCCTCCTTCAGTTCAAATCACTCCTTTGAGGTCGTTGGTGGTCACCACGATTACTTTTAGGGAGGGAGGCAGGTAAGTTGTTTCCTGCCTTCTTTTCCTCACTTTAGACTTCCTTTAAGAACTGGTTTAGAATCTCACATTTCAGCTGCTCCTTTATCTGAATAATGTTCATCTTGTTAGTATACATTGTTGGGGAAGCTCACAGTGTTTCTCCTCGTATTTCCTCTCTCATGACTCCATAGTGTCTTTAAGGTCCTTTTCATCCTCCTGTGGGCTGATATATGAATTTGAGGCTTCTGGGTACAAGCTTCTATTGGTTACCTTTCTGTTGAGGTGGTCACAAAGGTCGAGTTGTGGCTCCTAGTTGCCTGATCTCCTCTCCTGCCTACCTGGTCTCCTCTCATACCTGCCTGGTCTCCCTTCTTACAATGCTTCTCTCTGTATTTTCCTTAGATTTTGTAGCGGTATGGACTTACTTAGAGTATGAAGGGTTGAACGGTTCAGGCTCATAGATCGCTATGGGAGGTTTTCTGGAGACGTACACTCTTTTGGAGGTGTACACTCTCCTAGAGGTAAATGGGTTGGTCGGCCTACCTCTGCTTCTTTGTCTCTTACCTCTTGTGTTTTTGGTGCGCAGAAAGACATCTAGCTCTACAGGAATAGACTCTTCCAAGTGAAATTTTTTCAAATCGGTCATTGTTGCTTGTTAAAATGGCGTGTTCTCCCTACTATGTGTAGGATAACAAAATGCTTGGACTCAAACTCATAAAATCGTTTTCTAATACCCTTTTGTTAGGTTCTTTACGTGGGTTTTAACCATGTGAGAGTTTATGGGAGAGGTAGAAACAATATTCCACTAGCTTGATAATATCGAGTTCCCACAGACGGCGATAGTGTTTTGGCTGTGGAATTTTACTTCTTTCTCTTTAGTGATTTGCTGGAAAAATACCTTTTATAGACAGCCTAATGGGAGGCTGGCCGGTACGTCTGCCTTCAAGCAGCCGGGGGGAGTGCGTCAACTAGGTAATCTGAGTTCTTACTTGTTGGAGAAAGCCTTTAGGATAGTAAACGTCTCTTAAGAGATAAGAATGTAAGAGCTCGAGTAAGGAGGCTCGAGGTGGCGTTGTGTTGGTATGGTGAGGGGTTTAGACATGTGTGCTAGGATTAGCTGGATGCTTAAGGTAGGTTGTTTCAAAGCTCCCTTGCCGAAGTAAAAACCTTCAAAACAATAAACAATATCAGTGGGGGACGCATCCCCCCCAACGCCCAAGTCAGCAAATAACCCATATTGTTATGTAATTGAGGAGAAAAAGTGGGTTTAAGTGGAAAGGATGTAGGAGAGGTGAAACTTAAGGTCACAAGAAGGGT
This sequence comes from Rhamnella rubrinervis, assembly GCA_007844105.2. NCBI lineage: Eukaryota > Viridiplantae > Streptophyta > Magnoliopsida > Rosales > Rhamnaceae > Rhamnella > Rhamnella rubrinervis. Next base: position 5,207,722 of record CM017576.2, read on the forward strand.
TTGTGGGTTTGTAATCTCACTCTTCTCACTGAAAAACCTCTCTGCTTTCAGATCTTAGGGAATATGCCTTCCTAAAGCATCTTCTTACTTGCGAAGGAGAAGAAGCAATAGAGAGTGAAAGAGTAAAATGACCAAAAGTCTCACTCACCCTCTTACCTACACCTTAAATACTTACTTGGAAGTGTCTAGATGAGCGACATGTGTAGGGAGACCAATGGTGGAGATGTTGTCACATGTGCCCTAGTTGGGATAAGGCTTGAGCCGACCTGTACATAGTTGTCGACCTGGCAAGCCACAATTGACTGTTCAGCTGACATGCAGGTTGCTGGCCTATGAAGGGGCACCACATGAGCATTCCAAAAGCCTTTTTAGTCGTAGTGGTTGGCATTGTTGACTACACAGACTAGACAGCCAAGCATTGAGTAAGTTTGGTGGGAACCTTTCCATCTTAGGTGCCTTTGGTGTGGGGGAGCTTCACTGCAGCCATCTTTTCTCCTCCATTTGGGGGAAGATTCTTTAGGTTTGACTGACCAAAATTGTTGCATGTTAAATGTTACTAAAAGGTGGTAGGTGAGAGCATTTAATGCCATATTCAAGGTAGAAGGCAACTGTCTTGGTCAGCTACCTTTTGGGCCAACGAGATGGGCTACAACGTGGTGGGCCTCTTCATTTCTACTTCCTTTGATGAGCTTTTGCAATTGGACAGATTTTAGGCTTAATAATTTTACCCATAATAGTTCTGATATCAATGCTTTCTGAATTTTCATGCGAGTTGCATATTGTCTTTGAATTTTGATTTTGATATTATGACCCCTAAACTTTCAATTAAGTGTAGCAATACCCCATGTTATCAACTCTGTTAACTCTTTGCCATCTAGTTTAGGGTAAATATTCTTCATCAAATTTTTGCCACCAATACCTCCTAAATTATATAAGAAGTTGCAAATTGTCTCACAAATTATTTATAAAATTATAAATTGCCTATTCACTATTTAATTGATACTATGCCCTCTAAAATTTAGAAATATGAGCAAATTGCCCCACTTATAAATATAGTATAACTTTACTTTAAACACGATATTTTTTTTTGTATTTTATTTTTTATAAAGGAGCAATTAACACTTAGAAATTTTGTATAACAACTTGAATATTTTATATTTGTTTGTGTTGCATGTTGTATAAAAAACAATGTCACAAAGGAAAAAATTTGTATGATCTTCTTGAGTAAGAATCAGTTCAAAAATATTTAATCAATTTGTCTTCACTATTGTTGTCCAAGTCAAGGTAAATACTTGGCTTTTTTTCTCTAGATTTAACAATGTAACAATTCTTTTCATTTTTTTTAATGATCTCTTTCATAGTTTCTATATCATTTTCTAATATTTTAAGAACCACCATATTCAATCTTCATCACATAAATTTGTTGACTTTTTGTTACATTCACTTTAGATTTCTATTGAATTAAAATCGCCTTCGCTTTTGATACTCGATGATGGGATCTCAACAAGTAGATTTCCTAGCACCCATTCACTGCATATGTAAAACTAAAATTTACTTGTTAATTATAAAAGCGGGATCTGTTTACTAAAATCCTTTAAACATATTATAATTAAAATTCATCAATGAATTTTTCGAGAGTCAAATTTGGAACCAAATCTATCTATATAGTTCAATTCTAACTTTGTGTGTGTGTGTATATATATATACAGTGATGAATCTACATATAGCTAGCAAGCCTAAAAATTTTTCCCAAAATTTTTTTACACCTATTCTATTATTATGCAATTAGCCCACTAATAAAAAAAAAATGTTAGCCAAAAAAAAAATGTTAGCCCAATTTAAAAAAAACAAATGTATCCAAAGCAAATGTTAGCTCACCATATTAAAAAATATGTCTGATTAAACCACAACACACACAAATTAGATGTACAAAAAAAAAAGCAAGAAAAAGATGACGACTAACTGATAGAAAGAATAAACTAGAGTTATGTGACCTCTTCAGAGTCTTCATTAGTCACCACTGTCCAACTCCATCCGCTTGCGAACAATGTTAACCCACCACACTTTGACTTTGTGAACGCATTGAGATATGTTATTTCTATTTCACAAGTTTTAGGGGTTTGGTGTTTGATAATGGCTTGGGGTTTGAGATTTGGTAATGTACCAAATCTTGGTGTTTCACATATATTTATTTTGTTTTTATTTACTTTAACATTTTTTTTCCTTATTGTTAGGGTTTGTTATTAAAAAAATTAGAGGTTTGTTAATTGATTAATAGTTGGGGGTTAGGTTAATTGTAATGTTTACTGATGAATCTACAAATTTAATAACCAATTTGTGATTTTGACTTTTTTTTTTTTTTTTTTGGTAGGAGCTTTTGGCTTTTCATTAATTTGAGAGGTTTAATTTAAACAACTTGTTAAATTAGTTATTGGTTTGAATAGCAGCAAATCAAAGTATTTATAATTTGTTTTTTAATTTGTTGGTTTGGATTGCTTTGATTAATTATTGAAAATTAAATTACATTTTAAAAATTGAGTTATTTGTTTAAAATTGAATTAATTGTTAAAATTTGATTGTTTAGTGACAATTATATTACTTGATGGAAATTGAATTGCTTGTTGGTTATTATATTTTCATGATATTTTCAAATTATAATTTGCATTATAATTTAATATCGTTATAATGCTGGGTTGTAATCGAAAACGAAAAAAGTTCAAAGGTATTGAATCATTTTTTAATAAAATAAGTGAAGGATTATCAAGTGGGTCGCCTTTGGAGTATTTAAATTTAGAACCTTCAACCTGTGAAAATATGGTGTCTTCAGAATTTAAATATATAAAAAAAGCCTATGATAAAGAGTTTGATACCACAACTCTTGAACGTGATTTGAGATTACATTGTCAAATATGTTAATGCCTGATTAATGAATGTGACAATATTTAGAGAACTTATATTAATCATGGAGCATATCAACCTTAACTAAGTGTATATCCTAGTCATGTATAAGGAGCAAGCTCTAAGATTTCAATATAAGTGGTTTTAGCAATATTTTTTTCTTGAGTATTTTGTTACCAAAGATTTGGCTTTTTGTTTTCCTCACTTCATTTTTTATAATGATCCATAGAAAACTTTCGCTATTGAAGGGTTAGAAATTGGAAAAGGGTTTATTTACAACAGTATACCTTTATTGTACATAATGTATCTTCAGCTCATCAACATGCTAGGTAGATTGGCGTGGCTTGGGGAATCCATCTCAATAAATTGATATAGCTATGAATGTACAATCTTCTCAACAAATAACACATAATCGATTGAGGCTAAAAGCGACAATTGATAATGCTAGATTCTTGGCAAGTCAAAGATTAGCTTTAAGAGGTAATGATAGGTCTTATGATTCATCTAATTAGGGGAATTTCATTAAAGTTATAAATTTAATGAAAATATATAACATTGATATTAACATTGTTGTTCTCGATAATGCTCATGAAAATGTCAAGTATATTGCATAATCGATACAAAAAGAGATATTGCATTTATAAACTAACAAGGTGAGGAATTTGATTCGTGAGAAAATTAAAAATAATAAATATTATATTCTTATTGATGAAGCAGTTGATGAAGTAAATAAAGAGCAGTTGATGTAAAATAATTTTTTGATGTGGTGAATGTTTCTGACACGAGAGTTTTAACTTTAAAAATGAGATCATAGATGTTCTTGATCGTCATGAGCTTCTAGTTAAAAATTTGCGTGGTCAAGGATATGATGGTGCTAGCAATATGCATGGTGTATGGAATGGGTTACAAGCATTGTTTCTTCAAGATTGTTTATATGCATATTATGTACATGTTTTGCTCATCGCTTGTAATTGGCTTTAAATGGTGCAACTAAAGAAGTGAAGTATGTTTAATTTGTTTTTCTTAATGTTGAATGAAATTGTGAATTATATGTCTTCTTCTACCAAATGTCATTTTAAGTTGATTTTGGGATGAAAATCTGAAATTCACGAGTTGTTAATGAGTGAAGAACTTAAGATAGGTATAGGGCCAAATTAAACTTGTAATTTACAATAACCTAGAACAAGTTGTTGGAGCTCTCATTATAATTCTGTGAAGAGCTTAATTGAGTTGTTTTGTACAATTAAATAATTTCTTTCAGAATCGATGAAAATGGACAGACCCAACAATTTTGTTCAGGGACTTATAAATATTGGTTGTCATAATATCATTCGAATTTGTATTTATCTTATTTTTTATGAAGAAAGTTATAGGAATTACTGATTTTGTTTGTTAGACACTTCAAAGAAAAAATCAAGACATTATTAATGCTTTGAATTATTTCTCACAATCAAAATATCAATTTTAAACTTTGAAAGATGGTGGTTGGGATGAGCTATTTGAAGATTTTATATCTTTTTGTGAACGATATGATACTGAGATAACCAATATAAGTGCTCCACATAAGCATGATATAGGTCGTTCTTGTCAACAAAGAGATTCTATTACAATTGATCATCATTATCGAGTTGATATATTTAAAAATGTAATAGATTTTAAGTTGATAGAGTTGAATAATAGATTTTCAGAAAGCATTATGGAGTTGCTTTATCTTAGCTTAACGTTGGATCCTTCCCATTAATATTGATGATATTTGTAAGCTTACTGAAAAATTCTATCATGAAGACTTCATTTATTCTTATTTATATCCTTTGAGAAAATAATTGGGGTATTATAAGTTATTAATGGATCGTTCGGACTTTCAAAATATTGATTATATTTTTACATTATATTGTCGATTAGTTGAAACATTACGGTTGAAGATTTTTACTTCATTAGCAGATTGATCCATTTGGTATTAACACTTTCGATTTCTACATCAACGACAAAATGAGCATTTTCATCTATGAAATTCATTAAAATTTGGCTTCAATACAAGATTGAGAATGAGTTTCTTATTGATTGCATGATCATTTACATAGAAAAAGATTTTGCAAGAAGTATAGATGATGATTCAATTATTGATGAGTTTTACTCAATGAATAAATGTAGAACACAATTTAAATAGTAATTTATTGTATTTGCTTTATAAGTGTAAGACTCATTGCATTCCTTATCTTTATGTGTATTTTTTATTTTAATAATAAAATATACTTGTTGTGGGTAGTGAGATTAGATTATCACCAATCCAAATCCAAGGAAGCTCATCCTTATGGAGAAATCCCTCATATAATCAGCCTATCTTCCTAGCCCATATGAAGATGGAAGTAAGTAGGAAGTTTTTTTCACGAGCTGAGCCATTAATGCTCTCAAACACCCCATAGCAGAAGCATTTAATGCACCATACTGATCTTGTCGGATAAGTGGATAAAATATTACCTTAAAATAGGTAGCACACCAGCTGAGCATGGAAACTTGGAGATGAAGACTTCCAAAAGAAAAAAGTCTCCTACCAATTCGCTGCCACCTAGTTGTCTGACTCACACAACTAAAGGCGTTGTCCAACATGCCTGAAAAGAGTGGCTAAGACATCTGCGGGGCACTCCCTCATACACCAATACTCTGCTGTGTTATCTGAGCGGTCAGCTGAAGCCAGCTAGGCTGGCAATGGTGGGAAAGCTAATTCAAGCTCCAATTCAGCTAGGGCAGACCTGACAGCATCTCATCTATTGAGCCTTAACACGCGTCATCCATCCACACACCCTCACGATAATACTTAAGGTCAAGGTAAGAAGAGATAGGGGACTTTTGGCTCATCTTCTCCACTTCATACCAGAGACTTCTCCACTTGATCCTCAAGTAAGGAAAAGGTTTTCTAGTTTCCTCCTAGGAGAAGAGAAGGCATACGTACATAGCCACCACCTTTTTAAGCCTAATGTCTTACTTCTCTCATTTCCAAACCCTCAAGCTTATTCCATGCATCGCTTATTGTTTTCCATGGACAAACTGCTGACTTGGGCGTCAAAGGGTGTACGCCGACATCAATGTCGATGGCCCAACTGACCCTCTTTTTTTGTTTTAAAGGTTGAAAGAAGCGGAACGCGGTTGCAAGCAACTTGACGAACTTTCTAGTGAGTTTCGCTGCAAGTAGACATATCGGCACCTTTGCAACAAATTTCTTTTCAGCTTTCATTCCATTCAACCTTGAGAGGGAGATTCTGAGATAAAAAAATCCACGTCCAAACAATACTTATACTATCAAGTTTTATTTCTTAAAAAAAAATAGCTCACCCAATTTATAAATCCTGATTCGTTCCTGTATTAAGAGCTAAGTTGGCTAAGGGGATGGGGCATAATTATTATTGCGAGCTTGCATGGCTCAATGATCTTTTATATATTTTTCAGGTAGTAATTTTAGGTACTATTGCATGTAACATAGGTTTAGCGGTTCTAGAACCATCAATGATTGGCGAATCTGCGGATCCATTTGCAACTCCTTTGGAGATATTGCTTGAATGGTATTTCTTTCGTGTATTTCAAATTCTTCATATAGTGTCCAATAAATTATTGGATGTTCTTTTAATGGTTTCAGTGCTGGGGGATTATTAACAGTACATTTTTTAGAGAATGTTAATAAATTCCAAAACCCACCTATATATGTATCTAATAAACACTTATAGCTAGCACTATAAAAAAAATAAAAAAAATTAGCTAACAAATCAAATCTCTTCCAAAATAATGCAAAGAAATCTTATGGAATTACATAAGGTTCCCAAGACGATATTATATATATTATGTATTTACGATTTTTCAAAGAAAAATTAAATAAATACAAGAATTGTGGTTTTTTTTTTCCTTACAGCAACCATGCATTGGCGTTATTCTGAGTTGTACAAAATTGTTGCTTCACGATTGCAATCCCCACCTGCATAAGATTCCTTTCCTTCCATCCAAGAAAGAGATCCTATCACTACTTCAACCGGTTTTAATTGGTTTATATTTTATTTTCCTCGTCTCAAACTAATATTTCAACAAAATTCATCATATGCAACCCAAATTGTTTTAATATAAATTCTACCTTCTCCTTGCAATGCTACGAAGGATATGAAAATTATTGTTTGGAGCCTACAAACAAGTAGAACTTGCAGAAATTCTACGCACTGGTGTAGTATCAGCCAAATGGATCCCGATGCTCAAGTTGATAATGCTTGATGGAAATTAGGGGTGTGCATCGGTCGGTTTTGGTCGGTGTCGGTTTTTTAATTGAAATTTTACGGTCGGTCGGTTTTTTTAATCGAGTTTTTTTTTACCAACATAACCGACCGAGCGGTTTTCCGATCGGTTACGGTCGGTTTTCGGTTTTTTTATTATATATATATTTATAAAAAAATTAATAGAATATAATATAAAAATATATATAATAAATACAATAAATATAAGTAAGTAAGATAAATAATCTAAAATTAAATAAAAATTTAAATATATTATAGTAAAAAATAAAAATAAAATATTTTTTTTATATAAGTTAACTTAATTTATTTATAATAAAATAAAAAATAAAAATAAAAAATTAGGCGGTCGGTTTCGGTTACCGGCGGTTTTGAAAATCCGGCACCAAAATCGACCGTGTATAATATATGGCGGCTAACCGACCACCACCTGCTAACCGAAAATTCGTTTTTCACTTGATCATGGTTTCAGTTTTTGAACACCCCTAATGGAAATTATCAAATGAAGTTCAACACACGTGCTAAAAATATATATGCATATGTTGCAGTCTCTTTGTGATGCAAGCATGCCATTTTCAAATTAAATATTACTTAAAAATAAATAAATAAAAATATAAAAATGTAGAGCATAACAAAGAATTCTACGTTGTGTTCTATTGTATTGAAAATAAAAGGACTTTATTAAATAATAAAATTCAACTAAATAATTGAAATAACAAAATAATGAAGTTTAAAGAATAAGAAACTAAAATAAACTTAAAGACTAAAAGAAAGCTTTAAGAAAACTAAAGATAAACAGAAAGCTAGAATAAGACATATTGAAAAGAGAATAAATAATTATAAATTAACTAAATGATAATATATATCTACAAGAAAAATAGGCTTTTGCAACATAATTATAGCAACATTCATTAATAGCCTGTTGCTGATTATTATTATTACTAATTGGAATTCTAGAGAGAGGCTAGAGAGAGACGCTCTCTCCAGGCGATTCCCGTCCGGTCTCCTTCCACTCTTGCTTCGGGTGGCGTCTGCTGATTCCCGCTGCTGGTTGATGTAGCCGTCGTCGGGGTTTTGAGCTGGTGGCGCGGGCGCAGCTGGGTGGGCATCTCGCACCGCTTCTGAGTGATCGTCGCAAGCGAGCCCGCTGAGGTGGATCTACATCGCCGCAGCTGAGCGCTGATTGGCTTCTTCGCGATTTCGCCGGGAGATTTCGCCGACAGCCTCTTTCACCGTGAGCTTAAAGCCGGTTTCATCGTGGTTTTCCAGCGTTCGCGAGCCAATTGCTGCCGTGGTCCGCTTCCATCTCCGCCGAGCTTCATTCGCGGGCCGCTCGTTTCGGGTTCACGATTTTGTGTACGAGCCGTGATGGTCATGGCTGGTTTGGGAACTCCCGTGGGTATCCCGCCGCTTGCAAAGTGAGCTCGAGCATTGATCCAAATTGTTTGTGGGTCGCGGGTTTGCTGGTTTGAGCTCGGGTTCCGCAGACACTACCGCCGCCGGTTTTGGTAGAAAATTAGCCATCAACGCTTGCGTGGGATCACGGGACTTGGTGGATCTGCGGATTTGGTGGATCTGCAGAGGTAGGTTCACGGATTCGTGGATCCGCTAAGGTGAGATTGCGGTTGTAATATCGCTGCCGTGGGTAATCTCGAACGTGGTGCATTTTTCTCGATTGCGGATTTAGTAATTATTGTGCACTCACCGAAGCTACATCGCCACTTGAATTTGTACTGGGTTTGCTACCAACCGTCCGTTGCGTATGTGCTTGTAACATATCATTGTGGGTTATTCATTGAATTTCTACCGGTTTGTGTTGAATTTGTTGTATTGAAATACGGAAATTCGAGTAATCAAACGACTTTGCATTTATACTCTAAATTGCATTACCTTTCGCTTCCTCTGTGGATTTTGATATGACATTTGATCCGTCATGGGAAACGGGGGTACTCTTCCTCATCCCATTCAAATTCGAGCGCATGTGGTATCGAGAATACATATCTTTGTGAACTACAAAGATGCCGGGAATCAAGGTGACGAAGGGAGTTCTACCGCACCTACCGATATCGCGAGCTATCTACGTAACATGTCAATGAAAGCCCCGCCGCCTCTCTTGCAGCAGCTTGTCGAAAAATGCAAGGGAATGAGCGCCCACAAACCAATGATGGTGCTCCGCCTCCTTGCGGTGGTTCGGGGAATGAAAGACATCCGGATCTTCTTATGCGCATTTGCTTTAAGGTAATTCGCTCTCGCACTTTTGATCCTTGATAATCGAATGTGCCTATAAGAAAAGGAAATTTTATTTCAAGAAGAGTAAATGATATTGCTTATAAAGAACGTATTGATCTTTGTCGGTTCTCAATAGCAAAAGTTCACTGAGGAGAGAAACTTTGGAAGCATGATGACTGCTTTTAAAATTGCAAAGCATTTGGAAATTGAGTAAATGGAAACTAATCCATCTAGGAAGAGGCTATTTTCATGTTTTGCTGCATTCCGAGGAGGACAGGAAGAAAGTGTGGTCTCAGGGCACACTGAATTTGAAACCCGGGTTTGTTCGCTCACGTGCTTGGGTAAAAATTTTAATCCTACCGCACAAAAATCTACCAATGCTCGCTTTGTAAGATTTCACAATTGAGTTGGGAATACCGCATCCTCGATTCTTTCGATCTTGCAAGAGGTATTGGAGTTCCTTTGAGGATTGCTGAGGCAACACTAAACGGCAACTTTGGCTACTTTGCTCGGATTCTAGTGGATGTTGACCTGGCAGGTTTCATTCCTGAAAAATTATTATTGGAAACGGAAGACACATGTATCGAGGTTCAGTTGGAGTATGAAAATTGTCCAGACTTTTGCACCTCTTGCCGCAGATAGACATCCAGTTGGCCTGGTGATGATTCAAAGGCGGGTACCTCCTATGGCCAAGCCTTCGAGCGGGGTAAGGATGATTCTAAAGCACCTACTAAATCCAGGAGCCTCCTCCTCCGCTGGATACAAGTCGGGCAATCTGGTTCCAGACGCTGAAAATCCTCACCAGCCTCCACTCTACGAGGTTAAATGTCTCGGATACTCAGGTTCCTACTTCAGTGACAGTTGTTACTGGGATAGTTGCTATGGATTCAGATGAGGAGCATTCAGTGCCGGAAAACATTAAGGGAACGGGTGCTCAGGATATGCCTTCAGATTTGGGTGACACCTTCGACGATTTGAATGAAGAGCTACCACCAGAGGACGGCGGGGTGAGACAGGACCTTACGGCTATGATTGCTTATGACCCATATCGCACTCACCGCTGCTCAGCGAAACCTGGATTTAGTCGCCTCTGACCCTTCAGTTGCGGAAACTAAGGACCCACATGCTTGGACCACGGTTAAGAGAAAACCTGGGCGACCTCCGAAACTGAAACAGACTAAAATACTTCAAGAGCGACCACCTGTAGTTTTGATCAGGCCTGCGACTCGGGCTTCCAAATCTGGAAACCAATGATTTTTCTTTATTGGAACTGCAGGGTTTCGTAACCCCACACTCGGGGTCTCAGTATGATTTTGTCGCCGACATAACCCCGCCTCGCTATGCTTGGGAGCCTATGGTCGCTTGATACGATTCAACTCTTTTGGTCCTCGTTAAATATGGAGTTCATTTCTACTAATAGTTCAGATGTTTTGCCCACCATGTGGATTTTTGCTTCTCGCTCTTTGGAGGATGCTAGGATTTTGCTCAGTGAGGAGCAAATCGCTTCGTGGATATTCCGGTGGTAGAGGCCGCGCGGATTTCGTATGGGAATGTCTTTCCGGACGCCGAAAAAATCTTTGGACGCTTTGGGACATGCCGGCTCTATAGATCATCCGGGTCGTTATCGGGACTTCAATGCCATCCTGTGCGCATGAGAGGTCCGTGGAGGTCCTCCTATTCACTCTTCAGATCGACTTTCAGCGGTGGAGGCTGCAGTTTGCTCTATTGATACTCATGGAGCTTTCTTCACCTGGCCGCTGGACCCGGGTATGTCAAAGCAAACTCGACAGTCTTTCTCGCCCGACTCTTGTTTGGAGGTTTGATTCCATTTCTTGTGACTTTAGCCAAGATTCGATCATCACCGGCCGAAGTCTTTCAAAGCTTGGTAATGTGGGCCCGCCCGCTTCGGTTTCAGTACGCGTCAATAAAGATTTCAAATCCTTCGCTCGAGTATTTGGGATGAGGAGGTTTCGGAAGTCCTTTCATCGGGTTATTGTAAATTAAAAAGGTGAAGCATGCTCTTCTGGTCGGAGCAGGATGTCTTCGTGATATTCACGACAAAATCACTTTGCTCGAAAAACTTCTTCTGGTCCGTAACATTATTGCACGGAGGCTTCACCGAGGAGAGATTAGCCGAGGCGCCGTGTTTCGCTTTGATGAGGCTCGCTTCTTCAAAGAAACTATGCTTCGGATCGGTCGGGTCAAATGGTTGAGGGACGGTGATCGCAACTCCAAGTTCTTTCATTCGCTTCTTTTCGCAAGTCACGGCCCTTGTCTTCGCTTTCGATCTGGGATAAATATTTCAGATGAGACTACCATCAGGAGTCATATCGTGGATTATTATAGATCTTTATTTTCAGCAGATGAGTCTCTCAGCACGGATTTCTCCAGATTAGATGGGATCATTCAACTCCGCGATCGCGGATGAAAACTCCAATTTAACCGGTCGCCCATTCGAGGAGGTTAGACAGCGTTGTTCAACTGACGCCCAGGCCCCCTACCATGGCTTTCCGGGTTCTTTCTTTCAGACTTGTTGGGACTTTATTCATTCCGATGTGGTGGATGCGGTGAATTCTTTCTTTCGAGCCATTCATCCGCCTAAATTCAAATTTCATGGTGCTTCTTCCGAAAGTGCTGCGTACTGACTGGACAAGTTCCGTCTAATCATGTTGGAAACTTCCTTTTCAAGGTGGTTTCTAAGATTTTAGTTGACGGCTAGCGGGTCGCGCTGAATTGTTTCTGACAATCAGTTTGGTTTCATCCGAGGCAGAAATGTGGAGGACTGCATTGCGATTGCTTCGGACTGTGTTAATCACCTTGACAGTAAAGTTTTCGGCGGTAATGTGGCTTTGAAGATAGACATCCGCAAGGCTTTTGACTCTATGAGCTGGGACTTTCTGCTGGCAGTTTTAGACAGGTTTGGTTTCTGCACCAAATTTTGCTCGTGGATCAGATCTATTCTCACCTCAAAGAAAGATCTCGCTCTCATTAATGGGGTTCCGGAGGGTTACTTTGGTTGTTCCCGAGGGGTTCGGCAAGGAGATCCACTTTCTCCCCTTTTATTTGGTATTGCCGAAGATTTTCTGAGCAGGTATTTATCTCGGATGGTCTCCCAGGGCTCTCTCCTGCCGATTTCCTCCCCGAGGAACTCCTCTTCCCCGACTCACCTCCTTTATGCGGACGACGTGCTCATGTTTTGCAGAGGGACTTATCGAATTTGCCGTGTTTTGATGCCACTTTACGCTTCTATTTCAGTCGTTGTCAACTCGACAAATCCTACATTTATTTTGGTTCCGTGTCTCGCCATGCCGCAAAGATTTTGGCGACTTCGAATCAAGGTCGGGTCGCCTTTTATCTATCTCGGTTCCCTTTTAAAGGAAGCCCTACTCAGCTATTCTTCGCCCCATCGCCGATCGGATTTTGGAGCTTAGCCTCTTGAAAGGCCGCTCCTCGATGGCGGTCGGTTGTGCTTGATTAACTCGGTGATTACCTCAAGTTTGTCCACACGCTTATGGTCTACAAATGGCCGGTGGGTTTCAAGTCTCTTAATGAGGCGATTGAAACTTCCTTTGACCGGATCTTCTCGGTTCGGAAATCGGCCTTGCTGCTTGGTCCGTCTGTCGGCCCATTAATCGGGGTTTGGTCCGAAAACCCGGTCACCTTTAATAAGGCTTTCGAGTAAGTTGGCTTTTGATGAACAAGGATTCATTCGCTTTTCGCTTTCGCGCTTAGGAAAGTCAACCTCAGACTATGCGCCCTCGACCGCCTCGCCTCGGGATGTTCTATCTTACCATTTCGGGAGGCGATTTGGATCATCGGGTTCACCTAAGGTTCGCTTCGGGTCGACAACCGGGGGGATGCCCATTATCGAGTTGTTACGTAACTCGGAGATTTATCACCCGCATACACTCGTAAGCGATCCGTTGATTCGATGGCAATCGAACCTTCCGAAGTTTATGCAGCCTTTTCCAGAGGTTTCTCGTATCGAGAAGGTGGCGATATTGATGGACAGCCGGATGAGAGAGTTTGGCCCCATTCGCCGCCGTTGCCGTAGATATCTATCTTCACCTTTCTACGCCGCGTCTGGCTGGTTAGATATGTTTGGAAGACTTTCATTCCTCCGGCTCGCCGATCTTCGCCAAGGCTTCCAGGCCGTATTCCTACCGACGACGCTTGATTAGGAGGGATTCTCCATGGCTTCAAAATGCGAATTTGTGTAACGACTTAGAAACCGCTTTCACCTCTTCGACTTGCCCTTACAACCGCTATTCGGGGTCTGGGTCGCCTGAATCGATTGGATGCATCGGTTCGATGGTTTCTATGTTCGAAAGGCTATGAAGGCTTCCTTAAGACTCGTGTCTTCAACTTACGGACTACGACCATCAGGAGTGCACTCTCTCGCTATCCGTTTGTTCTAATCGGGCATTTCGCAATGTCTTCATACCTTTTGGCTTTTATTCGGCTTCACTAGGGAAGCAAATGCTATTCGTAGGTACGACGCACAACTCCTGGTTAGTGACTTCGGTCTTCGAAGTTTAGGAGTTGCAGCGCCGCTCCTCGAGCTCCTCGATTATTCCCTGGTTTGGTCACCTCGCCACGGGCTGGTTGAAGGTTAATACCGATGGTGCACCGACGGCTGTCTGTCCGCGATGCGCTGGTACTTCGCACAAGTAGGTTTCATCAAAGGTAGCTTTGTTGTCCCTTCGATTCTGTTATGCCTTTGAGTGAGCTGGGGCTATTATCTTATGAAAGCGCTAGATTTCGGGGGATCATTTATGGCTTGAGTGCGACTCCACTTACGCCGCCAACTCGCTTCACGCCGGTAGGAGGTAGTCCCGGGTCTACAAATCAAGATGGGTGAACCGCTTCTTTATGTTTCCAAAGATTCAGCCCGGTTTCACATCTTCGTGAGAGGAAATACGGCCATGGACTTCTATCAAAGATTGCGATTTCTTCTACCTGAGTCCAATGGTGGTCTTCCAGATTCTTGATCCCTATGCATTACAGAATGTCAACGGGTTTGCAAACTATAGGTTTAGAAAGTAGTTCGACCGCACCTTTGTTTTTCCTGCACTTTTCCCTGGATCAGATTTTCCTCATTCGGTTTTCTCCTTTCGTGTTTTTACGACTGCACATCTTTGTTTATCTTTTGATTCTTACCTCGGATGTATTTTATTTTGGTACTTGTTGATTTGTGTTTTATACCAGTAACTTTATAACGAATGTAAACTCTTTTAATTTAATAAAATTTTCTCGTTGTCGCTGGTTGGAGGGATGCCAACTTAATGGATGCTCCATCCCGTAGTAGATGTGCAACCTACGGGATGTTCTCTCGCCTATCCCAAGAACCCTCCGATTAATACCGCTTGCTAAAATGGACTTATTGCAACATGCATTAAATGGATGTCGCCTTTAGGTTGATTTGTTGGATATTTTGCAATGTTCGATAAAACACGTTGCTAAAAAGGTCTATTGCAACGTTCATTGAAGCGTTGCAAATAAAGCATTACATTTTGGCAACGTGCACTCAAAGCATGCTGTTAAAAAGATATACTGCAACATTTGTTGCGCGTTACAAATGAGACTACTTATATTTTGCAATTAACAAGAAGCACCAAATGTTGTGACCCCAAATGTAAAATTAAAAAAATAATTTTAAAATCACATATCTTCTGCTCTTTCTTTTCCCAAACCCAGTCACACCGTCTCCTTCCGCCTCCTCTCTTCTGCTAAACCTAGTGTCAGCCGCCTGCCACCCCAAAACTGAACACCATCGAGCCCGTTCCGCTCCTGCATGAACCTAGCGCCACCGCTCACACCTGAACCTAGTGGCTGCTACTCGCCGTTACCACGCTCAATCCCAGCGCCACCCGCCATAAGAAGAGCTTTGAAAGGTCAGTGTCTAAGCTTTGCTCCTTTAGAACTTTTAGGCCTTTTACTTTCTTTAGGGCATTTTCCATCCTTAAGCTTTGCTGAATTTGGGTGTTTCAATTTTAAAATTGTTCTTTTTTTTTTTTGGTATTTCATTCAATTTTGTGTATTGTCATTGATAAACTGATATGCATCTAACAACCTCACTTTCAGAAGAGGTTGTTAGATGGCCTTGTTCGAACTAAAAACACTTGAAATTAGAGGTTGTCGCAAGCTATTCGCAAGGTAGTGGAATTTGGGAATGCTCACCTCCCTTACATCCTTGGCAATTCTAGACGTTGATGCAGAAAGGCTGGATTCATTTCCAAAGGAGGAAAGGCAGCTACCCACCTCTCTTACTTCTTTACTCTCTAGTCTTTTAAAACCTTAAATCCCTAAATGAAACGGCCTTTTGACACCTCACCTCTCTTCAAATCCATATTTGTTCTTTTCGTTTTTAAGTGGATTTGAGTTGCAGAGGACTAGGGTTTTTAGATCATAAAGTGATTCTCGTCCAAGGTTTTGGATTTTTCGTTTTCAGGTATTTAATGAGATTAATCTATATATACACACACAAACACTCTGTATCTTTTCCTTCAACTAGTTTTCCCATAATTTATTTTGTCATTGTTGAAATAATCAGATTACTTTTGTTAAAGATTGATTACCATGTCACTTGAGCGGATGTTATTCTTGACATTCCATCTGTTAGACAGCTCAACCTGTCTCGATAGAGAATTTGAAGTACCAATTCTTCATGCTGTCCATAAGCTTTCAGTACCTATCGCTTTGTTTCATTTTCACCTCTGCCATTACCATGCCACTTGAGCTGTTTTTCATCTCTGCTTATGATTTTGTACAATGTGTAACAGTCAAAAAGGTCCCATTTATAACCAGGCTCCACCTAAGCTCATTGGTATAACAGTAAAGAAATAATTCTTGAAATATATATAAAAATCAACCACTCTGTTTTACCAACTCGAATCCAAGTTTGTTTTTAAACATAATATCGTTTCTGCTTTTTTTGTTTTAGATTTCGGCAATTTTGCAATGATATTTCTAAACAATAGTCTCTTTTATTACAGAAATTCTACCATCTTAGTTCAATATCTGCTGGTATAACGTGTCAAATGCCAGTGTTTATTAGGAAATGTCATGTTTTGATTCTGATGATATTTATTTTGATGCCATTCACATGTAAATTAGATGACTGTTTTGATCAATTCCTTGTGCAAGTCAATATTATGAAGATTTATTATCTATTTACATTTCCATTTTATATCACCTGAACATTTTTCTTATTGGAGAAACATGGCATGCAACTCTTTACCCAAAATATTCCCCACTCTCTTCCTATTATGAAAAAGCTGCGACATTTTTTAGTTGGTTTTCTTTATATGATGTGTCATTCATAATCTATAATTGGTTTCTTGTAGGAATCTAGGCAACAATTTCTTTATATGATGTGTCATTTATAATCATACTTCTGGTCAGGATTCTGCTGCAGTCATATCTGAATTTTGTGGTTTGTTTTCAATTCTAAAAGTGTTAGTGTAATTTGTTTGTTGTAATTTGATTTTGGTATGTCTATCTGCAGAAATTCCTGAAAGACATACTTAAGTCCTATGTGTGTACAACAACAAGGGATCTAATCAAGGAACATTGCGAGCGTGCTTATTTTATTTTATTTTTTAAGGGTAGCTTATGATGGCTCATTGTTTTATTGTGAACCTAGTTTTTCTCTTCATTGACCTATATCACTGTTTATGGTCTCTATGTTTTGCACACTTTATATTCATGTATGTGCCTATAAAGTGCAAGTGGTTTCTTTTAGTTATAAATCTGAAGACAACTTAACACTTGCAGGAATTCTAACTTCAATGGCGGTTTCATATCTTAATTTTTTGGACTCTATAAGAGTGAGAATCCCCGCAACATCTAGAATTACTTTCATCGAAGCATCCTCAGTCCTCAAGTTTCTACTAACTAGGTACACATGATCCTTTCTCTTCATTGTTCCAACTTGTTTTAAATAAGTTAATGTTTCCACTAACTAGCTGTTATTGAATTCTAATTGTTGATTATTGATTGTTTCCTTTCATCTTTTTTGCAGTTTTGTATTAATGACTTTTTGTTTAAAGGAAGTGCAAGCTTCCTCAATGGCACAGGTGAAAGAAACTTTCAAGACGTGTGTTTTACTAGGTTTTGGTTTTAGAATTTGTATAAGATCTAAATTGGATACTTGGCCAATTTTTTGTTTGACAAATTACAAATTCTACTTTGTAATATATTTAATTTAATTGGCCTTGGCCATATTTCATTGTTATTGTATAAATTTTAATTAAGGGGTTGATGTTCTTGTGTGGAATGATATATATATATATATATATATATATATATATATATATATATATATATATATATACATATATCAATCATAATATGCAATATGAATTTGAATTATTGAGAAAGTAAAATGTAAAAGAATAATAATAAATAAAATATGTTATTTTAAAAAATAAATAAGAAATGACAACGTGCACGTGAATGTTGTCAAACATAAAAGACAATGTGCATAAACTATTGTTATAAAGAGAAGACAACGTGCAACTATATGTTGCAAAAGGATCACACGTCTTGTATTACCACTACATGCAAAAGTATGTTGCCAAAGCCCAAATCTAGGTTGCTAAACATACAACGGCAATGTGCTTAGTATCATTAACACCAGACATTGCATGTTGCCATAGTTATCGACTTTTTGGCAACATCGACCAACACAACACACGGATGCGCGTTGCCAAAGCTATATTACAACAAACATCGCTAATTGTGAAAGGCCATTTTTCTTGTAGTATATCAAGCAGATTATAATTTCTCTTAAATCCAATTTATCCTTATCTTGAAAATTTTAATCCTCATCCTCATTCAAATGCTTGGTAGAATTTCACTTTTATTAAAGTCTTAAATAAACACACTCTTTTCTGCCCCTTATTTTCTGCCTCAAACATTCAAAATGTTTAAGAACAAACCAAATTATTCAGAAAAGCATTCAAAATATCAAAGCTATTGCTGATAAACACTCTTAATCTATTAATTTTAATCTCGATAGATACTATAGTGGGATGCAAAGCTATTTTCGGTAAGTTAGACCGGCGATTATATAAGACGGAACAAAGTTTAGGTTCAGGGGCAAGGCTTGATTGAGTTGGCTGAGGTAGAGAAACTAAAACTATACAAGACTATTCTAAAGACTCTGAGGACAAGCCTGAACATGTAGTCGGGAAGACTGATATTGAGATAGTTCTTTCTGAGACTAAGTTTAAGCCTAAGAAGGCTGTACCCAAGTCAAGAGATAAAAGTGGGGAACGTTTCAAATCAGACCAAAGGTCATAAAAGGGTCTGAAAAGCAAATAATTGAAGATACTCGTGTCTACTACATGCATAATCTCAAATCTATATACTACTAATTCAGGTATTTTATAATGAGACCTAGGCCAAAATCACCTACGGGAGAGGTTATCTAATGTTCAAGTTACAAGGTCAAACAATTATTTACTAATTTTTTCTATCAAAAAAAAAAATTATTTACTAATTTTATTTTTTACAAATAAACAACCCTCGAAATGTTAAAACTAACAAAATCACTTTACGGGTTGATTAGTTTTTGATAAATTTGAAAATGACAAATATCATAAACAACCTAGTATACATATAGAGAGGATAATTTGATCATTCCATCACTCTTTTTCTGTTGGACGTAGGCCAAGTACTAGCCAGCAATTGCATTAATATTCATCGAGTAAAATAGTTGAGGGAAACAAGCAAATTAGTATAGATAAATTACGAACTGAAATCTTCTTTCCTTTTCTCCTTTAGCCCTATAGATACCACCCCACCTTGCATTTTTGAATGATGGTGTACTAGCTTTCAAGGATATGCAAAAACTAATCTAATAATGGACTAAAGTTTTCTTTTTTACTCACTTGGAAAACCACATGATAATCCAGATGTCTCATGCATATCAATGTTGACTTTTTCACCTTTAAAATCGTGAAAAAATCGATTTTTTCATATCAAAATCAAAATTTTTATGTTGAGGGATATCAATTTTATTAAACGGTGCTACATGTTTGATATTAAAAATGACGTATATGTTTAAAAAAGAAGGTAATTTCTCCCTAGTCCGCAGACTAGGTTAACACTTCACCAAGTACATATTGAATTAAAAGATTGATTAGGCTTCTAGTAGAGATTCCAGATCAATATTGTAGGTAACTGACGCCCATGATGGGCAGTTACCAACATTTAATTAAACTGCCATTTGGCAGTTCTTTTATATATATTATGATATATAAAAATAAGTTAACGTGGGTTTACATAAGTTAATAATGAACTTTTGTCTGAAAAAAAAGAAGTTAGCAAATCTGAAAAAAAAGGAGAAGGTTGCGTAGATAAACTAACAATCCGAGAGTAAGAATTCCACAAATTATTTCACAACAAAGACATTTACATTGTAAAAAGAGAAGGATTTCCGTTGTGCGATTTTCTTCCAAGACCATTTGAAATTGCATCGCATTGTTTGGACTGGACTACAAACGTTAGACACGGGTTTGATATTTTGTTTCATTACATTTTGAATTCCCGTTAAATATATATATTGACCAATTACTTTTTGAGCCATAAAATGCCAAGACTATCGAGTACATATATTATTAAATATTTGAGCCATAAAATACCATGGCAAATCAGTATATTATTAATTAATATGAAGAAGTGTTTCAGTTGAAGATGGTTGACGTGCATGTATATAGAGTGAGAATTTGGATTGATTATGCAAGCAACCATCGGTTATATATACATATATATTGACATGTGAGTTCGGTTCACAACGTGTGGTAAAAAAGAGTTTATTTGTACTGAAATAAGCATGTAGCATGGATGGAGTTGGATTCAATTGATATATATATATATATATATATATATATATATATATATATATATATAAAGACTCCTGTACGCGAGAGAGTTTGAATTCAAGAAGAATTTTAATCAAGGAGGAGTACATGCATGTAGATATACATATTCAGACGGTTATATACACCAAGGACTTGAAGAGGAGGACACAACCAACCTACCGATCATCATCAATTTGTCAATTAGTTCAATTTATGTAGCTTAGCCTTTAGTTTTTAGGTGTTAATTCCTAATTGTTAGTCTTTATTTTCCTATAGTCAATTCTATTTGTTTTAATTGAATTTCATATGAAACACCTGTCTTTTTTAAGGTATTTGAATGTCTATTTTCGTGCTCACATCCACGTTAATTTTGCAAATATGTTAAACAAGTATTTATTTAAATAAAAGCATCTCCGGTAGAAAATGTTATATATAATGACATTATTATTATTATTATCAAATTTTAGTATTAATATTTGTTTTTTAAAACAAAATTAAAATTTCAATGTAAAAATTATCATATCATTTTAATAAGTAATGCTAAAAGATATAACAATTTAAAAATAACTACATATATTCTTTATATAGTGGGCGCACCCCTTTTATGCAAGGATTTCTAAGATTGACAATGTCAATATCAAAAGTATGTTGCTGAAGATGGTCTTACAGTTATCATTAACCATATTGTGGCTGTGCTGATAACAAGATATCAATGGATTATTAATTAACGAGTAATAAATTAATGGGTTATTACCAATGATAATTTATGTAGTCGGCATACTTGTCCACATATTTCTTTGTGGTTGGTGCTGATGATAACAATGATATCTACAATGCATGCAACAACTATACATATATATGATTGATATTGAAGTAGGTAATATATTGAGTAGAAACTAAGAACAAATAGTAATCGAAGGATGAGTATAAGGGGATTAGTATGGTGGTGGTGTTTGGTTGCGGCCATTGTTCTTACGGCTAACTCAGTGAGCTGTAACATAAATAATATTGGACATGATGATGATCATCATCATGCACGTCCTGATTGGAAGAGAAGTAGTCATGCTCATGACCTTCTTCATCGATATAATAATGATCCACTGTCAAACATAAAGCAGCTGAAAGGTGGATTTCCAGTCAAGGAGACTTCGTGTGACGGTGAAGTATGCAGCCCCCTCGTCCAGGATTGTGAGGGTAGTAGTTGTTTCTGTTTTCCCGCCGCCCAGTTTCTCTTTGGCTTTTGTGTTGGCTCCTGTTGCACCTAGTGTTTATAACTTGATTTTAATACACTTTAGTATTCCTAGTTTGACCAAATTTCAAATTAAGGTCCTCTTAAAAATTGTTTTTTCCTTTCAAATGAAATTCTCTTGGTTTCAGTTACAGTTTGTCAAATCTCTGACGAATTATATAATTGTACTGTCTAAATTATTAATGCATGCGTGACACCTCTTTTTTTTTTTTTGTTAAGAAAGAGAAATTTTATTAAATGGAATTAAAAGAATATAGATGAGCCAGTTTAAATTGAGTGAAAGAGTTCTAGTTTTACGGTAAAAGTTTATTTAAGATGTGTTTCGCTATTCAATCTGCTATCGAATTTGTGTGAAACAAAAAATAGAACTCGAAAGGTCCCGAATATAAATGATATCATATAGAAGGGCCTCAATATTTCATCTATCATTTTTTTTTTATGAACATAGGCATTTACAAGGGGCATTGAAATTTCCCTTGTAAACACTTTTTTACAATGTAATATTTACAAGAGATATAGGAAAATTGTTGTTAAAAATTTATTTACAACTTGTCTTCCAAGAGACCGACAAAAATAAGTTGTAAAAACTGTTATCAAGGCTTAATAGACATCTTTTAAAAAAGGCTTGATAGACATCTTTTACAGGTGTAAGCGACTGTCGTAAATAAACACGTTGTAAATGGCCATATAATTAGCGTCAACTAGTCTAGTTCCCGCGTATATGAAAATGAAAAAAAAAATTTTAAAAAAATAAATTGCGAGGAAGTTATTGACTTTCCCAATTCCATTCCACGCATCTTCTCTCTCGGCACCAAACTTTGCCTTCTTCACTTGCCCCTCTCTCTCCCTCTCATCTTCTCTGTGCTTTGCTCAGCTTTATTGCAGATCCCTCTCTAGCAGGCTGTCTACCGGTGAAGCCTTCGGATTGAGGTGATCTGAGTCTGACTCGTTTCTCGCCGGCGCTGATCTCTGTGTTTAGTAACGGAGAACTTCATCTCTCTGGTCAACAAAATTCAAATGGCTTGTACGGCTCTTGGGGACCATGAGGAAGCAAGCGCACTACCTACACCTTGGTACTCCCTGCCCACGATCGCTGTTGCTGGTGGCCAGGTTAGCTCTTGATCCCTCCGTTTCTGGTTTACAGAGCTTAGATTATGTTCTATGATGTATAACTCAGTTACATAACCTTTTTCTTATGGATACCAATTGCAACTAGTTCACTTTGGTTTTATATTGATTTGCTCGAAATAGTATTCTGTGCCAGTACTTGTAAGTTTACATTTAATATAGGGATGCGTTTATGTTGTTTCTATTGTGAAAAAGATATTTATTTTATTTGAATTTATAGTATTTGGGAATGTCCAGAAGCTTAAGTGTCTTCATTCAGGCGATGATATTCTCTGGAGAAAAGCTATCGCTTGTTTGATTTAAGTTGAAAAGGTAAATTTCTATCAAATCTCTTGTAACTTTTGAAGGTTAGGGCTAGAGAATTTAATTTATACTTTCTGATTTGTATGATTTCCATTGAAATTAGGGCTTTTTGTTATCTGGCTTGAACAACCTTGATACATCTGTTTACGCTTGACGATTGCTCTGTTGGTTCTGTTGGTTGTATTGATCTTCAATTCTCAAGAAAAATATTCCGAGAATTAAATTATACACAAAATATGTTCTTGTACTACAATAGCTTGTTTCAGTATGTGAACGATGTTGCTATGGTTAATAATGTTTCCGGGTGAATGGTTATCTGGTTCAGCTGGGATGGGTTTTACTCCACATATTATCAGTATTGCAGTAGGAGAAGTATGCCATTTTCTCTCTTCAATTTGTATTAGTCTCTCTATCCTATAACTCGTATATGCAAATATTCAATGTCCTTTTCCTTTTTATTGTTTTTCATGAAGTGTAAAAACTTTTATTTGTTGTCCAGGCAAAATCTTAAACTTTATGTCATATTAAGATAGATTCCATATTTTCCTTCATGTGCAAAATCACCTAGCATATTTTTATTAAAATTATGAAGTTAACTATATTTTCTGAGTTCTAGTTGGATCAAATTTACTATTTGAAAGAAAAGAGTTTTAGCTTTGGGAGACAAAGGTAAGATACAATGTTGATAATGATGTATGAACACTCCAAAGTCTTTTGAGTGTTCATCTAACAAGTTCAAAGTCTTTGGTTGGAATAGCTGGAGTTGTATCTGAGATTCAAAAGGAGAAAAAGGTTCATTTACTTTTCCATATGTTTGTGTATTAATTTGCATGTTGGATGCATGTTTGCCTGGTATACACTAAAGTTTGATTGATGTTATTTAATTGAAAGCTATTGGTCCTTTTAATGCGTTTTTGGGGTGCTCTTTTGGTGCAGGGACAGGACTTTTACAGTTTGGTTAGTTCATGAACTGGAATTTACATGTAGTGATTGTATGTGTTTTTTATCTAGTGATACCATCACTTTTTCTGAATTTCAATAGTTATGTACATTTTGTCTTCCTATTCATATATTGTTTGTCATCCTATCCCATCACTTTAATGTTTAACAAGTATTATAAAAATACATCTTGAAGGTAGTTAATTTGATAAGGATGGCTGATTTGATAAGTTGGTCCAAAAGCTTTCTATATGATTCAATTCCAGGTTCATTCATACATTCTTCCACTAAATATATATTTTAGTAATGTACTATGTTCATGTATATCCAGCAAGATTACTCATTATTTTCTGGATTGCAGGTCTTCAGTGTCAATTGGTTGAACTTAATGCACATTCCTTGTTCAGTAAATGGTTCTCCGAGAGTGGCAAGTTGGTAAGTAGTCACTACTGCTGTAAGCTCTATGAAGTTCTGGATCTGGATTTTAATTTAATTAGTGATTTAAAAATCTAGCCCTTATTACTCCTAACCATTTGATATAAATGCTCAGGGACTGATTCTTAAATATTTCCATTCCTAAACTATAACCTATTCAATAATTACTGAATAAGCTGAATCAAGTAGGAAGTGTCTGGCCAAAGGAAAAATAGGAAGTCAAGTAGTTCTACAATATATTAGATTGGCCAAAAGAAGGAAGGGGAAAAAAAAAAAAAAGAAAAAAAAGAAAAGAAAAGAAAACTAGTTCTATACTTCTATGCTATTAGATTCTTCTTAGTAATTGTTGTCCTGTGAAGGAAACAAAGTAATGGTTGTCTTGTCATGGACATGGTTTTTAAGTTTTTCATAATTTTTTACTGGCAATGAATATTAAGCATGCCCTGTTTTTGGCCTAGCTTGAAGCTGGTTTATGTTTAATTAAGCTCCTTATTCAGTTTTGCTCCAAAAAATAGGAAGGTTCAGGACTGCTCTTCAATTCTGTTCTGATTTTGGCATCTTATGATGCAAGTTGTCAGCCTTTTTTGGCGTCTTATGATGCAAGTTGTCAGCCTACTGATTTGTAATTATGAATCTGTTTGCATGATTTATTTTTACTATTGAACATATGTGGATAAGACATCACTTGCCAATTGATTTGCACTTTCTGTCTCTTGGTGCAGCTTTTATGAGTATCTACATAAGGTTTGGCTACCAGGAAATAGGACAGATGAAGTAAAGCACTACAGGTAAGAAGCTTTAAATATTAGTTTAATTTTACAGTTGATACCAATATATATTAAAAAAATCAAATAAAGAATAATCAGAGTGATGAAAATAATAAAGCTTGAGCAATTTAGGTTTCGTTTAATTTGTGAAGTTGATGTGGTCTCCATGAATAAGTCATATGGTTTAGGTTGTTCAAACATCAATATGAGGTTGAGTGGATAAAATGCTATCCTGCTAGACTGCTTTTTCAGGATTGGTTGTTAGCTTGCTTTAATACTTCGTTTTTTGTGAATGCCACATACATAAGTTGTGTTTAACTGATGTTGTTCATTCATTGATTTATTTCAGAGAATGATGCTAGAGTACGATTAAAATTCTGCAAATACTCTTTCACAAACTCCATATTATTTTAGTCTAGATATTTTCACTACTATATTATTCTAGATTTGGTGACATCTTTATACTAAATTTTTTGGTGTATGAAATGATCATTATTTATAACAAATTTTAATTTTGTACATTTTGTGGAATAAACAGAATTAGCACTTTCATATAAGTAAATTTACCATAAATATATCTTGCAAATTAAATATTTAATAATTAATTAAAAAGAGTTGGAATAAAACTTTTTACAACACACATTTTCTGTTGTTAGATCTACACATATTTGATTTAAAATAACTTTTACAAGATCATTTTTTAATTTTTACAAGGGTGTTTGCGTCTTGTAAACACTACTTGAAGTTTTTACAAGACGCAACTTCAGTTGTTAAAAATGTTTATGGCATATGATTTTAGATTTAACAACTGCATATTATATGATTATACAAGGGATATTGCTTCTTGTAAAATGTATTACACTTTTTACAAGTTCCACATAAACAAGGTCACAATGTGTATTGAAGAATGAAGAATTACTAACCCAATTAAAGGATAAGGATGCAGAACCTATTGGGTAAGATAAAGACGTTCTACTGGGTAAGGATGAGAGCATTGTATATTGTATAGAAAGAGCTATTAGTTAGAAAGTTTGTTAGATCTTTTTACTTTTGTATTATATAAATACTTCTCTGTACAGTGAATGTAACACAAGAAAATTAATACAATCAGAAAGTTTTTCCCAAAGTTTTACACACTATTTGTTCGACAGTTTATTTTTTAGTTTTTTTCTTATATGGTATCAGAGCCATATAATGACAGATGAGCAAACCCCTTCTCCAAAAACAAACCAAAATCCAGCTCCAGTTCTACCTCCAAGCTTCTCTCATGATCCTGCTCAATCAGCAAGCCCATACTATATTGGGAGCAATGATGGAACAGGAGCTATGTTAGTGACACATATTTTGGATGGCAATAATTATTATTCGTGGGCTAGATCCATGAGAAGGGCTCTTAGAATCAAAAACAAATTGGGGTTCATAGATGGCACTCTCTCTGCACCTACACACCCGAATGACCCCTTGATGGAGCACTGGTTGAGGTGTAATGATATAGTAATCACTTGGATCCAAAACACTATGGCTGTTGACATCAAATGTAGCACGGTATATGCAGAGACGGCTCATCAACTATGGCTGGAACTTGAGCAACGATTTGCTCAACATAATGCACCTCGAATCTATGAAATCAAGCAAGGTATAATAGCACTAGTACAGAACCAAGATGCAGTAAGTACTTATTTTTCAAAACTCAAAACTCTATTGGATGAATTATTGAATTATGAATCTATTCCTAATTGTTCATGTGGAGGATTGAACACAGTAGTTGAAAATTAGCAGCGTGATTGGGTGATGAAGTTGAATGAGTCTTACAAAAGTATTAAAGCTCAGATTCTTTTGATCAAGCCCTTTCCTAGTTTAAATGAAGTTTATTCCATCATTCAACAAGAGGAAAAGAGAAGAGAGATATCTTCAGATAACACTATTAATGAATCCATGGCTCTCATAGTTAGAGGAAATTTTAAAGAGGGTGGAAAGCAGAGTTTCTCATCCCAAAAAAAGGATTGATACTATTGTACTCACTGTAAAATATTAGGACATTCTCTTGAGCAATGCTTCAAAGCAAATCCCAAGCCAATCTACTCACATTGTCAGATTCCTCGACACATAGTTGAGAAGTGCTATAAATTACATGGATATCCTTCAGCAACAAATTTGATGGGAAAGCCAAAACACCTCTATCTGCTGCAAATCAAGTTTCAGAATCCAACTTATGATCAAGATCAAGTAAGGGACAAAGCTCCAGCCTCATTGACTCAAGAACAATATTCTCACCGCACTTCTCAAGACATCTAACAATAGTTTATCTTAGCTCCCTTCAGCAAATAATGTTCAAACCTCTTTTCATCCGCTTCTAGTGTGAAATCTCTAAGATATCCGGTATATCTCTCTGCTTATAGCACTAAGACGCTAATCCTACTACCATTCCTTGGATATTGGACACAGTGCAATAGATCATATGATCTGTTCTACTTCCTTTTTACTTTAATTAATTCTCAAGTTTCATACTCGTAGCTTTGCCTAATGGACAGTTGCACTCCACTCATGTAGGAACTGTAAAGTAACGAGTCTCTTGTTCTCCAAAATGCTCTTTGTTCCATCTTTTTCTTTTAATCTCATCTCTAGGAAAATTGCTCAATAATCAAATTGTTGTCTTATGTTTTTCTCGATTTTTGTTTCATCCAGACCTTTTGACTTGGACATGATTGGCATGGGTGAAGTAAAGCACGGCTTATATCACTTTGCAAGATGAAACCTCTCCTTCAAGCTTAACCAAAATTTTAAACCGCTTTATTCATACGACACCTTTATCTCCGCAACCTGTAATATCAAGATTTTGATCTTTGGCATTATAGATTAGGACATTCCTCTTATTCGGACTTGTTTTAGATAATAACGCTCACATATCCAAACATGCTAGCCAAAAGCCTTGTCTTGTATGTCCTTTAGCTAAGTTACACAAATTGTCTTTTCCTTTGAGTGAACACAAATTTAAAAGATGTTTTGAGTTAGTACATTGTGATATTTGGGGCCTTTGTAATGAATTGAGTTATGATGGTTCCGGATATTTTCGACTATTGTGGATGATTTTAGCGGATGTACTTGGGTATATTTGTTAAAATTAAAATCGATGCAACTAGTGCACTACAAAGTTTTTGTGCAATGATTGAGACCCAATTTGAAACTAAAATCAAAATTATTCGTGAGTGACAATGGGGAGAATTTGCCATGAAAAATTTTTATCTTGAAAAGGAATTATACATCAAAAAGTTGTGTTGAGACACCACAACAAAATGTCAGAAGTGGAGAGGAAGCACCAACATATTTTGAATGTTACTAGGGCTTTGAAATTTCAAAGTGCCATTCCATTGAAATATTAGAATGATCAGATACTTATCATTTACCTTATAAACGAACTCCATCTCCTTTGTTGAAGCACAAAAGCCCTTTTGAAATTCTTTTAAGGCCAAACCTTCCTACTCTCAACTTAGAGTTTTTGGATGTCTAGCTTTTGCCACTACCCTTGTGAATGGGAGGCACAAATTAGATTCAAGGGCTAGAACATGTGTCTTCTTGGGATATCCTTTTGGGATCAAAGGATATAAGTTGTTGGACTTAGAAACCAAACAAATTTTTATTTCACGTAATGTTATCTTTCATGAAACAATTTTTCCTTACAAAACCAATACCAAATAATGCACCTCCAAAAATTCTGGTATTCTACCATATCCCAATCAGCTTTCTTTTCCTCACATTACCAACACATCTATTCCAGATATTCTCATTCCAAATGATTTTACTGAAATGGAAAACCCAAGTCCTACGTGCCTTTCAATTCATAATGAGACATCTAATCCACAAACTATCGAAGAAGCCAATCATTGATTCTTCTATTCCAGCTTTTACTTAACACAAACCATGTTCATCACTTGCCACGCAGTCCACCGTAATAAGAAGAACACCTTCATATTTGCAGGATTACATATGCCAACAAGCTGCTTTATCTCACCCATCTCAGAAGTTGGACAAGGAAAAAAGGACTGGTCTCTCAGGTAAACCTTTTCCCCTTAGTAATTCTATATCTTATGAGAAATTGTCTATTCCACACAAAGCTTTTATAACCTCTATAACTAATCAAATTGAGCCTAGAAACTATCGGAAGCTTCCCAATCTCCTCAATGCGGCGCCATGAAAGTGAAATAGAAGCTGAGTTAAATGATACTTGGGTTATTGTCAACTTACCTTCTGATAAAGCAGTGATAGGATGCAAATGAGTTTATAAAATTAAGTTTAATGCTGATGGAAGTGTTGAAAGATATAAAGCGAGGTTGGTGGCAAAGGGATACACGCAGCAGAGGGTCTTGATTATCATGAGACTTTCTCTCCCAGAGCAAAATTGGTCACAATAAGGACCTTACTAGCTGTTGTAAAAGGGTGGCACTTGCATCAATTTGATGTGAACAATGCCTTTCTACATGGGGACTTAGAAGAAGAGGTCTATATGCAATTACCGCCTGGGTATGATGATGGAAATAGAAGGAAGGTGTGTCGGCTTAAGAAAAGTTTGTATGGGTTAAAACAGGCGTCACGACAATGGTATTCCAAGTTATCTAATTTCATCATCCAGTAAGGATTCAATCAATCTAAAGCTGATTATAGCATGTTTACAAAGTCAAAAGGCGATTCATTCACAGCCATCCTTGTATATGTTGATGATATTATAGTTGCAAGTAACTGTATGGAAACTATCAATACTCTTAAAGCTTCTCTCAATGATAAATGCAAAATTAAAGATCTTGGAAAGCTGAAATATTTTCTTGGTCTTGAGATAGCACGGTCAGAAAAAGGAATCCACCTATGTCAAAGAAAATATGCTCTTGACATACTAAAAGATTCTCGCACAATTGGTTCTGCTCCGGCTAGAATTCCTCTAGATCAAAATCTCAAGTTATCTAAAGACCAAGGAGAGTTACTTGCTGATCCTACTCTTTACAGAAGGTTAATTGGTGGTTTACTTTACTTGACTATAACTAGATCAGACCTTTCATATTCTGTCCAATTATTGAGTCAATTTATGGATAATCCTAGAATTCCCCATCTACATGCTGCTCACAAAGTGTTGAGGTACATAAAAAGAGCACCAGGTCAGGGATTATTTTATCCTGTAAAATCTAAATTACAACTTCAAGGATACTGTGACTCAGATTGGGGGCATGTCCGCACACGGAGATCGTGATGTGTTATTGTGTGTTTATTGGTTCTTCCTTGGTATCTTGGAAATCAAAGAAACAAAATGTGGTGTCAAGGTCTTCGGCTGAGGTTGAATACAGAGCAATGGCCAATATTAGTTGTGAACTAACGTGGTTTAGATATGTTTTTGAGGACTTGAATGTTCCACACCCTCAAGCAGCATTATTATTTTGTGATAACAAATCTGCAATTCATATAGCCACAAATCCAGCTTTTCATGAAAGAACAAAGCATATAGAACTTGATTGTCATCTAATTAGAGATAAAATTCGGAAGGAAGCATCATAATTGAGCATGTAGCGAGTTCACAAATTGCTGATGTTTTAACCAAAGCTCTAAGTTCATCTAGTTTCTATCAACATCTCCCAAGATGGAAGTAGCGATATCTACTCCATCTTGCATGGGGGCTATTGAAGAATGAAGAATTACTTACCCAATTAAAGGATAATGATGCAGAACCTATTGGGTAAGATAAAGACGTTCTACTGGGTAAGGATGAGAACATTGTATATTGTATAGAAAGAGCTATTAGTTAGAAAGTTTGTTAGATCTTTTTACTTTTGTATTATATAAATACTTCATGCAGTGTAACACAAGAAAATTAATACAATCAGAAAGTTTTTCCCAAAGTTTTACACACTATTTGTTCGACAGTTTATTTTTTAGTTTTTTTCTTATAATGTGTCTTGTAAATAGATATGTACCACGGACATAATCCCTTGTAAAAGGTCATTTCCCTTGTACACAATCCATTTCGATATTGATATTAGTGAACCCCATTCTACGAGTTGTCATTGAGGCATAGTAGATTGCCTGCCCTTCTGAAGTAGGGGCATTATTACCCAGGAAAAGAACATATCGGTGACACACGATCTCACCCTTCCAGTTCCGCTCAACAATTCCAGCCACATCTCGCTTTGTCCTTGGGTTGAAACCACTATCACAGTTGACAAACAACGATGTTCTTTTTTTGTCTTTTATAATTTGAACAATTCTGTTATATATTTTTTAAGTGAGTTTGAAAAATTTGAAGAGGAGAATTAAATGGGAAACTTCAAAAGAAAAAAATTTAGACAGGAGAATTAAATTGGAAATTAGAGAGAATTGAAAGAAAAAATTAATGAGGCCCTAATCAAAATCTGGCCAAACTAGAGGAACTAGAGTGTATAAACTCATATAACTTTTACATATTTCCAATAATAATTGTTAATAATTAATTTGTTCTTTAATTAGTTCTTCTGCATCAGTATTTGTCTATTTGCCTATCTCACCACTAAATATGTGTAGAGAAAAATAGTTATCTATTTAATAAGATTGTTAAATTTTAAAATTTTAAGTGGTAATGTTTCAACAAAGATCCACATTATCATCATCTTGTTTTGATGTCATGGCCACGTCCAATATGTAAAAATAGTTATTTTGGTGTAGAATTAAATAGAAGTGACTAAAATACCCCTGAAGCTTGAATTAATTTTTGGCCAATTCAGTTATCCCACCCACCCCACATCGCCCCCTTTCGTTCCTTCTTCACCGTAAAATTTTTGTTGGGCATTTTTCATTTTGAATGATTTTCCTTGATTTTGGTATGTAGGTGTTTTATTGGTGTGTTTTGTGATGTGGGTAATTGAAAATTTGATGTGCTTTGGCAAAATTTTTGTTGGGCATTTCACATTTTGATTGATTTTCCTTGATTGCATGCAATATGTTTAAATGAAATGCTTGAATTCGTGCAAAGTATTTGAAATAATGCTTGGATTTAGCCTTGTATGCAACTATTTGAATGAATGCTTGTGTTTTTTAAATGCATGCAAGGAGTTTGATTAAATGCTTGAAAGAAAAAATATATGCAAAGTTTTTGAAATAATGCTTAGGTGTTGAATACATGCAAGTGCTTGGGTAATGGGTGTTTGAATGCAAGCAAATGGGTGTTGATAGCATGATAAGTGGTTGGGTGGGTATGCTTGTGTGGGTTATATATATTTGTGTAGATGTTGGTACGTTTATATGGTTATGTTTGTTTGGGTGTGTTTGTTAATGTGGGTGTTTTGGTGTGGGTGGTGTGTGGGTGTAGGGTAGGTTGCACATCGACCCTCTATCGACTCACCATCAACCACATGGGTGAAGGGTAGGAGGCACATCGACCCTCTATTGACTCCCCCATCGACCTCGTAGGTAGAGGATATGTGGCACACCAACCCTACCAACTTCCCACCAACCTCCTGAGTGGAGGGTAGGTGGCAACCGATCCTCTATTAACCCACACTGACCTTGTGGATGAAGAGTAGATAGCACACCAACCCTCCCCCAACCACCCCCACTTGAACCTACTGACCCGTGAGTGGAGGAGGGTAGGTGGCACATCGACACTCCACTAACCTCGTGGGTGGAGGGTAGGTGGCACACCAATCCTCCACCAACCTACCACCGTCCCCGTAAGTGGATAGTAGGTGGCATACTAACCCTCTATCAACCTTGTAATAAAGTTCGCAAAATGTTGATTATTTTTTGATTGATTACAAAATTGTTAAAAAGAACTACTCGAAACCCAATAAAATCACAAAACCCTCTCTGAAAATAAGAACCAATAAAATTACAAAACCTTCTTTAAAAATAAGAAAAGAATAACACTCATTAAGTTGAAATCAAAACCCAACAAGCACTGTGTATATTAACTTATAGAAGCTTAAATGACTAGACATTGGAAGCTTAAGATTCATGATTGGGTCAATGACATTGATGAAAAAATAGCACTAGAAATTATTACATCCACAATGTATAACGATACACACAGAATGGGTCTCAAGCTTAATAAATTCAATTATGGCTAAAACTAACTGAGTATTATTTGCATTTAATATAAAAAGGATAAGCAGGTAAAACCATCAAGTAAAATAGTCAAAATTTTAATTCACACTGGCTAGAAAAACTTAATGGAAAAAAAAAAAAAAATCAAAATACCCTTGTTCTGAATTGCGTATGGAGATTGATTTCTATAGACATTACATGCAAGCCCACACATATCAGTAGCCCATGAGAAGCCCAAGCCTATCTCAGTCTATGCCCAAGCCTATCTTAGTCTAGCCAGTGTGCTTACTTGGAGAAGACCAGTAGCTTAGGTTCAGTTACTTAAACGTGCTTTCAACCATATCCTTTATCAAGTCAACTCATTACTGCCTTGATTAGGAACAAGTGCATTGCAAAGGATTGTTGGTTAAAAGTTAACCGCTTCTCCCACTTAAGTTCTCAATAACCATCTTTCGGCTGGAAGTTGACATTTGGAAGATGATCCAAGAAGTACGTGACATCTCACGTACCTCCACCATCCTTTTGCAAAAACTTCATAGAACAGTCTTCTCAGGTAAGCCTCTTTTGTATTGGGAAAATTCTATCTATTTTTCTCCATAAATTCCGATATGACTTGAACGCTGTAATTGCTTTGTCCGGTACCACACCAGTGTCAAGAATTCCTTCTTGTTTTCTCTCATTTTCAAGTTCTAGAAACGTCTTTAGTTATTACTTTGAGCAATGCATGATAAACACAATTTTGACGAAAACAATATACATTTAAAATCAAGATCAAAAAGGTAATATGAGACGAAAAACAAAGTGATATAATAAAATGAAGAGTTAGAAAAGAATTAATCAAAAAAAATTAAATAATAATATGTTTTCGTTAAAAATATACACGAATAACGATCATTAATTGTTCGGGCTCTTCGGGGAGTGGGATTTGCACCTTTCAATTTCTTTTCATACGTTGGTGATCCAATGGGCTGCTGATTACTTTTTCCAAAGGAAATTTTATCGGCCTTTTTGATGCTATAGCAAACGGCGGAATTCTTTAAATATTTTTAGCCATTTTTTTGTTAAAATTAAAATTTTAACTATTTTTTTTTATTTTTTGATTAATATTTTTACCTAACTACTCCCTTCCCATATTAAATACAAAAAATACATATATCTCTTAAATTAATGAAACACCCACATATTTATTACATACATAAAAAAGAAACACACAAAAAAAAGTTGCACATTGAATATGAGATTTGATATAAGATATTTCCTTTTGAAGGTGAAACAAATTGAGGTATAATAACTATTTAAGCTTATGTAAGTTAATATATTTATTTCATTTTAGATTTTTGCTTCTTAGTTTCAATTAGGTTGATGATTTTAAGAGATTTTAGAGTTTCATATGAGATTTTTATGCAAAAAAAAAAAATAGAAACTATGAAAACTCAAGTATGGTAGGAAATTTCACGTCACATTTGCATTGAAAACAATTTGGTGAACAATGCGGGTGGCTGGTGGTGGCCACCAACGGTCTGTGGTTTGACACCATTGGTTTGGTGGTGGGCACCACTAAGCCATTGGTGGGCACCACTGGGCCGTCAGTGGGTACCACCAAGCCGTTGATGGGCACAACCGGCTTAAATGTACAACATACTTTTTTGTTTTCTTTTACTTTACTTTATCATGTTATGGTATATTTCAATAATTGCAAATAGGTACAATGGATTCTAAGCGTACTATTATAATTGTTATGTTTTATGATGATAAATGATGTAAAGGAGATGATGATTGTTAGGAATTCAAGAATTATGAATTGGAAGTGATCGAGGTTTTAAAAAATAGTGCTTATGACCAATTGATGGATACAACATCGTCAATGTAGATCGAGATATATACACTTTAAAAATGAAATATCATTATGTAGTAACTAACTATGTGCTACACAAGAAATAAAACGAGTGTTGAAAAAAAGGAAAAAAGTATTGCGGAAGAAAAAAGATAAACAAACTCTTAAAATTACGATAAACTATGAGAGAATAAAAAAATATAATAGGAAAGGAAAAATATGAGATAACAGAAAAAAAATATTTTATTGAAAAAAATTGAATAAGAAAAAGTAAGCTGCTAATAAAATAACACGCTAGTGCAGTGTTGAAAAAAGAAAAAGTATTACGCTAGTGTAGCATTGACAGAAAAAAAAAATATACAACTCTATATAGGTCTTGTACTTATATAGTATTTATAGAGAAAATACTACCTAAACCTTATAGGAAAACCTTCTAAACCTAATAGGAAACAAAGTCTTATTTAATTAAACTGTCTAAAAAAAACTTAAAAGGTAAATCCTAAAAATTAGAAATTATAAAAAAAAAAAAAACTCTTCACAAGAAGAATATCACACAGGTTCCAACACTACTCCTTGAGATTCTTTTTTAGTAAACCCAAATTTGTTGCAGAAAAAATTCGAATTGCTAATTAAAATAAATCTAATTCAGTATCCACATGAGTCGCCATAAACAAATATTCTGCATCTATCTTTTGATCTTCTACACTATGTGCTTGTTGTGAAGACTATTGGGTTGCTTGATTTTTTTTGGCACGACAATAGCTCTCCGGTTGACCATCTTTATTACAATAATCGCAATGAAAAAACTTCTTATTTTTAAACCAGCAATTTTTTTCAGTATGATTGTACTTGTTGCAAAAACAGCAAGGAGGAAATTTTTCTTTTTCTTAGTGCTCCTCCTTTCATATGAAAGGCTCTTTCAAAGCCATCATTGCTATCATTATGAATAAAATTCCTTTACTCTTGAGCTTATAATTTGCTAATTAATTTGGTGACAGAGAGAGTAGTCAAAACACAAGATTCTTTTATTGCTAAGATTTTTGCTTCAAACTTGTTAGGAACACTCGCCATTATTTTCTCCATAACTCTTTGATCTGAAAATGGCTCACTAGTTAGTCTGATTTTATTCACAATAGACATCAAATTGGTTGTGTAATCCTTCACATAGTCTGAATCCTTCATCTTCAACATTTCAAATTTTCTTTTAAGGGTTATCAATTTGACTGTCTTCACCCTTGTGCTTCCTCCAAATTTCTTCTTTAACTTATCTCATGCTTTCTTGTCTGTATCACAGTCAATAATTCTAGAAAAAATAGAATCTGACAAAGCAGCATGAATACAAAATAAAGCCTTAGATTTCTTTGACTTCTCCTTTTCATGTTGTCTAATTTGATTTAAAGTTGGATTTACTACCAACAGTGTAGGATCAGCATCATTCAAAACATATTCCCATAGGCCAAGTGCTTTGAGATAGGATTGTATCTTGACAACTAAAAATTGGTAGTTTTCATCATTAAATTGTGGGGGGTGGAAACACCAAAACTAGAAGACATTGAAAAAATTTTAAACTTTTCTCAAACAAAATTTTTTCTCTTAAATAGAAAAAATAAAATTTCTCACAGAAAAAACACAGTTCTTTTTAAATCTGAAGCTCTGATACCACTGTTGAGAAAAGAAAAAAAATATTGCGGAAGAAAAAAGATAAACAAACTCTCAAAATTACGATAAACTACGAGAGGAAAAAAAATATAATAGAAAAGAAAAAATATGAGAGAACAGAAAAAAATATTTTATTGAAAAAAAATTGAATTAGAAAAAGTATGCTGCTACCAAAATAACAGACTAGTGTAGCGTTGAAAAAAAGAAGAAAAAATATTACGCTAGTGTAGCGTTGACAAAAGAAGAAAAAATATACAGCTTTATATAGGTTTTGTACTTACATAGTATTTATAGAGGAAATATCATCTAAACCTAATAGAAAGACCTCCTAAACCTAATAGGAAACAAAGTCTTATTTAATTAAACTATCTAAAAAAAACTAAAAGATAAATTTTAAAAATTAGAAACCACAAAAAAAATAAACTCTTTTAAGAAGAATATCATACAGGTTCCAACAACGAGATATATATGTCAAAATATTTCTTTGAATAGTAAAAGAAGTTATGCCGTTGACTTCATTATATGTGGAGATTTTATCAAGGGTTCATCAATATTTTTCTGCAGAGTGAGTCAATAATGATAGATTTTCTACTTTAAATTCGGATAATGAAAGTAATCGTTTGTCATCTTCTTACCCTTCCACTCAAATTGGAGAAAGATTAAGGAAGAGAAAATATATAAGTGTATCCAATGTGGAGGAAGCTAAATTGTGGAAAGTCTAGTACCTTCATGTTTTATATGGGAAACTGAACATCAATGAGAAGGTCCTATTCGAGAAAGTAAATAAGTATGGGAAACTCAATTGCCAAAAAATATAATATCTTGGGAAAGTTAAAAATACTGGCAAACTCAAGTGCAAAAAATTGAACCTTGGGAAACACAAGTACCATAAACTTAAATAGCTTTTGAAACTTAATTTCCACAAACTCGACATGTGCGAGAAATTCTATTGCCACTATCTCAAGTTTCAGTAACTTTATTGCGGAAAAAAAAGATATTTTAAGTGATGATAGAGAAAGTGAATTTGGTATTGAGTCTTTTTTAATTTCAAAAATACTAAGTGAAGGTGGTTCAGTTTTACGTATTTCTACTACATCATTGCGAAGTAGCTCATCTCTTTATATGGATATGAAATCAGGTTCTTCAGATAGTGATGAGTTTCATACTGGTGAAGTCTATGATGAAAAAAAAGAATTGAAGCAAAAGTTATATTTGTATGCGGTTGAACACAACTTTCAATTTAAGGTCGTGCGCTTATCCACTACTTGATATGTGGTTCGGAGCTTCCATGATATTTGTAATCGGAATCTTCATACCAGTAAGATCCCACATTTAGAGAAGTTATTTATTGTAAAATCATATTTTCATACACACGCTTGTCTTTAGTAATCATAAGCCGTCAATGGAAACCATAGGTAAGCTTCTAGTAGAGTTATTGGAGATGCTATAAAAGAAATATATGGTGAGATTGCTCATGTATACAAGCCACATGAGATGAGATTTGATGTGAAGTTAAAATATGGTGTAGATATATTTTACGATAAAGCGTGGCAGGCAAGAGAACACGCATTAAAAAGTATTAGAGGCACAACGGAAGAGTCATTTTTAAAGCTACCATCATATTTTGCAATGTTTTAAGCTAATAATTCAAGAATAGTCACACACATTGCTACAAATAATGAAGAATGTTTTCAATTCTGTTTCATGGCATTCGGAGCAAGCATATGAGGGTAACATAAGACTTCTTATTGTTGTTGATGAGACAACTTTAAAACACATATATCGTGGCTATCTATATATTGTTGTAGCAACAGATGAAAATGATTAAATTTTTCCACTTACTTTTGGTATAGGGATGCAGAAAATAAAGTTGCATACATACAGATCTTCCAATGTTTTAAAGAAGCATATAGAAAACCTGACAATTTGATTTTTGTATCGAATAGATATAAATGCATTGAGAATGCATTGAAAGTTGTTTATCTCAACTTTTACGATAAATTATATATGTATTATATTAACCAAAACCATAAGGCTATGACGTTTGGACATAAATATGAAATTCTCCTTACTTTTTACTTAGTTGTGAAGGCTTATTTATCATTAAGATTTGACTACTATATGAATGAGTTATGAAATATAAACATACAGGCGGTTGAATACCTATCTGAAATAGAAGTTGAAAGGTGGACTCATTGTAAGTTTTCAATTACTTGATATAACATGTTGATTATAAACATTATCAACTACATGAATGCAATACTTAGGGGTGCAAGAGAAATGTCACTTGTGCCTTTGTTGGAAATTATTAGCTCAAATTTACAACAATAGTTCTATAATAGTTGAATCATTGCCGGTAATATGGCAATTATATTGACGACATGGACCGAAGAACGGTTGAAAGAGAGGGAAGAAATAGTATAACATTCATTTGTTACACCCATCAATCATAATGAGTACAGGGTGGTAGGTGGTCCAATAGAGGGTAAGGTCAATCACAAGTCAATGGAAAGTTCCACATGAAATTTAAATAAAGATAGTTCGACCTCCAAACAGTAGAAGATGTGATGTTGGTAGAGACCAAGAAAAAATATGATATTGTCTCAAGGATAGAAAAAAATAAAATATAAAAGTGGTTGGTGTGGAATGATGAGACATAACTGAGCAAGATGTACTGAGCCTATAAATCGTGCGGGGGATGGTGAACTAGTGGTTGTGGTGCAAACTAAACTGTGTATTTTTTTATATGTATGTATTAAAATGATTATATTTATTATATTACAATTTTTTGATCTTTTGGTTTATTTATATATACATAAAGATAGAATTAATGCATTCTAATGATGAATATCATTTACTTTTGTGAATGAATAATAATATTAATTGGTATTTCAAAAAATGTAAATTCATTAATATATGAAAAATAATACTACCCCACGGCTTTATGGTGAGCACCACCAAGTGTCCCATTGATTACATTAGGAAGATCTTACTAGTTGGAGTTTTATTTTTTAAAATTTTCTATGAACATTAATAGAATGAGGTTTACTAGTTGTTATACATATACAATAAAAATTAATTATTATTGTTATTTAATTATTTTAATATTTACTAGCATGTACGTATTATATAATAAACATTATAAAAAACAAATGGTAAAATAATTATATATGTATATAATATACATTGCATAATTTAAATTGTAAAATTAAATTGATAGTTCTCTATTATACAATTTAGCTGCATATCTTTATTTAAAAAACTCATATCTTCTTGGCTAAAATTAATTTTCTTTATTACAAGTAAATATTCAATAGCCTTTAGCATAAAGACTTCGTAGTTGTTACTGTAAAATAAATAACAAAACAGACACAATTATTTTAAATTGGTAGATAAAACATAATTACACTATATAAAAAGTCGTTTATTTATCTTGAAAAATTGTCAACATAAGAATGTGAGAATTAATTCAAAATTCTTTTAATTTCGGGTCGATGGATGAAAAAATTTGTCTGTCTGAAGATGTATGGTAACATGATCTATAATGTTTTAAATTGATCACGATTCATGTCTTTACTAAATGTTGAATTGTATAAGTGTATACGCTGCTTGCATAGATCATTGTTGGCTAACACCCAATGAGTATCCTCGATATTAAGTGGTATGAGGACTTATAAAAAAGAATTTTAATTAGTTGACTAAATTGAACAAAAATAATAAATTAATTTAGAAATAAATAATTTATATAAGTAATACTTACAAAATCATAATCAATCTAATTTTGTGATTTGGGATTGTATGCATGCCCTAAAATATAGCCAAGCAAAGTCATATTGAATTGATAAGAAAACCCATAAAAAGTTATTTTTTACCTTCTCATTGAACCATCCACCTTCAATTAAAATTCGGAAGAATTCTTTAATGACATCGCTTACATTATAATCAAGAACTACATCCGCATCGGAGATCATATAATCAAAAAAGTTCATTGAAATATCATCGGGAGGGACATTTTTTGGATCAAAATCAATGGGAGCAGGCAAAGTGTTTTTCAAACTTTCTCATGTCCCCATAGTGACAACGAAAGGTGACTGCAATCTTTCCACACTTTATAATACGTGGCTGGTGTGATACAATCTTTGATAGTGTTATGTATTGAACCTCACTGTCATCATCCACGATAGTCATTGGAAATCATATATTTTACCCTCTCTATCCATTGTCATATTCTTATTCATATCACGCATATAGATGACATGCTCGGGCGGATGATATTCATATAAATAAAACATGATATACAATAGTTAATAGTTATTAAATAGTTGAAAATAATTTATTTAAATAAAATAATAAATTATTTTCATTTTTCATGTAGTCAAACATCTATCACATTGTCTCGTTAATCGATTTACACTTTTGTATTGAATTTAATAAAAAATTATTCAATCATTTGCGATCAATTTTCATATCCATTTATTGAATATATGATTTGAGTTCATCAAACTATATGAAAAGAAAAAGTAAACGTTAATTACAAGGTTATATTAGTGAATTAACTTTAAAATATTAATAAAATAGTTAATAAAAAAATAAATATTAATATACTTACATCGCGTGATGAATGCGATAGTTTATCAACATCCTTAAATGAAGGTTCATCAAAATTAGAAGTCTCTTATTGGTGATAATATGCAAATTCTTCTTTCTCTGTGTCAATTTTCTTTCGATCTATTTTTTTTTCAGTGGTGGTATTGAGAAATCTTTGTTAAATTGGTACATGGATTCTTCATTCGCATTTATTGGTCTCAATCTCTTAATAACATATAATTGTACATTATTAGATGAACAAGTATAGTAAATTAATCACAAATAATATGTAAATGGAAACTGTTATAAATTAATCAACTGATAAATGATAATAGTATAAAATTACCTTCATATTCTCAAAAATTGATTTTCCCACATTTTTAATATATCGACGTGTTTAGCCTCCCAATTGCAAATTCAAGAGAACAATTATCCACTTTATTTGCAAATATTTCTTTCATTAAAGGGATTGTCTTGTACCCCCAAACCTAATATAAAAAAATAAAAAATTTATTAATTATGAACAAATATATCTAATTAAATAGTTGTATAATTTACATTACTTGGAAAGCCAAAGGAAAACCACTTAAACTATAAGTGGCCAATGGATTTAGCTTTCAATTATGTAAATTCAAAGCTCTTTGCAAGGACGTCATTGTAATATTATATGGCACCAAACTACATGTATATGGGTTGAAATAGTCTAAATCTTCAACCATAGATAAATATTGTAGGTTGATACTTACTTTACTCTCCTTGTCAAGTATACTGCATTCAAGGAAGTATATCAAGCCCAATCTTACCATATCATCTTTATGCTTAAGTTTCTTATGCTTTAAATGCACAAATACAACCCTTACATCTGAATTTATAATTTTTTTAATATGGTCAAAATTCATGTTTTTTATTCGATTAGAATGTGGTAGAGATAAAATATCCAATGAATTTTCCATCTTCAACCCGATTATAATACCAAATTATTATTTTTTTTTTTATAAAGATTGCTCATTTTTCATTGAAGTTGAACTCCATCACATCCTTACTCATATTTTCCGCTTGCCTTACTATCACATTCTTAGATAGAGAGTACCAAAATAATTTTGTTCAAATTTCTATCGTTGTCTTCTCTTTAATGTAAACTTTAATAGTATGTCTTCAATACACTTTATTATCGACGATTTGGAACTGACATGTACTCGGCCATCTATATTTACTAATACATTGGGGTACATCAAAGGATTAGTTTCTGCTATTTTTCTATTTAAATTAGAAAGCCATAATTAGATAATAAATAAAAAAATTTATAAATTAAAAGTATTGATAATTAAAAAAAAATTAAAAGCATTAATAAGAAAATAAAAAAAATTCAAGCACTAATTATATAATAAAAAAGTTAAAATACATGAAGGTCAATGCCCCATTGACGGGCTTGCATAGGGGGCCTTGGGTGAGGGAAGGGCATGCTGGGTGAACTTGGGAGGCTTGAGGGCATCGGCGGACGAGGGAAGGGGGCGTGTGTGGGGGGTATGAAGGGCGTCGGTGGGCAAGGAGGTGTGGGTGCCCCTCCACCACCTCACCAATGAGGAATCGACACCTTCTTCTTCATGTTGGAGCTTCCATCAATGCACCATTGACAACATGTTTGTTGGCTTGGATACAAACTAAATAAAAATCTCTAAAGGAAACAACATTTACACTATATAACCTAAGATTAATCAAAAGAAAAGAGAAAAACATATGTATTTAATTACCAATACTTCACTAAGTATTTAGTCAAATACAAAGTATACATTCTAACATAAAACCATTTGAACACCACATAACCTCAAATCTAAGCACAAGCAAGTCAAAACGCATGCAATTAAACAATCTAAACATCCGAAGCTTCACTAAAGCATTTATTAAAATACCTAGAATATATTCTAACTTATTTCAAACATTCTAACTCCTTACATTCATTCTAAAACCTTTCATTTCTAATTCTAATACATAAGCATTTTCTAACCAAAACATTTAAAAATCAATAATCCAAAATGAACAAAAACAACCATTATTGTTTATAAATAAGTTACCCAACACCAAGAGAACCAAATAAGAAGTTTCAAAGTATATCAAGTGCTCTAACCTTTATTATGGATGGCAATGGCGATGACGACAGAGAAGAAGAAGAAAAGGAATAGGAGGAGAAGAAGAGGAGGGCGAGGGTGACAGTAAGAGATTTGGCCAATGAGAAAAAAAGGAGAACAGGGGTCGGCGGTGTTGGTGGTATTATGTGTCGCTGCCATCGACGTGGCTAAAATTTTAATTATTAAAGATCCAATTATTTTACACTTTTAAGGGTATAAAAGTAATTTTAAGCTAACATTTTAATTTTATAAAAAGTTAACTTTTATTCAATATTGTTTGTTGGGTTTGGCTATAACATCAAAAGACCCATTTTATTCTCACCTCCATTTAAACTTTATGCACGCTCTCTTCCTATATTAAATTTTAAAAGCC
Organism: Rhamnella rubrinervis; assembly: GCA_007844105.2. Taxonomy (NCBI): domain Eukaryota; kingdom Viridiplantae; phylum Streptophyta; class Magnoliopsida; order Rosales; family Rhamnaceae; genus Rhamnella; species Rhamnella rubrinervis. The sequence goes on from CM017576.2 coordinate 5,251,440, forward strand.
CAGACCAAAATCATTTACACAGGAGTGAATGTATGAGTAGTAAATACAGATAAAGAAGATCATTGATCATTCTATCACTCTTTTTTTAGGGCAGGTGGGCCAAGTACTACCTAGCCATTGCATTATTCATTGAGCAAAATAGTAGAGGGAAACAACCAAGTAAATTACTAATTGGAATCTTCTTCCTTTTTCTATTATAAAAACAGCTACACCATGCATTTCAATGATTTTGATGATGGTTTATGTAGCTCTGAAAGATATTCAAGAAGTATGTAATTGATGGGAGAACACTAACTCAAAAATAATCTCCCTCTTTGTGTGAACCTATTAGGAAGCATTTAAATAGAGCATAATATAATATGAAAAATAAATCAGGAGTATAACCACCAAGCACAAAAGCAATTTTTAACATGGAAAACCTTCCTGATATGAGAAGGAAAAAGTAAAGGACTATAGTCCACCAAAATCTCCACTATCAATAAATAATGAGTCTACAAAGTCCTCTCTAGATGTAACTAGAGGCAAACAAAGAAGAACATCTCAAGAAAATAACTTTCTTGGCAACCAATGGAAACATTTCATAAAAACCAGGGGGCAGTTCGTGGGTCCAAAAAATGCAGCAGAGAGCTCCAAAATGGATCACCATTTATTAAACTTTAGAGCCTTGAGTCATGAACCCGTTCACCAAATTTCAGCTCAATCGGACCAGAGATACTTGCCGATTGGATCACTTGTTGAAAACTGCCTGCAGAGGAAAAACTAGTTTGGTGGCCTTTCTTCTCACTGTTTTAACGGCAGCCTTTTCCCCTTTTTATATATTTGCATTGCACAGTAGAACTTTATTTTTATTAAACACTAAAAAAAGATGGATTAAAAGGCTCATTCTCTCCTTGTGGGCTTAAAAGCCTAGCATGGGCTCAACTAAAATGGGCCATCCTCCACAAAGGAGGGAAACCCAAAAAATCTCCCATTTCCTAGACTATATGAAGGGATTCACCATTCCGGCAACCGAGCAACAAGTCTCAAGCTTTTCCTTTGCTAAAGCCTTTGTTATCATGTCAAAACCATTGTCATTGGTATGAATTTTTCCAAGTTCTAACAACTTGTTGTTAAGAGTATCTCTAATCTAATGGTACCTCACGTTGATATGTGTTTGACCTTGAGTGGAATGTAGAGTTCTTAGGGAAGTGGATAGTACTTTGATTATCGCAAAACAACACATATTATTGTTGTGTGAAACCAAGCTCCCTAAAAAACTATTTCATACATAGCAAGTCTTTACAAGCTTCTATTGCTGTAATAAACTCTGCCTTTATTGTAGAACATCCAACAAATTTTTGCAACCTTGATTGCCAAGAAACAGCCCACCTGAGAAAGTGATCAAATAACTAGAAGTAGATTTATGGGTATCCACATCCCCAGCAATATATGCATCTGTGTAGTCAACTAACATTGGTTTTTTAAAAACCAAGTCTCAACTTGGAAGTGCCTTAAAGATATCTCAAAATCTACTTTACCGCATTCAAATGTTCTCTTCTTGGGTTTCAAAGAAATTGGCTAACTACACCAACTGCATGAGCTATGTCGGTCCTCGTGCAAACCATCATATACATCAAGCTTCCTACCGTTGAGGCATATGGAACCCTTTCCATATCTTCCTTCTTTTTATCTGTAGAAGGGCTTTACTTAGTGCTTAGCTTAAAGTGAGTAGCTAGAGGAAAGCTAACCACTTTACCCTTGTTCATGTTGAGCTTTTTAAGCACTCTTGCAATATATTGCTCTTGTGACATATATAACTTCTTTTCTTTCCGAATTCATATATACGATATATTGTTGAAAATCTAAGATAATAAGCTTTACTTTATATATATATATATATATATATTATAATTTTTAGGGTGGATTTAGACCTCAATAAAAGTGTACAAATTAGACTAAAGTGCGCACCAAATCAGTTGGCACAATGTTGTTAGAAACTAAATTAAGAGACCTTCCTAAACTCAGATATATGCATATGATATATAGTTGGAAAGCTAAAAGAACAAGATTTAATGTAAATATTTTTTTATAATTTTTTTAATGGAACTGTCCTTATCAATGGCCCATCGGCTGCCCTATGGTGACCATTGATGGTGCTGCCCACCCCCTACACTTGTGCGCTGTTGGAAAAAACTATATTTGAAGACTTTTTCAAGCTCGGATTTATGCATATAATATATCATTGGAAAGGAAGAGAATAAACATTAATTTACATATTTTTTTCATAATTTTATATGTTGATTTGCCCCCATCTATAACCCACCGACAACCCTATACTTTGGTGCTGTCCACCCCTTGCACTTTGCGCGCTATTGGAAAAAATAAAATTTGAAAACCTTCCCAACTTAGATTCATACATATAATATAATGTTGAAAAGATAAGAGGATAATTTTTAAGTTTTATATTTTTTTCATAATTTTTTGGATTGATTTGTCTCCGTCAGTGGCCCACCAATAATTCTATGGTGGTCATTGACGGTGCTGCCCGCCTTGTACTTGTGCGTGCTGTTAAAAAATATCAAATTTGAAGACTTTCCTGAGCTTGGATTTATACATATAATATATTGTTAGAAAGGTAAGAAGATAAAACTTAATTTACAAATTATTTCATAATTTTTTAGGTTCATTTGGCTTTGTTGGTGGCCCACCTGCCCCTTGTACATGTGTACACTATTGGAAAAAAATTAAATTTCAAGACCTTTTTCAAACTCGGATTTATGTGTATGATATATAGTTGGAAAGTTAAGAGAATAAGATTTAATTTATATATTTTTTCATTATTTTTTAGGCTAATTTGCCCCTTTAGTGGCCCACCGACTATCCTATGGTGGCCAACCACGGTTCTGCCCACCCCTTGCACGTGTACGCTGTTGGAAAAAATTAGATTTGAAGACCTTCCCGAACTCGGATTCATGTATATGATATATTATTTTAAAGATAAGAGGATAAGATTTAATTTACATATTTTTGTATAATTTTCTGGATTGATATTCCCTTATCAATGGCCCACCGACTGCCTTATGGTGGAAATCAATTGTGATGCCTGCCTTTTTCACTTGTGCGCACTATTAGAAAAAACTAAATTTGAAGATCTTTTCGAGCTTGGATTCATGCATATGATATATCGTTGGAAATTTAAGAGAATAAAATTTAATTTAAATATTTTTTATAATTTTCTAGGTTGAATTTCTCCCATCGGTGACCCACTGACTTCCTTATGGTGGTCACCGACGGTGCTGCTTGCCCATTGTACTTGTGCGTACTGTTGAAAAAAATTAAATTTGAAGACTTTTTCAAGTTTGGATTAATACATATAATATATTGTTGGAAAGATAAGATGATAATATTTAATTTACAAATTTTTTCCTAATTTTTTGGGTTGGTATGGTACTTCAAAAAAATATACAAATTTGACCAATGTGCGCAACAGACCAGTGTGTACACTGTTGGAAGAATCTAAATTTGAAGACCTTATCATAATCAAATTTATGCATATATTTTATGGTTGGAAAGTTAAGAGAATAAGTTTTAATTTAAATATTTCTTCATAATTTTCTGTATGCTTTTCTCCCATCGATGGGTCACCGACTTTGTGGTGGTTCCACTTACAAGGTACTACTGCCTGCCACCAGACATTTTTGATATTGTTGGAAGAATCTAAATTTAGAGACTTTTCCAAGCTCGAATTAATATATATGATATATGGTTGGAAAGCTATGAAATAATATTTAATTTGAATATTTTTCATCATTTTCTATATTAAAGGCTTTTAAAAAAATGTGTGATATTGACTGATGTATGAAGTCCACCATATGGTCGTCGGTGGGCCACCGACGAGATGGTGGTGCTCACCGACGATTGGTGATTGTTATCGGTAGATTATCGATGACCCTATGGTGGCCATCGATGGTGCTACTGCGCTTTATGTGAAAAAAGTAAATTTGAAAACCTTTCCGAACTTGGATTCATACATATGATATATCGTTGGAAAATTAAGAGGATAAAATTTAATTTACATATTTTTATAATTTTCTAGGTTGAATTTCCCCCATCGATGGCCCACATATGATATATCGATGAATTTTCTAGGTTGAATTTCCGAACTTGGATTCATACATATGATATATCGATGAATTTTCCTTGTGGTGGCCATCGACAGTGCTGCCTACCCTTTACACTTGTGCGTGTTATTGGAAAAAAAAAACTAAATTTGATGATGTTCTCGAGCTCGTATTCAAGAAAATGATAAATCGATGAAAAGCTAAAAGGATAAGCTTTAATTTATATAGTTTTTTTAATATTTTTCTAGGTGAATTTATTGATTCAAAAAAATATATCATCTTAGCTAAAATTAAATTACATTTTGACAGTGACGACGACGGCTACAAAGAAGAAGAATAAGAATAAGAAGAAAAAGAGGAGGGCAAGAGGGCAACAATGGCGATGAGGAAAAGGAAGGTGGATTGGCTAAGGAGAAAATGAAGGAGATGATAGGTCTCTTGTCTTGGTGTTTGTGGTGGTATGAGTGGTTTAATGGGCTAAAATTTTAATTATCAATCCAATATATTTGAAGGGTATAAAAGTGATTTTAAACTAACATTTTAATTGTATAAAAATGTGGCTTCTTTTTATTAACGTATGTTAAGTTCGGTTATGGCATCAAAAAACCCCTTAGAAAACCTGCACGATAATCTATTTACCTCATGCATATCAATGTCAGACTTTTTCACTTGAAAAGTCAATTTTTCTATGTTGAAGTTGATTTTTTCATGTTAGAGGAGATCATTTTTATTAAATGAAGTTATATGTTTTACTTTAACAATGATGTAAATGTTTAAGAAAAGATAATTTCTTCCAGTCCTTAGACAAGGCTAACACTCCATGCCACAAAGTACTAACATATTGATTAGGCTTCTCTATGAGAGATCTCAAATCAAAATTGAACAAGCATGTAAATTAATGGCCCAATAGTTTCCATGTGGTTGTGTTCAAGATTAGCCCTAACTATAGGTAAAGTAGACAATCATCTAGGGTGTGCATGGGTCGGGTGGGGTTGGTTTTTGGGCCTCACCGAACCGACCCGCCCATGATCGAGTTGTTAAAAAGTCTAGCCCAAACTGATCACAAATTAGGCATGAAACCAAGCTCACCCAACTTGAAGATTGAGCGGACCGGTTTACGCGGTTATCAGGTTGGATTGAGCTTTGAAGCCCAAATTAAAAAGGCCAGGTAAAAAAAAACTTTTGTTTGAAAAATATGACAACCTCATGGTTTTCCATGGTTTTCACTTCCAGTGGGCCAACTATGCATGTCTTTTCCTTAGTTTTAACTTTCTAGTGGGCCACCTACATGTGAATTGAATTTGAATTTGCCTAGTTAATAATGCCTTTCACTTCAGCACGTCAATTTATTAAAATATTATATGTGTTCTGTACAACTCTTTTCAAGAAAAAAAATAATATATACACAACTTTTTTCAAGAAAAAAATAAAGAAAACAATAGGGTTCTGCACATTGATCCTTCAAATATTAGCTTCTTACTTCTGCACATTTTTATTGTCAAAGAAGAACAAGAAGACATTACAAACAAGATTCCTACAATAATGAAGAGAATACAAGAAAAAGAGGGAGAAGAAAGATATTGCAAAAGGATAGATGAATACTGACTTGCAAAAGGTAAGATTTTACGAGTGCTTCATCCTTCTCGTCTAATTTATTCACCTGTCTAATTTATGTGTCTAGTGGCTAGTGCGGCGATGAGAGGCTAAGAGCGAGAGAAAGGGTTCGTTCAAGACTGAGAGACGGTTCATGTGGATGTGCGGTGATCGAATGGGTATAAAAAACAACACTTACGATTTAGGGAATTTAGGTATTTTAATTTTTTTTTAAATTGTAAATATTCAGTACGGGTCGGATCAGATTCGATTTTCACCTATACACTAAAACCCGAACCGAACCGATCATTTATACATAATAAATAACTGAATCAACTCAGGTATATATGAAACCCCGACCTAATCCGCACCGAAATGGGCGGGTCGGGCAGTTTTCTGGGTATCTGGGTTGATTTGTCCACCCTTACGATCATTTAATGCTCCTCTTATAGAGAGTGTGAAAAAAAAATATTATTACTATATATATAAATTTATAAAAAAAAAAGGATTTATAGATAATAAATAAATGTTTAATACAGTATGTTTTATAAAATCTCATGGATATCGGTTCACATACCTTTGAAGTACCTCTCATAATAAAATATTTTTATTATTTAACAGTTATAAATAATAAAAAGTGTAATCCAACTTTTTTGATTTTGTAGACATTTTTACTCACTCTTTAAACCCTAGATCCTAGTAATAGTGGAGTAGCATATTGACTCTTACCTTTTTTATGGCCGATCTTCCACTTATCATTGATTTATGCTCTCTTTTTTCCATGTTATGTGGTTACCAAAGGCTTACTTATGAAGCATCTGGGGTGTGGCCTAGTGGAAAGGAAGTCGACTGTTCCATCATACTTATTTATGAGAGTTGTGGTTCGAGTCTTGACAAATTTCATTATTGTCTCAGCTATACCCAGTCTTATTTGATACGCTAGGTAGAGGGAGATTTGTTAAGGGTGTGAGCTAGTTGTTCTAAATTCCTAAAGCGTTGCAAAACTAGAGCAACAAAAAGGTTCTCTCTACTAATCTGAAATGTTGACATCCACATTGAAATCCTTTTTTATTTATAAAAAAAAAAAAATTCCTAATGAATATATTAAAATGTTGCTTTACAATATTTATAACCCGTGATGATCATAATTTTTAATTTATTTGTTCAATTAAAATAATGTATGTTTATATGTATTATATTTTTATTCTTGTCTCCCCTATGAGAAAATTGCCGTCGATTTTAGTATTTTGTTATTATTGATAACACTTTATTAATTAACGATAAAAACCATAGTGAGAAACCAAGACTAAATCCTATTTTTATTTCGTAAGTCTATAAAAGTAGGCTTTGGCCCAGGTTTTCTCCGTTACATGCTCATGTTTGACAAGTAATATTAATTAATTTAATATAGGGTTCTTACCAATGAGAGCTTACGGTGGGCATCTCAAGGCTGAAGCCTATTTTTATTTGGTTAGCCTATAAAGATACGCTTTGGGTTAGGTTTATTCTGTTACATATTCATGTTTTGCAAGTACTATATATTAAATTAATTCAAGATAGGGTTATTACCAATGAGAATTTACAATTGGCATGTTCGTACTCGGCACGTTGTCCTTTGTGGTCGGTGCTAATAACAAAGATATCTATAATGCATGTTTGTACGTACGTGCTGACTTTTCTAATTAGAAACTACTACATGTATATATATATATGATCGATTATTGAAGTTGGTAATAGATTGAGTAGAAACTAAGAACAAATAGTCAGGATGAGAGCAAGAAGATTAGTATGGTGGTGGTGTTTGGTTGCGGCCATTGTTGTTATGGCTAACTCTGTGAGCTCTAGCATGAATAATAGTGGATATGATCATCATCGTCATGCACGTCCTAATTGGAAGAGTAGTTATGGTCATGATCTTCTTCATCGATATAATAATGATCCACTCTCAAACATAAAGCAGCTGATAGGTGGAGTTCCTATCAAGCCCGATTCATGCGACGGTGAATTTTGCAGCCCCATTCTCCAGAACTGCGTGGGTACTAGTTGTTACTGTCTTCCCGGCTTGGTTATTTATGGCTTTTGTGTTGGCAACTGTTGCACCTAAGTTAATAACTTGGTTTCAATGCACTTTAATATCCTCTCATTTCAACAATTTTGGTTAAGATTTTCTTATATATATATATATATATATATACTTTTTTTTTCTTTCAATTGAAATTCATTAGTTTTTAATTTAGTTCAATTATAATCTTCTCCATTAAGAGGGTCAGCCTTGACATTTTGGAGGTCTTAAGACAATCTAAAATATGAGGCTCATATATATAATTAAAGTATATATATATATATATCTAATAAATATAAATAATAATTTATATTCAGTAAAAATATAAAAAAAGTTATAAAAAGAACAATTTAAATTTTTAAAAATCTATATTAAATTTATTCTTCTAGCATTTTTTAATAAAAAAATATGCAGTTATATTATTACAATCAATCTATTTGACAATTTCTTTTTGAATCGACACAATGACCAATCCATTCAAATTTTCTTGTGACATTATTAACCTAAGGTAAGATTTTATCAACTTCAACTTTGAGAAGCTCCTCTTAGCAAATGCAACTATAACAAGTATCATCAATAATATTCTATAAGCAATCCACATATTTGAAAAACAACAATCCATCATTTTTTTATAGTTTAACACTTCAATCGCCTTTTTGGTCTCTTCATTTTGTTTCTTTGTTTTTTGTTTTTTCATGCCCAGACAAATATTTTCTAGTAGATATATTAAACCAATTAATAATCCAGAATAAATTCAAGATTTAACTATAAATTAGTTGAGGGAATAGTAAAACCTGATAAAAGATTTCCACCAAGTGGATAAGATTTAATTTGAATATTTTTCACAATTTTCTAGGTTGATATATAACTTCAAAAAAATGTACAAATTGGACTGACGTTAGACCAGTTTGAGCATTGTTACAAAAATCTAAATTTGAAGACCTTACCTGAATTGGATTTATATATATAATATATGGTTGGAAATATAAAAGGATAATCGTTAATTTCAATATTTTTATACTTTTTTAAATTGATTTAGGCTTCTAAAAAAATATATGAATTTGAATGATGTGCAAAGTGCACCATAGTGGCAGTCATGGCCCGACGGGTGGTGGTGGTCACCTACTTCATTGGTGGTTATTGATCAATTGGGATCATCACTTTGATTTAAATATTTTTTCATATTTTTCTGTGTGGATTTATTGATCTAATAAAATGTATCATTTTGGTTAAAATTAAATTACATTTCAATGACATCAATAATTGTTTCATATATTGGTATGTATTTTGGACTAAAATTTTAATTTTATATGTGGTTTTTAATTTGTGGCATTAAAAACAAGAAAGTTTTTACATGGTTATTTTTGATGATCTAAGTTATAAAAGCTTGGCTGAATGGTAAATCAATACACAAGGTGTGTGATATTTTGGATAGGATAAAAAAATCCAATAAGTTATAGAGATTATAAAAACTAATAGATTTAAATAAATAAAGTCTACCTTTTTAATTTTGTTGTCGCCGTGTTCAATCAACTTGTTGAATAATTTGTTCAGTAGGCACTGTTTGTCATACCATTTGCAAACCTTGAGCTCCCTTTAAGTACTTCTCCAAAAGTAAAATATTTCTTCTCTTCAAGAATATGAGTATCTTCTTCCAAAAAACTCTCAAACACACTGATCTCAAAATATAAAAGCTAAAGTATTTTTAAATATCAAACGAGAACCACATATCAGGTTAGGTTATTCACTAGATTGCATAAGATTTTCAAGATTTAAACATATTTTTACCGCCTAGATTTTCCCAAAAAAAAAAAAAAAACTTTGAACCCCTAAAAACCAATGACATGTTTATTCTCTTTTTCAAAGCATGCCAAACTAAAGGTGTAGAGCAACATCTATTTAAAGATTTTGACAATTAGAATTTTAAGATAATTAATTAAAATATGAAATAATTATCTCATTAGTCTAAATAAGGCAAGCCAACAAAGAAGAAGAAGAGGAATAAGAACAAAAATGTCAGTTCATCAACATAAATATCATCATAAAAAAATAAAAAAACCAATTTTGTTTTGTCATCTCCCTCTTTATTGCTCATAATATTCCTATCTTCCCCTTTTTAAAAAAAGATCCAGAAAGAATTATAAAACAATTAAAAGTATAGGGGAATTTTTTATTTTTTTGGAAAATTGACCAAAATGCCCTCTAATATAACCTAAATTGGAAAATACCCACCATCTTTTAACTTTTGTAAAATATAGATAAACTACCCATTCTACCCTTATCTCTGTCGCGTGACTTTCTGTATACCTGAGCTTGTGAATTTTCACGATCCCGATCATCTTCTCCGTCGACGAAAACAACAACAACAATGGCTCCATCGAAAAGGAGGCTGGTGAAGGCAAGTGAAAAACAGGTTTCATCCAAGCAATCCACCATAAACCAAAAACAAAAAACCAAATAAGTAACTGCTAAGGAAAACCCATAAGCCACGAAGAGGGTAGTACCTGATACCCCTATTTCAGTACCCGTAGAGAAGAAAAGTCATAGTAATGTAGAGGAGCAGACTCCAATTTCGACTACCACCAACATCGCACCTCAACAATCTCACTCGGTTTGTTTTCTTATGCCCTGCATATTTTTTTAATTTTTTTTTTCATTTGAATTGACTGTAAAAATTGAAGGGACTAGCCCAAATAGTCCATCCCAACACAGACCTACCAAATTGCAGGTCCGACTGGCCTCATTGCAGGTCCAAATTTCCGATAGCAAACAATACAATCTTGGCCCCGAATCCGGCGGTCTTTGCGCGCAGTCCCTATCACAAATTGATATCAGTAATAGAGGACACGCATAATGGCGGTCCTCCCGCCGCGAGTCCTTTGTTACTTGATCACTTTGTGATGAGGACTGCAGAAGCGGTCTTCCCCCGTGAGGTCCTCATCACAAAGTGATCAAGTAACAAAGGACCGATATCGGGGGAGGACCGCCTTCTGCAGTCCTTTGTTACTTAATATCAAGTTGTGGCGGGACTGCGAAGGCAGTCCGACCGCCAAATGGCTGTCCTAGCCCAAATAGTCCATCCCAACACAGACCTGCCAAATTGCAGGTCCGACCGGCCTCATTGCAGGTCCAAATTTTTGAGAGCAAACAATACAATCTTGGCCCTGCGATCTGGCAGGTGCGGCCTGCCTTTTGGCAGGTCTTTGCATTTTATGTCAATAGCTCTACAAAACTGTAGGGAGGACCGGCCATTTGGCAGGTCCTAAATTATATCAAACTTTGCTTGTTTCCCTGCAGTATGGCCGGTCGAACCTGCCATTTGGTAGGGAAACATAGCATATTATATGGGGACCTGCAGAAGGGCTGGTCGGCCCTGCAAAACAGCAGGTCCATACAGTGATGTTTTCTTTCATTTTCTTTGAATTTGGCTTGATGTTTTAACCTATTTACCATGTTTCTAAATAAAAAAATTTCACCATATTTTCAGGTTGTGAATCGTCTAGCGGAGCATGATAAGAAGTACCATGCACACCTCACAAACAACTCCAATCTCGATCGTGCAATTGATGTGATAAAGAATAAGCTAAGCAATGGCATGGATAAGTTGCTAGCTTCATGGATTGGGAAGTTTTTTGAAATCAAGACTGTTCAGTTTTGTGGTGGATTCATTCACCATCTTCTATTGCACCAAGTTGAGTGCGATGACAAATATGTGATGGAGTTTGATTTCAATGGCATCGGGGCAAGGTTTGATAGAAAGTGTTTTGCAATGATAACGGGGTTGAACTGCGGTAAATTCCCCCACGACTTAGAATTGGATCATCTCCCTTACGACTTGTGGACCAAATTCTTTGGCAAACGTGGACCAATGACACAAGGCGAATTCAGTAAAGCCTTTGAGGACTTGGATTTGATGAGAAGAAGTTGCGATAATGTCAAGTCTTTGTATGTTCTATTTTCTTGAGATGGTGCTACTTGGTGGGGATAAGAAGAGATTGGTGAGGAATGACAACTTCAATATTATACAAAATGATGATCTGTGTAGTACATATCCATGGGGTAATCTGTCTTACGATGCGACCATCGCATCTTTGCGATCTAGGATTAAGCGAGGGCATGAGATTGCAAATTACGATAAAGCGGATTTCCTAAGCGTTTCAGTGCGTATCATATTTAAATAGTTTATGAATTAAATGTACTGCAATATATGGATTTCCCCTAGTTATTTGACTTTGCTTAATTGTGTATCAGATATGGGGTTTTAAAACCATTCCTATTGTCGCCACAATTGGACCTCGTGGCAAATATCATGGATCCAATTGGATACCAAGGATGCTAGCATGGTCGTGCCCATCCATTCTCCAATACACCAAATTGGCCACTACAATATTCGATCGAAAGGACGTAAGTCTTCCACCGTAATCATTTAAGCATTGCAATATTTAATGATATGTATACTGACTTTGTTTATTTTATCTTATTTGTTAGTATACGGTAAAAAATGAACTGCAGCCAACTAAAGAGGAACTTCAACAAACATATATGAAGACCTTTTGGCATCGGCCTAGCGACAGGAAATATTATGGTCTACCTGTTTTCCGAGTCGAGGCCTCCAAATCCCAACTTCTTGTGCTTCCCCAACTTCCTATCGATGGTACGAAGGATGCATCTCAGTCAGCATTCCAACATACTTCAAGATTGGAGATGCAAATTGAGGAGATACGCAGAGAGTTGGTTAGCATTCGGACCAAGATGAGAGACGAAATGCGACAACAACGAAATGAAATTCAAAATTTATCCTCTCTCGTCCGTCAACTCGTAAATCGTTTGGCGCCGGTAGTTTATATTACTCATATAAATTTAGTATTTATATTATGTAGATAATTCTTTTAGTATGTAACTAACAATGTGATTACATGGTAGCCATTGTCCAACATGTCCGTCGTACCAGTTTGGGATCCATTCACTCCGATAGATCCCGCAGAGAGAGCTGCATTATCTGCTTTCATTGATGACCCATCTACCACAGTACACCCAGGGGACTATGATGCGCTAGAGAAGAGTTCGTTTCAACTGATTTTGACAAGTGGATCATGGTTAGGTGATCTGGTACGTATTCAATTGTTATTTAGTTTTTATTAGTTCATATTTTTTTATGAGTTAACTGTAACGTGTTGTCTAATTTATTTTTTAGGAAATGGATGCCGCACTGTTCTACATCAGGAAGAGGATGATAAATTATCCTCAAATGTACGATCAGTGAGCTATTGTCACCGACTGCATGTTCTGGGTAAGAAAATGTAACATCAGTTACTTGTGCCATGTTAAGTTCATGCTACTTACCCCTATTTGATCAACAGAGTTCAATTCATGCACGATATATAAAATATCTAAAAAAGCAGTCCAAACATAGAGTGGGCGATGAAGAGGAGGATGAGTTGTCTGACACTGTTGATTGGGAGAAGGAGATGAAAGACTCACCATTCGATATGTATGCATTAGGCACACTCCCAATCGGATCAAAGTCTTGGCTTGATGTTGATTATGTGAGTATTTATCGAACTCTAATTCACTTATTTAAAGTAATTTTTATTGTAAAATATGTGTAATGGGATATTATTTTATTGTAGGTATATGTGCCGGTTAACAACGATAACAAACATTGGTTAGCGGCCAAGGTTGACATCCAGAACCGGACTGTTACATTATACGATCCCAACAATAGCATGACTCAAGATTCATTCCAGTGCAAGAATGCCAAGTGCTTGTCAGTGCTATTTCCATACCTCCTTATGGTCCATGGATACTATGACCTTTATCCAGAACTAAAGGTTGAAGGTAATAGTAACCTGGAACCATTCGACATCAAACGCGAGTCAGCCACAAACGTACCTCAACAGAAAATTTCGTAAGTTCCTTTTAACTTATAACTTATTTGACTATAGTGATTTTATTTTATGTAACTCTAACCCTAACTTAGCTATGAATTTTCTATATGCAGGAGTGATTGTGGAATATAAACAATAAGTACATAGAGTATATGGTCGCAAAACGGCAATTCGATTTCTATAATACAAATGTCATTTATTTTAGAGAGAAATTAGCTGTAGACATATTCCATGATAGATGATGTAAATATTTTTATAGTACGTAATGACATTTAAATTTAATGAATTTAATTGAATTTATTCAACATACAAAATGCGTTTGAAAATTGAAAAAATTCATAAAGTGATAAGTAGGTCCAAATTACCATTTGTACTGAAAAATGATAAGTAGGACCTGCAGATTGGCAGGTCTCCCGTGTCATTTTGCAGGTCCTTATCATAAAGTGATCAAGTAACACATGACCTGCATATTAGCAGGGAGGACCGCCGGCGGTCCGTGTTACTGCTCAATTTGTTGACAGCACGTGACCTGCGGGCAGGGACCGTCCGATGCGGTCCTATGTTACTTCATCATTTTGTATGGAGTAACACAGGACTTGCAGACTGGCAGAGAGGACCGGCCAGTATGTAGGTCCTGTGTTACTTCATCATTTTGTATAGAGTAACACAGGACCGCATATTGGCGGAGAGGCCACCGCAGTTCGTGTTACTGATCATTTTGTGTGGAGTAAGACAGGACCTGCAGATTGGCAGGGAGGACCGGCCAGTATGCAGGTCCTGTGTTACTTATAATAAAGTGATCAAGTAACATAGGACCTGCAGAGTGGCAGGGAGGACCGGCCAGTATGCAGGTCCTGTGTTACTTGATCATTTTGTCTGGAGTAACACAGGACCTGCATATTGGCGAGGACCACCACCGCAGTCCCGTGTTACTGATCATTTTGTGGAGTAAGAAAGACACGCAGATTGGCGGGAGGACCGCCACCGCATGTCCCGTATTACTTATAATAAAGTGATCAAGTAACATAGGACCGCAGAGGCGAGGACCGCCGATGCGTCCCGTGTTACTGATCATTTTGTGTGGAATAACACGCGACCGCATATTGGCGAGAGGGCCACCGCTGGTCCCGTGTTACTGATCATTTTGTGTGAGTAAGGCGACTGCAGATTGGCGGGGAGGGCCGCCCTGCGTCCGTATTACTATAATAAAGTGATCAAGTAACATAGGACTGCAGAGGGCGGGAGACCGCCGATGCGGTCCTGTGTTACTTGATCATTTTGTGTGGAATAATACAGGACCTGCATATTGGCAAGGAGGACCGTCTAGTCTGCAGGTCCTGTGTTACTTATAATAAAGTGATCAAGTAACATAAGACCTGCATACGTGCAGGGAGGACCGGCCAATCAGGCATCCTTTGTCAAAATTGATTACTCTCGGAAATTCGACTGCAGGGTGAAGGACTGCAGGTATGCAGTCGACCTTTATAAAAAACAAAAAAGTATTTCACCAATGCCTTGTAAATAAAAAAAAAACTGCATTTTCTAAAGTCCTTATAAAAAAAAAACTGAACTCTCACAAAAACTACACTTTCTAAAGTCGTTATAAAAAAAAATTGCATTAAAACAAATTTCATATATAAAAATTACATTCTCACCAATTCCTTATAAACAAAACTGTAAAAGTGATTAACCAGCATAGTTTTCAGATAGTTAGTAAATGCACATATTACAATGGAACATTACCAGTGCATGTTTTTCGATTGTGACCAAATACTCCGCATCTACTGCATTTACGTGATAATCGTTCTTCTCCTCTAGATAAAATTCTTCTAGTCCTAGGTCTCCCAGGCGGTCGGCGAATTATTGGAGGATTTAAGGCTTGTCCAATTATGTCTTGTGGTGCCGTCCACATACGCCTATCATCAAGCGGGTAAATAGTTGCTGCATAACATGCTCTCCATGATGAAACACTATAGTATTCTGAACAATATAGGTAAGGAGATAAATTACGAAATCGGCACGCCATAATGGCATGTATACAAGGATATTGATCTAATTGAAACTGTCGACACGAACATGTTTTTTCTTCCAAGTTGACAGTCATCAACAACTCAAATGTACGGACTTGAAATTCGTACATGCTCAATGGTGTTACTGTAAATCTACGACACTCGTTCAATGTCTTACTTAAAATTTTTTCTAGCCATGGTGTGACTGGTGTCGTGACCGTTTCCGATTCAATCCGTCGATCATAAAACCATCCCGGCATCAATCTCCGTATGGCCTCAAGTAGCGGAATAAGCGGCAATGCCTTAGCATCTCTCAATACAGCATTCATACACTCGGCTATATTGGTTGTCATAATATTGTATCTGTTGCCTGGGAAAAAAGCTCTAGCCCACTTTGATGGGTTAGCTTCCATGACATATCTATGCGCTCTAATGTCAATGGCCTCTAATTGCCTCATATGTGTATTGAAATCAACTTCTAAATAAGCTTTACTTGATAAAAGCCATATGCACATGCTTATTTTTTCCAAAATGCAGTTTCACGTTGCAACTGAGATGATACATACAATTCCCATGATGAGCAGTGGGATAAACTATTGCAATCTCTTTCTCCAATCCCTTATGTCTATCGGTAATGAATACAAGATCATGAATTTCACCGTATGCCTCCTTAAACTGTTGAAGAAACCAAGTGTAGGATGCTTCACTTTCAGACTGCAATGCCAAAAGCCAGAGGGTATATTTGTTCATTACCATCTAAGCAGGATGCGATAATTAACGTGCCAATATATTTTCCTTTTAAATGGGTCCCATCTACAGTTACGACTGGCCTCACATTATTGAATCCAACAATACTTTGCCCTAAAGCCATGAAGAAATATAGAAAACTATTATCTTCATCCGTTGCAATACGAGTAATAGTGCCTGGATTCTTCATCCCCAACTTATAACACCACACTGGTAATATTTGATATGACTCTTCAGGGGTACCTCTGATACTGTGAAGTGCATTTTCTCTTGCCCTCCATGCCTTATCGTATGTTATTTGGATACCTAACTCATTCTCAAAGTCGGACACTATATCTTTTGGTCTATACTGACGACCAATTTCGTGGTACTTCGATTTTATATGATTTCCAATATACTTACTACTTGCTTGGCGATGTTGTGGATGACATTGTACGAGCTGCGAGCATGTGTGTTTTTTAATGAATACCCTAATTGCCCAGAACTCTACATTTGGGATCCTAATTGCACGTAACCGCCATTTACAATTATCAAGCACACACTGCACTTCGAACCTTCGAACAAGATTTTTCACCAACTCAAAATTTTCCTTCAATGCATATGTAGACAACTTATGTTGCAACTCCTTCTTGTTTGAATATATTTGTCCAGCTGAGATTTCATCATCTGAATATATCGACCAATGATCACTTGAACTTGGTTCATTTGATGAAGTTGAAAGACGATTAACAGATTGATAAAATTGAGCTTCACTTGGTTGTGACTCACTTTCATTATGAACGGGATAATGCATACCCCTATTATCATTCAAAATAGGTGCAATAGGAGAACTAACCACTGATACAAAAGGAATGTCAATATTCCTCACATGAACAGATGACGTAGCATTTAATTGGTTATCATCTCCCCAGCCATTATTATAAACTGTTATATCCTCATCCAACCTAATATCCTCATTCTCATATTCATGCCATTCTCCATATGTATCATTGTTGTATTCTACATCGAGTTCAGGAATATTATGAAGTCTGTTGTAATCATTTATTGTAGGTTCTTCTATCATTTATTGTTGTATTCTACATCGAGTTCAGGAATACTGCATTATTTTCCTCACCTTCATTTTGAGGGATGTCATCTTCTTCATTGCCTCTAATTCCACTTCTGTTAACAACCACTTTATATCTTGAAGAAGAAAGTTTATTGCTCCCACTCCGAGAAGAAAATGGAACCGCAAAGGCATTATCTTGTTCTCCAACTCTCGGTATATCTTCTTTTGCCTCAATCTCAATAAATAATGGTGATGCATGCACTTCATCAACACGAAAATACTCTTTGAAAAAACACTAGACATCTTCATCGTCTTCGATCTCAATTGGATCCAACTTGTAACTAGATCGAACTATAAACTTCATTATGATAAATTAAATTGGGGTTTATGTTTGTCGTATCATATACAATTTGTAGTAGTTCATCATATGTACACTT
Organism: Rhamnella rubrinervis; assembly: GCA_007844105.2. Taxonomy (NCBI): domain Eukaryota; kingdom Viridiplantae; phylum Streptophyta; class Magnoliopsida; order Rosales; family Rhamnaceae; genus Rhamnella; species Rhamnella rubrinervis. The sequence goes on from CM017576.2 coordinate 5,269,324, forward strand.
TGTTTGGATTAACTTTGCTTTCGTCCTCTCACCAACATACCTCCAATTTCCTTCACCATCAACCTCGAATATTCCCTTAAACCGAATAACAACTATAGTATTTTCCTCCATTTTGAACCTACAAATACACAAAATCACTAAATCATATCATCATCAAACATTACAGGTTCATGACTTGGCATTCTGCAGGTCGGACCTGCCAACTTGCAGGTCGGACCTGCCATCTTGCAGGTCCGTCATATAGGCATGGAATTGGACCTGCCAAATGGCCGGTCCAAGCTTTATTGGACCTGCAAAATGGCCGGTCCAAGCCTTATGGCATTAGACCTGCCATTTTGCAAGTCCATCATACATGGAATTGGACCTGCCAAATGGCCGGTCCCTCAGGCATTTGGCCAGTCCATAATGCAGGGCACCTGGCTATACTGTAAGTCCTTATGGCCATAGTGTTGTATTGCATGTCCTTATACTAATTACCATCTAATATACCATGGTTTTCTTACTTTTTCAGTCAGATTTAACAAATATTCACTATTATAACAAATAAATAGATCTTACTATTTAGGTGAGCTGTCTCCTTCTCCTTCTTTAAAAAACAACAGAAACAAAGAGAACTCTTCTTCAATGGGATTTCTCCTTCTTTCAAACGAACAAAGAAAAAGGAACTGAAAGCAAAAGAAAGAACATGTAAGAAGAAAGAAGAAATAGAAAGCAAGAACGAATGAGTTTGGTTAGGTGTGGATATCAGAAAATCAGGGGTATTTTCGGTAGTCTGTCTATGTTTTACAAAAGTTAAAAGATGGTGGGTATTTTTCCAATTTAGGTTATATTATAGGGCATTTTGGTCAATTTCCCTATTTTTTTTAAACCACAAATAAAGTCCAAAACAACTGGATCTGGGAGTCTATTTCGGTTGTAATGTCATCGCCAAATAAACTTGCAGTGTCTTCCTTGAAAATGATCAACTTTTTCTCCCCAGAGTTTGATCCCCGTTCTGGTCTTGAATATTGAAATGAATGTACTCCTAGTATTTGCAACAATCAAAGATAAATTAGTTTGTCAAGGTCAAATTCCTTATCAATTTCAAACACATATAATTATCAAATAAGCATCATTTATTATTGCAACAATGAAAGAAATCTAGAACAAAGAAGAGAAAAGGAAATTGACTCTTGACAATTCTAGATAAAAGGAAACAAACCAAGTAACAACTGATCCAAGAAATGTAAAAGCAATATGACGAGCATTTTGACAATTTTTTTTAAATAGCTTTGCTTTAAATCAAATGCAAAAATCAAAGTACCAACTTAATCACTTCCAGCAAATAAAGATTAGATGAATTGAAAAGTGTGTGCGCATCATATTTTTTTTAAAAATTCAACAATTTTTTTCAATTTCAACGAAATTCTAGTTTTAAATATTGAAGAGAGATGGTCAAACTAACCTAATCATCTTGATCGCCAATGATATTCATTTGTGTCACATGCATATGTAAGTGTAGTGATTTTGCAGTATATATATATATATATATATATTTTTTATTTTTTTTATTTTTCTAAACAACTCTTTTTATTTTGTACTGTAGCTGTCACTCTACCACTAAGGTAGTCCTCTTCTCCTGTTAGATTGTCCTCTATATATTAGTGACACATGGTTTCAAATTACTCAATGATAGTTTCACACAATAGTATAGATAGCTTTTTTTGATTATAGGGTCCGCAAACTTTCATATCGTACTTGAGATAAAAATCTAGGTAAACAGCTCTCAACCTAAGTTATATTCACCTAAAATTTCAATTTAGAAACAAGATAATATTGTTATCGTGCACAAGATATTAGTTCATATTTAACTAATCTAAAATTTGTATAAAACTTTCAAGTTTAAACGCTAATATTTGTAAATTGTAATATGCAAAGCTAAACATACCAAATAAAGAAAAAAAGTTACTCAATGCACAAGTTCTATAAGTAATGCTACACAGAAATACATGAAGCAAAAACACAACTTTTCTCAAAGAATCAATCTAGGAAGCATTATGAGTTGGTAAAAATTGAAATAATCTTGCTCTCAACCAAAATTCATCAAAGTCTTCTTTGCACTCTTAGGTCTAATCAAGAAAGTAAATCATATAAACCTTACTATGTTAACATATATTTTCTATGATATCATTCTATCTTTGAAATTGCATATGGTGAGTCTAGTTTGATAGTTTTTCTTGCACTTGGAAGATGACTCTTTTCTAATTGAATCATTGAAATTGATTGTAGAATCTATTTTATCAATATGTCTCTGTTCTGTAAAAATTGCTTCTATTGCATCATTCTGATGATTTTTTGCAACATCATACGTAGAATTCAAATTTTTTCCAGATTCACTAATTAAAAATTTCATGTTGCTTTTTGCTAAGTTTGGCAACACCAGGATAAATATCTAATTACAAATTTAGCGAAATTGTGTGAATGAGTCAATATGTAGAAATTATCAAATGATTCTTGATCTTTCTAAAACATATTTTTAAAATTTAACGAAAACTTGACACTTTTTTTGTATAAAGTTCACCAAAAGATATCATGATCACAAATTTGGCTAATACTAAGCAAATCACCTTTAAACCCATCTACAAGTAAAACATTTTCAATTCTTGGAAATACATCCACATTAAGTGTTCCTTTCCTAGCACACATAGTCCAGTAAAATGCTCTTCATCCACCATCATTTAACTTGAGTAGCCACTATCAAATACCAAGAATTAGTAGCTCATTCTTGCAAAGAATTTCAGATTTCCAAACCAAAATCTTCCTAGTTATTTTATTTTTTAAATAAATTTTAGTTTTAGGGGTATTTCATGGTTTGGAAATCATGCTATTATTTAAAAAATTCAAGAGTTTATAGCATTTTGGTTGAGTATGAACTTTAGCATTGTAAAAATGGAAAATATGAATGAATCTCTTCAAAGTCAGATTGTGAATCCAATGAAGAAGAAGCAACAAACTCAACTTTAATTGCAATACGAGGAATGTCCACAGATTAAAAAAGAGAAAAAAAAAAAGCTTTCAAAAACACAATCTTTAACTTTGAGTAATCTTCTTCATTGTAACCAAATCTAAAATAACTACCACTTGATTTTTCTAAATTCAAAATATGATCTAACTATATTGTACAAGAATTCATCATTTTTAAGAACTTCTGACTATTTGGAGTTCTAATTCTACTATAACTAATTTTTGTTCTCTTTCAGCAACTGGAAACTTTAAATCATTCACAACCATTTCAAAATATTCCTTATATTTCCAAAGTTCATTAACACGTACCTTCAAAGATTTATTGTACATCTCTTGACACAAATTTTCAATTATCTCATCATTTATAATCTCTTCACCACTGATGTCATCTTCTTCAAAATCATTCTCCTTTGAAGAATTGTTCACTAAAAGAAAAAGAAGCTTCAGCTACAAAATTCTTAGCTACAGTTATAAAATTTAAAGTTAAAGGTTAAGCTTAGGCACGAAATAAAATTTTCATAACTGAAAGATGAAAAGTTGTCACATTTAGCTACAATAGAAATAGTGTAGTAAAAATTTTTGACGAAAGCCCAAATTTTTAATGATGTGGCACATCTTACATAATAGCTACAAAAATATTTTACCACTAATTCATTTTGTTAATAGCTACAAAAAATAATTTAATGCTAATTCATTTTGTGTAATTGCTACAAAAAAATTATCACTAAATGATGTTAAACAAAAAAAAAATAATTTGACAGAGCTATAAAAACAACTTTATCACTAATTGGTAGAACATTAAAAATCTTTTTTAATATGACACAATTACAAAATAATTTTATTGTTAATTGGTATAAAATAAAAATTATTTTTTTTAACAATACTAGTTCGCTTAGCCCTAACAATATGGTTTGAAGAAGGAAAAGAAAAGGAAATAATAGGAAAAGAAATGAAAGAATAAGATATGTTAAAATTGTTGTTTGGATTAATTATTAATAGAAAGGAAAGGAAATAAGTAAATTTATTTTGTTTACAAAAATAATCTTACATAAACCCTTTCTTGCACATAAGAATTAAGGGTGGGATATAATAGTCAATAAAACTTATTATATGATATTAGAAAGGATAAGTTTGGAATATTAAAAATTTTATTAAAGACTTTTTCCTTTCTGTAAAATTTCTGTAAAAATTGGATGGAAACAGATTGCATCAAAATAGCCTAGATCAATTCCTTCCTTTTCCTTTGCTTTCTTTTCTTTTCCCCTTATTTTTGACAAATCAAATAATAAATTTATTTCCTTTCCTTTACTTTCCCTTATATTTTATCAAACTAAACATGGTGTAAGTCCTCCCCTTCAACTCCCTCGCTCGCTTTCTCGTTACCCTTTCTCGTGCTTGCTCTCTCATCTCTTCACAATCTCACGTCATCCCCCCTTATCCATTCCATTACCCATGCCAAATGATGATTACTCACTTCGGCCACCTTACCCAATGCCTCCTCGCCCTAGATTCTCCTTTCCTACCACCGATCTCCCTTTCCTCTCATGCTTATCTCTCTTTCCCGTTTCTTCTTCCTCTATCGATCATGGTCAATCTTCCCTTTCTCCACCATCTCCTCCTCTTTTCACAAACAAAATAGTCATGGCCACACTTACGTACTTTCTCCTCTTGAAAGAGTGTAGTCACGCCCGAATCCAGGCTGCCATGCCTTGAACCCAACGTTGCCCTACCAAACCCATCGCCATTTGACTCTCTTTCTTGAACCTTAATTTCCCACCCTTGTATATTTTTGTTTAATATATGTATTTTAGCTGATTTGAATTTATCAAAAGTTCCTTTAACAAATTAGGGCTTGGGTACGATGACCTGTATGATCCCTACTACAAAAAGGGGTCCTTAATATCTTCTTACAGAGATTGTAGACATGTGACATCAGCGTCTAAAGTGAGTCATGGACCTGTACAAGAAGCACGAGTACCCATCAAAGAATCTTCAAGTTCTTTTCTATTTTTCACTTCATTTCCCTATTAAATTTGTTACCATATGTTTAATTTGTGCTATCTACCTAAGTTTGAAGAAAGACTGTTATGATGGTGGTGCTGCACTTAAAGCAATTTCTACTATACCTGTTAACTTTAATTAATATATAGATGACCACTTTTTGATATCTAGATATGTAAGTAATTGAAAAAGTTTAAGTATACATGTTTTATAAGCTAAAATTTAGAAGGCCTAGATATGTTTTAAAAATTCATATCTAGATATCGTAAACTTAAATGGCCTAGATAAGTTTTTCATTTTTTATAAATAGGCCAAAAAAATCTCAAATAGATTAACATCTTATTAATACAATTACCCCCCCCATTAATTAAGCTGCTACTTCTTGCATGTGTTATTCTTTAGTCGATGACATCTTCATGCATGCTTAATTAGGTTTGTTTGTACTTAGGTTAAGTTCAAACTTACATACATATGTGATATATGATAGTTTCTTTTTTTTTGCTTTTATTTATGTTTTTTATAAGGTACTTTTGTTAGAGAAGCTTATTAACAATTATTTGAGACTTCATGAGCTGATAATATACCTAATGCTACAGAGACATGTTAAGAGTTGTACTTTTGTATTTTGTTGATTTAGAGCATAATTGACAAGACAAATGCGTGCTTCTAGCATAGAGAGGTAAGTTTTTTCAACTTTTATGACTAATCAATCTTTTTATGTGTCTTGGCACATTTAACTTGCATATGACCAAATCCTTTACATTCTTTACACTGAATACTCATATCTTCATTTTTACTTTCAAAAGGTTTGAAAGAATGCTTGCCTTTAGGAGCATTGACACTATTTGGGATGATTTCTTCCCCTTCTCTTTCAAATCAAGTGATAGTGAACATGAAATTGAGCCTTGTTTTCAAAGAAAATCCATACACCTATGAATCAGAAACAATGATGATAACTGTGATGTTATAATAGATATCCTTGTTGTTTTAACATAAAATAAATTCCCAAAAACCTATAACAATGAACTTTACAAATCCTTTTGCCTTGAAAATTTTCACTAACAAAAATGGTGGTGAACTGCTTTGATATCAATTGAAAGATGTGTTTTAGCTAATTACCTAGTTTAAATAAAATTATTTAACTAAAATGGTAAGAACACAAATAAGGAACACAGAAAAAATTTTATACGGTTTAGAATTCTTACTCTTCGGGGTTATGCCTAGCTATTGAACAATCCAATAAGTTATATAAATTACATACACTAATGGACTTAAATAAACTAACTCTCTTTAATTTTATCACCACTATGTTTTTGTTTTAGTTTTTGTTTTGAGTTGTATGTAATTTCTATAGTATGAATATTAGTTCATGTTAGAGTTTGTTATTATTAGTTAGAGCTCCAAATTAACTATAAATGTATACGGGAAAAAAAATAACATAAACAATAACAATAACAAATCAAAAACTATTTAAAATTGCTTATCATTTACTATTTCTATTTTATTTTCCTTACATCTATACTAAAATGAGTAGATTGATTAACTCTAATTACACAAAATACGCACACATAAGGAAAAAAAATCAACAATAGAAAACAAAAATGATAACAAACGAGCACAAACAGCACGTAAAATGTTACTATTCAAATTTCTAATGATTTTTCTATTGGCATCCTATGGAATCCCACTTATTTCCTATGGACATTCTACATAATTTCTACGGACTTTCTAAGTACATCATATGGATTCCTATGGACATTCTACAAATTTATACGAACTTTTTAAGGATTCATACAGACTTTATATGAACATTCTTCGAACTCCTACCTACTTCCAACTGGTTCTTATCGACTTCTTATAAACATCATATATATTCCTACTAGCTTCCTATGAATTCTTATGGACTTTCTATGAATACCTAAAGATATTCTATAGTTTCCTATGAATCTTCTACAAACTTCCTATAGAATTCCTACATACTCTTTATGGATTTCTACTAACTTATCTTATGAATTCATACTGACTTATCTTATGAATTCTTCTGACTTCCTATGGGCTTCCTACGAGCTTTCTACAAACATCCTATAGATTCTTTTTGACTTCCACATCGAGTACCACGTCATTGTATGGGTGCTTCTCCATCATGTGAAGACTTCATAGTAGTTTCTAGTTCCACTACATGATGCATATGTTGAGTAGATGCATCTAAATCCTATCCAGACAGGGTAGCATCTTTTGATTCCACTAACTAATGTGTATATTGAGTAGGATGATTTTGTAAATATGGAAAAAGTAATATAAATAAGTATTATATTATTTTATAATATAATACAAAGGGCACCTCACCCACATTCGATGGTGTTGGTGCATCATTAGCAAGAACCATAGTGGCTTTCCTCGCTATTTCCTAGTTTAATGACCCTCTTCTTCTTGACTGCCATTTACGGTTTTCTTTTTTGGATAGAAAAAAAGATTGCATTAGCACAAAAAGAAACTCCAAAGGAGAATTACAGAACAACAACAACCTGCTCAGCCAATATTTTTTCTATAATACAATTAGGAATGAAATGAAGAGAGGATTCATCAAAACTAAAAGTCCTCTTGGTAGAAAGAGCCAATTTTGCCGTTGCATCAGTAACATTATTGTGGTTCTTGTTCCTCCACTGTACCACCCATCCCTATTTCTAAAAAATCGTACAGATGCTGCATATGGCATGATATGCATACCAACACGTGGTCTATTCTTTAGAACTGATAATACTTTCCACTTCCTTAGCATCTGTCTCCCACTCAACCCTTCTCCATTTACACCGTTATGTATACTCAGTCGCCCATCTAAGAGCTTCTACCTCAGCCACAAATGAAGAAACACTGTTAAAAAGATTGGAAGCGAGATATAGAAGATGTCCTCGATCATCTCTGACCACTATAGCAGCAGCTGCTTGTCCTGTAACAAAAGCCGCATCCACATTATTTTTTATCCATCCTTACTGAGGTGGGCACCAAATATGTGAGAGAGATGACCCTGTTAGGTGACTAGCTTAAGCTTTTCTATTCGGATTTGCCAGAAAATCTTCAACAGCTGAATTAAAAATGCTAATACTCATTCGCCAATTAATTTCCCCCTCAAAGAAAAACTTGCACCTTAAATTCCAGACTTTATAAAAAAGGGTTGCACAGAAGATAGCAAACTCCTCTTTTTCCATACCTTCCACTAATAACTCCTCAGGTGGGTTGAGACCTAGATTGACTACCTCTAGTAAATTGTCTCCCCTCCACACATCCAACCTACACCCCCATCGACTGCCAAAAGCTAGGAGCCTACTCAAGTGACTGTTTGAAAACATGTAGACTGGATTAGGAGTCAGTGTTGCATAAGTAACAAGATGTATCCCCTATACCAGTTCTCTAAACAGCTACTTCCCTTGTAGGTAAGGTATTAGCAATCATTCTCCATAAATGTAATTTCAACCTTTCAAGTAAATTGCTTTTCCAAAGCTGATTCCAAATTAGGTTGTAGGTCTCTCATATCCTCTCTTTTATAATTTCCTTGAAACAGCTCTGAACTGAAAATCTCCCTTGAAGATTACCCATCCAAAGAAGCCTATCCCTGTTAATTGAAATTGGCCAATCTACTTTCAAAATTGCTTCTACCGAGGCTGGTTCACAAATACTTGAAATAAGCGCTTGATCCCACTCCCAATTATTGTCAATTCGAAGATCAGAAACTACCTTCCACCTTGAGTTATCTATGTTATATATGGCTTTTGGAACCTAATTTGGCAATCACGGTATTCAAAGGTCCTTCCATGGGTTTATAGAGGAGCTGTCCCTTGGCTTATAACATGAAGCTCCTCTAATAATGTGTTTGGTAGCAAGAATGCCTTTCCAGACCATAGAGTCTCCTCTTTTTATATCACAATCAAAGAATGAAACATTTTTTAAATATTTTGCCTTAAACAGCTTAACCCATAGACAGTCCTCATTCAAAGTTATTCTCCACCCAAACTTGGCTAGCAGTGCCAAATTTATATCCTAAAACTTGCGAAACCCTAACCCTCCTGTTTCCTTAGGAGTACACAAATCTGTCCAAGCTCTTAAGGTTAAAAACCTATTTTTTCCTTCCTTCACTCTCCATTAGAGTCTTCTAATCATAGAGTCCAAAGCTAGACAGGAAGAGAGAGGTCATTTAAACGTAGATATGGAATACACTAGAATGGCTTGAGCAACTGAACGAATGAGAGTTGTCATTCTCGTTCTTGACAAGAGTTGAGTTTGCCATCCCTCCATATGTTTTTGTACCTTTTCAATAATTCTATTGAATTCCTTTGATCGTTTGCAATTGAAAATAAGAGAGTTTTTGAGGTACACTGCTCCTGCTACCATATCCTTGAAACCCATATGGTTCTTTATTCTTCGTTTCATTTGTTGGTTAGTACCCAGTGAAAACAATATGCTAGAATTTTCCACACTCACTTTCTGGCCAGACCACTTTCTGTACTTATTTAAAATATTTATCAGAGACCTAGCATTACCTTCGTTTGCCCTACAAGCTAGGAGAATATCGTCGGCGTACAGTAGGTGTGAAACCGTAGGCGCTGTTCTACTGATTTTAATCCCATTCATGTTCCCTTTTAGCTCCTTTTACTGAAGGAGTCTTGAAAGAACCTCGGCACAGAGTATGAAAAGATACAGTGACAATGGGTCTCCCTACCTCAATCCTGTTATAGGAAAAATCTCTCCGCAATTGCTTCCATTCAGAAAGAGACTATATTGAACCGTACTAATACAATTGAAAATCAGCTAACACACTTTATTGGATAATCCCCAAGTTGCCAACACTACATCTATAAAGCTCCATTCAAGGCGATCATACTCTTTCTGAAGGTCGATCTTGACTAGCATAAGCCCTTTTCTGCCCCTATGCTTCTTCACTTTGTGTACCAACTCTTGCGCCACCATTGAATTTTTCGCGATTCATTTTCCTTTTAAAAAATCCCCTTGATTTAGGGCGATCATCCCTCCTAGATGCTTCCCAAGTCTATTTGTGATGATTTTGAAAATAATTTTGTGCACCACATTGCATAGACTAATCGGCCTAAATTGATTAAAATTTGAAGCACCTGTAACTTTCGGAACTAATAGAATGTGGGTTCTATTCATCATGGCCGGCATCCTTCCTTTCTTAAAACATTTCTGGACAAAATTAACAACCTACTCACCAATAATAGTCCAATATTTTCTGTAAAAATATCCAGAAAATTCATCAAGCCTCGAAATTTTTAGTGGGTGTATCTCCCAAATCGTTTGATGAATCTTCTCCTCAGAATGAATATTCATTAGCTCCTCATTATCGACCTCCGAGATACGAGGTGAAATCATCCAGTAACTAAGGGATATCCGAAGAGTATAGCTCTCTGAAATTTTAAATGAAATAGTTCCCAATACCCTCCCTTTTAGTAAGCCAAATTCCTTCCTCACGAATAGCTTCAATCCTGTTTCTTTTTCTTTTTATAAGAGTAGATGCATGAAAAACTTCGTATTCCAGTCCCCTTGAGTTAACCAAAGCTCTCTTGATTTCTATTTATATATGGACTCTTGCCTCATTCTCAAATTTCGTAGTTTCTCAATAATAGCCTGCTATCCTGGACCTGAACCAATATCAAAATAGTCTTCTTCCTGTTGAAGAGTGCGTAGTTCTTCTTCTAACGTGTCAATTGCTTTATGAACCTGTCTAAAACAGTTCTTGTTCCATATTTTTAGTGCTTTTACAGTAGCTTTGAGTTTGCTTTTCATCTTCCTGTATTCCGCCCCAGTAACCAAGTCTAAATTCCAAGCATTTTGTAATACTCTCATGCTATCCTCATCCATAGTCCACGCTTCAAAAACCTAAACGGCCAAGACAATTTATTCTCCTTAACAATCATGCTGACCAAGATTAGTGCATGGTTTGATTCTATTATTCCTAAATTCATAATAGAATAATCAGGAAATAGATGAACCCACTAAATATCCCCAACTGCTCTATCCAGTCTCTCCTTTATAAGTTTCTCCTGCTTATTCATCCAAGTAAATTTTCTCCCAGAGAAACCCATATCAACTCCTCCAGTGTTATTTATAAATTTTTTCAAGAACAATTTTTTCCCAAGTATACTTCTTCTTCCCAATATCTCTAAGCTATCCACAACTTCATTTAAGTCCCCAAAAACTAACCACGAAAGCCGTTCCTCCTTAACAAGTTGTTCCAATTTAACCCAGTAATTCTTCTTCTTTGTATATTTTGGCGGGCCATAGCAGCCAAACCCATTTCAACACCTAGTACCATACTCATTTGAAACTGTGAACACCATAGTATTCTCATCCTTCTCAGTGCAATTAATCTTAACATTTTTGGACCACATCAAAGCTAATCCACCTGCTTTACCAATTGAGTCCACAACTTCCAAATTGTTATAACGTAATTTTCTACAGAGTTTTTCTATACTTGAAGTTTTGCTCTTCGTTTTGGCTAGGAAAAGGCAAGAGGGTCTCCATTTCTTTATCAATCCTTTCAGCTCAATGACAGTCTCCTTCCTTCCTAAGCCCCTACAATTCCATGCCAAAATGGTCATGAAAGTGGTGGGGGGGTGGGGGGGAGGGGGGGGGCTTGTTCTGGTCCGCTCCTCTGCCACTAGAAAAATTGACTTACTTGTATCCTTTCCAATGTTCGAGTTTGAACCACAGACCTATCCCTTTGAGAATTCCCCTCCATTTTCCACTTCTACTGCTCTCCACCTTTGGCGTCTTTGGGATGAACGCGTAAAATATCTTGGAGTATCTCTCCCATGTTTAAATCCAGGCGATGATATAGTGGTTGACTGTAGCTGTACTTCCACTTCTTCAAGTCTAGCACTCTCTCTCACTGCCTCAATTATTTCAGTCGCTGGCTCCTCTGCATTGTATTCTATCAGATCCACTACTAAATCATCAGCTCTCATGAAGGCTTCATGCACTATTTGTTCATTGTCAACATGGCCCTCAACTAGACCTAAGTCTTCATAATCGTCCTGTAGGCCCACCACCCTTTCTCTATAAGACCCCTCCAGGTACCAGAACGCCTCCCTTTTTTTACTATTCAAATTTATACGTTTGGGTCTACAAAGCCCATTCGCTTTGTTTACTCTTCTTGGTTAAACATTTAGCTAGTCTGCTAGCTCATTTTCCATCCCATGGTGTTTGAGGCTCCAAAACTACTTCTTACTCTGACTTTCCAAAGAAGCTATCAACTCTGCCGCTTTCCTAGCCCATGAACTCATTTTGGAAATGTCAAAATGGTTTTTCCTTGCCATTTCCACCACCATTTTCTGAAAATCAAAGTTACTCCCCCCTTCCTTGTCTTGTACGGTGTAAAATAGGGAGTTTATTTCTAGGCACATTGTGTAAATGTTGTTGAAATAGTCTCGATTAATACAATTTGCATTCCCCATTAAATCATAGCTCGACGAGCTTTTCTTTCCATTCTCATTTGACTCGCTTATAGTTCCCATCAAATAGGCTATATTAGTTTGCCTTGTCACATTTACATTGATAGTTGCTGTCTCTTCGGCCACCTAACCCTGCTGAATGTCAAAAAATTTTAGTTTTGCAAAAGTAAGCCCGCCGAACACTCCTGCTTGGAGCCAAGGTCCATATAGTCGTGCCACCATTCCATTCGTCATCTTAATCGTCGCCAGTTCTATGTAGGTACACTTTCCAGCCACATGATCCAACAACCCACACAGAAAGCAGAAGTCTAGAAGCCTTTCGTACTTAAATTGTATCCATAACTCATTGCCATCCCCTTTTTCCTGGAAAAACCCAGCCGGTAGAGGATCCTCCACCTTTATATCGATGCAGAATCTCATAATCCTGTGGGACATCATCGATCGGCTATTAGTCAAACTAGTATGTAAGCCTTTGATCTGTTGGTGTATTTTTAGAGCAGTACCTTGATGTAAAAATTTTGGAGGTAGACCATGAACCTGTATATAGAAAGTAAATGTCTTGAAATTTATCTCTTGTATAGTCTCCTCCGATGACCATTCCTTCAGAATAAGGTGAAATCCGTCCATAGACCATGGCCTTCTATAAAAAATCCTATCTTTATCATCTTTAGACATGAATACAAACTTGAAAGTATTGTCTTCCAACATTTCCATTTGAATCCTCCCTTTCAACTGCCAAGTTTTCTTGATAATATCCATTATAGTGAATCACCATAAAAATTTCGAGCTATAAGGAGCTTCCCCACTAGTATTTTCTCCATCTACCTTTCTAAATCTGAGTCTTGAGGCTCTAAGTTCAGATACCTCAGAGCTTCTCTTAAATCCATGATGAGCGGAAAAAACCAATATAACTTTCCACATAACCAAAACCAGATATACGAAAGATCTGAAAAAGATAATCTCAAAGTCAAGCTAGAACTCACTTAGAACCCTTGCCTCTCATGACAAGAGAGAACTTATAAGTTACTGCTTTTGAGTTTTATAATCATACATCCTAGATCATGCATGTATATATATATATATATATATATGAATGCATATGTATTTATTTGTAATCTTACATCCACACACAAATATCATGTCCACACACTCATATATATTCACATATGTTTCAAACTATTTTCCAGCTATAATTCTACCATCTCTTGTCTCTACGGGGAACAGGGCTGAGTGTTCTACGTCATCATTATTTTCTGCAGGCAACAGACCATATTTTTTCTTGCAGTATTCCATGTCATCATCGGAGTCGTCTACTACTTGTATCTGATCATCTAGTACTTCCAGCTTCAATGAGAAATAGTTAGGTTTTCAATCATAAAAATTCATCCAAAGTAAAGTAAAACATTCCAAAAATGGTCATTCCAATAAAAAAACCAACTGAAATAAAGATTGGCATGGGACTTAGCTCCGACAATGCTCTTCTTCAGAGTATGTGGTCGTTAATATTGGGACTATAGGGCAGCCCATTTCTTGTATCGACTTTGGATCACATTCCAAGAAAGTCTTCTTAGGTTTTAGCATTACTTACCATTTATGGTTTTCACATAGTGATTGGGAGGGCAAGTATTAGGGAGGGTAAGCGAGGGAGAAGAGAGAAGAATTGATTCAAAATGAAAGGGGTATGCTGGAAAGTGGTGGGTGGATTTTTTATTAATTTTAATCATATTTGTGGGCATTTCTCCAAATTACCCTTATCATTTTTGCAATATTATTTTATTTAATCAAAATTATTTTTTATTAGGATTTTTTGAGGTCATGTCCAGATCTAATACCATTTGAATTATTTTGGTATGTTTTCTAAATAATAAATATTTTAACATTTTATCCTGAAAATGCCCTTGAATATGTATTAAAATTTTTGCCCAGCACTGGAACCATTTTTCTTTCTTCTCATTTTTCCACCACCCACAAACTTCAACGTCAATCAAAAAAATTTCAGTATCCACCAAAGTTTAAATTTCTAAGAAAAGCAAAAGAAAAAATAATAATAGATCAAGGCAAATTTCGTTGGACACGGAAGAAACTTTGGTGGACACTGAAGTTAAAATTCCTAAAAAAAAGAATAATAATAATAATAGATCATGACAAAATTTAGTGTCCACCAACATTAAAATTTCTAAGAAAAGTAATAAATGTCAAGACAGAATATATCGATTAACTTGAAAAACTAACACTTGAATGGGTTTTTAATTAATTTAATATACAAATTAAAATTATTGACCGAAGACGTCGATGATGAAGAAGAAGCAGAGGAAACGATGAAAATGTAAAAGCCTAAAGTATATTTTATAACTCACTAGAAAAGTTAGATAAAATTTTAATTCTATCAAAAGTTAGCAAAAACTTTTAAATAAGCACTAACATGTGCATTGCATCAAAAAAAACATGGGCTATATAGGTACAACCCACTTGTGGTTTGTTTTTATTTTAAATTGCTTATATAGGTTTGGGTATCATCATTTCCACCCCTAAAATTAACATCCATTAGTTAAAGAAATAACATATTTGCCCTCAAAGTTTATTAAATTTTATATAAAAATTTTGAAACATAAAATTAAAATAAAGTATTAATTTAAAATAAAAAATAAAGATATTATAATAAAAATAAATTCTTTTTTTCTCTCTCCTCTATCACTATCTTACCCTCACCCTCTCCGGTCCCTCCCTCACCTTCTCCACCCATACAATTTTTACTTAGTTTTTACCAATTTATGAAAATAAGTATTCTGCCACCATAAATAGATTAAAAATTCTTCTCATAAACATAACAAAATAGCAAAGCAACCACCTCTCCTCTCCTAACTAATGCGAATTTGATCTCAAAAGCCAAAACGTCACTGCCTCCATCTTCACAGCCGAGAGCCTCCCTTTTCTGTCCTCAAGCACTACCTTCCATAAAGGATACAAAATTATTCAAAAAAAAAAGATTACAAGGATTCAAATAGGAAGAAGATGTATTTTATTAATGAATGATTCAATCTCCTCCCACCCACATAGGTTAGCTTGCTTACTCTCAGCCACTAGTTAGAAGGAATAAGAAAAAAAGGGTTAAGGGCCTCCGACAACCTTGTCACTTACTCCAATAGTTTCCAAGCAGCTTTGATAGAATCAAGAATGAAGTAGTGTACTTTTTACGAAGGAGGATATATACAACAAAGGACCCATGAAGAAAATCATATACTGCAATCAATTATCCAAGCAAAACAACATTTTAGATCAAAATACAAAAAATTTAATAACACAAGTTTTAGTTTTAATTCTCTGTAAACCCAACTTCAATTTCTTTATAAAAGTACTCCCCAGCAGCCTCTTTCAACAATAAAAAACAAAAAAAAAAAAAAACCCAAATTTAGAAGGAAAAAAATCCAACTTTAAAAATAAAAAATCCCAAAGTATTCAAGAAAGTAAATTTTAATAATGGTTTGAAATATCAATTTAGATCCCTCAAAATTAGCCAAGCCAGGAATAAATATCAACATTAATAATGGACTCAAACCGATGCAAATACAAACTTGAAGTAATAAGAAACCCAAAAAAAAAATTCACAAGAAAAACCCAATCGTCTTTATCCATGCCCACCATGGTCATGATATTCAATCTGATCTCCCTCCCCCAAACAAGCTCTCTCTCATATGATTGTTAAGAAATCCAACTCAGATTTGTCATCTCCAATCTCCTCTCCTTCCCCATGTCCTTGCTGTCACTGAAGAAAGAATGAGAAATAAAGAAAGAGAGAGAAAAAAATAAAAAGGTAAAATAAAAAAACCAATAAAAGTAAAATTTGTGAAAGAAAAAAAAAAAAGATAAAAACCACGTGTAGGGAAGGGGAAGAGAGAGGAGAAAAAAAATATTTATTTAATTTTATAAATTTAATATTTTTTATTTAGTTTAAGTGAAAATGACCAATTTGCCGTTTAATGGTTAACTTTAACGATAGAAAACTAACAGTAGAGGATTCTTATGCGAATTTTCAAACCTGTATAAGTTAACTAAAATTTGACTAAATCTCATGAAGTTTTATGATAATAGCCCAAAAAACATTTTTATTAGTATATAATATTTATTTTTAAATATTCATAGGGGGCCTCATATTTAAAGTTGGTCTAATGGCCTAAATTTTAAAGGCCAGCCTTAGTTTTGTTGATAACAAGATAACAATAGATTATTAATATTTCTTTTTTTTTTTTATGAGATTTATTTATTGATATTTTAACGGTCATTTTAACAGTTATATTCATATTTTTTATTTTATTAGATATATTTATTAATATTTTAGCTGTTATTTTTTTATTAGATTTATTTATTAATATTTTAATTAGATGTAATGTTTGTAAAGCGACGACAAAATAATTTTTCATTTTGATTTTATTAGATTTATTTATTAATATTTTAATGGTCATTTTAATAGTTATATTCATATTAAAACGCCATATTTTTATATTTGTGTATGATTTCATAAATGATGTAACTCTCCGAATAAACTTTCAAAAAAGGTACAATCTTTTCTATAAGTACACAAAATGTTTAGAGATTGATTATAGAATTTTTCATTTAGAACTACACAATAATTATTATTGCAAACTATGCAAAATAAAGAGAAAGATGCAATATAAAGAGACAGAAACACAAGTTTAATTAGATTGGTTATCGAATTTTTTAATTAGAATTATACAAAAATTATTACTGCATATTGTGGAAAATAAAGAGGAAAAAATACAAGTTCAGTTGGGTTGAAAGTTGTTATTGGCCGTTTTGGAATTAGTAAATCAAGAGTCTAAAGTCTAAGAGGACAAGGAAGTCTAAACATAATAGGACTATATTCCTCTTAAAACCCCTAGAAAACTACATGTATAAAAAGGGATTGTGGCTGAAATTTTCTTTCGAACATATTAGAAAAGGAATACAGCTAAGGAAAAAAAGAAAAAAAAATTCAGCGGAAAGTAAGGAGATAGAAAAGGGAAATTGGCTAGGATTTGTGCAAATTTGCTTTAGGTGTATAACTATTATTATTTAGTATGTATTAAAGCTTGATGAAAATTTTAGGTGTATAAATTTTATTATTTTGT
The DNA here is from genome assembly GCA_007844105.2 of Rhamnella rubrinervis. Lineage (NCBI taxonomy): Eukaryota > Viridiplantae > Streptophyta > Magnoliopsida > Rosales > Rhamnaceae > Rhamnella > Rhamnella rubrinervis. The sequence goes on from CM017576.2 coordinate 5,286,917, forward strand.
ATTTATTAATTCTTGTTAGAATTTTTCTGAATTAAATGATATATGTATGTTATATAGTTATGAAAGCCAAAGTTTCTGCTTGAAAATATTATACATTATATATGAATGTTTTCCTATATAATTATGTATATATATATTTATACAAATTTGAGATTTATGCTAAAAGTATAAATTACATGTGTGACCTTAACATATGTATGCATGAGCGTGAAACCGTAATAAAAAGGGTTTTGTTTTATGCTAATAAAAAGTTTGATTTCTAAAAGATTTTATAAAACTAAAGTATTTTTAAAAAAAGAAATAATCATAGTCATGCATTGGAGGCAACGTTCATGAATATAAAACAACCCTTTATATGTGTTTGTTCTATTCAAGGGAGGGCTCAATAATCTGGTCTATTAAAAAATAAATTTGCATGAGCACATGTAAACGTATGGGTATATATGGAAGAACTCGTTGATGATCACAATGAGGCATGACTATTACTCTTTATGAGTGTGTATGGCAGAACTTAACTTGCATAATTAGGATGCAAGTGGGATTGTCTCCACTTATACTATTTCTTTTTTATGGCTATGTGAATTTTTTAAAAGTTAGTTTGTGTGATACTTTGGAAAAAATAAATTATCGAATAGGTAATTTTCTCCTTTGAAGTATGTTGACGGATTGTATGCTCTAATATAAAAATTAAGTTATACATCTTTATACATATGTTTTAAACTAGAATAATATTTATATTTTGGTTCAAAAAAAATCAAAACTTTAAAGTATGAAGATAGTTTTTGACGATTGATTATACGGATTTTTGCATTGCATTGGCATATGAATGTGGTACTTATTGAGTGACTCACCACTTATTCCATTTTGTTTGCATGGGTGTAGGTGAGAAAAGAAATTAATAAAGATTTCTTGGAGCATTGGTATGGAGAAACATTGGGCAAGACAAATTTGTGCAGATTAATATAAACGCTTCCAAGACAAAATAAATATTTTATTTTTATTTTATTTTGTTTAGAATATAATGGTTTAATTTATGTTTTTTCTTTTTAAGTTGTGGGTATTAAAGACAGAATTCTTAATTTATTTGATATATTATTTTTTTAAAGTATTTATATATTTTTATTTGAAATTCTTAAAGATTCGAAGAAAATTATTATTACGGATTTATTATATTCTTGTATTTGTTTATGAATAAGATGTATCTCTTTTTGGATTGAATTTTAAAGATTTGATTAAGGGGTGTTATATTTAATTTATTTAATAAATTATATTTGGGGCTTAAAATATTGCTTGACCAACTTAATTGGGGCCTAAGGGCTTGCAAAACCCTAATCTTTTTTCTTGTTTCTAGCCCGCTAAAGTTTGGAGAGGAGTATTATTATTTAATCTTTTAAGTAATGATTATTTTCCTTTTCCTTTAATATTTTGCTAAATTTAATCCCAAAATATCTTCACTTTAATATTTAAAGTTTTTTGCAAGCAAAGTTTTACTTTTAAAATTTTACTCTTTCAAGAAAAAAAAAAGTGTCAAAGTCTTAACTTTTCTCTAGAGTACTTTCTATAGACATTCAGTTTTCTAGTACTTATCTATGGACGTCCAATTGTCCAGTACTTCTCTATAAACGTCTAGCTTCCTAGCAATTTTTTACGGATACTCTTTCTGCAAAGTGTGCACTTTTATAGTAATATTTTACTTAGTAAAAAACCTTAATTGTCACACACTCACTCTCTCTAAACAGACACCAACCCTTTATCACCATACAAAAGCCTTCTTTTACCTTTTTCGAGACCATTTGCTCATCTCTTTTTCTTTCCTCTCTTGTGTTTTTTCTCTTCCTTCTTTCTTTCATCTATCCTTTCTTCTCTTTGCTCTACCTCCTTAACTACAAAGAGAACCCACCATTTTCTTACCAAGAAAAGGCAAGGCTTAGAGATGAATCACATTAAGACCACCTCCAAGCTCTACTTGTAGAAACTACTCATCTCTAACTTACATGAGAGATATTTTTTAGGAAAATACCAAAGGAAACCATTGGGTTTTCTTGGTTCTTTTCCTTAAAAAGAAAGGTCTCTGAACATACCAAGAGAGCAAAGGAAGATTCGGTCATAAATTAAAGGTTTACTCTTATTTTCTTGGAATTTTTGTGTTTTATATGTAAAAATGGGCTTAACCTCCATAAAAGATCACCTATTTATTACAAAAATTTTGTTTGTAAGAAAGTTTTAAAGGTTTTTCATAGCTTTTGAAAAGGGGTTCCTTGGATTTTTTCCAAGAAATCATATTTTAGGTTTTGTATTTTTGTTTTTATATAGATTTTCCAAAGAAAACATTTTCTTAGCTTGTATTTTTAAGGGGCCTTGGTCATTTGACCTTAAATCTTAATATTTTAAAAGGTATTCCTTAACATCCATGTCAAAAATTTGTTTTCCATATTTTTTCTTTTTAGATCCAATCTAAAATATTGGTCTTTTACATGTTTTCATTGGAAAATGTTTCAGATCTAGGTTGAAAGGATTGATTTGCTAAATATTTCTTCTTTTTTTCATCATCTTCTAACTTTAAGGTCTTTTTCTCTTTACTTGTACTAAACCCTTTTGTATGTGTCTATCCTCATTTTATGTCTCTCTAGACACCCTCCACTACTATGGTTTAAATGAACAAAAATATTATTTTCCTCATTTCTCTTAAGTTATTGGTTTGTAAATTACTAGTTTAGAGACTATAGCTTTTACTCCCTTAAATCACACAAACTTGAAAATCTTCCTTCTTACTCATGGATAATATTGTGTGAGATATTATTTATTATACTTTGAATACAATGTAAATATTGTGAAGGAATATATTATTTGTGCTCTATTTTTTATCTTTGGTACTCTCTGAATCTGTTATAAGGACTAGATTCTTTCAACAAGTGGGCCTTTCTGAACTCAGCTTGTCATAAAACTATACAAAGAATTTGAGGCGACTGAACTTATCTCTAGACAGACAATCCATAGACTTGGATACTTAAATGATTTTGACCACAGTAGGAATCTATTAAGCTCACCCTAAAACAACACAAAGAACCTGAGGGGAGGCATTGTGGTGCTATAAACATGAATCCAGCCATTTTCAAGCGAGCTATCTATGGATCTTGACACGTAGAGAATATAGGCCCTAAGAATATTTTACGAATAGCCACAACCACCTATGGAGGAGCGCCTTACGGAAGACCACTCTATATAAGACCATTTACCAAAGGTTTAAACACTCTATGGAGGCTCATTCTTTTAAAGGACCAAGTCTTTCCTAAAGCCCATCATTAAAAGAAGGCTCATACTAAAAAGGCTACATCAACAACTAAACACCTAATCTAAAATCTACCCTAACATAATGGCGACTCCATTATGGAGCTGAAAAAACAGATTCAAAGATATTGCCACAAAGAAGCCAAAGCACATCCAATAATATATAAAATAACTCTCTAAAGCTAAGCCACAATAATTTCGAAGCACCAATGCCGGAGATTAGTAATTAAAGAACTACAAGCCAACCAAGAGGGATGTGTAGCTTGTCAAGCAACTCCAAGACAACGTGATTACAACTTTCAAACTACTGTAAGAGAACATGACTACCACCTTTAAACCGATCACTCCAGCCATTGGACTGCTACACGAGAAGTACAAGCACCGGAGCTAAACAATGGATATGTCCTCACTCAAGCCAAAGTCATGGTATTGCTAGAGAAGGAGTTCATAAGTCAACCATAGAAGATCTTAAATATATTTTGCAACCTCAATATCCTATGGAGATTTTTCGAAAATCATACCCGTCAGACTACGAAACCCTATGTTTCACCATGTTTGATGGAAGGAAGGGCAACTCGAAAGACAACCCGAAGGAGCACGTTCGCAGATTCATAGACTCTATGGGCTCACATACTGGAAATCACAACCTTCGACTTTGAGAGTTTTTAAATTTCTCAAAGATTGTGCCTTCACATGATATACTTTTCTCATTCTCTGTTCCATTAAGAATTGGAAAGATATGTTTTTTCAATTTTTGAGAAAATATTTTCAAAGTGAAGAACATGTGATGGTGATGCAACTCAGCAACACTTATCAAAAGTCTGTAAAATCTCTAGTAGATTTCGTGAGCCGCTTTAGAGATCAGGCACTTGAGTGCTATGATGAGCAAGATGAAAGTTTGCTAGTGGAGATATGTATTACCAACATCATACTGGAGTACTGAGTCTATCTCAGGAATCTTAATATAATACAATTCACAAAGCTCATAGAAGCTACTAAAAGGACCTCTATTTTAAGATCTTACTATGAAAAAAGTGAACAAAACTTCAACTAATTTTGAGGAATTGCACTTCAATGAGTTAAAGTATCAAAGAATAAAGATATATCCAGTGTTGCCATGTTCAGATAAGGAGTTGCACTCAATTATAGACCAATGGTTTGATGATGGTATCATTCAACCTTTTAATCCATAAGCATTTCCTACAAAGGAAGATGAGGAAGATTTTCATTATTTTAGGCTTCATCAATGTGTTGGTTGTTCCAACACTGCTTGTCAAGCACTAAGGAAAATATTTCATGCAAAGATTGATGATGGAACTCTTGAGCTACCATCCAAGAAGAGCCTAAGAATCAAAGAGGTTGTTATAGGAACTAGCCACCTTCAACACTTCACTCCATAAAGAAGATTTCTATCCAAAGTTGCTAGACACTATCTAGATGACATATCATGCTAGTATTAGAAACTTCATAGTTGATCTAGACACACTTAGGGGCTAGATGTGAATTGATTTCATCCCGCAGCTAAAACTTCTTTATTGTTTTGCATGGAAATAGAGGTTATGTTAGTTATGTTTTGATATTTTACTAATTGTTATTAAGTACCTATGTTTGTAATAGATTTTTTATAAAGACCACTAAAGTTTTGAGAAGATTTTAGTTTTAAGCACTTGGGGGTTTGGACCTTATCAACCATATCCATACAGTATAGAAAGACATATATGGCTCTTATACAAGATCATTAACAAGTACACATTTTGCCAATGAATAATTATTAGCAACCTTAACATCGAGCGTCAACTAAAAGTGATTAAAATATTTTAATTAGTATATAAAATGGAAACTACTAACCAATTTTATTATTTTCCTAGAATAGTTGATCAAACTGAGGTCTAACAATGCATTGTACCAATTAAAATATTGGCAAAGCTAAAACAATAAAAAGACTCTCATCCGAATACTAAACAAAATCGCAGATGAATACGTTGGGGGCTAGAGTAATCATCTATCAGATGCCTTATGGGCAAACAAAATTTCACCAGGGCACACAATAAGTCTTTCGTTATATACATTGATGTATGGAGCAACAACCCCAAATCTCTGGATGCTCTACGTGATGAGAGTAACAACTATAAAAAGACTTTCTAGAGAAGATACAATCAGCCAAAGAGCTACTCTTAGTGGCATAATGATGGGAAAATAAGTTTGTACAAGCTGATAGACAAAGTACAACATTACCATCCTGAGAATACCCAAGGTGGTTTCCCAAGGAAGCTTTAGTTTACTACAACTATGATTTTTCATGATGCAGAAAAAGCCAAAACAATGATGGACTCAACATGGGGGAAAAATCTAGCAACGAAACAACCGTTGTAGTCCAAAGTTTAAGTCTTTTTCAACTAGTTAGGATATAGACCTCAAATAAAGGTAGCAATAACTAAAGTGCTCATAAGATCTTGACAAATCTTGGACCACAATGTTTTGCAAATGAAACCAAAGGCACATGACTGTTCTCAAAGGGTACACATGTAATTACTTTCATGCAAAAAAGACATGAAGTTCCTCATCTGATCACTAGAAAGGTTTATTTCTCGAATCACAAATTAATGAAGTCTTCATCTAGATAACTCTTGTAGACATATGACCATTAGATATGCTAGATACTATAGATATATCAAGAGACAAGATTGTCAAAGTCGAAACCCAAATATCTAACATGTTACGGAGGCTAAACCAAAAACAACTTTGGAGACAACGTCAAAGATGCATTCAGAGACTACACCAGAGACAACGCCAAAGACAACACCAGATACAACATTATAGGACCATGACTATGTCAAACCCATTGTTGTGCCAAATCCTTTGCAAGATGGATTTGACTCAATGGTGGAATAACTCAACATTTTTTATTTAAGTATGAACTCGGGGATTTAAATCCAAGTCTCCATCAGCTCTCAATTGTCCTTAAAGGAGAAGCAAAACATAGTTAAGCTGCTGAAATAGTATTCTAATGTATTCGTTAGGGAAATATGAAGACATGTTTGGGCTGAAATCAAATATGGTTTGTCACACCTTAAACATCTCTCAAGATAGCAAACTAATCAAGCAACCTAGAAGAAAATTTCATCCGATGATAAAATCTCAAATTAAGGAGGAACTGGATGGAAAGAGGCAACATGCATGGGACAACGTTGCTGCTTATTACAAAATGGTCATGAATATTTACAACAAAGCTATAAAAACTCAAGAAATATAAGAAGGACGTCTTATGCTCAAAGTTAACAATTTGATTCGAAGAATTATACCCTCGCCATCAAAGTTCTACCCACACTAGGAAGGCTTATTTATGGTGAAGCAAGCATGTTGAGATACTACTGGCTCGTGGATTTTGCCAAAAATACTCAATGAGATAATGTCAACTATAAGTGGCTCAAGACCTACCATACCTAGAGCACTTTAGATAAATAGGTAAATATGTCAAGTAAGTGTCAATGTCATGCCATGTTATGTAGATCTAAGAAGCAAAATGCCTATCCCACGTTGTACAATAAATGTCCACATCATGCAAATTTATCAAGAAAAATACTCATGTCATATCATGTAAGTATGTCAAGCCAATGTGCAATCACGCCACATCATACAAATTTATCAAGCAAAATGTGCATGCCACATCATGCAAATATGTCAAGCAAATGTCCACGTCATGTAGATTTTCCATGTAAAACGTTCATTCCACGTCATGCAAATATGTCAAGCAAATTTCCATGTCATACCACATTATGTAACCCTATCAAGCAAATATTCATGTCATACAAGATATAATATTATTTTAAAAAATGTATATATATGTTATGTATAGTTTTTTAGAAAATTATGATCGTTTTCCTACAATATATCATGCTAGATGCAACTTTCATGCTAACACATCAATATCATTATGGCGAATGCAAAGCTACACTTAATGAAGGATATGTCGGAGACAGTGCTACTCATTCTAGACTGCAATTTTGTGCTAATATATTAATGTTGTTACTCTAGATTCAAAGCTAATTGGATGAGGAATTACATGCCAAATATATTGCTATATCTTTTGTCGGATGTTAGATAACTTTCAAAACTCATGCTTACATTTTTTAGAACATGCATTATGCATTACCATAATATTATACTTGCATGCCTACATTTTTGACATGTCATGATTCATTTAATATTGCATATATATGTTTAAGTTTTATATCATGCTACATCAAACCTTTTAATAGGCCTCAAGGGACTATGGTTTAGTTGACACAAGAGCTATTGAGTAAAATTTGGATTAATTTATTTATGCTAAGCTAGCCCACTGAAGGGTTTTAATTTCATGATTTGAAAAATTAATATAAGTCTGTAGACTAGTAAATTTGCAAGCATTTTTTATTATTTACTATTTATCATTATTTGCTAATATTATTTGGGTCTTAATCTATTTAATAAATGTTATTTGGGGTTTATAATATTACTTCACCTATTTGATTGGGGCCTAAGGGCTTGCAAAAGTCGAATCTTTTTCCTTATTTTTAGTTTGCTAATGTTTGGAGTATTATTATTTAATCTTTTAAGTAATAATTATTTTCCTTTTCCTTTAATATTTTACAAAGTTTAATCCAAAAATATGTTCATTTTAATATTTTAAAGTGTCTTGCAAGCAAAGTTTTTCTTTTCAAATTTTACCTTTCTAAGAAAAAGCAAATGCCCTTCCATAGAGTACTTTGCCATAGACGTCTAGTTTTTTCACACTTATCTAGAGATGTTCAATTGTCCAGTACTTTTCTACGAACGTCCAGCTCTCAGCAGTTTTCTATGGATACCCTTCTTACAAAGTGTGCACTTCTATAATAATATTTGATTTAGTCAAAAGTCTTAGCTATCACGCATTCACCCTCTCTTAACAAACACCAACCCTTTACCTACCATACAAAAGCCTTCTTTTACCTTTTTGAGACCATTTAGCCATCTCTCTCTCATCTATCTTGCTTTTTCTCTTTCTTCTCTCTTCCATCTTTACTATCTTCTCTTTACTCCACCTCTATAACCACCAGGAGAACCCATCATTTTCTTACCAAAAAAGGGCAAGACTTAAAGATGAAGCACATTAAGAATCCTTCCAAACTCTACTTGTGAAAACTATTCCTCTCTTACATACATGAGAGAGATTTTTTAGGAAAATATTCAAGGAAAACTTTAGGTTGGGTCTTCATAGTTCTTTTCCTTAAAAAAAAGATCTTCAAACATACCCAGAGAGCAAAGAAAGATTCAGCCATAAAGAGAAGATTTACTCTTATAATCTGGGGATTTTTGCTTTTTATGGGTAAAAGGGGGCTCTTTTGTTGTCTACTCAACCTCTATAAAAAATCACCTATGTAGAGTTTCTTTTTTTTTTTTTTTTTTTGGGGGGGGGGGAAGATAACCATGATTTTAGAGTGTATATTTATAAGAAAATTTAAAGGTTCTTCATGCCTTTTAATAAACGGTTCCTTGGATTTTTCCTAAGAAATCATATTTTGAGTTTTCTATTTTTATTTTTCCATAGATTTTCTAAAGAAAATATTTTTTAGTTTTGTATTTTTTAAGAGGCAATAGTCATTTGACCTTAGATCTTAGTACTCAAGATCCAAGTCAAAAATTCATTTTCCATACGTCTTCCCTTTAGATCCAGGCTAAAAAATTAGTCTTTTATATATTTTTCTTGAAAAATACCTCGAATCTAGGCTCAAGGAAGTGATTTGCTAAGTTTCCTTTTTTCATCATCTTCTAACTTTGAGGGTCTTTTTCTCTTTACTTGTGCAAGACTCCTTTGTATGTGTGTTTCCTTATTTAATGTCTCTTTGGACACCCTCCACTATTATGCTTTGAATGGAAAAAATGTTATTTTCCTCATTTATCTTTAAGTTGTTGGCTTGCAAGTTATTAGTTTAGAGATTATATCTTTTGCTCTCCTAAATCACACTAACTTGAAAGTGTTCGTTCTTACTTATGGATAATGTTGTGCAGTATATTATTTATTATACTTTGAAACAGTGAAAATATTGTTGTTATGGGATTTTGACCTTATCAACGAATATGTTGTTCGTGCTTTATGTTTTATTCTTTGATACTCTCTGGATCTATGACAAAGATGGAACACTTTCAATAAAGGGGCTTTTCCGAACTCAACTCCCCATAAAACTACACAAAAAACCTAAGGGGAGGCATCATGGCACTACATCTGTTAACTAAACTCATCTTTGCAGAGGCTATCTGCAAACTTGGACACATAGAGGATTTAGACCACAGTAGGAATCTACTAAGCTTGTCATAAAACAACATAAAAAAACCCGATGGGAGGCTTCATGGTGCTGCATATATGAACCTAGCCCATCTTTAAGCGAACTATCCGTGGATCTAGACACTTATAGAATGTGGGCCCTAATAAGATTCTATGGACGACCACCAATCGATAAGCACCCTATGGAGGGCCACTCTATTTAGAGCCATTCACCAAATGGCCAAAGACTCTCTGAAGGCTCATTCTTTTAAAGGACTAAGTATTTTCTAAAACTCATAATTAAAGGAAGACTTGTCACCATGAAGGCTACACCAACAATTAAGCATCTAACCGGAAATGCACCCCCAACAAAAGTCTATGTCCAAAGCTTATCAATTGTAGATTAATTTATCATAAGGTAATAACTTGGTTTAAATATGCACTTTAATACCCTCAAGTTTCACTAATTTAGGTTAAGGTATTCTTAATTTTTTTTTTCTTTCAATTGAAATCATTTAGTTTTCAATTTGATTCAATTATAGTCATCTCCATAAAGTTTCTTTAAAAAATATATATATACAATTGAACTATCCAAATTACCTTGCATGCAAGGCACTTTGCAGCAACAATAATGGTTTTTGTTCTCTAATTTTAAAGTTTCAGTTAATTTTTTAGTTTCTTAAGAGATTTGCAAAACTTTAATTGAACTATTCAATTTATCATAACAACAACAACAATGTTTCTTTCTTCTTAGAAAATTTGTAGAGGAGAATTAAATTGGAAACTAGAGTCTCATTTGAAAGTAAAAATTTAAGAGGCTCTCATTGAAATGTGGCCAAGCTAGAGGTACAGATGTGTATTAAACTCAGGTTTATATATATTTTCAATAATATTTGCTAATAAATTTATTCTTTAATTTGCAAGGAATTTAATGTGTATTGTTTAAGCAAAAATATCCATAGTCAAGAAACTGGCACTCAGGGTCTCACCAATAAACTTACAAAAAGAGGAACAAACATTTGACTGGCCAGTGTTGCGAACCTAAAACCCTCCCACGCTCATGTCAAGTCAGTCTTTAGATGTAGTTCATTGAAGAGCATATAGATTGTGTGATTGTGTATTTTTATTCATAGAAGTGTTGTATTTATAGGGTTTCGAGTTTGGGGTTTAGAAAACTCTAGCCATCATTGGCTTATTTGGTAATTCATTAGGACTTTTCCAGTATAATAATAAATATTTAGTCGGGGTACATTTTGCCCATATAATTAGCCCATTAGTTTCTAAAGTGAGTAATTTATGTGGTTTACAAAATAAGCAAATGGCTTGAGTGAATATTGCCCTTTTTGTTAGGTCTTTTTCTCCTTAACGTAGTGTCAGTTGGATAATTGCCTATTTACGTTTTTAATTAATCCAAGTAGCTTCATGACTATATACATCGCATCTCACGAATCATCAAAGAGAATACCGAGTATGGTTCGGATTTTTACTTGGTGAACATCAAGCACCCTTGGTGAAATCCAAGTATTAAGAGAATACCAAGGGCTTGGGATTTTATTTGGTCAAATCTAAGGTTTATCATCTAAGTCTATATGTTCGACTTAGGCAGTGCCCTCGTTGGGTTTTATTAATATCGCCCGAACATTGTGGATCTTCCATGGATTTCATAACTGGTTAGGTCTTACTAATTCCGCCTAAGTATTTAGAAAAGCTTGCCATACATAAACTTTCACATATTACTATGAATATGAGATGATAAATATAATCCTCAAGTGTATTCCTCATTGTCCAACTATTCATGGCGTTTGAGTTAAGAAAATACATGGATTTTGAAGGGCAATATAATAGAATTCAACCATCTTGATGCGCGGAGATCACATAAAAAATATATTCATCAAGATCAGGTAGAAAATCCCATTGTAAATAATAATATACATGTTCCATCAAAATTGAGAGGAAAATGAAGGCTTGATAGAATGAAATACAATTTACAGATAATAATATGAATAAAAAGTACGTCCATATCTAATAAAAAATCTTATTGCAAATAGTTATACAAATAAGGATACACATCATAGTATAATTTAATTCTATTTTATTTTTGAAAGATGTCTCAATCTTAGCAAATAAAATAGCAAAAAAATATATGTATAGCATGGATGAGAAAAACTTGAACCCAATGTGTGTATGGTGAAATCCAACACAAAATCTTTCACAATGAGAGTGTGGCTATGATATGATTCCTCGCATAATTTAGAGATATTATCCTCTTAATCCCTGAAATTGACTAAGGGAATAATATTTTGTTATAGGCAAACAAATAAATAATTAAGTATAAGTATAAACCAAGCAAACTCTCACACGACCCGATAACATGACACGAACCCGCATGATTAAAACAGTGTTCGGGTTTATCTAATATAGGTATGGTTTACCCGTTAAGAATCTATTATGTTAACAGATGAAACTCGTTATCACCCATTTAACCTGTTAAGCAATGATATTATAGTATTTTTTATACAAACCCTAATTTAAACAACAATCGCCACACTACCTTTTTCGCATCTTTCCTCCTTTACCACATGTCTTTTGGATGTCTTATGTCCCATCTCAACTCATCCTTTGCCCATTTATCCTCATTGGTGTCATTGCATCCCTATTCTCATCCTTTAAAAACTATGAAGGTTCGATTCCACCTGATTTAGAAAGCTGTCAAGGTTCAACACAATAAGATATGGTCGTATAGGTATTTGGGTGTCTACGCAATTAAGATGTTCCTCTCGTTTTCTTTTTTAAATTCCATATATATACAATATTTTTAGGTCAAAGTTTGAACATTTGGAGCTAAAGAATTTAACTGCAGGGTGATAAGGTCAATTCAGAAAGTAACATTGATGTAATTAAGTAGGTGGATGTGGATTTAATTAACTATTATTTATATCAATTGTGTCAGTCCCATTAGCTTTCATACATTTTCAACTTGTCAGATTATATGGCTTTTATTTATAATTTCTTCTAAGCAAACCTCATTTTAATAATTAAAAAACCTTGAACATTTTAGTTTTCATCATGGAATTTGCATTTACTAGTTTGGTTAAAATATGATTTCACATTGAGAATGCCAGATTGACCCTAATTTTTTTTTTCAACTTAGCTTCCTTGGAAGTAAATTACCTCAGTTTTGTACTTTTAAACCATATTAAGTAACTAATCTATTGAAATTCTACTGTGTATTCATTTAAGTCTTTTTCTTTCTTCTTTTTTTCTTCTTTTTAATAACTTGAAGAGTATTAAGATCACATAAATTTATATGAGTTGTGTTTCTCTTTATTAATTGGAAACAAGTAGATCATGTTGCATATTATTTAGTCTAAGATTTGGAAGATTCAGCATATATATATATATATATATATATATAATTTTTGGCCAAAAAGTCTAATCCTAGTTTTGATTATGTTACATCAAGTTGACACTATCTTAATGTGAGATTTTGAATTAAGTAAGGGTATCAAATTTTTATAGTTTTAAAGCTAGGAGAAGAATTCCTACACCCAAACACTAGAAAAAATGAGTGGTAGTCATCCTTAACTAGTAAGTACTATTTTTTATGATTATAATATTAACTTGTTTGCTTAATCCTTTTATAAATTAAAATTATTACAATTATATTGCATTTTTAAATTATAATAATTATTTTGTATTATGCAGAAAGATTCAAGTAATTCTATTGATAATCTTGTGGACATTTTAACTACAGATGATATTGAAGAGAATGACGGAAACAAATACAGGAAAAAAAAAAAAAAAAGGCTAAAGGAATGCCTTTGCAATTAGGCAAGGACAATTATAAACTAAGATCACGTGCTTGGCCATTGTTTGAATTGTTGCTAATTGGTGAAGATAAAAAAAGATGTACTAAGTGTAGACAATGTAGAGTACAATATATATGGGAAAACAGTCATGAGACGGGTAATATGATAAATCATATGCAAAATTATCCTAAAAATAAATATGGTGATGCGAAGCAAATGCTTTTATCTTCATCTAAAAGAGTGTTTTAGCTCATTCTTCTTTTGTTTTTTACTATACAACATTTCATAATTTGGTGATAGAGGCAATTATCAAACATTATTTATCTTTTAACTTTGTTGAGTATAATAGTATTAGAGCCAATTTGAGTACATTTCTTTGGATCTCAAGATGCCTTGTAGGAATATCGCTAAAGCATACATGTTGAAGATGTTTAAAAATATAAAACAAAAATTGCATAGTGTGTTGAGTTATATTTTAGGAAGGGTGTGTTTAACATATGATTTATAGAGTACAATATATATGTGAAAGTAGTTGTGGGAAGCAAATGCATATGTTGAATTATATGCGAAATTGTCCAAAAAATAATTATGATTATGCGAATCAAATGCTTTTATTAGCATCTAAAGAGAGTATTTTAGCTCATTCTTCTTTTTTTGATTATACGTTATTTCGTAATTTTGTGATAAAGGCAATTATCAAACATAATTTATCTTTTAGTTTTGTTGAGTATGAGGGTATTAGAGCCAATTTGAGTACATTTCTTTAGACCTCAAGATGCCTTGTAGGAATACCACTAAAGCATGTGTGTTGAAGATGTTTAAAAATGTAAAACAAAAGTTGCATAGTGCGTTGAGTTTTTTTCCAAGAAGAATGTGTTTAACATCTTATTTATAGACCTCTATCACCATTGATGGATACTTTAGTCACAAAGTTCACTTTGTTGACTAATAGTGGAAGTTGAACAAAAAAATCTTAAATTTTTGTCATATACCTCCTCCACATACTGATATTGCATTGTCAAATAAAATTAATTCATTGTTAAGTGATTGGGGAATTAAGAATAAGTTATTTTCTATTACTTTGGACAATGCTTCTACTAATGATTATTTTGTTGATATTTTAAAAACTCAATTAAATTTTAGAGGTATCATTTTGTTGAATGGTGAATTCTTTTATGTTTATTGTTTTGCACACATTTTGAATTTATTTGTCCAAGATGGACTTGAAAGAAATTGATGAATTGGTTGTGAAGGTTCAAAAGTGCATAAAGTACATTAAAGGATATCGGGGAGGAAACAAAAGTTTTATAATTGTGCCCATTAGATGGAACTCAACATACTTTATGCTTGATAGTGCAATTTTTTATCGTCGAGCATTCCTAAATTTGAAATTGTTGGATTTAAACTTTAAATGTTGTCCCTTTTTAGAAGAATGAAATAAAATAAAAAAAAATCTAAGTTTTTAGGGTATTTTTATGAGGTCACTTGTTTATTTTTTGGAACCAAATATCCTACATCAAACTTATTTTTTCCTAAAGTGTTTGTCATTCAACATAATATCAAATCGGCTATGGAAGGGAATGATAGTTTTTTAAAAAAGATGGGGACATTTATAAGTTTGAAATTTGATAAGTATTGATATGAATATAGTTTGATTCTTACAATTGTTGTGATTTTGGATCTCGTTATAAAATTTAGCTTATTGAATGGGCTTATGCAAAGCTTCATGATAAAGGTTCTCTTAAGATAAAGCATGTTTGTGATACAATGAATTCTTTATACAACATATATATGGAGAAGTTTTCTTATCTTGTCAAGACAAATAACATTTTGAATGAGACTTCCAATCAATTGGAAACCGACACCATTTTTTTGGAAAATTATTAGTTTAGTTTGTTTTGCATTTACCAATATTAAGTTTACTAAATTTAATGCATTTAAATTGTTGACAAATTATATAATAAAATTGTTACTGTATGTTATAGGACTTTGATATTAATTACATGAAAGGTACCTCTTTAAGCAAAAAGAGTGAAATGGATAAATATTTTGGTGAAAAAAAATTGGATAGAAAACAAGAATTAGACGTTCTTAATTGGTGGAAAGGAAAGCAATTTCGTTATCTCATTCTTTCTCAATTGGCTGGTGATGTGTTAAAAATTCTTATTTCCACAATTGCCTCCGAATCGACTATTGGTATTGGTGATAAAGTCTTGAATCAATATCGTACTTCTCTTTTACTAGAAGTTATGAAAGCTTTACTATGTACTAGTGATTGGTTTTTTGGAGGAAAAAAAAAAAGATAAATCTTATGCTCATGTATTTTTTTTGTCACTATTTTTCATATATTTGCATAACTTTAATATTTTTTTAAAAAAAAATAAGTAGTTTCTTATTAAGAGAAGTTCAATTTGGATCAAATTTGTGAAAATATTTTCAAATTGAATGTTGATGAAAATAAATCAGAAGAATGTTTTAATATCATTTCTATCAATAATTAAAATTTAGAAATAATTTTAAATTATCCATAAAATCTCTTATACACCAATATATAATATATAGCTTTCTGACTTCTTTTTTTCTGTTTTTTTTGTATCTCATGAATTGAAGCTTATTGGTGGATTTAAAAGAATATTTGTGTCATGTTTTATTATTGTTCTTGGATTATTAAGATATTTTATTAGGTATTTATAGTTGACAAAAAACATTTCTATATGCCTTTTATTTTATTTTTTTGTTATTTTTTTAAGATAAAAATTAAAGTCAATAAAAAATATATATAACAAGTGAAATGAGTTAAATGAATACATGTTAACATGTTAATTTATATATGAAATAAAATACTAACATGTTTAACGAGTTATTAACGAATCACCCATTAATTTTAAAAATGAATTTGAATTCTTTCACCTATCAACTTAACGGATCTTGTTTAAATGAGAAAAATTTAATACGACACGACACGAATTCATTTCAACACGATATGTTGTCAGATCTATATAAGTATGTGGAAGACCTCAAACATTGTTGTGGGGCAACGATCTTTGATCTCTCATGCTGCCTCTGATTGAATAATAGTAAGGTGCTTTATCCTTTCAACTCATATATACAGCCCTAAACGTCACAGCTTTGAGGGACAATTCATGCACAACTTTGAGAGAGATAAACCAACATTCTCTGGCTTCGAAATGCTTCTTGGTAGCAAGAACATAAATAAAGTTGATGTGCACATAACAACTTAGCATTTAATATTCTCTTGGTTGAATCTTCTTTGCTTATTGAATGCTCGAGTTATGTCACAACCCCATATATACTTTCCTAAAAAGTGATGGATGATAGGAGCACTTGTAATTGAATCTAAATGAGTTAGTTCATGTGACGTTGCCAGAAAGCGTCTTAGTATTTTTCTTTTTTATTTTTTAATTTTTGTCTCAGGTATACAACATATCATTTGGCCTTGGCAATGGCCAAACGACAAGCCATGTGGCTGGCTTTGAGGGTGCGACTCTAGCAAGGTTCTAAAGCAAAATTTCAACGATTCTAGCGGCCATTGGGCGCGATACAACTTGGGTTTTGTAAATTGGGAACTTCTAAATTGTTTGGCATAGATGATTACGGTTGAATTGCAGTAAATCAAGGCGGAGAGAATTGCTCGCAGCGCCGGAACTTGGGTGTTCTATTCATGCCTTTTCCAGTTGTTTTTCTAGGTGAAACCATGAGGCTTTTGTAGATCGTTAAAATCTGAGTCAATTGGCATCGGTTAGGTTGATTGAATAGAGGAGGAGCATATGGCTAGAGTTGGGGGTAACGGCAAAAATTTCTGACGACTGCACATGGCATTTCCAGTGGCATTTGGTCGTGGGAGTCACGGGGTTTTGTAGATCATTTGAATCTGAACCTGATCGTGTGGGTGGTGTCATCCCATTCACCATAGGTGGAGATGGCCAGAATTGATCATTGAGATGGCTGGAGTTGATGATGGAGGAGGCTGAGTAAGTTAAGGAGGCCAAAAAAATATTTGTTTCTTCTAAGACTAAATTTATAATTAATTGGATCAAATCCCAAGCGATTCTCGTGAAATTCACACACAGATTGCATCAATGAATTGACGCATTCCATTCGGCAACATGCTTTGGGTCTTATTGTCGGTGATCGAATTTATATGTGTGTGTTAGTGTGAGTAATGTTTGCTATATAATGAATGGTTAATTTTCCATGGACATCTTGCTCTTCAGCTCTATAATCAAGATGGCCTGATCTTTATAATATGTGTTTCAACCTAAAAACAGTCAGATACCTTACTCCTCTCAAAAGTAACTTAGAGTGTGTTTAATAACTTGAAAACAAAATAGAATGTCAAATAATTCTAAAATATAAGTGCAGTATACTTCGACACTCAAGTTAATAATAAAAAATGCAGGACACTCAAGTTAATAATAAAAAATGCAGAAGAATTTGTTAAATTGAGGTTGAGTAAGGTCATAAAAGTATACATGATGGGAGTTGTCATTGGGGCTCTTATAGGTGAGTGGTAGAGGTAGTAACTGTGTGCCCCACTGCCATTGTGCCTTGACTTGCGCTCCAAGTCCTATGTTCCCATCTAATTAGTGTGTAACCAATTAAGATGTGAGAGTGTAAAGTGTGAGATGTGAAAGTAGTTACCTACCAGTGTGGTTTGTGAAAATGGAAGTGGTTACTTATCGAGGTGTTAGAAAGTGGCAACGGTTACTGCAAGTGTGGGAGTGTGCATAACCTTGGTGTGCGCGTAAGTAGAGATATAGTATGTGGTGTGCAACCTGTACATGTAGTTTATGACTGGTACAGGTGTAAGAGTGATTAGTATGTACACTCCCATTTTGTATATAATTAGTGTATAACCATAAAAATAGGTGAGTTTTTCTCTCTTGCACTTCGCACTAATATGGTAGTGGAGGTTGATAGTGGGACTGGATCCCGAGGTGCCCGTTTAGCACCTTTTTAAACACGTGTCCAACATATGAGGGTGTATAATAAATAATATTAAATTAATTAAAAAATGTCATATAATAATATTTTTATACAGCGTAATTTGATGTCAATGGTCAGGTCCAACCAATTTTAAAAATTTTTAGCCCAATTTCAAATTAATTAAAATTTTAGTTTAAAAGGTTTAAATTGGCCCTAGCTAAAAGAAAATCAAAATGCGTTCTCCTTCTCCGATTTTTTGAGTTTGGTAGTCTTTCCTAGCGTACAAAGCTAACTTTTAAAACCAATATGAGATTGTAAACTATTTCAAACCATGAATTCATGAGGTAAATAGATGTAATTAGGGTCTAGGTGGCTGTTAGTTTACGATGGGGTTGCTGGGTATGTGATGGGATTGCTCGTTCTTTTTTTTTTCTTTTTTTTGTTGCTGGTTTGTGATGGGGCTGGGAACACTTACGGCGGAGGTGACAAAAAGGTTTGATTTGGTATGACTCCGGTGGGCATCGATAGTACATCAATGAGCACCGAAGACACATCAGTGCAAACCTAAGGATCATCAATGCCCACCGAATTGTCATCGATGTCCACCAACGTGTCTCACTGAGTCCTAAGAGACTGCTACATTTTTTTATTTTTGTTTACATTGCTAAGATTTCTAAAGATAAAATTCCATTTTGAATCTAAGTAGGCTTAAGGAGGATTTGGTTTTTACCAAACTACAGGAAAAAATTTACAAAGTTAATGAGATAATTTTGATCCAACTTTATAGAACTTGATGCAAAAAGTTTAGCCAATGATAGCTTCGTAAACAACAATACAAATGTAGTTTAAGTTTTAATTCCTAAAAAAAGTGGCTAAAAAAACTTATCTCTATGGCATCAAAAAACACAATAATCAACCCCTCCATTTGGTAATATTTTTTTTATTTTAGTTTTCAGTTTTTTTTTTTTTCGTTGTATGTAATTTGTATAGTATGAATATTAATGAATATATTTTTTTTTGTGGGGGATCTTGGTTTATCTAAGATACTATACATTTGATATGGTGATAGAATATACATACAATTTAACTAACGGATCAAGTTATCATGTGTATATGAATATTACTGAATGTTAAAGTTTATTGTTATTAGTTAGATTTCTGAATTAATTATAAATATATACTAAAAAAAAAAGAAACAATAGCATATCAAAAACTACTTTAAATATTTTTTCATTTACTATTTCTATTTTATTTGTTTTCACATCTATACTAAAATGAATAAACTAATAAACTCTAACTACACAGAATACACATACACAAGAGAAAAAACTCAAAAAATAAAAATAAAAATGTTAGCAAATGGGCACAACCACCATGCAAAACGTTACCAATAGATTTCTACTGACTTCGTATGGAATCCAACTTACTTCGTGTGGATTCTTGGTGACTTTCTATGGATTCTTATAGACCTCCTACTGATATATCCTACAGAACTTCATACTGATATCCTTCTTTGGACAGCCTATGGAATTCGTACATTGGACTTCTTACATATTCCTACGGACATCCTACAGATATTTTATGGATTCATACGGACTTTCTAAGGATTCCTACAGATTTCATATGATCATTCTCTTAATTCTTATAGACTTCCTAGGATTCTTACGGATATCTACCAATGCCTATGGATATCCTGTGAATTCTTACTGACTTCCTACCGACTTTCTACAAACGTCCTACATATTCTTGTTGACTTCCTTAGAGTCCAATGGATTGTTAAGGACTTCTACAGTTCACTTTTTCTTTTCTTCATCACTTTTTTGGGCCGGTGGGCCAAGAAATAGATAGCAAATGCTATTCATTGGATAAATAGTGTCGGGAACTTAACAAATAGCGTAGGGAACTTAACAAATAGCAAAAAGTAAATAATTACTACATATCTTCATTACTTTAATTTGCTCTTTAGCCCACCATCTCAATGATTTTGTTGAAGGTCTAGTTGTTTTCAAGGATATGCAAAAAGTTACTTAATAATGAACTCCACTTGTAGCCCCTCATGCATATAGATATATATAATATATACACACATCAACAGTTATTATTGTTCTCCACAAGCCGAGCGATACATAAATAATTGAATTATTGAAGCATGTTTTTGAGAGATTAGGAAAAAATAAAAATAGATAACTAATCAACTAAAACCCATTTAATACAATAACAATGAGGATATATGAATATTCATTGGGAGTAATGAGAAGAAGGCAAAAAGAACCTCTGTCTCTTGCTTCTAATGCGACAATGTGAAGACACATGAGATGATGAACCAATTTTGGTCAAAACTAATTTAAGAGAGTTTCTCAGAGAATTAATGCAAACGCTTCTACTCTGACCATCTTGATCATCACCATCACCTTTGTTAGAGCAAAGCACAAGGACACTCTTAACTCTGCCGCCCACACTTGCCACCTCTGCTCTAACTGCACTCAGTCTTTGCCCTTTGAGCACTTGAATCAGCTCCGAGAACAACTCTGGGCGGTCCTCACAGCAAACGGTTGCCCTTATATAAACCATACTAGTATTCTCGCTAGTAGTATTCTCAATGTCTACTTCATCAACTTCAGTTGGAACTATCAGGGCCTTGCTCACTTCCACTGCTTTTCGCTTTAGATCCTTCACATGTTCAATCACACTTCCTAATAAAGCTGCTTTGTCCATCTGCATATATTTATAAAAAACCATATATTAATCTATTTATATACGTATATATCGTTTTCTAATTTACAGCAACTCTTTCAGGAAAAGCCCCAAATAAAAGTGTTTGTTGGAGTTCTCAAGAGTTTATGATATTAACGTATATGTAGCATTCTATGATTCATTTGACATGGATTTCTATAATGGGAATTGAACAGAATATGCATATGTATTTATATATAGGCTGGCCTGCAGAATCTAATACATTATCTTTATTAAAACCCATAAATTTTGAGTACCCAGAAAACGTTATAAGCAGCTGAGACATGCCTAGGTGACAAGCTGAATCAACCAGTCAAGATGTTTGTGTGTGTGTGAGATAAGAGTTACCTTATCGGACTTAGGAATGAGCTTCCTAAGAGTTGCAAGCTGTGCATTGATCCTATCCCTACGTCGCTTTTCAGCTAGGCTATGGCTCTTGGAAGCAGCTGCAGCTCTATCTTCCACAACCCCGTCGATTGGCATCGAAAACGACGACGTCAAAGGAATCCCACAGAATTGGAAATTTGTAGAACTTGAGGCTCCATGGAGGTCTTCTAGCGACCTTGGAAATAGAAAGGACGACTCAGTACTGTTTACATCTGCAGCAGCCTTGTAGTACTGAGAAAAGTTTGAGGGTTCAGGCCAATCAGAATGATAAACATCCTCCATATTTTCTCAAGAAAATTAAAAGAGAAAATACACAAAAGCATAAAAGTCCTATTAGTTTATCTTTGGTTTAATATCTATTCCAAATACATCAAAGAAGCTACTGTTTGTTGCCACTAATAATGTGTGTGTGATATTCACATGTGATGGTGATTGGTGTGATACCCATAGAAACACCTTTAAATTTGTCAAATGAAAAATTGTTCTTGGATTTATCCACCTGTCAAATCTTTTTGATAAACTTTGCAAATTAGTGACCCCTAGGGCTTCTGAGTCACGACTAGCTTTTAGATACTTGAGAGAAATGTTGATTGCATGCTTCGCCAGTGGATTAATGGTAATGCTTACTGAAAATCGGACAAAAACTGGAACAGTCACATGGAAAAGAAGAAAAAGTTTCAGCATTTTAGCTGCTGTTCATGCATAAATTGACTGACCCACAAGTACTATTTCTTAAAGAATTAAAACCAAGTTTGAATTGGTGATGATTTTCTCAGTTGTGCTTCAATCCTTATCTTGAGCATATATGCTCTTTTATGGGGGTTAAAAGTATCTATCTCAAATGCTTAACTGGACTTAACTTTATTTTCTGTATCCCTATAAATTTTGAATAGAATTAAATAGAATTCAGAACTACAAATTTATTGAATTTGGTCGAAAATTGCTTGCTCTGTACAAGTTCTTTTATAACTTCTTTAGTACTTTTTTTTTTTTCTATTAACATGTATAAGACTTAATTAATCAAAAGGAATAATAAGATCATACTTTGATTTTACATTTCAACCAAATGATTTATAAAATCGATATTCCTTCTTTCCATTACTATTGCTAATAGGAAGTGCCATCTAATTAGATTATGAAACAAACAAGAAATTAAAGATGTTGGATGATAGGTCTCATTGGAAGAGTTTGATTAGCAAACGATAGGTCTTTTTAAATGGTTGGATCTTGACTGGACATATATATATATATATATATATGCACGCGGTACGTGTTTATTTGGGGAGTGGCTCTAGTACTTGCAAGTCCTGTATATGTCGATAAAATAATGACAGCTAAGCTAGGTAATGGTTCAAAAAACTGTCCACCAAAATCAACATGTATGAGTGGGTAGCGTTTAGTACCACACTAGGTGGGGTGAGACATTGCTATAGATATGAGGAAGAATTTAATTTCTTAGAGAGTACAATAAAGAAGAATCAGTACCGAGAATGGGACACAATTTCACATGGAGTTGTAGCCACTAAACTAGTACTATAACATTGGAGATAGTCCTAATGTTTGTGATACCAAGTTACTAGATAGAAAACTTTAGTAGCAACAAGGACAATAGTTTATGATCTATTTTTTTCTTTCCTTTTTTTTCATTTTTTTTTCTTTTTCTCTCTCTCTTGGTTATAAGTAATTTGAAGACACCCTTTTAGATTAAAATTAGGATCTCTCATTATCAATAAATTATGTAATTGACAAAAAAAAAATGAAGAGCAAGCTTTAGATTGTGAAATGTGTCAATGGGTTAGGCACGAGAAGCAAAATTGTGAATAATGTGTGAGAGGTTGGAAGCAATAGCTAGAATGTCCCTCCCATGTGAACATAGACGTGCAAGTTTTGCAGAGCTACCAGATTAAATTCGTGAGTTCTCTATCTTCTGAAATGTGGGCCTTTTACACGACAAAAAATGAGAGTGAAGAAGGGGGTGGGGAGTGAGCCACGTTCAAACCGACCTCCTCTATTTTTGTTTTTATTTTTTAAAAATTCTTTTATGCTTTTTCTCTAATTCCCATTATTCAATAACTTAATGCTAGCGTGTTGCTGGGGCTGGGACAAAAGGATTTGGAGTAAGATTGTTGAAAATTGTCCATGGATTTTGAAGTCATCCTTTACACCTAACATGTTTAGTTTTCTGCCTAAAAATTTATGGTCAAGTTGAACCTGATAGAGGCCCTTTCACTTTAGGGTTTAGCGGCTTAGTTTGTCCATTTGCAAGCACTAGGGTGTTAGGGGATTAAAGACAGTGTACTACACAAGCAAACAAGAATGCTTCAATTAGGATGACCAGCCTGGTCACTAAGTAGGACCCCTACCTCACTCAAACAACTTAAACTCGCCACAAAAAGAGGACTTTAAAGGCTGATACGACCTCTCATCAACCACTCATTTTGCCAAGTTCCCATTTTCTCAATTTTGCGTGGTGTTTATGAACCCCATTTATTTCTTCCTCCTACAGTTTTTCTTTACTGATTAGATCCTCAGAGAATGCGGCTTTTCTGGGTCCCACTTGCTTCATATCTTATGCAAAAATTATATCGTCGGCAAGACCCACAAATGAAAACGTGCCAAATCAAGGTTCATATGATCCATTGAACCTAAAAAACTTATTTTGTTCAAAGCCCCTAAATGGCTAAAGTTGTCAGGCCTGTTCTTGGCAACTTGATTGAAGATGGTGGCAAAGTTAAAGAAGCATAAAGATTTGATAAACATACAAGATAATTAGAGAAATTACAATAAACAAGCTAAAGATGATGGCTATGAACAAAACTTAGCAGAAGCTCCATGCTGACTCATGTATTTCATTCAACATTATCTTCAATTTTATATAAAAACCATTATCTACATTTTGAAACATAAAGCTTAGCTCGGCCTATAATCTGGTTTACATATAAAGAAAATCTATGAGTGAAAGTTGTAACTTTTATTTTCAACTTTAGTTTCAGACCAAGAAATCTAGCTAGGAAAGAAGTCGAATGATTTGAATAGCCTTTATCATATCCATTTCACTTCAATGAAGCTACACAGGTATACATCAAGCAGTAAATGTTGACACCGATACAAATATTTACCAAGTATATCTAAAATAATATTACATGGACGCATAACAAGATGTGGCTCGCCCAAAACTGTGAAACCAACCTCAGTATTCATTAAAATGGATGGCACCCACTTTCCACACAAGGAATGTCGTAGCAAACATCACCGTACTGATGAAAACAAATGAGAAAACAATGAAAAGCAAGTCAGTACCTCCTGGAAAGTCAAAAGTGAAGCCCTGCTTTGGAAGCCCTCTCTTGCTGTCATCTAACATATTTCCAGGGGCCTCCGGAAGTCCCTTTTTCTTCCCACGGTCACTTTCCCTAATAGCATCTAACACTTTGCTTCCCATGTCTGATTTAGACGGCTTGGCTTCTGTATAACGACTGAGAACCCGGGCTGCTCTAAGTCTCTCCCTTGCAGTTAATGGTGATCTTTTTGGTTTGTCTTCGCTGTTAGGAGATGATGATATCTCCTCTTGATTAGAATAAGTCAGTGAGCCATTAGAAGCCTCTGTGGTTTGAGGACCTGACTCCTGAGGAGAACTAGTTTGAACCTGACTACTTTCAGCCGAAAATTGATCACCAGAGAGTGGTATTTCAGAACCCTTATCATTGGTTTCTGTGGTGACCCGATCTCTATCTGCTATTGAAAGGCAAAAGCACCATCTTTTTCCTTTTACAAGCCTCCTTGACCAGAATGCTCCTGAGAAGGACTTCACTTGGCTGACCTTCAAAATTGAAGCTCCACCGGAAGATTTTGACACATTATGATACTCGGCTCTCAACTTCTAGTGAAGAAACACCAATAAATAATCAAAGGAACAGCAGTTGGAAGTTACATTAAGACCATATTATTGTCAAAAATTGTAAATTTCCAGTCTCCATCACTGAAGATAAATACAGGGACAACTTAATTTTCAGCCTCCATCAATGAAGAAACAAGGACCAAGTAAGCATATTCACATCATATTCTTCTCAGATTTAGCAGCATAATAATTCTAATCCATCAATATTTTCTTAAGAAAAAATCGATTTGCTAATTGCAATAAATTAATAAGATTATCTCTTGCTTGCTCCTACATGACCCTCTTAATTGGCCTAAAACTCATTATGTAGTTTATCAGCTAAGCATACCCTCTATTATGAACATCTATGCAGCAAGCTTATCTGTAAAAGAAAAGCCATTCAGAACACCTCTGCAATCTTAATAGAAAAGTCAGCTGTACCATATATGATACAACTGCTCTTCTTCAACCATATAAAACACCATTGATAGTCTCAACGATCCCACAACAAAAACACAAAATTTGTAGTCTCAGAAATACTTATTTGAAACTGTACCCTTCTTCCAAGAAGTTTTGACTGATTCCACAAACAAAATTAACATAGCAATGATCAATACGATCGAGCTCCTAATTTAAGTCCTAAAAAATAATAAGTTTCAAGTGGATAAAATAAAAAAGCTAATCACAAAGTCCACAGCCCCATTGGGGGTTGGATGCTCTAGCTTTTTTTCAGCATTCAGCCACACTTTTTGGCTTTTCTAATCTGAGCCCTTCAACCACGACCCAAATTCACACCTCAATGCAAAACTATACCCAGAAAACCTGTGCTCCCACCAAGCCAAAAGTAAATTACTACATTACTAAGTAAACAATTAAACATAAACAACAAACCAGTTGAAAACCTCATAATAGAAAAAAACAATGTTTAGACAAGGGACAACAACATAAAAGGAAAGCTCAAAACAATCAAAGTGGCTAACAATATCTTCCAAACAGGTAAACATAGAGAAGAAACTACATAAAAGGATTCAAACTTGAACGCTAAGTAAGAGATGCAAGGAGCATAGACTTACTGTAGAATTGAAACCCACTACGGAGCTGAATGAAACAGCCATTTTTCTGGTCGTCTCAAGGCCCAACCATTAAGAGAGAGCTCTTGCAGTGCTGCACTTTGCGGCCATAAGGTTGGGTGGCTGGTAATCGAGAGAATGGATGACAATTGATGGCATCACATCGCATTTCAGCGCGTGTTATGCACACCGTTTTTTATTGGCTTACTATTTTCTTTTACACTTGTTAATTATCATTATTTTCGTATACCATGAAAAACAATAAATAAATGTTTCCTTCATTTCAATCCAATTTTTCATTTGATGCTTCAAAATATAATTAAGGGCATTTTTGTTCTTATGGGAATTTTTATCTATTGGTTGGCTTTAAATGTGATTATGTTATCGAGATCATAATTTGTAAAAGAAAATAATAATAATAAAAAAATATCAAGCCCAACAAAAGAAAGTTGAAATATATATATATATAGTTATTAGAATGGCTCTATGCCCATATATAATAAACCATAAATAATGTGGTATATATTTTTTATATTTTTTTATTCATTTGACCTCATATATAATTTTTTAATTTTTTTTTAAAATATATAACACATTACCTATCACTTAAAATATAAAATATATACGAATATATATATATATATATATGTGTGTTTTTGCTAAAATACGGGTTGAAGTCTTACTTCTGCTTGGAAAGGTACTTTAGATAGTTTAGACATTTTGAAAACCTGAAAACAGAAAACAAAGTCAGAACCTTGGGGCACCGGTGTGGTACCGGCCAAATGCACTTCGAAACTCAAGTCAGCAATTAGGTTCTTAAGAATAAAATGACAGAGTTTCTGTAAGGCTCAAGAGTTACTTACCCGAGCTGGGTATTTTTGGGGTATTTATAGGAGAAGCGTAAGGTATTTTTTGTACCTCACGTTTCAAATTCTACTGCTCATAACCACTCAAGAAGGTAGGAGCATGGGTCAGTTAAACTACTAACGAGTAAGTGAGTGGGAGGAATATATGCAGAATGTGGAAGTTTATGCGGGACGTAGGAGTCACTTCCTCCACTGCATCCTAAATGTCAGCATGGTGGATGAGTGCACAGAAAGTAATCAGGTTCTGTTTCTGGACCTTACTCTGATTTTTGCATTTGGATACGTGGATCCACATTCTAACAATCTTAGGTACTGGATTTGATAATTTGGGCTTGAGCTTAAGTCAAAAGTGGGCTTAACATAAAACCCTATAGCAATGGCCCCCCAGCTATATAATTTAAATATTAAAATTATATAGCTAAAATAGGAAAGCTTGAATTTTAGTAGGAATCAAATTATATGAAACCCTAATATAAAATCATCATCCTCTTCTACCCGATATGATATTCACTTTTCTGAAACCATAGAGGACTTGCAAGCATCAGTCTAGAAGACTCAGAGAACAAAAGGTATGAACATTCTTTCACCCATTTTATTTATAGTTTTCAATACTGCATGCACTGTAGCAAGAATATATCAACTAAAAGAGACTGTTAAGCACATAGAAAATATACACTTTCACACCTATGCTCCATCAACATGAAATTGTCATAGATAAAGGGATTAAAAACCTTAGGATTAGGTACGCTTAGCACGCCTTGGTACATACCCTTAGACCTAGAAACGTTGTGTTATAGGCCGCTATACGCGCTCACGAAAGCTGGGTGTCACATGACCATGGTAGGCTGGCCGCGTTCTTGGGCTACTCGCCCGGCCGGACGCGCCTTCTGGCAGGTATCTGCGGCACGGGCGCCGTAGCTTTTAGCATGCGCTTCATGCATTAAAATCTGTACCTCTATTCGTTTGTTCAACTTAGTTGCACCGTTATGTGCTTGCTCTACTAACACTTCCTCCTTTCACAGGCATGTCTAACAACTTATCCAGTGATAAAGAGGTTTATGAGTATGGGGGTAACGAGGTTGAGTATTCGGGTGATATCAATGACGGTGGTTCCACCCAAGATGCTAGTGGCGAGGATGATTCCTCCCAAATTATAAGGGGCAATCCTCAAGATGTTGAAGGCTTTGTTATTACCGAAGTCAAATCTTCCATCAAGACCACCGAGCATCTTAGGAAACTTTTGCTTCCTTTTGATATGAACACTGGTGTCATCTTCCGAGTACTTGAAAGAAATGAGGACCCAAGCAAACCTAAGGCCGGGGAGGCAGTTTTCCACAATGCTTTCTTTGATAATGGACTACGTCTTCCACTACTTCCTGTGTTTCGAGAGATTCTCCACAAATGGGGTCTTGCTCCAGGGCAGCTAACTCCCAACTCTTGGAGATCTATGGTTTGTTACTATATTTTATGGAAGGAATTAGGAATGACCTTGACAGCTAAGGAGTTCATGTATATTTACCGCTTGAAGAAAGATCCTACGAGAGGATTCAAGAGTAGTGGGTGGTATTATGTGTCTTCGAGGCAGGGAAAGAGTGTTATTGCTGGGGACCATAATTCCAACAGAGCTGAAGGGTCGAAGAGTAAATGGTTTCTAGCAACAAAAAATTAGGAGGCTCCTACAGATGAGCCTTATTCCTTTCCAATTCATACGCATTATAAGATTTTAGGTCTTCCATACGCTTCTTTTTGTTTTACTAACATTTCTGTTGTACAGGCAACCTGCATTTCAAGGAGGTAAGCTCGGGGCTGCATAGTCATATCGAGTTTGATAAGAACCAGTAAGCAGCAATCAGGGACTACAAAAACTTATTACTTCCCGAGAAGATCGTCATCTGTTTCTCTCATGAAACTTTACTTAGTGGGGGTTAGTGTACTCCATATATATATATATATATATATATATATATTTTATGATGTGTACCTGCATGCTTAACTAATCTTCTCGATTTTTGTAGGTCATCCAACTCAGCCCAACATGACCACAAAAGGGATGAAGAAGAAACTTAGTGAGATAAGGAGAAGTGGGTCAGGAGAGAAGAGGAGAAATAACGAGCCAAAGGGCTCTCAGAGTAAAAGAAACAAGCCCTCTGAAATGCCCTTACCTCCTTTGACACCAACATCACTTTCCTCCGGGCCTTCCAATCTCACTTCGGAGTCACCTTCTGGACGCCTCAACAAGCCACTTACACCAAATTCCTCCTTCGGGTTGCCTGCTCTCTTACCAGGCTCGGGTTTTCTATTTGAATCCTCCACTCAGCCTTCTGATACTCAAACATCTGCTTCTATCTCACTACCTTCCCAGTTGTCTTCATTTATCAATCATACTGGAAAAATTCTTCATCCGGGAGCCCTCAAGGAAATAAAAACCCTTCCTATGGACATGCATGCCTCGTCACTCATTGGTTTAGGAGCGAAGATAACACCAACTTCTTTTGTTTTTTCCTTCTGCTGTGTGTTCTCATTTACTTCCCATTCTTCGCCCTTTTTCAGGTGGGATATATGGCTTTGAGACAACAGGCTTACATGACCCAGACACGCTATGAGATTAACAATCTGAGACGAAGGGTGATAGATCAAAGGGCAGCCTTGAGTGAATTTGAGAAGAAGGCAGCGATTATGGATAATGAGGCTAAGCTTAAGGAAGAGGCTATCCAAAAGTCAGAAGCGAGAATCAAGGAGTTGGAGGCTGAGGCGATAGAATCCGAAAAGATGAACAAGAAGAAGGTGAAGGATTTAGAGGACACAGTTGCACAGCTAAAGGAAGAGGATGCCAAAGCCACTCAGGAGCTTGATAACGTAAAGTCTTCGATTGATGAAGCTGAGGTCGCTCATCAGCTAAATGCATGCCTTAGTCAAATTGAGCAGAAGTATCCTGACCTTGACCTTTCGAGGGTGTATGAAGTGGAAGCTCCTTCAGGATGTGCTAATATTGGAGACACTCCTGTAAGAGATATTGGTGAAGGAAAGGATCCTACGGCTTAGATTACTTAGAGTAGTGATTTTACAGAGTTTCTTAGACTCCATTTGTTATGGAATTTATAGAGTTTATTGAACTCCATGTTTTTGTAGCTACTTTTATTGAGTTTTTCAGACTCCTTATAGAGTTTATGAACTTCATAGGATTTGCTTGCTTTATATTATATTATTGCAAACAGTTATTGTATTTGACATTTGCATTTGATATTTGCATATGTTCACATGGCATTGTGGACAGGGTATATGTTGCCCCCCAGTTTGTTTCACACAAAATGTGGATAAGGAACTGTACTGAATAAAAATGCTTTTCATTAATCTAAAAGTACAGTGCTTGTAAGTATGGAAAACTTACTTTAAAGGTAAGACCACTCATTTTAGGGAAACAAAATGGTAAATAAGATGCACTTAGTGTCATGAACTATTTGCAGATTGCAGACATGAGTTTTACTGGTAATAATTATGCAGGGGTTCTGCGTTCCATGAATAGGGCAGAGACTTTCAATTCATATTCTCTAACTGGTAGGTAATCTCCTTCCTAATCAGGTCCTAGGAGTCGAGTTCTCAGTTAGAACCCAAGGGACTAGCTGCTTAGGCCCTGAGGGCCCTGATACTGTAAATGAATCTTTGCTCTGCTACTAATTTGCATTATTTTATTTTTCCCTTTGAGCGCATTGACGTAGCACTTTCTTGCTTCATGCTGGTCTCCTCAAACCACACATATTCCTTTCTCAGTTGGAAATTTCATTGCTAAGTAGTAGGTTGAAGTAACGCCCTTAAATTGTTTTGGAAAGGCCTTCCCATAATCATGTTGTAAACTAAAGGGCGGTTAACAACTATAAATTTTTCCATAATCGTGGCCTGTGTTGGTGGAACTCCTGCAGTTACTGGGAGGGTGATGCAACCCTCTGGTATAACTCTTTCTCCCGTAAACCCAAATAGAGGGGTTGATGCTGGATCTAGTTTTTCTTTACCGATGCCCATCTGTTTGAAGGCATCTCAATAGAGGATGTCTATAGAACTCCCATTGTCCACCAATATCCGCCTGACCATGCAATTGGCTACATTCATGGTCACCACCAGTGCATCATCATGTGGATGATGAATTTCTCTTGAATATGCATCTATAAATGCTATCGAGTAAGGTTCAACTTTACCTTCTTTGCTGGGCGCTGTGTCAGGTTGACCTCCTAATATTCGGATGGTGGGTACCTCGCCATCCGAGAATAGGCTTTCAGCGCCCTATTGGAGCTCATGTCGCCTCCCCCAACTATTGTACGGATCTCAGTAGGAGGTTCTCTTTCATGACTTGCTTGCTCGACTCCTGGCGGGGACTTGTGATCTGCCTCTTGCTGCCGATCCTTGTACATTTGCCCCCCTGCTATAAAATTTCTCAGAAATCCCCTGTGGATAAAAGCTTCA
Organism: Rhamnella rubrinervis; assembly: GCA_007844105.2. NCBI lineage: Eukaryota > Viridiplantae > Streptophyta > Magnoliopsida > Rosales > Rhamnaceae > Rhamnella > Rhamnella rubrinervis. The sequence goes on from CM017576.2 coordinate 5,318,626, forward strand.
ATTTCATCATTCAAAGCCACACAGTCTTCAGTGTTGTGGCCATGATTTTTATGAAACCGACAATATTTAGTTTTGTCCCTCTTTTCTGACGGGGTCTTTATGTTTGCTGGCCATTTCAGTAGGTTGTCATCCCGGATTTGCATGAACACTTGGTCAACAGAAGCAGTCAACGGGGTATAGTGTTGAAAGCGTCCCTCTGGAGCTCTGGGTGGTTTCGCACTGTTGCTTGATTCACCCTTACTTTTCTTGTGCTCAGTAGACCGCCTGTCTGGACTTCTCTTTCTTTTTTCCCAAGATTTGGTCATCTCATCACGCCTTGAAATCATCAGGGCCTCAGCATTTGCATATTTCTGAGCGCGGCACATTAACTCCTTGAAGTCCTTAGGATCATTTTTCCCTAGTGACCACAGCAGCTTGCTTGGTTACAGGCCAGCCATCATGGCACTCAGCATCAAGTCATCACTACAACCATCTATGGGGAGAGCCTCCTTATTGAAGCGTGTGATATAATCTTTTAGGGTTTCATCTCTTTCCTAATTTAAGCAGTCTGTACCACTGGCGAGCAGTCCCAGAAAGTGTAAGTGGGAAGCCCTTGCACATGGTTGACTTTGCTGCACCATGTAGCTCCATCCAAGTGCGGTAACTCTCCAAGTGCTCGATCGGGTCTCCGCTTCCATCGTAGGGTGGAAATTGCAGCATTATGAATTTGGAAGGAAGAGGGGCTCGTAGAATCTCCTCAGTAAACGGTGACTCTACTTCATCCAAATCTATCGAGTTCCTAGAGGAACCCGCAGCCTGAATGTCGCAAAGTTGCTTCTTCAGTTGCTGGATTTCTTCCTCCACCCTTTTTAAGGGCTGTTCCTTCTGACAAAACACCTTGTCTGTAGCCTTCTCTCTCATCTCATCCATTGCTTCCTCGAGGATACTCCTTACTACTGCATGTTTGGCTTCTTGGTGTAAGCCCTCCTCCAATAAAATATTTTGGTCTTCTCGGTTGTTTCCTCCTACATGGCTAGAAGCACCCTGAGGAACCTTTCCATCTTGACGGTTTGAACCAGCTTGACCGCTATGGGTAACCTGGTAGGTTTTCGGCGCCCCTGCCTTAGGAGGTGCTGAAGGATCCTGCAGCCTTTGGATAGCACCTGGAGGAAGACACTTCAGGACTTGCTCAACATTCTGCGCAAGATTCCCCACGATGTTTTCAAGAGTGGCAAATTGCGAGGTTACTGGTACTGCAGTTCGGTTCCTACGTGGTACGTTATCATTCAGGGTTACTGGTTGTGAATGTCGAGGCTCAAGAGGTGATTTATCTCCTCGCCTAGGAACTAAGGAAGCTTTAGATTCAGATACCACTGTGTTCGTGGAAACTGTGGGTTCCCACAGACGGCGCCAAATGTTTTTGTTAAAAAACGAGTTGAAGCCTTACTTCTGCTTGAAAGGGTACTTTAGGTAGTTTAGATACTTTGAGAACCTGAAAACAGAAAAGAAAGTCAGAACCTTAGGGCACCGGTGTGGTACCGGCCAAAGGCACTCCGATGCTTAAGTCAGCAATTAGGTTCTTAAGAATAAAATGGCAGAGTTTCTGTAAGGCTCAAGAGTTACTTACCTGAGCTGGATGTTTTTGGGGTATTTATAGGAGAAGCGTAAGGTATTTCTTGTATCTCATGTTTCAAATTCTACTACTCATAACCACTCAAGAAGGTGGGAGCATGGGTCAGTTAAACTACTGACGAGTAAATGAGTGGGAGGAATATATACAGAATGTGGAAGTTTATGCGGGACATGGGAGTCACTTCCTCCACTGCATTCTAAATGTCACCATGGTGGATGAGTGCACAGAAAGTAATCAGGTTCCGTTTCTGGGCCTTACTCTGATTTCTGCATCTGGATACGTGGATTCACATTCTAACAATCTTAGGTACTAGATTTGATAATTTAGGCTTGGGCTTAAGTAAAAAATGAGCTTAACATAAGACCCGGTAACAATTATATATATATATATATATATATATATATATATATATATATATATTTATATACATGAATTTGCTATTCCTATTAACAAAATAAATTTATTTTCTTAAATAAATAATAAAAAAGAAGAACAAAATTGACTAAGAACACGAAAGCAAACATTTTAATTATTAAATTTTGACAACAAAGAAGAAATCCCAATCCATAAAAATAAATATTGATTCACAAAAGGCCTCGCTGTGTGAATATGATGCTCCGTAGGTCAAAAAATTCACTGGTGTATATTAACCTCAACTTGGGGTTAGAAAAACCGACACTTGCCATCCTTTTCACTATCTAAGATTTATATTTGACCACTTTTTTTCTTCTTTAAATTTAACATTTCTAATTTATTTTTTTCAAAAATTTTACAACTGATCTTAGATTCTATATCAAACACAATTTTCAACTTCGCAAATTATTATAATACGATCTGTTCTTTTTTTTTTTTTTCTTAAATCATATAAAAAGTGTCTAAATCATGAAGCGCGACCTAATTCCCTCAGCGTGCATAAAAAGTGAATCAAACACCCAAAGTTCGGTCCAGGAGCATTCTTCGACTATAAACCACCAGTTTTTCAACATAATGGTTCATTCCAAGAGTACTTGGGACCATAAAACCTTAACAAGAAAAGGTGGAGAAGACAGTCTCTACACTAACGTACCCAAATCTATTGTATGTGTTGTGAATCTATCATTTGGACGTATGTGTTAGAATTGGTCGAATAGCAGCTTTAAAATCTTCATAAAATCTTTGCTCCGAGAATTTGCTGGCACGCCGCCTAGCTGCTTTAGCCATTGTCAGCCTCTCAGCTTCAGGCATATTGATGACTTTCAAGATAGCATCTGCATATTCATCCACACTGCGGGCAAGAAATCCAGTTTGTTGTCCATCTTCTTCTAAGACAATGTCCATCATAGGGCCAGCAGAATTATGAGCTGAAGCAAAGAATGGAAAGGAACAAGCATCAACAATCCACATAGGAAATGTTAAAAAAAGGAGAAAATGAAATTTCTTGGTCTAAATAAGAAAACAATTGAGGTGCCCACCAACTGGGATGGCGCCTGCAGCCATATACTCTACAACGCTAATGCCAAAGTGTTCGTCAATCATGGAATGGATTCCTACAATGGCAGCTCCCAATAGTTTCACTAAATCCCTGCAGATATCAAGATTAAACAATGCTGATAAAGCAAGAATGAATTCCAGTCCGGAGCCAATCAGACTACAGGATAAAAACTAATAAACAACTAGTTCAACAAATGCAAAGCACTGCTAAAAGTCAATGAAAATATTCATCATTTCAATTAGATTTGTAGTCACCACTTTCAGGGATATGATGTGTACATTAAGTTGGTATTCTTTCCTAATAATTTGCAAAGAAAACCAGGAAGTAATATTTTGTTGAGTACTCTGCAAAAGCAACACCTATCCACCTCTAGATTAATCTGAATACTGCCATGTGATGAATTCAGAAATCAAATTATAAACCCTGAATGTATATTAATATATTCCATCAGCAGTACCCAATTATTTATGCTCTATAAGCTGAAGGTAAAAGTCAAAGAGCTCTTCTGTATATGAATAGCATGCTCCTGTTCACAAATATTCTCATGGCTTGTTCACTCAAAGAGACAGACTGACAGAAATAGAGGTTCAACATGTTTGCATGTGCATCATTTGATAAATAGAATAAAACATGACATAGAATATGAGAGACTGACACAGACCTGTACGTGATGTTCTTGTGGAATTCCACATCCGCATCCACTTTCAGTTCAACTGCTTTAATCTTTAGATTTTGTAGCCTTTCCTCATCTGATTTATTTCGACAACTACCCACAAACTGTAGCTTAGGCCTTGGCAAGTCTGCATCTAATTTTCCTATGGTAACTGAGAAGGCTTCAAGTTGTAGAGTATGTGCCTGAGAAAATAATCAAGTTACAAAGAACTTTCTGTAACAAATAAAGGCCCCAGAAATGAGCCTGAAAATTTCAGTACCTTGCAATCATAAGATTTGTATGCCCACCTTCTCTGGACGAAATTGAGCAACAGATATGATTTTTGGAGTTTCAGTTGGCCTTTCTAAAGGAAGCACCTGTTTCATCAGCAAATAGTTAAAACTTTAAACCAAAGACAATTACACCAAAATTTCAACTTACAAGTTCAAGAACCATATATTTTACATAATAGCATCAAGATAGGAAAAATGTCCCACCACAAAACAAGTTCAAAGTAATGAAAAAATATATGAGATTAATCAAGGATCCACACTAATTGCTGAGCGCCTACATCATGTGGCATTATAGATCTCTCCTTGAGTAAAAAAGCACGCAAGGGCAGAATTAAAAGAAAAAGTTTTTACTCAAGGGAAATGATTACCAATAGAAGACACAGAAGATTACAAACCTGCAGGCCAGAAGTATCACATGGAGGATAGACCCGCATAGTACGATGTGGAATCTTCCAAAGCTTCTCAATGTGAGTCCGAGTCCATGAAGAGTTGACCATAGCAAGATGAGCACAAGATCCTACAAAGCCATACATCCAGCTAAAGAAAGTGTAATAAATGATTTTAATTCGTGATAGCCAAATGCTGCCACAACACAACAGAAGAATTTGTTAGACTTCAATTTAACAAAGATCAGGAGGTGGAGTCACAAAATTCCTTTTGTGAGAAATAAGATTCCTCTTAAAGACCAAGCTTCATACATCAAGGTCACTGAATATTCTGCATGCAGTAGAGGAAAGAAGAGAAATCTAACAACTACAAGACAAACCTCTTAGCAATAAGGGCATCATTATTATACATCGAACTCCGGTCACGAACTCGAGATAACATGTCTAAACTGATGGTAGGATAATGTGTATAGCAGATAACTTTGCATCCAAATATCCTGGCAAGTGGATATGTAAAAGCATATCCACTAGTGTCAATATAATATAGAGGGTTAAGTTTGCACAAAGCTTCCCATGAGAGATACACTGAACCAAGACTTTGCCCCATCATGGTGAAGCGAGGATAAGTGGTTTCTTCAATCCACTTTCTTTTATAAAGATGAACCACCTGAGCATTGGAATTTCAAAAAGCAAATACATAAATACATTGCAAAACCTAATTTTGGGACAGTTTTATGTTTAACAACTAGACACTTCTAACAACTATAAATATATACTACGATCATCTACTTCATGATAGCATGTGGTCATCCTAAAATGATACTTACTATGAATAATTAATAGAAGTACAGTAAATATTCCCATAGTTACTAGATGAATAACCAGTAAATATACAAGATCACAGAAAAACTCTCTTAAATTTATAAGCCTAAGTCTTAAAGCAGAAAGGATCAATATTGACAGTACAGAGTACCTCCTGAACAAGACTGCCTCTCCTAACGAAATTAAACCACTAGTGATATTTGTGTTTCAATGGCTAGTGTCCCTTTCCACAGTCAAATGGAAGTGCAAGTTATCTATTTCACATGCATTTTGCATATTGGGTTACTAGGGACATTGTGGGACTTAAAGCTATTTCATGTTCTAACACTTCCAGCTTGATTAAAAACAATTAACTAGGTGAACAGTCATATTCAACTCCAGGTAAAAACATAATCATGGGAAAAAAGAGTTGAACTCAGTACACAAATATATACAAGTCCAACCCAAATCAACAAAAGCGCTGCTAGTAGAGACATCTACAGGAAAGACTATGTACCTTAGGTGGGTGAAGCAACTCGACCCCAAAGCGATCAACGGCTCGACCCATCAAGCTCTGAGGCGAGGCATCGTGATCGCCGGTGTAGACGACGCATTCAAGGTCAGGGCTCTCTTCCTGGATGGCTTTGACGGCGCACCATAGCACCCTCTCTCCGCCGCCACCGTCGTTGGTGTAAGGGTGGAAGAAACCCACTGCTCGTTTTCTGCTTCTTCTACAATTCAATATTCGCAAGGCAAATCTCAAGCTCAAGGCTAGCAGAGCAGTAACCAGAGCCCAAATGACAAACCCATTTCCCATAGCTTTGGTAAATTTTTGATCGAAATTTGAACCAGACTTTGAACTATACGAGAAGGATATATAAAGGGGAAATTGACAAAAATGCACTCTCATATAACCTAATTTGAAAAAATATCCACTGCCTTTTAATTTTTGTAAAACATAGATAAAATATCAAAAATACCTCTATTTTTTTATATCCATAGCTAACCGAACTCATTCTTCCTTGTTTGTAATTCCTTCCTCTTATCTATTCTTTTTTTTTCTCTCGATTCATTATTTTTCTCCCGCTTTTTATTGATTTGAAAGGGAGAAATCGCATCAAGAAAGAGTTTTATGTGGCATTAGTCTTTGTTGTTTTTAA